>OX940931.1:1381088-2749676 GCA_954870645.1 Agrotis clavis | reverse complement strand
TGTCAAAACGACATTTGGGGTTGATATAACGGTCGTTTTGCAGTTACACTTTTTCAGACAAGTTTTCAAGTTATTTAATTTTTGTGGTACGACCGTATATACATATTTTGGGAATCTCTTTTAAACGTTTTACATTATTTTTTTTTCTATCATTTTAAACTAGCCACTAATTTACAAGCAACTTACGAAGAATAACGAACTTACCCGAATACGTCTCCCGATGAAGCGATAACAAGGGACCGTGTGGACGTATCACCGAGCGCTTGATATATCTATCGGGTGGCATTCCTTGCTGTCTCGATCCGCCTTGTGTGCCCTACGCTTTACTTTGGAACACTTTCTTATGAAGATAGCTGCTTATCTGATCCAGTGACAGTAAAGAAATGTTTGGTTTTTGTATGAATATAATATATGACCTTTTTAGGGTTCCGTAGTCAACAAGGAACCCTTATAGTTTCGCCATGTCCGTCCGTCCGTCCGTCCGTCCGTCCGTCCGTCCGTCTGTCCGCAGTTTAGCTCAGAGACGCACAGTCCTAGAGAGCTGTAATTTGGTGTAAATATACGGATTTGTTGTGCCGAAAAAGTGGTAAAATAAAATCTCGTAAAATATTTTTTTTTAGGGTACCTCCTGTACACGTAAAGTGGGGATGTTTTTTTTTTTCTCGCGTACCCCTTAGTGTGGGGTATCATTAAATAGGTCTTTAAAAAATATTGATAGTTTCCATTAACACTTTTTTGATAAAAAAATTTGTTTGTGAAATATTAAGCTTTAAAGTGCTAAATTTTGCTCGACTCGAGTGTCCCCCCCCTCTACCAGCCAAACGGTTATGTTTGGGGGTGTAAAAAAATTCACAATAATAGTACATATAACGAAATTTAAAAGAAAATTATCATGACTAAGTAGGCTTTACAACTTTACGAGTAATAGTCGACCAACTTATAAAATGTACTTGGATAACATATTTTTTTAAACAAAATGTATCGGAGAACATGTTCGTCAACTGCAAATGTAAGTTTGTCAACTTTATTTTTACAGCTTTAATAGGTATGTTTTTTGGGGATAGGTAGGTTTTTATCGTCAACTATTTTTAACTTACTTCAAAAAAAGGGGGAGGTTCTAAATTCGTCGTAATCTTTTTTTTATGTATTTTCCCCGATTTCTCAAAGACTCCTGGACCGATTTTGAAAATTCTTCTTTTTAAAATTAAATTCAGCGAATCAGTTTAGTTAATTCGCATAAGTATTTTGATGGGCAACTACGGAACCCTACACTGTGCGTGGCCCGACACGCACTTGGCCGGTTTTTTCTTATACTAATTTGGCAAATAAGATACTATTTACATAAAAAATCTTGTTAAATATAAGAGGCATTTAAAGTTCCCGTTATTGTCACTTTTTTACTTGATTTCTTATTGTATTTTATACCTGACTAGCTGTTGTCAGCGACTTCGGCCGCTGCAACTCGACAATAACCCATGGAAACATAAAATCAGTATAAAAACTATTCTATAGGTATGTTAATCCAGGTTGTAAGCTATCTGTATAACAAACATCCAAATCCGTACAGCAGTTTCTGCGTAAAAGAGTAAAAAACATCGATCCGTCCTGACAAACTTTCACATTTATAATATTAGTAATAAGATAATCAAAGATTAGTTACACACATTGTATAAACTCATTCGTGTCAACCAATGACATAATATATTCATCTCATTTTACAAGCTTTTATTTACTTTCACCCCAGTCGTCTGTAATCAAATCTTGCAAGTTTTTAATCCACTTCCCGGTTTCCGATTGAGCTGAAATTTTACACGTTAATGTATAATTGTATATCGGGTGTCAATGCGTAGTATGATTTCATGGATCAGATCTGATGATAGAGTTGGAAGGTGGCCATAGGAACTCTGTAATGAAACGCCGCAAACTCATCCAGTCTTACTACAAAAACTTAAACATCTGTTGAACACTTGTCTAAAAAAAGTGTGACTACAAAACGGACCTTATTTCAACGTCATAATCTGACATTGTTTAGACAAGTGTTCAATAGACGTTTAAAAGTTTTTGTGACTTTAGTTTAGACACGTCTTAACGAGTACTTTGTCTATCGTAGATATTTTTAACGATAAAAACTTGTTTTTTAAATGACAAACTTACTAAATACGTACTAAAAATCCTTCAATATTATTTGGCTCACATGACAACACAGTATTCTCCCAAGTCAATACTCCACAGGTTCAAGGTAAGCCACCTCACTGAACTATTTACTTTACGCCCGGTTACTCGCCAAAGGACCTAGACCATTGACGTCACGACAGTT
Source organism: Agrotis clavis (assembly GCA_954870645.1). Lineage (NCBI taxonomy): Eukaryota > Metazoa > Arthropoda > Insecta > Lepidoptera > Noctuidae > Agrotis > Agrotis clavis. The sequence continues at coordinate 2,747,359 of OX940931.1, read as the reverse complement.
AGGGGTCCGCACACGTAGCCACTAAACTGTTACTTGTACTTGTGTGGTATGTTAAAGGGTCGGCCCATTTATTTGCCTGTCAATCTGAAGTACCAGGTAATCAAGAGTTTGTGACAGATATGATGGAACTTTGTTGTAGTACACTATTACTTAGCCTAAGGCACCCAATAAGTCGATTTTAGTAGGCGATTTGTAAGTTATTAATTTATTATCATCAAGTTGGTATGTTTTGTCGTTAAATCAGTTCTTTTTTACTTTGGATTTTTGGATGGATGGTCGGATTGATGTTTGTTACTCAATCACGTCAGAAAGGCTGCACGAATCTTGATGAAAGTCTCAGAGATAAGTTATAGTCTAAAACAACTCAAAGGATATCTTTTCTTCCAGTATAAAGTTCCCATGTGATAATTTTCGAGTGAGACGCGGCAACAGCTAGTTCTAGATCTTCTATAAATATATAAAAATCAATTTCTGTTCGTTAGTCTCGCTAAAACTCGAAAACGGCTGGACCGATATGGCTAACTTTTTTAAATTTTTTTTGGAAGTCCAGAGAAGGTTTAAAACGTTTAAAAGGTGATTTTGAGACGGTACAAAGTTTGCCGGGTCAGCTAATAATAGTAATAAAATAAATATAAAGACGAGGAAAGCTGTACGCAAAATCTAGCTCTTTTGCCGTGCCACTTAAAAAAGGTATTTTTTCTTTTCTTCATTGTGTTAGCAACAGTCTAATTTCTTGAAGAGATTACACACCAAATGCCTTTAAAAGCTTACTTAATTTCCGAAATTATTATTATTTTCTCACAATTTTTATGTTCACTGACTTCTTTAAAAGGAATCGTAATGGTTTATATTCTTAAACAATAGCAACCAATTCAATTCATTCCATTCGAATTGTACTAACTGAGTTAGCGACAGCATAATTGAATATTAATCAATTACAGTATCGCAGAGCAAATATAAACATTTTATGTAAATCTTGCCTTTGTTTCAATCCCTTTAACGAATAGAGCTTTAGTCGCCATATTTATTTATCATTCCATTTCACGCAGAACTTTATTACGGTTTTGCATTCTCAAATATAATCGTCACCGTTTTTGGATTAATGGCTTGCCCACGACCTACACGCTCGACTCGCGACTTGCGACCTTAACAATAGGTACCTCAGTACTTTAAATATAGACTGTGAAGACACATGCGATCTGTTTCCTATCTCTCAGAATGTTTCTTTTACTTAATTGTTTTGGGATTAAACACGATACCGCCGCGCGCCGTGCGCCGGTCGTTTATAGTCAGGAAGAATCTGCTGCACCAGGGCGCACGGATTCATTTGATGAATATTAGACCACAATAAAGCTACTTGTATTAAACTCAAAATTTACCTATGGTGTAGTTTGTATAGGAAACCATGCATAAAAATCACAACAGCTCTAAAATATTCCGGTGGGTGTATCATCGTGCGATTTGACTAAACGTCAATTGATGCGACAGTATTCACGGGTAAGAAAATTGCATCGCCTGAGGTCGTGAATAAGCCGTCAGCCGTCATTTTGCGACGCAAGCTTCGCATATAAAAACATTTTGCAATAAATGTCCATTTTACGGCGCAAAATAAAGTACACGTCATGAATATTGCGTTGAATTATGATGGAAGGGCTTTAAACCCTTTGTGGGGGTGACTTTACGGAGTTCGGAGATGACACGGGGATAAAACGTCGTTGTTTACTTTGTTTTTATGAAATCTTTATAGACTGTGGTGTGAGGCAATCAAATGAAAGTTTGTTGACTCAATTATGTTATGTTGTTTCAAAACCGAATTTGGCTGAAAAAATCACCTAAACTCAGAGTGAAAGTTTATACAAACATAATCCTATGATTTAAAAACTACTGTTTTATTGTACTCAGATATGGAACCTTTTTCGTTTTGTTATAGAATGAAAACCTTAGTGGAAACGCTCTAAGAAACAAACTTCACACAGAAACGATATGTGACAAATAGCGGTCAAACTTATAACAACCCTATTTTTACATCAAGTGTTAAGCTATTGTCAAATAGACAGGCGTGGCGAACGCGATGCGAGGCGTTTTGAAATTTATGGAATTGTTTGAAGCCAGTCACATAGACTATCGAATCGCTTTCGCTTTTCTATGTGACTGGATTCAAACAATTCCATACATTACAAATAAAAACGCTTCGGATCGCATTCGCTTCGCCTGTCTGTTTGAAAATAGCTTTAAAGAAACAGAAATTAAAGTTGAAAGAAAAATAACACTTAACCTGACCTGAAAATTGGAAGAGTTCTCAACAGTCGTTTTTGCAACCAATAGGCCAAAGAGGCATTTCTGAAATATTTATCATATAGCCATACAGAATGTTTCTGACGTACAAATACGAATTATTCCATTATCATCTAAATTAATTTCGCCGCGGGGTCCCGATGAACTCATCTCGTCGGTGCCCACAAAAGTTATTACATGTTGCTGGATAATATAATTAGAAAATCGTATATTTGGGAAGATCAGAGGTCTGTTTATGACGTTTATAAACTTTTAGATTGCTGATTGATACATACACACGTACAGTTAATTCACTCGAATTTTCTTAGTTGATATTTCATGGCTTGAGTTACACTGCCAAACAACTAGCTTATCTATCAGCAACATACTTAGATAAGTGCAGATTCTTTTAAAAAAGGTAGTTTTTTTCAGTAACGTACGCTTTTCCCATCCTCGTCGCCACTGAAGGATATGGGAACTGGGACTTTTGGGAGCACAAATGAATATAGACTACACTGTTCAGCATATATCGAGGACTGGCGCGACATGAAACGTACAACGATCTTAACACTAAAATACCCACTATTTACTAATATATCACACAGTTCTCTTGTGAAATGAAACAACATGGAATTTACTTCTGCTTATTATTTTTAGCTTTTGAATAACCTAGAAAGTTCTCAAAACCACGATTTTTCCAGAAACTCTACGACATTACCTACATTTTTACCGCCCCAACATAAAGTGTAGTGCCCAATTCCCAACAAAGTGAAACCGAGTCAATATTCTAAATCGAGCCGCCAAACACAGGTGTCGAGCGTTCTCTGTTTATCGAACCAACTCGAGCCGATTCGAGCAAACTTGAGCTTCTGTGAGAATTCTCCAGCGATTGGAGGGTTGATCTGGGATCTGGTTTCTAGGATTTCAGGCCACGTAATATAATGTAAATAACTACAGTCGAGAGCAAAAGTATGGAATCAGTTACTTGGAATTTATTCGGGCGCCTTAAATAATAGCGTGATTGGAATGAAAATGCTAATATAGCGATAATGTCCATTGTTCAATGTAAAATGCGAATTAACCCCTGTACTATTACTAGGAAGGGGGCAGATGAAACTAAATAGGCAGCATTGTCCACTGTTAATACATTAGTGAAAACCGAAATCAAATCTGTTCAGCCGTTTGGGAGTTTATCGCAAACAAACAGACACAGACATTTTTTTATTGTTTGTGTTCTATTGCTCTTCTTTGTTTGCCTACTTTCAATTTTTGGTAAAAATATCCAATGTACAGACACTCGGGTTCTACTGTTTTATTGTTTCTGACACCACCTATTAATGTCAACACCACCCCAGGGGTAAGCTCGAGGGCCGCGGGATTTTCTCATCAGGTAATAATGAAAGAGCTATTGAAGGATTGCCTTGGATTTCAGTCAGTACAAGTCTGACCGTATGGGTGGGAGGACTCTTTTGATAAATTTTACCACGATAAATAAGTAAGAGCCAAGCTCGGATGTGGTGGATGGGAATAAACCTACAAATTCATGACAAGCACCAAATGAAAGGTTCAATTGAAAACCTATAGGTATTATTGTTTAATAATTTAAACCGTTATCATATATTTCATCACAAATGCACGTGTTGCTAATCCATTTAACCTTTTCAATATCAGCGGTAAACAATACAAACAGAGAATAAATGAAATACAATAACTTTTCGTCGTGGTTTTACTCGCATCGATGATGGGAAACTACTGGGCATAAATTATACAACATTATTTTTAGTATATGCGAAACCTGAATATAGTTTGTTCAGAATCAGTAACTGATTCGATTCCAATAATTTTTACATCATGTTATATTTTTTTTCAAAAATATTTAATTAAATTTTATTACCAGTTCATTACAATACAATCATCGTACGTGTATAACACAGGAGACGCGGTTTACGGGGGTGTACCGCAAAATGAGCATGTTTTTGAACGGACAACCAGATAATATACAAGCTTATAACTTTGTGATTTTTTATGATACGGTTTTAAAATTTTGTACATAGATTCTTTACACAAAAATATTGGACAGGTGTATCGGGTTTCGCATAAACAAAAAATAATGTTGTATAGGTCTACCCTTTTGTATAGATCATAGATCTCTGTTAAGCCATTAAGAAAGCTGATGTGCTGATCACGTAAATGTATTATGTGGTGTAAATTGACCCAGTAGGTGAAAGATTGATTGACTTTCTATCGTGAATTTGGTTCCCGAATAGATCAAATATTTGTTTATTCTAAGTAATTGTTTTGGGTCTAGCTGTTTGTATTTGTAAGTATTTAAAATTCGCCCGTGATACCAGAACTGGGAGTGGGGTACAATTTTATAAAAATAAGTTTTGTTTATGTGAAAATGTAACATACAGACAGATTTACTAACTCGTTTACAGTATTAGTTTGTACATAAACAAAGTTAATTTTATTTATTAACGAGGTGTTGTTGGATTAGTTTACAGATTAAAATAAGCCGCTTAATGAAATTTTACTATCATTAAACAAACGAACGTACGTAATGAAAACTAACCGTTTTATGTTTTTGGGTGAAAATGGATCGTTTTTATCTTTGTGAATAATTTATATTTTAATTTCGTGCGGATTAATTTTGGAATTTGCCGCAGGATGCGGCCTTGCTTCACCATTTTGTGGGCCCCGCCCAGAGGACACGGTGGAGCACGCGCTTGAGCGGAGCACAGCCGTGTTCTCAAGACACTGAATGGATTACGGAGCGAGGGGACATGGGAAGCAACCACTTCCTTCTACGAAACAGTTATGCCAGCAAAACAGGGAGCACGACGCGTCTGGGAGAAGTAAATCCTCCTTCTCACGCTCTAACCACCGCGTGGTACACCCGTCGGGGATCGCTAGGTGAATTCCGACCACCGTATCTGCGAGCTTGTGGCGAAGACGAGTAATGGAAAAATACGTTACCGGCCGATCAAGAAGCAAACAAACTGACCAGGCCTGATAAGGCCAAATGCTGACTAGGGTGGCGGGAATATCTCAAAAGCTGACCACGGCCCTAGGACGCAGGGGGCAATGAAAAAAACAGTGTGATTTCTGTTATTTTTTGGCAATTATACCCGACAGTCCTTTTCCTTCCACTCAAAGACCCCTGGACAATACTAGTATTTAGCTTTTAAATAAAACGCGCAGCAGACACTAGCAAAATGCACGGTGCAATTGCCTAAAAACCGCGTGCGACGATGGTGGTCATAGTCAAGACTTTTATTTATTTAACTACCTAATAAAGCAGGCTGTTTGCCCACCACACCACACTACATATAGGTACCTATCTAATGTTTCATGTAGGTGTGTTTGTATAGTGTTTATGACTATTGTCATACACACTATACAAACACACCTACATGAAACATCGGACGACCCGACCTAAAAAATCTGACTTGGCCCCTAGTAGCTGGAAACACTTCAGTGACCACAGTATTGGGGGCCATAATATCTGCCAATTCTTGCCAACTTTTGGCAAACATTTTCGGCTTGCTCTTCTAGGAAGAAGAACTTAAAAAGGTTGTGGTGCATTTTTTAAATTTGACACGTGCCTACTTACGCGAGTGCGCCCCTTAGAGTGCTTGTACACGGCGCATGTAACCCGCGCAAGTGCCTCAACATGCTCAAGCTACATGCGCCGTGTACAAACACCCCGCGGGTAGCTTGATCGCAAGTAGCTTGCGCATGTTACTCACGCGGGTAAACCGCAAACCCGCACCATTACTTGCGCGAGTAGCATGCGCCGTGTATAAGCACCCCGCGGGTAACTTGATCAAGTAGCTTGCGCATGTTACTCGCGCGGGTAACCCGCACCTCTACTTGCGCGGGTTACATGCGCCGTGTACAAGCACCCTTAATTCACAGCTCTGTCACATCGCGCGCGATCAATTTAACATTTCCCACCACCAACTTCCCACATATTGTATAGACATTTAAAGTGCACATTGCATTACACATTTTACAAGCATTTTATAGGATAATAACTCTAAAACACATCCTACAACCGTCGAGAAATGTGCTTAGGTACTAATGCATTCCTTGAATACAACCCAAGATTACACGATGAAATACTTAAATTTACTGCGTTCTAAGACGATAGTACGAGTAATTATTTTACGCCATGAATTTTGCGCAAGAAATATCAGTGGCATTCTGTTAAGTTTTTGCCTTGAGTTGAAATCGCTCACTTTGAAAAATCGAAATCCTCAAACTTTTGACATCACTACCTTTAAAAATTATCTCATAGAAACCGTTCCTGGGATAAAAAAAAACTTGAGAGGTGTCAAGGGACACCCGGATGGAACGAAGTTACTGTATACACTCAACAAAAATAATCGTCGCGACTCCACTCCACTCCACTCCGCTCCGCTCCGCTCCAATCCGCTCCAATCCGCTCCGCTCCAATCCGCTCCACTCCACTCCCCTCCACTCCACTCCACTCCCCTCCACTCCACTCCACTCCCCTCCACTCCACTCCACTCCACTCCACTCCACTCCACTCCACTCCCCTCCACTCCACTCCCCTCCACTCCACTCCCCTCCACTCCACTCCCCTCCACTCCACTCCACTCCACTCCACTCCACTCCACTCCACTCCGTAAGATTTTTTTCCGTCTAGCCCCCTTTCACAACGCGCGATAAGGTCGTTCCAAAAAAAGCCCTTGTGGTTTCCTAGATTATAATCTTTTTACGTTGTAAACACCCTTTCAGTGCATTCAGGCATTCTGGCGTTACAGTCAGTCTTAAGGTTTCAGAAGAACTTCATAAAAAACTAAATAAAAAAAGCAAATGGTATTAAATTTAAACACAATTTCGTATAAACCAGTAAATAATAACTAAGATCTTGTTTAAACCTTCTTAGAACAGTCCATAAGGACCTACCGTGGGCGAAATTACTCCTGAAGACACTAGAATTCCCAAGTAGCTATCTAATTTCTACCAGCTTCTTAGACACACGTGTGATAAGGTCGGATCCTCGCCAAGATGTCACTTCGCAAATGTGTTCTTGATGTGGGTAGTCTCCATTTTATCATAACATCTGCATGCACCGACACGTTCCCGTGATGTTGGCAGAATTGTAAAATAAATTAGGTCTTGTGTCGTTATGTTGGTAGACTGTACAAAAGGGTACATAAAGCAGTGTCGCTTGTGTACAGGATATTTTATATTAGGCAATCTGAATAATGCCCTGAGTTTCTGGTATTTCTATGATTATTTTGTCAATAGTTACATTTTTTTACACGACTATCTCAGCAGGAAATCTTAACCCTGGAAAGTAAAGTACTATTGAAGGACACCGTGGATATTAGTCAGTAAGGGTCCGACAGTCCCTCGCGTCCCGACCTGGGTGGGGTTAAGTCTCATTATTTGATGATTTTCCCATGATAAAAAAACCTCTCCTCATTACGCCCGAACATTTGCGACTCTTGAATGCTGTAACCAGCAATAGCGACCATTATTTATTTTGTTGAACGTTCGTGGATATATAGGTTTAGTCTATCTCAATACAAGCTCAATAATTCAAATTCTGAAGTTAATTTTTTTTTCCCATATTTCATCGAGCTTCCTTGCATCAACGAATTTCTGGTAGAGTTTTAGTGACTTAGGAATGCCATGGTGGAAAATATTTTCCAAATAAAAATCCGTACCGTCGACAATACGTCATTTTTAATTCGCTATCCGCTATCTGCTTCACCGCGCGGACGGGCGTTATTTTAAGAGTCGTTTAAGTCCTTAAACTTCGCCTTAGTACCATTAAAAGAAGAAACATTAATATTAATAAAACAATTTGCCATAAAAACAAACAGTTACTAATCAAAACAAACAAAATATAGTCTTGAGGGAAATCACCTCCGCAGTTGGTTGTTTTTAGCAATCGAGAAAACATTGCAGTTCTTGATATATCCGTGCAATGTATATCTTACTAAGGAAACAGTTGATTATAGATTTTTTTTTAAATATATTTATGTAGGTACTTTCTAAGTTTATCTTGGACATCACTGATATAGGTGAAACAAAACATTGCTTCGTGAGAAAATATGGACTATACTTCTACTAGTATAGAAAATTATCTTTACACTTAGATTTTTCTAAATATTATCCTAGTTTATAATAATAATTATGGTCACCCTTCCTCGAAAGATACAGAAAAGCTGGTAGGTAGACAGAGTAATAAATTTGTATAGTGTGCACAAGCAGAAAATTGCATTTGCCAGATACAATAATTATGATTTTAATCCTAGTTTATATTTTAATATGGTCACCCTTCCTCAAAAGACACAGAAGAGCTGGTAGACTAGACAGAGTAACACATTTTTATAGTGTGCACAAGCACAAAATTGCATTTGCCAGGAAGGATAGAATATGTCTTCTATCATTACCATCTTGAACATTATGATGCCGACGAAAACCAAATTCTTCAAAACCGTTGAAATCCGTAAGCAAAAGAACCCTTTATCTGCCATTGAAAGAATCCGATCGACGAATAAAGCCGACAAGACCCGAAATGAGCCGAAATCGACGTAAAATAAACAGTTTGGCTCAACCAGTGTACCATGGCGTCTACTGCGAACAAAGTGCTGAATCATGGATATTATTGCGAGGTTGGTAGAACCGAGTTTAAGCATAGAGCCAGCGGGGATAGAGCGAGTGGTAACTTGTGTGGTTTGCAACGCTGTGAAAACATAAATGATTTATCTATTTATATTCTATATACCTATAGTATTACTTTTAATACATCATGGACAGAAAGTATTTATGCTGGTTTTAACCACTACTACGTTATTGGTTACAACCACTTTCACATTTATGACGTTTAAGGAAAAAAATATTCGCGAATTTGGCATACAAGTGGTTAAGAACTTTTACTATGAAACATTGACACCTGCATGGTCTTCGTATGGCTTGAAAAGTATAATGTCTGGACTTTAAAAGAGACAGAGACCTCTGAGTTTGTTTCGGATGTTTCTTCTCAGAGTAGTCAGGTATAAAACACCGGCCACATCTAGCTTTAAAAAATATTATTTGACGTGTAAAAGTGTTTTTTAACAACCAACACGCAAAATAAATATCATTTGTTGTACTTTAATATTGTCTTAATGTTTAGTGTTAAATGTATATCCTTTTTCAATAAAGAATTTATTATTTAGATATCATTAAAAAACCAACCCTGAACCTGATCCTTTCATTCCCTCTGGACTAAAAAAACTTCCCCAAAGCATAGAGATTTTTTAGATTCTATGATCTAAAAAATCTCTATGCTTTGGGGCAGTTTTTTTAATTGGTCAACTTTCGCTTTTTTTTATCGTGGTAAAATCATCAAATGAGTCCTCCCACCCTACTGTCAGACTCGAACTGACTAAAATCCACGGTGTCCTTCAATAGCCCTTTATGTTCCGAGGTCACGGTAATGAGATAAGTCCCGCGACTCCGGCAGGCTTTGGCCCTTGTTTGACCCTCTAGAGGGGGGCCCCGTCATCGGTCAAGTTTCGCTAGGATAACTTTTTCCCATGATTATCGTACTGTCTATTCGATTTAATCCACACTTCCAGGGACAGCCTGTATAGTCTGACTTAATTGTATTCTGATGTGAATAAATAATTGGACATAGAATAATTAATAATATCATTATAATGTGGTCACAAATTGTTTAATTATTTATGTTACATAGTAAAGGTTTTCGTGATTATTTAATTTGTGGAAAACCACAAATCAAATGTTGTATTAAAATATTTTTATGTTTTCAAACTATTTGATAATAAAATTTCATACAACGACAACGTTTGAATTACTTTAATCAATTTTCAACTTTATTACAGAAGTAGTGAGTTCATCATCGGATGAAAAAAAATTACAGCTTGAGATAGGTTGAAGTGATGTCGTCTCTACTTGTATGCATTATTATGGAAATAATCCTGATAAAAAGAAAATCTTATAAAGCAGGAATAGTTATTTGTTATGCAAGGCTGCAAAGTTGATTTTTGTGCGCGAGTACTTGAATTGAAAACTGAGAGAGCGAAGGATTCTAAGATTGAACCGCGAGAGAAACGAGCGGTTCAAATATAGAATCCTGAGCGATGCGAAGTTTTCAAAAGTACGAGACGCAGAAAAACTTTGCTGCCGAGTGCAACACACAACTTTTCACCTCACACAGCGAGGAAATGGTAGGTGTAAGAGAAACAGCTTAAACAATTTACTATTTATGTATTTAATTATTCTTTTTAGAAATTAAAAGTAAAAATTACTAAAATTGTTAATCTTGAAAGTTAAATGTTTTTTTGGAACATTAATACTTGTGTTTGTCACTTGTGTGTTATTATTACGTAAATTTGCGGAAAATTGCTCAAATTCATTGGATTCCATTGTGAATGTTGGAGACAGAGACAGATATAAGGCGGTTCGAGACGATTTTCTCGAATTTTAAAAACTCAAACTTACGACATCTACTACATAACACTAATGTTCAGAAAAAAAAAAATAGGTTGCAACAACCCGGTGCACTGACATGCAGTGGGGGCGGCTCACCTGCCAGTGTAGAAAATAATTGAATACAAGACGTGTTCGATTTTTAAACAACACTTTGTGCTCTAGAGCACAAAATGGAGTTTTCCGCTCAGATTTTGAATGAGAAATAGAATCTTTCCGAGCGGGTGAGGTGAAAACAGTTTTTAATGCATTCTGCAGATCTTGCAACGAAATTTGTGAACACAGGCTTTACTTAGCACGCACTCAGATGACTCCAAAAAGCGCACTATTAAAACCGACGTTATCTTAAGTCTAAGCCAAAATCTGAGCAAAGTCCAAGGTCGATATATACATCTCTGTCTAAGTAAATCATGTAGTACCTATAAGTCTGAATGGTATCTTAATGTTGGATAAGTACATAAACGAGCCGAGAACCAATATCTAAAGTTAGTTAGCTAACACTTAGCCTACCTAACATCTATACAATAATATCGAAACCATTACATAAGCTAACCATTAACTAGTAACGTCTAAAAGTGACTGTTCACAATAGGCCGTTCCTAATTCCTCGTAAAAGCTCGCTAATTGATATTTTCATGGGAACAACATTCACGTAACTGAAATTACGTAAGAGCCTATTAATGGCTGCCGAATGTAACTACTGCCATTAGTGTACCAGTGATACATGAGTTATGGACAAAATTTTACATTATTAGAGCTTTCTGAGAGAGAGATAGAGTTTTGTTTAATTAAACGTATTTGTACGGTTTACGTACATTTGCCCTAGTTTTAATTTAGCTTACTTGTCAATACGCCGACCACAATGTTAGAATTGAATATTTTATAATCAGTGTGCATTTAGGCAACCACGCCAACTAACTTGTGAGAATTGCCAATAAAACTTAAATATTTTCTGTGAGATCTTCTCGATCTTTATCTTTAACACACTCAATACACTACAACTACAACTTCTGTCAACTTCTGTCTGTCAACTTCTGTCTACGCATGATTGTCCCTCACATCTTCTTCAATATTTTTATGCGCAACGTGTATTAGTTTTAGTCCTAGCTATAAGAATATTATCAGGCGTTTCACCTAATTATTCAATTTTTGTCTGTCATGTTCACTTATAAAATTATACTTGTTCACTACGCACTGCTGAGAAAGTTTTATTCCCATAAATCCTCAAGAAGCCCCTACGCAAATTTATACAATGTACAATCGACAAAGTTGAATCATGACCCATTTTGACAAAAAATCGTTTGAATCCGTCATATTGACAAAGATCAAAGTCGTTACCATGGATATGTATGTTTACGCGAATGTGGACCTAATTGTATTTTAAGTCTGTAGGAAAATAAGCTTATGGTGGGTCATGATTCAACTTGGTCGATTGTACAATGGGCATTTTGACAATAAATCGTTTGAGTCCGTCAAATTGACAAAGATCAAAGTCGTTACCATGGATATGTATGTTTACGCGAATGTGGACCTAATGGTATTTGAAAGTCTGTAAGAAAATAAGCTTATGGTGGGTCATGATTCAACTTTGTCGATTTTACATATTGGTTATTTAAATGGAGTAAAACAAGAGTTGCATTTAGGTATTCAGCTTAAATTTTTAGAGGGACGTTGTCCCCTCTATAAATTACTCCCTTCTCGTGGGTACGTTTACAAACATTTGAACTCACATAAATAAACAGACCCGGAACAACTAAGGCCGAGACTCCACCAAAGCTGTGCGAGTCGAGACGTGTTTTGATTATTGACACAGCTCCACTCCGCAACCCGTGCCGCAACGCAATTCTATTGGTTGTTCAAAACACGTCTCGACTCGCACAGCTTTGGTGGAGTCTGGGCCTAACTGGTGGGTTTCGATCCCACGACACGCATTGCAGCAGACAATAACTCAGACATTGCGCCAACCGTACTGTCATTTGCTTAAACTAAAACTTATCTCTCCATAACGAGGCAATATATGTGAACAATCATGCAAAGTATGTTATAATTGAATATCTAAGTTAAAAGTTTAAACTGATAAGTACAAAGTTGAAAGTTTATAAAATTATCCAAAAACATCAAGCTTACAAACAAGTTTATTTCGGATAGGTCGTATTGACTTAGCGAGTACGTATTCTGATTGTCAATTATTCTGAATAGGCTCTTTGCTCTTGTAATAAAGGAGAATGAATTACTTGTACGAGATTTGTTTTAGAATGTTGGGCGAAACAATGTGTTGTGTCCTTGGCGACTAGCATTTTTTGTCGAATTAATTAGCGAATTGAGATTCAGGGATTTCCAGCCAATAAAACAAGCCATGATAATATGTTTAAAAGTAAAAGAGAGTTAGATTGAGAAGTTAATAAGTATAAGCGTCCACGAGTGTGAACATGTTAATGACCTCTGTCATTTGGGAATTACGTTTAGCAACAAATACTTTTTGCAAATAAATTTAAAAGAAAAAAATGTGTTAGAAATTCGTGCACGACATCACAAATTCACAATAACTATGGCGTCCTAACAGAAGATACTGTTGAATTTTACTTATCCTTATTTCTAACAAAACTTACAAAATCTGTCTTACTACAAAAAAGTTAAATATCTGTTGAACACTTGTCTAAAAAAACTGACAATGTCAAAACGACATTTGGGGTTGATATAACGGTCGTTTTGCAGTTACACTTTTTCAGACAAGTTTTCAAGTTATTTAATTTTTGTGGTACGACCGTATATACATATTTTGGGAATCTCTTTTAAACGTTTTACATTATTTTTTTTTCTATCATTTTAAACTAGCCACTAATTTACAAGCAACTTACGAAGAATAACGAACTTACCCGAATACGTCTCCCGATGAAGCGATAACAAGGGACCGTGTGGACGTATCACCGAGCGCTTGATATATCTATCGGGTGGCATTCCTTGCTGTCTCGATCCGCCTTGTGTGCCCTACGCTTTACTTTGGAACACTTTCTTATGAAGATAGCTGCTTATCTGATCCAGTGACAGTAAAGAAATGTTTGGTTTTTGTATGAATATAATATATGACCTTTTTAGGGTTCCGTAGTCAACAAGGAACCCTTATAGTTTCGCCATGTCCGTCCGTCCGTCCGTCCGTCCGTCCGTCCGTCCGTCTGTCCGCAGTTTAGCTCAGAGACGCACAGTCCTAGAGAGCTGTAATTTGGTGTAAATATACGGATTTGTTGTGCCGAAAAAGTGGTAAAATAAAATCTCGTAAAATATTTTTTTTTAGGGTACCTCCTGTACACGTAAAGTGGGGATGTTTTTTTTTTTCTCGCGTACCCCTTAGTGTGGGGTATCATTAAATAGGTCTTTAAAAAATATTGATAGTTTCCATTAACACTTTTTTGATAAAAAAATTTGTTTGTGAAATATTAAGCTTTAAAGTGCTAAATTTTGCTCGACTCGAGTGTCCCCCCCCTCTACCAGCCAAACGGTTATGTTTGGGGGTGTAAAAAAATTCACAATAATAGTACATATAACGAAATTTAAAAGAAAATTATCATGACTAAGTAGGCTTTACAACTTTACGAGTAATAGTCGACCAACTTATAAAATGTACTTGGATAACATATTTTTTTAAACAAAATGTATCGGAGAACATGTTCGTCAACTGCAAATGTAAGTTTGTCAACTTTATTTTTACAGCTTTAATAGGTATGTTTTTTGGGGATAGGTAGGTTTTTATCGTCAACTATTTTTAACTTACTTCAAAAAAAGGGGGAGGTTCTAAATTCGTCGTAATCTTTTTTTTATGTATTTTCCCCGATTTCTCAAAGACTCCTGGACCGATTTTGAAAATTCTTCTTTTTAAAATTAAATTCAGCGAATCAGTTTAGTTAATTCGCATAAGTATTTTGATGGGCAACTACGGAACCCTACACTGTGCGTGGCCCGACACGCACTTGGCCGGTTTTTTCTTATACTAATTTGGCAAATAAGATACTATTTACATAAAAAATCTTGTTAAATATAAGAGGCATTTAAAGTTCCCGTTATTGTCACTTTTTTACTTGATTTCTTATTGTATTTTATACCTGACTAGCTGTTGTCAGCGACTTCGGCCGCTGCAACTCGACAATAACCCATGGAAACATAAAATCAGTATAAAAACTATTCTATAGGTATGTTAATCCAGGTTGTAAGCTATCTGTATAACAAACATCCAAATCCGTACAGCAGTTTCTGCGTAAAAGAGTAAAAAACATCGATCCGTCCTGACAAACTTTCACATTTATAATATTAGTAATAAGATAATCAAAGATTAGTTACACACATTGTATAAACTCATTCGTGTCAACCAATGACATAATATATTCATCTCATTTTACAAGCTTTTATTTACTTTCACCCCAGTCGTCTGTAATCAAATCTTGCAAGTTTTTAATCCACTTCCCGGTTTCCGATTGAGCTGAAATTTTACACGTTAATGTATAATTGTATATCGGGTGTCAATGCGTAGTATGATTTCATGGATCAGATCTGATGATAGAGTTGGAAGGTGGCCATAGGAACTCTGTAATGAAACGCCGCAAACTCATCCAGTCTTACTACAAAAACTTAAACATCTGTTGAACACTTGTCTAAAAAAAGTGTGACTACAAAACGGACCTTATTTCAACGTCATAATCTGACATTGTTTAGACAAGTGTTCAATAGACGTTTAAAAGTTTTTGTGACTTTAGTTTAGACACGTCTTAACGAGTACTTTGTCTATCGTAGATATTTTTAACGATAAAAACTTGTTTTTTAAATGACAAACTTACTAAATACGTACTAAAAATCCTTCAATATTATTTGGCTCACATGACAACACAGTATTCTCCCAAGTCAATACTCCACAGGTTCAAGGTAAGCCACCTCACTGAACTATTTACTTTACGCCCGGTTACTCGCCAAAGGACCTAGACCATTGACGTCACGACAGTTAGGGGTCCGCACACGTAGCCACTAAACTGTTACTTGTACTTGTGTGGTATGTTAAAGGGTCGGCCCATTTATTTGCCTGTCAATCTGAAGTACCAGGTAATCAAGAGTTTGTGACAGATATGATGGAACTTTGTTGTAGTACACTATTACTTAGCCTAAGGCACCCAATAAGTCGATTTTAGTAGGCGATTTGTAAGTTATTAATTTATTATCATCAAGTTGGTATGTTTTGTCGTTAAATCAGTTCTTTTTTACTTTGGATTTTTGGATGGATGGTCGGATTGATGTTTGTTACTCAATCACGTCAGAAAGGCTGCACGAATCTTGATGAAAGTCTCAGAGATAAGTTATAGTCTAAAACAACTCAAAGGATATCTTTTCTTCCAGTATAAAGTTCCCATGTGATAATTTTCGAGTGAGACGCGGCAACAGCTAGTTCTAGATCTTCTATAAATATATAAAAATCAATTTCTGTTCGTTAGTCTCGCTAAAACTCGAAAACGGCTGGACCGATATGGCTAACTTTTTTAAATTTTTTTTGGAAGTCCAGAGAAGGTTTAAAACGTTTAAAAGGTGATTTTGAGACGGTACAAAGTTTGCCGGGTCAGCTAATAATAGTAATAAAATAAATATAAAGACGAGGAAAGCTGTACGCAAAATCTAGCTCTTTTGCCGTGCCACTTAAAAAATGTATTTTTTCTTTTCTTCATTGTGTTAGCAACAGTCTAATTTCTTGAAGAGATTACACACCAAATGCCTTTAAAAGCTTACTTAATTTCCGAAATTATTATTATTTTCTCACAATTTTTATGTTCACTGACTTCTTTAAAAGGAATCGTAATGGTTTATATTCTTAAACAATAGCAACCAATTCAATTCATTCCATTCGAATTGTACTAACTGAGTTAGCGACAGCATAATTGAATATTAATCAATTACAGTATCGCAGAGCAAATATAAACATTTTATGTAAATCTTGCCTTTGTTTCAATCCCTTTAACGAATAGAGCTTTAGTCGCCATATTTATTTATCATTCCATTTCACGCAGAACTTTATTACGGTTTTGCATTCTCAAATATAATCGTCACCGTTTTTGGATTAATGGCTTGCCCACGACCTACACGCTCGACTCGCGACTTGCGACCTTAACAATAGGTACCTCAGTACTTTAAATATAGACTGTGAAGACACATGCGATCTGTTTCCTATCTCTCAGAATGTTTCTTTTACTTAATTGTTTTGGGATTAAACACGATACCGCCGCGCGCCGTGCGCCGGTCGTTTATAGTCAGGAAGAATCTGCTGCACCAGGGCGCACGGATTCATTTGATGAATATTAGACCACAATAAAGCTACTTGTATTAAACTCAAAATTTACCTATGGTGTAGTTTGTATAGGAAACCATGCATAAAAATCACAACAGCTCTAAAATATTCCGGTGGGTGTATCATCGTGCGATTTGACTAAACGTCAATTGATGCGACAGTATTCACGGGTAAGAAAATTGCATCGCCTGAGGTCGTGAATAAGCCGTCAGCCGTCATTTTGCGACGCAAGCTTCGCATATAAAAACATTTTGCAATAAATGTCCATTTTACGGCGCAAAATAAAGTACACGTCATGAATATTGCGTTGAATTATGATGGAAGGGCTTTAAACCCTTTGTGGGGGTGACTTTACGGAGTTCGGAGATGACACGGGGATAAAACGTCGTTGTTTACTTTGTTTTTATGAAATCTTTATAGACTGTGGTGTGAGGCAATCAAATGAAAGTTTGTTGACTCAATTATGTTATGTTGTTTCAAAACCGAATTTGGCTGAAAAAATCACCTAAACTCAGAGTGAAAGTTTATACAAACATAATCCTATGATTTAAAAACTACTGTTTTATTGTACTCAGATATGGAACCTTTTTCGTTTTGTTATAGAATGAAAACCTTAGTGGAAACGCTCTAAGAAACAAACTTCACACAGAAACGATATGTGACAAATAGCGGTCAAACTTATAACAACCCTATTTTTACATCAAGTGTTAAGCTATTGTCAAATAGACAGGCGTGGCGAACGCGATGCGAGGCGTTTTGAAATTTATGGAATTGTTTGAAGCCAGTCACATAGACTATCGAATCGCTTTCGCTTTTCTATGTGACTGGATTCAAACAATTCCATACATTACAAATAAAAACGCTTCGGATCGCATTCGCTTCGCCTGTCTGTTTGAAAATAGCTTTAAAGAAACAGAAATTAAAGTTGAAAGAAAAATAACACTTAACCTGACCTGAAAATTGGAAGAGTTCTCAACAGTCGTTTTTGCAACCAATAGGCCAAAGAGGCATTTCTGAAATATTTATCATATAGCCATACAGAATGTTTCTGACGTACAAATACGAATTATTCCATTATCATCTAAATTAATTTCGCCGCGGGGTCCCGATGAACTCATCTCGTCGGTGCCCACAAAAGTTATTACATGTTGCTGGATAATATAATTAGAAAATCGTATATTTGGGAAGATCAGAGGTCTGTTTATGACGTTTATAAACTTTTAGATTGCTGATTGATACATACACACGTACAGTTAATTCACTCGAATTTTCTTAGTTGATATTTCATGGCTTGAGTTACACTGCCAAACAACTAGCTTATCTATCAGCAACATACTTAGATAAGTGCAGATTCTTTTAAAAAAGGTAGTTTTTTTCAGTAACGTACGCTTTTCCCATCCTCGTCGCCACTGAAGGATATGGGAACTGGGACTTTTGGGAGCACAAATGAATATAGACTACACTGTTCAGCATATATCGAGGACTGGCGCGACATGAAACGTACAACGATCTTAACACTAAAATACCCACTATTTACTAATATATCACACAGTTCTCTTGTGAAATGAAACAACATGGAATTTACTTCTGCTTATTATTTTTAGCTTTTGAATAACCTAGAAAGTTCTCAAAACCACGATTTTTCCAGAAACTCTACGACATTACCTACATTTTTACCGCCCCAACATAAAGTGTAGTGCCCAATTCCCAACAAAGTGAAACCGAGTCAATATTCTAAATCGAGCCGCCAAACACAGGTGTCGAGCGTTCTCTGTTTATCGAACCAACTCGAGCCGATTCGAGCAAACTTGAGCTTCTGTGAGAATTCTCCAGCGATTGGAGGGTTGATCTGGGATCTGGTTTCTAGGATTTCAGGCCACGTAATATAATGTAAATAACTACAGTCGAGAGCAAAAGTATGGAATCAGTTACTTGGAATTTATTCGGGCGCCTTAAATAATAGCGTGATTGGAATGAAAATGCTAATATAGCGATAATGTCCATTGTTCAATGTAAAATGCGAATTAACCCCTGTACTATTACTAGGAAGGGGGCAGATGAAACTAAATAGGCAGCATTGTCCACTGTTAATACATTAGTGAAAACCGAAATCAAATCTGTTCAGCCGTTTGGGAGTTTATCGCAAACAAACAGACACAGACATTTTTTTATTGTTTGTGTTCTATTGCTCTTCTTTGTTTGCCTACTTTCAATTTTTGGTAAAAATATCCAATGTACAGACACTCGGGTTCTACTGTTTTATTGTTTCTGACACCACCTATTAATGTCAACACCACCCCAGGGGTAAGCTCGAGGGCCGCGGGATTTTCTCATCAGGTAATAATGAAAGAGCTATTGAAGGATTGCCTTGGATTTCAGTCAGTACAAGTCTGACCGTATGGGTGGGAGGACTCTTTTGATAAATTTTACCACGATAAATAAGTAAGAGCCAAGCTCGGATGTGGTGGATGGGAATAAACCTACAAATTCATGACAAGCACCAAATGAAAGGTTCAATTGAAAACCTATAGGTATTATTGTTTAATAATTTAAACCGTTATCATATATCCCATCACAAATGCACGTGTTGCTAATCCATTTAACCTTTTCAATATCAGCGGTAAACAATACAAACAGAGAATAAATGAAATACAATAACTTTTCGTCGTGGTTTTACTCGCATCGATGATGGGAAACTACTGGGCATAAATTATACAACATTATTTTTAGTATATGCGAAACCTGAATATAGTTTGTTCAGAATCAGTAACTGATTCGATTCCAATAATTTTTACATCATGTTATATTTTTTTTCAAAAATATTTAATTAAATTTTATTACCAGTTCATTACAATACAATCATCGTACGTGTATAACACAGGAGACGCGGTTTACGGGGGTGTACCGCAAAATGAGCATGTTTTTGAACGGACAACCAGATAATATACAAGCTTATAACTTTGTGATTTTTTATGATACGGTTTTAAAATTTTGTACATAGATTCTTTACACAAAAATATTGGACAGGTGTATCGGGTTTCGCATAAACAAAAAATAATGTTGTATAGGTCTACCCTTTTGTATAGATCATAGATCTCTGTTAAGCCATTAAGAAAGCTGATGTGCTGATCACGTAAATGTATTATGTGGTGTAAATTGACCCAGTAGGTGAAAGATTGATTGACTTTCTATCGTGAATTTGGTTCCCGAATAGATCAAATATTTGTTTATTCTAAGTAATTGTTTTGGGTCTAGCTGTTTGTATTTGTAAGTATTTAAAATTCGCCCGTGATACCAGAACTGGGAGTGGGGTACAATTTTATAAAAATAAGTTTTGTTTATGTGAAAATGTAACATACAGACAGATTTACTAACTCGTTTACAGTATTAGTTTGTACATAAACAAAGTTAATTTTATTTATTAACGAGGTGTTGTTGGATTAGTTTACAGATTAAAATAAGCCGCTTAATGAAATTTTACTATCATTAAACAAACGAACGTACGTAATGAAAACTAACCGTTTTATGTTTTTGGGTGAAAATGGATCGTTTTTATCTTTGTGAATAATTTATATTTTAATTTCGTGCGGATTAATTTTGGAATTTGCCGCAGGATGCGGCCTTGCTTCACCATTTTGTGGGCCCCGCCCAGAGGACACGGTGGAGCACGCGCTTGAGCGGAGCACAGCCGTGTTCTCAAGACACTGAATGGATTACGGAGCGAGGGGACATGGGAAGCAACCACTTCCTTCTACGAAACAGTTATGCCAGCAAAACAGGGAGCACGACGCGTCTGGGAGAAGTAAATCCTCCTTCTCACGCTCTAACCACCGCGTGGTACACCCGTCGGGGATCGCTAGGTGAATTCCGACCACCGTATCTGCGAGCTTGTGGCGAAGACGAGTAATGGAAAAATACGTTACCGGCCGATCAAGAAGCAAACAAACTGACCAGGCCTGATAAGGCCAAATGCTGACTAGGGTGGCGGGAATATCTCAAAAGCTGACCACGGCCCTAGGACGCAGGGGGCAATGAAAAAAACAGTGTGATTTCTGTTATTTTTTGGCAATTATACCCGACAGTCCTTTTCCTTCCACTCAAAGACCCCTGGACAATACTAGTATTTAGCTTTTAAATAAAACGCGCAGCAGACACTAGCAAAATGCACGGTGCAATTGCCTAAAAACCGCGTGCGACGATGGTGGTCATAGTCAAGACTTTTATTTATTTAACTACCTAATAAAGCAGGCTGTTTGCCCACCACACCACACTACATATAGGTACCTATCTAATGTTTCATGTAGGTGTGTTTGTATAGTGTTTATGACTATTGTCATACACACTATACAAACACACCTACATGAAACATCGGACGACCCGACCTAAAAAATCTGACTTGGCCCCTAGTAGCTGGAAACACTTCAGTGACCACAGTATTGGGGGCCATAATATCTGCCAATTCTTGCCAACTTTTGGCAAACATTTTCGGCTTGCTCTTCTAGGAAGAAGAACTTAAAAAGGTTGTGGTGCATTTTTTAAATTTGACACGTGCCTACTTACGCGAGTGCGCCCCTTAGAGTGCTTGTACACGGCGCATGTAACCCGCGCAAGTGCCTCAACATGCTCAAGCTACATGCGCCGTGTACAAACACCCCGCGGGTAGCTTGATCGCAAGTAGCTTGCGCATGTTACTCACGCGGGTAAACCGCAAACCCGCACCATTACTTGCGCGAGTAGCATGCGCCGTGTATAAGCACCCCGCGGGTAACTTGATCAAGTAGCTTGCGCATGTTACTCGCGCGGGTAACCCGCACCTCTACTTGCGCGGGTTACATGCGCCGTGTACAAGCACCCTTAATTCACAGCTCTGTCACATCGCGCGCGATCAATTTAACATTTCCCACCACCAACTTCCCACATATTGTATAGACATTTAAAGTGCACATTGCATTACACATTTTACAAGCATTTTATAGGATAATAACTCTAAAACACATCCTACAACCGTCGAGAAATGTGCTTAGGTACTAATGCATTCCTTGAATACAACCCAAGATTACACGATGAAATACTTAAATTTACTGCGTTCTAAGACGATAGTACGAGTAATTATTTTACGCCATGAATTTTGCGCAAGAAATATCAGTGGCATTCTGTTAAGTTTTTGCCTTGAGTTGAAATCGCTCACTTTGAAAAATCGAAATCCTCAAACTTTTGACATCACTACCTTTAAAAATTATCTCATAGAAACCGTTCCTGGGATAAAAAAAAACTTGAGAGGTGTCAAGGGACACCCGGATGGAACGAAGTTACTGTATACACTCAACAAAAATAATCGTCGCGACTCCACTCCACTCCACTCCACTCCGCTCCGCTCCGCTCCAATCCGCTCCAATCCGCTCCGCTCCAATCCGCTCCACTCCACTCCCCTCCACTCCACTCCACTCCCCTCCACTCCACTCCACTCCCCTCCACTCCACTCCACTCCACTCCACTCCACTCCACTCCACTCCCCTCCACTCCACTCCCCTCCACTCCACTCCCCTCCACTCCACTCCCCTCCACTCCACTCCACTCCACTCCACTCCACTCCACTCCACTCCGTAAGATTTTTTTCCGTCTAGCCCCCTTTCACAACGCGCGATAAGGTCGTTCCAAAAAAAGCCCTTGTGGTTTCCTAGATTATAATCTTTTTACGTTGTAAACACCCTTTCAGTGCATTCAGGCATTCTGGCGTTACAGTCAGTCTTAAGGTTTCAGAAGAACTTCATAAAAAACTAAATAAAAAAAGCAAATGGTATTAAATTTAAACACAATTTCGTATAAACCAGTAAATAATAACTAAGATCTTGTTTAAACCTTCTTAGAACAGTCCATAAGGACCTACCGTGGGCGAAATTACTCCTGAAGACACTAGAATTCCCAAGTAGCTATCTAATTTCTACCAGCTTCTTAGACACACGTGTGATAAGGTCGGATCCTCGCCAAGATGTCACTTCGCAAATGTGTTCTTGATGTGGGTAGTCTCCATTTTATCATAACATCTGCATGCACCGACACGTTCCCGTGATGTTGGCAGAATTGTAAAATAAATTAGGTCTTGTGTCGTTATGTTGGTAGACTGTACAAAAGGGTACATAAAGCAGTGTCGCTTGTGTACAGGATATTTTATATTAGGCAATCTGAATAATGCCCTGAGTTTCTGGTATTTCTATGATTATTTTGTCAATAGTTACATTTTTTTACACGACTATCTCAGCAGGAAATCTTAACCCTGGAAAGTAAAGTACTATTGAAGGACACCGTGGATATTAGTCAGTAAGGGTCCGACAGTCCCTCGCGTCCCGACCTGGGTGGGGTTAAGTCTCATTATTTGATGATTTTCCCATGATAAAAAAACCTCTCCTCATTACGCCCGAACATTTGCGACTCTTGAATGCTGTAACCAGCAATAGCGACCATTATTTATTTTGTTGAACGTTCGTGGATATATAGGTTTAGTCTATCTCAATACAAGCTCAATAATTCAAATTCTGAAGTTAATTTTTTTTTCCCATATTTCATCGAGCTTCCTTGCATCAACGAATTTCTGGTAGAGTTTTAGTGACTTAGGAATGCCATGGTGGAAAATATTTTCCAAATAAAAATCCGTACCGTCGACAATACGTCATTTTTAATTCGCTATCCGCTATCTGCTTCACCGCGCGGACGGGCGTTATTTTAAGAGTCGTTTAAGTCCTTAAACTTCGCCTTAGTACCATTAAAAGAAGAAACATTAATATTAATAAAACAATTTGCCATAAAAACAAACAGTTACTAATCAAAACAAACAAAATATAGTCTTGAGGGAAATCACCTCCGCAGTTGGTTGTTTTTAGCAATCGAGAAAACATTGCAGTTCTTGATATATCCGTGCAATGTATATCTTACTAAGGAAACAGTTGATTATAGATTTTTTTTTAAATATATTTATGTAGGTACTTTCTAAGTTTATCTTGGACATCACTGATATAGGTGAAACAAAACATTGCTTCGTGAGAAAATATGGACTATACTTCTACTAGTATAGAAAATTATCTTTACACTTAGATTTTTCTAAATATTATCCTAGTTTATAATAATAATTATGGTCACCCTTCCTCGAAAGATACAGAAAAGCTGGTAGGTAGACAGAGTAATAAATTTGTATAGTGTGCACAAGCAGAAAATTGCATTTGCCAGATACAATAATTATGATTTTAATCCTAGTTTATATTTTAATATGGTCACCCTTCCTCAAAAGACACAGAAGAGCTGGTAGACTAGACAGAGTAACACATTTTTATAGTGTGCACAAGCACAAAATTGCATTTGCCAGGAAGGATAGAATATGTCTTCTATCATTACCATCTTGAACATTATGATGCCGACGAAAACCAAATTCTTCAAAACCGTTGAAATCCGTAAGCAAAAGAACCCTTTATCTGCCATTGAAAGAATCCGATCGACGAATAAAGCCGACAAGACCCGAAATGAGCCGAAATCGACGTAAAATAAACAGTTTGGCTCAACCAGTGTACCATGGCGTCTACTGCGAACAAAGTGCTGAATCATGGATATTATTGCGAGGTTGGTAGAACCGAGTTTAAGCATAGAGCCAGCGGGGATAGAGCGAGTGGTAACTTGTGTGGTTTGCAACGCTGTGAAAACATAAATGATTTATCTATTTATATTCTATATACCTATAGTATTACTTTTAATACATCATGGACAGAAAGTATTTATGCTGGTTTTAACCACTACTACGTTATTGGTTACAACCACTTTCACATTTATGACGTTTAAGGAAAAAAATATTCGCGAATTTGGCATACAAGTGGTTAAGAACTTTTACTATGAAACATTGACACCTGCATGGTCTTCGTATGGCTTGAAAAGTATAATGTCTGGACTTTAAAAGAGACAGAGACCTCTGAGTTTGTTTCGGATGTTTCTTCTCAGAGTAGTCAGGTATAAAACACCGGCCACATCTAGCTTTAAAAAATATTATTTGACGTGTAAAAGTGTTTTTTAACAACCAACACGCAAAATAAATATCATTTGTTGTACTTTAATATTGTCTTAATGTTTAGTGTTAAATGTATATCCTTTTTCAATAAAGAATTTATTATTTAGATATCATTAAAAAACCAACCCTGAACCTGATCCTTTCATTCCCTCTGGACTAAAAAAACTTCCCCAAAGCATAGAGATTTTTTAGATTCTATGATCTAAAAAATCTCTATGCTTTGGGGCAGTTTTTTTAATTGGTCAACTTTCGCTTTTTTTTATCGTGGTAAAATCATCAAATGAGTCCTCCCACCCTACTGTCAGACTCGAACTGACTAAAATCCACGGTGTCCTTCAATAGCCCTTTATGTTCCGAGGTCACGGTAATGAGATAAGTCCCGCGACTCCGGCAGGCTTTGGCCCTTGTTTGACCCTCTAGAGGGGGGCCCCGTCATCGGTCAAGTTTCGCTAGGATAACTTTTTCCCATGATTATCGTACTGTCTATTCGATTTAATCCACACTTCCAGGGACAGCCTGTATAGTCTGACTTAATTGTATTCTGATGTGAATAAATAATTGGACATAGAATAATTAATAATATCATTATAATGTGGTCACAAATTGTTTAATTATTTATGTTACATAGTAAAGGTTTTCGTGATTATTTAATTTGTGGAAAACCACAAATCAAATGTTGTATTAAAATATTTTTATGTTTTCAAACTATCTATACATATAATAAATCTGTAGAAAAGTGGTGTCTGTACAATAGAAATATCCAAAAAAAAAGTAGCAGGGGTTGTTATTTTATCGATGCCGAACCCGAAAATGTAGTTAAATTTTTTTTTGTCTGTTTGTCTGTTTGTCGGTTTGTCTGTTTGTCTGTTTGTCTGTGTGTTTGTGCACGCTAATCTTCGGAACCACTGGACGGATTTGAATGTTTTTTTTTTTGTTGTATAGGTATTAAGTCCGGTTAACATATAGGCTATAATGTATCTTGGAAACTTGAACACCTGATGCAGAACCGCAACAGACCTGCTTAACTATAAGAGATACAGAAATGGTGCCATAGCAAAAATTGTTCCACGTGATGAGCATTTTCTGCTGAGAGAATAAATTTGAAGATCCTGGACACCTGATGTGGAACACCAAGAGCCCAGCTACACTATGACATATACAAGAACGACGTCTTAGCAAGAGTTGTTCAGCCTGATAAGCACTCTCTATTGCTGTATAAAAATTTGAAGATCTGGAACACCTGATGTGGAACTCCAAGAGCCCAGCTACACTATAACATATAAGTGAACGACGTCTTAGCAAGAGTTATTCAGCCTGATGAGTACTCTCTGTCAACGTATAAAAATTGAAGATCTGGAACACCTGATGTGGAACTTCAAGAGCCCAGCTACACTATAACATATACAGTAAAGACGTCTTAGCAAGAGTTGTTCAGCCTGATGAGCACTATCTGTTGTCGTATAAAAATTATAGAACTGGAACACCTGATGTGGAACTCCAAGTGCCTACCTACACTATAACATATACAGTAAAGACGTCTTAGCAAGAGTTGTTGAGCCTGATGAGCAACCTCTGTTGTCGTTTAAAAATTGAAGATCTGGTACACCTGATGTGGAACTCCAACAGCCCAGCTACTTTATAAAATAATTAGAAATGACGTCTTAGCAAGAGTTGTCCAGCCTAATGAGCACTCTCTGTTGACGTATGAAAATTGAGATCTGGTACACCTGATGTGGAACTCCAAGAGCCTAGATACACTATAACATATACAGTAAAGACGTCTTAGCAAGAGTTGTTGAGCCTGATGAGCAACCTCTGTTGTCGCATAAAAATTGAAGATCTGGTACACCTGATGTGGAACTCCAACAGCCCAGCTACTTTATAAAATATATAGGAATGACGTCTTAGCAAGAATTGTCCAGCCTAATGAGCACTCTCTGTTGACGTATGAAAATTGAGATCTGGAACACCTGATGTGGAACTCCAAGACCCCAGCTACACTATAACATATATAGGAATGACGTCTTAGCAAGAGTTGTTTAGTCTGATGGTCATTTCCTGTTGACTTACAAAAATGAAAGATCTAGAACGTCTGGAATCGTCTCGCGCATCCCGTTGTTTTCCCGTCCCCAGGCTCTTAGAATTCGACGTTTCAGATCTTCGATTTTGACGACTCCGTCGTCGCTGGCATAAGCAACAGGATCCGCGTACGAAGTCGCGGGCAGAAGCTAGTTTGATAATAAAATTTCATACAACGACAACGTTTGAATTACTTTAATCAATTTTCAACTTTATTACAGAAGTAGTGAGTTCATCATCGGATGAAAAAAAATTACAGCTTGAGATAGGTTGAAGTGATGTCGTCTCTACTTGTATGCATTATTATGGAAATAATCCTGATAAAAAGAAAATCTTATAAAGCAGGAATAGTTATTTGTTATGCAAGGCTGCAAAGTTGATTTTTGTGCGCGAGTACTTGAATTGAAAACTGAGAGAGCGAAGGATTCTAAGATTGAACCGCGAGAGAAACGAGCGGTTCAAATATAGAATCCTGAGCGATGCGAAGTTTTCAAAAGTACGAGACGCAGAAAAACTTTGCTGCCGAGTGCAACACACAACTTTTCACCTCACACAGCGAGGAAATGGTAGGTGTAAGAGAAACAGCTTAAACAATTTACTATTTATGTATTTAATTATTCTTTTTAGAAATTAAAAGTAAAAATTACTAAAATTGTTAATCTTGAAAGTTAAATGTTTTTTTGGAACATTAATACTTGTGTTTGTCACTTGTGTGTTATTATTACGTAAATTTGCGGAAAATTGCTCAAATTCATTGGATTCCATTGTGAATGTTGGAGACAGAGACAGATATAAGGCGGTTCGAGACGATTTTCTCGAATTTTAAAAACTCAAACTTACGACATCTACTACATAACACTAATGTTCAGAAAAAAAAAAATAGGTTGCAACAACCCGGTGCACTGACATGCAGTGGGGGCGGCTCACCTGCCAGTGTAGAAAATAATTGAATACAAGACGTGTTCGATTTTTAAACAACACTTTGTGCTCTAGAGCACAAAATGGAGTTTTCCGCTCAGATTTTGAATGAGAAATAGAATCTTTCCGAGCGGGTGAGGTGAAAACAGTTTTTAATGCATTCTGCAGATCTTGCAACGAAATTTGTGAACACAGGCTTTACTTAGCACGCACTCAGATGACTCCAAAAAGCGCACTATTAAAACCGACGTTATCTTAAGTCTAAGCCAAAATCTGAGCAAAGTCCAAGGTCGATATATACATCTCTGTCTAAGTAAATCATGTAGTACCTATAAGTCTGAATGGTATCTTAATGTTGGATAAGTACATAAACGAGCCGAGAACCAATATCTAAAGTTAGTTAGCTAACACTTAGCCTACCTAACATCTATACAATAATATCGAAACCATTACATAAGCTAACCATTAACTAGTAACGTCTAAAAGTGACTGTTCACAATAGGCCGTTCCTAATTCCTCGTAAAAGCTCGCTAATTGATATTTTCATGGGAACAACATTCACGTAACTGAAATTACGTAAGAGCCTATTAATGGCTGCCGAATGTAACTACTGCCATTAGTGTACCAGTGATACATGAGTTATGGACAAAATTTTACATTATTAGAGCTTTCTGAGAGAGAGATAGAGTTTTGTTTAATTAAACGTATTTGTACGGTTTACGTACATTTGCCCTAGTTTTAATTTAGCTTACTTGTCAATACGCCGACCACAATGTTAGAATTGAATATTTTATAATCAGTGTGCATTTAGGCAACCACGCCAACTAACTTGTGAGAATTGCCAATAAAACTTAAATATTTTCTGTGAGATCTTCTCGATCTTTATCTTTAACACACTCAATACACTACAACTACAACTTCTGTCAACTTCTGTCTGTCAACTTCTGTCTACGCATGATTGTCCCTCACATCTTCTTCAATATTTTTATGCGCAACGTGTATTAGTTTTAGTCCTAGCTATAAGAATATTATCAGGCGTTTCACCTAATTATTCAATTTTTGTCTGTCATGTTCACTTATAAAATTATACTTGTTCACTACGCACTGCTGAGAAAGTTTTATTCCCATAAATCCTCAAGAAGCCCCTACGCAAATTTATACAATGTACAATCGACAAAGTTGAATCATGACCCATTTTGACAAAAAATCGTTTGAATCCGTCATATTGACAAAGATCAAAGTCGTTACCATGGATATGTATGTTTACGCGAATGTGGACCTAATTGTATTTTAAGTCTGTAGGAAAATAAGCTTATGGTGGGTCATGATTCAACTTGGTCGATTGTACAATGGGCATTTTGACAATAAATCGTTTGAGTCCGTCAAATTGACAAAGATCAAAGTCGTTACCATGGATATGTATGTTTACGCGAATGTGGACCTAATGGTATTTGAAAGTCTGTAAGAAAATAAGCTTATGGTGGGTCATGATTCAACTTTGTCGATTTTACATATTGGTTATTTAAATGGAGTAAAACAAGAGTTGCATTTAGGTATTCAGCTTAAATTTTTAGAGGGACGTTGTCCCCTCTATAAATTACTCCCTTCTCGTGGGTACGTTTACAAACATTTGAACTCACATAAATAAACAGACCCGGAACAACTAAGGCCGAGACTCCACCAAAGCTGTGCGAGTCGAGACGTGTTTTGATTATTGACACAGCTCCACTCCGCAACCCGTGCCGCAACGCAATTCTATTGGTTGTTCAAAACACGTCTCGACTCGCACAGCTTTGGTGGAGTCTGGGCCTAACTGGTGGGTTTCGATCCCACGACACGCATTGCAGCAGACAATAACTCAGACATTGCGCCAACCGTACTGTCATTTGCTTAAACTAAAACTTATCTCTCCATAACGAGGCAATATATGTGAACAATCATGCAAAGTATGTTATAATTGAATATCTAAGTTAAAAGTTTAAACTGATAAGTACAAAGTTGAAAGTTTATAAAATTATCCAAAAACATCAAGCTTACAAACAAGTTTATTTCGGATAGGTCTTCGCAACATTCACAAATGAAAAACCTTTCACTAAGTTTCTAAAATAACTATTTCGAAACTCCTAATTGAGTGTTGAACTCATCTCAAGCATTGAATTATCATTTATTGAAGGAAGCTAACAAAATTACCTACTTAGTGCAAATGCTCTTTTAATTGAAAGTCCGGTCTTTGAAATTATTTACTTAAAAGCTTTCAAGGATCACGGGATTTATTTGTTATTTAACTTGAAGTCTCGGCGTCTGTACAAAAGTTTATTTTACTCTAACACTCATATTCCAAGACCCGTCTTAAGCCAATGACCCAGCTCAACTTAAGACTGTTGTCATGACAACGGTTCAAAGCAAATAAACACCATAATTATGACTAAGAATATCAGCTTTACTTTAACTTTAGAATTTGGGGGGTATGAGACACCTTGTTGGTATAAGGAATTTACTTTCAGCCAGAAAACAGACAGACAATTTACTTTTTCTATCTCATTTTAAAAGGCAGCTATAAAATACGGTTTTCACAATAAAACCTATAAAATTTTCCAACAACACCTAAATTAAAATGTAGATACTTTAATTTAATAATGGATCAAAAAAACATATTAATAAAGTTGATTTTTGTTCACAGCTGCAGCTACGACTACCTGGAGATCATGGAAGTAGGCGTGGACAACAGCAGCGGTGCGCAGGAGTGGCAGCTGCACGACCATCATGAAGCGTTCAGTTCGGACACGGAGGTGGGTACGAGTAGAGTTGAAGGCTACCTCCTATACTCCTATCATATGGCAAGACATTATCTATGGAGCGTCTTCACGCGTTTATCGAAGGCCTACGCTGGAAAAACGCAAGTGTGAAGGAGCTCTTAGTTAGCTTAAAACTTTAATAATAATAATAATTTTTTATTTTATTTGGGACAACATAAGACTTCCACAGCGTTTTCTTTGACAGTGATTATTAGACCATGACCATGTGAATAAAATCTTAAAACTGATTTAATTCAAAATCTCACTTGTCTTTAGTTGTAATCAAAGATGATTTTGGAACTCCGGAGAGCGAACATCAGAGAGCGAATTTAATTGTCTTGGATCCTAAAACAAAATTAATCAGAATGAGCAGATAGTGAAGGAGTATAGCATCCGATAACCATCACTCGATTCCTTGAACCAAATAACAATCAATGTGTTGTCCTCACCAGATCTGGGAAGAAACAGAGACCCAGCTCCCAGAATCAGACGCCATCAGTACGGGCTGGATAAGGGATGCGCATGCGACGCGCGCGCGACGGCTGTGTGGTGATTGGAGCGGGAAGCTGAAGCTGCTACGTTATCAGTCGCGGGGCAATGTACTGCGGCTGCGATTCAGGGCAGACCACTCGCGGCACTATGCGGGGTTCAGGGCGAAAGTCACTGTAACTGA
The DNA here is from genome assembly GCA_954870645.1 of Agrotis clavis. Lineage (NCBI taxonomy): Eukaryota > Metazoa > Arthropoda > Insecta > Lepidoptera > Noctuidae > Agrotis > Agrotis clavis. The sequence continues at coordinate 2,715,779 of OX940931.1, read as the reverse complement.
CTGTAAGTAACATCTATTTTCTTTCTATTTATACTTTAAAAAAGGAGGAGAGTTAGGAACTCGTGCCTAAATAATTACAGCCGCACAGTCCGATCTTCCGGGTAAAGCCGCGCTTGCCGAGGTTGGTCTGTGGATAATTCATCTAATAGCGAGTTTCCTCTGTACCTCGGAAAGCACGTAAAGCCGTTGGTCTTGGCTATCATTTGTAGATATTTGACAGTCAGTTAGTCAGTTACTGTTAGTCAGAAGCTCTAAAGTCTTACCATGGGGTCGTATTACTCAGTTACAAGGTTGTGGAAGTCCGATAGGCAGAGCTCCATGTAAAATACTGATATTCAGTTCAGCTGCATCCGGTTTGACTTGAATCCGACCCCAATATAGTTGGGAAAAGGCTAGGCAAATGAAATACTAAAAAAATATATTGGCCCACAATAGTCATTTCTTCTTTATCGTGGGTCCCTTTACAAACAGAAACACACACAAACACCTAGACCCGGGACAATATGTCTAGGTCATATAAAAATTTGTTCCGTGCGGGGAACGAACTCGTAATATGGTGCGCAAGAGTCTCACTCGGCCACATGCACTCTATAATATCTATAATTAATATACCATCAAACGTTTTGACAATTTATAGTAGTATACGTAACTGGTACATAATGAGGGGTATTATACACGAGTGTGAGTTTAAAAAACGAGCGAAGCGAGTTTTTTAATAGTATCACACGAGTGGTATAATACCTAGTTATGTACAGTTTCATACACTACTTTATCTACTCTCATTGAACACGAACATATCAAATAAAAGATAAAAATTAATAAACACTAAATTGTAATCATCCACTGACACACAAACGTCAAAATTCCAACATTCCCATTTAAAGCGCACTCAGCCACATATAAAAAATTTATTAATAGATGTCTCTATGATCTGCAATCTGTATCATAATGAAAAAAAAATATATTATAACATTATTTTGTTACAGGAACAGTGTTATAATTTAATTTTTTATGTTCATTTCAATACTCTATGGTATAAAGTACGTCTTTATAAACTCGTTTTGAGTTTTGTATTTCGAATTTTACGTTATGAGAGTAGATAAAAACATTTTCTTATCATATCCTTGTAAGATCATCAGCAAGTTATATTAGTAGAAACAATATAATGATTATAGTAGTATGCGGATAAGGTTGGCTGCACTATTGTTAATATTTTGAATTATTTTCTCTCTGTTTCAACACATACCTATTGTCCTTGAATAAATAAAATAAAATATATTACGTGTTGTACTAAAACTACTCTTTTTAATTTAACTACCTACATATTATAGTCCCAAGAACAGAAGACGTGAAATTTCATGATAATGAATCATGAAATTTCATTAAATTCAGATCTGAAACTCTCATCACACCTGCACTATTCAATTTTCAGCACTACTGACTTTCCTGAAAAGTTTTTATAATACAAAACTTTTTAGAACTTCGCCTCGAAACGACAAAATACTGTGAATGGGCAAGAAGCAGTCTATCTCAAACTTTGCTGTTTTAAATTAAATAATGCGACTTGCTACTAAGTATTGGTGCTTCGTACAACAAACTTGAAGAATATTTCTTCAGAACTTCTGTGAATAAAGAAAAAAAAAGTATTATTCCCCTCACAGGACAAATCAATATCAGATATTAAAAAAAAAAAAAAACAAAAATGTATAAAGAAAAGCAAACAAATAAAATAATAATTTTAATTACATTTTTTTGAGTCATGGGTGCGTTCACAAACTTAGAAACTCACATACACAAACACCCAGACCCTGTACAGTCACGAGCAATAGTATGTATACCCTAAGCAGAATTGAAAAGCGATGTTCTGCTACCCTATTGATTAATATTTTGCCTTTTCATTAGACTTCTATTTTGGAAGCCATAGTATTACAAAATAGGTTTTATTTCAAAGTGGAAAGCAGTATTTTACGAGCAAATTGTGTTTGAATTTTGTTAAGTGTTTACATATTATTGTTCGTGACTGTACAACTACTTGTAGGTCCTAATATACAAATATTTGTTCCGTCTGGCTACGTTTGGCTGCGCAGCATCGCTCAACCACTGTACGAGACCAAAAGGTGCCGTAACATTTAAAAAAATAAAAAGGTACAGCGCTGGTATTCAGATAGGGCCCACAGAAAACGTTCACAAACCCAGCCTTCACAGATCATACTGAAAAAAAATCTTCTTGTTTAGTTTTTCAATTCCAACTTTTCACGCTATTCCGTACGACCAGTGGAACGGAACGTACCGTCTCTACGACAAATAAAGTTGCTAACTTACACCTATTGAGCACCCCTACCTCCTTTAACACCTGGACATAAAGTTCAAATTTGTCCAACACCAACAACAATGGCGACAAAGTTGGTTATGCAGTTAAGGTAACCTTGTTAATGAGAACATAGAGTTTATTATAGAGAGTAGAAGCGGTATTGTAAGTTTGTGGTAGAATGAGGCAAGTTGAATAAAGCGCAGTCTAGTTTTAATTAGCCACGGCTATGTAATACTTTGCGTTCGTTTCTGTTCCGCTGTTTTTTGTTCCCTTCAGGGTAGTTCCCGGGTAGTTTCTTAGGGATCGACTCTACTAGATTTATGGCAGTCGCGTGCGCCGAAACTTTTTCTTGCTCACCAGCGCGATCGGACTACCTTATAAGACCGGAGTTTTGCCAAGTAATTAAGTGACTTGCCGATAACTCTAAAATAGCTTGGAAGTCTTTTGGAAGTTACCTACATCATTTCGACAACACAGTTGACACAGTAGCTTAAGGACAATGACAATAAAGCCTCTTGACTGCTCATACGGGCGACTCAGGCTCACGACACATCAGTGAAATTGCACTTATATTAGATGAAAATATGACTGACCATTTTAGTTTTGACCAGTTAATGGATCTCTCCACACGCCATTATTTTGATGCGATTTTTAAACATTTCTGCTTAATATCAAATTAATTATGAGTTCTTGTTCAATTATATGGTGTGGGAAATCGTCTAGAACATCCAGCTATAAAAAGGATGGCATAACTTTTTATCGGTAAGTCAAATTTATTTATAATTTGATAATATTATGAATAATTGCAGGGCTCAAGCTAAACTGGTTGTTTACGTATAAGGCACACAAAATGTACACCGCGTTGATGTCTTTTTGAAAAGTCCCTTACACTCACTAGGTATTTTCAATAAGTGTGTCCCTTTCTATCTGTAGGCATAAATAGAAAGAGACAGATGCATTGCTGTAGTGTTGTGACAACTTCGAAACTAAGTCTTTAAAATATTGTCGATAAAAATAACGATGTTCCCTAACTGTAAAAAAGTAACGTTACCTAATGTTTACATTTTAGATTTCCAAATATTCCAGAAGTGAAAGAAAAGTGAATCAATGTTGTCAACAAGCAAAATTGGTTTCCAAAAAAATATAGCGTTGTTTGTTCAAGGCATTTCACGGAAGATTGCTTTGAAACCCTAAAGAACCGACGCCGTTTATTTAGTTCAGCAACACCGACTCTGTTTCTGCCTGTTTTGGTATGTTTTATTTTACATATTTCAGTTAAATTTTGTACGTTTTTAGAAAAAAAAAATAAGAAGTACCTACATGTAAAATAAAAACTTTATAATTTACAGGCTTTACTAATTAAGACGGCTGATCTATGTATACATGGTTCTAATTAACCCGGGCCTTCCCATTTAAATATCTCACAAGTAAGTTCATTTATTCTAACGACGTGATTTGTGATCCTAGGCCGCATTGTTACAATATTTAATGCCTGATGTATAATTACAGGATTTAGTATCAATAAATACACACATCAAAAGTGTCTAGGGATCAACATATATTTTTGCAATAACTTTTCTCCTGATTGATATTAATTATAATATAATAATAATAATAATAATATTCCACAACTATCACACAACGCCATCTAGTCCCAAGCTAAGCAGAGCTTGTGTTATGGGTACTAGACAACTGATAAACATACATATATATTTCTAAATACATACATATTATAGATAAATTACACCCAGACACAGAACAAATGATCGTGCTCATCACACAAACATTTGTCCTGGGTGGGAATCGAACCCACGACCTCCGGCATAGCAGTCAGGGTCACTGACCACTAGACCAACAGGCCAGTCAAAAAATTAAAATGTTCTTTAAGGATTCATCAAATAAAGTGTTATCGTTTGTCACAGTAACGATAAACCAAGTCACCTTTGCATTCATAAAGAAATTTGCCATTTTCCTAATAAAGGGATTTTTGACATTTGAACCACTAACATTAAAGTTCGAAAAAAAGACTGAAATAACAGTTTTCTTTAAAATTTTATTGGGTAACTTAAACAATTAATAATCCGTGTTTCTACCGCGAACACCAACAACACAAGAACATCGGTTTGGCATACTCAAAATGAGTTCATCCAAATCACGCTGTGGAATGGCCGCCCATGTTCGTTGCAACAACAAAAAAAGGTCTTCTTGCGACTGGATACCCTCCATATTCGGCAGAGCTCTTCTCTGTAGCATATCCCATGCATGCTCAATCGGGTTCAAGTCTGGCGACTGAGCAGGCCAGGGCAGGACATTGATGTTAGCTGCGGCGAGAGTCTGTCTTACAACTCTTGCGGTGTGCGGTCGTGCATTATCATGCATTAACTGAAATAAGGGACCGATTTGCACTTGTAGAGGAACGATGACGTCTGATACAATCGTCTCAGCATAAATTTGAGCGTTGAGGTTGCCTCTGATCCAAATCAACTCAGTTCTTCCGCCGATCCAAATACCCGCCCATACCATGATGGTTCCACCACTATAAGGATGGACTTCCTGGCAGGATTTTAATCGCTGTTGGCGTCCAGGGGTTCTCCAGTGTCGTATACGTCTTGTATCCGGTCTCATACCAAAACGAGACTCATCAGAAAAGCACACGAAACGCCATTGTTCTTCTGACCAATTTCGGTGTTCAAGAGCCCATTGATATCGAATCCTACGATTGTGCATTGCTATAGGTGGTACCCGTAGCGGTCTTCGGGAATGAAGGTTCACTTCATGCAAGCGGTTTCTGACTGTTTGGTCGCTAATTAAGTTCCCTGAAGAGTGATGAAGCCTCACGGCTAACATCATGGCGGTTACTGTTGGAGCTCTTCGAGTTAAGATTTGAATGTATCGGTCTTGTCTCCGTGTGGTGCAGCGATACCGTCCTCCATGGCGCTCAGCCACGGTACCAGTGCTTCGGTAACGTGTCCAAAGTCGACTGATAACACTCTGACTTGTATTCAGAGCTAAAGCCACAGTACGTTGCCGGGAACCAGCTTCTATCATTCCCACGGCTCTGAGCATTTTTTCCCTGCTTAAATGACGTCGCCGCTCCATAATAACGTTGGTTTTAATCAGTAGTAGGGAAACAGTAGCACTAATAATGTCTTCAATGCGTTGTATGTTTTTATAGGGAAAATATTGACAGCTGATTTTCATCTTTTACTCGAATTTGATTTACAGTTCCTGATTCAAATTATGAAATGCACCAAAAAGGATCCATATAAATTTATAAAATCATAAATTTATTACAAAGCCACATCTCAATCTCAAGAAATCCGCATAAAAATGCTTGATCCCTAGACACTTTTGATGTGTGTAGGACAAACTTACCATCAAATACCCTCCCAGAAATGCAAATTTGATGATCATTTTAGCATTAATTTAAATAAAGTTAAAACAGAGTTACGAAAGTGTTTTATTTGCACCCAGTTAACGCCCAATCACTATAATTAATAAAAAAAAAGAATAAGCAGACATCGTTATGTTCGATTTTATCGATATTAGGTATTGTAGCAAAACTGACTTGTGCATCACTATGTTTGGAACATTCGTCCTGACATTGTTGCATCGGCCAATCACAACCGCTGTTTTTTCTTCGTCCCCCGACCCGCAGTGGTGAGTCGTGTGCCTAGGCGAAATTGGTCTATGAGCTCTCAAGTGGTTTAATTCTCTTTGCTTAAGGACAACAGTCGCGGGTTCGATTTCTACACGAAAAACAAGTGTTCTCTACAAGTAGTCGTTCCGGGTATTTGTGTATTTGGGTTAAATATTTATTGACACACCCAGGATACAGGAGAAAATTCCAAGTGCGATATAGTTAAAAAAAAAAAAAATATTAAAAAAAAAAACAAAAAACCCGACTGCGTAAAAAAACTAAAAAGAAAGAAACAAGCCCAGTAGTTTAGAATTCACTCATTCATACTCACAGTCGGGGCCCATTCAAATTATACCAATCAAATCTTCCCAAGGGACCCCGACTGTGAGTGTGAATGAGTGAATTCTAAACTACTGGGCTTGTTTCTTTCTTTTTAGTTTTTTTACGCAGTCGGGTTTTTTGTTTTTTTTTTTAATATTTATTTTATTTTACTATTTTTAGTTTTTGTTAGCATTTATCAGTCCAAATTAAATTGAAACATATAAGTTATATATATTGGTAAACCATTTTTAAAATCCTTTTATTTGATACCCCACTTGATAGAATGTGAGAGATTTAAAAAAAATATTTTTAGTTCGGGACCCTTTGCACACGAGTTCGACTCGCACTTGGCCAGTTTTATGTACCCAGTGACACTCTCACGTTTAAGACGAATCTAACGATACCTCTCAAGTTAAAATCCATCAAGCCGTTTAGGCTGCAGAGCAACACACAGAAACATACATACATACATACACTCGAAAAACATAACCTCCTGGTAAAAAAAGATTATCACAAGACTTATGAGGCCTTAACATGAGTTTTCAGTTATTCTAACGAAACTGGAACTTTGACATTTTCGAATTGACTCAAGGAAAAAACTAGTTCCTTCTTCGCACACCAGACGCGCTGTTCCATTTTTCCATACAAGAAACGCTGTAAATACTGGAAAGACGCTGTAAAGTAAAATAGTGAAAACTAGTGATAAGGATACATTATTTTATTTACAACGTAATTGAAGTCTTTACTGCGTTTATTGTATGGAAAAATGAAAGCACCTCTGCTTTACGAACGAGGAACTAAATAATTATTTCCTTCTTTCAAAGTTCCTTTTTAATTAAAGTCACAAAAACGGGAAAAGTCATGATAGGGCCTCTGGTCCACCACGACGTCTTAAAGCGAGAGAAATTCCAGTGTGGAAACGAGGTGGCGCTAGACGAGTTGTATAGCTGTGTCTCTTTCCCACACTGGAATTACTCTCGCTTTAAGACGTCATGGTAGACCACCAGGGGGGGTATTACAACGTCTTAAAACCAGGCTTGTTCCAGTGAGTGAACGAGATGGCGCTAGACGACTTGTATAGCTCTGTCACTTTCACTCGCCGGAACAAGCCCCCCTGATCTGTTTTAAAGTTCAACCTGTTTATGCAATTCTACTGAAACTTTAGCTTGAAAGATTGACAAGTAAAATCTTCGAGATATTCTTTACTACGCGTGGATACGTCTCAAAACATATCAAGCACTACCATCTATTGGATTTCGTGGAGCAACCTCCACGAACTCGCGCTCTCGACTTTGTATGAGACGCATAAATCTCATTTGACTTTTATATTACCTTGTAGCTTAGAATGTTGACAAGCAACACAGATGAGATAGCTATCCTAAGGTAATTCTAACCTATATATCGCCAGACTTGACGTCTGCCCCCAATCTCGTTTGATACAATCTTTGGAACTAAAAATGCTGTGTCCAAAAAATAAAGTGACTTGGTATTTATTTTGTAAATTCTTTATTTATTCTTCCAAATCAATTACATCCCCTTCAAAGTAATCCCCTCCCGATGCAATGCAGTTATGCCAACGGATTTTCCAATTTTTGGAACACTGATTGTAGTCACTTTACGGGATGGCCTTCAGTTCCACCTTCGCTGCGGCTTGAAAATCTTCTATCGTATCAAAAAGGTGTCCCAGGAGCGGTCTTTTGAGCTTGCTGAACAGCCAGATCAGGTGAATACGGTGGTTGCGGAACGATATGGGTTGAGTTTTTGGCGAAATGATCACGAATTACGAGTGTAGTATGGTATGGTGCATTATCGTGGTGTAAAAACCACGAATTGTCTTTCCACAATTCCGACCTTTTTAGGCGGATAGCGTTACGCAAACGACTCTACGTTCAAATAATATTCAATGACAGTACTATCAATCTAAAAAAAATAATTCTTCAAATCCTTCAACGCACGCAGTTTAAATTCAAATGTCACCTTATTTTTTGGACACAGTGTACATGAATAAAATCACGCTTTTAAAACTGGATTACACAGAGTTCCCTTTGAAATTGGGTTGGAACCTACTGTCATCAACCGGGTTTCATACCAAATTCAATAACACTTTATCCCGACCTGGCATTCGAACCATAACTCATGCTTAGCAGTCACATTTACGACCTCTAGATCAAAGAAGCAGTCAAAAACAAAACCCTGGTTTCGGTATTGCAATTAATTTTGCTTAAAGAATGTAATAAATTCTTAGAATTTTAAAAGCTTCAATTCTGTATTATTTTCGAAGAACACCGTTGCGTGAAGTGGGTTAACTCTGAAAATCCATTTCATACGCAACGTACATAATTTATAATACCAAGCAAAATAACAGCCCTCATTGTTAGCCAAACCGAATATAATGCGACAATACAAAGCAATGCACGTTCCACTGCCTCTCCAAACTGACTGGAAACATCGCTTTAATGAACTAACTAGGCAATGCATACCGTTTGTTATGTTTTGACAAATTATGTGGGTTTAATCAGTAGGGTAACGAAACCGCGCATTAAGCTCGGTTTGAAGCCAAAATCCTGAACAATACTGGTATTAGATACTGACAAAGCCATATTTAATACGAACGAAGATATTATCTGGCGTTACAGCAACATTGGAAATTTAATAGAAGTCGAATTTTATCATAATTTATTGTCTGGCCTCCAGACTCTTGGGACCAACGCAACGTTGGCCCTGATTTTAGTCAAATATTATTTCAGTTGATTACAAAACAGATTTGGTTAAAGTAGTGTTACATATTTATGAGGTTTATAAAAGTACGAAGATAATTTTCTTTTAATTTGCGTTCTAGTATAAGGGACTTGCTTTGTCATTCCTGTATACCTAATTCTAGTTCTAGTTTATTATGTAGGCAGTAACTATTTCAGGAACTTGATTTTTTGTGTCAGTAAATTCAGCCACTTCTCATCAACTTTGACGGCGATTGTACAGTGGCTAAGCGATCAACTGCTGCGTTGTGCGTCGCGGACGAGATTCTCTTACTGAACAAATAATTGTTATGATCTAAGTAGTTGTGCCAAGTCTTAGCGTTTGTGTTTATGAATTTAAATGTGATAAATTCCAGGAGTAAGAATCAGCTTCAAAAGTAAATAGATGCACAAAATCAAATCTTTACATGAAGTAATTGCCATATGACCTTCAAAACCCACTTACTTTCTGAATAAACATTTATTCAAGGTCACAACCTTCAAAAGTGTTTCCGGAACTCTCCCTACACTACCTTGTATCTACAAAAGCCTATATATCTTCGATTTAGTAACACAACATCGACGATCATGTCACGCTGAACAAATTGCTTCCGTTGACAATGTGAACGTTGACGTGGTGTCATTAGCAATACAGCCTGTTTGATGACAAGGCTTTTGACAAGTTTGTTGCTGTCTATGGACCTGTTTGAGGTTATTTGCTTGTTGCTAACTATTTAGGGAAGGAATTTGTAAGAAGTTTGTAAGAAGGTTTGAGTAATAATGTGGATTTAATCAGGGTTAACTTGGGACAAGTGCGGTTTTCTTCGATTTTTTGGTTTCTTCCTTCGCTCAAGGAGCGTATATGTAGAATCAATTTTATTTTATTTTATGAAACAAGAGTTTCATAAAAACAAGATACAATCGAAATAAAATCAATCCTTATAGGTATAATTAGGTATTTAAACGTGCGTTCGTTGGTACAGACCATGTAACAATGTTATATAACACTACAAATTTATGTAAAATGTTATATAACAATATTATATAACATGACCACACTATGAAAAATGTTATTTATCAATGTTATATAACATGTTATGTTACATAGTCTGTACGCACCGTAAGATCTTACAGAAAATTAGGCCAGATCGAAAATGAATGAGAAGCAGCAATACAATTACCTAGCATTTTAATTGAAACCAGTCGCCGTAGGACACCTTTTTTATCCATTGTCTGCTATTCAATCATCATTTACTTCATTAGCGCATCCCATTCATTCAGTACCTATTGCATCAAATGCTGGCACAAAACAAAATCAATAAGCAGGTCTCGAAATTCAAAAGTCCGTCCAACTCATTCTCCAATGAGTGAGCTAAATTCATAACATTTCCCGAACTAAAATTTGAATAACGATGCTGGCGTTCCCTTCGTTCGCGAACGAATGAATGGATGAATGAAACTAGTTAACGAGGAAGCGCATTTTTGCCGCGTTTTTTTCTGAGAGCTGAACTGTTGAACATAATTTGATCTAACGAGCACCTTTGATACGTCAGGTTGGTAAAAGCATGTTTAAGTACATGTGACGTATTTGAGAGCTTACTGCATACAGTATTTGTGGAGCTTTCGGGGGATGACGGTAGACGAGTTACTGCTGCAATTTTACTGTGATGAAGTATGCAGTCTTTTTGGAGTGTGGAAACGCCCCCCTGTTCTCCTACCATATTATTTTCCAATTATATATTAGGCTATGCTATCCGACTGCTGGGCAGACGTTTCCCATAAATCAAATCATCAAATGAGTCCTCCCACCCAGGGCAGGGCAGGAGGGACTGTCGGCCTCGTACTGATTTATTCAGTACGAGTCTGACAGGCATCACGGTGACCTTCAATAGCCCTTTACGTTCCAGGGTCACGGTAAATTGGATAAATCCCGCGACACTGGCAGGCTTTGGCCCTCTAAAGTCATTACACTGACACTCTTTGAGGCTCGCGTGGAACACAACGCGCTGCTGACCCGGGCATGCAATTCTTGCATTTATTACAAAAAAAGGCAATATTTTTTTACTCTGTGTGCATTTTTTTAATATTTACTGTTTATAATACCTACATAATAAGTTTTCTGATCTCACGGTACACGAACTTAATTAAACCTACGAATTCTAAATCTTAAATTAATTTTCAAACAATCTCAACAGTTTTCATAACATCCATCACAATTCGTAGAACCAACACGTTCAAGTTATACGCGATACGAAAATTAATCAACGGCGTCCTCCCACGACTTGGCAATTAAGTATTCAAACATCAGGAAACTTAAACATAACAAAGGCCGGTCGAGATTAGGCGCCCCCCTCCCTTTTTACCGGCCATCTAATATTTAGAGGGGGCGCGTCCCAATTAAAACTCAAAAATGTATATTATAGCGTGGCACAGAGTTGGAGTAATCTGGTGGCCTACCATAACGTCTTAAGGGGAGGTTGCAGTACTTTTTAAGATTTTTTTAAGACGCCTGAAAAACTAATAAAATGTGACAATTTAATAAATAAAAATCATTTTAGAAAATTGAACATTATATTCTCAGGTAACTGGTAAAGATAGAAACGCAATTTGGAATAATCGGCTCGATAGAAAAAAATGCCGAGCATGGCACTAAATCACAATTTTAAACGCGTACTGTTATTAGATTTCATCATGGATTTTTATGCAAGCTATATCAATAGAAGATAAAGCTTTTTATTTTAAAGTAAATGGTAAAACCATATTTTATGATTTATTTATTTTCTACGAAAAGCGATAAACATTCAAAATGTAGGTGCGCTCGCTTTTTGGGGGGGATGAGGTCGTGCGTCTATACATTTACACACACTGTTCTGCAACCTCGCCTAGCGAGAGTAATTCCACTGTGGGAACGAGATGGCGCTAGATGACTTGTATAGCTGTGTCTCTTTTCCACACTGGAATTAAGACGTCATGGTAGGACAGTAGTCTAGTATCAAAGACTATTGGTTTATGTTTGTGTAATGCTCTGTGGTGATGTTTAAATTATTAGGTTAATTAAGCCAAATTAATAAATAAATAAACACTACACAGAAGCCGCTAAGTGAGCCTGTCATACCCGAAGACCTAGACATAGAGATAGGCATAATAGTACACCTACAATTCGCCAATTATATTTAATTGAACGTAATAGTGGGTGTAAGGTTCCGCACTGTGTCCGATTCAAATCCGATCCGAACTCGGAAAAAATTGGTCTAGAAATCACGGACCGAATTCGGATATTGCTTACGCACTAGTCCCGTCTCTGATACAAATCCAAGCAATTTAGGAGCCATCTTTTGGAATTAAATTGACGCTTCACGTCACCCAGCCGCATACCCCGCACGCCCCGCTGCCTCTCTACTCGTCCGCAGCTCGGATTCAACTCGGACGCAGTGTGCAAGCGTTCATACAAATAATACTATGGCTACTTCGGTCCGTCAAAAATCTTATCCGAAATCGAGATTCTATAATGACGGAAAGAAATCGGATGACGGAGATCGAATCTAGTGCGTAAATTACCATATAAATAGTTCTACGGCTACGACGGACCGTATTTTCACGGGTTCGGATCGGACATAGTGCGAAACCGCTCTAAGACAATTTAATGAAGACCACAGGATTGCACTGGATGCAAGCTACTTACTTCCAACCGGTCTTATGGGAAATCTTGGGGGGAGGCCTATGTTTAGCCGTCAACGGGGCACAAAATCATCTCCATGGCTGCTACTGAGAAATTGCGTATAGAAAAACGAATCAGCCCAACTTGGGAATCGAACTTTGGCCGCCAAGCTCATACCGATAAACAACATAGCAGCCATTGGAAACAAACACAGTAGGTAACAGTTAGCGGATAAACGAAATATTACCCCAATATTACGTTAATAATGCGTTTTGTGGTTAAAAAGTCAACAGAATGACATTAATTGGGTACTTACATGGACGCTGGTAGTCCGGAGACAGTATAATTATTTCGGATATTTAAAATAAGTAAATTGCTATTCTCCTCTTCTATACCTAGTAAGTACATAATGGTTTAAACACACCCGGAGGCCATGTCACGAGTTTTCAGATTTTAGTGACGTAGTAAAGTACATGAGAACTTTGACGTTAATTTGATGGAACAAAAAGTTCCTCGTTCGTACACTAGAGGCACTTTTTTCAGTTTTCCATATAATAAATGCATTAAATACTTCAAGTATAAAAAAATCTTGTAGGTAATAATGCCTCTGATATATGTGATGTCAACACAAGTCGAAGAGTTCAGATTGAACTCTGAAACAAAAGTTATACTCATGTTTCGAGGAAGTTCAAATCTTTTCAGCCAAAACGCGTAGCCCAAACAATTTTCAAAGTACTTAACGTGTCTGGATTTTCTAATAAATAGTCTAGAACTCTAGTATGTGTTCCCGAAACACAACACAACTTCTTTGTATGAGGTACTCTGTGATATGAGTGAGTTAGCGATAATTCACCACGCGAATCTAGCACCTACAGGTTGGTAGACATACTGTTTCGCTATGATGACTTTATCTTTATAACTACCAACACTTCTAAGTAAAATGCGTGTCAAAAAAAAAATACCGACCGAACTGAGAACCAGGAGGTTCTCAATTCGGTCGGTATTTTTTTGAAGTCGGTTAAAAAAGGAAATAAAATGAGAAAAGTTAGTAAGTCAGACCTAGAGTACAGGTGACCTACGATGATGTCTTAAATCGAGAGTAATTCCACTGTGGGAAAGAGAAAGAGCTATACAAGTCGTCTAGCGCCATCTCGTTCGCACACTAGATTTACTCTTTCTTTTAGACGTCATGTTAGCCAATGGTAGGCCACCTGTTCTCACCCCTGCATAGCACAGAGTTTATTAAAATTCGTCGTTGACAACGTGTCGTGTTTCTACACCCTGTTTCTACCTTTGTGACCATTTCGCCATTCAGCTAATGAATATAACCGAACGATCCTATCCCCACGTGGCTAATGCACGTGGCTAATGGCGGGAATTGCGCGCGCATGTTTTAATTAAAACACTTTTTAGCGCTCTCTCGGAATACTAATTAAGTGCCCCCAGTTAACACTAGGTCTTGTTTCTTATTCGTAGAGAATGCCGTCGTTGTCTGCTAGTGTTGTTTAAACAGCAGAGAATAAATGCTTGAAATATGTTTTCTTCACTCGAGAAGTGAATTTTAATGAACTGTCTCTTCATTTTGTCGAGTTTTTGAGCGTTTATAAAACTACTCAAGTTCTTCGACACTTTCTCTGCTTGTAGTTTGTACACATAGCTTCACCATCAAGCATACAAAGCCAGTTTATCGTGGTCTCCTTTTCTATGATCTTTCCGCACATTCAAAGGTCAGACTATAGTGGAGTTCTATAGCTAGACGTCTAGCCATGTGTACGTGAGTATATTTTGCCGGTTTTCTGGGTCTCCGAGTGCCACTGACGTGTACCTATTGTAAGAGAGAAATGAAACCGTTGTACACGCGGGAAATCTACTACTTTTTACCCTTCATTTTTGCAGCCTGAAGCAAACGTGTGGGTACATTTTGCCACACCATATTCAACCTTATCCCCTCATATTACGGTAACAAATGTCCCCAAAATTGGCTACATTACACCTGCCAACAAGATTACCCGGTCCATTGCACGCCAACTGCCGGAGAGCCCGATCACTGAACTTATAAATATTTCATGCTCTACTGGAAGGTACCGGCTCGACACGAAAACATGCCAGTAATGTCGTCATTTCTCGTGTCATTTAGGTTTTATGGTATTATTAGAGGTACGTGAAACTAGGATAAATTGAGCAATAAGTTAGAACTCATCGCTGTTGTTAAGATTAGCGACATCAGCTAGCAATGCAATAAGTAACTGTACAAACAACAAAAAAAAATATAGCACAAGATTGAGCAGTAATAACCAAAACAAAGAGAAAACAGCATCATTTATTTACTTCATAAAATACACAAACAATGAAAACAGAAGAAGAAAATATAGGAGCGATGTAATGAATTTATTAAATTCAGAGTGAAACTTTCTCGCGAGAGTAAGCTACATCTTCTGTTAATTAACATGGAGACGGCTCCTGTTTTAAAGGTGAATGAATGAATTTCGAGTGTTTTGTTTTTGTTCACAGCTCAATCGTGTATGGACTCCAAGCAGGTACTGTTCAACGGACATTGCTACCTCTTTTCTGGTTACCCGAAAGCTTCTTGGGCTACTTCCAAACAGGTAAGTTGCAAAAATCATCTTTAATTTAGTTTTCAAGTATTTGAATACGGTTAAATAACACTTAGTAGTTACTATAGATAAATTATTATGTAAATTATTCAAGAATGAAGATTACATTCTGGGGTATTGAAAAAAGTAATTTCAAACAATTACATTCTGTTTTTCCTTTTTTTATTGGTGTCTTTATAATCATCAAATGACTCCCCCTGGGTGGAGCGAAAGGGATTGTCACTGACTAGAAGTCCACCCTGTGCCTTTCGCGTTCTAGAGCCACGTATGTTAGACACTATACGGGGAACTAGGCAATACGCCCTAGTTGACAAACGCCGTCACACGGCTGTTGGCGTCCAACATGGCCGAGGCCTTTGGCCATTATGTAGGTACGTGAACAGCAGCCACACTAGTATAATATAATTCCGAGCAGTTAGTTTGAGTACTAGATAACGGGGCGTTTTGTCAACTAGAAGAGCTATTTACCTAGTTTTAACCTACAATATGCTTAAACTTACAAAATATCAGAAATTCTATGAATGTTTGTAACTTCCTTCGCTTAATTAGAAATAGGTAGGTAGGTACCAGAGAGCATCTTCACAAAATCCAGAACGCTGCAATTAAATTCCCGATCACGTAGCAACAGCACTTTAACACCTACATAACGCCTCTTGCCTTTTGTATGAAAAGACATTTCCAAGGTTGTAAGTACCTAAATAATGCTGAAGATAAAGGCAACTGGACCCTCAATCCGTAATCCGCCATGATTTATTTCCCTAATCCCTTGTCCTTCAGACGATGTTGCCGAGTTAAATACGGGTTTCACAGTCTGTCTGTAAATGTGTTTTTTTGGTAGGATATCGGTAAAAATGTAGAGTCAAACAATCAAATGGGCTTTTAATTCGATAACTTATTTAACTTTATTACGTAATAGCTATGAATAGAGTTAAAATTATGGAGATGAAAGAATTCAAAGTTGCATTAATTAAATACTCAAAGTTTTTACGAAACACAGTAAAACACAGCAATGATGCTGAAGAATAATCTCATAATTATCTTTCAAAGCTCTGAAATTGACTAATAAATAAATGACGCATAATTAAATACAAGACATAAGCAGGGACCCTGAAACTTCTCTAGTCTCACAAAGATTGATTACACTTTACAAGTAATCAGAAGAACAAAGTTGTAGAACTTTTGTTTCAGTTCAGTTGTTTGTTAAATTATAATTTTCTAAGAAATGATGGCGGGGTTTAGCCGTAATCTTTTTCGGCGAACGTTTCGTTTCGACCTCGGCGGTTTACTACGACGTTACGTCTGTTGTGCTTAGCGACAGGTCCCATCTAATCGCCATATTTATCATCGTCACCCGTCTTTTTTTGGGTCAGAATAAAGTGATGGACTGTGTCTCTTTATTAACTATTTGTTACGTTGGTTAGGTTGAATTTTCTTTTTTGAATACCTACCTTCCTCTAGATCACAAGGAAATTGGAAATTCCTCCTCAAAAATAATCTTTTTTTTCTAAGTAGAAATAGGTAAAGTTCACGAGTTTGGGTATTAAAGGTAATCTCTGAAACTATTTCATGAACTTTTAAAAACACTTTTCCTGACGAAAATTAAAATCAACCGCCATCGCCATAGCATTGTTTTCTTATCCCTTGTCCGCAGGTATGTGAAGGCCTAAACATGCATCTATCATCAGTCCACTCAGCCGACGAAGAACGCTTCATTGTCTCAGGAATCCGACAAAGTAGCGATTACAGCGCTGGCTCAATTTACTGGCTAGGAGCCCGCCAAAATGGAGAAGAAGCAGACATCTTGAGCTGGATCGATGGAAGCGCTGTAGGGTACCAAGGATGGCCGCCATATAATGATACTGAGGAAATCGAAGATGCCTGTTTAGGTATTCAGGTTAGTTGCCAGTGTCGTAAACTTAGCGACCTAATGAGATGCGAGTTTTCTCAAGTCCGAACGTCGTCCGCGCTTGCGGTTTTAGTTCTAGATTTTTTATCGAACTCATTTTGTGAGCAATGGCTGAAACTTCTACATAGTGCCAAACTAACAATTATTTCCACTCGATAAAACTATCGTTAAGATGGCTACAACTAACATTTATTCGATAACAATTGCTATACTAAGCTAAAGTTTCATGAAGCGCTCTACATACCTACATCTAAAAAATAACTGTAATAAAATTTAAGTAGTTCACTAGTTGCATTTGAATGTTTCCAGTGGAAATCATCACCGGTTCCTTCACTACCAAGTGGACTGTTCTGGACCTTACACAAATGTGGAATGACGGGCGGGTACGTGTGCAAGCGAAGACTGAACCCGGAACATATCGTCAAGAATCGAACCGTTGAAGGGATTTCAGGTACGCAAAACCGTAAAAAAATATAGTCTTATGTTACTGGTGATATGTAATTACTTACAAACCGCTTATAATACAATATGAAGAATTGAAATGTATTGGCCCAGCTTGGGCGCCATTTCAAATTGTAATGGCGCCCAGCTTGGGACCGCAGCAACAAACTTTACTTGAGAAAAATGATGTCTCACATTTTACTGTAATTATTCTACTTATTTAATAAGTTGAATTCCTTTGATAATTTGTAGGAAGTATTTAAATCAAATGACTGAGACTTCCAGTCTGAATTACGAGTAGCTAATGGCGCCCAGATTGGGACTAGACAAGACTAAAGTTTTAAATGTATATTTTATTGTTTTCTAGGAGTGCTCACTAGTCCTAATCATCCTGGCATCTATGACAACGACCTAGATTTTTGGGTGCACGTAGTGGGACCTGAAGATACACGACTAGTCTTTAATTTCCAAAATATCGATTTGGAGTACCAAAAGGACTGCCTCTATGATTTCGTCGAGGTAAGCTGTAACTGAAGTACCTCAACTATATCTTAATATTCATACAAAGAAATAGGTAATTTGTGGAAAGGAACCAAATTGAATCATTTACCGCCGATCCGTTATCTGCATAAAAAGTAAAATTACAATACACGCCGTAGGAATAACCTAATATGTATTCAAATCACCGCATTGATGAAACATTCCTGGATACCGTAGCATATTTTATATAATTTAAATATTCAGAATAAAGGTAAAACATCCAATAAAAATTCCATTAAGAATTGCCATTCCGCGTCTTTTGCCGTAAGCTGTAGCATTTAAAGGAATTTGTAATTCTCGAAACATCGCACAAATTGTAATTTAATTTTAATGGTAGCTGATTGTTTCCATTGAAGCCTTCCGGGATATAAGAGGGGTCGTATTTATAGTTATAATTAAATTTTAGAAGCTGCTTTTAGATAGACAATTTTGAGACGAGGATCAATTTCCGAAAATCATCTTGCTTTTTTGTAAAAGTAATTCACATCGTTTGGCTTTCCAGCTTCGCGACTCATGGAGTATGAAGTCATCGAGATACTGCGGCTCGGTCGGTGAGGCGCGGTGGGTTGCCTCTACCAACAGGGCCGTGCTTTACTTCCACTCTGACTACAAGTAAGTCCTTGTACTATTGCAAAACTAATTATGTCATAGCTACCGATATATTCATGTAAAGCTCGAGGAATGAAAAATGAAGAAAAAATGCAAGATGTGTCTACGATTTTTTTTTCAAACAAGTTTTGTGCTAATGAGCAGTGCCTTAAGCCATTTGGCAAATACAGGCCGGACAATCCTTTCCGCAAAATAAATCAAACAGTTTTTCAAAAACCCACTTTTTTTTAAATCATTTCACCTTATGATACTGCTAATAAAATTGTAATACCTATTCTCTACACCACAGCACGCAAGGTTCAGGATTCTCAGTATCATGGAGAGCAGTTGAGCTAACAGGATGTCCATCACAGACGATAACATCAAAGGAAGGTGTTCTACGAAGTCCCAACTACCCACATTTTCTGCTGCCGAACCTGGATTGCACCATCGACATTCTGGCTCCCACGGGTAAGTTATAAGTACAGCTAAAAAGTGATCGTTGGATATTTTAACGACCAATGGCATTCATGAAATATGGATGCTCTTGCATGAGAGACTTTAACGCAGCGTCTAGGTGATGTAGACAAATGTTGGATAGACCAACATCTATATTTACATTTAGGAAAATTATAAATGTTAAGCTACTCAAAGGCAAACAATTTTTTTACAAAAAAAAATTCTTCATCTGACAGAAAACTGGCACCCAAAATGAGTCTACAATAAATTCAACTAATGCTTCATACGATTACAAGCAGCAACACTTATGGTTTTTTCCATCAACGGTTGTCCATAATTTTTGCATCCCTTACATTTCAGGGAAACGTGTATTCCTTAACATCAGCTACTTCGACTTCGGCTACGGAGTGTTCGCAAAAGGAGTCCCCATCAATGTGACTGACGCCATTCCTGAGGACTCCTACATCGACGTGCAGATAGACCTGCAGAACCCACCAATCAGACCGTTTCTCAATCCCAACATACTGACCAACGGCCTCTTTGTGTCACAGTCTGAAATACTCCGACTAAAGATCAAAACTGGAGAGAATGTCACTGGACAAGGATTTATTGCGTATTTTAAAACTAGTGAGTACCTACTATTTCTTTACTATTTGATCTACCGAAGAAAAAATAACGGAACCTTAGGAAATTCACTTTTTGTCTTGATATGTTATTGACACTTTCTTTTGAGGAGCAATACCAAAGGAAATCAACGTATTGGTTAGTGATATCGTGCTACCTTCCATCTTTCCAACCTACCTTGCTTCCACATTTATCTTGAAGTTTAGAGTAAATCTCCATCAAATCTAAAGCTGCGCTAAAAGACAGTATTATAAAGTTCATGATTTTTCAGTAAGCTACTTGAACGCTTCCCACGTACTGGAAGTGGCATCAGGAGTGGGAGGTCGGCTTGCGGCACCAAACTGGCCGCAGTTGGCGCCGGCGCGTGCTGCGTTGCGCACGCGTCTCATCGCTCCACACCAACACACGCTGACGCTGGCTTTCACTGCTACCACACTCGTCGCATCTGGAGAAGAACCTTGGCCTTGTGGAGTAGGCAGCGGGTGGATACAGGTCCGTACTAGCAAACACTTTAGCTGCCTATAATGATCTAACTGCTGAGTTGCAAGTCTTCTCTGCAAATTGGTCAAAATCCACGGGTCGGGCCCAGAGTGCGTTGAGAAAATAATTCATCTATCTATCTATATCTATACATATAATAAAACTGTAGAAAAATCGTTTTTGTACATCAAATTAAAATCCAAAAAGAATAGCTAGGGTGTCGAAGGACAACCAACAGAACCCATTTCCAGCATTTTTAGAATTTTTGTCTGTTTGTCGGTTTGTCGTTTTGTCTGTTTATTTGTGGCTCTATCACGTAAAATGTACGAAGGCAATGTAGATAACCTTTATACACAACGATCGAGCGTAACTTGAGGACTAATTTAGTTTTTGTTTCATTGCAATCGGTTAAGTCTATCAAAAGATATTTGAATTTAAAGTGTTCCAGACCCAGAAGTAAAATCTGTGGCTCTAGTGAAAAAGGGTCTAAGTCTAAAAATGCAACTTTACAGGAGACGCAAAAAACGCCCCGCGCGCACCAAATTAAGAATTACAATTAATGTTTAAGTACGTGTGGCATTTAAACAGCTGTCAAATTAAATATATGTGATATGTTATATAGGTAAAAAATGTATGTTCTTTCTTATTCTAGTATTATTTTTTACATAAACTGAATAGTTTTCAAAATAGCGACTTATACTTAACACAAAATGAACTACACAAGGGTATAAAAGAAGTTAGATCCCTTTTCTCATACACAAAAAGTTAATTCACAAAAGTGAAAAAGGATACGCATTTGGAGTTATTTGTATGATAACTAAGAAATTAAATCAGATAATTAGTGTTGGAATAGCCAAAATAAATGAACTGAATGTGTACTTTTTATCGACATGATAAAATTTTGAAAAATAGCAAAAATAAATAACTTGTATCTTTTTTCACATAGTTATTAGACGTAACATAAGGCGCATGTTGACTTACGTGAACCTTTTGTGTAAGTTATATCTATCTTTAAACCAAAATAAAACCAAAAAATATGTAGTTTTGTGGTGTTTATTTTTTTATTAAAGTGAAGAAAAGTATTTTAAGAAGTACCTATGACAGTTATTTTTAAATCATAAAAACAATTAAAAAACAAATGAAAAGTACAAATCGAGTCCCACAGAACCTTGAAAGTGATTCAAATCTTGTTCGATATCAAGAAATGTCTATAGCACAGTTTTTTTATAAGTCAGGACAAATCAACTGCAGTTGAAACCTGGGAAAGTGATCCAGAAAACCTTATTTTAATTTCACTTCTACCGATAATAAACTCCAGTTTTAAAATAAATATGCAGTTAGTAAAAAAAAATTGAAGAAGTTAATTAAGTATTATGACGCAGTTTTTTTAATCAGGAAAACAATTCAAAAATAAAACAATAATCAAATAAATCAAGTCTAACAGAAACCTTAAAAATGATCCAGAAAACCTTATTCGATGTCGTCGTTGCTGTCGTTTAGAAGAGGATGTTGATCTTTTATATTATCATCGTCAATGAAAAGGTTGTTATAAAAAGATCGAACACTGGGGTTTATTAGCGGAAGAAGAGAAATCAAATCTCTCTTTTTCTCATTTGAATTAGCTAGGCCCATCGTATGACCTAGGAATACATTACCGTTTCAAACAGAGGGAGTGGTGATTTTCCTCTTTCCCTCTGCAAATTAACAATGTTCCATTCTTCCTCATCACACAACTTACAATGAAATTCTCCTTTTTTATATTTCTTTTGTCTTTAACTCGTCTGTCGTAGACTTCTAAGCTCCAGTAATAATTTAAAATAATTCTACAAGGTCCTAGTCTTTTAACTTTAAATTTCTCTTCTTTTTTATAGTTTCTGTATCTCTTCTTTCCTTGTTAATTTTCCTAGGATTACGTTTCCGGTCTTGTTAAGTACCTTTTTATATCCCAAAATGACTTATTATTGCTCGTATCTAAATCTGACTGTGGAATAATGACATCGCCTTTTACGTTTTTGTAAAAGTGAACAATCTGAGTTACTTGTGTCAGATTATTTGGAATGAAATCGTCACTACTTTCTGTGGGATAATGCAAATTGGGTTATGATAGCGTATCAGTGAACATAGAAATAATATCAAGATATAAGACAAAAGTTTCATCAGAATCAGTGAATGTATCCACATCATTATCAGGCTCTGCGAAAAGGTTTTTGAAACTTCCAGGTATTGGAGAAAATATTTAAGAGTTTCCCTGCTTTGGTGAGTTATTTTTTAAACATTCAAGCCTTGGATAATAACTGTTTGAACATCCTGATCTTGGAGAATGATCCCTAGAATGTGTAGCCTTTGGAGAATAGTTTCGGAAGATATAAGCACAGGTATAGATTCGCCATCAATCCAATCTACTTCATCCATCATTGCCATATCTTTGGAAACAAGACCCATCAAACAATTAATGCGACCACGACCAGCCATTCTAAAACAATAGATATATTTGACTGGCCTGTTGGTCTAGTGGTAAGTGACCCCGACTGCTTTGCGGAGGTCGTGAATTGGATACCCACTCAGGACAAATGTTTGTGTGATGAGCACGATCATTTTTTCTGTGTCTGGGTGTAATTTATCCATAATATGTATGTATTTAGAAATATATAAGTATGTTTATCAGTTGTCTAGTACCCATAACACAAGCTCTGCTTAGCTTGGGACTAGATGGCGTTGTGTGATAGTTGTGGAATATTATTATTATGTATTATATTATTTATTAAAACATTACATCAGGGAATCGCGATATGAAAGTTAAGTAGGTAAGTCGAAATAGAAGTATAAAATGTGCTAATTTGACAATTTTACGTATCTATATAATTATACTATAAAGTGTAGTTAAATATATATGTGAGGTTGATATCTGGTGGTTGTTTATTATAACCACTGTTATTGTAGTGTTTTTGTGTGAAGAATTAACTAAAATACGTACAAAAACAAAAAAAAAACAATGTCTCCTCTTCATAATAAGTTACGCAATGGAGTTTAAAATAAAAACTCGGTGTAATTGGGTACATTTGGACAAAAATCTAAATAACAATACGTACACTCAAAAATAATTTGCTAAAATATGTGAAAAAGGGTACAACTTACCAGTGCAATTACTGATTTTTTGCAGTGCGTCGACACAAGTTCCCTTCAATAGAGTGCTTGGACCACCGAAAGAGTGCGAGCGCTACGCACTTTCCACCCACCAGCACCATAACCCGTATCGGCCAGTTGTATCTTTTCTCACGAAAAATAGCAGCGAAATATTGGTATTATTTTAGTTATGTCAAATTGCATTTTTAATATAAATATTTCATACGTGAAAACTGATACCAAAAAACTTATTCTGGATTTTTGTCTTTTATTTTGGTGAAAACGGATTTATGTCAAGTGATATCGTTACTCACATAACAATTTTTAAGGAATTAATGTACTTGTGCCGGTATTCACTAAACAAATTGAAGCTCTGACAATACATGTTTATTTAGATCAAAAGACACAAAATAAAAATAAACATAGTTTTGTGTAAAGAAATTAAAGTGCACTTATACCCCGCTTTTGTAATATTTTTAGTGTTAGTTAACCCCCTTTGCACATTGCTAACTTCCTTATTTTTAAAGATAGGCAAGATCTGTTTTCACGAATGGATAGATCATTTTTTTCTGAACATTTTAGTGTACTTAACTCATTTTCGACAAAATCGGACTTAAACCCTTTTTCACTAGAGGCACAGAAATTACGGTCAGTTTACACCGAGACGCGCAGTTCAGTAGCGCGATCTAGCTTGGAATAGAAAAACTACATACCTATTCAAATATGGTGTGGACTGTAGTGGAGTGGTTTGAAGTGGAGTAGAGTAGAGTAGAGTAGAGTAGAGTGTAATGGAATAGAATGGGATGGTTTGGGATGGAATGGAAAGAAAAAGGTTTTTATTAGACTCACACTAGAATGGGAATGAGTGGGATGGAGTGGGATGGAGTAGGATGGAGTGGGATGGAGTGGGATGGAGTGGGATGGAGTGGGATGGAGTGGGATAGAATCGGATGGAGTGGGATGGATTAGAATGGAGTGCAATGTAGTGAGATGGCGTGGGATGGAGTGGGATAGACTGGGATGGAGTGGGATGGAGTGGGATGGAGTAGGATGGAGTGGGATGGAATCGGATGGAGTGGGATGGAGTGGGATGGAGTGGGTTGGAGTGGGATGGAGTGGGATGGAGTGGGATGGAGTGGGATGGAGTGGGATGGAGTGGGATGGAGTGGGATGGAGTGGGATGGAGTGGGACGGAGTGGGATGTAGTGGGTTGGAGTGGGATGGAGTGAGATGGAGTGGGATGCAGTGGGATGGAGTGGGATGGATTAGGATGGAGTGGGATGTAGTGGGATGGAGTAGGATGAAATGGGCTGGAGTGGGATGGATTGGGATTGAGTGGGATGGAGTGGGATGGACTCGAATGGAGTGGGAATGAGTGGGATGGAATGGGATGGAGTCGGATGGAGTGGGATGGAGTGGGATGGAGTGGGATGGAGTGGGATGGAGAAGGGTGGAGTGGGATGGAGGGGGATGGAGTGGGATGGAGTGGGATGGAATGGGATGGAATGAGATAGAATGGGTGCTCTACTCCAGTAGCAATTCTTCTGAATCTGAACGACAGAGGGCGTTTATTATAATCACCTCAAATATTCTTGAAAAATAAATTCTAAATACAGGGATTATATGAAAACGATATGATTTATAAAAACACGTGGCGCTTCGCACTTCGCACTAAAAAACACATTGTTAAATTCCGACATCCACGCGAACGAAGTCGCGGGCACAGCTAGTCTTTAATAATTTTTTTCCAGTGAAAAGTCATCAGAACTTTTTTTGCCACTTCTTCATTTATGATTTTGGAAGTAACTGCTTATTCCAGTATTATTATGCGTGGGATAGAATCGGATGGAGTGGGATGGAGTGGGTTGGAGTGGGATGGAGTGGGTTGGAGTGGGATGGAGTGGGATGGAGTGGGATGGAGTGGGATGGAGTGGGATGGAGTGGGATGGAGTGGGATGAAGTGGGATGGAGTGGGATGGAGTGGGATGGAGTGGGATGGAGTGGGTTGGAGTGGGATGGAGTTGGATGGAGTGGGATGGAGTGGGATGGAGTGGGATGGAGTGGGATGGAGTGGGATGTAGTGGGATAGAGTGGGTTGGAGTGGGTTGGAGTGGGATGGAGTGAGATGGAGTGGGATGCAGTGGGATGGAGTGGGATCGAGTGGGATTGATTAGGATGGAGTGGGATGGAGTAGGATGAAATGGGCTGGAGTGGGATGGAGTGGGATGGAGTCGAATGGAGTGGGAATGAGTGGGATGGAATGGGATGGAGTCGGATGGAGTGGGTTGGAGTGGGATGGAGTAGGGTGGAGTGGGATGGAGGGGGATGGAGGGGGATAGAGTGGGATGGAGTGTGGGATGGAATGAGATAGAATGGGTGCTCTAATCCAGTAGCAATTCTTCTGAATCTGAACGACAGAGGGCGTTTATTATAATCACCTCAAATATTCTTGAAAAATAAATTCTAAATACAGGGATTATATGAAAACGATATGATTTATAAAAAAACGTGGCGAGAATTAAGCGCTTCGCACTAAAAAATACATTGTTAAATTCCGACATCCACGCGAACGAAGTCGCGGGCACAGCTAGTCTTTAATAATTTTTTTCCAGTGAAAAGTCATCAGAACTTTTTTTGCCACTTCTTCATTTATGATTTTGGAAGTAACTGCTTATTCCAGTATTATTATGCCTGTATTTTTTTTTAAAAACCCTAATTTTCCGTTCACTTGTTGATCTACAGGTGAGAGACAGCTACACAGACAACAACGGCACAGAATGGACCCTGTGCGAAGTAGACAGGAGTAAGAGGAAGTTGGAGCCACGCGCGCCCCTGGTCATCAACTCGTACCTGCACTCACTGAGCGTGACGCAGCACGCGGGGGAGCGGGGGGTCAACATGGATGTCGCACTTATGGTCAACAAAGGTGAGGCGGAACATCATAATGGAAAAACCCCTATAAATCCAATTAGTAGGGACATGGTGCCCTTGAAATTCAACGGAAATTTTATGTAGTAACAAGGCCAATCTTCGCATAAATAAGGCCATAAGAAGCTTTTGCCAAACTGGTGACAATTTCCGTATTGGTTGCAATAATGAGCAGCACATAAATTCAGTTCTTAGTAACTTACACACTGCGAATCAGGTTGATTCCATGCTATAAGAAAAAATTCTAGTGCTACTGCACTAGAAATTTAAACTAAAAGCGTGGGTGCGTTTTCAAACATTTAAACTCACAAACAGTCAGACCCTGAACCACTACTTGTAGGCCATCAAATATTTTGTTCCGTGCAGTAGTCAACCTTGAAAAGTTCTCGAACTCTTTCAGATCCGGAGTACCACAGCAAGGTACTGCTAATATCTGAAGAGACCAGCTTGGAATCCTGCTACCCGAATCCGTGTCTGCACGATGGAAGATGTGCAACAGACGACTCGAGAAGCTACTGTCAGTGCGCAGGATATTACGCTGGTAAGGAACATACATAGATGAAAAATATTAGATTATTAAAAAAGCTGTTTGATCAAAAAGAAAGACCCAAATAGCATTTAAGAATAGAAACGTTTTGCATATCAGCAAGTCTATCTTCCCCATTAACCTACTTAACATTTTCCAGGACTATTTTGCTTAGTGACAGCATGCGAGAAGTCTCCCTGCATGTACGGGAACTGTTCCCTAGTCGTTGGAGGTGCCAATGAAGCAGGGGAAGCCTTCACATGCGCGTGCGCACGCGGGTGGAAAGGAAGGCGATGTGCCGAGCGCGTGAGACCCTGCGCATCTAAACCGTGCAACAACAGAGGAGCTTGCACTGAGAGAGATGGAGGCTTTCTGTGTCAATGTAACCCCTCATGGAAGGGGAAGCGGTAAGACTTTCTACTTCTTCATCGGGTCTTTGATTCTCATAGATATGGAAAAAGGAACTTCGACCAGAAATCTCCACATCGATGACGTTGGTAGTACTTTTGAATAGGTCCCATAAAACGCAGATAGAGTAAAGTACACAAAAACCAGAGCTCGAGGTGTGGATAAAGTTACACAGTCGCACACTGCTTGTTCAGGCTTTGAAGTAACAGTATGTAAGGACAGTTACAGAAAAAGTGATAAAGTGCGGAAGATGAAAGAACACTTATTATTCTGCAGGTGTGAAACCCCAAACCCAAGCCCCAACATCATCAGCCTGGGTCAACGCATGCTCCAAGAGCCGTTCTGGCTCGGCCTCATCACCGTGTTCGTAGTGCTCGGCATGATCGGGCTGGTCTGGTGCGCCAAGAGGCACTTCCCCGAGAAGATCGAGAAACTCCTCGCGGAGGAGGCAGACCGATGCGCTAGACGTAAGTACCCCCCGCAACCATCATGGAGGACAAATCTTTAGGCCCAATATTTGAAACCAAAAATATAACCCCCCAAAAGAACTTCTCTCTCATAAGCACACTTTCAATATACGTTCAGTTCGGCTTGCCACTCTCACTTTAAATAATACACGGTAACCTAGTTTGACCGTCCAATGAGAGGTATATTTGCGACTCACAGTACAATAATGCTTTGTTTCAACATTTTGTCAGATTGTTTCCGCTATACTCATGTATTTTCTCAATAAACGCACTGTCTCTGGGATGGTAAGGACACGTTTTGCGTAATTTTTACTTTTCTTTCTTCTTTGACTTTCTTCTTTTCTTTGTCTTATTGTTGCGGGTCCAGAAACTGAATGTGATATAGTTTGTACATATTGCTGCATTGATGCATGTATTGACCTAGATGACTGTCCATTGATAGATGCATTTCTCAGGTTTCTGGAGTCCGTTGATTCACGGTTCTTTTAACTTGTTCCACGCACTGCAAACAGTAAGTAGCATCTGTCTGTTTAGTATTTATATGTGTATTTGTCCTGGAAAAGCAACCCCTCGGATCGGCAAGTTAAAATAATCGTGCCAATAGTTATGTCAAAAAGGATTGCCAGAAATTATACTTAATCTGAACGGAAACAATTGGCTTAACTTTAACCAAATGAAAAATTACCATATTAAATCCCAGCGAGACAATGTGAATTGTAAAGACCATCAATTGTAACATACTGGACCGACTAGACCGACAGGACTCTTTTCACGCTCATCAAAATTGAATGTTTACCCGTGTGTGCGTATCTGGCAATCCTGTGTGTGTGGGGCTAGCGCGGGCGTCCCTGGGCGGCGCGCGGGGGCGGGGGCGGCGGTACGCGGCCGTGCCCACGCAGGAGCCGTGCGCGCAGTGACGTCACGGCTGTCCGCGGCCGTGCCCACGCGGGAGCCGAGCGTGCAGTGACGTCACGGCGCCTCACGCGGCGTTTGTCCACAGCGGGCGTGCTGCTGGACGCGGCGCCGCACCGCACGCTGCTGACGCGGCTGGGTATCCGCAAGCCGTCGGTGTCGGGGCTCGCGCCTCACCCGCGAGCCGCGCGCACCTTTAGCTTGGACGATCTGTTAAAGCCGCCGCCCGGACGTAAGGACTGGAGCGATGTGTTCCTAGGATCCGCGACCCGCGCGCTCCGCACCGCTCGCGAATACATACACTACCCATCTGTCATGTAGAATGCGACTGTGTTCAAATTTTAACGATTAATCATCTTTATGTTAGTCGAAAACTTCATAGAAGTTATTTTTTGTACTTAAACCTGTTCCTTGTGATATACCAACTAGATGTTTTGTCTGGATAGAATGCAACCAACTAAAATGTCTGTTAGCTGTGATGTCTAGAGTAGAGACCCACATTGTATGTATTCCTACATCAATGGATCACAACTACACAAAGAATCAAACTTGAATGCTTAAAGCCTTTTGTCTCAGTCTGTGACAGTTCGAAATGCTTGACTATTCTTCATTTTGCCTTTACTGAGAGTCACAATAAAATCTATATGAAGACCGCCTTACTTCTTTGCTATCAGACACAGGGCTTTATTGGTACATTTTGTTTGAATTTCATTTGCAAAATCATGTATATCGCAAACATTTATCAAACATTCGGCGGAGCGCGCGGCGGCCGGTACGGTTAGCACTGGATGTATCCCTGCTGTGAATGAAATTTCTATGTGGAATGCAAAGACCAATGTAACATGGCCCGCTACCCTCGTTCTTACTTCTTTCGATGTCGATGTGTGCACCCCTGACAGCACAAACACAGCATCTCTAATGTAGCCGCTCCTTCCTTCGTTGACACCTTTCTAGATCGTCCAACTAACTCGGCCTCTGTTTTGTCAATAATATTGATTGCTTTGTCTTGATCACTTTCTGTCCCTGAATCATTTTCTTCTGCAACACAAACAATATCAATATTATTGACAATTCAAAGACCTCTTTCTGTATTTGAATGTTGCTAGCATGCTACTTATCTCGGACACTGTTTTGTCACATTACAATTAATGACGAACTAAAATCCAACAAATTTCTCAACTCAAGTAAGTTAGTTTAGTTGATTGCAAATACAAAAACAAGTTGAAGACAATTTAAAACCGAAACACTGTCTCAGTCGTCTTGAATAGCTATTGAAACGAATGTCGTTATACTATTTCTGTCGTGGCTTTATATGTCGCTTGAACCGTTCCAATAACTATACAACATGACACATCAACATCTTCATTATCCATTCTGATGTCATAAACACAATACAAAACACTTCTGTTCAAAATACAATTGGCACTTCCTAAATTATTTTAATAATTGGCACCTACCCTAAAGAATTGGCTTCCTTAGTGTGCACAGAGATCGAAGGCATGATGATGATCTCTCAGACAATGACTGTTGTTGTTCAATCCCCAAATTTCTAAATATTGTGTTGCTTCTGTCATGAACATTCGATGTCGTCGCTTATCATGAAACCTTGTGAACTTAATAATTTAGTATATGTGAGTTTTATTGATACAGGAACACCGTCACCGCGTAAAAAACGTAATAATTCCACTCCGACTAAGAAAAATGCTGCTGAGAAAAAGCAAATTTTGCAACAACTTATAAGTCCTGCGACAGCTAATGATCATTCGAAGAAGATAACAATGGGAGACTTGATACAGATGTCTGAGAAGCGGACGTTGAGCACGGTAGAGAGTGCGCCAGCATTCATGGATTATGGAAATGAGAATAAGGAAACTTCGTTTGCAAGTGAAGCGTCGACGCCGTCGACTTCGCCGTCCATGCGCCACATATCAGATCCTAAACTAGAGAAGAAAGTAACTTTTGCGAGATTACTGAACAAAGTGTCAGCTGAAATGAGTTCGAGTTCAGATGTTGATATGGTAAACACCATAACGATCCCGATGGCGGTGATAGCGGACAGAGGGATGAGAGCAAAGGCGTCCAGTACTCCTCCCTCACCGGGGGTAGAAATGAGGTCTCCTCACAGCACCTCTAGTAATCAAGGAAGTGATTCAATGTCGAGCCTCGACTTGACGTTAACACATGCTGCGTTGAAAAAATATTCCAGGTCGGTTACCACTGAAAAAGATTATTAAAAATAAATGTTGAATCCTCGATTTTTAACAACCCATAATTTTATCTTCAGACAACCAAAAATCTCGAGCGCCGATTCCATCCTAGCGATGTTTCGGAACTTCTCCTCATCGTCAGCTGCGATAGTATCCCGAGCATCATCAGGAGGTGTCTCCGTGTCTAGTACGCCTTCAGCTTCGTCTCCACAAGACGACACAGTCGACGGTGATGACTTGTCTATCACTTCTTCACACATACCGTCATTGGCGCCAGACTCACCAGTTACCAGACCGCACAATACTATTGAGATTCAGGTAAATGAGATAAAATATTGGAGGGCTCATTTCCGATTGGTGATATAAATGTCTGTCTAGTGAACATTTTGTGTAATCCATCACTACCCTCGTAAGGTGTAAACAATCCCGAGCATGATGCACCTCTTTTTTTTTGCATTTTCAGGTCCTGGATCCTCTAAGCGCTCACAAATCTTCATCATCAGGTAGCAACCTCCTCCATCCACCGTCCATACTTCTAGAGGTACCAAGCGGGATCAACAAGTGCTTGTCTCCAATAAGAGAGCTCCCTACCCCGCTACCTACCCCCCTTCCTACGCCCCTACCCACTCCTCTACCATCTCCAAGGCTGCCGAGAGCTAATAATATGGAGATGGATGCTAAGAGTGAGTCCACGGTAACCGTCTTGTCGCCTAGTGAAGATGAGCTTGATGAAATTAAGTGTGAAACGAAGATGGAAAGACCAACCTCTGGTTTACGGTTGAAGGTACGTTCGATAAAAAATAATGATTCCATGACGTGGTAATTATGTTAATTTGGCTTTGTACTTGACTATTGAAATGTTTATGTTATTCATTTCCAGCTGCGCCAGCCGCTGCTGAGCACGGACACGGCGACGACGACTCCGACGGCGTCCACACACGTAACCTCGTCCCCCAGCCCCAGCCTGTCTCACAGCCAGCCCCCCTCCCCGCTGTCCCCGCCCGCCCCGCGCGTGCCCGAGCTGCTGATCCAGCGCGCGTCGCCCGGCTCCCCCCCTCCGCGCCGCACCCCGCCGCACCTAGAGTTCCAGCCACCCCCTCTCATCACCGTCACGTACAACGCTAGCGAGGAGTCCGACGAGCCCATGTCCCCTAGACCGCCCCCGCCCTCCGGCAACATGTGCTACCTCAGCCCCTTCTCGATGTCCGCGCGGGGAGAGCGAGCGCCCTCAGAATCCAACCTATCCTCGTCAGGGTACAGCTCTATGGCGAGTCCTGGACCTTCGCGGTGCGGCTCGAGCAATCCTCTGTGCCCCTCGGAGATGGAGGACCCTGGCTCCGGCGGGGGACCGTCGTGCTTTCAGTCGAGGAGGCGGCCGCTCATGAAGACCAACTCCAGCCCGGCGGCCTCCAACGACGACAGTAAGGAACGTAGGCGAGGACGGTCCGACTCCGAAACGCTCTCCGACGACCCTCTGTTAGAGTCCAACGACGAAGGCATAGGGACAGACGAAAGAGTAGATGACGTTCCGACGAGCGCGAAAGAGATGGAACTAGTCGCATTGAAAGAGACTTTAGAAGTTCCCCAGGCGGCGATGTGCTCCCCTAGCGGAGTGACCAAGTGTTCTATAGTTAAGTGTGTTAGTGTCGAGCGAGGACTAGACGAGAAGGCTAGTTTAAGGCCGCCCACTTTGATAACAGAAGGTAGTAGACCTCTGAGTCCGGTCAGTTCGAGGAGCGAGAGTCCGTTGAGCGACAAGACTGGTTTGGGGAGATTTTCGCCGCAGTTTTACGGTAGACAGCTACCGTTTACAGATTCTGACGGGTTGTACGACTTTCCGAGTTCGGAATGCGTGAAGGGCGCGAACAACAAGTTGGGCGGGAACTGCGCGAAGAAGAGCGGCCGCAAGCGTGACCGGCGCAACACGCGCACCGCCTCGCACGAGGTCACCGGCACCACCAAGTCCACGCTGCCGCACATGCCGCACTCCATGCACAACTTGTTGGAGGTGAGACTGATGTTCCTTATTAATTGTCTTCTTATTGGTGTTGGGATCCCTAGGCTGTAGAAAAATAAAATGCAAAGGAATTGATTTGGCTTGTCCGAATACGAGTCGTTTACTCGACTATACTCGACTATACTTCGACTAAACTTTTTTGTTTCGTATACCTTCATGACGTAACGTCTATCGTAGCGGCCGCAAAACCGTGCTCAGCCCCCAAAGCGTGTTTCGAGACGTCCGTTAAGGACATCCAGAGACGATTAAACACTTAATCTCGACCATCTCGACCAGAATATACCTTAATGTAACCCACAATCTACAAAATAATTAACTTCCTCTAGGTTCCCGGATGTCGAGGTGACGGTGCAACCCGTGGTGGACGTAAAGGGGGTCGGCGAAGGTCAAGGTCGCAAGCCCCAGCCCCAGCCTCCTCATCGTCCTCAGAAGACTCGGTGTCCAACGCTAGTGTAGCGTCTGTCGCCTCAGCAAGGGAACTGAGGCTGCCAGATATTGAAATGCAGGTATGAAAACCTTTTTGGTACCGATAACTTATTTTTTCTTGCAAACCAAGGTTTTGCTTGAATGTACAGTGTAGTTTTTTGTTTCTATGAATAAAATCTTTTTTGTAAATTATTGCTAAATAAAACTGGTTTTGAAAATCATGTCGCAGTCACTTTGTGAAAATAGGAATGATTAAAATGTCTATTAGTCTTGAGTTTTTTGAATGAGTGTGTTTCCTATATTGTAAATGTTTCTATTCCAAATTTGTAATTTTTAAACATACTTTATTTAACTCCATTCAGCTGAAAAATCACTGAATTTAACTATTAAAATTGTACATAATTTAAAAAAGCGCACCAAAAGCGGTGCATAACTAAATAATATCCGTAGATTGATGTGTTTTTAATGTTGTCTTTTTGTGTATATCTCTCCTTATTTTTTAACAACCGCACTGAAATCCAAATAAAGCACTTAATTCTAATCCCTAAGTTTACTATAATATATTATTCTTTAAAAAAATGTCTCTACTTTGCACTTCCTACTATTGAAAAAAAATATCACGCATTTTCAATAAATGTAATTTCTCAATGTTTTGATAATTTTAGCTTTTTATGATTATTTGACGGTAGGTTGTAGCTGTGTGTTGGATTATTTTCAGCCTTGTGAGCCGATGAGATTGAGGAAACCGCTCAGGAGACAAAAGTGCCGTAGTTCTGAGGTGATTGTATTATGGCAGCAATGACCTTAATTCGTTCATTTTGTAGTATCTACAGGGCTGCAGTCGCCAAATATGCCAAATATATATACCTAATTATATTTATATTAATTTTTTACTAAGATTTCATACTGTTTGAAATGTTATTTGCGGATCTTCGAGTTGATCATGATTGTCCTTTTTTTATCGGTGTTTATTTTAACGTTGTTTTTTTTTAATATTTTGGTTTTAACTTCATGGTGTAATCGTGTACAAATATTCACTTAAATAAGATAGCCATTGTTATTTTGAATGTTTTATGATCAAATGTATTCAGTAGACTAGTTCAATCATTTGAGAATGCGTAGATAATCTCACGCAACCTCTTCATTGTTGCAAAATAACATAGAGGCATGGTATTAAAATAGCAAGTTTCAAGTGTAGTGCATTTAGTGCATGTGCATCTTTTTTACATTATTTTAAACTTACAGGATACGTCGTCTAAAATATCCTCGAGTTTGGATCTAACGGAGGACTCCAGAAAACCGCCAAAAGTCAACAAGTTGCGGACAATAAGCAATCAGATAAGGTATGTATCAATACTGATCCACGGAGAAAGCCCATTCAGGTTTCATTGGTTTCTCATTTATTTGGTTATACAATATCCAACATCCTTTCTTATCTCTTAAGTACGCTAAGTACTATCATGCCAGTATAAGATATGTTTCTGTTTTTGTTAATCGAATAGGTCATTCCAGATTTCTCCGACGGCTAGAGCGCAGCTTGAAAATGAAAGAAAGCTACCCAGCTCTTTCCGACGACGAAGGAGACGAGTCCTCGAGCGTCACTTCGCCTCTTCTACAAGGACGGAAGGACCTAGGCCGACTTCCCAGCCACGCGATATCAGCTCCTCTACTTAGTGCAGTTAGGCCCAAAATTACAAGACAAAGACGATACGATAGGTCGTTAATAAGTGAAGACACAAGGACTTTAAACACTGCCGCGGGACAAGACAATTCTGACTGAAATTAAACCATTTGTGTAGAAAAATAGAGTGCCATTCTATTGAAGCAGTAATACATTAATGTTCATAGCATGTATTAAGAAATTGGTTTCACTGAAAGAAATTTAGTCGCTGAGTAAGATATTAAAGTAAAAGTTAAAGAAAATAAAATCTTTGGGATATAATAAAAAATCTCCATGTTCAACAACTATGAAATCGACATGAGTATACAAGATTCTAATCTAATGTGATATATTAAACTAAGCGACACGAGTACTAGGAATGTTATTGTTTTTGAACTAGGAATAATGTTTAAGGAATCGAACGTTTTTATTTCCTTCTTTTCACTTTTGATGTCTCAAACTACTCGTAACTTAGCTCTCTGTTGTAAATAACTCTATAGCAATAACTTATTTCTAGAAGATTTTGTAGGAAGAAATATTTTACTGTAAGTAATCGTAGTGACGTACTGTAACGTAGGACACACCAAGTCATCACTATCATTTTTACCATCTTAAACATTATAGGAATTCCTTTTAGTATCTAGTACCTATGTTTTGTAAATTATTAATTTCGCTTCATTTGTAGTTTTCGTTAAATATACTATGTATAAAATGCTTTTTGTAAATATATTAAACGTATTGCTCAAATGCATATTTTGTGAAATCGTTTTTTGCGCACTTTTTGCTGTTTTGTAAATATAATATGTAACTTATTTATTATTGTAAATATCGGATTCGAGAGAAATATTTTCATTTTTCTTGACAAAAACTACATGTAATAATATGTTCTAGATTGTAAGAATAAAACAAAATGAAAGGCCCAAAAAAATCTGTATACCAATTGCACAATTACTACTTATATACAATTATATATATTATATGAATATAAGCACTCATAATATGTTAAGATATATATTGATATCTTGGAGTAAGTATATACTTGACGCACCAATAGAATAGTTCACTGCATCGTTGTCAACTAAACCAATACTAATACGAGTCTGTAGAGGCTCCCTTCATAGATATCCTATTGAATAGCTCCCTGTTATGTTGTTACTTCTAAACGCATATTTATTTGAAGCCAGAATAGAGAAAGTACCTGTAATCAATAGATACCTAGTTTAGTTAGCCTTAACGTAAAATAAAAACCTTAAAACGTTCCATATAAGATAAAATTCTAGTTTCTTTGGTTATTTCCTAGTGTTAATCCAAGTATTCGTCCTCACTCCCTTAAAAGTTAGACACATTCAACGGTCTGTTGTTTTCCTTTTTATTTAGCTCTAGATTAGTACGAACAAACTTTAGAAGCTTAGATACCTACAGTTTCAGCAATAATTTTATGTGATTCGACTGTACAAAGACTGACATTGTTTGTGCACTAACAAAACTTAGACATCTGTGTTATGTTTCAATGTGTATCGTAATAAACGCGTATTTAATGTATAGGTACAGATTATATTTTATACCTAAGTAAGTCACTGTCTATGTGTTAGATATTTATGATTTTTGTTTAAATGTTATTTCGTAAAAAAATACTAGACCTTTAAAAAAATGTCTGATTTCGTTTATCTAACTGCAACATCAGTGTCATAAAGTGGCCATAGATAAAAACTAATTTTATCAGTTTCATTAAATCAATTGTTGACTAGTAAAGCATTTATGCGTCCTTTGTACAACATTTCAAATGAAAAATGATCAACCATATAAACCCTTTGAACGAAATAACTAAAGATTTGCTTGATTTTGACTTCTGAGTCATTCGTTTCAAAACCTACCATAATTCTTGACAAATCAATAAGTATAAAAAATGTAATACGTTCAAATGGTTTAGGTCAATAACCATACATTTTCCTGCCCAAGTCTAATATTTATTCAATGCCTAGAACGCGTAATGTAAAATACATAGTATAACTAAAAATTATGAAAATAATGGCCTGTTCATTGAGACTGATTTTCTAAAACTTAACTCTTAAAATGTCGCTTATTCGTTTCTCGCTCGATCGATGTGTGGATGTGTTTCATTTACTCTGTCTATAGTTTACTTGAGATCCTGAGATCTTTATGAGATCTACGTTTCCGTGCCTTCAAGTCTGTGGAAATTATGTAGATATGAACATTTGGCCGTGTTAATTAGTACCTACTTGTTAGTCTATACGCTCACAGATCATCTAATTGTTAAGAAAAATCATTGAGAACATTCGCTCTTAGAGTGATTTTGACTAACAATTAACCATAACAAATATCTGGCAAATTTAAATCGTTTCAACATTTTCTTTTCACTCTCTTTTTTCACCGATTTTTCATTACTTTGGCATAATATAAATATTTCGGTACAACTGACCAACAGGCAAAATCGTGTCTTTGAAAAAATATAGATAAAAAGTCTAAATATTCAAATTAATATTAAGATTATTTGCCTGTTGTTTATTTGAGCTACAAAATAGGGAATATTATTAATGATTAATCAACATAGGAAAGTCAAAATTAGTATCATCGTGAGAGCACCCAATTATTGTAAGCAATACGTTATTATAAATCTAGTTGATAAAAATATTGTATAATGAAATAAATAAATTCTGTGATTGAAAGCGTGCGCTCAAATGCGGTTTAGATATCGTCTAAATGTTGTTTTTTTTTAATATTATCATTTAAATAGTAAAATAATAGCAGATCAACCTGTTACAATGCATGAAAATTTTTATATTTTCATTTCACGACTAACATAACAGACACCAAAATCAGCTGTTAAAAATAAAAAGCCATCAATTCAAATTCTCCAGGGATTATTCCGGTTTTGACACATTCCTAAATAAACATAAAACCTTTTGAAATAATCCCAGACATTACCAAATATGGCAGTTTTCTCAACTTTACCGCAACAGTCTTTCAGAAAAAGGTGTAAAAGGTTCCCATTTTCTAAAATACACTTAATTTAACTGGGTTTAAGTTTAGAACAAATTAAAGTTATTTAATTAATTTCACTGATTATAGGCGGCAACCGCTATGTTTACTTAAAAACCGATGTTTCAATGTGTCTTGTTTATAATATTCACGTCATGTATCCCTTTTGATTGAAAGTGTTTAGCACTAAGCGAGTACTTACTGTAAATATGTTTTACACCATACGCATAATTATTTAAGGTGTATATTCAATATATTATCGTCTTATTCACAATGTAAAATATAAAGGTAAATAAAATTTTGCTTGTTAAGTGTTGGCATTTTTTTTTCATGTTTAAACCCCTGTCAAAAGTTTTTACTGTTAATTACGATCAAGGACAGATTACACAGCACATCTAATCGACATTTAGAGTAGTTCCAGAATTCTAAACTTGTCAGAGTTACGAGGACCGATGAAGAATGAAATAAAAGAAAGTATTAGCAATTATAATAATTTATTTATCGTACAGATATATACAGAAAAATGTACATTTTTTAGGGGATAAGTTTTCTCGTAGTGCAACTAAACGAGCTTGCATTAATGAATGCTCATGGCGCGATTTGCAATTTCTATTAACCAAAAGTGAAAATCGCTCTTGCTACTACGATATAATAATGCAATTCGACTGACTAACGTCGTCGTGGCGAGCGTGATCTGTTTTTCGTCTACCCGTAAACAAAAACGTTTTGTGTCATATGTCGTAGTGGTAAGGATGATTATCACTTGTAGTAGAATTCCGTCGAATTGCGTCGCATCGCGTCATTACCAAGCTCGCTTAGTTCCAGGGACATTATCAAGGGAATACCTTCTTTATGAATGAATTTGATCGTGATACAAGGCTCAAACTTAAGTTTATTTTTTCTTCATAATGGCAAAACAGAAACATTTTAAACGAAATGCAGTTTTATAATTACATTACAGGTGAATGCTCGCGGTGAGGGAGCGCCTTAATAATTATCTATGTTACACAAAAACTGGATAGACTGGGAACAACGTTATTTTTTATGCATCACACAATAGTAAAACAAAATTGGATGGTTTTCAGTATGCTACCTAAATTCTAGAAAACAAATATGAGTCTTTTGGATTAAAACTATTTTATAACACATTTGCTCGTAAATAGTAGTTTATGTAACTGGTACATAATGAGGGGTATTATACACGAGTGTGAGTTTAAAAAACGAGCGAAGCGAGTTTTTTAATAGTATCACACGAGTGGTATAATACCTAGTTATGTACAGTTTCATACACTACTTTATCTACTCTCATTGAACACGAACATATCAAATAAAAAATAAAAATTAATAAACACTAATATTCATCCACCGAAATACAAACGTCAAAATTCCAACATTCCCATTTAAAGCGCGCGCAACCACAGATAAAAAATGAAATAGATTTATCTATGATCAGTAATCTGTATCATAATGAAAAAAAACCGGCCAAGTGCGTGTCGGGCCACGCACAGTGTAGGGTTCCGTAGTTGGCCATCAAAATACTTATGCGAATTAACTAAACTGATTCGCTGAATTTAATTTTAAAAAGAAGAATTTTCAAAATCGGTCCAGGAGTCTTTGAGAAATCGGGGAAAATACATAAAAAAAAGATTACGACGAATTTAGAACCTCCCCCTTTTTTTGAAGTAAGTTAAAAATAGTTGACGATAAAAACCTACCTATCCCCAAAAAACATACCGTAAAAACATACCTATTAAAGCTGTAAAAATAAAGTTGACAAACGTACATTTGTAGTTGAAGAGCATGTTCTCCGATACATTTTGTTTGCGAAAATATGTTATCCAAGTACATTTTATAAGTTGGTCGACTATTACTCGTAAAGTTGTAAAGCCTACTTAGTCATGATAATTTTCTTTTAAACTTCGTTATATATACTACTATTGTGAATTTTTTCACACCCCCAAACATAACCGTTTAGCTGGTAGAGGGGGGGGACACTCGAGTCGAGCAAAATTTAGCACTTTAAAGCTTAATATTTCACAAACGAATTTTTTTATCAAAAAATTGTTAATGGAAACTATCAATATTTTTTAAAGACCTATTTAATGATACCCCACACTAAGGGGTACGCGAGAAAAAAAAAAACATCCACACTTTACGTGTACAGGAGGTACCCTAAAAAAAAATATTTTACGAGATTTTATTTTACCACTTTTTTGGCACAACAAATCCGTATATTTACACCAAATTACAGCTCTCTAGGACTGTGCGTCTCTGAGCTAAACTGCGGACAGACGGACGGACGGACGGACGGACGGACGGACGGACGGACATGGCCAAACTATAAGGGTTCCTTGTTGACTACGGAACCCTAAAAATTAAATTATAACATTGTTTTGTTAGAGAAACAGTGTTATAATTTAATTTTTTAATTTCATTACGATACTCTATGGTATAAAGTATGTCATTATAAACTCGTTTTGAGTTTTGTATTTCGAATTTTGCGATATGAGAGTAGATAAAAGTCTCTTACTGCACCAATTTCAATATCGTAATGTATCTCATCAGGTTTATCAAGATGCTCCGTCTAAAACGAACGGTACTTTTTTAAATCTTAGCAAAGAGTTTTTATGTCAGAAAAGTAACGTAAAATTAACTTTGGGAGATAAAATATTGTAAATAAACATTTAATTCTTTAATTTAATTAATTTTGACAATTAATTACAACCATTTATCTGTAACAAAAACACTAAAGTACCTATTAATTTACTTTATTAATAATACTGGCTGTTTTTTGTGCCTTTGCCATAAACAAAAGACGCTGATGCGCGCGCATCCGGCATCGCTAATTTGTGAAAAAGTAAAATTATTCCGCGTGCTTTTTCTTTTCGCTGTATTGATTTTATTAGAAAATGTCGTCAAGAAAGACCGAGTTTTATTTATTTCCTCACCAATGTGTTATAAAACGTTGTATGACATACGTGCGGTTTGATAATTACAGCCTCTGCTCTCTTATACTGCTGAGATATTGCTAGCCCTCACCTACGGCTCGGGCAAGCAATATCGCCTCACTTATATCATAATGTACTATTAATAACTCTTTCATAATAAAGAACATTAATAATATTGTTCCAATCATCATGACTGCAATCTGTACCTTATATTCACCGACCAAAACGCTTTGTATCGCGCATATTTTTCTACTAATTTTATTAAAATTCATTGGCCCTAATTTAAATGAATAGTTTTACTTTGTTCACATTTGAACTAATTCAAAATTAGCTTTTTTGTCGAGTGTATTTTTGACTTGGCCGCAAATATGTACCTCCCGCTCAAGTCAACTTACAAACGAAAATGAGAAACGAGAAATGCAAACGCTTTAATAGATTTTCAACATTATACCCCAGGACATAAAGTTGAAAATCTATTAAAGACTACTGAGCGTTAGCGACTGGAATGAACGAAAGCGCTATGTAATGTTCAATAGATTTTCAACTTTATAACATAGAACATAAAGTTGAAAATCTACTAAAGCAGATAGCTAAGAAGTCAGTGCTAATACAACATCTTCCACCATTGAAGAGATTCACTGACAGTTTTTCTATTTGGCGGGTACGCTACTGCCCGAGAGTTGTTAGCTAAACGAAATAGGATTTATCAAGTATTTTGCGCTTTCATATTGAACGATAACAATAAGGAACTATAACCAAGACGCGACGCGATTGCAATTCGAAAGATTCCAACTACAAGTAAAAATCAACCTTACCACTACGACATATATTTATTATGACATAAAACACGTTGTTATCTACGGGTAAATGAAAAACAAAACACGATCGCCGCGACGACGTCAAGTCGATCGAATTGCATCATTATTTCTTAGTAGCAAGGCTGATTTTCACTTGTAGTTGGAATCGGTAAAATCGCGTCGCATCGCGCCGTTGGTAAAGTCCCTAACGACACAACACTGGCATATCGTCCGTCACTCATTTTCCTTATAAATGTATGAAACTATCCATCGCACCGATATCGTGTCGATATCGTTGACGTCTGTGAAAACGCCCGTTAT
The DNA here is from genome assembly GCA_954870645.1 of Agrotis clavis. Lineage (NCBI taxonomy): Eukaryota > Metazoa > Arthropoda > Insecta > Lepidoptera > Noctuidae > Agrotis > Agrotis clavis. Next base: position 2,673,721 of record OX940931.1, on the reverse strand, counting down.
TCGTTTAAAGATGGCATGCAATTTATTAGCACCTTGTATGCAAGTTAAGGGCTTATTTACGCCGGGATCAGAACTCTCTTATCAGGTAAACGTGGCCCCGGAACGTAAAGGGCTATTGAAGGACACCGTGGATTTTAGTCAGTACAATTTTGACAGTCGCCCTGGGTGGGAGGAATCATTGGATGATTTTACCACGTAAAAAAAGCCGTATTTACGGCTTTAACGGCAACTGTCATTCTGCCAGCCTCATTGAATTTAAACAATGTCTTATAATACATCCTCCTGAATTTATTATGAGTACAGACTAGATTTTAATATTTATTACGTTAAATAAAAGCTAATATGTACATAATTATTATTTATAACTTACATTACATTTAGATATATATTAAAATTGTACAAATCTTTCTCAAGATGCTTACAGATTTGATCTACTAACTGTGTTCGCGATTTCATTTTCAAACATGTTAACAAATAATTTATTTTGGAAAGCAACTTTAAGTTCAAATAAATAATCCAAAATCAACTAAATTGACAAAGACTTAAAGATTCTAGATGATCTTCAAGTGAAAATAACATCAATTAGTAACGATTCGAATATAGGATGATTCGTTTTTTCGCATTCTTAAACAGAAATAAATCAATTCTGTAGGCTCCTAAAATACACGTCGTATTTAATGATTCTAAATTACAAATAAGTGCAGGTGCGAGGAATAAATTACTTTTTACACTTCCGTATAAGACCGCAACTGCACACGGCAGTGGCTATACCATCTAAGACGCAACACAAGTTCAAGTTTCACTGTAAAGCCCCATTTACACGCTGCAAGAAATTGCATGCGGGTTGCATGTTTGACTACATTGCGATATTTTTAATGACATTTTTTTACAATAATAGTACGCAATGTACTATGAAAATCGTTACAGGGAACAAATGCCAGAAATCAGATCAGGATTTGAATTGACATACAATTTAATTTTGGGCAAAACTCATCATCTACACGTTTTGCGCTTGCAGTTTGCGGTGGCTTACGGAACTGCACTTTTCGGGTGAAACAAAATCACTTGCATAAATCACTAGTGTCCTTTTAAAAGCACTGAAAATTCACTTCACAAGCACTTATTATTTAAAAAAAAAACACAGCCAAAATCAGTCATTGAACTACCACTAAAACATACCATCATGTATGCCAATAGGTACCAAAATCGCTAGAAAGATACCGAAATTCCTTAAAACCAACTTCCAATCATCTGGTACCGCATAAGGTAAAATGATCCCTGTCAACTTATGTATTTCATGGGTCGTACACACAAATATATACGACGTAAGTATTAAATTGAGTATCGGCGCACTTGGAATGAGTACTAGGACACCATGAGTGTCAGCAGCTAACCAAATGTGAGATTGTGACGCGAATAATTCTAAGGTAATCGTTCCAAACCAGGCAAACATAGAACTATGTCGCATTCTCAGCGCTCCGGAGACATTTCGTAATATAATATAGCTGACGATAGGTAAGAATGCGACATAAGAGTGTATTTCGTTGCAGTCGAAGGTGTTGGTGCAGAAGAAGGTGAATGTGACGTAGCTGCCGAGCCCGATGAAGGCTCCGAGCGTGGCGCTGAGCGACACGCCCGGAGTGAACAGGTTGCTGTGGTTGTTGTCGTCCAGCAGGTTGTAGCGCTGAGCCAGCAGGTAGGCCAGCGCGAACATTATGCCGTATGCCATTGAGTAGCTGGGGGAGTAAAAGATTAGTTGTCAATGGGGAAGGCCGGTCAAAGCTAATTGTAGATGACGCGACCATAGCTAAGTCCTAATCCGACCAATGAGGTAGTACTATTTTTAAGTACCTACAAGATTTCAAGCAATGACGATGCTTGGAACTAGCTATACTAGCGCCATTCGTTTCCCAGTTGCCATCCCCATTTGGGTTTTTAAGATGATAAATGTTGATGGGATATTTTTTGAATTCGTTTATACTAATATTATAAAGCTGAAGAGTTTGGTTGAACGCGCTAATCTCATGAATTACTAGTTCGAATTTTTTTCTTTTTTTAACTTTAACAAAAGTTTAAATAAATATTTTTTAGTTATACATCACGCTACGTTCAATAGGAACCGAGCAGCGGGAGTGATATCACGGGGTTCAGCTAGTCTCAAATGGACGTAGATAAACAAAAAGGATCCAACCCACAACATGACCGAAAATGAGTTAAGTAGACCAAACTGCTCATCAAGGTCTATATTTTCGATTAGCAAAAACAATCCAAGTTAAATATGAATATTTTGACATTAAAATGACACTGGTTACCAAGCCACATGTATGGCGAACCCCTATTTAAGTTTCGTAAAAACGATCCATTCTCCTTGGATCATATTGTAAAACGGCCAATCTAAGATGCGGACACGAAACTAAAATGTTAAAAAGAATCCAAAGCATGTGGATCCTTTTAGATTATAATATTTTACTTCAAATCATTGCAAAAGATAAATCACTAAAAAGATTCAGAAAGCATGAATCTTTTTTGTGAAACTAATTTTTTATTTAAAAAATGCACTGGTTAAATCACAAAAACGATTCAGTACGCGTGGATATTTTTCGTTAAACGCATTTCTGTGTTTCTGTTGGTGTTGATGAATACAACGAAAGGGATCCATACACATCGCAGTCATTATGTAGGTACCTATATTTTGAAGATTGAAGACGAAGCTGGTAGAGGCGTCCAAGAAGTGGGATCGTTTGATTAAATATATAAAACAAAACTTAATCCAAATGTTTTGTGACTGCTGTGGGAGACAAAACCGTAACATTAAAATTGTACCAGTCAATCTTTGACAGTACATTATTTTTATAATATCTAAAGACTGCCTTTATAAAAAAAAAAAACGTGTAAAATGCTAAAATCTTCCAATAGGTCCTCCCGTCCCTCCCTAGGCGGGAGGACTCATTTGATGATTTTGGACTGTCAGACTCGTACTGACTAAAATCAACGGTGATCCTTCAATAGCCCTTTGCGTTCAAGCAGGTTTTGGCTTCTAAGGGGGCCGCGTTGGATTGCTGGCGCGCGTGGAACAAGACGTGCGGTCGACCCGGGCATGGTCTATGATCGGACGGCGAGTCACCCATTACTCACCGCCCGCATGTCCGCTCCTACGGTGGCCGGAAATCGCATCGCGACGTCTGTCAGTTGCTGTGGGCGTCTCCCGCGGTAGCTGGTCTTGAGGTGGACTCTGTCCTATACCTCACGCGCCCCGCCTCCTCCTTTGCTAGCATGACTGCTTCGCGGAAGGAGGCGACCGCTTTCCATTCCGTCTCGGATCATGGCCTCGACCAATGCCGGGCGCGAGAGGTCGCCGCATATCGCCTCTGTGAGGACACGCCGGTGCTCTGCCCAAGCGAGCCAGTCGGGCGTTTTTTCCTTTCCTATACGACACAGGAACCTCCCGAAACATCCGTGCCCGGTAAGGACCTGTGTCAAGCGGAAGATGAGGACGCCGTGACGCCTCTCCAGCCACTCTTCAAAAGGGGTCTTACTACCCTCCATGCCGCCTTGAGATCGCGCCGGAGCTCTTCTCGCAGTCGATTCCCCCAACTTTGCGCTTCCACGCGCCACTCGTAGACGCACTGGAGGGTTTTCGCCTTCAGATCCTAAGGCGGCAATCCGGCCAGGAAATTGGCCGATTTGCCGGCGATCGTGCGGTATCCCTGGATCTTCCGTATGGCCATGACGCTCTGGCATGCGACTAGCTTTGCCGATCGCCTCCGCATGCACAGGGCCCACACAGGGACCCCGTAGACCATGGACCTCACGATACCGGTGTACAGCCTACGGCAGGAGGCGTTTGACCCGCTGAGATTGGGCAGGAGCCGCTTGAAGGCGGTTACCACCCGATTCAGCTTTGGGGCCAAACGAAGGAAATGTTCCTTAAAGCTCCACCGGCTGAGGATGAGTCCCAGCTATATCGTCGACTCGACGCCGATGCAAGCCCCTTCCACCGTTATGCGGGACTCTGACCGTGGCCGATCCCTGTGGGACGCCGCACGACATCTCTCGCCGCTTCCAATCTCCCCGGTGCCCCGGGATAGATGACGGCCCTGTCCATCAAATAGGCCTCGACCACGCGGCGGAGGTAGGTCGGCACCCGGTGATATCAAACTACTTGTTTTATTAATGAAATGAATATTTTTTAACGATTTAAGTGGCAATTAGCTATTTTGAATCGTTTTTGCTAAATGAAATTGAGGTTAACATAATTGAAAATAGCTTTTATCAAAAAGGATCCTAACACACATTTAGTTGAATATCTCAAGAAATAAAACTAAATTCTCTTAAATTTATTTGTATGAGTAAAATATACATTGCCACACACATATTTTCTTAAGAAACCATTAAACATAAGCAAGTCTTTAATGAGCAAACACAGGATAAACTTCAATCTCGATTATCTCAAAAGTAACATTTTGTGGGGTGGATCCTTTTTGGTTATCTACGTCCAAATAAACCAGTTACCCTTGAATTGTAAAGAAGTCGATAAATCAAAAAAACCAAAAGTTAATTTGTTTATATTTAAAAAATTAAAAACAAATAAATTAAATTCTAGGACTTGTTAATGCCACAATTACAATTGTAAAACACAATTATTGTATTGTCTAACTTACGTGACTCCAGAAAAGTAACTTTAATGTCTACAAATTACGTCTAGTTTCCCCTACGAATTAAGTATTTCAACTAAGCACTTCTGAAATGAATTTTAATTTGAAAACTTTAAAGTTGATAGTTGTTTGAAATGTCAAAGAGAATAATCTTACCGATCCTGCTTCCACTGCAGCCACCACTGATGGATGTCATCATCAGAGTTCACAAATAGCGCCTTCCACGGCCTGGTGACGAAGATCTTCTGGAAGAACACCTCGCTCATGTACAGGACCGTCACTATCACCAGCAGACCAATCACCTAGAAGTTAACGAAACATTTATTAATTCATAAGAAATAACACATTTACGTATTAGAAACAACAATGGAAGTCACCATTATCAGCCTATAATGTTCCCACTGCTGGGACACAGGCCTCCTCTCTAAGACAGGTAGTGGGCCATAATCCACCATGAAGCGCCCAGTGCGATGTCACATGTTTACGATTTTTTGGGTTCTAGGACATGCCGGTTTTCTCACATGTTTTCCTTACAGTTTTGAGAGTGGTGGTGATGAAATAAATTGCACAAAGAAATGCACCATGCTGGGGTCGAACCCACGACCTACAACTCGTAAGTCGGGGCCGATACCACCGGACGACCACTGCTCCCAAGCATGCATGATGAAAGTCAAAATAATAAGTATTAAAACATTTTAATTCGAAGAAAGTATATTTTAAAAGAGTAACCATTAGGTTTCTAGCTGGTTCTTCACCATGGAAACGACCAACCTGAACCGAGCACTTTCCAAATAATGACATAGATAACAACATACCTTGAGAGCTATGTAAAGGTACTGGTACGGCTTTGATTCTACCGTGTGGCTCGATGCTGGTGCTATGTGCGGCGGGAGAGCAAATATGGCGAACATCTGGAACCAATATATTTATATGTATAGAGAGAACTGAAAATTACCCATACAGGGTGAATTTTCCAACTGGGCGTGGATGGCTATATCGAAAACTATGAGGCATATCGAAAAATGATGAAAGCAGTCTCGAGGCCGATTTTGACGAAAACTAAAACTGCATCTTTGGATTTTAGAAAAATCAATAATCCTGGCCCCGAAATCAAACCTGCTTATTTTGGAAAAAAAAATCAATATTAATTGATATAAAAACAAAAAAAGAAACTAATTTACTTTTCATTGTTTTTCAATACTCTAACTGGGGGACTGACATATTCCTGTTCTAAAAAAAATGACCATTTAAGGAAAGAGGCGTCAGCTAATTCTTATAACTCACTGTACTCCATACGAAAAAGAACAACATAACAAAATAAAAAATACTCACCAAGGTATACCAAAACGACACCAACGGGATAAAACTATAGAACTGATACGGCCTATTCATGGTCAGACACAGCACTACCGTCAGGAAATTCAGTCTGAATATCACCCTAAAGTATCTGACCAAGCCAGTGTCTCCGGTCTTCCAGGTGTAGTAGAAATGGCCGTATCCTGTGAGGAACAGGTATGCGGAGACCAGGGCCCGGACTAGCATGTAGATGGGCAGGATCTTGCTGGCTCCAGTGACCTGGTACACTAGGATCACCAGCTGCATCCAGCCTTTCCATTCATCTGTTTGTTCGCGGTGGAGGACTCTGGAAGTTGAAATGGTTGATGGTTATTGTTCAGCGTTACATTTTTCTTTTTACTTTTTCGTGTGAGGATGTGGATTATTGAGTGTGTGTGTAACTATTTATCTATATTTTGTTTCATGGGCAAAATTGCGTAGGTACTGTTCTCATATTAAGTGTAATATCTGCTTGACCGAGCTTCGCTCGGTTTTTAAAATGTCTATATCTTGGGAACCGAGCTTTTCTCGAACCTGGGACCTTGATAAATCGATTCCTTGAGCCGAAAAACCCCTAATCTGTAACTTTCGTGAAAATCCTTGGAGCCGTTTCCGAGATCCTGATTATATATAAATATACAAGAATTGCTCGTTTAAAGATATTAGATGTAGTTTATGAGCTATGCTCGACTTTCCCAAGATATTATTACTCTTCTAGCTTATGGATTAGACAATATTGTCGATGTACCTGATGATAATAGAGATACAATTGTAAAACCAAATTAAATTAACTCCATAAAAATGGGTTCATTCATTTTTTTAAATATAAGTAGTATTTTTGAACTCGAATAAATGTAAGGGCAAAGCAATGGACATACAGCTTCAGTGTCATAATATGAAATGCTTAGGCGAAGAAGATATCACTGAAAATAACAATATTTTTGGCCATTCGTTACTTCCACATTTAAATGAAATGGACGATGTCTCCATCATAATTTTCTTTCTAAATTTAGGTTTAGGTTTAAGCAATTTATTCTCAAAAAGACAAAAGAGCCACTTACATGAGAACATAAGATAACATAAACATTTTTAGGTAACGGTCACTGATACAGAACAATTGTCTTAAAACTAGTTTCGTGTTATATAGGTTACATTGATATTATTATTATTAAACAAATCAAGTTACACTAATAACTTTCAGTTATAGTGGTTTCAATTATGTAATTTGATAATTTTGATTTGAAACCACTAAAAGAGTTTATATTTTTTATGTGGGATGGTAAATTATTATAAAATTTCATGGTATCACACCAAGATAAACGAGCTATTTCAAAAAAATACAAAAACCAACTTACGTATTAGACCTCGACTCGTCCGTGAAGAACAGTCCAAGTGCGAACACATATCCGACTGGCAACCAGAAACTCCACTCCGAATAGTACTTATTTTCCTTCATAAAGAAGTTGGTCCTGTCGCACAAGTAGAAGTACGCCATGATGAGCCCCAGCCGCGCCAGGGCTCCGAGGGCGGAGGCCGAGGGCGGCGGCACAGGGGCTGGGCGGACACCCACGGCAGAGTACCCTTGCAGCTGGTTGCGAGCTACATCGTACCAAGCCCACAGACCACGGAGTACCCACACCACTGCGCTACAGACAAACAGAAATATGTTTATAGTTGAAGCTGGTGCAAATCTATATTAATATTATAAAGCAGAAGAGTTTGTTTACTTGCAAAATAATTACAGCCGCAAAGGCCGATCTTCCGTGTCTCGGAAAGCACGTAAAGACATTGGTCCCGACTGTCATTTTTAGATCTTTGACAGTCGTTACTGTTAGGGTGCTCCCACATCTATCGACGCGGAATCGGCTTTTTCCGTCGCCCTTTCTCTTTCTGTCGCTTAGAACTGCCATTTGCTAGACCGAGACAATGCGATAGCACGCGGTCGCCTCGAGGATTCCGCCGCGTGCTATCGCATTATGCTTTCTGACTCGGTCTAGCAAATGGCAGTTCTAAGCGACAGAAAGAGAAAGGGCGACGGAAAAAGCCGATTCCGCGTCGATAGATGTGGGAGCACCTTAAGTCAGAAGCTGTAGTCTGACAACCAGTCTTACCGAGGTCCGATAGGTAGTCGCTCCATGTAAAATACTGATATTCAACTGCATTCTGGTTCGACAGGAAGCCGACCCCAATATAGTTAGGAAACGGCTGGTGAAGCTTACCACGGCCATTGGAATTACTCAGCTATCACCGAAGATTACAGGTATTTTTTGGAGAAGCAAAATTCGAACAGCGAGCAGGACTTAACCTGCGACCACCGGATTCAGTATATCCGACGCCCTTTCCAACCAAGCTGAATGTATGTGTACAATATCTCACCATAGCAGGAACAGTGCGAAGGTGAGTATCTGCAGCTGTGTGTATGGCTCGGGCTGCGCGCAACACGAGCCGTCGTTGAAGTTCATGTGGTCGTTACAGAACATGTTCAGCAACAGTTGCGCGGCGTGACGCAGCGCGCCTGCACCTAGCACTACGTCTCCCTCCGCTGATACTAGACGTGCTGAGTTCCAGATCTTGGCTGCGCTGTGAGTTAGGATCTGTGAATATGTAATGAAAGGTGGATCATCTGCTTAGTCTAACAAATTGCAGTTGAATACCAGTATTTCACATGGTACAAATGCCTAACTGAACTGGACAACCCAGGTAAACATCACACCTGTTATGGCACAAGTGTACCTAATTAATACACCGATATTTCGCCACTTATGTTTTTAAGGCTCACGTAATATGGAATAACGAAACAACGACCTTTTAACCGCCAACGTCGGATTTATCCGACAAATATTTTCGGGCCCATTACGCCAGAGTCGGATATATCCGACAGAATGATCACGATTTTTGTTATTTTGTTTTGATTTTATTGCATCTATTCTATATCTCTCTGCTTATGTAGATAGACAGATATAATACTTTCTATTGTACCTACACCATAATATTTTACAAATCGGAGCATAAGAGAAGCAGAAAGAGAGGAACTTTTATTTCACCGATTCGTAGCCTGGCGCTGAGGGCACGACAATTGATATGAAGTCTGGCTGTTAAAAGGTTAATGGCTCAGCGTAGTAATTAAATACCTGCAATTCTTTAAACCAGTCTTGCTAAGGGTGATATTTTGTTGCGCACGACCAAAAAAAAACAGTGAGGCAAAAATTTAAAAAGTATGTAAAATAGTGGGGTATTCCGCTGCATCCGGTTCTATTATAAGCCAACAGCAACATAATTGTAAAAAGGGTAGGCAGACAACGGAAAAATATTATAACAGAACCTATTTACGATTATTTAACCTAAAAAAATATCAGATGTGATTGAAAAAAAAGTATGCACTGACCATTTCACTGCAAAACAAATTTAATGATAAATTATTTCGACATACGAGACCTAAGATATAACTGGCCCTATAGACAAACAGACGGCGACAGCAGACGACAATCGTTATCGCTCAGCAGTCACTAATACATTTTCAACTTTATACACTAGCGCATAAAGTAAAAAATCTATTAAAGACTGCTGCGCGATAATGAACGAAACAAACGAAAACGATCTGTAAACTTCAATAGATTTTCAACTTTACGCGCAAATGCATTAGTGACTGCTGAGCGATAAAGATTGTCGTCTGTTGTCGTCGCCTGTTTGTCTATACTCTATATGGCCTGAGCAGAAAGGTCCTAAAAATAAAAAATGCTTACCTCTATAGCAGCTTTATTATACGAATCAATATCAGTATTAGTAATCCTTTTATTTTCATTCTTCAACTTAGTAGCATCAACAGATTCAATAAGCTTCCACAAAACTTGAGTGTTCCTCGCTGCAAGCGAATCTATAGCTTGTACCAAATGCGTAAGGTTTCTTTTGTATTCTTCGAGCAGTAAGTCTGTTGTGTTCCGAGTTTTGAGTAGTTGTAGGCCGGTGGATGCTACGATAACTGAGGGAGGCTGGTCCGAACGCTGCCTGTTGGAAATTAGACCTTCAATTTAGGTCTACAAAGATCACTTTTCATATTCAATTTGTATGATGCTAGTGAATTTTAAAATTAAGACTAGTCATTGGTACCGATTACAAGTAAAATGCAAGTTTTAATTGACTGTAGTAAGGTTTAATTTGCATTGACTGCTGATATTCGACCTTCACCATTAGGTTCACAAATGAATTCATATCTCTATAGCTCATCATAATCATAAGCCGAAAGACGTCCATTGCTGAACAAAGACCTCCACCTTAGACCACCACGCCGAACGAATGACAATCTGCCACTTGTATCCATCGGTTGCCCGCTAGGTTCACGACTCGCTCCTGTTTTATATGAAAGGAAGTAGAAACTACTACTAGAACTATTTCCCTACTCCACTATTCTTTTTTGACTAATTTCGTTGCAGGATCCAAGACAGTTAAATTCATTCTTCAGGACACGTCGAGCTTCATTGCCTCGGTCCTTGATGAGCACTACGTTTGATTCTGGCTTTCAGAATGCGGTCGGATTGTACTCTTACGATGTTGTCGGTCCACCTAGAGGGAGACTCTACCTACGCTGCGTCTTCCGGCTGTCATTATCAGCCTATAATGTTTCCACTGCTGGGACACAGGCCTCCTCCCTGTGAGAGAGAGAGTGGGCCATCATACACCACGCGGGCCCAGTGCGGGTTGGTAGATGTCACATGTCTTCGAATTTGATGGTTCTAGGACATGCTGATTTCCTCACGATGTTTTCCTTCACCGTTTTGAGAGCAGTGGTGATGAAATAAATTACACAAAGTAATGCGCCTGGCTGGGGTCGAACCCACGACCAACAACTCGGAAGTCGGGGCTAATACCACTGGGCCACTACTGCTACTGTCATACCTTGAGAATTTAGGACAAATATAAAACTGAAAAAGTTTCTAAGCATCTTACCATGTCCTAAACTGGTCCACCATGGTCTTAGATACATCATCGCTGTATATGAACGTGACGGACAGCCGCAGCTTATTGTCCACATAGGTGTAGTTGGGCATGTGATGGTCCACTGTGGAGTAGGATGTGTCCATGTCCAAGCGGGTCCGGACCACTCCTGGGGACAGAAAAATTGTTGCTTTTTGGCAGTATGGAATGGATGAGGTTGTGTTGGTTTTATTTTTTTATTTTAAACAGGGTATTTCTGTCTAAAGAAAACACACAACAAAGATTTTTTCTTGATGGTGTTCATTTTATAAAAAATATCAGCTTATGCTAGTGATTAAAAACATATTTTGATGTAGGTCTGTAGGCTATAAATTATATTTAAATGATGCGTATTAGCCGTGCAATTTTTTTGTCTTGCAAGTCGGAAAAAAATAGGGGGACCTTATCATCATATCAGCCAGGAATCACCCACTGCTGGGTATAGGCCTCCCACTTTTTCTGCCACATCTCTCGGTTCTGTGCCTCTCTCATCCATTTATTCCCCGCGATCTTCACGATATCGTCAACCCAACGGGCTTTTGGGCGGCCCTGGTTTCTTTGGCCGAACCTTGGCCACCATTCGGTCAAAACCTTACTTCATCTGTCATCTCTGCGTCTAGCCAGATGCCCTGCCCAGCTCCACTTGAGGCGTATCGCTCTATCCCCGACGTCATAGACTTTCGTCTGACGACGAATTTCGGTGTTACGCACTCAGTCTAGAATAGAAATGCCGAGCATGGCTCGCTCCATGGCCCTTTGTGCAACTCGTATTCGGTGCACAGTCTCCTTTGTAAGCGTCCATGTCTCGGCACCGTAAGTCAAGAAGAAGAAGTCGTTGGCAAGACCAGTGGCGGATTAAACGTTGAGAGCGCTGTAGGCAAGCATCTCATCGGCGCCCCTGTAATAAAAATAACTCGTAGATACCATAGCTTGACCAAAACCGATGTACCTTAGGAAAACGCGGTGAGATAGGGGCCAAGAAAAAAAGAGGATCAGTTTACATGAGATCGATATCTGTCGAACAGATCTTAAAAAAAATCGACTCCTGACACTTATTAGAACAGGGTCATTTTTATAATGCGACTAAAATAAATAGACTGTAACGCGTTGTTCTAACACTGAAGAAGCAGCCATTCAGGGCCCCCGTAAGGGCTACTGGCGCCTGTGTGCAAAAAATGATTTTGGCGCCCCTTAAAGCATTTTGAATTATCTTTTTTTATAGTAGGTAGGTCAGTGGTGTATTTTAAAGTTCACCGCCCTTGGGCTGTAAGGGTGCTCCCACATCTATCGACGCGGAATCAGCTTTTTCCGTCGCCCTTTCTCTTTCTGTCGCATAGAACTGCCATTTGCTAGACCGAGACACTAACGCCATTCGCACCGGCTCGGCTCGGACGACGCGACGCGACTTCGGCCGACGGCGGAACGAGTCGTTTGTAGATTAGCTGATCGCATCCGTACGGCTGCGTGCGGCGTCGAACTGCTTCCGAACCGCGCCGAAGACGGTCGAACGCATGCCTTCATCTCCGACGGTAGCTGATCGCATCCGTACGGCTGCGTACGGCTTCGAACTGCTTCCCGCGAACAGCGCCGAAGAAGGCCGAACGCATGCCTTCATCTCCGACGGTAGCTGTTCGCATCCGTACGGCTGCGTACGGCGTCGAACTGCTTCCGAACAGCGCCGAAGATGGCCGAACGCATGTACCTATCTACGACGGCAGCCGAACGTCGCCGGAGATGGCCGAGTACCAACGATGGTGGCATAGCACAGTGTTTTACGAAGACCATTTTTCGGACATAGCTTTTTTAATGTGAAAATCTGATAGTTTAAGTTATTTAAATGAATTACTTTGTATCCCCATTGTACTAGCATGTCTAGTTTTTGAGATGATTTTTTTTTGAAAATCGACAGTTTTCAATAAGCCATTTAGAAAAAAAAAATTTTTTGAAACTAAATAATTATGATACGCAAAATAATTATGACCTTAGAAAAATCGACGGAGTTTTAAATGCTGCATATTTTAGTACTCAGTAGATTCAGACTTATACGAGGTTTTTAGTCTTTATTTTTTTCTTTGATGTTCCGTCGTATTTGTGAAACTGAAATTATGCCCTTCATTTTCCTTGCGCACCAAAAAAATACCACATCCCACTTGCGTGGAATCAATGTCCGAAAAATGGTCTTCATAAAACACTGTGCACAGGGCTTGTGGGCACAGGCGCGGCGCCAAACAGATGCGAACAGCCGTCACGACGGCCGTTCGGAGCAATCGACTTCCGATAGCATGCGAAAATCCGTCGCGGCAGCTGATCGGCGGTAAGCCGAGTAGTGTGGTGATACGCACTCAGCTTAAGCCGGTTCCGTGTCGATAAGTTTGGGAGCACCCTAAAGCTTGCCGTCTCGGAACTTAAACACAAAAGAAATCATCAAGTGCTACTCAAACTTCGCACCCAGAGTGCCATACCATTTTATAGAAGACTAACTAAAAATTTTGTAGACCACAACAAGATTAAACATATTTATACATATTTTAGCTTAGGAAGCATTTGTTATTGAAAAATGAGCTATCAAAAGAGAGGTCAAGAGAAGCGAATGCCAACCTTATTTGAAGCGCGAGCGAAGCGAGCGCGAAATTTTTTAGGTTTTTGGAATAGGCCAAGGTAATATTTCGTAGAAAAGCGAACGCAGTCAGCTCTAAAATTAAACGTTTCCGGACTTCAAGTTTTAATCTAAAAGTGAGATCAAATATTTGAAGTCTTTATAAAGACTAGTAGTTAAAGCTAACATAACCTAATCCTATATACTCGCAAGTTCCCAACTCCTATTTTAGAATTATTTTTGATCAGTATCTTTTTTCTATTTTTTTTATTTGGGCCCTTGTCTTTGGCGCCCTTAGAGGATGGCGCCCGTGTGCATTGCACACTTTGCACATAATTATGTTAGCGGGGGCCCTGCAGCCGTTGAAGTAGGCCGTATTGTACTTGGAGCGTTGAATAAAGTTTTTAGAAAAATTAAATCAAAATCACACATTGCTTGCTATAATCAGTCGACGCGACGAACATTGCAGTCGTACTCGTATCTTTCCAACTTCAATCAGAGATCATGTACCATCGGCAAAGTTGTTTGTAGGCGTAAGTTTTAGTCAGTCCCATCTTATAATATATTTTGTTTATAAATTGAAGCAAATTGAGAATGTATGCAAAAATAAAGCCGGAAACACATTATTTAACACGCCACGCGACGCAACGTGTCGACACCCGATATGCAGTAGCGCGTGTCGTCGCGTCGGGTGTTCATAGTGTGATTCTGGTCATAGAAAACAATACATTTGATTTGACTCAACACGCATCACGTTTCGTCGGGTGGCGTCGGGTGTTAATAATGTGTTTCCGGCTTAATAGTTTTATTGTCTAATTGGTGGCTTACATATTAACACAATTAATTTTATGCTATATTGTATAATTTTTCTTTATTTTACAATTCCGCCCGCGCGCCCCTTTATGCCTTCGCGCCCCTAGGCAGATGCCTAGTTTGCCTTAAGGATAATCCGCCTCTGGGCAAGACACATTGGTTAAAGGGACGAGTTTTCAGACATTGGGGTATCTTCTTGGATCGAAAAACATGTTCGAGCTTACCGAATGCCGCCCACCCGAGCTGAATTCTCCTAGAAAGCTCTTTATTTGAATGCTCCTTTTCAAAAGATAGAACATGTCCCAGATAATCGTAATGGTCAACCAATTCCAGACGCTCGTTATCAACCATTACAGCAGAGTAAGTGTCATCCGAAATTGGTGACATCAGTTTGGTCTTGGACATGTTCATTCTCAAGCCAATTTTTAAGGAAGCATCATAAAGTTCTTCAAGCATATGTTGCAGGTCTTCGATGCATTCAGCAAACAAAACAAGGTCATCCGCGAAACGAAGATGCGACAAGTAGACACCATTGATGTTAATACCACGATGATGACATTGAAGTGTTTTCATCACGTCTTCCAAAACACCAGTGAAAAGTTTAGGTGAAATAGTGTCTCCTTGTCGCACTCCCCTCCTGATCGGTATTGGAGAAGTAATATCATGCAGCCTGACTTGCGTTGTTGCCGTTTCGTACAATTCCTTCAGTACATCTACATATTGAGCATCGATCTGACAGCGATGGAGATAATTGAACACGGCCCAGTGCTCGACACTGTCGAATGCCTTCTCATAATCGAGGAAAGCTAAACACAGAGGCCGATTGTACTCTGAACTCTTCTCCATCAGCTGTTTCACGGTGTGGATGTGGTCAATCGTGGAGAATCCGCTCCGGAAACCAGCTTGTTCAACGGGTTGGCTTTCATCCAACTGGCGGGTGAGACGGTTACACAGAACTTTGGCAAACAGCTTATAAATTTGAGATAGGAGAGATATAGGACGGTAGTTGCTAAGGTTTGCATGGTCTCCTTTCTTATGGAGGATAGTCACAATCGCTTTCTTCCAAGCTTGTGGTGACTTAGCATCAAATAGGACTTCATTGTAAAGTTTTACGAGAACCTGTAGCACAGGTTGACCACCAGTGCGCAATAATTCGACCGTAATACCGTCCTCACCAGGTGTTTTATCACTCTGCATTTGCGAAAGGGACCTTAACGTCGCGCTAGAGTCGCAAGTCGCATAGTTTCGCTACGGATACATACTCCTTTCGCCGTTTAAAGCACGCCCTTTACGATACTGCGCTCCTAATGTTTCTAAAGAACTTCCCCTATAAAATGAGACAAGGCAACTTCTGATTCATATTTGATACTTACCAATAAAATATTCATACAACTGCTCAAGTCTCGAATCGCCTATGAAGGCAAAACTGTTGTACTTGCCCCAAAAGGCAAGGTACCGGAGACATCGTCGCGCGTCTCTGAAAAATAATTGTAATTTAATATTATCATTCCATTTAGGTCCCACAGCTGCATCGATCCCCACCCTGTGAGTGCGAGATGGTGGGTTTTGAATGGACTTTCGAATACAGCAAAGGTTAAAAGACATACCTAAGCGATAAAAAATGACGAACAATGGTCTTATGTTGCAGTTGTTTGCTTGGGCATATGAACCAAAAAATATTTGTATAGCATAGTTTAGTTAGGTAGGTTTAGTTTCACAGAGTGCCTAAGCGAGATTAACGCGGTGATTGAAAATAATAGTGTCGAGTCAGTTTTCATTCTTGGTGACTTTAACGCACACCCGGGTGAACGTTTTGCAAACGAGTTATTTTCGTTCTGTGCGGAACAGTTATGGTCGTGCGTTGACATGAATATACTACCATCGGACACTTATACATTTGTAAGCGATGCACACGGCTGTCTGCGCTGGCTCGATCACTGCGTAGTGACGGTGGCCGCGCTGCCCGCCATACTTAATGTGTCGGTATTGTATGACTCATTCTGGTCGGACCACTTACCTGTTATGTTAGAATGTAAGTTTAATAATATTAAAATGCAAACTACGACTAAGGTGGTGAATCCGTACGCGCATGTAAACAAAGTTATCTGGGGTGAACGTGATGCTGAACAAATAGCTAAATATCATGATTATTGTAATTTAGAATTAAAATTAATTGATTTTCCAAGCGAATTTAGCCAATGCGCAGACAGGATGTGTAATGATTCCCGTCACTTAGTTTTGCTGGATGAGATGTATAATAACTTAGAAAAAATACTTGTAAACGCTGCTGAATACAGCTATTGTCATAAAAATATAACAAAGCGTAGACATGTAACTGGCTGGAATAAGTATGTCCGAAACGCTCACGAGAGGGCGCGACTTTGTTATAAGAATTGGTTAATGGTTGGTAAGCCTAGGTCTGGTCCGGTTTTTACTGATATGGCCGAATCCAGAAAAAAATTCAAATGTAGTTTAAAGTGGTGTCAAGTAAATCAAAACCAGATCAAAATGGATATAATAGCAAAACATCACTCAAACAAAGATTTCGGAAAATTCTGGAAATCTACAAATAAATTAAATCATAAGCCGAGCCTTCCCGTGAGCGTCGAGGGCGTACATGACCATGGTAGTATTGCAGATCTGTTTCGGCAGCATTTTAGAGTACAGTCACCCCTAAACAATGAGTCGCAGTTGCCTGCGCCCGATGCTGGGACCGCCTGCACCGAGCGAAACGTCATTTTTACTACGAAACAGGTTGCTGCCACAATTAAGAACATGGTTAGAGGTAAATCGCCCGGGCATGACGGTCTCAGCATCGAGCACTTGCGGTATGCTGGGACTCATTTGCCAAGAGTGCTATGTATGTTTTTAAATTTATGTTTAGGTCATTCTTATTTACCTGAAAAATTAATGCGTACAATTGTTGTGCCAATTATAAAAAATAAAACGGGTGACTCGTCAGTGCTAACAAATTATAGGCCTATTTCTTTGGCGACGACAATAGCTAAGGTACTGGACAGTCTGCTTTTATGTCAGCTTGATACACATCTTAAAATAAATGATGCTCAATTCGGGTTTAGGCCCGGTTTATCGACAGAGAGTGCTATCCTTAGCCTGAAGCAGACTGTGCAGTACTATACAGCGAGAAAGACGCCAGTATTCGCTTGTTACCTTGATTTGTCAAAAGCATTTGACCTGGTATCTTATAAAGTACTATGGGGTAAACTACATGAGACGGACGTGCCCCGGGAAGTTATAAACTTGTTCAAGTTTTGGTACGCCAGTCAAGAGAACCGTGTTAGATGGGCTAACTGTTTTTCAGCTGAGTACAGGCTTGAGTGCGGGGTGAGGCAGGGGGGGTTGTCCTCACCCGCAATGTTTAATCTATATATGAATAATCTGGTCGAAGAGCTTAGCAGAACTGGAATCGGCTGTCATATTGATGGTGTATGTATTAATAACATAAGTTATGCAGACGATATGGTTCTGCTGAGCCCTTCGATCAGAGGATTAAGAAAACTGATTAAATTGTGTGAGTCGTACGCTGGGACCCATGGGCTCAAATATAATGTACTTAAGAGCGAATACATGATATTCAAAGCAGGCAATAAAACCCATAGCATATATCCACCTGTTATGTTATGCGGCAGACCTCTTAAAAAAGTTGCAAATTTTAAATATCTGGGTCATTGGGTCTCAGACGATTTAAAAGATAATCTCGATCTTGAGCGAGAGCGCAGGTCACTGGCTGTTCGATGTGGGATGTTGGCCCACAGGTTTGCACGTTGTACGGCTCAGGTCAAGGTGACGCTTTTTAAAGCCTACTGCCAGTCCTTTTACACGTGCAGCCTGTGGGTGAACTTTACGCAGAAGGCATATAGTGACCTGCGCGTACAATATAATAACACGTTCCGGGTGTTGATGGGGCTGCCGCGTTTTTGCAGCGCGTCTGGTATGTTTGCCGACGCGAACGTTGCTAGTTTCTCGGCTATCATGCGCATGAGATGCGCATCTCTGCTACGCCGGATTCGCGCCAGCCCCAACAACATTCTTCGAGCGTTAGCTGATAGGTGGGACTCGCCGATCCTGGGGAGATGGATACGACTGCATGCAGTCAAGTAGACATCCCCCAGGGTTGGTGCGCCTCACGCTAAAAATGTATTACTAACATTATTTTTTTTAAGATTTGAATTGTTACTAACAAATATGGATGATTCCGAAATAAAATATTTATTTATTTATTTATAGTTAAAAATATTAGGTGTACAGTATATTAAATTGTACGGCATTTGTAACTCTGTTTCGATCAAAATGGCGCTTATTTTTAACCGTAGCTATAAATTTATTTTTAAACCCTATAGTGTGTCCATAGCATTCTATTGGGATAGAATATAGTTTGGAAAAAAATTTTATTTTTATCCTGGAAATATGTATGGTAGCATGAGGGCGAAGCCGCTGACAAAAGAAGGTATGCACACAGCCAGCTCCCACTACGTCTTTATTAATTTGTTCTAATCCTTCTTCCCAGTCTTAATTAATTAACCCGAGATCTGATAATTAAATATAATCAAGACAACTACAGCAGTAATCATACCTACTACGAGTGCTGTTTTGACCCCAATTTTAATTAGACAGTCATTTAGAACTATGAGCAAATACAACAGCTCTATTATTAACATCCAAGTATTAACTAAAATATATTATCAAACCACATCATCTGCCTAGGTCTTTCCCAAAATGTTGGGGTCAGCTTCCATTTGAACCCTATGCAGCTGGATATCAGTATTTTACATGGAACAACTGTCTATCTGACCTCCGCAACCATGCACCTGGGTAATATCTCTTGTTAGGACTGATCGTCAGACTTTCGAGCTTCAGTTCAAGGATCTCTGAATGACAGCTGAGACCAATGGCAATTTTTCAACACCCAATAGTGTTAGCCATTCAGCGTTAGGGATAGCCAGCAGTTAGTACTTTAACTGCATACTGCGTGTTTGGTTTGAGTTTTACTCTCATCTATATTTCTAATAATATGAAATATAGATTACAACAAGCCAAAAAAGGTCCAATCAATCTTAAAGGTGTTAAGAATATACCTATTATATTTATTATTTTATATTTATTTAAGAGCACTTTATGAACTAATATCGCACATCAAGTAGGTACCTAATTGCATTGGATTTATTTTTATACAATTAATTACATTTTAATTTTTTGCTGAAAAAAAAGATTTTGTTCTCTCTAAGATTTTTTTCTGTATTGTGGTGTTTTCAATTCTATTTGATTATATCATTAATTGTCAAATTGTACAATTTATTCTTCATTAATATTGAGATTGAAATAATCAAGAACTACAAACTTACGTTTTTGAGTATCTGTGTAACATACAACCGTAAGGTTGCCACTCATGGTCCCCTTTATACCGGCCAGATGTGAGGAGCCATGTGCATGAGTCTGACCCTGAAGAGAAAAGAATTAAATTATAATTATTATAAATCATAATTTTTTTATTTTAACATCAATAATTACAGGCCCTGGTTCATGCACAATCTTTAATAATAAAAAAAAGTCTTGTAGTAAAATGTCCGAAGTAGAAAAATAATAGATGAATACAGTTAAATTCAGCTAATACACACAATGTATGGGGCCTGATAAGTTTCATCATCACCATAGCAGCCGTAAGACATCCACTGCTGAACATAGGCCTCCCCTATAGACTTCCAATAGGACAGTTTCAAAGCATCTTGCATCCAGCATGATCCTGTGTTTTCATAAAATCCTCTGTCCACCTTGTGGGTAAACGTCCTATGCTGTTAAGTACAGATCAGTATGGTGCGCGAAAAATAAATAAAAATAGAATTAAAGATGCTTTTCTATTCAAACATCACAGTAAAATAAAATATATTTATTTTTACACTATTTTATATCCTAAGTACTGCTTAGATGTACAGAATAATACAAAAAGGAAACGAGAATTGGAATAACAAATAGGTTTAAGATTAATATTTACCATATCTGAGATGTAATACTCCATGGTAGCCAATAAACCCTATGACCAACACAAAAGCTAATAGCTTTGCATTTTCCACATTAAGCTGGTCAATTATCCATTCCGCTGAAGATTTTTTACCGTGAGAAACCATCGCGCCCGCATAAATTCCACCAAAATTTCGCAAAAAGTTGAATAACAATAGTAAATAATATCACACTTCGGGATTATTACAGGTGGTATTATCCTGATTTGTTTGGCGAAGAAAACAAAAATATTTTTTATAAGTCGTCAGAAAATTAATGTTAAAAATATTCTTTATTTCCATTTCAGAGGTCCAATTTGCAAACAAAAAACTATTTCTTTCACAATATTCACAATAAATAAATCACAGCTCCTGAAGTGGCTCAGTTATTTGACGTTTAATTAAAGCCTGGCGTCGACTACAGCAGTAGAGTCGCGTCGGTTCATGTGATATTTCTATTCCTATGGGGAAGGCAAGTGTCAAAGTGAAAATGACAGTTTGGTCCCCAAAGAACTGTAAAATCAAAGGAATTTTCAGAAAAAAAAACATTTATTGATGTAAAATGACTAGATGTTGTGTAATAAGCTGTAAAAATGATGGAATACACTTTTCAAAATAATATCTACTTTTCTTTTGGAGGTTATGTACCAGTATTGCATCGCTCGAAAATCGAAGAATTATCACCTGGAACGAGTTTTGTAATAGTTGTGGTGTTAAGAAATTAAATATATTGTGATATTTCTCGAATCTAAATAGAAAAAAAGGTTAAAATTACTGACTTAAAACATTATGATATTTTATCAAAATAGAAAGTCAAAAGCAGCATTATATTCTTGATAAAGGAGAGGACAGGTAAAACATACCTAAACTCAAAAATTGAAACCTGTAAGAAGGGTTTGTGTGTGGAGATGAGACCAAACTCACAGTAGACAAATAAACAAAGATAATTTATTTGATAAGTAAAACTAACATAAAACGCTAAGTCTACATTAACAAAATTACAAGGTTTAAGTTAAAATTAAATGATTCTACATAATAAAACGGCTAGCTAAGTAAACCCTACGGCGTCATACACTGTGAGAATGATGGGCGGACCGCTAGCGATGCCGACACAACATACACACAGTATACGACTGAGTACCCAGATACGGCAAGAAGCGGGGCAGGCGTGACCGACCTAAGTCGATGCGGAGCGTACCACCGGCGCGTGCCGACCTGAGACTGGCGTTATTGGGCTCTGCATGGCCTTTTATAGGCGCTCGGGCAGCGGCGGCGGTGCGGTGGCGGGGTCGCGCTCGGTGACTCAGCCGACACGGGAGTAGTGATGTCGCGCTGTTTTGGTTGTCGCGTTACATACTCCCCCTCTGGTCCCGAAGACGTCCCGGCGAGGAGACCAGTTGCTGCTCTGGTGTCTGCTTGCTTCTTTGGCCTGTCGCGTCTGCGCAAGGGTCTGTCTGGAATACTCAACAGTTTCTGCTAACAGAACAAGGGAAAGAGTTATTTCTGAGTTGAAGTTTCCAGATAAGACTATCTGTTGTTAAAATTTGGCTTGTCTATGCCCTCCCCCTGCTCGAAGACTACTCCCATGACAATTGCTTAACAGCGAATGACGTGTTTGGTGCAAACAACGCATTGCTTCGGGGTGACAGGGTCACCTCAGTACTATTGATGCTCGCTTGAGCATCCCGAAATAGCGATCCGACAAATCTGGGTGAGTATCCCGATAGCGTCGGTTTCATCCTTGAGGGCGACTGTGGAGGGGTATCAATATTAATCGAGCGCGGTGGCCCGTATGAATCCTCCACTCCGCATTTTTCTGGTAGGGTTGAAGGTGGGGACGGAGTCGTGAGCATCGGGCTCACAAATGGTTCCAGAGACGTGAGTTTGGCTATCTTCTCAAACATCGTCTCGGCTGTCTCAGGCTCCGTTTGCACTGTGGACACAAGCGCGCCATCTTCTTCCTCTTCCTCGGGAAATAATTCATATTTCCGTCCTGGTTCATCCAAGAAGTGGAACAGCAACTGCGGTAGGTTGAGCACCATACCCGCGTCTTGAATGAAGTCTACTCCTAGGAGCGTTCGGTTATCGTGGGTCTCTGGTAACACGATAAAATTGGTGGGGATTATCCGACCACACATTGTGACTGGTACTACAGCCATCTTAACTGGCTGGTTTTCCATTACCACTAAATACTGTAGCGTTACGTTCCAATAGGTTATTCAACTGTGTAACCTCTTCAGTAGTTGTGACCCCGATCATAGCAATATCAACATTTGGGCCAACCAATTGTTTGCTGTGTGGCGAGAGAGTTACTTCAGAGTTGTTCACAGCTGATTGCACATCACGTAACAGTGATCCGTTAGATCTGGGTGAGTACCCGGATAGGGTAAGTGCCTTGCTTGATGGCAACTGCGGGGAAGTATCATAATTAATCGGACGCGGTGGTCCGTACGAATCCTCCATTCCGCATTCTTCAGGTAGGGTTGAAGGTGGGGACGGAGTCGTGAGCATCGGGCTCACAAATGGTTCCAGAGAGGTGATTTTGGCTAACTTCTCAAATACCGTCTCGGCTTTCTCAGGCTCCGTTTGCACTGTGGACACGAGTGCACCATCTTCTTCCTCTTCTTCGGGAAATAAATCGTATTTCCGTTCGGTTTCATCCAAGAAGTAGAACAGCAGTTGCGGCACGTTTAGTGCTAGGTTGGCATCTTGGATGAAATCAACTCCTAAGAGTGTCCGGTTATCGTGTGTTTCTGATAGCACGATAAAATTTGTGGGGATTATCCGTCCACAAAGCGACACAGGTACAACGGCGGACTTGATTTGCTGTCTACGTCGAAGTCCGTCTGCGAGTGTAATAGTCGCCTTCTCTTCCTTAAACTGGATGCCCTGTCGTTGTAACACCCGGTACAGCGAAGTGGATGCGACGCTTAACTTCGCTCCAGTGTCAACGTGAGCTTTCCCTGTGACTCCACCAATCGATATGTTGATGGTGGGTCTTAGTCGCGACGCTGATTCAATAGCGGGACTAACTGAATAAAATCCCACCTGTACTGCTCCAATTTTATTTTTGTTGCATTTTGAGCATTTACTTCTAACTACGCCAGGCTCACCGCATCCGTAACACGTGATTTTTGGACCTGGGGTTGCCTCCTTGTTGGACGTATTAGGTGGTTCTGTCGATGTAGTGGGTGTTTGTTTTTGTCCCGACTTCTTTCGACACTCATTTTCTTGATGACCAAATGATCTGCAGAACGAGCAACGAGATTTCTTTGAAGAGGAGGAGGGATTGGATCGATTTGCCTGTCTTTCTGCCATAACTTCCTCTATTTGTCGAGCCTTTGTAAGGAATTCGTCAAACGATGCGACAGTATCCCGGGGTATTCTATCCTTAATACTGATGTGCAGCGACGTATACAATAAGTCCAAATTTTGGCATTCGGTATGGGCTGGCTTTGGTAATTCGGCGAGTAACGCCCGTTTTTTAGCAGCGAAAATTTCTGTGCCTGTCGGAGTTTGTTGCTTTTCACCCACGATCTCTTCATATATTTTATGGGCTGGCCGTTTAGGCGCAAATGTAGATCGTATCAAGGTAACGACGCCATTCCAAGTGGTGACGCTCTCTTTGACTCCCAGCCACCAAGTTGCTGCGTCTTTGACCAATAGTAGCGTTAGCCCCTCAATGGCATTTTCATCCGAAACCGATTCTATCCTTTTATAGGTACTTATTGTCGACAAAAATGCCTCAACCACTGTTACATCGCGAGTCCCATCGTAACGGGCTGTACAGGCAGCAAAACTACCTATCTTCTGAGTAATGACAGTGCTACTCCTATTCGCTAAGACTTCTAACAGATCACGAAACTGATCATCAGTAAAGCTGACGTTCGCCATTATTTTATTTCTGCGGCTACGTCTGGGTAAAATCTGATATAAATCAATTTTGCAAACAAAATATTTCAACTAAGTTGACTAATTGAAAAGAGACACTAGCTCCTCGACTATAATGTATTTTGACTAGTTGGACTAAAGAAAAAAAATGTAACACCAACTCCTGGTCTATAACGATTAAAGTTATTCAGTTAACAACAAAATTAAAAAAACAGGGTACTTTAAGAAAATTTACTTTGATCTAACAAATTAAAACAAAAGGTAAGTGCCCGCGTTGGGAAGCCAATTGTAAGAAGGGTTTGTGTGTGGAGATGAGACCAAACTCACAGTAGACAAATAAACAAAGATAATTTATTTGATAAGTAAAACTAACATAAAACGCTAAGTCTACATTAACAAAATTACAAGGTTTAAGTTAAAATTAAATGATTCTACATAATAAAACGGCTAGCTAAGTAAACCCTACGGCGTCATACACTGTGAGAATGATGGGCGGACCGCTAGCGATGCCGACACAACATACACACAGTATACGACTGAGTACCCAGATACGGCAAGAAGCGGGGCAGGCGTGACCGACCTAAGTCGATGCGGAGCGTACCACCGGCGCGTGCCGACCTGAGACTGGCGTTATTGGGCTCTGCATGGCCTTTTATAGGCGCTCGGGCAGCGGCGGCGGTGCGGTGGCGGGGTCGCGCTCGGTGACTCAGCCGACACGGGAGTAGTGATGTCGCGCTGTTTTGGTTGTCGCGTTACAAACCTCAACTACAAGTAATTGTGGATTTATTACGGTAAAATCAAATGTATAACCACTCAATTAAATCACTTTTTTTCTCTTGTAGATGCGCCGCGGCGTCTTAATTCTTCTTTTAGTATATAGTACTTGCATGGACGAATAATTTTCCATATTTGTTTTGTATTTATACTCAATTTTTATAACAAATAATCTTGTTTGTTTTTTTTGTACAAGGTAGACGTGGGGACCAACTATCGCAGCGCCATCTACGATTAGCTTTGAGTTGCCATCCCCAAAAGAACCGAAAGATTAGTTCATTTTTGAATCATGGACAGCTCGGACGATTTATTATTTCAGATAGAATAAAAATAATGTATTTTTTTGGACCAAAGATAATCAATAGGCAGTTCTTTCAAACAAAGATTTTACAATTATCTAAAATGAACACGCTTCCCGGGCTTCGCGGTGAAAAAATCCACCTGTCAAGCTGTTTGAACTGTGTAGTCTGATTTGTGGTCTGATTCAATTCATGGACACAATATCAAGGTAAATGTAAGCCCCCATTCGCACGCACAAGCCCTTTTTCGGGCGTTTAAAAAAGCATTGAGTTGCAACAAAAAGGTAAATTGAACTTATTAAATGTCCTGCCTGTCATCATCATACAGTTTGAAATAAAAGCGAATTTTTTAACGCCTTCACAGAATACTTAATTGAAGCCTACTAGAAATAACTCGTGCGAATGAGAGTTAAAGTTCGGCGTGTCTAGTGGACGCGAATCTTAATAGATTAGTCCACCAAAGAGTAAATTAGAGGTGTCCTTTTTATGTAATTAGTCGATTATTCTGACACAACTACCACCTGGAGGCATAGATAAAATTATGCATTTCCGAAAAATTACAGTTTTGTTTTGACATTTATTTTACTGTGTTGCAATAAAAACAAAGTTGAACAATTTTAAATTTTCTAGATGACAGTATTCACAACATTGAATCATTGAATCCCTCTCCTTCTCAATAAAAAAAGAAAAAAATACGCTAGGTAATTGGAAAAGATGACGTATTTCAAGAGGATGAAAAATGGATACAATTTGTTGGAATACATAAACTGAACAGGAGATCAATATTTTTATACTAGTAACATCAAACGTCTAATTGGATTACAATGGCGGCTATGTCCCCGTCTGAGGTAAGTAAAAAATAATTAAAATATTACGCTTTAAAAAACACGTTAAACGTTAATGTTTCACGTGTAGAAACTCTTTCCGACAATAATATTGAATCAGTTGATTAAATGGCTTTTATTTCGTAATTCTAATGAGGACCGTATTGTGACAGTTTTGCTATTAGATTTTTTGTCAGAATTTTATTGAATTCAAGAAAAACAAGCTGTTCTGCTAAACGGAAAACAAATAAGTTTACCTTGCGCACGAAAGCAAAGTTGTGTTATAAAAACAAATACCTAGAAAATCGCTTTGTTAGAAATGAGTGTAAAATATGGTACGAAATCTGTTTTAGCGGAGATTACAGAAAGAACTCATGTCCCTGATGAAGGAACCGCCGCCAGGAGTCACCGTAGACGGAGATCAGGCCAGCCAAAATCTAACACTGTAAGTAAACAATGCAAATTTCCATCACAAACAAAAAAAAACATTTTTTCCCAAGACTCACGAGTGTGACTCATATTGGAGTAAACAATAATCGATTTATTTTCATTTTAGCAGATTAGCAGATCATAAATAATGCTAAAGCATGGTAAATTTAGCTGTTATGTTTTGTCTTTACTCTGTAGAATTATGTTGATGCCAAAACAACATTAAACAGTGATGTAAACATTGATATAAATAGTAAAACTTTATTTATTATTAGTTTAGTCAATGTTTACTCAGAAGGTTCATAATATTTTATTTAGGAATAATTTTTTAGTAGTGTGTACAGAATAAGTTATCGTTTCTTACTTGCCTGGCAAAAGTATAACCATAGTGTGAACTACACACAATAACAAATGTGACAGTAGTACAGTAATATTCATATTTGTTTTAATTGAATTTCATGAAATCACTCTCCTGTAAAAATATTAAACTGGATCTTAAACTCTGAAAAAAAAAATTTTTTCAAGAAGTCTCCCAATGAGTCTTACTCAAAGGATTAGTTAATGGGTAAGTGGGTTGTGGATGTAACAGGCAGTCACATCATGTGAATAACATATTACACCTTTTTTTTTACTTCTGACCTAAATAATAATTATGAGTCAAGAGCCAAACCCTACTTAAATAAAACTGACAGAGTTTTTCTCTTGTGCTACGTCAAAAGTTTATATCATGTGATGTTATTTATTAATGTCTGCGGCGGCGTCACTGCCCATGTGTTGTAAACAGTTTAAAAAAATTAATTTGTGTCAGCACTCATCAGTTGGTGCAAAGTTATTTCTAAGACAATAAACAAGTGCCTCATTGTTGCCACTATTCAGTAATTTAAATAAACAATCACACATTTTTATATATCCATCTTTGTCGAGAAAAATATAGTTTTGTAATTCTCAAGCATACAAACCTTTTATTATGAATTTATGAGCTAGTCTATACAGTATACAGATTGGAGTTCAATGAGTGCTATATTTATTGAATAAATAAAAAATACCATGGGCTTTCAATTTCTTGTTTAATAAAATAATTATCACTATAATTATAGATTATATCAGAGAGAAGATAATAGAAGGCGCATTTGCATAATATTATGCAATCATTAGGGGCTTTGAAAGGTCATGTAGCAATAAGACTTTCGATAAAATCATTCTTAATTTACTTAATTATAATAGCCTTTTTTTTTCCAACAGGTGGACTGTACACATGGAAGGCGTTCCTGGCACACTATATGAAGGCGAAAAATTTGTATTGCAGTTTAAATTCACAAACAAATACCCATTTGACTCCCCTGAAGTAAGTGCATTAATTTAATTTATATTTAAAAATAACTTTCGCAAATGAAAAATACATAATATTTATTTGCATAAATGCCTCGAAAAACACGTAAAACACGTCCTGGCTGTCATAATATGTAGATCTTTGACAGTTGTTACTATTAGTCAGAAGCTCTAAAACTCTGACCAGTCTTACCATGGGGTATCATATTATAACCCAGTCACTGGGATGTGGAGGTCCGATAGGCAATCGCTCCATGAATACTGATATTCAGCTGCATCTGTTTCGACTGGAAGCCAACCCCAATATAGTTGGGAAAAGGCAGGCAGATGATGAAATGAAAAAAAAAAAAACACATTTCTAGAGTGATGAATGGTTTGCATTGCTAACCTAAGAGCTTTCTAAGTTGCAAATTTTTTCACCATGGCACAGTGTAGTTTTTTTATCATGTTGTTTTACCTAGGGCCAGAACAAATTGAGACAGCTTTGATACAAGTATTATTGTGAATTTATGTACCTATGCACAATGTTTTCACTATAGTGAATTGTCAAATAGGCAGTCAGACATAACTGTTACACAGGAAGCTGATCTCAACTTATGTAATGGCCAGGCAGATGAGCGTAGAATAGCATTTAGCTTATACTATTAATAAATATTTACCCAAAAAAAGTCCAAAAACTTAAAATAATGGTTTACATAAATTACAACCAAAGTGAAATTTTGGTAATTCTAAGTGTGGTCGCGGGACTTATCTCATTACCGTGACCCCGGAACATAAAGGGCTATTGAAGGACACCGTGGATTTTAGTCAGTACGACTAGTACGAGTCTGACAGTCCCTCCCGCCCTGCCCGGGGTGGGAGGATTCATTTGATGATTTTACCACGCTAAAAAAAAGGTGTAGTATATCGATCTGCCTGATCTGGGTTCCGGCTCCGCCCGTGTGTAACTCGGAAATTAGCCCTCCTCGGTACCACCGCGATAAACGGTATCCTATAAATGTTATTTCAAACTGTAACCTATCTCTGAGCAAAATAGCATGAAACATCCATCCATCCAGGCATTTTAAGTTGGTTTAGTAACGAATGGGGTGACACAAGAGGGAATGCGACAGCGCGATACTAATACTGTCACGCAAGGAGAGACTTATTAACAGTACTCTACACTCACATAATTAAGTTGACTCATTTAATTCCCTCCAGAACATATTAGGCTATGCAGCCTATATTAGGCTATCTGTTGTCTAATTCTGTAAATAAATTAAAATTAGGTAGGTTTAGAAAATTATGTATGCTTAAAATGCTAAATGAATTACGAAAATTCAAGTTCATTTAAAATTAAAGCAGTAAATCAGGTATTCCCAAAATGACGACATCACACATGAGCAAACTTCACACGACATCATGACAGGAAAATAATCTTCCTTCCTAATCGGAAATTGAATTTTGACAAGGATAAAACGTGAGTGACCATGATGGCTATTGGCTCCGGTGCCCATCATTACATGGTTTATGCGCACTTCGTCCATTTCGCACTTAGCCCCGCGTTCGCACTCCGTCTCGCGTTCGCTCATGGTCCCATTCGCGGTTTGTCCAAGTCGCAGTTGGTCCCAGTCGCAGTTCGTCCAAGTGTAAAAACCTTCCAACCCCTCACCTTTCAGAATGAGGTCACTAGGCCCCACAAACTACCCTTTCTGCAAATAAAGCCACATGTTTGTGTATTGGTCAAACTATACCGATTATTTCAGAACCCTTACGCATGGATCTCATCTGTCGATACCTTTTAATTAACAAACTTCCATCCTGTCATAATCCGCAGCTCCAGTTCCTTTTGGGCAACGGCTTCTGTTTCTCTTTTCCGCGCAAAGTTATTCTCTGCTCTTGATAACAAATGCAGTAGTCAGGACTTATCTAATTATATGGAAGCCCGCAATACATTTAATGTCGTTTTTGTGATGGATGACTAATAAAGACCGGCTCTGTTCTAATTTTAACTCAAGATAATAAATGCGATTATATGCTTATTTAACGGAATTTGGATAAACCTAATTCTGTTGAAAAACGACTTGGGGCATTCCGGGTTCGTGGATACCAAACGGGGCACTATCGGCGGAGCCCCGCTTGACAGGGCTCCTATCAGTGTATACGAAACGGGATACTGTCGACAAAAAATACGTTGTTTTTATCGATTTGCCCGAATTTTTATTGAGCACATCATGAAAGGTACGTTACACGATGTGGCTAATTCAACATTCGGCCTACGATATTTTATTCTTTTACTTAGCATAATATTATAATGCTCAGCGAGTTAATTTCCGCATAAAAAATAACCATAAATAATGTTATCATAAATCTAGAAAAACAAGTATATGAACCACTTGTAAGTAGTTTACCTTACAGATGAAGCAGCCTCTTTGCTCTGCGTTTGTGTAATTAAGTGATCAGTAAATAGTACACATTTACATAACGTAACACACACAGTTTGTAAAATCTACCAATCTAATGCAAAAGTTAACAATAGTGTGTTAACAGTTTCCTTACATACAACATTTACCTTTTATGGCACTAGGCCGGCCATGTTAGCCGTAGAACTATTGAAAGTGTGGAGACCACGAATCCGCAAACTTCTTTTATTGCAAAACTACGCCGTACTCTAGGAATTTCTCGGAACAAATATCTGGCAGGCAAAACAAAGATTAACATTTGTTCCGTGCTAGGATCGAACCTGCGTCACGCAGCGCACAAGTCTACCGCTTAGACACTGCGCCAGCCGTGCCGTCGTCCATTTTAGGCTGACGACACAGCCTATTATCTCATCTACATATTTTTTTCTGTCTCACAGTTTTTTCCTAGCCATGACTTCCACAAAATAAAAAGTACCTAGGGATTATTATCGTGCTTACCAATCTCAATGGCAGTGTGGAAAATTAATTTACTAAGATTCAATTTAATTAAAATTCTGCACAAGAGCAGCTGTTAAATCTATTATTACTGCACCATTTAATTTCGATCGTTTGGATCAAAGCCTTGGTGCAGCAATTAAACGTAATTAAATAGCCGTAGCAATAATATCATTAATAATTGCTCTTCAATTAGTGACAGCAGGCCTTAAAGGGCACCGTGAACCTGGAACTAAGACAACATAAGAAACAGGGTGGATTTTTAGTCAGTCTGACAGTCCCTTCCACCCAGGGAGAGAGAAGTCATTAGATGTTTTTTTGCTGGGCAAAGGTCTCCTCCATATCCTTCCATTCTTCCCTTTTGCGGCTTTCGCCGGCCAATCTCTCTATCCGGTTTGCTCTTGACCTTAATCTAGGTCAAGGGTGACAAAGACAAGGTCTACGATGGAGCGAGCTTACCCAGAAGAAGCCTGTTCACTCTAACTTTGAAGAGATTACGGTTGTATGCGTTCGGAAACACAGACGCAGGCAGAGAGTTCCACTCCTTCACTGTTCATACAAGTTGTTACATACAAGCTTACCGCCCGCCTGATGGAAAGCGGTCACCGTAGCTCACACATGGTCGCTTTCAAGCCCAAAGTTATCGCCTGCGCGTTGGCAATCCTGCTATATTTCACCCCTTTTTCGAGGGTGCGATAAAAGTATGTTGCTATGGGAAAATTCGTTGGTGGGGACTATCAAATCGATAGCATCGATATGATAGACATGTGAATTATGCCCCCCCCCCCCGCGCAGTTAAGTACGTGTCAAGGTATGCCAACAAATGTGGTCACTAAAAGGTGCTTTCATCTCGTACATAGCGTATACAGGAGCGTTGTTCTCATTGCATTGTTATTTCAGTTATTATCTATTCAACTCAAAGTCCTAAGTTTTTAGGAATAAATACAGTTTATTATTTAAATTCACAAAAGTAATTTCAACTGTTGACGGTATTCATAATCAGTTTGTCGGTTCGAAGTAACGATCCTTGTCAAGGGCGCCATGACACATAAACCTACTTCAAATGCACACGCAGCTTGACTAGAATTCTAACAACCGTATAATGAATATAACAAAAAAATATATACACTTCTCATCAAAAAAATCGAAACACTTTCGTTTTTATTGTTTTTGTCCTAATTTTTTACAAAAGAGAATTAATTCCATGAAAAAAAAACATTACTGTGTAGCTGGCAGTTTGGTCATTACAGTAAGAAGAAAAAAATCAAAATTCGAAATAATTTCATTTGTTTATCCTATAAATGAAATTAATCACTGTTTTGAGACAAATGTGTATTTAGGGTTGGAGTACGTTTCTCGTTTAAAAACTAAAAATTAGCGCTTGTCTTTAAACTTTCTGTTTCTTATTTCATTTACTGTGACTTTGGGACGTCTGAAAAAACTTTTTTTTCTAAAACATATGGATACTTCGCCCGCAGAAGCCGCCCAAGTGGTGGCATTGCTGGATTCTGGACTTAGTCAGCGTGTTGTGGCTGCAAGATTGCATCTAAGCTTATCATCTGTTCATAGAGTCTACAAACGCTATCGGGAGACTGGTTCGTTCACGCGCTGTTCAGGATCTGGCAGGAATCGGGTCACTTCTGAGCGAGATGATCGATTTATTGTAACAACTTCTTTACGAAATCGACGCCTTAACGCTTTTCAACTGCAGCAGCAGCTTCGCGTTGTACGAAGAGTAGCTGTAAGTGACTCTACAATAAGAAGAAGGTTGAAGGAACGCGGATTGGCACCGCATAAGCCAGTGAATGGGCCGAAATTAACTACAGACCATCGAAGAGCGCGCCTTAACTTTGCACGCGAGCACCAAACTTGGTCATACCTTCAGTGGAGCAAAGTACTGTTTTCTGATGAGTGTAAAATTATGCTGTATGGTAACGACGGAAGGAACAAGGTCTACAGAAGAGATGGAGAACGCTTTGCACAATGCTGCATTGAAGAAAAGGTCAGCTATGGTGGCGGTTCGTGGACGGTTTGGGGAGGAATCAGCGCCGACGGTAAGACAGAACTTGCCTTTGTGTCTGGGCCACGGCTGCCTGCACTAAACTCTCATCGGTACATCGAACAGTCTTGAACCTCATGTGATGCCCTATGCACATTTTATTGGCAACGACTTCATATTCATGCACGACAATGCTAGAGCTCACACCGCGGGCGTCGTACGAGATTATCTTACCGAAGTCGGTATCTCCATTATGGTATGGCCAGCAAGAAGCCCGGACATGAATCCCATTGAACATCTATGGGATGAATTAAAGAGACGAATTCGAGCAAGAGATCCAGCCCCAGAAACACTTAGCCAGCTGCAAAATGCAATCCAAGAGGAATGGGATAATATACCACAACATGTGATCGTGACTCTCATCCGATCGATGAAGAACCGTATGGAAGCAGTAATAAGAGCTCGCGGAGGGAATACAAGTTATTAAATAAACGTTTCTTACATTTTTTTTTCATTTACGCGTGTTGTTTTACCCATTTCCTTCATATTCCATACAGGGTAAAAATTACTCATTATACAAAATACGAAACCTATGAAGACTTAATTTGAATTTAGAACACTATCATTAGGATTTAAAAACCTCATACTACTCACTATTAAATGACATTTTACATTTATTCCTAAATATACACATTTTTCTGATAATCCTTATCAAATCATAAACTGCGAGGTGTTTCGATTTTTTTGATGAGAAGTGTATATTTGAGGAACTGTAGCTATCAAAACGAGCTTTGTTTTCACTCTCTAACCCCTATATTCTATCTCAATCCGAATCCCGTTCCTTTTTTTTATCGTGGTAAAACCATCAAATGAGTCCTCCCACCCAGGGCAGTCTTGTACTGACTAAAATCCACGGTGTCCTTCAATAGCCCTTTACGTTCCAGGCGTACGGTAATTTGATAAGTCCCGCGACCCCAGCAATCAAAAGGGGGGGGGGGCGTCATCATGCTGGCACTCTTTAGGCGCGCGGTCGTACACTATAATTTCAAAAAATCATCAAAGACGTAAGCACCGCAATAAAATGTTGATCTGTGAGAATTAATAGCAGTGTTGCATATTATGTTACTGTGTTACGAAATCATCATTGTCCGTCGGTTTTCAGAATCAGAATTTTATTTGCTCTAAATACAGCTGTCACCAGGCTGTATCTCATAAACCATATCGATGCTTCCGGCAACAAATGTCGTAAACGCCATTTTGGCGAAAATGAGTTAAGAATGCAGCCCTACTTAATTTTTGGCGCTGCGTCGATCTAAAAATGTGAAAAAAATATTCGCCTAAAAAAAATACTTTTACACCCAAAATTTTTACTAGTATAATCAAGATTTTTTAGAAAAGAGAGTATGTATAACTCATATTGCTTAGAACCGAATATCCGTGCAGGTCGTATAATACAACGTACAAACAGCTGTCGGTCGTAAAAACATGAATACATAATTAATTGTAATTACACCCCACAATCACTTTTAAAACGTAAGCTCTGCTGAGAAACAATTGTCGTAATGTCACTTGGTCTTGGAGAATTGGTTTGAAAATTGAATTATGTAGGTCGTACTATAAGAAAAAAGAAAGAAATACTATACTTTAAGAAACCTTAAAGAATATTAATTGGAGAAACATTAGAGTAGCAACTTTCAGAAAGACCAATTTAAACCAAATAGAACTCAAATATTCAATGAAAGAAGATGCAATTACACATCGAATCAAGTTGTTCGAAGATGTCAAGCGTAAAAGAAAGGGAAAAGGGAAGAATAAATCAAAAGAAAATACAGAAGAAATGTTAGAATTACAATATAATCGAGTAAAGCAGTTGACTCCAAAACAGCTATATACGGATAAACTACCAATTACCGCAGCTAAATACAGTCATTATCTGCAACGATTGTGTGATCAGGGGACAATACACAAACGGTTTCATGCCGAATACAAACAGCTTCCTTGTCAGTCTCATAATGTCAATTATCTTCTATCAGAAAATCAGGTCTTCAAATTTCTGGTTTATAATCTTCTATCCAATGACAGAAGGATTATTAATCAGAAATTTGAAGACCTGATTTTCTATAACGTGTCGTATTATGTTTTGCATCTACTTTTTTATTATCTTGTCGATAACACTTTCCCATTTTCACCAACGACACTAAAAGTTAGGTAGACCACAGTACAGAAGCTTTCCGAACGGTAGACCACAGTACAGAAGCTTTCCGAACAAACAAGATCTAGAAAGATGAATTACCTACATTTTTAAGGGCGTTGGTGAAAATGGGCATTGTTTATTAAAATTATTAGAGCAGTAAGCTTGGTAGAATGTATACTTATATTTTTTTGTAATTCATTATCAATATGTTTTAAAAAAATGTCGTGATTATAAAATCTTCTTGAAATCAATGAAACAAAATGATTACTTAACATTTTGAATTATGTCTGGCTGGTTAGGTACGCCGTTGGAGGTAGAACACTATAGGCATCTTGTAACAAACGCTTGATTAAATTATACGGGACGATGCCTATAATATACTTACTTAACTGTATTTTTATACCTTTAGGACCTGCCAGGTCCTAAAGGCATAATTTTTAATTATGTCAATTTGTGTTTTATTTTATTGTTTTTATTACAAGTAATGAAAACTCAACTTACAGTCTTAAATTCATTGATTTGCTTCAGATATTTCCATGTTTGTTACATACCATCGTATCAGATCGTGGTGTTTACACTCATTTTTATTTCAGTATATGGTTATTAAAACCAAACCCAGAACTATTGTATTTAAAAACTGGTGCATACTTCTAACTTCCGTTAGACAAATCGTTCTCCATTGATTTGTTAGTGGTCGTAAATACCAACTTCTTGAATTTTCTGGGGTGTATGTCCAAGCTAACTTTTAAAATAAGGCTTTGACATAAATAGCAATAATATATTATGAAACACCATCGTATTTTACGTATTTCTTGTATAGAACACAATTTTACAACTTTTAAAGTTAAAAAGATATAAGCCAAAAATGAAATTATTTTTTGTTTTTCGTTAATTACCAAAAGTGCTATTTTGGTGTTTACGACCTTTGTTGTCGGAAGCATCGATTATGTATAGTTAGACAGTTGAAATTACAGATGTTTTTCGGGTTTTTTGTGGTGGTAAAGTAATCAATTAAGTCCTCCCGGCCCGGGCGGGGCGGGAAAGATAGTCAGATTAATTATTTATAACTAAATCTACGCTGTTCATTCAATGGGGATGGCAACTCAAAGCTAATCGTAGATGGCGCTGCGATAGTTGGTCCCCACGTCTACCTTGTACAAAAAAACAAACAAGATTATTTGTTATAAAAATTGAGTATAAATACAAAACAAATATGGAAAATTATTCGTCCATGCAAGTACTATATACTAAAAGAAGAATTAAGACGCCGCGGCGCATCTACAAGAGAAAAAAAGTGATTTAATTGAGTGGTTATACATTTGATTTTACCGTAATAAATCCACAATTACTTGTAGTTGAGGTTTCAATTTTTGAGTTTAGGTATGTTTCACCTGTCCTCTCCTTTATCAAGAATATAATGCTGCTTTTGACTTTCTATTTTGATAAAATATCATAATGTTTTAAGTCAGTAATTTTAACCTTTTTTTCTATTTAGATTCGAGAAATATCACAATATATTTAATTTCTTAACACCACAACTATTACAAAACTCGTTCCAGGTGATAATTCTTCGATTTTCGAGCGATGCAATACTGGTACATAACCTCCAAAAGAAAAGTAGATATTATTTTGAAAAGTGTATTCCATCATTTTTACAGCTTATTACACAACATCTAGTCATTTTACATCAATAAATGTTTTTTTTTTCTGAAAATTCCTTTGTTTTTACAGTTCTTTGGGGACCAAACTGTCATTTTCACTTTGACACTTGCCTTCCCCATTGCCCCGTTACGTTACGTAGTCACGGTAACCTTCTTAAAAAGTACCGCGACCGGTTTATGATTGCTAAATATTATGTTTGATTGTCTACTTAGCCTTTTTTCCAACTTTAATGGGGCTATCTTCCAGTCTAACCTATCTTCAATAGAGCCCAGTTAATACTAGGCTATAGGAAAACCTCCTGATAAAACTTTAATTTGTTTTCAGACACTAACCGTGGTACCACAAAACCTTTTAAACGTCTGTTGAACACTTGTCTAAAAAAAATGTCAGATTATGACGTTGAAATAAGGTCCGTTTTGCAGTCACACTTTTTTTAGACAAGTGTTCAACAGATGTTTATGTTTTGTAGTAAGGCTGTTAGGGTGTTAAAACGACAGTAGTAACTATACCAAGTCTTGTTTTACTATGTGAAAAGTTACTAAAGTATTGAACAACTTCCTGAAAATTAATCTTTTGCTGTCTTTACCAAAATAACTGGAACAAATATTGTTAAGGGCCTAAGTCAGTACTTATACGGTTTTTATATTTTACTTTCTGTCGTACATGACTGGACTACAGATCTTACAACTTGGAATACAGTTATTAACTATATGATCTAAATTCTCACAAAGTTGAAAACACGATTCAATTAAATTTTCTCGATACAAAAAAAATGCAAAGTTCAGTCTATGTTTTTTATTTTTTGGACTTTACGGCGTAACTACTATGAGTTATTGAAAGGATGTTGTTTTAAATTGTAGAAAATACTAGTATCTAAATTCTGTAAAGACAGTTTTTCAATTAATAACAATTTTAATTCATAAAAAGGCGTCAATATGTTTGGGCACATACGCCATTTTATTCTGAGCACACATTCACTATCGTCCTCTCATCTTTTGCCTTTTAAAAGTAGTGTCATCACTTTCGTTCCTTGAGACATCAGTCAGCCAGCGTGGCTCTTACAGGCTAGACCTGTGACACTTTTTTTCAGATCGCGGCTGTCAGTATTTCGTAATAATAAAATTGGAAATGTATAAAAAGGACGAGAAAATAAAAACGAATGATACGTAGGCTTATAGATTATTCAAAACTATGTTTCGATGTGTTCAATGGGACGTGATTAAACGGACATGACTGTAAATAAGTCACGTAAACTTTCATTTTTCAATAACACTTTATTTTCATTAATAAATGAAGTATTAAAATAAACTAAACATACTGAATATCATCGCAGGAAATTCCTGACGACCCCTACAGAGCAAACAAGGGAAATGTTTAGAATACGTATGATACTATACATTACGAATTGTTCCTATCCATATAATAAATTACTCACAGTGATAATTATATCAATGCTATCGTGATATCGTACTATTGTTGTCGGATGGTTCCTCTGTGTCCATCCTCCTTCCATCTAATCTTTATGCATCCAAATACCATTTCACATGAACTAATGATAAATGCACTGATTTGCAGTCAACAATTTGAGACAATATGTAACTGAAAACAACTTCTAATCGTATCAAACTGCGATATAGGATAAGAAACACTTCACTCTTATTATTATTTATTTAGTTTCGTCACAGATTTATAACAATTTCGAAGAAACAGGATTAAAATAAATTAAATGAAAACTGGTATTGTCAAAATTTTGAATACTTCAAAATTACATGTCAACTACATATAAGGCATAGCACCCACCACCCTGTTAAATATCGCCTATAGTATAATGCTGCGACTGCGATGAAAAATTTGTGGTCATTGCTGTCTCACCGCGTGTTCGGTACAAGTTGCTCTCGCACTAGTAATTGCTTTGGAGGCAAAAAAAAATGATTAGCACTGGGCTCATTCTTTTGGAGGCGATAGATATCTCTCAAAGGTTTCATTTATCAGAAAAGTGATATTAAGACCTTGTCCCAAAAAAAATTGATAGGATATTATAGAATGAAGATTCAATTATAAAGAAGTTAAAGACAATAAAATTGTTGTACTACAATAATCTGTGTACCTGTACCTCATAATATACGAGTAAAAACTATTACGTCCCTTTTACGCGGCGCTAGTGTCTGTCATTATAACAAAATGCATCACACGCAACTAGCTTTCTGAACGGACGTTAATAAAAGAAGCGTGTGTTTGGGGCTTTTTTTAGTGTGGTAAAATAATCAAATGAGTCCTCCTACCCAGGGCAGGGCGGGTATATACTAAAATCTACGATGTCTTTCAATAGACCTTTACGTTCTGGGGTCACGGTATTCGTTAGTCCCGGGACCCTGGTAGGCCCTCTAAGGGGGAGCGACGTCATTATGCTCACATGCCTTTGCCCGTGCGCGCATGTGTTTGGGGCTTTAGATAATTGGGAATTGTCACTTTCGCAAAGTGTGCCAATTTTATTAATTTTCTACCAAATAGTAGTTTTTTTCGTTATCTCGGGACGTCAAAATCTGTGTCCAAGTGTTATAAAATAAATTTAAGACTGAATGAAAATATTTACAAAATATTTATCCACATCAATAAGTATTTCTATCATTTTGTTTTAGTAAATGTTTCAATATCTTTATATCAAAATATTTCTACTAGAGTAATACATGTATTTTGCGTAAAGGGAACACTAATTTATGAAATGTCGAAGTTGACGAAATGAAATATAATAAAACTTTGGATTGCGTTAATTTCGCGATACTGGCGCCTGCTGGTGGCGGTGCGTGGCAACTTTTCCGACTCATCAAACGATGCTTTCGCTTTGCCATACGCCGTTAAAGTAAAACACCAGTATATAAAATACTACGGAGTATTGATTTCTGTTATTTGTATTTATACCTGCAGTCCAATAGATAGCGAGTCGGCACTTTGAAGCCATATGCAATATATTGTTAGACAGTGATGCATCGAGCATAATAATCCCATTAATTTATGAATCCATTTAAAATAAATGATGTGATGTTTCATTACTGCTCATCGATTTTATCTAGGAAGAAATAAAATTAGACATGATACAATGAATCTAACTAACATCCCCAATAAGAAAATTTTATTGGCCTGAACGGATACATTTTGACGTTTAGCGTTTTGATTTGACCGATTTTGACTACGTATTATTAATTATTGCTATGCGTTTCAATTAAGAATATTATGACTTTGTCGCCATGTTGTGACTTCAAAAACGCTTTTCTAATATTTACATGCTCTTAAATCTAGACTATAAACTAATCTATACTAATTTTTAAAGCTGAAGAGTTTATTTCTTTGAACACGCTAATCTGAGAAAGTACTGGATCGAATTCAAAAATAAGTTTTATGTCGGATAGCCCATCTATCGAGGAAGGCTATAGGCTATACCTATACCATCAGGCTACTACCAATAGGAGTGGAGCAGCGGTGTTGAATCCGCGGGGAACAGCTAGTAATACACTAATCAAAATCATATGAAAACTACAAAAACAAGAAAAAAAAAATGAAAATTAATTTTCACAAAGTATTTTTTGTTAAATGCAATTTTCTTCACAAATGGCGTCAAGGTCATCCTGTACTTAGTTGAAACCCTTAGCAACATCGTTTCATGAGCTGTCAATGTCTCATTGTCGTCATCGCATCAAACAATATAATTATGAATAATTTAAGTTGACGCCGCGTTATTCTCGAGGGTCGGAGCAATAAACTATTTCCAGACCATTCAATGAGTAATGTAGACGGACATTCAGCAATGTCAACTGTTTTACTGGCTAACAACTTGTTTACTAACAGATATGCGATGGCGATGCGAAAAATTTTCACTTGGAATTTCAACTAGGTCCGCTCTTTTTTCTATAGTCCATTTCTAAACGTAATACATTCTTCCAAGGTAGTAAAATGGAAACATTTATTGTCATCTATCTTTTAAAAATTCATGTGCAATTTTCATGCTGTTATTTCTTTCTTTTTCTCTAACATAACAATCTTATTTTTATTTTTCACTATAACTCTATGATATTTGCGTGTGTCTGTAATCGAATAAATCATTAACCTGACATGGTCACTAAGATTATTATTACCTATCCATAAAGCACAAAATGGTTATCATTCAGGGGGGGTTAGGTTCCGACCCCACATACCGAATAATTTTACTGACAAACTTAAGCATGCTACCTCCCCTTGAAACCGGACACATTGTATAAATATAAGCCTTCTACAATTGTGTAAGAAAAAAACCGGCCAAGTGCGTGTCGGGCCACGCACAGTGTAGGGTTCCGTAGTTGCCCATCAAAATACTTATGCGAACTAACTAAACTGATTCGCTGAATTTAATTTTAAAAAGAAGAATTTTCAAAATCGGTCCAGGAGTCTTTGAGAAATCGGGGAAAATACATAAAAAAAAGATTACGACGAATTTAGAACCTCCTCCTTTTTTTGAAATTAGTTAAAAATAGTTGACGATAAAAACCTACCTATCCCCAAAAAACATACCGTAAAAACATACCTATTAAAGCTGTAAAAATAAAGTTGACAAACTTACATTTGCAGTTGAAGAACATGTTCTCCGATACATTTTGTTTAAGAAAATCTGTTAGACAAGTACATTTTATAAGTTGGTCGACTATTACTCGTAAAGTTGTAAAGCCTACTTAGTCGTGATAATTTTCTTTTAAACTTCGTTATATACAGGGTGAAATTTTAATGGTTGTCTTTCCACGGCAGGAAGATTACCCATCAGTAGTACTATCGAAACACAAAGTTAAACTTAAAAAAAAAGTTCTTTTTTTTTTCAAACCTTTAAAAAAGTATTCATAATCTCGAAAGAGCGAGAATCGATAGTAGCATGTAGGTAGGTACCTACACGAAACTCACGCGCCTTCGCGAGTGAATAATAAATGTTCAGAGCAAAACAAGCTCTCGAACATAGTGGCGCGGAGCATACGGCGGCGGCGCGGGTGAGGGGGGGCCGCGCCCGCGGCTAAAAGGTTCGCTCTGCGTTTACGTTAGTCCTTCCGCGAACGTCATAAGTGTAATACGTTATCGACATCTTTTCTGTGGTCTATCGTGGTCAGCTCAAACGCCTGGTGTATTGTGAGGTATACATCAAACTCGTGACGTGTTGTTATGTGCGATAGTGGACGCTTTCAATATCGTGAGACTTGATAAAGACTGAAAGACAACCAGTTAAAACGTACTCGTTTGTGCATTGAACATAGTGGTTTGCATTTCGAACAATTACTCCGCTACCGGGAAATGTAAGTACTCACTCGTACCCCGTAAATAAACATTTAAAAGTGGGTTAGGTAATCAAAATCATTGTAAATAAGTTGATTCCATTTTTTTAATACGCCTCAAATACTTAATTATCTAAATCAGACTTTTTAAAAGATAATTATTTATGACGGTCCTAAATCCGTAAAAGTATGAAGGGAAAATTGGAATAACTTATTGGGTTTTGTGTTTTAATAAGTCAGGAATCAAAGTATGATCAGCTGATTTAAAAGTGCAACGACCCGCGCGGTCGATCGAGCCAACCAGGCGGCCGCCCGCGTTCCGCGTATCATATCGCGCGATGCTCTACTGTTGGTTCAAGTCACTTTCGAGTTTTGTTTATCACAATTGTAAATCTGCCATTTGTTGAGTCTAATTTTTTTTATAAATATTAATCGATTGTATTACCGATACAAACTCATTTCGCTTCGGAAAGACAACCATTAGAATTTCACGCTGTATACTACTATTGTGAATTTTTTCACACCCCCAAACATAACCGTTTAGCTGGTAGAGGGGGGAGACACTCGAGTCGAGCAAAATTTAGCACTTTAAAGCTTAATATTTCACAAACGAATTTTTTTATCAAAAAATCGTTAATGAAAACTATCAATATTTTTTAAAGACCTATTTAATGATACCCCACACTAAGGGGTACGCGAGAAAAAAAAAAACATCCCCACTTTACGTGTACAGGAGGTACCCTAAAAAAAAATATTTTACGAGATTTTATTTTACCACTTTTTCAGCACAACAAATCCGTATATTTACACCAAATTACAGCTCTCTAGTACTGTGCGTTAGGGTGTCCCGTCGATGGATGAAAAAAAAATTTTTTCAAGCTACACGATCACAAGAGGTATCAAAATTTGCGTAATTTTATATAGATTACGAATATGCTAAAAAAACTATGATTAAGTTTTATCTTTAGGGCTCTACCGGAGGTTGAAGTTTTGTAAAGTTTCATTTTTACAGACAGAAACCGTATGGTTAACAGAATATAGAAATCAGTTAAAAAGGGTATTTTATTATTTATACCAGTAAAACAAAGCATTATAAAATCAATTTAAGCTTCTTATATAATTCAAAACGTAAAATTCTAACTTATTTTAATGTCAAAATTTAGCACTTCTATTCAAATCCGTTCTAAATAACTATCTCTAAAAGTTTCGTCAGTTATACTTTATGAGGCCTCTGTTATGGTTTAACACA
Organism: Agrotis clavis; assembly: GCA_954870645.1. Taxonomy (NCBI): domain Eukaryota; kingdom Metazoa; phylum Arthropoda; class Insecta; order Lepidoptera; family Noctuidae; genus Agrotis; species Agrotis clavis. The sequence goes on along the minus strand of OX940931.1, from coordinate 2,630,505 downwards.
TCTTTCCACAGCTTGTGTGTGACAGAAAAAGTCAATTATTTATAAGCCCTTACTTTTACCATGATTTGATGGTCTTCGATGAAAATACGTTGAAAAACAAGTGTTGCTGTCATCTAACAGTTGTGACACACACTCGTTTTGGTATAATCTCTATTTTTTATTAATGATTTAAATATCCTGTGTTCTTAGTTCCTCGAGCTTTTATTCTTCTTCGAAAAACCAGCTCCTGAACATCTCCTGAATGTGATCTCTGTCATCATAAAGCGTGCTGGCAAGGTTTTTTGATAAGCATTTCTTGTAGTGATAGAATTCATAACAGACCTCAGATTTTCAAGAAAAACTCGAGAGTACAAGATATATTATATTATTCAGATGTGAAGAATATGTTTGGCTCCGTCCTTAGAAGACTTCTTTTGTTTGAAAACGAACGAAACCGAACAATGTAGTTGACAAGCAGTTGTAAATTTTGAGATGGCTTAATAGTATTTAAGTAAAGCTGTAAATTGCGATAAAAATCGACGATTTAATCCAAATAGTATTGATCTTTTCAGAAATAATCGCAAACACATTTGGATTGGATGGATCCTTTCCATTTTAATTTAACTTTAGGTCATTCTTAGAAAATAATTCATTTTAATGACGTTCCTTATAGTTGGTAGCTGCCGTTCGTCAAGTTCTTTGTAGGCCTCAATAAATCACAAGCAGTCTCACTACGCTTCGAATACATTATTTAAGAACGATTAAACACAATAGCAACCGCAATTAGATGCGAAGAAAATATTCGTAAGTCAAGTGCAGGAAATCATCGCGCCATGCAGAAACTGAAGGGTGCTTGCAAGTCCAAAAACTATAAAACCTTAGTGTTTATGGGTGCAAATAGGATTTTCGTGTATGCATAACACCTAATTAACACAAAAAAGTGTTTTTTAAATTATTATTTAGTTCAGTAGCTAAAATTAGGGATAACTTAATATCACAATAAAAATGTCAATTTTTCGTAACTTTGCAGACCGGTAGAGCCCTAAAGATAAAGTTTGATATTTTTTTTAATATTTTTCCAGTAATCTACAATAAATTACGCAACTTTTGAGAGGTCTTGCGTTCTGAAAATCTAAAAAAAAAATTTTCGGGACACCCTACTGTGCGTCTCTGAGCTAAACTGCGGACAGACGGACGGACGGACGGACATGGCGAAACTATAAGGGTTCCTTGTTGACTACGGAACCCTAAAAATTGTGTATTTATGTAAATGAACGTGACAGAAAGATTACGCCAAACTTTCTCTCTCGCACCAGGTGCTATGCCGTTAAAATTAGCATATCTGTTCTATGTAGGAAGTGCACACGCACTGAACGCCCTGATCGACAACGTGATACTCATTTACATAATGGACCGGTTCACCGGTCTGACCAGTGTATTTTAAGCATCAGCGGCTGCTTTTCATAATTATTTTAATCTTAAACAAAACTTGGTTAAATCTTTTTAGCATAAAAGATACTTGCTTTTTCTTGCGCTTTTATTTAGGATTTGACAATTTCGGATCGTACAAACGCCACCTGTTGTAATATTAACGTTATTGTTGTTTTTCGGGATTAAAAGTATGCATAATATTATGACAGTAATTTCAGTCATGAAGCAATAAAAAAATTAAGTAGGTAGGTACAAGAAATACTGAAATCATGCTGAATCTGAATGATGCTTACCGTTTATTCTTACAGTAACTGAGTTAATTTAGCTGTATAGTATATGTAGATCTCTAGGGTGTGCTTTGATCCTATGAACATTAAAAAAACCGGCCAAGTGCGAGTCTGCTCGCGTACACAGGATTCCGTACTATTATTCATAAAAACGCCAAATAATCATGTCTGTTGTGAGTTCTATTTTTTTTAGTATTTATTGTTATAACGGCAACAGAAAGAAATCATTTGTGCAAACAACTGTCTAACTATCACGTTTCATTAGAGACAGACGAAGAAACAGCGGAGACAGTAATAGAGACCCGTTTTACCCTTTGAGTACGGGACCCTAAAAATAAAGTACACATAAAAAGTCTCTCAAAGAAATGTAATACCCATTCTTCTAATACTTAAGATTGCCCTCATAATGGATAACGGGCTTTTTCCTCTGAGGAAAGTAGGGTTATAACCAAACAATAGGAATCTTAACGTTCTTGCCCTATTTACATTGTACTTGGCAGATTTGAGGACTAGGTAATAGGTTATATGACTGAATAAATGTAATAATTCCTTCGGTTAGGTTATCGAAAATATATGACACATATTTTTTCTTTTGTTACCTTAATTAAAATTGACAAAGATACGACACTTTAAAACTGCCAATACGTCACAAGCAAGTACAGTTTGTACTTGCTTCTGTCGTCGCGAGCCTCCCACTCTCGAATTTATTTTGATGCGTTCTTTGTAAAAAAATACACAATATTTTTGAAAACTAATAAGCTAATTAGATTTGCAATTTATTGATACTGTTAAAATGCCTATTTGATAATTAATTTCTGGACATAACTAATATTATACAATCCTAAAAAAACGATTTCCTAGCTTTCATGGCGTACGCTACGCTGGCTAAACCATATAACAAAATAATGTTTTACAGACCTGTAGTTTTTATAAAAAGCAAAAGAAAACTCCTCGATGACATAATGTATATCTCCTAAGGGGTAATCATTTTCATAAATGAATTTAAGTACAAAAAGTTCGATTGTGCGCTCACTTTAGTGTTGTGAGCTCGTGAACGTTACAGAAAACACTACTAAATGGCGGAGAATCTTTAGAACGTAGGCGTTTAATCCTACGAGTTAAGTGAGTTTAAATCGTTTATTAATTGTGCTCTGGATTCTAGGCCGGTAGTAACGACGGTATTATTTCTTAGATAATGATTTTGTCCCTTGCCTTTTGACCTGAAACGCTTTGGAATATCACAGGTTTTATTATTGCACTTAAGATACTTTCACGGTTATGATGTCTTATGACAAGGGCTGTAAAAACAACGATTTTTGAACTGTTTTATTATTTACTAGACTAGATTTTTCCCGTGGTTTCAGCCCCCGCTGCTCGGCTCCTATTGATCTTAGCGTGATGTTAAAGAGCCTTTAGCCTTCGATAAATGGAGTATCTGGCGGCACAAAAGGATTTTTTTAATTCGAACTGATAGTAGCTGAGAGTGAGATTAGCGCGTTCAACTAAACAACTTCTGCTTTATAATAATAGTTTATATTTTTAGTCTTACCTGAAATAAATGCTTTGATTTTGTTTTTATTTAAAATAAATCTTAGTAATGAGATGGCACGAGTTCTGAAGATGGATTATGTATTTTTTGCGGAGACTTCTTGTAAATTAACTAATTTATTAGTTGCTAAGGAGTTGTGCCACGATTTTTTCCTTGTAACCGGATACTTGGAAGTCATTGAAAGCGTTTTAGAAGATCACTATGATGTAATTTCTACTTTAGAACTGAAAAAGTTGCCATCTAGAATATTCTAAAATAAGAATTAAAAAACAGTTCGATTTCGTCGAACCAAACCTCTCTGTTACCAAGTCTTGAATGCTGGCACTGCAGTCAATTTTTATTTGGTTGCCCTTTAGTTTTTAATATTGTATCTGTTGATTCCAGGTGACGTTCATAGGCAACAACATACCGATACATCCGCACGTATACTCCAACGGCCACATCTGCCTGTCCATATTAACAGACGACTGGTCGCCCGCGCTGTCAGTGCAATCTGTCTGTCTGTCCATCGTGTCCATGCTCAGTAGCTGTAAGGAGAAGGTACGTGTCTACTTTAAGGTTCTGAAGGTACGGGTTTACTTTGCCCCCACACTACGAATTTCTCATGTGTCGTGGCCTGGGTGCGTTTACAAACATAGAAACACACACACATCAAAAAGTTTGTGATCACAAGCTTAAGCCAATAGTTTTTTATCTGTGTCTGTCAATTGAGAGTACCTATAATGTGAAACTTCATAAAAATATAATCAGTTAAAAAAAATCCTCTGTCCATCAATTTTTCTTTTTTTAGGCTTAAATAAATATACCAATGATATTCTAATATACAGATATGTTATACACTTACAAAACAACAGAAAAAACTGTTCCGCGCCGAGTGGCAGCGCACATACGCACTTTTTTATTCACACATTACATTTCACTACAAGTAAAAAGGATAGCTTGATAAAACGCAATAACAAAAAAAGTGACAGCTAATAGATAAACAAACAGCGCCACGCGTCATCAATCCCCCCGCACGTCGGCATCATACTCTAGCTAGCATATTGTCCCACGTAGGACATTTTCTGGTCTTCACGTTTTGCGCGCTCATAACATATCTGTTTACTAAAATATCATTGAAATATACTTAATTTTGCGTTTCAGAAACGGCCACCAGATAATTCATTTTACGTTAAGACCTGCAACAAAAATCCTAAGAAAACGAAATGGTGGTATCACGGTGAGTTTTTTTAATTAAACATATTAATTATTAATCTGTTTCTGTGTCACATATTGATTTATTTGCTTCGTTGTAAGACTTGTTTGCGAGCCAAAGCAATGTTTTATCTAATTCAGTATGGAAGCCCCTTTACAACTGTAGAAACGCTAACGTTTAACATTACTAATTCTAAATTATAGATAATGTGGGTGTCCTAAACTTAATTTTACAACACCTGTACATTTGACCCTATTTTAAACGTAAAAGTTTGTTTGGATGTTTGTTACTATCACGCAATAAACTGCTAGACCGATTCAGAAGAATTTTGGCACACATTAGCACAGTATCCCGTGATTACTGGGGGTCGTGGGTTCGATTCCCACCCAGGACAAATGTTTGTGTGATGAGCATGATCATTTGTTCTGTGTCTGGGTGTAATTTATCTATAATATGTATGTATTTAGAAATATATAAGTATGTTTATCAGTTGTCTAGTACCCATAACACAAGCTCTGCTTAGCTTGGGACTAGATGGCGTTGTGTGATAGTTGTGGAATATTATTATTATTATTATTATTATTATTACTGAACTTCTTACGCGATAAGGGGGCTTAATTTTTTAGTTAGTAACCTTATATTTATCACCTACTAGCTGTTGCCAGCGGCTTCACCCGCTACAACTCGAAAATTATCCCACGGGAACTTAAAAACGGGATAAAAACTATCCTATGTGTTAATCTAGGTTATAAACTATCTGTGTACCAAATTTTAGCCAAATCCGTTCAGTGGTTTTTGCGTGAAAGAGTTACAAACATACCTACATACACATACATCCTCACAAACTTTCGCAGTTATAATATTAGTAGGATTTCCTTCTAAACATAACGCAATTTAACCATAGATGACATTGTTCTATTATATGCCTTATCTGAAGATAACTTATCAGGGATCGTCAAATCTTAGTATTCAATACACATTGCAGTGTCAATGATTAGATAAGGAAATCAATATTTAAGTGCATGAGTTCGTACGCTAACCATGAACGGGTGTCATTATGTACAGCGACGTCATATAAAATGGCAAACTGAATTTAAATCCTTCAAAATATTTTGAACACACACACTAAAATTAGACAAGTTGTAAGGAATTTCAACAAAAATAGTTTATAAATTTTCTGTGCGACTATAACTTTGCCAGATAATATACCATCCCTTTTTCCAAGATGGCTGTCACAAACGAAAAGCTTGCATTTAATTAATAATAATATTCCCTAAAAATAAAACTGTCTTCTGATAAATGCAACCTCAAATGTAACTTTTAAATTAACTAAAGTGCGAAACGATCTATTTGTTACGAAACTGGAACTTAAATTAATTATGTAGACTGTGACCTGAGTTGGGATATAGGATCTTTATTAAGCCGATAAATTTCCAAATAAGCCATGGACAAATCACAAAATTTTCCAATGTTTGTCATGGGTTTTGAATAATAGAACAGTTGATAAGAGAGTAACACTGTTTATGACTGTTTTATTCAATTGTATGAGTAGTGTCCGTCTTCAACTTATTATTGATCTAACATTATTTTTAACGAGTGACTCAACATTTATACCGAGATATTCACATTATTTTTATTCATTCCAGATGACTCCGTCTAACAAAACACCGCGTCGCTATATCGAGCATGGACGATAAATCTCAGTATGTGTTAAGTGTTATAACTAAACGGTATGTTATTGTAAAATGTTATGTACATACGAGGCGCATGCGCGAGGCGACGCGCGGCGGCAGACGCGACAAGACACGGAACGCCGTGCGACACCACACGACACAGTGCCGCACGACTCGACACGACATAGTGCCGCACGACTCGACACGACACAGTGTCGCACGGTGCGCACGCGCAGCCGGCCACCCGGCGGACTTGGCGACGTAAATTAACGAGTAAAGGAAGCTGGGACATTCATTGAAGATTTGGGTAAATAGTACAATTTGTTCAACTGTTTGTAGGTAGCTGGCTACTCACTGGTGTTTAATCTGAAAATGCTGTCTGTAATATAAAATTTTGTTGTGTATAATCAAACTCTGTATATATACGTTTATATGACACGAGTTGCTTTAGATCACGTACATACAAGCCACAGCCTGCGAAGCATACCTCACGCAGGTCAAAATATTTACAGTTTCAATGACCGCCGAGCCGAACATGTGTGGAACATGCCCGATAGTCTCTATCCAACTATCAAGTGTCGTATAAACGTCTGAGTACAGTAAATTCGATCTCCTATAAAGGGAACAACCTGTATATTGTGTCAAACTGATTAATATTGTATATCGTATCGTCACTAATATTTGTCAGTAATTCACAGGAAAAAATGTTACTTCAAATTAGTAATTTACCCAGATTGTTCAATAATGCAGCTGTGTTCAAAAGATTGTTGCGGGCCACTTATTGTATGCACTGCCCTTCGTTTTAAAACCGCACTCATTGATATAATTCGTTGGTAAAGGAATGACAACACTTAGGAACTTTACCCATGGCGCGATGCGACGCGATCGACCGATTTCAACTACAAGTGAAAATCAACCTTGCAACTAAAAAATAATGATGCAATTCGATTGACTTGTCGTCGTCGTCGTGACTATCGTGTTTTGTTGAGTGGTAAGGTTGATTTTCACTTGTTGTAGTCGGAATCGGTCAAATTACAATCGCGTCGGGCCATAGGTTAATCCCCTAAGAATGTGGAATCGGCTTGAATCGGACAGAAAGAGCTTTACGACGAAGCTAAAAAGGCGTAAGGCGATCGGCTCAATCTGATTTCACGTCAATAAGTGTGGCCAGCCACTAAATGTATAGATGTATGCATTAAATCTTATGAAATAGTAATAAATCAACGAATTCGATATGTCAATGAGTACGAGCTTTGATTAACTACGGTAGGCAGCGATTGAAGTTCCGCCACAAATATGTTCATACCAACAGATAGGATTTGTCAGTGCTAAATTAAAGATATACTGTAAGTAGAGTAATAGGGTATGAAATAATGTACCGCATATTGGAGTCTTTGTTCACGCATCAGTCAACCATTGTTTAGTTGTATATATTTTTTAATTTTTACTATTATTGTGATTTTACCGAGCTTGCAGGTCATTCACGCTATGTCAATGTGGTACTGGATTATATCATTTAAATAGCCTTTTTATTCGGCTTCCAGCGTTCCTTCATAACAAAAAACAAGTTGTATGAGGCTTGAAAAGCATTTAATTTGAATTAATAATAAAATCAATTAAAAAAAATGAATTAAAGCTACAACCACCTTGTTCAACTATATTTCTGCGTCAATGCTTTGGTAATTTTAGTCAAAAATGCTTCAAATATAGCCAGTGTAATTTTCATAGGATATTTTGTAAACATGCAATAAACAACAATAATTAATTTCCGTTTTTATATATTTGTAGGTAAATATTCTACATGATGATGAATGTAATTTTGTATGAAATTTTATTTATGTATTTCATTATGGGATTCTTTGAATCATAGACTCTAAAATTATATTATTTGTATATGCAACCTTATGCTCGCTGTGAACATTCATAACACCGATGTCCACTCTAGGATTCACGAACCTTTTCGCTGTGCATACAACTACTAGTCTACTTCAAAGTATTTTCAAGGGATTTAGCAATAAATTATTATCCAAACAAATGGAATCTTGTGACACAAAATTTATTCCCTATTTGTTTTGCAATATTTACCGGTGCTATGTTGGAATCTTAATAAATTCACATTTGTTAGTTATTTTTCATTTTTGTGAATGGTAACTTTCACATTAGGCTAGCAACACATTCCTGTATTAATAGATGAAAAATTGCTGGGTGATGTACCTTTATAATTTACGAAAATGCATTATAATTGATTGTGTATTATTGAAACAACCTGCTTAATTTATTGAAATAAAAATATAGTTAAACATGTTTCTATACTTTTATTCCAGTAACCTAATACTTATTGATGATTTCGCAAAAATTATTTGTATACATCTAGCGAGTCCGCTACAACTCTGATTAGACGGAGTTGGTGTCCCGTTTGTTCGTACAAACTGTTATAACTTATAATTATCATCATCGGAAACTTGCTGCGCCAGTTCATACTATTTTCCAATACAGATACACGAGTTTTTTGGCTTGACCGTTCAGTATATTTTGACACTCAATACAAATCGCGACAGACTTCTGCGCGCCCGCTACGTTTTGTATAACTAGGGTTGCCATCCGTCCTAGTTTATAGGCATCCGTGGAGGCTTCATTTGTAGTCCAGGTTTAAAAATTTAGTCTTGTGCCGCCCGCGACACACGCACACTTCACTGTCCCCCACCCCTCCCGACGCCCGACGCAGCTGCCACGGTGCGCACTTCGACTCATGTCCGGCTTCTGGAAACTCATAAATCCAGTTTTCACGCGTCATGTCCTGGTTCCCAAATTTAAGAGATGGCAACCCTATGTGTAACGAGTCTTTATCATACATTTTTTATCTCTACTTCCACGTCCCGGCCACGGAGCGTTTAGTATTTCAACTCCCTTATGTGCATTTCTTTCTTTCCCTTACTAGTAAGTATTCCCATAGTTTTACTATCTATTGGACTTAAACTCGGGCTTCTCGAAACCGTCACACACTCACAGTTACATTTATAAACTGTATAAACATGAACTCTGTGGCCGACTTCCAAGAATTCTGATTAAATAAAACTGCGCAAGTATTTTTGTTGAGGTACTATAATTGACAAAAAAAACTTTTTCGTGTGAAAAATCACGGTTTTCGGTTTCAACTACATGCAAGTGAAAATCATCCTTACCACTACGACATATGACATAAAACGTGCGGTTATCTACGGATGGATGAAAAACAAAACACTCGCCACGACGATGTAAGTCAGTCGAATTGCATCATTATATCGTAGTAGCAAGGACGATTTTCGTTTTTAAAATTGCAAATCGACTAATCGCGTCAAGAGCAAGCTCCCTATGGGCTCAATGTTTAACTTACACAAATTGTGTGCTGATAAATGTTTGCGATTTTCAAGAATACAAATCAATAAGTGTTTCTATTCTTTGATATAAGCATTTGAGCAAAACTAAAATTAAATGAAATCTAAAATAATAATATAGAGGCTAGCAAAAAAAAAAAAACATAATAAAACTAGAATTAGAATTTGAAACAAAATATAGAAAGACATTTCTTCATACTTTAAATAATATTTCTAAAAATCTGTCTATGTGAACACTTTTAAGACTATCTGAACTAGAAAGACATTCCTTTCTGGTAACTTAACAATAAAAATATAAATTAGCTGCTACTCTTTCTTTGCCTGATGAACATGAATTCAAATACATGCAGTTGCTGCAAGGCACTGTTAATTTGTCTGTAGTCTGTACCATAGACTTAAAGAATGGACTGAGCCTTCCCTATCTTTTAAAATCAAGTGCCACAATCCCAAAAAACAAAGAGAGGAAAACAATTAGGGACACATTAACGAAGTCTTACAGGAAAAAAAGATATTAAATATCTATCAGGAGTATGCGAATTTTATGCCTATAAGCGTCGGTCCATTCTATATGTCTAGGGTCTTTATCACAGACAGAAAATGAACTGAGAAATATCCCCATGAAATGGATGACTCTCGAGAGAGTAAGGAAGTGATTTTGAGGCCACCTGTCTCTTTTCTACAAGTCTGTAGAGCCCCCATGATCGCTTTGTCTCTATTACACTTTTATAGCTGGATACTCAGTTCATCCTCCATGTCCATGGTCTGTACACACGCGTAGACGCCAGCACATAAGCCCACCCCAATATGTCAAAATTATAAATTGAATATAAATAAATTAATAGTTATAAATTATGCACTTAAGGGTTACTTAATAGATTTTCAACTTAAACACAAACGCAGAAGATTTATATTGGATTGGGAAAAAAAATGAGACTGAAGTAGGTTGGCGTCTGTATGTACATAAGTAGCAATTCTTTCGCATTTATTTTACCTTTTCACAGCAGTGTACCTCTCTACTCATTTGCACTTTAAATAAATACATCTCGACAAAATTGTCTGTGGCTACAACTCAAAAGCAGCCTTGTTAATATAGAAATAAAGGTCATTTTAAATTGCCACTGACGCAAAATATTAGGTAAAATAACTTGCAAGGACTGCGTTACGTTGTTGGTTGCTACTTATTCTGTTATAAACAAAAACGACGAATTAAAAATAAATATTTATAGTGACACAAATTGTTTCTCTCCTTCCATGGAATAACTTGATTTCACATAATTTGAGCTACGCAAGCTACTTATTAGGTACAATATACTCTACTAAACTTATATACTGAAATATTTATAACTCCTCTAACATTTTTACAATATTTAATTGTATAACAACAACTGATATTTTGTACACATCGGGTTTTACATAAAAATATATAAATGTTATCTGATTCTGTGATTTTTAAACATATTATTTACACTTGGCAACACCAGCGTTATTTTTTCATTAGCTAACGTTCTACAGCTTGGCAAAGGCCTCCCCATCTTTATCTAAGTAATCCATAAGTAATCAAAGTGCTTTCTTAAGTAATGCAAATAATATCAAAAATAAATCTTAACAATACACTGTTGGGACGAAATTAAAACACCAATAAAGCACAGACCAAGTAAAAAAATAACATTCCGATATTAGAATAAGGGTAGTTTACTGCATAAATAAATTAAAAACTGTTTAGTTTGTTAGTTAAAGTCTCATATCAGAAATATACACGGAAATATACCTTTTAACAATCAAATTAGGTGGGGCATGGTGTGAGCAATCAAGTAAGGGCGAGTTATTTGCTTTAAACTATATATATTAAATCCTATGCATATTATAACCATGTGATAAAAAATATATAGGAGTATAGTTAAACTATTGTTCAAACAACTAGCCTTTAGACTATTGAATCTAAGAAAGTCTCAACTGTTAACAAAAGCTGATAACTTTGAAACGGCTGAACCGATTTTAATAAATAATGTCTTAAAACCATCACTACAAAAACTGCTAAAAAATAAAAAGAAATCGCATTCAAATCGGTTCACCCGTTTAAGAACTACGGTGCGATAAAGACATACACCCTTTTTGCTTGGGGGTTAAAAACAGGCACAAAACTTACTTAGGCTATAAGGTCATGGATATTAAAGTAGGTATATGAATTAAGAAACTTGTAAAACTATTCTAAAGATGTTACTGAACTTTATAAAATTACGCTGGTTTTAATTAAAGTCATATTTGTGACATGTTACAACCATTTATAATTAGATTTTTAATAATTTAGCTTTCACAGCCCAAACTCATTTTTAACTACAATCATTAATTAATTACTCTCTGTGTTTTAATTTGATAAACCGAATTACGTTTAGCACAGTAAACTCGATGAGTATAGAAATAAGTGGGTTATGAGGAAAAATGTTTTATCTAAAAGTCTGTGCCAATGAAGACTAGACCCTTTTACAATATAACTATGATACTTCATTAAAATAAGTACTACATCTCTAATAACAGCAGCACATAGGTGACCAAGACTGTAAATACGACGAAGTACCCTCAAGGGACACCAACTTATGGAGAATGGACCTTATTTCTATAAAGTCAATGATCTGATTCGAATGACACACTTGATTAAAGTCCGTATGATTTGTGTCTGGCGAAGTTTTAGTTCGCTCTTTGGTTTTAGCCATAGAGCTTTAGAGAGACCACAATCTGAAACCCCATTTCTAAAGCCTGATACGCCGTATCGAAGGCCACGTACTGTTAAGGTATGATTACAATTTCGCAGCATAGTTGCCATATTATAAAGCTGAAATGTTTGTTTGGTTGAACACGCTAATTTAAGGAACTACTGGATCTAAATGAAAAAATATTTTTCACCTCACCCGCTCGGAAAGATTCTATTTCTCATTCAAAATCTGAGCGCAAAACTCCATTTTGTGCTCTAGAGCACAAAGTGTTGTTTAAAATTCGAACACGTCTTGTATTCAATTGTTTTCTACTTTTCTACACTGGCAGGCGAGCCGCCCCCACTGCATTTCCTCGCTGTGTGAGGTGAAAAGTTTTGTGTTGCACTCGGCAGCAAAGTTTTTCTGCGTCTCGTACCTTTGAAAACTTCGCATCGCTCAGGATTCTATATTTGAACCGCTCGTTTCTCTCGCGGTTCAATCTTAGAATCCTTCGCTCGCTCAGTTTTCAATTCAAGTACTCGCGCCAAAAATCAACTTTGCAGCCTTGCATAACAAATAACTATTTCACCTCACACGCTCGGAAAGATTCTATTTCTCATTCAAAATCTGAGCGCAAAACTCCATTTTGTGCTCTAGAGCACAAAGTGTTGTTTAAAATTCGAACACGTCTTGTATTCAATTGTTTTCTACACTGCCAGGCGAGCCGCCCCCTGTATAGGTCAATGCCCCCACTTCATTTCCTCGCTGTGTGAGGTGAAAAGTTGTGTGTTGCACTCGGCAGCAAAGTTTTTCTGCGTCTCGTACCTTTGAAAACTTCGCATCGCTCAGAATTCTATATTTGAACCGCTCGTTTCTCTCGCGGTTCAATCTTAGAATCCTTCGCTCGCTCAGTTTTCAATTCAAGTACTCGCGCCAAAAATCAACTTTGCAGCCTTGCATAACAAATAACTATCTCGGTAAAGCTAAAGGCTATATAACATCCATTACAACCAATAGAAGTCTAGCAGCGGAGGTGAAACTGCGGGAACAAATACTCTCATTTAAACCTTTAGGAAATATTTGGGTACCAGTAGTTCTGAGGCGACACAGCTGCCTGCGACGAACTGCCAAGACCGGAATCATACCTTACTAACTTTATTCATCTTTTGACTTACAACAACATTAGAGTAGGTAGTGCTGTGGTTCAATTGGCGCTCTTAGTCAGAACTAACGCTATCTCATCATACCGAACAAATTTCACTTCTTTTTTCGCAAAAAAGACGTTTTGGTAGTCATTCAAACGCCAAAAGAAACATGCAGCCGTTAAAAGTCAGTCAAACGCATCACTTCACTAGTGCACCTCATCGAGCACTGCAGGCAACTTACCCAGATAGTACTCATGGTCAAACCTGGTCACTACGATGCCCCCAGTGATTTTTACATCACTATCCACTGAATAGTCTATTGGTTCACCTTTAATAGTCGTCATTTTGCCGTTTACTGTTTTTATGATCGCGTCGCCTGCGCAGAGGTCCCACTTTTTAATGGCGGTGGCGTGGAGATAGACATCGTAGGTACCGTTTACGACCTCCATGACTTTGAAGCCGGAGCCGGCTGCTGAAGAGACCGTGGTCTTTGAGCCAAACGCTGCGGTTGCTATCTCTGTCACCTTGCCCGGGTGAGAGCGAGAGACCACCACTCTAGGATGTTCCTTGTTTTCTTCTTTCTGTAAGACATTCGTTGTAAGTTAGTTGTGCGTGGCACCATAGCCTAAAAAATCTGAGGTGCACAGTTCCTTGATGTTATATTAGAAAGTGTCTTCAATAAATTAAACTAAGAAGTCACCACAAAATGAGGCTGATTTAAACACAAATTCAATCTAACAATTCGACCACATTTTATCTTTTAAATGTGAGCAACACACGATACCCAACGTTTTTATTAATTAAAAAAATGGTGGCGCGATAGTAATTTGGAATTGAAATGTATGCACAATTCTAAATTCGTTTAAATATCATGAGTCAAGTTATATTTTTTAATTTTAAAATTTCTCAAAATTGTATGATTTTTTTAGCGTGTTAAAATCATCAAATGAGTCGGGGGCGTGGAACGATGGGCAGGGCAGGAGGGACAACGATAGTGGGATAGTGATAAATGATAAAATTAGACAAAATAGTATGAAAATGAATGTGTTACAGAAGAACCTAATTACTTCCTTAATACCTTCGGGATGATCGATTGGTTGTCCCAATGACTGAGCGTACTACTCCGCTGCGTGTCACGGGTTCGATTCCCGCACGGAACAAATATTTTTATGATCCACAAGTAGGTATTTGTTGCAGTCCAGTGTTTGTGTATGTGAGTTAAAATGTTGGAAAAAGCATCCACAATGAAGGAGAAATACTTTTTTTTTTTTAGCGTGGTAAAATCATCAAATGAGTCCTCCAACCCCGGGCAGGGCGGGAGGGACTGTCAGACTTCTACTGACTAAAATCCACGGTGTCCTTCAATAGCCCTTTCTGTTCCGGGGTCACGGTAAGGAAATAATCCCGCGACCCCGGCAGGCTTTGGCCCTCTGAGAGGGGGGCCCCGTCATGCTGACGCTCTTTGAGGCGCGCGCGGGACACAACGCGCCGTCGACCCGAGCATGGTCCTTGGTCGGGCAGCGAGTTGCCCTTTACTCGCTGCCCGCATGCCCGCAAGGAGAAATACTTAGAGTGAGATTAAATTTTGAAGAAAAACAATCCTGTTCTTTATACTTACATGGCCTACAATGGGCATGTTGCTTGATGGCTTCTTGGTGTACCAGCCCCAGTATGTCCTCGGTGGGAAGGGGTAGTGGATGACCCCGATGATGGGCACACCTTTTATGGCTACACACACCATAGTTGTCACATATTGGTAAAGACCCTCTGGAATTACAAAAAAGAGATCAGTAAATGGCAAGCTATTCTAGATAGTGGAAACTACGTTTTTTTTTCCTACTCCTCCACTATTCTTTTCTGATTAATTTCATTGCAGGATTCACGATAGGTAAATTCATTCTCCGGGACACGTCGAGCTTCATTGTCTCGGCGCTTTTCTGGTGGTTGCCACTGTTGATTCTGGCTTTCAGGAGTTGCAGTAATACCACAAAATACTTATTAGTACATACTACGTAGTAATACCTAGTTTGAGAATAGTGTGATGGGCTTATCCCTTTTAAAAAAAATCTATCCTGGATGAGAACACGGGAGCATGTTCCCGCTGTACACACGTGGTACGCCTCTCACGTCCACAGTATAATTTTGACATAATTATCTTGTCCATAACCCATAAACTATCCTAACATTTTCCTTAAACTCGCGTATTGCCAAGATCTACATTCAATTCGTGCACCTTCTGTAGATTTCAACTACAATGTATACCATACTGAATGAATCCTTGAAATTTAAGAGTATGTTAATAGGGTGTTTCACTGAAAAAATCTAATTAGTTCGTCTATTGGCTACCAAAATAAAATTAACACATATTTTATTTTGTTACATAAACCAAAATTAATGAATTAACGACTCTTTTAAAACTGCCAATACGTCAAAAGTATAGTTTTGACTTTCTTCTGACGTCACAGGCCCCCATTCTCGAATTTTGATGCGTTATTCTTGGTAAATATGTATTGACTAGCTGTTGCCCGCGACTTCGTCCGCATTGTATTTGGTTTTAAGGCACCTATACCAAATATACCAATATTCTCTTTTTTAATTCGTTGAGAAAGTGAGGGTACCTGATGTCCCACTTAGTTTGTTATAGAATCTATAACAAACTTTAAAGCAAATGAAATGAAAACTTCCAGACACAACACTTTATATACGACATTGGTAGTTTTTCCCTCTGGTGCTAAAATAAAAAGCTGGTCAGCATTACTGACAGGCGAGCATGTGTTATATATAGTTGGCCGTGGGAAAAACAGTTAGACCTTAGGTCGACATCAGCTTCCTTCAGGGTCTGTCCTTGGGACTTATTTATGGTCATCGCGAAGTAAGCGGCTACCGGGAATTGTGTGAGTTTGAACTGGAAAAGGAAATTGTTGGAGATGAGTGGTATTCACGGTATCAATGCAGTTTCCCCTGAGCCACATCCGGTGAGAATTTCAGCTTCGCTTAAATTTATGTGTAATGCAGTAACTATTAGTCGCGTTCCATTGCACAATTTTGGTGGAGTTAGATTTCTTAGAAGCATTATTATTAATTTTAGGTTATTTTATGAGCTCGAGGACCACAGGCAGTTAATGAATTTAAAATCTCGAGTGGGTAGTTGCTGGCATCATCCTGATTGACAACGTTATTATATGACGTGTGAACCACATCATTCCCAACAATTTCGGCTAATATGTTTTCATTTATTGCAGCGGTTCGGTCATTTTTTTAGTATCGCACGATCTAATAGCCAAGAATTTTCCTGAAGTGTTATACTTGACGGGACTCCGAATACGTAACTTATCAATTATTCTTACAACGGCCAGTGTCTGCCGGAATTTTCCGGAGAACAGTACCTACCGTGATATTGTCCATGGGTCTATCATCATGGCGAATGTCTCAAAGTGTTCTGTCCACGGCCTCGACGGCTTTTTTGTTCGACATGGTACATTCAGACGATTACAATTTTTTTAGCGTGGTAATACATCACGTGGAACACAACGTGCACTCTTACTCGCCACCCGCATGTCCGCGCCTACAGTGGCTGGAGATCGTGTAGCGACGTCTGTCGCCATCGGCGTCTACCGCTGCGGCTGGGCTGGAGGTGGACATTGTCCTCTCCCTCATGCGTCCCGCCTTCTCCTTCGCTAGCATAACTGCTTCGCAGAAGGAGGCGACTGCTTCCCATTCTGTCTCGCCCCGCAGCATCATGGTCTCGACCAATACTAAGCACGAGAGGTCACCGATTATCGTCGTACCTAGTGAGGACACGGCGGTTCTCTGCCCAAGTGGGTAGTCCTGCACCGTATGCTCCACCGTGTCCTCCAGGCGATCCACGCAGTGGTGACACCCAGGCGATTCTTCCTTCCCTATCCGACACTGCTACCTCCCGAAACTTTCCGTGTTCGTTGAGGACCTACATCATGTGGTAGGTCAGGCGGGACGCCGTGACGCCTATCCAACCACTCCTTAAAGAGGGGTCTTACCACCGCGGTTGGGGCTAGGGTTGCCAACCGTACTATAATATATAGTACCTATTGTACTATATTTAGGGTCTCCGTACTATATACTTTTGAAGAAATATATAGTACGCGAAAATACTATATTTCCGTACAATAGCTAAATGTTTATATTTTGCGTTTCTATTTCATTACTAAAATTAGTAAAATAAAAAAACTTCCTGCAATTTACGAACACGTATATAAAAAATATGGAAGATATGCAAAAAAATATAGTTTTAAAAAAATAAATAAGTAAAAATATAACTTAAGTCTATTTTTAATTCTTCCCTACGAAAATACCATATTTTTTTGAAGCGTACTATATTTTTTTATGGCTTTTTCAAAAAAAATACTATATTCCGACAAAAAAATGTTGGCAACCCTAGTTGGGGCGTGCCCGGAACTCGGTTGCGACAGTCACTCTCTCCATATTGCCCTGTGATCGCGCCGGAGCTTTTTCCTGGGATTCATCCTGGCTGGTATCCGCAACTCCACGTCATATGCGCGTATTTTGCGTGCGGATGAGATGATCATTCTCCTGGCGATGCGCCTCGATAGACGCAGTGGAGGGCCGTCGCCTCCAGGGGAAGAAGACTACATTACAATCCTGAAACACCTTTGCTTTGTCACAGTTTCATGACTACGAACACGTTGAGTGTTGCAGTGTTGTCTTAGTCGAATGGGATTTTAAACAACAAAAAACAAAAAAAAATACGCATTTACTTTGTTAGTGACGTACAACAGAGACTGCTCATCAGGCTGAACAACTTTGCTAAGACGTCATTCCTTTGATGCTGGGCTCTTAGTGTTCCACATCAGGTGTTCAAGATTTTCAATTTTTATACGTCAACAGAGACTGCTCATCAGGCTGAACAACTTTGCTAAAACGTCATTCCTTTATTTATGTTATAGTGTAGCTGGGCTTTTGGTGTTCCACATCAGGTGTTCCAGATCTTCAGTTTTTATATGTCAACAGAGAGTGATCGTCAGGCTGAACAACTTTGCAAAGACGTCATTCCTGTATATGTAATAGTGTAGCTGGGCTCTTGGTGTTCCACATCAGGTGTTCCAGTTCTTCAATTTTTATACGTCAACAGAGACTGCTCATCAGGCTGAACAACTTTGCTAAGACGTCTTTCCTTTACATGTTATAGTGTAGCTGGGCTCTTGGAGTTTCACAACAGGTGTTCCAGATCTTCAATTTTTATACGTCAACAGAGAGTGCTCATCAGGCTGAACAACTTTGCTAAAACGTCATTCCTTTATTTATGTTATAGTGTAGCTGGGCTTTTGGTGTTCCACATCAGGTGTTCCAGATCTTCAGTTTTTATATGTCAACAGAGAGTGATCGTCAGGCTGAACAACTTTGCAAAGACGTCATTCCTGTATATGTAATAGTGTAGCTGGGCTCTTGGTGTTCCACATCAGGTGTTCCAGTTCTTCAATTTTTATACGTCAACAGAGACTGCTCATCAGGTTGAACAACTTTGCAAAAACGTCATTCCTGTATTTGTTATAGTGTAGCTGGGCTCTTGGTGTTTCACATCAGGTATTCCAGATCTTCAATTTTCATATGTCAACAGAAAGTGCTCATCAGGGTCAACAACTTTGCTAAAACGTCATTCCTGTATATGTTATAGTGTAGCTGGGCTCTTGGAGTTCCACATCAGGTGTTCCAGATCTTCAAATTTATTCCCTCAGCAGAAAATGCTCATCACGCGGAACAATTTTTGCTATCGCACCATTTTTGTATCTCTTATAGTTTAGCTGGTTCGTTGTGGTTCTGCACCAGGTGTTCAAGTTTCCAAGATAAATTATAGCCTATGTGTTGGCCAGACTTAATACCTATACAACAAAAAAAAAACATTCAAATCCGTCCAGTACTTTTTGAGTTTATCCCGGACATACATACAGACAAACAGACAAACAGACAAAAATTCTAAAAACTATATTTTTGGCTTCGGTATCGATTGTAGATCACACCCCAAGTATTCTTTTCAAAAAATATTCAATGTACAGTTTTGACTTTCCTACTATTTTATTATATGTATAGATTTAACAAAAGAAAAAAAATTGTGTACAACTGTCCACTATTTTTAAAAACTCTACCTATTTTAATTAAGTTTTTTATGCCTTTTTTCCACAAGTACTAAATGCTTTTAATGAATGTTATCATACTTTGCAAAGTTTATCTAATCAGGGTTATTGACATGTGAGTAAATGTACACAATTACAGCAGTAAGAACATTTTTTTAGTTAATGTTTGATATTTTGTGCCTGGTTATTATTCTACTAGCTGTGCCCGCCACTTGGTTCGCGTGAATGTCGGAACTGAACAATGTATTTTTTTTAAAGGAATTCTTCTTATATAAAAGTAGCCTAAGTTACTCCTTATTACATCAGCTACCTGCCAATAGAAGTCCCGTCAAAATCGGCCCAGCCATTTCAGAGATTAACCATTACAAACAGACAGACAGAAAGGCAGACAAAAATTGTCAAAAATGTTATTTTGGTCTATGTACCATATACAGTGTGTCCGGGCACGGGTTAGCGTTATTTGAAGGGGATATTCTAGGCTCTTTTTCATCGACAAAAATGCTTTAAAAAAAATTCTTACTCCAAAACTTCGCGAATGGCAGCCATTTTAATTTTTTGATCTGTCGAACTGGGGTGTGTACAATAAAATTCAAATATCTTTAAATCCAAGAGACCTACATTCATGCAAATGACTTTATTCCAAAGTTAAACGTTGAGGCTTATCAAAAACTTACGAAAGTTTTCTAAATAATATGTAAAAATAACCAAAAAACATGGGCAAACAGGAAATTGTACACAAAAATTACTGAATAATTTCACATTTTTAACTCTAGCTCGATAAGTACCCCTGAATTTTGCTAGGGTTAATGCATTAAATTAAAAGTGTTTGAGATAGGCTATAAAATGATATCAAAATTATCACTCTACTTTAAGTATCTTAGGAGTTATTCTCACTTGAACATCACCCTTCCTTAGCTCACGTACCCCAATATTACAGGTGTCGCATTCTTTGGGCGAGCTAAATCGTTCCAAAGAATATTTATCAGCTGGCATTATTGACCACCATAATCCAGAGACCTGACAAAGGAAGAGGCAGACCTTATAAAGACTGACCTTGAGAACCTCCTAATGGACACGGACCCCGCCACGCCACTGCCTTCCTTCCGCGGATACCCTAGGGTGGCGGAAGGCACTGTGCAGGTGTGGTGTGAGGACGAAACCGCCCTTAACTGGCTGACACTGAACGTTCCAAGGATCCGACTACCGAACACAGACCAACTACTCACGGTGCTGAGACAGTCCGACGTGCCCACCCGTGTCCGAGCTTCGCTCTTCGTCCCACGTTTCACTGGCGACGTGGAGCGACTCCACAGTATTCTGATCCGTCAGAATGCTTGGTACGACATCGCGAGGTGGTCATTGTACAGGGCTACCAGGGTCTGTGGGGACAACCCCGGGACCTACCTGACCCTAGGTTTACCACCGGAGGAAGCTGAGCGGGTCCTGGCCCGGGAGCGACGAATATCGTACCTACTCGGGTCGATATACGTACGCTTCTGGCCCACGCCCCGACCAGCGGACACCGACTGTACTGACGGTACCCACACCACGACGACCCAGACCATACCAACATCGACACAGACGAGTGACATGGACATGACTCAACTGGAGGAAGTCATGGCCCGAGCAGCAGTAGCGGACGACAGCAACGCCATACCGCCCGCATCACCATGCTGGAGCGAAGCCTTGTTAGTCTCGTCGCCTGGTGACCAACACGAAGGCCAACATGGTGCGGAGGAAGCGGAGAACCTATCCAATGGATCCTCCTCCGACTAACTCCACACCACCGCCATCACTGCCGATCCACATCATCCAGACCAACCTCCAACATAGCCAGACTGCCACGGCTAGCTTACGCAGGGCCCTGGAGGTAAAACCCAGAACTATCGCACTGATCCAAGAGCCGTGGATCAGAAACAACAAAATCTGCGGCCTCAGTAACATCGGAGGTAAGATAATTGTTGACACACACAGAGCAGACAAACCAAGAACATGCGCTTACATACTTCAGCAGGCGAGGACACAGACTGCCCGCCGAAGGAAATGGCTGACCTAGTGCGACACTGCGAGGACGCCAAACTAGACCTGATCATATGCACCGACTCAAATGCGCACCACCCACTCTGGGGCAGCGACGCACCGAACGCCAGAGGAGAGGTACTATCCACCTATTTATTCTCTACTAACCTTAACATCGTAAACCGGGGCTCTGAACCCACTTGGGTCACAGTCCGAGGACAAACGATCATAGACCTAACGATTGCTACAGAAAACGCGACTAACTACATCACTAACTGGCACGTATCAGACGAGCCTTCCTGCTCTGACCACAGAAGAATCCGCTTCACATTGACCACCAACACAAGGAAACCCACACCGAGGCGAAACCCGCGGCGCACTGATGTGCCCGGATATAAACGCCTCCTAGCCTCCTTGCTGGCTAGACACCTATCACAAGTAACCATAAGAGACCCAACCCAACTAGAATACACAGTAACAAAACTATCGGAATATCTAACAGAAGCTTACCATGCATGCTGTAAACTAAGAGCGCCAAAAACCAATCATGAGAGGAATCCCTGGTGGAACGCTGAACTTGGTAAACTCAGAGATGCATTACGTAAGCAATTCAACAGAGCCAAAAACACTAGACTCCCAAACGACTGGGAACTATACAAAGAGACCCAGTACACATATAAAAAGCAAATCCGAATAGCCAGAAAGACAGCCTGGCGCAAATTCTGTGAATCTATTGAGACCAATAACGAAGCCGCAAGGGTAAGGAAAATCCTCTCAACCGACCAGGACCGAACCCTTGGAACGCTGAAAAAACCCGACAATACATATACACTCACGGACCTGGAAACCAGTAAGGTCCTTCTGGAGACTCACTTCCCCGACTGTAAACTCCTAGAGGACAGGACATGGGAGGCAGAGCCAGACTGGACCCCAACGGATACGGACTGGTCCAGAGCCCACAGCATAATAACGGAAGACCGGATAAGGTGGGCCATTAACACCTTTCAGCCCTATAAGTCCCCAGGACTAGATGGCATCTTTCCGGCCCTACTACAGTGGGGGGTTGCACACCTACTACCATGCCTGATGGAGATCTATCAGGCCTGCATAGCACTTAGATATATACCCCAAGCATGGCGGGAAGTAAAAGTCATCTTCATACCCAAACCTGGCAAAACGGACTACACCCAACCCAAGGCTTATCGACCTATAAGCCTCACATCTTTCCTACTGAAGACCCTCGAGAGACTCTGTGATAGGTATATCCGAGACGGACCTCTTCGGGAAAAACCGCTTCACAAACAACAGCATGCATACTCCACGGGCAGATCAACGGAATCCGCGCTACATAGCGTAGTATCCAAGATTGAATGTGCAGTGGACCACAAATGCTCAGCACTGGCCGCCTTTATTGACATTGAGGGCGCCTTCGACAAAACCACGTTCAACAGCATCAACATGGCCTTAGACAGGCACAACATAGACCCGACCCTGAGCGGATGGATCAGCAACATGCTCAAGCAAAGAGCCGTACAAGTTACAATAAATGACACTACAAGGGCCATCGTGGCGAAAGGCTGCCCACAAGGGGGAGTCCTCTCACCGCTACTATGGAACCTGGTTGTAGATGACCTCATTAAAACACTAAATGATAACGGCTACTTCACTGTAGGGTATGCCGACGATATAACCATAATAATAAATGGCACTCACGAAAATACCCTGTGCAACCTCATGCGCCAAGCATTGAAAATAGTGGAGGACTGGTGCAACAAACACCAGCTATCAGTAAATCCCTCAAAAACCGAGCTGATTCTCTTCACGAAAAAGAGGAAGCTGACGACTCTACAGCTTCCACGTTTCTTTGGAACCACCCTAAGCCTATCAACTGAAACCAAATACCTGGGCATCTTTTTGGATAAACAGCTGAATTGGGCAAAACACATCAACTACATTACTACAAAAGCCAGCATATCCCTGTGGCAGTGCAAGCGAATGCTTGGCAGGAATTGGGGGATCAGTCCCAAGACCACTCACTGGCTATATACCACTGTCATACGACCAACAGTCACGTACGGCTCATTGGTCTGGTGGCCCAGAACAAACCTGAGCACAACCCAAAAAGACCTCGAAAAGCTGCAGCGATTTGCCTGTATGGCAATTACCAGCTGTATGAGAACTGCACCCACCGCTGCCCTACAGGCAATGCTTGGACTGCCACCTCTACACCTCATCGTGCAGAAGGAGGCGGCCCTAGCCGCCTTTAGGCTTCATGCCTTGGGAAACCTAAACAAAGACTCAAGAATTAAACACACACGAATCAAGAATGATGCTATCGAACAACAGCCAATGATGGCATCACCCTGCGACAAAGCCCCAAGACAATACCACTTTGCAAAACACTACAGTATCACACTTGCAGAAGAGCAATGTGACTACTCAGGCCCGAAAGAGCTGAGAATATACACAGATGGATCAAAGAATGACTCCGGAACCGGGGCTGGAGTTTTCTCACACGACCTTAACATAAATATATCCAGCCCGCTGGGAATGTACAACACCGTCTATCAGGCGGAATGCATGGGCATTATACAAGCAGCATATGCGATAGAGGCCAGAGGTGTTACGGACACCCATATACGTATACTCTCTGACAGCGCCTCAGTCCTTCAATCGTTGGAGAAACAATATACCACTTCAAGCTTAATACTAGAATGTCACAATGCACTAGAACATCTAACGGTATCTAGACGCAACAAAGTGACACTACAATGGATCAAAGGACACAGCGGATCACTGGGCAACGACGCGGCTGATGAACTAGCTAGGAGAGCATCCAGCGCATCAGTTTGCGGACCCGAACCCATTATACCCATCCCCTTCAACCAAATACGTAGATGGCTGCAAGAGCGCATCCTCACACAAGCAGAGAGATTGTGGACCTCGACACCAGGCTGCAGGCAATCCAGGGAAGCTCTGCCATCCTTAGATGGCAGGCTAACCAGGCGTCTTTTACGCCTGGACAGGACCGGCATGCGTCTGCTGACAGGGACCATAACGGGACACTGCTCCCTAAACAAACATTTCCACACAATAGGCATAACGGACAGTCCCCTGTGCAGGGCTTGCATGGAGACTGAGGAAACCGTTGCACATGTGCTCTTCGAGTGCACAGGAGTCACCCAGATCAGGACAGCGACCCTCGGGACACCCAGGACCTACACAGATGTTCTCCACAGACCAAAGAACCTAATCAACTTCTGGAGGGAGGTGGGCTGGTTGGAATAAGCCACCAAAGGCCACTATGGCCCACGCACAATGGTCCACATGAAGGACTAAGTGCGGAAACCATAACCCCTAACATAGAACATAGAACATAGACCACCATAATCCAAAAACTGAAATGGTAATTTTTTTTGTTATATGAAACCACTTCTTGGAATTATTGCTGCGGGGCGAGACGGAAGGGTGATGTTCAAGTGAGAATAACTCCTAAGATACTTAACATAGAGTAATAATTTTGATATCATTTTATAGCCTATCTCAAACACTTTTAATTTAATGCAAAAACCCTACCAAAATTCAGGGGTACTTATCGAGCTAGAGTTAAAAATGTGAAATTATTCAGTAATTTTTGTGTACAATTTCGTGTTTGCCCATGTTTTTTGGTTATTTTTATATATTATTTAGAAAACTTTCGTAAGTTTTTGATAAGCCTCAACGTTTAACTTTGGAATAAAGTCATTTGCATGAATGTAGGTCTCTTGGATTTAAAGATATTTGAATTTTATTGTACACACCCCAGTTCGACAGATCAAAAAATTAAAATGGCTGCCATTCGCGAAGTTTTGGAGTAAGAATTTTTTTTAAAGCATTTTTGTCGATGAAAAAGAGCCTAGAATATCCCCTTCAAATATCGCTAACCCGTGCCCGGACACACTGTATAATATATTCATATGCATGTAGTATAAAACAGTTATTTCAATATTACAAACAGACAATCCGATTTTATTTATATGTATAGATTAACCAAACAGACAGATGTGTTGCTGGGGAGTTCGTTCCTCCATTTCTTCACAGCTAAGACACTACAAATTGGTGAAGGGTGGGTTCTTTGGCGACTTTCTTATAAGTACACATAAAATTGACTTTCACAAAGTGCAGATTCATATCAGCCTATATGGAGAAAATTTTTTTTTTTTTACTTTGTCAAGAAAATATTACCTTTACATGAGGCACTAATATAATTTCTATCATACATTCTAAAAATCTGCAATGATTTGTGGAGTTGCTGGTGTAATAAATAAATTATAATTGGTGTTCATTGTGTTAGCAGTTATCAACTAACCATGTTTTTGAAATAGAATTAGTGCTTGTAAACTACTACAATATTACAGTAATAGATTTGTTTTATTTACTTTCTGATTGTTACTTTCTGTTGAATACTGCTCAGGGGTGTTTCTCGACGTACAGCAAGCTTTTGATAAGGTTTGGCACCCTGGGCTGCTGTATAAACTGAAAAAAACATTACCACACAACCTATTCCTGACATTGAAATCTTACCTGGAAAATCGTATATTCTTTGTTAAAATTAATGATGCCGTCTCAGACTTTTACGACATAAGAGCTGGAGTCCCACAAGGCTCTGTCCTGGGGCCCCTCCTGTATCTGATATACACAGCAGATGTCCCTGAATCGGAAACTGTAATGACAGCCACTTTTGCCGATGATACTGCAGTGCTGACATCTGACGCCAACCCAGAAATAGCTTCCAGTAAGCTACAGTCGCACGTGGATAAGCTTTATACCTGGATGAAGAGCTGGCGTATCAAAGCTAGTGCAGCTAAATCCAACCACATCACATTTACCCTTAAACAGGGAGACTGCCCTGCTGTGAAACTGGGTAATGAGCAGCTACCACACAATACTGTAGTAAAGTACCTGGGATTCTACCTCGATCGCAAACAGACGTGGAAGACTCACATCCAAATAAAGCGCGATGAACTCAATCACAGATGGAGAACACTAGAGTGGTTATTGGGAAGAAAATCTCGACTCTCTGTCAATAACAAAGTATTGATTTACAAAGCTGTTATAAAACCAGTCTGGACTTACGGCATACAGCTGTGGGGATCAGCAAAAACCTCAAACACTGAAATACTCCAGCGGTTTCAAAATGGCGTGCTTAAAGCCATAGTGAATGCCCCATGGTATACAAGAATGGATGAAATCCATGATTATCTGAAAGTTCACACCATCAAAGAGGAAATCAGTATTATGACAAAAGCTTACAGAGAGAGGATACTAAATCACGAAAACCGACTTGCTCAGGCTCTAAGTAAATCGCTGCCAACAAGACGTCTTAAAAGACTGCACACTTGGGATAATATACACTGAGTAAAGCAATATACAAAGGCAGCCTAACAATGGGAGGGCAAGCCTAACATGCCAAACACTCTCTTAAAACAACTGCTTATGGTTCAAGAACCGATCGCATGTTTGCAAATAAATATTAAAAAAAAAAAAAAAAAAAAAAAAACTTTCTGTTGAATCCATAACCCGCGCATTGTTGAACCGACCATTTGGGCGTTTATAACCGGTATTTTGAACCAATCCCAAATGGTCAACAGAACATGGTATAATAGGTAATGGAATGTTTTCTACTTCAATTTTTTTTCACTAACTGAAATTGTTTGTAGATAATACCTACTTTTATTTTTAATAGGTTATAGGTATATTAAATTTTTACCATTGTTTTGCAACATGATTTATTTTTATTTAAGTTCTTATCAGATCTCACATTATTTCCATTATGGCTATACTGTACTTTCATAAACCATGTCATGTTTCACAATGCAAATTATTTAAAAACATTTCTTTGTAGATATGTAAATAACAAATAGTCATAATAAACAAAACCAGCATAGTAATTATTATTTCAAGGTTTTGAAAACATGTCACAGCTGGTTTCGGAAATGTAAACTGTTCTTTGTCAAGTAAATAAATAATAATATTTGCTTAATTCTTTACCTGTGTACTCTTTGGTTGCATCCAAAGGATCGATCCATACAGTTACATCCTTCACATAGACCAGTTCATCATTCAGGTATTCCACAATGTTATTCCCTGGGAGAACCTTCTCTATATCTATCGCTGGCTGTTGCTCACAACTTGGATCACTCTTCGAATGTTCTTCAGACACCACAGTCAACTTCTCAAACGTGTTTTTCAGCCCGTAGTACATTGCGCAATGAGAGGCATAATCTGCATCCGTCACCGGATCGTTTGCCCCTTCTAGCGTTTTACCTTTACTCTTTATGTTTAATTCTTGAGTCTTCCCTTCAGTTACCTTCTTCCCACCCCTCTCAGCGGCCTGGATAGACGCTTTTAACAAACTCTTCAAGTTAATAAGATCACTTTTTTCCGTGGGAAAACTAGCGCTCCCACTTCGCCAATAAATTATTAAAAATAATATGAAAACAACCGTGAAACACGCGAATTTATTCAATCTTAATGTTCCACCGAAATTCATTGTGAGAGTGTTTAGTTTCGCAAATATATACTGAATTTAAATTTTTGTTTTGAGATAGGGCATTGAGATGAGGTGTGGGCACTTTTCAAAACATGAAAATGACATCTGACTGTCACTGCATCTGACGCTGACAGCTGGAAATCTACAATCTTGACATCTATGGTTCTGTTTGGAAATGAAATTCATTCAAAAAACTAGTGAATTTAGCAAAATCGACTAACGGATCAAGAAATAGTAAGTTTTAACACCTCTACTAATGTCAGAGGAGTTAATATTTTTTCAGTCTGTGACCGGCATTGAACACGAGAGAGTTACAAAAATCTCTCAGGTTCATTTTTAAATATTATATTTATTGGAAATAATTATAGTTTATTTAGTACTTGTAACGGAAGCTTATCTCTTGTTAATAAAGTGTATTTATTCAATCATACAAAATGATATTAGTTGATATTTACGACATGGTAAGTTTACTCCCATCATTTTAATTAATCATCGCTTTGGGTTTTTAACTACTTCTTAACTTTCAGGCGAGTTGGTGGACTCTTATTATCGCTTTACAAGTGGTAATTATTTCTACATACTTTTTCTGGTCCAAAAAGAAGTCTAAAACCTACGATCCTCTGAGTAATGGGAAGGCAGTAGATTGGAAGCCAGTTCCAATAGTTGAGCATGATGTCACGATAGAGGAACCTCCTCTGATGGGTAAAATCGACGAAAAAGAACTGAATGTAGGCTCGTCGAGTTTCCTTTGCCTTGATAAAGAGGAGTACATAATTGATAATGCCTTGAAATCTCTTGCGAAGTATGGCGTGGGCTCCTGTGGCCCCCGTGGGTTCTATGGTACCATTGACGTCCATTTGGACCTGGAGGAACATCTGGCTAACTTCCTGCAGGTGGAGGAGACTTGTGTGTACTCCTATGGCTTCTCAACTATTGCTAGTGCTATACCATCCTATGCTAAGAAGAAGGATATTATTTTTGCGTGAGTATTTAGCTATTAATTATTTTAAAATTAAAACAATAACATGCACATTGGACTGAATACTTTTCCTTATCCAACTGCAGTATTTTTTTACGTACCCTGAATGTGATAAGAACTGCTGTTAAAGTATTGAATTATGACTGTAATCAATGTCAAGCACAGTCAAGTAACAAATCAAAAGGGGAGATCAAAAGGGGAGGCCTATGTTCAGCAGTGGACGTCCTATGGCTGAGATGATGACAGTCAAGTAAAGCATGACTGAAATATTTCAATATCAGGTTATTATTGACCAGCAATCTTGTTTATAAACTGATTGAGAAAAAAAGTTGCCCCTTTCTGGTTTTTAGTCACATTTTCATTGAAAACTAAAGGCTTCATGAAATCATGGGTGTTTGAGATATTAAATTTAAGCAGAACCTGTGATAGAATTTTAAATTGCCCATTATTTTTACAGTTTGTTAACATATTTATAAGCTGTATGTGCCCGCATAAACCAATTTGTTTTTTTTAACATAAAAATCTATCAACTTCAAAAATATTGTGACTTGAGCCTGTATCTCCATTATATACCTATTAAAAATATTGCAGATGTCTGAGTGATATTATGTACAGTCACGGAATGAAAAGGTTCGTCACCTTAGAGTCGGTTTTCGTTTGCACTAGTACTGCAAGAATTATGCCAACATACCAGCGCAAGAAACAGTGCTGCTAACATTTGAATAAAAATGACATTTCCTATCGAATAAGGTTTTGCTTGTTTTTCCATCCCGTCAATATTACAAAATGTAATAAAACAACAGTAAAATTACAACTATAAAATAACAAGTAAAAGTTAATTAAAACTACGATTAGGTAAGTTTAATAGCATTTATTTTTAATAACGGGTATAACCACCATTAGCTTCAATCACACATTGTAACCTATTTCTCATGGAACCCACAAGACGAAAGCATAGATCCGTGCCTCTAGTATCTTCCCAAATAATTCGGCAGTGGTTTTCTATAGCCTCTTTGATCCTTTCATTTCTATTTTCCCATCGCTGTACCATTAAACCCCATAAGTTTTCTATCGGATTTAAATCTGCAGATCTTGCTGGCCAGGGTATCACCACTATATCGCTATGCCGGTTGAACCATTCATTCACAATGCGAGCAGTGTGCGTGCGAGCATTGTCCTGGACATAGCTGACCTCAAGTAGCTCATCAGCTGGATACACAGTACGGACACTTGGTAGCATACTGTCTTCTAAAACAGACAGATAGTGTGTTGCGTTTGCTCTTGAAGGAAGAAGAACGAGCTCGCCTACTCCATCCGCTGACATCCACCCCCATATATTGGCTGAGATTCGTCCAGAACTGAAATTGGGCACTACATGGTCTTCTGTATATCTCGTACTATTATATCTCCACAAATTATGCCTCCCATGTTGGCTTGACTTAAAACATTTTTCGTCGGTTTGAAGTTCAAATAAGTCTGTGCAAATCTTAAGCGTGCTTCTTTATGAGCCGTTGTCAGAGCAACTTTTTTTACGTGTCGTCTATAATGTAATCCCATTGAATGTAATGCATTTCTTATCACTCTTGGACAAACATCATATAATTGGGCGAAATGATTTGTTGACACAAAGCCGTTTTCTTCATATTGCCTTCTCATGTCTGATTTTTGTGCGGCGTTAAGAATAGGACGGCGACCAGAATTATTTTGACGATGATCAACAAGTGCACCTTCTTCGCCATGTCTCCTTATCCAGAATCTCACACTATCCCTGGTCACATTAAGACGGCGCGATATCTCGGTGATGTTGTAACCAGCTTCATGTTCGGAAATAATTGCTGCTCTTTCTTCAACACTCAAAGGTCTTGGCATTGTATTATATGATAGTTATTTATAGGAGAAAATAAGAAATTTTACAATGATGACTTTGACAGATTGACAATAGTTTTATCTGAATTAATAATAATGGCAGGTTGAACCAACAAGAAGGTTTTGGTTCATCAAACATTGACCTCATATAATATGAGATCTTGTTGACAAGATAAATAGTCAAACAACTTTGAGCTGAATAATTTTGAACTTTAATAACGAACATTATAGGTAATTATTTTCTGTAACTCGAGTCTATTCTGTAACAAAGATTCAAAAGGTAATTTATGTGCTCGCGATACGTTAAACGAATCAATTTGAAAATCGACGAACCTTTTCATTCCGTGACTGTACTTACCATAATCAAAAATTGTATATTGAACATGGGCAAGACTTAACAAAAATCACATAAACACATGTTCTTATGGTTTTTCCTCTGTGTTGCATTACAGTGGGAGTCTTCATAATATAAATATTTTTCCTGCCTTTTATTTTATAATGGGCTGGTATCCGCAACTCCACGTCAAATGCGCGTATTTTCCTGCCTTACAGATCATATCTATTACATATTCCTCAGCCTAGCATTCCTGTGTTACTGTTCAGATTAATTAAGTACTGGGTTTTGACTCCAGGTTTGTCTGCATGGAAGTCATAAAATATAAATTATCATGGCAACACTATAATGGGATAGAAGGTATCCGACACATGTTAATCCAGGCATAAACTTCCTGTTTCCCAAATTTAAATCTTAAGAAGTGTGTTTCTTAAGATTTAGATTACCTATGTGAAAGAGGAACAAAAATCCATCCATAATTACAGCTTCCTTTTTAAAATAAGATAAGATTTATTCTCATTCTTACATCTCTCTCCCGATAGGAGCAGATCAGTGGAAACCACGGGATCAGCTAGTGCATGTTTTAAATGTAATCTAAAGGGTAAAGCACTCAGGAATAATGTAGATTAGATACTTCATCATCAGCCTATTAATGTTCCCACTGCTGGGACACAGGCCCCCTCTCAGTGAGAGGGAGTGGGCCATAATCCACCACGCGGGCCCAGTGCGTGTTGGTGGATGTCGAATTTTTGGTTCTAGGACATGCCAGTTTCCTTACGACGATGTTTTCCTTCACCGTTATAAGAGCAGTGGTGATAAAATAAATTACACAAAGTGATGCGCCAGGCAGGGTAGAACCCACGACCTACATCTCGTAAGTCGGGGCCGATACCACTGGGCCACTACTGCTCATCAGATTAGATACCAAAAAATAAAAAAGTAATATTTTTGTTTCATTAGTTTCAGAGATTACCCCGTAAAAACAAACTAATTTTATACCTCTAAATTATTAGCATACAGAATATTTAATCAATATTCATTAAAAAACAATCATTTTACAGATCTAATATTATTCATAAGGGCCATTTAAATCCACAAGTACCTCGTAACAACATGAAGGTCGTCATGCATTAATACTCTCACTGGTCAGTGTTCCACTACATGGATGGAAGGTTATCAAGATTTATTGAAGATTCTTATTTGAGAATAAATTAAATAATGATGTAAATACAACAACTTAGGGATTATTATTACGAAATATTTGTTGTGCGCTTTGCGACAGCTGGTTTTACAAATGATAATGAGATATAAATGACTAGCATTCCGCTTGCGACTCCGTCCGCGGTGATTTCAAAAAGGTGTGGCCTATGGCACTCAAAAATAGTATATTTCTGGTGGTATAAGCTTTTTCAATATCAATTCAGTCGTTTCAGAGATAACTTCCCACAAACAAACTCAGAAACTTGTCTTGTACAAAGCTCTAAATATTATATTTACCTACATAGGGTATTTCTTTAGGTATTGTATTGTATTGTATAACGGGCTGGTATCCGCAACTCCACGTCATATGCGCGTATTTTGCGTGCGGGTGGGAAAGAAATTATTCGATCCACCCCAGCTCGCCGAGGAACGCCAGCAGCGCCTTCGTGTTGCCGACGATCTCGCGGAGAGTACCTGGGTTACCGAAGTACTTTGCCCTGTATGAAGCAATCTCAGGGCAGTTTAGGAGCACATGGGCTGCTGTCTCGTCCTCCGCCATACAGGCTCTGCACAGGGGGCTGTCTGTGATACCTAGGACAAAGAGGTGTTTATTAAAGGAGCCGTGTCCCGTGAGGGCGGCTGTCATTGTTCGTAGTTGCTGTTTGGTTAACCTGAGCACTAGTTTGGTGAAGCGGCTATTGATGGCGGGTAGCGCCTCCTTGGCTTGTCTGCACTCATCCTGATCCTGCCACAGGCAACGGTGTAAATTACCTGTGCGTTCCCTGATCAGAGTACGTATGTAACCGAAGGGGAGTGGCAGTATAGGCTCGGGTCCCACCGCCGTCAAACTAGATCCCCTTCGAGCGAGTTCATCCGCTGCGTCGTTGCCTCGAGAGTCGCTGTGTCCTTTGATCCACTGAATGGTTATATTGTTATGCTCACCAACCTGGTTTAGGCTCTGGTGGCACTCGTATATTAGTCCAGAGTTGACCGTGTGGCTGTCAAGCGCCAGCAGCACGGCCATGCTGTCTGATAGTATGCGAATTGAGTGGTCCTTTACCTCTCTGGCTGCGACCGCTGCCGCTGCCAGAATGATGCCCATACATTCTGCTTGGAAAACTGTGTTGTGGACCCCCAGTGATTTGGTTATGCGGATGTTGAGGTCTTCAGAGAAGACTCCAGCACCGGTACCGCTACCTGTTTTAGATCCGTCCGTGAAGATCCGTAGCTCCGCCGGGGTCAGCCCCTCGCAGCGGTGGTCCTCATGGAGTTGGATTTTGTATTTCTTATCGAATATAAATTGTTTGGGTACCCGGTCTTTAATGGCCTTTGCCATTGGAAATTCCTCATAAAGTCCTTGTAATACCGAGGTGTGTTGTGATTCCCTCTTACCCCAGAGTTGTATTGTATCGAGACGAGCCGCCGCCAGCGTCGCTTCTTGCTGTATGAACAGGTGCAGCGGAGGAAGGTCCAGCATGGCTTCCAGGGCTGCCGTAGGCGTAGTCCTCATGCAGCCTGTAGTCGCCATGCAGGCCAGTCTTTGTATTCGTTGTAACTTGTTTGAGGCGGTGACTAACCTGGTGCGAGGCCACCAGACCACGGCTCCGTAGGCTATCATGGGTCTAATGACTGTACGATAGATCCATAGTATGATTTTGGGAGATAGGCCCCATCTCTTACCTATCATTCTCCTGCATTGCCAGAAGGTGATGCAGGCCCTGTTTAGCTTGTTTTCAAGATGGCTACTCCAGTTTAGCTTACTGTCTAGGATGACTCCTAGATACTTGACCTCGTTGGCTAACTGGAGCTCTGTTTCAAATAGTTTTGGTAGACGAAACGGTCCAAGTGATCGTTTTTGGGTGAACATTACCAATTCTGTTTTCGAGGGATTTACTGAAAGATCGAAGTCCCTGCACCATCGTTCTACTATTCTTAGCGCTTGTTGCGTTAGGTTACAAATAGTCCCCGTGACCTTCCCCGAGATGAGGATGGCGAGGTCATCTGCGTATCCTATTGTGTAGAAGTGGCATCCGTTGAGCCTGGTGATGAGGTCGTTGATCACCAGGTTCCAGAGGAGTGGGGAGAGTACCCCCCCTTGGGGGCATCCTCTGGCAATTAAGGCTACCTGCCGTTCTCCTTCAAGGCGAACCACTCGTTTACTTAACATATTAGTAATCCAGTCCACCAGTACCTGTTCAACTCCGTGTCTGCAGAGGGCGGCACTGATGCTGGAGAAGTTTGTTTTGTCGAAGGCTCCTTCGATATCAATAAAGGTGCCCAGGCAAGTGGCTTTTTGATGTATCGCTCCCTCAATCTGGCCGACCACCATGTGAAGAGCGGATTCCGTCGACTTACCCGAGCTGTATGCATGCTGGTTTGCATGAAGCGGTATTGTTTTCAAGGCCCCATCCCTCAGCTCTCTCTCGCATATCTTCTCCATGGTTTTCAGGAGAAAGGAGGTTAGGCTGATTGGTCGGTGGGATTTGGCGTTGGTGTAGTCGCTCTTACCTGGTTTCGGTATGAATATAACTTTCACTTCCCTCCATGCTTTAGGAATATATCTGAAGGCCAGACACGCTTTCATAATGGGTACAAGCCTCTGTGCGACAGCAGTGCCTCCCCACTGCAGCAGTGCTGGAAAGATACCGTCCGGGCCTGCTGCCTTGAAAGGATGGAAGCTCTGGATCGCCCACTGAACTTTCTCCAGCGTGATGACCTTGTGGGTGTAACGCCAATCATTATCTGATGGTGTTTGGTTGACATCGTTCCAGTTGATTGCCTGTGCGAAGGCGCATCCCGGGAAGTGAGTTTCTATAAGGACGCGCCTCGCTTCTTCTGGTGATGTAGTGAATGTGTTGTCGGGCTTCCGTAGAGTGACGGTACCAGGAGTGTCCTGCTGCGCCAGAATTTTCCTTACCCTGTTTGCTTGCTGACAAGATTCAATGCTACCGCAGAATTTACGCCATCCCAGGGAGCGTCTGTATCTGATGCATTTTTTGTAGCTGGATTTGGCTGCGTGATACGCGTCCCAATCCTCATCAGCACAAGTGTTCATTGCTCTGTTGAGCGCTTTCCTTACCTTGCTGCGCTTGCGGTCCAATTCAGCACCCCACCATGGTTGTTTACCTGGTGTTTTTGGTGGAGTGATTTCTGGGCATGCGGCTTGGTAGCTGTTTAATAGTGAAGATGTGAGGTCGTTGATGTGTTCCTCAATCTGTGTTGGCCCCTCGTACATCCTCAGATCGCTGCAGGGTGCGAGTTTGGTTGTAAGGTGGCGTATATAGACAGCGCGGTCTGTTTTGCGCGGATTGCGTTTTGGTTGCACTGGTGATGCACAGGTCTGGATATCAAAAAGGATCCACCTGTGATCAGAGCAGGAGGCCTCCTTGGAGACATGCCAGCCCGTGACGAGGGCCGCAGTACCCTCTGTGGCTAGTGTGAGATCTATAATTGTCCGGCTGCGTCTGGTGACGAAGGTTGGTTCAGAGCCGGTGTTTAGTAGGGTTAGGTTAGTGGAGAAAAGATAGTCGACTAAGGTCTTACCCCTTTCGTTTGGCGTGTCCATGCCCCATAAAGGGTGGTGTGCGTTGGTATCGGCCCCGATGACCACCTCAAGCCCGGCATGCTCGCAATAACTCACGAGACGGGCGAGGTCGTGAGGGGGCGGGTCCTCAGCTTCAGGCATATAGGCCGAGGCCAGGACAAGTGGCATTTCAATGCCATCCCGCTGTATGGATATCCTTATTGCCGATATGTCTCTGGAACAGAAGTCAGTTAGGAACTGTGTTTTGATGTTGCTAGTTACGTAGATGCATGATCTGGGTTGATCGTGTTCTGTAGTAACTAGAAGCTTACCTCCAAGATTTTTTAGTCCTTGGATGCGGCCGGCTCTGATCCACGGCTCTTGGATCAGAGCGATGGCCGTTTGTTGGGTCTCCATCCACTTCCGCAGCTGAGCCGTCGCGGTCTGACTGTGGTGGAGGTTTGCCTGTAGGACCTTACAGGCCGACGAAGGGAACGCCATCACTGGTTGAACCCTCTTCGTCCTCCTCCAGACGCAACCCCGCGAACAGGTCGCCCTCGTCGAAACCACCCTCCCCCGGACGCGAAACCAGTGACAGCAGAATGCTATCATCCGGCTCCCCATCGGACGAGAGGATGGTTTCCACGTTGGCGACGGCAGGGGCGGCCGATGTGCTCGCCACTGCAGGTGGAACCGCTGGTGTGGCTGCAGATGCAGCCTCCGGTGCGGTCCTGGTTGCTTCCGGGATGTTTTTCGGAGGAGGATCTACCTGCTGTGTAGGTAACCTCCATGTGTTCGTCGCGGGATCCCACCCCTGAGGGACGTCGACGTAACGGCCGTTTGGACCCCGGAACTTCAGGTAGACGCGCCCCACACCAAATGCGAGGCGGCGTCCAGCCTTCATGAGGGTCGGTATTAGGTCCTCAGGGACGCTGACCACCACGAACCATGCTGAGGCTTGTTTGTCGGCGTGCAGTAATACCCACCTTTTGATGCCGGCCCAGGGGTTTTGGTAACTGAGAGCACGGCCTAGGAAGGTCGGCTCTTTAAAAACCCCCTGTTCGTCAGGGATGACGACGCCGCATCTGACACGCCGCTCGATATCCGCTTGGCTCTTGACCACTAGCGAACTGCTAGTGGGAAGAACCACGCCGGAGATCGTTTTTCTTAGCCAGGCTAAGGTCTCAGTGTTGTCACACCATAGTTTTAGGGCTCCCCCGGAGTACTGAGGCTTCGCGTTGAAGATCGGCCCCGGTGGGTGCTGTTCGTCGTCAGAGAGGCATTCGACGAGGATCTGTGACTGGATGGCCTCCAGAATCTTGACCGATTCCTCTTCGGTAATATGGCCTCTCCGTTCGCAGGTGACTGCGACGTTTAGGTCGGCGCTAGCGGCTTGGGCGTAGCTCCGGTTTGCTGTGCGTGCGGGATGGTCCAGTCGCGGCTTCTTGCGCTCTCCTCGAGGTGAATTAGTCTCATTGAGCTCACGCTTAGCCGCGGCTGGTTCACTCCGAGCTGGTGTAGATTTGCGCGTCGGTATCTCCTTCGTGCTGCGCGATGGCTGGCTGGGTCCTGGGCGGCTAGGGCCTGCCCCGGTTTGCGAGCGCTTGCCTGCGGAGAAGGATACCTTACCGCCGTGTGGTCTGTCCGAGCTTACTGGGTTAGCTGGGGTGTTGGTAGCCTTACCTCGTTGGTGGGCTAGTGTCCTGTCTCTCTTAGACGGCCGGTTTCTTCTCTTACCCCGTCCAGACGAGGTCGTGAGATCCGGACCCGTAGATACGGCGCGCTGGCCAGCTCGGGCGGGCTTGCCCTTCCCACCGCCGCGTCTGCTCACCTGCACCTGCCAGGCTTGCGCGAACGCCTTGCCGGTGGTGCAATCCAGCCCTGACTGGCCTGTGACAGCCAGCGAGGGGGGGGAGACTTCTGGGGGCGGATGGATAAGGGGCACCCTGCCTCCGGGTTCGGTGTTGGAGGGAGCGGTACTGATCCCAGGCAGCGCCGTTGTCCCTTGTATTATCTGGGATTTGTTTTTGGTCGTGGCCACGGTTTTCGCCATGGCCGGACCGTTGCCCACACAGGAGCTCGCAGCTGGAGCCGCAGAGCATCCGGGGGTGAGAGAGGTGTCTAAGTCTCCCCCCTCAGGAGTTTCATCGGCTTTTGCCTCCGCTCCAGTGTGTTTGTGTGAAGTGTGAGTGCGTGTGTCGTGTTTTTGTGTGAGAGTTTGTCGTGTGTGTGTCGGGAGTGTGTTTGGTGTGTGTGAGGTGTGTGCGTGTGTGTGTGTGTTAATAGGCCTTTTTTTGTTGTCCATAATGTATAAAAGAAAAACTTCATCTCTCTGGCTTCCCACCCTCCATGGAGCCCGCACCTGGGAACGTCTTACTACAAACTAGCTCGAACGTTAGGACTACCAGAAGAGATATAGGAGCGCAAGGCTGGCTTAGGGTGCGACATCGGGTGCTTGATCGGGTTGGCGTAGGGGGGCCATCCCCCATGAACATAACCCTCACTTACACCGTCAGCATGACCTTTGCCCACCACCGTGATCATCCGTGGATGACCACGGTGGACCCCACGCTCCTCGCCGTGCCCCTCTAACGGGACACAGTGGCCATTTCCCTACCCCCGGCTAAAGGGTAGGGCTACCGTTTTGCCTGAAATCCGGACCAAAGGGGGCGTGTTACCTCACGGACGCATAACCGCCAGCGCCGATCGGCTCAACCCCCCAGGACTCCTTCATCCCTGCTTACGGCGCTCAACTGCGCAGGTCCTAGCGCAGGTGACTGTTACTCCTACACATCAGCAGATGGTTTAGTGACGTGCCTGTAACCTCTTAGTCACAGAGGGCCACAGTAAG
This sequence comes from Agrotis clavis, assembly GCA_954870645.1. Lineage (NCBI taxonomy): Eukaryota > Metazoa > Arthropoda > Insecta > Lepidoptera > Noctuidae > Agrotis > Agrotis clavis. The sequence continues at coordinate 2,591,750 of OX940931.1, read as the reverse complement.
GAGATAGAAAAAGCGCCTGGTGGTTTCTGTTGCGTCTATTTCTTAAGGAATTAGACCAAAAACGGGGCGGCAACCTCGAGAAGGTGTATCCACCAGACTTGCCTTGAGGATCTTCATGACCGTAGCACTCACCCTCAAGACCCCGCCACCCTGCTCCCTCTGAAGGAGGTGCAGGGTAGGTTTGCATCTACACTACCAAGCAAAGCAAAAGCAAAGCATGTCGTTGTGCAACCGCAAAAGCATAAATACAAACCTTCCCCTAAATTTCTTTAGGTAACTTATTTATTAATGAAGTCAACAGAATGGACTTCAATAATATTTTGCATTTTTTCATAGACAGACCATGAAAGGTGCGAAAATGGTACTTTTTATGCCATTACTATACTTCAGATAAGATTTTGGTAAATCAAATCTAACTGGCTGATTCTTTTCCACAACCTTCTGCAAAAGAGGACTATTCAGAGGCCCTTACTTTTTATTGTAAAAGTCGTCAAATGACTCCTACTTCTACTGAGTAAGAAAACCACCATGTTCATACGCTCTTTGCGTTCCGTGGCCCCTTTGTCGTTTTAGGACAGTCCCGTGACCCCAGAGACAGTCGCTAAACGGTAAAAGTATAATTATTCAACTAAATCATAGTTAGATTCTCCCTAACAAAGCATTCTAAATAGGCTTTACCTAAAAATAGTAGAACTTCATTAAGTACTAATATTCTCCACCATTTCAGCGACGAATGCGTCTGGTTCGCAATCCAGAAAGGCATAGATGCATCCCGTAGTACCGTCCGTTATTTCAAACACAACAACATGGACCACCTCGAGGAAATGTTGGCTGAGGCTCAGAAGAAGAAGGAGCTGAACCCTAGGAGAAGAGCCTTCCTTATTGCAGAGGGTATCTACTATAATACTGGAGCGATGTGTCCCTTGAAGCGACTGGTGCAGTTGGCTAGGAAGTACAAGTTGAGGATTATTTTGGATGAGAGCTTGACTATTGGAGTGAGTATTATTAATACCGAACCTTTACATTTTCGTTTTACTTGATAGTTACATTCACAATGTGTCCCTTTGCTTGGTGTGCCTTACAGCATTGGTTTCCTCCAATGAGTGAGTATTTGTCCTATTGGCCTTTTTCGGCAACAGAGTCGATCTTAGCGTGCAATTGTAATGCACAAGTGTGCTCACAGGCACGCTCTCTATTTGTTTGCTCTTCTAGTTCCATAGGGTGTCAATCTTTCCGAGGCTCTATACCAATTAGATATGAGCGCCGATGGCCAATTCCACGGCGGCGGCGTGGCCTGTATATTTTCACGGCGGCGGCGGCGTCGCGGCGGCGCGTCGCGTCCGGCCGTGCGCCTTAGTTTTTTTTTATTAGGGAGAGATTTCTTAAGAAGAAAAATGAAGAAAATCATGTTGTTGTTAGGTACCAAAAAAAGTTTTATAAAGAAACGTATTTGCTAATTACAGTTTTAGTCTTCTATAATTAGAGATTACGTTTGTACTAAAAACAATAATTGTTTCAGTATTTTAAGATGCGAGACAGAGTTTTTAATCAAAACACTATCTATTTTTTTTACGTGAAATGGGTTTGCTCTTGACCCTAGTTTTTTTTTATCGTGGTAAAATCATCACATGAGTCCTCCTACTCAGGGCAGGGCGGGAGGGACTGTCAGACTTGTACTGACTAAAATCCACGGTGTCCTTCAGTAGCCCCTTGTGTACCGGAGTCGTGGTATAAGTGTGTCCCACGACCCCGGCAGGCTTTGGCCCTCTAAATGGGAGGCCCCGTCATTGTGCTGACGCTCTTTGAGGCGTGCGTGGAAAATCCACCTTTCCACTAAGAAATAATGATGCAATTCGATTGACTTTACGTCATTGTGTCGTCCTTTAGAAATTTGTGCAAGTATCTTCCCACACACGTTTCAGTATACTTGCGCAAGTCTGGATTACCGCAAGTATACTGTAAGTGCCTTTTCACATGTTCCGGTTGCCGGGTAGCCGGTGCCGGTATGGCAAATTACGCCGGTACGTGTGAAAGCTATAGTACATGTCATACACTGCGCCGCCGGCTACCTGGCAACCGGAACGTGTGAAAAGCCACTAACGTGTGTGGCATAAGCTACGTAGTGAGTGTAGCAAAGAGGCTAGAGCAAACAAACGCCGAATGCCATCAGGACGCGCGTGCGAGCGAGAAAGCAAGTTGCGACTCGTCGTGGCGGCGCGCCGCGCGTTTCTTTCGGCGGCGGCGCGCCGACCGAATTCACGGCGACGGCGGCGCGCCGGCGCGGCGCTCATATCTAATACCAATGTTCAAACTCTGCGCTGTTACCAGCAGAAAAACTCAACATCAAATTTTACACAATCCAGGAATCCATTGGTTGAGATGGTGAAATCTTGATTACTGGAGATAACCATAATTATGGAAAAAAACAGGCACATGCAATTAAACACACATAAATATATTTTCATAAGGCATAGAAAAAAAACTACCTTACCTATAGTTTTTTTTTATTCGAATGTGAACATTGCGTTTAAATGTAATTTTGTGTAAGAAGATAAGATTTATGAATTTACATAGTATTTATAAATTACCATAAACATAAATGTTACATACGATAATGTTTTTTTGTGGTATCTTCATCCAACCATTAATGCTGTTTCACGGTAATCAATTACATTGCACTTCTGGCAGGCCCATGTTTTATTAAATGCTATGAGTATATCCAATCTCCTTTAATTGTGTCCAATATTAAATTTAGAGATCACAATAGCAATTGTTTAAGTACAGGCGCCAGCACATCAACCTACCCCAATCTGCCTTCTTTCGAATTTCTATAATAGATTTTCAACCTTATCACAATAGTGGAAGGTTAATATTCGATTGGTAAAATTTGACAGATTCGGGTAGGTTGACCTGCTGGCGTCCGTACATTGTTGGCATGCATGTTGCCATTGTACTATTATCTTTTACCACATTGATCCTGATAGGTTTTTAGGCTTAGATCTGTGGAGCGAATTTAGCCCAAGGCCTGCTTGACCAGTCGAACTGCTTTAGGAGCTGTTGATACCGACTGCTAGAGTAGTTAGCAGTTGCCACTGCTAACTTCAAGCAGCAGAAAAAAAGGAAAAAAAGCAGGCAGCTTCAAGCAGTTGAATTTGAATGCTCTAGCAGTCGAACCGCTTAAGGAGCTGTTGATACCGACTGCTGGAGTATTTAGCAGTGGCAGCTTCAAGCAGTTGAATTTGACTGCTCGAGTAGTCGAACTGCTTAAGGAACTGTTGATACCGGCTGCTAGAGCAGTTAGAAGTGGCAGCTTCAAGCAGTTGAATTTGACTGCTCGAACAGTACGTGAATGTTTATCACTGTGCAACTGCTCGAGCAGTCCGTGTCCGGCCTTAGCCTTATCAGATGTAACGATCGTCTGCTGCGCTACGTGTCGCGGTTTAAATTCCCGTCCACGGAACAATCTACAAGTAACTAAATGTTCCGGGTCTGGGTGTTTCAACGACGATATAATACTAGACTACGCATTGCACGATCTAACGAACAAAACTATTCTGCCAACTCGCTGAGGTACTACGTAAGCGAGGGGGGCGGGGTACTGCGTTGTGATTGGCAAACTCAAGGTCTGTTCTGTCTCAACGTATGTTTACGGCTCACAGGATTGGTCGAAATGAGACGGATATAAGACTTTTTTGCCTAATGTGTTGGCAGACATCGGTCGCCTGTTATTAGGAGTCTAGTATTATATCGTCGTTGGATGTAACGATCGTCTGCTGCGCTACGTGTCGCGGTTTAAATTCCCGTCCACAGAACAATCTACAAGTAACTAAATGTTCCCGGTCTGGGTGTTTATGTATGTGAAATTAAAATATTTGAAAATGAACACGCGATCCTAGCAGAAATTCCAAATGTAAGGTAACGTCTCTTCAAATAAAAAAAGTACATTTTGAATAGTATCATGAATGTTGATAGGGCCTGCTATTAATAGTTCATCTATGAACATGGAATGCGGGCACTATTAGACCCATGTCAATTGAATAAACATTTATTAACGCCTTCCGGGCAGCTTTTATAACAGGCATCAATTCGAAAATATCGGCCAAGTGCAAGTACGTTTCATATACGAGTTGAAATATAATTATTATTCCGTACTATAAAAAAACTGGTGTCTATTAATATTGAAAATTTGTGTAAAGTAGGCATACGATTAATGTAGATTGAAAGCTTTCTTCGTTTATTTAAGTAGGTAAAAACGTACTGACTGATCTTCATAAGCAACTCAAATAAACTCAAACTCAAATTCTTTATTGCATTCATGTGTAGTATATAGGTCTTACAGTAATGTATAAGTATCAACATGAAACCCGGTTAGGGCACGGCAACATAATATAATTTAATTACATTGACAATGCAAGGAACAATTAACAATTCTCAAGTAGGTAATAATTATACTCGTATTATCACAGGTATTATAGTGTATGCTATAATATAATATTCGTATGCTATCAAACTGGGTACCCGCCCTTTCGTCGATAATTAAAGAAATCTTAAATATGGTTTTAAAATCAATGTTCTAGCTAGAATTACATGTATAATTTTTAGGACCACAATTAATGGCATTGTAAATATTTTTGTATTTTTTTGACCAACAATGCAAAAAAAACAATTGATATCGCTAGAACTCCTTGCCCAAATTACATACCCTATATCCCGGGTACGAATGAACTTATATTGTTTTCTATAATTAATCTTTATCTTTGTTCTCAGGTAGTAGGCAAGCACGGGCGCGGTCTAACAGAACTGCTTGACGTTCCTCGCGATGAGATCGACCTGATCGTCGGCTCTCTAGAACATTCGTTCGCGACTGTGGGCGGCTTCTGTGCCGGCACGCACTTCATTGTGGAGCACCAGAGGCTGTCGGGGCTCGGTATGTAAACAGAAACAACTGTTGTGTCCCCTTAATGAGATGAGGTAGTTCTTAGTCCGTCACCACTTGCGTTATAGACCCATGATTATTAGACCAATGTTTTTTCTAACCTACTCTGTCCCATTTCTGGGCAAAGTCCTCCACCATTCCTTCCACTTCTCTCATGGTGTGTCTTTAACGCCTTGGAATTCGTTGTGAATTGGTGTGACTAAACATCATGCCTTGAAAATGTATGCTATTACGAATAATGCCAAAACAATTTAGAACACAATATATAGTAACTATCATGTGTTGCCTTTAGCTTTGTATGCCAAAAGCTATGCGAAAACGTCATGTCAGACAACATCAAACCTAAAAAATATTGCCAACGGAAAATTCAGTGTTTTCCTATTAAATATTTCTTGTGGTCCAGTAAAGATATTATACTCTCTTTAAACAGTGTATTAAAACTTGGTTAATGATCCAGGTTACTGCTTCAGCGCGTCTTTGCCGCCGATGTTGACGCAAGCGGCCATCTCGGCACTGGACATCATTGAGTCTAAACCGGACATACTTGAAGAGCTCAACGAGAACTCCAAGAAACTTAACAGGTAAGTTGTAATACCTTTATCCTTGAAAATTTGTGGGGTACATTTCACACGTTATATTTAATTGCTATGTAATAAAGGCCGCGTCCATTGCCAACAATCAGGTACAAATCTAAAACTCCGTGGTTGCTACTGAGAAAACTCCAATATAGACTGTCGGACCTGGGAATCGATACCGGGACCTCATCCTCAGCAATCGCGCATGCGACCACTAGACTTTAGATTATTTATTTTACTACACACACGGTCAGCGAGGCAGTTTTATTTTACTCACACAATAAAACAATACAGAAAAATACTTAATCTATTTTAAAACATGAATACGAAGGTACTTCTTATTTTTTCCAAAAGATAATTTTTTCGTATTTATACAGCGTGAAATTCTCATGGTTGTTTTTCCGAAGCGAAATGAGTTTGTATCGGGGTAATACAATCGATTAATATTTATAAAAAAAATTAGACTCAACAAATGGCAGATTCACAATTGTGATAAACAAAACTCGAAAGTGACTTGAACCAACAGTAGTGCATCGCGCGATATGGCCGCGTGGTTGGCTCGATCGACCGCACGGGTCGTTGCACTTTTAAATCAGCTGATCATACTTTGAGTCCTGACTTAATAAAACACAAAACCCAATAAGTTATTCCAATTTTCCCTTCATACTTTTACGGATTTAGGACCGTCATAAATAATTATCTTTTAAAAAGTCTGATTTAGATAATTAAGTATTTGAGGCGTATTAAAAAAATGGAATCAACTTATTTACAATGTTTATTTACGAGTTACGAGTGAGTACTTACATTTCCCGGTAGCGGAGTAATTGTTCGAAATGCAAACCACTATGTTCAATGCACAAACGAGTACGTTTTAACTGGTTGTCTTTCAGTTTCATAAGAGTGTCTTTATCAAGTCTCACGATATTGAAAGCGTCCACTATCGCACATAACAACACGTCACGAGTTTGATGTATACCTCACAATACACCAGGTGTTTGAGCTCAGACCACGATAGACCACAAAAAAGATGTCGATATAGTACATTACTGCCGCGGCCTATAATGGCTACTTTGCTGGTCGCACTGATGATGGCCGACAGCGCAGCGTAGCGCAGCTTCAGGCCGACACAGCGCGGTCAGCATGCAGCACTGGATGGACGAGCTGAGATAAAGGCCGAGGCCGTAGGTCGAGGCCTTTACAGCGAGGACAGCAAGGGCTGCAATGATGGCCAAGCTGGAAGGCCTAGAGCGTAGCTAGGCTATAGCTCGAGGCAATCGTAGCGTGACCAGCGAAGTAGACATAGTGGGCCAAGGCTTGTATAGTGCTTTACTCAAAAATGCAAGTACCTAACCTACATAAAACCGAAAGTGATTTAAATAAAATATATATTAATTAACTAGAAATTTAATTTAAATAACAATTATGAAAAATATAGTAACTAAAATTCAACACCGACTTTCCTGGTTTCATATTACTTACTAATAGTTTGCGATAATTTTAATGCGATGTTTGACTGCTATATTTTCTTCATTTATATACTTCATTTACTTAAAGCAAAAAAGTCACTAAATAAAAATAAAAAATTCGCTGAACCGCGCTTTTGTTCCTTCTTTGTATTTTTTTTTAAATATGGAATACAATCTTTTTGTGCCTACCTCTTTATATACAAACAGCTGCGTTTTAAATAAAAACTTTTTGCATTTGTTTTTTTAAAACGTTGAAACGTCAAAATAGCGGCCGGCAATGTTTTGCCGGCCTGGTAGAGCGGCCAGCAAAAACATTGCTGGCCGCTACTTGAAACAGACCGGCAAAGTCTACTTTGCTCAAACAAGATTGTCAAAATAATGACCACATTACATGTATTTTTGAGTAAACGTATTACACTTATGACGTTCGCGGAAGGACTAAACTAAACGTAAACGCAGAGGCGCGGGCGCGGGTGAGGGAGGCCGCGGCCCCCCTCACCGCCGCGTTCGTGCAGGCTCGAGAGAGCTTATTTTGCTCTGAAAATTTATTATTCACTCTTCTTTTGTAGTTTGCCGCGTCGTGAGTTTCGTGAAGGTACTCTACCTACGTCATATCTAGTGCACTACTATCGATTCTCGCTCTTTCGAGTTTATGAATACTTTTTTAAAGATTTGAAAAAAAAAAGAACATTTTTTTAAGTTTAACTTTGTGTTTCGATAGTACTACTGATGGGTAATCGTCCTGCCGTGGAAAGACAACCATTAAAATTTCACCCTGTATATTTATCTGCATGAACAAAATTAATATAGATTTAAAAAAATCAAAAAACCCACGTTTTTATGTAAAAAATAAGAAAATAACCCTACAGGGTTGAGAGAGGGGCCACTCAAAACGTGGGGGCGTATATTATTAAAGGGATTATTTATGGGATATATTTACATGAAGTGTATCGTGATCGTGGGTGTAACTTGCAAAGATACGCCCCCACGTTTTGAGTAGCCCCTCTCTCAACCCTGTAGGGTTATTTTCTTATTTTTAAGATATTTAAAAACGTGGGTTTTTAGATTTTTTTAAATCTATATTAATTATTTTATTATTTTTATCTTTGTTCATCGGGTTTGAAGCTACCCTGAAAATTTCAGCCTGCTCCTGTGTGCCTCAAAGCCTGTCCGCCATCTTGGACGTCCGCCATATTGGATTTAAGTCTCATGACTATTTTTTTCGTATTCCTGACAGCAAACCCTTTGATTTGATACCCATATCATTGGGGTGGATTTCAAACAGCCAGTCTGCCATCTTGGACGTCCGCCATATTGGATTTAAGTCACGTGACAATTTTTTTCGTACTCCTGACAGCAAACCTTTTCATTTGATACCCATATCGTGGGGCTGGGTTTCAAACAGTCAGTCCGCCATCTTGGGGAGGCCGCCATATTGGATTTGTTATGACGTTTGTTAGCTAGTCATGTATTGTCATCAGAATTCAGAGCGTGTGCAAAATTTCAGCCTTCTAGCTTATCGGGAAGTGCCTCGAAATTGAGTTGCAAAAGTCCAACCGGAACGACAAACAAATAAACAAACAAGAAAAGTGAGTTTATAAAAACGTGGGAAAAATGAATATTTCTTATAGAATTACTAGCTGACCCCGCAAACGTTGTTTTGCCATATAAATAAAAAAAAAATAGATAGTAGCCGATTCTCAGACCTACTGAATACCTACGCATATAAAATTTGGTAAAAATCGGTAGAGCCGTTTCGGAGGAGTACGGTAACTAACATTGTGACACGGAAATTTTATATATTATAAGATTTTTACTGGAGGTTAATCGAAGTAGCAGTCAACATTATCTTTTATTTACATCGAAAAGATAACCCTTTTGATACTAAAATCAGAGGTAATTCAACATGGAAAGTACTTCAAGTACTGCCGTGACTCATCGTAGTTGAAGTTGACTATTTCCTTGTGCACGGGATAACACGACAGTATAATATTTCTTCTTTCTGCATAAGTATGATACTCGTACTAAAACTTATTGTCAACTATTCATAAATAAATTTTGGTAAGAATAACAGAAAAAATCCTGTTCACTGGAGATTATTTAGTACATGGATCTTATTAATGTAGGTGTAGGTAATAAAATATTGAACATGTTGAAAAACAAACAAACAAAGTAGAAAGTGCGTTTACAAAACTGTATACTTACTAAAATAATTAAGCTGAAGAGTTTGTTACTGAACGAGTTTTTAAAAACACAGATTTGAGAGTTAGCCCAATTCTTGCCCTGTCCTTGCTCCATCAGGCCCTGGAACGTAAAGGGCTATTGAATGATCACCGTGGATTTTAGTCAAAATCATGTAATGATGATTTTACCAGTACCAGTAGGATCCAAGACGTTTTTAACTATCGGAGACTCGTCGAGCTTCATTGTCTCGACGCTTTTCTGTTGATCGCCACTGTTGATTCTGGTTTTCGAGAGTTGCAATGGTTTGAGAATAATGCGGTTGGATTGTCCCAATGAAAAAATCTGTAGAAGTCGAGCAGTATTGGGCTTAGCTAGTTATGCTAATAAATCAATATTCATCTAAATCTTAATCATAATATGAATGCTTGTCAGTCTTACTACAAAAACTTAAATTATATTATTATTGTGTTGAACACTTTTCTAAAAAAAACTGTCAACGTCAAATGCCGTTTTGATATAAGGGTATTTTTGCAGTTACACTTTTTTTAGACAAGTGTTCAACAGATGTTCATCTTTTTGTGGTACGATGTTGTCAGCCTTACTACAAAAACTTAAACATCTGTTGAACACTTGTCTTAAAAAAAGGGTGACTGCAAAACGGACCTTATTTCAACGTCATAATCTGACATTTTTTTAGACAAGTGTTCAACGGACGTTTAAAAGTTTTTGTGGTATATACCACGGTGTATGTAAACATACTAAAAAGTAACATTAAATCAATAACATTATAACCATTCATCAACTAATATTGATTAATGACTGCAAGTTTATTGCCATTCCGATAACACTACTACACATTAAACTTACATTTTGATAAGAGACCACGTTGTCAATGCGCTGTATTATATAAATAGCAATAATCTCAAGGGGACATGACTCAACCAATACATAGTTAAGAACTCGCGACGTAAATGTGACGTAAAATCGTACGATTGATGAGAAATACAACTGTTATAAAGCATGTCACTCCTCTAAGTTTGCCAGGTGGCCGGGAATTGTCCCGGAACGAAAGAATTGTATCCCGGGCCCGGATTTTTTTTCACAACATTAAGCTTACAACTAAACATAATATTTTATTCTATTTTTAGTATTTGTTATAGCGACAACAGAAATACATCATCATCTGAGAAAATTTCAACAGTCGTGCTATCACGGTTCATGAGATCAGCCTGGTAACAGACGGAAAGACAGACAGATAGATAAACGGATGGACAGCGGAGTCTCAGAACCCTTTTTTTTTTTTTTTTAGCGTGGTAAAATCATCAAATGAGTCCTCCAACCCCGGGCAGGGCGGGAGGGACTGTCAGACTTTTACTGACTAAAATCCACGGTGTCCTTCAATAGCCCTTTCTGTTCCGGGGTCACGGTAAGGAAATAATCCCGCGACCGTCTCAGAACCCTATGTTCCGTTTTGCCCTTTGGGTACGGAGAAAACCTACTTACAAAAATAAATATCACCATCATCATTTTCACTATCAATTATTTATCATACAAAATAAAAATAAACAAAGTCTTAAACGATTACGTGCGAACAAGTATTAATACTATACAATCGTTTAAAGTTATGTAATATCTTCGTCGCGCGTTTGTGCAAGAATTCGACGCCGTCCAATGTGTACGATACGACACTATTTTCATGAGGGCGCTCCGTCACCGCGAGCATTCACCTGTAATGTAACGTTGCAGATTCGAACATTCGAAGACAATAGAGCATCAAATTGCGCACTTTTATGTTACATTACAATGCTCGCGGTGAGGGAGCGCCTTTAGAAGCTTACGTGGTGTCCTGCGTGAGCGACGAATACGATGCGACGCGACGCGGCACGAAGTAAATTTTAAAATAATATTGTAATAGCAGTTGAAATTGTTTGAATCGCTTCGCGTCGCGTCGTATTTGTCGCTCACGCAGGACACCGCCTTAGACTCGGCTATCAGAATGCCTGTTATTAAGTTGAAAAATGTATGTAGGTATGACAGATAAGTTAAACGGAAATAAACATTGATATGGATAAGACAGACACCAGACAGTATTTAAATCCTGAGCGACGCGAGTGATTCAGGCCCTCGCTTTAAATCCGTTTTATTCACGAGTTGCATACGATACTTTATACTATGACCACAAGAAAAATAATAATTAAGCGATAATAGATAGGTATATAACTAGAGATGTGCCTGATGGCAATATTCCCACTGCCGGCAATATTCCCAATATTGCCACTGCCGGTAAAATACCAAAATTGCCGGCAACTTTGGCAATATTGCCAAAGTTGCCAGTCAGATAACACCAGTATATTTTATTATTACTGCAGGTGCAGTTTATATTACTGTAGATTATACGTTGCGGCATTAAGTCCGCCTTATAAAAACTACTAAGTTGTTACTCTAAACGGTGATTTACTGATTATGTAAGAATTCCCGAAACAAATGCATTAAAATAATGTTATTTTTGTTGATTATTTGTAGTTTTGACAGAGATTTATACTTCCATATTGTATAGGTACTTAAACTCGTTGTTTTTGCTATGTGATTTTGCATGAAAAACTAGTAGCCCACTCAACGAACAGTTATAGAGGGAAATTCTTGGAACACGATTTTGGACTACGTTACTTTGTTTGAACTAGTTAGGAGGTGAATATAATTATCAAAAGTCCCCGCCACTAGCCCTTGAGCTGTGGGGGAGGGGGGTTTAAAGGTTCCATTTTTTGATTTTTCACTTATAACTCGGAAACCATGCCTCCTAGCGGCATGGCTTGTATGAATAAAACAAAGGCTGAATAAATTTCCTATAAGTTTTATTTAGTAACCATTTCGATATCTTGTATAGTTTTCAAAAAAACCATATTTACCTTTTTGCATTCGGAAAGTATTATTTAATATTGCTATAAATCCAGAAAGCAGCAGCAGTCTTTTCAGGCTCTCCCTGTAGTACCTACTCCTCCGTGTATTTTTGTGGGCAACTCACACTTGACCAAAAATTAATACCTACCTATACAAAAATTGTTTACAACAAAAAAGGACTAAAGTTTCCAAAGATAGTTTTTCCGCATCTCTTATGGGTGCGGATTTCCTCCTACATAGTACAGTCCTACCTAGTCTGTAAGTACCTAGTATAATTTAAATGAGTTTCTAAGCTAATTTTTACTGCTCCCTCGGTGGGGGAAGACAAGACATATCAAGCTTGATGGTGGTCACCGAATTTAAGAACTACTTATACCTAGTGGACATTGAGAGATACCCGAAGGGGTCTCTCTCAATGTCCGTGGGCCTCCAGATAAAGATCTGGAGGCCCATATCACTTCAAGATGCAGCATGCTGGCTCTGTTCATCGCAGGTGGTGAAGGGAGGATCTGAATCAACTGCTACTGCTTTCTGGATCTATGGCGATATCAAATACAACTTTCCAAATGCGCGAAACTAAAAATGTTTTTTCCCCTAAATTACAGACTTTCAAAAGCGGATACCTCGAAAACTATGAAAACTCGATAACTTACAAGATATTGAAATGCTTACTGAGTAAAACTTACGGAAAATTGATTTAGTTTTTTATTTTGTTCACACACGCTATGCTGCTAGAACGCATGGTTTTCCGAGATGTAAGCGAAACACCAAAAAATGGTACCTTCAACCCCCCCCTCCCCCCAGAGCTCATGGTTTTGATATGTTCACCTCCTAACTAGTCCAAACAAAGTTACGTTGTAAAAAATGTGTTTCTAGAATTTCCCTCTATGCTTTGAGCATTCGTTGACTAGATTAAACTACAACATTAAAATAAATTATTCGAATTTATGCCTTTTTATTCAATATTTATTCAATATACAATGATCGTCAATTCTTATCTTAAAATGTATGTGTAATTTCTTATATTCACAGTCGTGTGCGGCAACAATGGGCAATATTGCCGGTAAAATACCGGGAATATTGCCAAAATTGCCGGCAATTTTGGCAATTTTACAAAAAAAAATTTTTTTTTTGTGTATAATGTATACCATGATCTGTAAATGCTAATTTTAAGTGTGTTACATAGTTTTCGCACTCACTTTGACTTAAAATTAAGCAATATTCCCAAATATTTCCACTTCCGGCAATATTGCCGGCAATATTTCCACCTATATTCCCACCTTGGGCAATATTGCCGGCAACGGCACATCTCTATATATAACGAAGAAAAAAAAGACAAAGGTGCGTTTACAAACATCTAAATTCACACACACAAACACCCAGATCCGAAACAAATAACTGTAGATCATACGAAAATTTGCTCCGTGCGGGAATCGAACCCACTGCACGCGACGAAGTAGTCCAATCGCTCGGTCACTGCGCCAACCAATTGACATTAAACTCGGAACAATGATTTAAATTAAGAGTAACATTATCCTAACAACACGGGGGCTGACGGGGGTGGACCGCAGCAATCTGTTCTAAATTCAAAACAAAACAGTGAGAAAATAGTAGATTATTAACCAAGGGGATAAAGCAGTGTCTTCTGTCGCGGGTGTCGATTTAAATCGCGAGCTTAACGAAGGACTCGAGGTTTACTCCCGAGCGTAGCGAGGGTGTTAAAAACTTAAATCACGAGCGAAGCGAGGGATTTAAGACGTGTCCTGAGTGTTGCGAGGGATTTAAGTTCACCCAAGACTAAGACAGCTTTATCACCGAGGAAAATACTCTACTTTTCGTACCATTTGCGAAAAAATTAACACAATAATAATATGAGATATAAGCATTTATTAAACATTAACATTTAACATTAACTTATTTATAAAAATAAATTAAAATAAACTTAACGTTTATGTATTTGAAGAAAACAAAAATGCGGCAAATTCCTCAACTAATATTTTTTGTCGGAAAAGCAAAGGCATCAAGCTCATACGGCCTCTTCGGTTTTCGTAATTTTATTGAATAATCATAACTGCATATAAATGCGTATTCCTTTTTCAAAAAGTTGTATAATGTTTTATATACGAACTCAATGTTGTAAAGACAGACTGATGTAGTTCAGTATCGGTAAGTATTCCAAATTTAAATCACATTCTCTCCCTAGAGGATGAATGAAATTCAGTACAACTTTCTTTCCCTGTTTTTAACAGATTAAAAATGACTATTGTTATCTACGCTTTTTGTGGCATAGAATGTCACTTTTTTGAGCAAGTGGTACGAAAAGAGCTTTTTACTCACTGTTTTCAGTGAGAAAAAGTAACTTTTTAAAGTGGGAATGGTATAAAAGATTTTTTCAATTCGAATTAGTAGTTCCTGGGATAAGGAAACAAACTCTTCAGCTTTATAATATTAGTAGAGATAGAAATAAAATTAAGAATAAATACAATAAAAAGAACGGATTTATCAATTGTGTTTCCCAAAGTCCTGCCCATTTCATTCTGTTTTGTGTATACCCCTATATGATACCCGATAAATCTAAGTCTTAATCCAACGTAGAGGTAATAATAATTATGTTTTCTTTTCCAGCGCTCTATCCCGACTGAAGCACTTCACGTTCCGAGGGGATGAACTCTCCCCGGTCAAGCACGTCTACCTCAAGAAAGTCGACTTAACAGACAGACTGAAGCATTCATACCTCCGTAACATCACCAACTATTGTATGGAGAAAGGCGTCGCCATGACAGTCGCCGCGTATTTACGAGATGTCGAAATTAATTGTCCAGAACCTTCTATCCGTTTGACAAGCAGTAGGAAGTTGACTGATGATACTATAAGCTTAGTTTGCTCCTTATTAGATGAGGCTTACGAGAAAGTAGGCCCCAAACCTGAACTACAGCCTGTGTAGACGATATCTTTGCTTTAAAAACTTTAAAGTATTGTCTATTGGGTTTTGGCGGGAAGTACAATTTTTGTTGTCTTTTTCTGACTTTCGTTTTAAGGGAAATTATATATTTTTTGTTTTGTTTTATGTCTAGGTTATTATTGTATTAATTTGCACTGCGATACACATATCAGAGATATATTTTTGCACTTTGGACGAAGAAAACATTGTTTTAAGTTTAAAAAAAAACGCTTCCACATAAAAAAGAAACACGTTTTTGCAACTTTATTACGGTGAACCATAACAATTAATGTTATTTATGGAATTCTCGCTAGTATATTAATTAGGAAATGGTTACTTATTTCTTAAGCATAGACAATATTATTACTTATAATATTCGTTAGTTATCATAGAATTAAAAATAGCATTTTTGCTATTAAACTTTTACTCTAAAAATGGTACATGTAATGAGATTTTAAATACAAGTTGAATAGTGCTACAAATTATTAATATGAAGTACACAATAAATGCATGTTACTGTTATAAAATTAATATTAATCATGGCTTCAGTTCCAAATATTACTTAGGTACTTGTTAGTAGATTAATATAATCTTTACCTCAAGGAAAATACGATCAGAGGAGAAATGTATCCCGAATATTTTTGCAATCGTTTATTTGCTGATAGCAAGTTTTGCTGTGAGAGGGCTGAGTGGTCGTCGCTCATTTGTTTGTGTCATCTTGAATAAAAACCATAGACACAAATAATGGATTGAGCCTTGTTCCAAATGTCAAGTAAAAATTGGCAAAAGAGAGAGACGAAGCGAACACTGCAGTTGCAGTGTTCGCTTCGTCTTGCTCGCTTGTCTTCTCTGGTAGTGCCACCTAATCGCTTTCTCTCTCAATTTCATGCAAACATTACTTTATCCATTCTCTATAATGTCTATGATGAAAACCAACCAATACTCTCAGCGCCATCTATTCGGAACTAAATTGACAGTTTTCTTCCCAATGAATTGAATTTAACAAACAAAAATATTTTATTTCATCAGCTGGATATTGAACCACAAATAAAATCTATGGAATTAAATGGTAGGGGTTATAAAAAAGGTTATCCTGTATGTTATTAAACAAAACTAAGTATTAATAATAAAACCTCATATCTCATTATGGTTTCAATATATTTTGCTACTCTACGTGGCTACAAGTACATTAAGTAGGATATACACCAATACTTATGTTATTTGTATTCATTATTTATTTATATTTTAATGTAAGACCAATATAAATGTGTTGTCAATTCGTGTATTTGAAGTGACTTAAAGTAAATTATTGGCGCTAGTATCGCTAGTGTGAGTTAATGCCTCAGGTAGTCAACCAAGGGTAATGGAGAGATAATATGGCAGGTGCATAAAAATGCCTCTATCTAACTGATACATTTAACTCGTTCTAAACTTGGTCCAACTGGTTTAAAAACTACATAATATCAATGGTAACAATTTAAGACACTTAAACATTTCGAATCTATAACCTCCTTTTTACAAATATATTGTGTCGAAATAATCTAATCACGATGGCTCGCAAAACGTCGAAAAACTCAACTGTAAAATCATATTTTAATGTTGTAATGAGGCCATTAATAAATTTACATCTTTCTACTTCAATCACAATAAACTTGGGATCTGTGCAACACTAATTATAAATGTTTCGGTCGGTTAGAAAACATCAAATCGTGAATTTCACAAAATGCGTAACTGTGAGGTCTTTTTAATTATTCTAATAACATTAATATTTATGCTGGCAGCAATTTGCGCATATTTAGCGATTCGAAAAATTATTCAGCATCCACCATTAATAATGATCCATTAAATTTTAATGCGTCTACCCCCGTGACAAAAAAAGTGTGACTTCATTGCAATTGTGCGACACAGTTAACGCTATATGAAGTCGAAACTAGCAGACTATCTCTTTCCAAATATCGATGATATCGGCGAAAGAATAATAAACCTTATTGCTTAGTTGTAAGCTCACATTTTTCAGAGAGTATATAATCACTACGTTTAAGAGACGGGACTTCCATACTAGCCAAAAGAATCAATTTACATGGCATTCCAATACCAACATTACCATCAGGTACCACAAAGATGTCAAAAAACATCAGGAGTAGCAACCTAACGAACCAAATAGTGCTTAACAAATAGTACTTCATAATTTTTATCGATATCGATAAACTATGCAGGGTAGAAACTGAGGTTACTACTAAATAATATATTCTATTTATTTAAGGATTAGGTAAGTATCGAATCCGTATTTACAGTCCA
This sequence comes from Agrotis clavis, assembly GCA_954870645.1. Taxonomy (NCBI): domain Eukaryota; kingdom Metazoa; phylum Arthropoda; class Insecta; order Lepidoptera; family Noctuidae; genus Agrotis; species Agrotis clavis. The sequence goes on along the minus strand of OX940931.1, from coordinate 2,574,452 downwards.
GTGTTGATAAGGGGATATTTGGTACAAATACAAGATTGGACTTAAATGCGGACCCGAAATAAAATAAAAAAACTGTTTCTTTTTCAATTTTATTATTATTTTGCGATGCCCTGTTGCTGTGATCTTTTAATAATGTCGGCAGTGGAATCTTCAGCTTTAGCAAACGAAAGATTTATTTGATGGCATTCATTCCTTATCAAAAGATTACTCAGACGAACCAGTAACATATGGAGCATACGATCTTTAGGGTTCTCACATATCCACAACAAATTCTCACATTTTGACAAGATCATCGTAACAGCTTGCTGAGAAATATGCCTTTCATGAATAATCGGTTTAACTTGAACTTCAAAGCATGATGTAACACTGTCCACAAAGCACAGATCTAATGTGGGATATGTAAGACTCTTTTTATCTTGCCACCACTCACGAAGTTTTATGTAGCTATACATTGATGACTCACATCCTTCAAATTCAAGCAACATTTCATCAGGAAGTGGATCAGCTTTCAAATTTTTTGATGGTATGGCCCAATTTTTAAGACGATTTTGTTTTTTATTAAACGCTCTTCTATCAAAGTGGTTTCCACATACATACTTTAATGTATGCAACTTTTCAATGGGAAAATAATTATATTAAATCTTCTTCGCCCACAAACTTGACCCACGGTTTCCATCTGAAAATATATTTTTTATAATTAAAATTAAATCAATGTTTCTTGGTTAAATTCATAAATATTGATATATTGTATGTATATGTAAAACATAGTGCCCCTAATATTTCTCGGAAAATTACATTTCTCATTTTTTTCAATGTAATGTAAACAATAACGTTGTTATCGATATGTGGATCTTAGAGTTGCAGTACATCACTAGCACACAATTTAAATGAGAGAAATTTGTTAATTTTATTTGTTCCTAGCCTGCTTTACTTACATGTTGCTGCAAAGTATCTTATTAAAGTGCTTACCGGGCTTCATCTAAAGGAAATCTCGCCATAAACATCCTTTTTTCATGATTAGAACGACTTGCTCGATTTTTACAAATTTCACAAGTAATTAACCGTGTTTTCGGTGGCATTTTGGTTCAAAGTACACCTCTGATCACCCGTCACTAATTTTGATGAGAAATTACACTTTAAACAGTAAAAAACTACAATCAAACATGCATTCACATTCAAAACACGCGGCACGAAATGAAGTTTTGACTTGGTTTTGACAAATAACATGGCTGACACTTGACGTAAGAAAGAGAAACGACACTGAGGGAATGTGATAGCAATATCCACCATTAGTTGCCACGTAAAGTCCATATAAAAGATTTTTTGTTCCTAGTTTCACCAGACTGACATTTTTCTTTTTTGGAATACTCTTTCAGTGGCCCCATTTGTTTTAAATGGAGATCTTTGAATCCGCGCCACCACTCATGACCTACGTTAATGACTTAAACTAGCGTCAAAATGTCATGAGTGGTGGCGCGGTCTCTATGATATGAATGACTTTGACTTTTCTGAATCGTCAAATCTATTGAAGTAACTTTTTGTCTCTGGCAAATACATCGATTTGACGCACACCTAAATAGTGCCTTGAACCTCATTTGGTGTAAAAATATTAAATAACAGTTAAGAACACATTCCAATGTACTGCAAGTATTATATCATTACGAGTAATAGATAATAATGTAGTCTATATTATTTATAAAATGTGTGTTTTTACATCAAATGCTTTTATTGATAACAAGGTGTACCGTCACAAAGATCATGAATAATAAGGTATGTTTATATTATTAATAATAATAATGCACAGTGCTTGTTATGTTAATACATGAATAAATGGAATATTTTTTAGTTTATCTTTTTCTTATAAGGTTTTTTGAACACGACCGCTGATGGTGACAGTCTTAATATTATGAGTTTCCTTTTGAACTTATCTCTTAAAACTCTTCTACTAAATTTTTTAAGCTACAGATTTTAATAATGTAAATATAGTCAGCGTTTACAACTACTCTTAGAACAATATTTTTCTGATTAATAATTTATGTGCTGGCAATACCACCATCAGTATTACCCTTTACAAAAAATAATTCAAAAGTACGAAATATCCATTTAAAATGATATTCTTCGAAATAGCGTCTTCTAATCTACACCACATTTAATTCTGATAGCTTTTCAATTCAATATTGGCTAAAACATCTTCGCCTAAATGAGGGACATAACTTACAGGTTGAAAAAAGTACCATCACATTTATTTCAGCCATAGAATGTCCACTGTTAGACATAGGATCCCCTATAGATAAAGACTACAGGATCGCCCTGGATAGCGGATATTCAGTCAGTGTTGTCCTCAATCGGTAACCAGTTCATCCCTCATATGGCAATACCCAACATTCCTCTTGAACTCCGTTTCGTCCGGCGCATGGATCGGCTTCCTGATCTCAATCAGGCGTCGATCTGTCTCCAAAGCTTGGTTCTTTTGTTGCAAGTCCTTGGTTACCCGTTGATGGTGATTGTACATGCCATGGTATGTGGTCCTAGAATTAAACAAAAGTTCATAGACGTAAGTTCCATCATCAGCCGGAAGACGTCCACTGCTTATCATATAGGCCTCCCCTTAGACCGCCACGCCGAGCGACAATTCGCCACTTGCATCACACGGCTGCCCGCGACTCTCCCTCTGTCTGTGGTCCACCTAGTGGGAGGCCTGCCTACGCAACGTCTTTCGGTTCGTAGTCGCCACTCGAGAACTTTTCTTTCCCACCGGTTATCAATTCTACGAGAGATGTGGCCTGCCCGTTGCCACTCCAACTTGCAAATTTAAGTAAGGTAAGTTCCATCACTATACCTAAATAAGTAAAGCCGTAAGGTCTGATGATTAATTACGGTGCTAAGCAGCATCGCAGTGGCCTGGTTTGAAGACTGACAGTAATATTACGAGCAGACATCGCATTTACTGACCTGACTTACCAATTTACGTCTGACCACGTAATATTAACATTTTCCTGCCCTAATTCCATTCTAATTGGGTCTTTTCCTTCTTTAATTCTTCCTTGTGCTAACCACCAACATAATCAGTTGTAAAAATACTTACAGGGCGTCTTCCAATTTCTTTTCCAACATACTGTGACTTAAGTGGACTCTTTCAAACTCTTCTATCAGACCACGCATCGGTTTGTCCTGCACTCTTTCAAGGACTGGTCTTCTTGTCCTGGTTTCCAACCTGGTCTCTACAAGCTTAGTCGGGTTTATTTTATCAGCAACTGCTGCACGAAGCGTCTCAATCTCCCGGTCTAGCTTTTGAAGATTTTGTTCCAGCTGAAAAGGAAAATTTATACTCGAACTCAAAAGAAAATGGGTAGGTAATTCTCCCTCCTCACCTAACAAAACCACCCATCAAACGACTTGGCAGCGTTGCTACATAAAATAAGTGCTATTGCTGAATAATCAACAGCATTTTATCAGCCGTCAAGTTATTCGATTATCCCACCGTCCTGCCTACGCGCGCTCTTCCCCTGATCATCCTCCGTTACCTTGCAGTACGCCATGTAGGGCTCCAACGCCGTCGTAGCTCCAAAACCTATCAGCTTATGAGTGGTGACTATCAATACTGGCATCCCAGTTTTAGCGTTTGTCTAAACTGGAATCTCGCATAAGAAAGTCGTTTTTCCAATGAGTGTTGAACACTCATACTTACCTTATATTTCTGCCACTCCATCTCATTCCTAGCTCTCTGTATGTCATAGACCCTCCTCCTCATGATCAGTTCCACATGCTGGCTCTGCGCGTGCATCTGATTCCTGGCCTGCTCGCGACTCCTGAACATTGTTTCCCGAAGAGTCTTTGATTCAGACATCAGCTGCTCGGCTATCTTTATCGTGTTTTCTATGCAGTGGACGTAGCTCTCTTCTGTCATTGATCTAGGTAAATAAAAATAAAGGTAGGATGAAAATAAATAAATCTATAATTTAAAAGGCACCCCAACTAGCAAAATAATCCTGGCATGCGATTAAAGAATGCTACCTGGACTTATAAAGCTCCTGAGAAGGTTTTGGTAGTTGCTACTACGCTTCTAACAGCATAAATACGTGCTGTTTTTACTCAAGTACGTTTTATCCGATAATTTGTACTTATATCCGTATATAAAACCATATTTCCTGACATATTTAGGATCAGGACTCCTATAAAAGCATGAAATAAGAGTAGTTACACTCAAGAGTAATTACTCCGGTAAGTTAGACTTATATGCGCCTATAAGATAACGTCTGCGGGCTATTTAAATCCTCATACTCTTGCAGAAGCATGTACCAGGAAGATATGGACTGAGGAGCAATTGCTCTTGTTATTTTTACTTTTAGCCTTATATAAGCTAATATTTTGTGGCCAATATAAGTAAATTAAAGTTAAATCACTACAAGTCATTTATGTATCTGGTATGGTTCAACATAAGCTTAGAAGTAACTGTTAAATGAATTTCATATCCACGTTTTATGAATAATAAACACCAAGATTATAACAGCACTCGGTATGACAAAATATTTTCTGTATCATATATTTTTTTAGTTTTATCATATGCCGTTTTAAACCTAGACATATTTATATTGGCATTCCACAGTAGTGTTATAGTCTAAGTAATCTCAAACAATCCTGGTTAAAACTCTTATGAAGCCACTTTTGCTTGTAACGACCAGTACAGGCGAAAACACGCTTTATATAGTTTTGAGAAATTCTATTGTAGGACTTGACATCATCCATTTTGATTACAACAGTGTGACGACCGTTTTGCGAATTTTAGCGAGGGTTCCGGACATGGCACATTTAGAAAAAGTTAAGCGCATTTCACACAGAGAGCGGGCGCGGGTCGGGCGCGGGTCGGGCGCGTTTCGGTGTACGGGCACGACCCGCCCCGCGCCCGACCCGCGCACGCTTTCAGTGTGAAGTCTTCCATTTAAATACAAAGAACTAGACCCGCCGTACTCCCGCCCCGACCCGCGCCCGACCCGCGCCCGCTCTCTGTGTGAAATGCGCTTTAGAACTACGAAAGTACCAAGTCTATGAGCGATATTGAAAGTGAGGAAGAACTTTCGGATTATAACAAAAATTTAGAACTGTGTCATTCTATTAAAAACTGGGTTTACACTTCAATATTTCTCATTCTGCATTAAACTCTTTACTTAAAATTTTAAATATGAGATTAAACAATGTTTTGCCTAAAGATGCACGAACATTACTGGATACCAAGAAAGAAAATCTAAACATAAGTGTTTCAGCCCCAGTGCACTATTGGCACATCGGTTTGGTCAAATGTTTGAAAAAAATAAAATGACAATGTAAGAAACATTGTCATTTTATTTATTTTTTTTTAAGAAAAAATTCATTTACCAAATGAAATTTTTCTAAACATAAATGTTGATGGATTACCAGTTTTCAACAGTTCGAGTTTTGAAGAGAACGAGAAATGTGTAACATTCCAAGGCCATTTTAAGTTCTTTAAAGATCTAAAATCTTTTTTGGTTAAAAATCGATCGATATCCAGGAACATCGGCATAGTCTTGTTTAAATCGTCAGTAACCTATTATATAATTAAGTTAAACAATGTTTAACCTAGCACGTAGGACAAACCTGTATAAAAATATGTTTTTAACTTATCAATATAATATCAATCGATTTCATCTGGGCACATTGCGGAACCCTAATCGGTAACAATGGCGAATATGCTTCGGTTTTGAGTTATTCCAATATAGAACCAACATACTTATATTGGTCCTATATTACACTTGGACATGCTAAAAATACTTATTTTAGCACTATGTTACACTTGGAAATGCTTACTAAGAAAATGTCGGCTGCCTTCATAATATTAATTTAATATTAATTAATACTAAAATGTAAATAAGCAAATTTCAAGAGGCGCTTTAAAATTGTAACCCAAACCACCACAGATTTCACAGAAAATTCATATTCCTCTATGAATAAGCTACCTACTATAAGACTAACAATAACTTTTTCTATTGTGGTTGACATTAATAAATTCTGATTCATATAAATACTTAAACACAAGAAGTTAAAAATATTTTCACAGCGCACAACAACTTCCGATAGTCTAATTATGAGCTTACAGCAGCATTTCTAGGAGCGTATTAATCAAATTTACTACTATAACTTACTTATATTGAGATTAACAGGAGTAATTGTATTGACGTAATTCTATTTAAGGAGCAATATGGGCGTAGATGGCATTTCAGCGGACTAATATAAATACGTTATAAGTAAAAGTAGACTTATAAAGTGGGCCCTTTTCGCGACTTATATGTGGATATAAGTCTCATATAGTCCTCGATAAATGTGGTTCTAGGATAGCATTAAAACCACTTTTTGCTAGTTGGGACGGCTAAAGTCCAAAATCGTGTATTTTGCTGAATTCCCAATTTTATTAAGTTTTATTAATAGGAGACGCTAAGTATCATTAACTGCAGAATAAGTAGGTATTGAAAGAGGTAACCAAGTTTGGATATCATCATCAGCCTAAAATGCTCCCACTGCTGGGACACAGACCTCTCTGTGAGAGGGAGTAGGCCATAACCGGTGGATTATGGCGTTATTTGTAACTTAAAGATACAAGTCAGACAGCCAAATCATGCGAAATTATCTCGCACGGGATCTAAGACTAAAGACCATCTTAGTAAGACGAAAGAACTTCTCGTCAAGACCTCCAATCTACAACCCACCTAATGCAAATTTCGGGCGAGTAACTTACTCTGTAGGAACCCTCGTAGGATCCAGCTTAAAGGAAATATCAGTGCTATCTCTAGTCAGGTCTTTAACATGGTACTCCAGGTCGAGGGTCTCGTCTTTGTTCTTGATCTCACGCTCCAGCCGACACAGTACGTTGGTCAACTCCTTGATCTTCTCCCAGCCCATGTGACAGACGTCCATCAGCACTCGCTTACTGTTCTCTGTTATGTGCAGTTCCTGGGGGAAAATCGGTTCTATATTTTGACGGTACTAGCAAGACTATTAGGTACTTTTTTTTTTTTTTTTTACCTGGCAAAATCATCAAATGAGTCCTCCAACCCCGGGCAGGGCGGGAGGGACTGTCAGAATTCTACTGACTAAAATCCACGGTGTCCTTCAGTAGCCTGTTATGTTCCGGGGTCACGGTAAGGAAATAATCCCGCGACCCCGACAGGCTTTGGCCCTCTGAGAGGGGGGCCCCGTCATTATGATGACGCTCTTTGAGGCGCGCGTGGGACACAACGCGCCGTCGACCCGGGCATGGTCCATGGTCGGGCAGCGAGTTGCCCTTTACTCGCTGCCCGCATGCGCGGGCCTACGGTGGCCGGAGATCGTCTTGCGACGTCCGTCGCCGTGGGCGTGCACCACCGCGGTTGGGGCGGAGGGAGGACACTGCCCTCTCTCGCGCGCGGCCCGCCTCCTCCTTCGCGAGCATTACTGCTTCGCAGAAGGAGGCGACCGCCTCCCACTCCGTCTCGCCCCGCAGCATGGCCGCAACCAATGCCGGGCGCGAGAGGTCTCCGCCTATCGCAGCCGTGAGGACACGTCGGTGCTCCGCCCAAGCTGGGCAGTCCTGCACCGTATGCTCCACCGTGTCCTCCGGGCGATCTTCGCAGTGGTGACACCCAGGCGTTTCCTCCTTCCGCATTAGACACAGGTACCTCCCGAAGCATCCGTGCCCGGTGAGGACCTGCGTCAGGCGGAAAGTAAGGACGCCATGACTTCTCTCCAGCCACTCCACAAAGAGGGGTCTTACCGCCGCAATTGCGGCGTGCCCGGCCGTCGGTCGCGACAGTCGTCCCCTCCATACTGCCCTGAGATCGCGCCGGAGCTCCTCCCGCCGCGCCTCGACTTCTCGAGGCAGCGGGGTCACGCCCCGGCGCTGCGCCTCCACGCGCCACAAGACTAATTAGGTACTAGACCCAATTACTAAACAATATTATTACCTACGCGACGATTTTGTGGTGAATAAAAAATCAGTGTATCCACCACATTAAACCATTGTTGCAGCTAGATAACGGTAGTTTTAAATAAATAAACAATGATTAAAATAAATATTTTCAGATGTAAAATTAAATTGTACAATCGCGAGCAATATATGTAGTATTCAAAACGATTATGTGTTCTGCTGCCATATTGATTAACTTTTGCCTTTTCATTAGACTTCTATTTTGAAAGTCTTATATACTAAGTATTACGAAATAGGTGCTATTTCAAAGTGGAAACCAGTATTTCACGAGTAAATTGAGTTTGAGTTTTGGAGTGTAGGTAAGTACATAAACATGTTATTACTCGTAACTGTACAAGAACAATTTTGAACTTTAGAGGTTGGCCTACCCAAGTCAGAAAAACCTTGCAGTTCCTTCGTCTAGTAAACACTGTCTATATAAAGGTACCTTAAGTAACTCTTCCCCAAGTTGGTCCCGAGTCAGTTCCGGAGGGACTCTCTGGTCTCTGTTGGAGAGACACTGGGATATTACCATGAATGGGACTTGTAAAGATTCCAAGTGCAGTTCAGTCGCATGCTTTTCTTCTTTTAATGCTCTGATCTCGTCTATGACAGAATCCCTCGTGAACCTTTGCTTCTCCCTCCATGCTTGGACTTCGAATATTCTGTAAAGCACACGAAATTTTTAAGAAAAGACGTTGTAAATAAAAAAGTATAAATGTAGGATTTTACCTATCCCTCAATAATTCATTGTTAACATAGTTATCCCATCTTGTGGTGACTGCAGTTTCATTCCTCAGCTGATTAGCTCTTTGCCTCAATTCGTAAGACTCAAAGCGACGGAGCCTGGCCTCATGTTGTAGCCTCTGAATATTCCTTGTCCAGTCTAGCACGGTCAAACGGCGGTGAGGCTTCTCAAAAACTGGTATAGAAGCATCCATTTTTCTTAAGAAATGAAAACTACGCTCTATCCTAAAATGTGTTGCTATCGGAATGTGAAAATTTCGAGTTGTTTGATCAATAAAGGACGTGGGTTTCCAAGCAGAATTTGAAATAAGTTGGTCTAGAAACAGCTTCCAATGTCCATTGAACCTACTAATATAGATTTTATAGGTATTCATTTTCAGGAAGTTCTAAATTGATATTATTCTAATATGTGAAATGCATATCTGAAGGTAGACTTTTTAGTTAGAATAGTTAAAAGGGGTTTCCTTGGGAAACACTATTTGAATTTCGCGCCAGCAACAATAACGGAAATGGTACTTACTGAACATTTAAGGTTATAAAAATATTTGCGCATGTAATTTTCTTTCTCTTAAATCCATAAATTTGTCTAAATTTTAATAAACAATTACTACAATATTACTAAAAAAAACGTAAAATTCAGTAAAGAAAATCTCAACGTGTGATCAGACAACGGAAGCGCCAGTTGTCAGAATAACACCAAAATCAAATATGGCCGACTAGTAGCATTTTGCAGCAATAAAAGTCAAGCCAACTAATGTGTGTTGGGCTAGAAATACAGTAGAAAATATTTAAAGTCCTGCTAAAATAAGCGTAGCTGATTGATTATTAACTTTAATTGCTCATAAACTCAGTATTTATTATCATTTGTGTTGATTCATCGTTGTCACAAATAAAATGTAAGTTGGCATAGTATCTTGTTAGCATTAGCATTCGCTTCGTTTGGTTTGGTTAGTTTATTGAAATTTTGTGATTTAGGTACGACGATAGACGTGGAGGACGTGGCGGCAGCCGCGGTGGTAGCCGTGGAAGCCGCGGCGGCGGTAGAGGCAGTTCTCGAGGAGGACGGTCTAGTGATCGCTCCCAGGAGAGAGGAAGCAGCCGCTTCGGAAGCAGCCGGGGAGGCCGCGATGGCGGCGGTAGGGGAGGACGCGACGGCGGCCGCGGCTTTGGAGGTCGCGGCGGCGGCCGTGATGACTTCCGCGGAGGGAGTTTTGGGAAGAATGACCAACCGGGCGGCAATCTTCGTAAAATCCGCTGGGACACAATCACTCTGACTCCGTTCCAGAAAAACTTCTATGTGCCGCACCAGAACGTGTCGTCGCGCAGCCAAGCTGAGATAGAAGCGTACCGCAGCCAAAACCAGATCACAGTGAAAGGACGCGACGTTCCGGCCCCAAGCATGTACTTTGAAGAGGGTGGCTTCCCAGATTATGCTATGAAGGAGATTCTGAAACAAGGTTTCCCACATCCAACTCCAATTCAGGCTCAGGGTTGGCCTATTGCTCTGTCTGGACGGGATTTAGTGGGAATTGCTCAAACTGGTTCTGGAAAAACCCTGGCATACATATTGCCAGCTATAGTACACATAATTAATCAGCCTCGGCTGCTGAGAGATGAGGGGCCCATTGTTCTGGTTTTGGCTCCAACTAGGGAGCTTGCCCAACAGATACAACAGGTTAGTCTTCTTACATAATAAAAATCTGATTTTTGCTCTCAAATGAATTTGAAAATAACAAAAGGCCTGCTATTGGACTGATACAAGGTTGCCTGAGGTTTACTCATAGAAGCAACACTTGAGTCATTTGTCTCTAATATAAAAATACTTTTAACAATAAAAATATAAGATGAGTATTTGTTTTCATTGTGCTACTCCAGGCGTTGATCTCAATGAATGGAATCGCTGCGGAGATGACGGACAATCCAAACGAACTGGAAATAGTAAATTGACCCAATTACATTAATTAGTAGAACTAGCTTATTGCAGGCAGGCTATGTTCGAAAACCTAATGAAAAATATTGACATGATTTTTCGACGTTTTTTATTTCAATTGTTATCCCAAATTCAAAATTGCTCTTTTATTAGGTGAGGTTTCTGAACGTAACCTTATTATTTTGTTTTTAGTTTTGGGCACATATATTTTTATTATTTCTCTTAGACCTTGCAGCTTATCTGTGGAATGCTTTCTTTACTATGTAGTTACAAATTATAATTATGTTGAAAAGGCAGTTTGCTGTTTACCTCACCATCTAAACATTAAATAATTATGTATTATTATGTAATTATCAAATTTAACACATTACTCACTTGGAGAACCGAGAAGGCATGCTTTCCTTTGCAAAGCTTCCTGTTAAAAACAGGGGACAATTTAACATTTTTTTGTGATAGGGAAAATACACTTTGGGTCAAGCAACAAATTCAATTACTCTGGGTCTTGCTAATATGATACAACAACTCTACTATTCTAAACATTCAAATTCAGCTACTCAGTAGTAAAATATTTTGTTTTTGTTGATGTTCTTTTAATAATTTTATTTATCTTAGGGCTGGTTTTTCAATAGTCAGATAACCGTTAACTGAGAAATAAAAATGGCGGTTTGACAGCTTATCTATGAAAAATATGTCATACCATTATTTTTATTCCTCAGGTAACGGTTAACTGCCTATTGAAAAACCAGCCCTTAGTCACCTATCTGTCATGCTTTCATTTTTACCTTAACAAGTAAGAGCAGATTAGGGCGGGGCAGTTCAAACAACTATAGATTTATAGCCGTTGTTTGTTTAACCAATGAATGTTTTAAGCCATTATTTCTATACAAGCACCAACCAATGCTGACCTTCAAGTCATTGCATCACAGTAAGTTAATAAAACCTAATCTAATCCTACACAGTTGTGCAAAAGCTTGCCATTTTATGTTTATTATGAAAACCACACCAATATGCTAGTTCTAAACTCATGGGCATATCCACCACCCACAGTTTACTAAATTTATGTCTTGCCTAACTTGGAAACGCCTGGATTAGGTAACCATCACCGTCATCTCTCCATTTAAAGCCAAAGCTCCTAATAATCTGCTCTTACACACATTCTATATTCATTTATTAAAGTTTTGTTTCTTCAAACAGCTGAAATGGAATGTTTATACACAAATTAAAGATTTTCACCCTGTTTGCAGGTGGCCAATGATTTTGGTCAGAGCGTCCAAGTGCGCAACACTTGTGTATTCGGTGGGGCGCCCAAAGGACCGCAGGGCCGCTGTCTGGAGCGAGGCGTCGAGATTGTTATCGCTACACCGGGAAGACTGATTGATTTCTTGGAGAAAGGTGAGATTTTTCAAAAGTAACTGATAGAAAAAATAATTTTATGAACTGGTAATAGGTACCATGAAAAGACAGTCTGGTTACGAAAAAATTATACAGGCCCTCGTATTGACATTACCATTTAACTGACTTCAATAAAACACAGTTCCATATGCCAACTATCCTTACACAATAAAACCGATGCAACAATTTGGTCTTTAGAAACTTTCATATGTAAAAATGTTCCTTCAATACAAGTATGTGTCATCAGATACAACAAACCTCCGTCGTTGCACGTACTTGGTGCTGGACGAAGCTGACAGGATGTTGGACATGGGCTTCGAGCCACAGATTCGCAAGATCATCGAGCAGATCCGACCAGACAGACAGGTGAGTGAAATGAAACATTTTTATTTTTGACTAGCTATTGCCCTCGGTTTCTCCCGCTGCTTCACTCGCTACTGGTCGTAGCGTGATGTTTTATAGCCTTCCTCGATAAAGGGCCTACAAACAAAAAAAAAAATCAGTTTAAACCAGCAGTTTATAATATTAGTATAGATATAATTATTTTTGTTACTAGCAGTCCTTATACCTTTAGTTGTCAAATGCCAAGTCTGCAAACTAGGCATAAAAAATCAAAATCAAATGTTTTTTTACATAGGGGCCATGTGTGCACTTAAAAACATCGACAAGTGCTTTATAAGGGTTTTGGTACCATGTCATGTAGCACAGTTGGGAAGACACTACTTGTCTTATGATTCACGAAGAACTGTTTTCTGTCCTATCTTCATAATTCTTCTATTACAATAGTAGGGTAGGTATTTGACTGCAAAAATGTAATTACTTAGATTATCAAAAAATATTTGACACGTATTTTTTTTTGTTACATGTGTAAACCAAACATGTAGGTACAGTTTATACTTGCTTCTGACGTCAGTAGCCGCCACTCTCGAATTTTGATGCGTTATATACTTATATCTTTGTAAATAATATGCATTAGGGATGATTCTCATTAGAGCGGGCCGTGCCCGGGGCGGGGCCCGAACGGGGCACGGTTTAAATCTGTTACATATATTGGTTGGAGTGTACGCAACGACTATTTATTACTAGACTACGCATTGCACAATCTAACGAACAAAACTATTCTGCCAACTCGCTGAGGTACTACGTAAGCGAGGGGGACGGGGTACTGCGCTGTGATTGGCTAACTCAAGGTCTGTTCTGTCTCAACGTATGTTTACGGCTCACAGGATTGGTCGAAATGAGACGAATATAATAATAATAATAACTTTTTTGCCTAATGTGTTGGCAGACATCGGTCGCCTGTTATTAGGAGTCTAGTATTATATCGTCGTTGAGTGTACGTAACGGGGCACTGAGGAAAAAACAACACTTATTATACTTACTTTTTATGGTTTTATCGTATGGAGGACATCAAAAGAAACAACTTTTTCCCGTGATTTTTTTTTGTGAGGTCGATGACCGCTGAGCTAGAAGGCAAAATTTAACTCTCATTAATGAAGGCGTCTGGGACTTAGAAAATTTTGAGGAAAAAGCAATGAAAAAGACAAAAAATTTCACCCAAAAACAACGCCTAATCAAGCCTTCGGGATCCGGTGGGATGTGGGAGTACTAGGGTGGGGAAACACCGGGGGACGACCTCAAGGTCAAGGTCAAATTAAAAAAGACGCTGACACGGGGTACGCTCGAGGTCAGTGACCTTGACCTCTCAAGGTCAGATTCATAAAAACCCCTTTTAACCTACCCTGTCCAAGTCGGAGAGCCCCAAGTCTCGAGCTCACTTCGCTCGCTCTTGGACTAAGTTGCTTAAAGGGCAAAGTCGGAGCCCCGCTTCGCGGGGCTTTATGGTCATAAAAGAAATAACCACGAAGGGGATGGCGGGGTCTGTTCGCTCGCTTTAAGTCTTTTTTTCATAGTGCCCCGTTTCGTATACCATGACCTATTTCATAACTCTAATCGACGGACTCATTATTTACGCAATTTATTGATACCATCAACATGCCTATTGAGTTTACAACAGTACCTATAAATCTATGCATATCTATGTTTAGAAATTGATTAACTGATAAGTTCAGGTGTTAATGCTACCTGCGCTGTTAGATGAATATGCTAACTATAAATTATTTATAGTTGTATAGTGTGTGTTCGTAACTATTCCTTGCCAATAAAAGCCGAAATTGGCAACCTATTTTTTTTTTCTCCAAACAATATTATTGATAGATTTGATAAAATCTGCGTTGGCATTATGTTAAGGAAATAGGATAAAAAAATATATTTCTGTAACAGGTTCTCATGTGGTCAGCTACCTGGCCTAAAGAAGTTCAAAACCTTGCCGAGGAGTTCCTTCATGACTACATTCAGATCAACATCGGTTCCCTGAGTCTGTCTGCCAACCACAACATTCTGCAGATTGTGGATGTGTGTGAAGAATGGGAGAAGAATGATAAGCTCATCACACTCCTCACTGAGATATCCTCTGAAGAGGAGACCAAGACCATCATATTTGCTGAGACTAAAAGACGGGTGAGTTCCTAACATAATCTATGATGATTTATGAATATGATGCATCTAGGGAACTTAAATGTTTTGGGCTTATGAAGACCACAGGATCATGTTGGATGCAAGCTGCTTACAACCAGTGCAATTGGAAGTCGATGGGGGAGGCCTATGTTCAGCAGTGGACGTCTTATGGCTGATATGTTGGTGGTGATGAATGTTTAGGGTATTCATGTTTGTGAAGTTTAGCAAATTAATTTAATAATTTGTTGTTGTATACAAAATTACAAAATAATACAAAATTTCTCAATTACATTCGTGTAACTTATAAGTTACACGAATGTAATTGAGAAATTTTGAGGATAATGTTAGATTTGATCTAACATTAAGCAATATATTTTAACAACTTTATGTCGAAAAAAAAAAATAATATCATTCACCAAATATGGGTGAAATTTTCAATACCAAATCGCTCACGCAAACCTATGTAAAGGTCGATGAAATTACAAAAACAATCAACCGCGCGGGCTGGCGCGCTCTCGCCATCCATGGAGACAAGAACCAGCAGGACAGGGACTATGTCCTCAACCAGTTCCGTATGTCCACCGGAGGAATACTGGTCGCCACCGACGTCGCCGCCAGAGGCCTCGGTAAGTACCCACTCACACAGAACCCGCGGCCGTGGCACATGACAGGGTATCATAAGACACACGAGAAATAGTCTAGGGCTTTTATATGTCTGAATAAATCATACAATTGCAGTTCAGTATATTACTAGCACTATTCGCTTTCTGAAGAACGAAATAGTCACTGTAAGTTGCCCAGAAGTTACTATCTTATGTTTGTGCCACCGATCAAGTTTATTTTAGTTTATTTAAAACGTTACATGGTGGTGATTGTAGTTCTATCCCGCCGGATGATGAGGGCATCAAACAAAAGATGAAATGACACAGTTGCGAGTACTAAGAGTCTATAATCAAATGAAACATGGCGGTGTCTCGCACTGTACCACCGGGGTGTTGTAATGGTCTAAGAGATGTCAGGGGCGTAGCGGAGGTATATTGATGCCATTGCTTAGTGATAATCGTGATCAGTTGTTATGTGACACAACTGCCCAAATAGGTTCCAGTATTCACGTTTTTTTTTGCAAAAGTAACTCAAGATCACATCTTCAATATACACTTCTCATCAAAAAAATCGAAACACTTTCGTTTTTATTGTTTTTGTCCTAATTTTTTACAAAAGAGAATTAATTCCATGAAAAAAAAACATTACTGTGTAGCTGGCAGTTTGGTCATTACAGTAAGAAGAAAAAAATCAAAATTCGAAATAATTTCATTTGTTTATCCTATAAATGAAATTAATCACTGTTTTGAGACAAATGTGTATTTAGGGTTGGAGTACGTTTCTCGTTTAAAAACTAAAAATTAGCGCTTGTCTTTAAACTTTCTGTTTCTTATTTCATTTACTGTGACTTTGGGACGTCTGAAAAAACTTTTTTTTCTAAAACATATGGATACTTCGCCCGCAGAAGCCGCCCAAGTGGTGGCATTGCTGGATTCTGGACTTAGTCAGCGTGTTGTGGCTGCAAGATTGCATCTAAGCTTATCATCTGTTCATAGAGTCTACAAACGCTATCGGGAGACTGGTTCGTTCACGCGCCGTTCAGGATCTGGCAGGAATCGGGTCACTTCTGAGCGAGATGATCGATTTATTGTAACAACTTCTTTACGAAATCGACGCCTTAACGCTTTTCAACTGCAGCAGCAGCTTCGCGTTGTACGAAGAGTAGCTGTAAGTGACTCTACAATAAGAAGAAGGTTGAAGGAACGCGGATTGGCACCGCATAAGCCAGCGAATGGGCCGAAATTAACTGCAGACCATCGAAGAGCGCGCCTTAACTTTGCACGCGAGCACCTAACTTGGTCATACCTTCAGTGGAGCAAAGTACTGTTTTCTGATGAGTGTAAAATTATGCTGTATGGTAACGACGGAAGGAACAAGGTCTACAGAAGAGATGGAGAACGCTTTGCACAATGCTGCATTGAAGAAAAGGTCAGCTATGGTGGCGGTTCGTGGACGGTTTGGGGAGGAATCAGCGCCGACGGTAAGACAGAACTTGCCTTTGTGTCTGGGCCACGGCTGCCTGCACTAAACTCTCATCGGTACATCGAACAGTGTCTTGAACCTCATGTGATGCCCTATGCACATTTTATTGGCAACGACTTCATATTCATGCACGACAATGCTAGAGCTCACACCGCGGGCGTCGTACGAGATTATCTTACCGAAGTCGGTATCTCCATTATGGTATGGCCAGCAAGAAGCCCGGACATGAATCCCATTGAACATCTATGGGATGAATTAAAGAGACGAATTCGAGCAAGAGATCCAGCCCCAGAAACACTTAGCCAGCTGCAAAATGCAATCCAAGAGGAATGGGATAATATACCACAACATGTGATCGTGACTCTCATCCGATCGATGAAGAACCGTATGGAAGCAGTAATAAGAGCTCGCGGAGGGAATACAAGTTATTAAATAAACGTTTCTTACATTTTTTTTTCATTTACGCGTGTTGTTTTACCCATTTCCTTCATATTCCATACAGGGTAAAAATTACTCATTATACAAAATACGAAACCTATGAAGACTTAATTTGAATTTAGAACATTAACATTAGGATTTAAAAACCTCATACTACTCACTATTAAATGACATTTTACATTTATTCCTAAATATACACATTTTTCTGATAATCCTTATCAAATCATAAACTGCGAGGTGTTTCGATTTTTTTGATGAGAAGTGTATGTCATAAACGCAATAAACGTATTTGAGAAAATATCAGTAATAATTGGACACTAAAAAGCATGTAAGATCATTTAAAGTGAATATTGGAACATGACCTACAAATACTAGTAAATACAGCAATGGTACGGTGATACTGCTATATTCTCGGGCCACGATAACTATTCTATTCTGGTGGTAGATATTTATACAATACAAATGCTTAATTCTTCAGAAATTTTACCAGACATGGAGTATTTTAATTGCATTGCATATTGTAAAAATCTACCACAGACGTAAACATCTTAGCCCGATAATAATAAAATAAATTTCCATGACTGACTTGGCATTATTCTCGAATGTTTTTCATTTCAGAGGCGCATGCGTGCAGTGTTAACGGCTAGACTATCGGTGTGTTGCTGACCTTACCTAAAGCTTGTTACCGTGTTGTAACAATAATGATCAAGTGACAGTACACTGTCAGCGCACACTGTTTCAATATGAGCATGCTGCCTCTAATATTAAATGGGAATTGAACATTAACATCATCATGGTCTTATGTTCTGGAGTTTTCGATTTCAAATTATGGGGAGATGACAAGTTTTACTCTGTCAAAAACAATTGGTTGTCAAAATTAAAGGTAAAATTAAGACCATATTTTATTAGAGCAATACATGCTTGGTTATTTGTCATGAGAGATTTAATCCGAAGCCCTTTGGCCTGCCCTACGCAACTGACAGTCGCGCGGTTAAAGGGCGCTAACGTAAGTCAGCACACCACCACACCGACTCTTGGCCTGCACACTCCGGACTGACGGGCATAATACAGTTATTTCCAGTTTAGCGGTGACTGACGTGCCGACGACACACGATAAGGTAAATATTATGTGTCTTTCATGTTTGAGATGAGCGTTCTAGTGCGATACTTGCATGAAATTGTGAGGTGAACATTCTATTACTATTCTTACCATCTATTTTTATTAGAATGTATTACTAAACAATTTGTTGGGTTAAAAATCTTTAATTCTAAATCATTTAGCTCTCACCTTGAACCCCCATCTCAAACACGGTTACTTCAATAGTCCAATACATTCATTACTGTGTTATCATCACTACTTCCCCGTGCTAACATGCCTGCTTGGACACAGATGTGGAAGACGTGAAGTTTGTGATAAACTATGATTATCCCAACAACTCGGAGGACTATGTGCATCGTATCGGACGCACGGGACGCTCCCACAACACCGGGACTGCTTACACGCTGTTCACACCCAATAATTCGGCCAAGGTAATTTATGTAGCGATTTTTTGTTATAATGTTCAGATGGCCGGGTGGCCCACAATGAGAACATAATGAGCCACTATGCCATGCTAGCTAAAGAAATTTCTTTAAAAGTAAAGGCATAAGGTTCCAGTAAAAAAAAAGTGATAATAAAAATATTGTGACAAAAATAAAACTTTCCCTATTTGTAATAGGCCAAGGATCTGATGAACGTACTACAAGAGGCTAACCAGGTGGTGAACCCCAAGCTGTTGGAGCTGGCACAGTGTGGCATGGGATTCAAGGGAAAATACGGTGAGTTCTCAGATACTTTTTATATTTCCTAATTAATTAATAGCAATTGTGCAACTTCTTTGGAATGATATCTAAATAATAAGTTAGTCTAAACCGTGTCTTCTGTTGAGTTGCAGGTCGCAACCGTTACCGCGACGAAGGCTCTGGCGGACGATTCGACCGCGGCGGGCGTGGACGCGGCGGCCGGGACGGAGGGCGTGGACGCGGCGGACGGGACTCTGGCAGTCGCGGCCGCTTCGGCGGCGACAGGAGTCAGTACTAATTGTGTGTTTATGTAGTACTTACGTCTGTGTGTTTTTTTGTCTGCTTTCACTACACATCGCCTTGTGCTCTGTGATAGCCTGATATTCTCGATTATAAGAAAAGTATACATTTGATACTTACATAAAAAACACAACCTTGCTGTACGCTATGATCAACAGATAGAGTACAATCTACATTCTAAACAATTACAACAACATTTTTAAAGCAAATTATACAATCGCTCTAGTAGCGGCAAACCATGCTCACGCACAGAAAATGATATCGAATTCTGTTTCCCGCAGGTTCCAGATGGGACGACTCAAACAACGATTACGACAACCAAAGCCCATACAATACTCGTTCGAATTACAACCGTGACAATAGCAGAGACGGCTTCCGGCCGGACAACGGTTTCCGAGGAAGAGGACGCGGGCGCGGCGCCTCCAGCGAGGCTCCGTCCCCGGCGGCGCCCCCGGGCTCCTCCTACAACAACTTCGCGGGTGCTCCGCAGTCCTTCAACGTGCCGCCTCCCACCAGCTACTACAACATGTACTCGCAGCCCCCACCGCCGCCCGCCACCAAGTACCCCGCTAAATAGAGGTTTTATTTAGGTTAAGCTCGACTGGATGTGGTGTGAAATTAATGTGAAAATAGGATTAAGTGTGGGACGTTGTGTATTTTAGTGATTTATCGCAGTGCAAACGCTGTTTTTGGGTTAACTTGCTTCCATGCGACAACTTTCGAATGGCTGGCTACGTCGAAAAGTTTTCAAAGAAATCTATTGAAATGAACTTTAGTAAATTTACTTCTCCGCCCCCTTTTAGTAGCACGATTAAAACCACTAAAATTAATAACGCTCTAAGCTTGTAGCTATGAAGTGATAACACCAAAAGGTCCCTCCTGTAAGTAACTTATCAAAAACGATAAGCATTGTTTCACTCCTGTCTAGTTGTAAATGATAATAGTTTTAATTTTTAATTTCTAAGTTTCTGTGAAGTGATGGCTTGGAATCGGACCTATGAGGTTATAGACTCGATCATATCGTTTAATAGAGTAATGTGGCAACAGATTTGTATACGTTTAGAGTCTCAGATACCATGCTTCAGTGTAATAGAAAAAAAGTGGTATTTACGTATTTTAATTTTGCAATGTGAAGAATTATAATAAATTAGGGTATAATTTAATAGAGCATTTTAAATTCAGAAAATTGTCTATTTCTGCTTTCGTGTTTCCATCGTTATTTCTAGTTATTCTGTGTTAAGAAATAGATAAATCAGTGTTGTTCTCTATTCAAACTGCACTATAGCAGAATTATAGTTGGTGTGCCACTTATCAACAAGTGTCTTATTAAGTAGCATAAATATTTAGCAAAACTATTTCTTTCCACAGCACTTTAAACCATAGCTCATTGCACTAAATTTGATTGTTTTTCTAAATAAGTAACATTCCTATGTCGTGTAACTCTGACACCATAACCTTCATACTTGTGATGTATGAATTGTGCAACTCAAGGAAAATAAAGTTTAATCGAATTATATTACTTGTTTATTTCCTTTGTATGTAAATCTCTATGGATGACCTAGTACGTAAGTCATGGGTAGGACTTGAGCCTCATTTAAGTTATTATTTACCTTTATTTCAGGCAACTTTGGCCCATAACATATAATACATATCATTAATATAATAATTATAAACAAACTAATACACATGAATCACCTACAAACTAGACTTATTGACAATTACACACGAAGAGGCGGCGTCGTGTTTCGCTGACTGGTGCCGCGCAGCCTGGACTCGCACTCTGTACATTTTTATGTAGGAACGACAAAATTCCACATTGTCCACAGCTGTATAACCTTTAAGCTAAAGCCTTTGGCCAATCGGAATTTACAAAACTAATGCCTTGTTTCATGAATGGTTCGGAACAGCACACACACATTTAAAGGCGCTCCCTCACCGCGAGCGTTCACCTGTAATGTAACGTTACAGATTCGAACATTTCATCAGTGACTGAAGACAATCGAGCATCACAACACCTTGTATCAAATCTATACTAAATTAGTACAGGATCCGTATATAGAATGACCTTCACCGATCGAGTAACCGGATGAAATGTGTTTATTATGAATTAAAATATGTTGAAGAATGTGACGGTGATGGGTTGCCTCATAAAATCCTGTCAAGGATATTTTTAATTAATTTTTTAAAAGGTTATTTTTTTTCAATACCTTCACCGATAGAGTAACCAAAGAAAATTAACACCAATTGAAAGTCCGAAGTCTATAGAATATGCTAACGTAGGGTTGCCTACCTTTTTCTTGTCAAGGGTATAGGGTTGCCTAATTTGAACAGGTGATAAAAAAATGCTACCTTCACCGATCGAGTAACCAAATAAATTATATATCAAAATAAAGACATTTTTTTTACGAATACGATGGTATACGGTTGCCTATGAAAAACTTGTCAGAAATTAGGGTTGCCAAGCGTTGAAGTTTGAAAATTTTAGACGGTTGGAAGCACATGAGTAGATAAACGGACTAAGCTTCTTAAGAACGAGCAAAATTGTTACCTATTTTGGTAGGGTTGTCACAATAGGGTAGACAAATTAAACAAAAATATATTAAATAGCTTTATTATTCAGTATGATAGAATCGAATCAAATAATTTAATTGAACTAAGCCAATTACAGGCAATTTTGAATTGTCAAAAGACATTTTTAAAGGTGTTTGGTCACCAATATATTAGAGACCAAACACCTACCTTCAAGAGGGCGCGCGTTGTCAAATAGACCGCGCTTCGTACCACTTTATATACCGCCCGTTCTTACCTTATAGTAGCCATACACCATCCTGCCTATCGTACGATCGCGGATCGATTTGACGCTTGTAATTGTTTCAAATTGGCAGTTCGTCCATATACACCATACACTATACTGCCTATCGTACGATCGATTTGACACAACTTCAAATCTGCAGCAGTGATGCCAACTCAGCAACTTTATAGCTAGATCTGGCTATTATTCGGTGACGACAGCTACAATTTTATAAAATTTGTGGCTAAACTTTTTAGCTACTTTTTCTAGCACCATTTCATTTGTATTTCCTTACAAGTACAGACCAGTAAATATGCAACGAAGGATGAATAACAGACCGAACAGACCGAATAATTTTCGACCTTATCGACATTTAAAATTTAGTTTGTTTTTCTCACATTCTCGTTAGCTAACATTGCTCCTTCATTAAAATCCGGTGTTTGCATTTATGTCAATAAGGTCGAAAATCGCTTGAAGGTCGGAAAACATTTGCTTAACGATAGCAAGTTAAAAAACAGGTGCAAGGGATTTTCGACCTTATCGACATTTAAAATTTAGTTTGTTTTTCTCACATTCTCGTTAGCTAACATTGCTCTTTCATTAAAATCCGGTGTTTGCATCAGTGTCAATAAGGTCGAAAATCGCTTAACGATAGCAAGTTAAAAAAAGTGGTGCAAGCAATTTTCGACCTTATCGACATTTAAAATTTAGTTTGTTTTTCTCACATTCTCATTCGTTAACATTGCTTCTTCATTAAAATCAGGTGTTTGCATAAATGTCAATAAGGTCGAAAATCGCTTGAACCTTTTTTTAACTTGCTATCGTGGTCCCTTGACACCTCTCAAGTTTTCAATCGTATTTTGGTTTAAAATAAAATGAATAACACTTTTTTTTTTATAAAAAAAAATCCTAGAACTAAAACTATTAAAGTTCATCATCATCATCATCAGCCGGAAGACGTCCACTGCTGAACATAGGCCTCCCCCTTAGACCGCCACGCCGAACGACAATTCGCCACTTGCATCCATCGGCTGCCCGCGACCCTCACGATGTCGTCGGTCCACCTAGTGGGAGGCCTGCCTACGCTGCGTTTTCCGGTCCGTGGTCGCCACTCGAGAACTTTTCTTCCCCATCGGTTGTCAGTAAACTATTAAAGTTACACAAGAACAAAAGTTTGATTTCACAATGTCAATGTCTTTTGACAATTCGAAATTGCCTGTAATTGGCTTAGTTCAATTAAATTATTTGATTCGATTCTATCATACTGAATAATAAAGCTATTTAATATTTTTTTGTTTAATTTGTCTACCCTATTGTGACAACCCTACCAAAATAGGTAACAATTTTGCTCGTTCTTAAGAAGCTTAGTCCGTTTATCTACTCATGTGCTTCCAAACCGTCTAAAATTTTCAAACTTCAACGCTTGGCAACCCTAATTTCTGACAAGTTTTTCATAGGCAACCGTATACCATCGTATTCGTAAAAAAAATGTCTTTATTTTGATACATAATTTATTTGGTTACTCGATCGGTGAAGGTAGCATTTTTTTATCACCTGTTCAAATTAGGCAACCCTATACCCTTGACAAGAAAAAGGTAGGCAACCCTACGTTAGCATATTCTATAGACTTCGGACTTTCAATTGGTGTTAATTTTCTTTGGTTACTCTATCGGTGAAGGTATTGAAAAAAAAAAACCTTTTAAAAAATTAATTAAAAATATCCTTGACAGGATTTTATGAGGCAACCCATCACCGTCACATTCTTCAACATATTTTAATTCATAATAAACACATTTCGTCCGGTTACTCGATCGGTGAAGGTCGTTCTATATACGTATCTTAGACTAAATGTACGCGAATGCTCATCAGTCGGGAGGTAGTATTGTAATGTAATGCTCATGGACTTTGAGCATTCTATAATGTTACACACGCGAATGCTCACGGTGGGGAGCGCCTTTACAATTTTTTTTTTCCACGAGCTTCAATTTCAAGTACAGATAGCAAAAGAAAGTCTGGCATAATAAATTATCGAGATGATACAGAACTGATGTGCCTCGCACTTCGCCTCCTTTCACTTTAAAGTTCGAACTCAATGTACTAGGAGAACAGGATCAATAAAGGTGTTCAGTTCATGCCGCCCTAACCGGTCTTCTATACTAATAAAAATGTTCGGTGAGTACTGAATACCCAAAAAATGTACTAGGACTGAATAAATTCAGGGTACAGCTTGGCCAGAACATCTTGAAACGGAACTAATCTTTTGTTTGCTGACAACGTTTTAAATCTTTGATATTTGATGTAAACAAAGAACACAGGTTTGTTAGATTTATTATTGCGCCATAAAACTAACGTAATAAGTAAAAAAAAAAAAAAAAACTTAGTGCTGGTAGCGAGAGCACAGTGGCGACTTTCGGTTTTCTACTCTAATTTGCCAAGCTGTATTTACAGCTTGACATAAAATGTAGAAAACCGGAAGTCGCCACTGTCTTCGCGCTACCAGCACTTTGAATGATTTTTTTTTTCACTTATTACGTTAGTTTTATGGCACATTATTAAATCTAACAAACCTGCGGTCTTTGTTTAAATCAAATATCAAAGATTTTAAAACGCTGTCAGAAATAAAAAAAATTGTACCGTTTCAATCCGTTCTGGCCAAGCTTAATGTACTTACATAATTATTAACTGTTCTGTCCCAACCCACATACAAGTTTTGGGCAGAATCTCTGATAAAAGTATTAGGCTTGCATGAAATGAAGGTGGTATTAATCATTAAATAAAAGCAGACAGGAGTTTAACACTATTTTCTAAATAAAAAAAAAACAATATAAAATACCATTTAACGAGGTGTTTGCCCTGTGTCTGCCCCACGCTTGGAATTTCTCCTGTGTCGTGGTTTCGTTTAGAAGCATTTGACGACGCGACGTGCGGGAATCGAACCCGCACGGTTCGGGGTCAAATGTTTAGTTTCTCCACCTGTGTTGAGCAGTGAGCACGGAGACTACAAAAAAACTCTGGGTCCCGTGCTCCTACTAAAGCAAGGTTTTTGGTTCTATTGTACCATAATGATATCAGTTGGATCAGACTCAAAATCGGAATTAAGCCACGTATTCACTGAGATCTCGAGACTCAGAAACAAAATCTACGTGTTTCTAAAACAAATCATTTTGTTTCAGAAACATATAATTTTGTTTCTGTAACCACTACGTGTTTGGGTGCTTTTATAATTTACCGTGCCACGGCACGGTACGGCACGTTTTTATCGCCACGGTAAAGTAGGAAAGCAAAATGTATGCATTTGTATGCAAGCGCTTTTAATTTACCGTCCACGGCAACGGCACGCCGTGAACCGCAACGATCTGCCGTGCCGTTGCCGTAGCATACTGCGCTCCCTATGAAATCGTCGCGGCATTGTTGAGAGTGTAGTGTGTGCGTACAAGAAATTTGTATGTGTGCGTGCGTAGCCAAGAGGCGCGGGTGGCAGGGCGAGAGTATACGTAAGGGAGAAAGTGTGCGTCAGAATGGCTGGTTGCCTATGGCGTTGGTCAATGAGAGTTGATTCGAAAATTGCTACATAATTGCTTATATTTGCTACATATAATAAATAATTGCTACATAGGATATATACTTAGATATAAAATATTTTTTTTGACCAGCCATCCTGACGTCAGGATGGCTGGTCACCTCCTAGTTTAAAGTGAAGCGTACAGAGTTTCCCGAAATGTATTGCGTCAATAATTGCTTCATATTTACTTCATTTATCTCATTTATTTGTATCTTTAAAAGTATGCTAAATAAAGGATGTAGCAGTAATTTAAATTATCCCAAGGAAAAGTCCCTGATAAAATAATAAAGGCAAATAGTTGCAGTGCGTCTTCACTCAACGGTATTGCTACTTTAGGCGGCAGGCGTTCTAAATAAAATTGTTAAATGGCATGTTATGTATGAGTAGGTAAGTGGACAATAAGCATAATTATTAGAAGGATATAGTAAATAAAAAAAATACGAAGAGTAAAAAGAAGCTAATTCCACATTGTATAATATATGCGTAAAAATAATATGAAAATACTCGAAGTTGTTGACTCATATAATATCTACTTAGGACAAGTAAACTTCGAGAAAGGGGTCAACCACCAAATCCAACTCGGTTGGGCAGCGTTCGGGAAACTACGCAATGTCTTTCCGTCCGACTTACCCCAGTGCCTCAAGATGAAAGTCTTCAACCAATGTGTGTTACCAGTTATGAGTTACGGCACCGAAACGTGGTCTTTCACTATCGGTCTCATCTCAAAGCTCAAAGTCGCTCAACGAGCTATGGAGAGGGCTATGCTCGGTGTTTCTCTACGTGATCACATACGAGTCACTGATATAGTCCACCGGATTAGCAAGCTGAAGTGGCAATGGGCAGCCCATATTGCTCGCAGAGCAGATGGCCGATGCGGTCGAAAAGTGCTAGAGTGTAGACCACGGACTAGCAAGCGCAGCGTAGGACGTCCACCAACAAGGTGGCCAGTCAACCTTATAAAAGTCGCTCGATGCAGGTCGCTTCCAACCGGTATATGTGGAGATCAAAAGGGGAGGCCTATGTTCAGCAGTGGACGTCCTATGGCTGAGATGATGATGATGATGAATATGAAAATAAGCTAAAAAATTGTTTCGGGCGAAACTACCCATGCACATTTTAAAAAGGGGACATCTGGCCTGCGGGCCACCTTTTTTCGTGGGCGAGATGTCCCATAACCTCAGCATTAATTTACCTTATTGCCATATTATTTTTTCGCATATATTATGCAATGTGGAATTATCTTCTTTTTACTCTTCGTATTTTTTTTTATTTACGATAACCTTTTAATGTGCTCATTGTCCACTTACCTACTCATACATAAGATGCCATTTAACAATTTTATTTAGAACGCCTGCCGCCTAAAGTAGCAATACCGTTGAGTGAAGACGCACTGCAACTATTTGCCTTTATTATTTTATCAGGGACTTTTCCTTGGGATAATTTAAATTACTGCTCCATCCTTTATTTAGCATATTTTTAAAGATACAAATAAATGAAGTAAATATGAAGCAATTATTGACGCAATACATTTCGGGAAACTCTGTACGCTTGACTTTAAACTAGGAGGTGACCAGCCATCCTGACGTCAGGATGGCTGGTCAAAAAACATATTTTATATCTAAGTATATATCCTATGTAGCAATTATTTATTATATGTAGCAAATATAAGCAATTATGTAGCAATTTTCGAATCAACTCTCATTGACCAACGCCACAGGCAACCAGCGATTCTGACGCACACAGGGAGAAAGTATGTGATATAACGATTTTGTTGACATCCGAAAATAATTGAAAAACTTATTTAGGTCTTCCTTCAGGTTATCAAATAGCGTGTAGTATGACCACATGACCCTTCTAAATATTTTACTTTTAAAAGTGGATGTTGCCAATACTTTCTAGTAATATGTCTTTTTTACGTCTTAAATATAACAAATAGAGAGAAAGTAGTCGCTGTCTCTTCAAGAACATGTCTGCACTTTGAAGACGCGCAAAGCGTAATAATTTCACGGTGAATTATAAAATCACCCTACGGCACGGCATGCCGTCCACGGCCACAAAATTCTTCTTCACGTCCACGGTAATATCGTGCCGTGCCGTGAAACGGCAAATTATAAAAGCACCCTTTATCGGTATGTTTCGGGGCTCCCCACTTGCGGCGGAGAACACTTTACGTGATGTTTCAGAAACTGTGTATCCGAAACACTGTTGCTCAGTGAATACATGGCTTTAAATTGAGTCTCCGTGCTCCTGCTAGTTGGCGAAACTAGGCGGAGCACGGGAATTTACAAAATTAATGCCTTGTTTGGTGAATGGCTCGAACAGTAGGAGAAATAATAGGGTTGGGGCATAATAAAAATTTCGAAATCAAGGACGAGTTACCTCATATGACACGCGACAGCGATTTGCCGACAGCTTGAGGCGCGCATGAAACACAACACAGTGGTACTCCACACCCTGCTGCTCGTGGGCCAGACCACTCGCCGACAAATTATTGCTGCCCCGATCAAGTATGATGTTGACAAGTAAAACAAGTGTAAATGTAAAAAACGAAATTGTGCTCAAAAACTTCAATATTCTTTAACTGTATTCTAGGTTCTGTTACAAAATTCAAGAAACTTATTTCATTCAGCGTTATTGCACCAAGACCATAGAGGGATCCATCATCTCAACACATCAGTGTTTGTTAGTTTGGTTCTAATAATAAAAGAAAACAACAATAATTTTATTGGTAAAGATTTCATTTATTCCTACATAAATAGAACAAGATGATTGCAACTTCCTAGAGAACCTTGACAACACTTTGCAAAACTGTCAACTATCACTAAGTTGATTTATGATGACGGCTTGACTTGATGCTGTGTTAAGGTGTTTCATTATCTTAGTGACCGGAATGTGCTGGCTTGTCGGGGTCGACATAGCCGAGCTGCTCATCAGGAGTGTGGGGCCAGAAGGTAGGCTTGTTGATGGGGTCGAGGGCTTCCTCTGGGTAGGCATCACGGAAGTCTTCCATGGTCATCTGGTCGTATGGCAGGAGAGACTTGATCTGGGCAATCTGTTTCTGGTACCTGGAATGTCATTATGAAAAGTTAGTACTATTTATTTAGTCATTGATTTTAATTTGGGACATCTTTCAAGTTTTTAAACATAATTTACTAAGGAGAATAGTATAGAGAATGGGAGAATAGCACGCAAAATACGCGCATATGACGTGGAGTTGCGGATACCAGCCCGTTATACAATACAAGGAGAATAGTCTAAAGAATTTATATAAAATCTTTTGTCCGTTTTGTCCTGACTTTGTACATGGCAAAAGAATAATATTTAAATACATTAAGGTTAGTTTTTAAATTTAACCCTTAACTACCTAGCACATATTATTGTCACACAACCACCTAACATACGTCTGTAGGACCCCCGAGTTAAATAATTCACTATTGTTAAAAATATTAAGGAACGGTATTGTTTTTAGTAAAAAATCTATTTTGAACATTATTAAACTCTAATATTAGAAACAAAAGGCACATGAAATTCAACATTTTAT
The DNA here is from genome assembly GCA_954870645.1 of Agrotis clavis. NCBI lineage: Eukaryota > Metazoa > Arthropoda > Insecta > Lepidoptera > Noctuidae > Agrotis > Agrotis clavis. The sequence goes on along the minus strand of OX940931.1, from coordinate 2,545,413 downwards.
ATTTTTAACACCCAATCATTGTTGCAAGCTCCTATTTTAGGCTTACTTACTAACACGTTTGGAAGTTGAGATCTGCAAAAAAAATTTTCAGCAACAGAAAAATCTTATAAATTTTTTTGTGATATTAAATCAACGAGGAACATGGAAAAAAATAAAAATTCTCATCAAAATAATAAATTAAACAAAATTGCAGACTCTTAACTTATATCTTTTCATGACATCGAAAACACATCTTATTTGAGCATTCAAGAAGAATTAGCGCTTTTCATTCGAAACACTTAACATGTATTTTTTTTTTTGCGTTTCTTAGTACACTGGCAAGTAGTACCTACTGCTTTTACGAATTATCTATCGCTCTTCAGCACTGCTGGTGCCTGGGACAACTGCTAGAGGGTTCACGTTGTTCTGGAGGATACATTGTATACCGACACGTCTCTTACGGTGAAATTTCACATTACTTTCACGACGTGTCATATGCAGCTCATTCCGGTATGCTGTATTTATACCTTCCCTTTCCTCCACTATATTATGTTATAAAGTTTGTGATCGCGAAGAGGTCGAGGCTGATGACCAACGAAAGCGATTATAAAATATCTTTACTTCTTTTTTGCGGAACTTCCTCCAACAGCACATCATCCTCAGTTAAAAACACTTGATCAACACCATGTGAAGGAATGTCACTGTGTGATAGTGTTTAGTTGAACTGTATCTGGCCATTCGCATTCGGAATCAAACGCGCAACTTTTTTCCAGAACGTGGTTTGTATCAACATTCTCCGCATCACTATATTGGTAGTTTGGTATATTATCGTCATGTGATAATTCTTTTTAAAACCAGCTCTTAATAACGGACTGTCTATGTACTATTATAACTAAAATAATAAAGAAATACACAATTTACAATAATCACGTAACCACCTAACATACGTCTCTCAGACCCCAGCTTGTATTTATTTGCTCACCTGAGGCAAACGCGCAACCGTCCAACCCCGACAAGCCTTTGCACAGTATTGAGGGACGCTGGGAAAAGGTATAGGAAGGAACAAGGTGGTACGACACTCCCTCGCAAAAACATTCACGATTTGAAACCTAACAGGGTCTGTGAGACGTATGTTAGGTGGTTAAGGGTTAATATTACATTTGAAACATTTGGTAAATCCAAAATAGGTACTGACATTGGTTCAAGTAAAAAATGACATTATGTAAATAATATGAAGGAGAAATATGTTTCTGTGATAATAAGATAATAAAACTGTATTTCTTATTGATAACTTACTATGCAAATATGGAAATTCTTGAAAGAAAGTTAAGAACATAATTTAACTTACTCAGCAATGTTTGAATTAGATTCTTGGACGAAGGCGTCGATAGCTTTCTTGACCTCAGCCCATTGAGCATCAACCTGCGCGGTCTGTGTGTCGGCGGGGTAGGGCACCTTCAATGCTTCATACTGCTTCTGGAAGGAGTCCACCATACCAGGCACAGGTACGGAGTTCTTGTACACAGACCAGTTGATCTTCGGTGGCTCAGGTGGGTTAGCCAAAACCCTAAAACAAGCAAATTAAGTAATCAAAAATTGCCTAGTGAAAATTATGTAATCCATTGATCAAAACTAACCTTCGGAGGTAGGTGTCGGACTTTATTTTGAAAGCTGCAAGGTGTGCCTTCTGTTCGGCCGGGACCCTCTCAGCCAGGGCAGCCCAGTTTACGGAGCTCTGTGCAATCCTTTTCGCCATTTTTCGGCGTTTTTTATTTCTACAAAATCACAGGACTGTCAGGGAAATGGTCAAACGAGCATAGACAACGCAGATAGTACTATTACTTTTAAATTAGTTTTTGCTGTAATAGATACCTAGCTTTTCGCTCAGTTAACTTGTCTATGCCATCAAAACTTTTTTTTTTTTTTTTTTTTTTTTCTTCTTTTGGCAACAGTCGGAGACTATAGGATGCCAGTGTCGAGTAGCGACGGCCGAGCAGTATGTTGGGCCCGTTGAACCGTCGTCTTTTGTTTATACTCGGCGGTAGTTGTGTGCGTTAAGGATTAGTAACTGTAGGACAACGACAACGATTTTTGTTAGTTGTTAGTAAACATAAAAATAAAACTATCGAAATATAATATGAGCTATCTACATATTTAAAATAAGGGACATTTTAAGGGTTACAATTTGATATCATTTTCATTAAAAAAAACTGATAGGAGTTGGATAAGTTTGGGAGAAAAGTTAGTCAGAAGGGAATTGACATTAGTAGGGAGAGGAGTTTTAATTTTGGAGAGCTTATGATATAAGTCTAGGGATTGGGAATTCAACGGACATGAAAAGAATATATGTTCGAGGGTACCATCATCAAGACCACATTCGCACAAGGAATTGTCTCGAATGTGAATCTTGTGGAGGAACACAGGAGTGCAACAATGACCGAGTCTCAGTCTACATAAGGATGAAACTGTTCTTTTTGATAAATTCAGACATTTGTAAAACCAAGGTTTCCGCTGGATGTCAGGCTGGAGACTAGCATAGTAGGCCCCCTTGAGTTTCGAACTTACTCGCCACTCTGCTGACCACAATTTGAACAGCTTCTGTTTGGTATCAGCCCTAAGGTCGTAACTGTGTACCATGTAGTGTTTCCGATCAACCGGGTTTGATGTAGCATACTTAGCCAAGGAGTCGGCGCACTCGTTGCCATCAATACCCGAGTGACTGGGCACCCAAACAATCTCAATGTTTAAACCATTGTTCGTACAAATGTAAAGCAAATTGAGGATGTCAATGATAATTTTGCTGTGGGTTTTGGATTTAAATTGATTTTGACTAATGGCCTGAACACTGCTAAGAGAATCGGAAAAAATTACTGAATTTTTAATATTGTGGGTGTAAATAAAAGTAATAGCTTCTAGAATACCGATACATTCTCCTGTGAACACAGAAGTCTGTGGTGGACATTGGAATAAAAGGGCAATTTTTGAGTTTTGAAAATATGTTGAGATTCCAGTATAACCTGTTGTGGATAGTTTAGATGCATCCGTATAAAACAAATTCCAACCTTCCCAGTACCTTAATATGGCCCGGTCGAAGTCGCCTTTTACATCCTGGGAATTTTTAGAGATGCCAAGTCCCATAACAATCTTTGGCCTGAATTGGGTCACCTCATAAGCCGAAGAAAACACAGGAAGAGTGGGATGTTGACAAACAGGTGAAGAGAGGTGTTTAAGCTCTCTGTACCTGTTCATCAACGGAATGGATTTATTATTCCAGTAAGAAGACAAGTTAATAGAAAGATAGATTTGATCTAAAATTGGGAGTAAAGGATGGGATGAAAGGGAAAAAACTTTGGACAAAAAACGATCTGCCAAGTATTGTCTACGAAGGCTCAGGGGAGGTTCTGCACATTCAACCTGGAGAGCATTTATGGGGCTGGATTTCATGGCACCAATTACAATTCTCAAGCATTTGGCCTGGACTGAGTCTAGTCTACGTAGGGCTTCTTTGTTACATGGCTCAATTAGGTAACTACAATAGTCCAATACGCTTCTGACTAGAGCATTGTACACCAATTTTAAGGTGTATGGGTGAGCTCCCCACCACACACCTGCCAAAGCTTTGAGAACCGAAACTGAGCGCTCACATTTTTTAACTGTGCTGTCAATGTGATCCACTCCTGACAATTTGGAGTCCAAGATTACCCCCAGGAATCTGGCCTTCTCTTTAATTGGGATACTTTGTCCGTCAATATTTATGTCAATAGGTGGGGTAACACGTCTTCGGGTGAAGACTACTGCCGTACTCTTTGGAGCGCTTAAAGATAACCCGTGATCTGCGAGCCATTGGCTTAATGAGGACAGAGAGATGTTCATAGACCCAGCTGCGTCTTCGATAGATTTGCCACAGACCAATAGTGCGATATCGTCCGCATATTGGAGAATTTTGCAGTTAAAATTTAGACAAGAAGGAAGATCGGAAGTATAAATATTGTATAAAAGCGGACTAAGGACGGATCCTTGAGGTAGTCCTCTCCAAATCGATCGCGGTTCAAAGCTTTCTCCGGGAATCCTAAGTTGGACGGTACGGCTTGAGAAAATACTGCAGATGATCTGACATATCCTATCCGGGATTCTCAGCTGTTGCATTTTCTGCCTGAGAACTGGGAGGAGGACAGAATCATAGGCAGCAGAAATATCTAAGAAAACGGCTACCACCGACTCATTTCTACTTAGGGCCAGTCGGATGTCTGATGTGAGGGTACCCACACTATCAGCTGTACCCAAGCCTTTCCTAAAGCCGAATTGAGACGTTGGGAGCAGTTTCTTATTCTCTACAAACCATTCCAGGCGATTTTTAATTAAATGTTCAAAAGTTTTAATAAGTACGGACGATAACGCAATTGGTCTGTACGAAGAATGATCACTAGGATCCTTTCCAGGTTTTAATATAGGGATAACGACTTGAACCTTCCATTCGGGAGGAACATGACCAGAACTAAAACAATAATTGACTAAGTCCAAATAATATTGATGGGTCTTATCCCCGGCTTTGGAAATGAAGGAGTAAGGGAATCCATCAACTCCAGGCGCAGAATCCCTCACATGACCAAGGACTGATTTCAGTTCATGCAGAGAAAATGGTCTGTTCAAAGGATCATCCGATATCAGTTGGGTCCCCGAAACAACACACTCGTCTATTCTAGGGACATATACTGGAGCGAGCTTAGAAAAAAACTGGTTACCCAGTTCCGCAGACAGCATGTTCCCGGAGGGAGGCCCCAACCTTCCCCTGAATGATTTTAGTTTACGCCATACCGCTGACGCTGGAGTGGATGGACTCAGCGAATCACAATAATTTCGCCAACCTTGTCTCTTCTTGTTTTTAAATAATTTCTTGGACTTAGCCAATATATGTTGGAAGGAAATGATGTTTTCCAGGCTCATGTCGGAATTGAATCTTTTTTCTGCCTCATTTCTGGCCTTAATCATGGCAGAGCACTCCCTATCCCACCATGGCGGGGAAGGGATTTTGCCTGATGGCGGTTTTTTGGAAAGGAAACAATCATCTGCTGTGGAAGATATTGTGGTGGAGAATAATGAGAAACAGTTTTCTGCTGATTCAGAATTGATAGGTGGGAGGGTTGAAACTCTCAAGTCTAAAATTTTTGAGTAAAGGTCCCAATCTACTGAGTTCAACTGGTATTTTAATAAGGGAGGGGAGGTTTTGTCAGGGATGGTTTTGGAAGGGATTTCAACCATGATGGGATAGTGATCACTCCCATAGGTCATATCCAAGCGACTCCAATTAAAAAGGCTGGCTATGTTAGATGAGCAGAACGTCAAGTCGACGCAGCTGGCATTCTGCCCCGGAGCAGACCTGCGTGTGGCACTGCCATCATTAATTAGACACAAGTTTAGCTCATCCAACATATCCACTAATCCTATACCAAAGTTGTCGCAGACTGCTGATCCCCATCTATAATGATGGCCATTAAAATCCCCCATAACAAGTAAAGGACCCTGAACAGAACTTAGCAGATTTTTTATTATAACAAGATCTTCCACCCGTGGGTGTGCAATATAAAAACTAAAAATATTTATATCCTCAGCCTTAACAGCAACAACATTGATGTTGTCGCCAACGGAGGGTAGAGGAATTTGGGAGAATGGTACTTTGTTATTGATGAACAAAGCACATCCCCCATATCCATCTGATCTATCATCACGGACACTACCGAAACATGGAATTCTGAAATTACTCTCAGAAAGAAGCCATGTCTCAGCAATGCTGCAGATTGATGGTTTAAATTTGTTAATAATGTAGAGTAGGTCAGATTTCCTGGGAGTAATACTCCTCACATTCCACTGAAGTAGGGTTAGGGGATGGAACGTTATGGATATAGTTCACAATTGAGGTCAATTTATTGGCAACGTGGTCAGGTAGGGATTGGGAAGGATTAGCTAATACAGTCATTAACATACTGGATATGATGTTCAGGATGTTTTGTGGAGAAACATGGTTAGGACTGGTTGCACCTTCCCTAGGGTAAGCGCAACCATTTTGAGAAGCGGAGAAGGAATAGTTCTGAGTAAGGGCTTGGTGAGCCTGTTTATCATAACTGGGACTAAGTGGGGCGTGAGATTTGGGTTTTAGAGATACAGTTTTGCGGTAGGATTTTTGGGTAGAAGGAACAGAAGGGCTTCTGGCACGAGGAGGACTGTGAACTGGTTTAGTCTTTGGGGATACTTTTGACACCTCAGCATAAGATCTAGAAACTGGTGGAAAGACCTGGCTAGCTTCAGAGTAAGAAATAAATTTTTCAGCCATAAGAGCTTTGATGGCTTTCTGCCGACCCAACTCAGGACAAGCTTTGTCATTAGCATAATGGTTTCCAGTACAGGAAACACAATATGCAAGGTCAGATGAGACTTGGCAACCATCTCCTGGGTGGTCTTGGGCACATTTAAAACAACGGGGTTTTGAGCGACATACCGTACGTGTGTGACCAAATCGACAGCAGTTATAGCATTGGATGCTTGGGTACATATACGTCTCTACGGAAAGGGCAGAGTAAAAACAAAAAACCCGTTTGGGTAAAATTTGGCCATCAAATGTCAGCACCACAGTTTGAGTGGGTTTCCATTCTGTCACGCCAAGGGAACTTACCCTACGGCTCATTCTCCTAGCCTTAATAACAGCGCCACATCCAGCAGGAACCCTTATGTTTTGTATCACCTCATCCTCGTTCCATTCCGTAGGAACATCTCGTACTAGTCCTAGACGGGTGACATTGTATTGTGGGATTGAGGTGATATAATTATTTTTACATAAAATAGGGCTAATTAGGAAGCTGTTTGCATCCTGATGCGACTGGAATTCGACCGAGATCCGATTTCTTCCTAGGCGTTTAACACTCCCTAGAAGAATGTTCGAGAAATTATTTCGAGTTAGGAACATCCCGAATTTAATCGGGTGCAGAACTGTGTTGGGGGTCTCGCCATCTTTTAAACAGACGTGAACTATATAGGGGCCTTTGTCCCTTGACGTATATATTTGCCGTCCGGTCTCTTTTTTTAAAACTTTAGGAGGGTTCGGAACCGTAGTCGTGGGAGAAGTGGCAGTTCTTTTCCTGCTAGCAGATTCGGCATCCATGGGATCATGATTCGCATTGTCGTCGGGATTATTGGGTAGGTCGATTGTTAAAATCGGAGTGAACTCGAAAAGCTCGGGAGGGTCGGGTGGTTTGTCGGCGTCCATAATGGACGCCGAGCGAACACGTAAAAACTAAAAAGATTGGTTAAAAAACAAAATTACCACAAACCTGATACAACACAAACACAAAAAATAATGTCGATTGAAGTTTACGTCAAACTAGAACACTTAAATCGACAATATTCACCACAAACCAAATAATTATAAAAGCGTGATGTTCACCCTTCACCGGTCTACCGTCAAGTCATCAAAACTTTGTAATGATAGAAAATAAAAATAGTGATCACCCCACGATGACCACCTCATAAGTAGGTACCTATCGTGCGTGGGTGGGATAAGGATAACTTTTTTTGGGGATGGCAACTCAAAGCTAATCGTAGATGGCGCTGCGATAGTTGGTCCCTACGTCAGTACTGTCTACCTTGTACAAAAAACAAACAAGATTAAAATTTATTGTTATAAAAATTGACTGTAAATACAAAACAAATATGGAAAATTATTCGTCAATGCAAGTGCATATACTAAAAGAAGAATTAAGACGCCCGGTGCATCTACAAGAGGAAAAAAGTGATGTAATCGAGTGGTAATACATTTGATTTTACCGTAATAAATCCACAATTACTTGTAGTTGAGGTTTCAATTTTTGAGTTTAGGTATGTTTTACCTGTCCTCTCCTATAACAAGAATATAATGCTGCTTCTGACTTTCTATTTTGATAAAATATCATAATGTTTTAAGTCGGTAATTTTACCCCTTTTTTCTATTTAGATTCGATAAATATCACAATATATTTAATTTCTTAACACCACAACTATCACAAAACTCGTTCCAGGTGATAATTCTTCCGCCAGACGAACCATTTCATGATTTATGGAGCGATGCAATACTGGTACTTAACTTCCAATAGAAAAGTAGATATTATTTTGAAAAGTGTATTCGATTGTTTAGTTATGGTATATGTTGTATATTTAGTCTATGGCACATTAGTTTTAAGAATAAAAAATGTATTGTCTATGGTCTTGCTTGATCACCTAAGCTACGATGTAACGGACGCCATCGCGTAAAGCTCTCAATAAATTATAATCCGAATTCATCTCAAGAAGTTGTCTTATTACAAGAACCCAGCCAGCCCCAAGCACAACATGGTGTCAGAATTGGTCTCAAAAGGTGAGAAATTTATAATTATTCAAAATGTCTGACAAAATCTTCATTGCGAACATAAGGCCGTTAAAAATTGAAAATGGCGACAATGCTGCCGAGAAATGGAGGCAATGGAAGCAACGTTTTGAAATATTCATGGATGCTAACGAAATCAGCAAATGTCCAATTGCTAAACAGACAGCAATTTTACTGAACACGATTGGTGATGACGCGCTTGAAATATTCAATAGTTTCAACATCGACAGGACACAAACGAGCGTAGAAATAATTTTGAAAAAATTTGATGACAAATTCAGTCCACACACCAACTTAACAGTTGAAAGATATAACTTCTTCACGAGACTACAGAAGCAAGACGAAACTTTGGAAGAATACCTCACAGTTCTCACTAACCTATCGACCGCATGTGAATTTGCAGCACTAAAAGATTCTCTTATAAAGGATATGCTTGTCATTGGTATACAAAATACACATATAAAGGAAAGACTTCTTCAAGAGGAAAATTTGACAATTGAAAATGCCATGAAAATTGCAAAAAGTCTCGAACTGTCTCAAGAAAGGTCAACAAAACTCATGTGCAAAACTGAAAACAAAGAAACAGTGCAAGCAATCAAGACAAGTAACAGAAGCCGTTCACAGACCAGGTACAACAAAAATAATCATCACTACAGGAATAGATCATCATCGTCAAGCAGAAATAACTTCAACCAAAGACTAAAAACACCAGACAACAATGTATGCAGGAGGTGTGGTCAAGTACACAAATACAAATGTCCAGCAGAAGGCAAGACTTGCAACAATTGTAAGAAGAAAAACCACTTTGCAAAATTTTGTTTCTTCAAAAATTCAGAAAATAATAATAATTCTGGTAATAATAATCATAGAGTAAGTACAATTCAGTCATTATCACATCCACAAGAAAATCAATTTGTCATACGTTCCATTAATAAAAATTTTAACAGTACAGGAGACTGGCAAATTAATGTTTATTTTCAAAATTTCAAAGTCAAATGTCAAATAGATACAGGAGCTGACACAAATGTCATATCAAAGCATACTCTTGAAAGAATTAGGTCTAATACTCAGGAAAATATTAAGGTAATAAGAACAAATAATAAAATATATACTTTTTCAGGAGAAGTAGTGCCAAATTTAGGTACTTGCATCTTAAATTGCTCATTTGAAAATGGAGTTTCAGCAAGATTACACTTTACTGTGGTAGATTGTGAATGCATTCCAATAATTGGGTGGAAAACATGTGAAAAACTTGGTATTGTAAAAAGAATATTCAAGATTGAAGACAGACATAGCAACAGGTCAGTACAAAATATTGTGTCAAAGTACGCTAGTACATTTGAAGGTTTAGGTTGTTTACCTTACAAGGCTCATTTAGACATTGATCTCAGTGTTAAACCAAAAGTTTGTCCGGTACGTAGAATTCCCTATTCTTTAGAAAATCGCCTGAAGGATGAACTAAAGAGTATGGAACAACAAAAAGTCATTGAAAAGGTTGAAAAGCCAACAAAATGGGTAAATTCTATAGTCCTAGTAGAAAAACCTAATGGTAAGTTGAGGATTTGCCTGGATCCAAGAAACTTAAATGAAGCTATAAAGAGACCCTACTATCCATATCCTACATTTGATGACCTTAGATCTAAAGTAGCCGGAGCTTCTATTTTTTCAAAACTGGATGCTAGTTCAGGATATTGGACTATTTGTTTAGATTCAGAAAGTAGTGACTTATGCACTTTTAATACACCCTACGGTAGATATAAATTCCTTAGATTACCGTATGGCATTAATTCCAGTGGAGAAATATTCCACAGAACCATGAATCAATTGTTTGGAGACTTACCAGGAATAATAATATTTGTCGATGACATTCTTGTCTATGGGTCGAATGAAAAAGAGCACAACGAAAGGCTTGAATTACTGTTCAAACGTGCATCTGAAGTAAATTTAAAATTTAATAAGTCTAAATGTCAATTTGGTATGGAGGAAATACGCTATGTTGGTCATATTTTTAACAAAAATGGAGTGTCACCCGACCAATCTAAAGTCGAAGCAATTTCTAATATGTCTAGTCCAACAAATGTTAAAGAACTCCAAAGATTTCTTGGAATGATTAATTATTTAGGTTCCTACATTCATAACTTAGCTGAAGAAACCACTATTTTGAGAGACTTGCTAAAAAAGCAAAATACTTGGCAATGGTTAGATCAACATGAACAACAATTTAAAAAATTAAAATCATTAATATGTCAGTCACCCATTCTTGTTCATTATGACATCAAGAAACCTATTAGATTGTCTGTTGATTCATCAAAAAATGCAGTAGGCGCTGTAATATTACATGGTAAAAATCCTATAGCATATGCCTCAAAATCACTAAATAAAAGTCAAATAAACTATGCACAAATAGAAAAAGAGCTTTATGCCATTGTATTTGGTTGCAATAAGTTTCACCAATACATATACGGTAAACCTGTTCAAGTCGAAACAGATCATAAACCTTTGGTCACTTTATTCAAAAAACCTTTGTCAGAAGTCCCTACAAGATTACAACGTATGATGATAGCCTTACAAGCTTATCACTTAATTGTTTCTTATACTAAAGGAACAGAAATGTACATTTCAGATACTTTGTCACGTGCTCCCATCAAGGACACTAACCAAAATCAAGAATTAGTTAGCCTAGACGATTTAGACAACGAAGTCGAAATTCATATTAACTTATTAACTTCTAACTTAGCTATCACAAAAGAAAAACTGGATAAGATTTTACATCACACGAATCATGATATAATATCACAAAAACTTAAAGAATATTATAAAATAGGATGGCCTAAATGCAAAGAACATTGTGACAATTTAGTATCACCTTATTGGAATATTAAGGAAGAAATTCATATGATTAATAATTTACTTTTCAAAAACAATTCTGTCATAATACCTAAGTCTATGAGGTCTGAAATCTTGAATATCCTTCATGAAGGTCATTTAGGTATAGAAAAAACAAAAAGTTTAGCTAGAGGAGTAGTTTATTGGCCTAACATCAACCAGGACATAGAAAATAAAGTAAGACAATGTGAAACTTGCAGTATTTATTCTTCAAATAAAACTAAAGAGTCAATGTTATCTCATGAACAACCACTATTTCCTTGGCAAAAACTAGCCACTGATTTGTTTGAATATAAAGGCAAAAAATATTTACTTGTTGTAGATTTTTATTCCAATTACATAGAAATAGCAAATTTAAACAAAGATAGTAGAACTTTTAATGTCATAACACACTTAAAATCTATTTTTGCTAGACATGGTATCCCATTACAACTTCTAAGTGATGGAGGTCCCCCTTACAACTCGTTGGAATTTAAAACATTTCTTCTTGATTGGAATGTTGAACATATTGTGTCAAGTCCACATTTATCTAGGTCAAACGGACTCGCTGAAGTTTCTGTAAAAATTGTGAAAAACATATTAAGAAAATGTGATGAATCAGGGTCTGATCCCTTCATAGGATTACTTCATTATAGAAATAGTCCTAGAGGAAATATTGCTTCACCTGCTCAGTTACTAATGTCAAGAAATTTAAGAACTAAATTACCTAATATAGTAAGTAATCTAAGACCTAAAATTGTAAAATTTTCAGAACACAAAGTAAAGAAACACAGTAATTTAAATAAAACAAAATTATATTATAACAAAAATTGTAAAACATATCCAACATTTTATAATAACCAACAAATTTACTTTAAGAAAAATCCAAAAGATATTATATGGACTAAAGGTACTATTGTTTCAAAGACAGACTTTCCTAGATCATTTATTGTTAAAGATTGTTATGGTACAAATTACAGAAGAAATAGTCAACATATTCGGATAGATTATAAATCAAGCAATAATAAGTCAAATAATAAAAAAGTCAAATTCAAGGACACTAGACAGACTATGAATCAAAATAATTTTCCAATTCCAAATAAAACAGACAAGTCGAAGTCAGAAACATTTCTTCAAAAGTCCAAAATAAAAGAAAAAGAGGATGATAATTGTATATTTATTTTCACTCATTCAGAGTCAAATCCTTTGTCAAAGTCTATTACCAAAGAAAATAATGATTCTGATTCCTTTTTGTCAGTAGAGTCGGATCATTCTTCTCAGTCAGTTACGGAGGCAAGATCCCCAGTATTTGTAAATGTCGAAGAAATAACGTCACCTGATAGTCTACATGAATATAATGAATATGATGACCAGGTTTTATTGGATACAAATGAATCATCATGTAATTCTCAAAGTCCTATTACTAGTCCTATGCTTGAAAACTTACCTCATACCTCTGTTAATTTAGAAAAGAAAGATTGTAAACAAGCTAAAAAAGAAATGTCGCAAGCTGAGTATAGCTCGAGAGGTAGATTGATAAAAAAGAGACAGAAATTAGATTTATAAATTTGAAATTGTGTATTAATATTGTATAATGTTAAAATATATTGTATTATTATAATTTTATTTATCTTAGCTTTATTCATCAGTTTAAGGTTATTGATAAGTGTCAAATTGTCAATGTCATAATTTTATAAATGTCAATGTCATAATAAATTTATAAATGTCACATCAAACCTTTTAAAAGAAAAAAGGGCATGTTGTATATTTAGTCTATGGCACATTAGTTTTAAGAATAAAAAATGTATTGTCTATGGTCTTGCTTGATCACCTAAGCTACGATGTAACGGACGCCATCGCGTAAAGCTCTCAATAAATTATAATCCGAATTCATCTCAAGAAGTTGTCTTATTACAAGAACCCAGCCAGCCCCAAGCACAACAGTATAATCATAGAATTTCATTAATAAACTCAACTAACGGTCTGTCTCGGCTTCGCAAGGCTGGATATTTGTTTATTATATAGCTTTTCCTTAGTTATAATTAAATTTTTGTTCTCAAGGCAGGCACAGCAGCTACCCATTATTTCTTGATAGTGTGAATTGTCGGAAATTTGTATGTTCCATCATTTTACAGCTTATTACACAACATCTAGTCATTTTACATCAATAAATCGTTTTTTTTCAGAAAATTCCTTTGATTTGACAGTTCTTTTAGGACCAAACTGTCACTTGTCACTTTGGCACTTGCCTTCCCCATTTATTATTTTCGTGGCCATTTTTTGTACATTTTACGAAAGCGCCATCTATCGGATGTTTATTTACAGAATTTCCATAGTGCGAGTCAAAGGCACGTGCCATGGGTTCAGTACAATGGGGAAGGCAAGTGTCAAAGTGAAAATGACAGTTTGGTCCCCAAAGAACTGTAAAATCAAAGGAATTTTCAGAAAAAAAAACATTTATTGATGTAAAATGACTAGATGTTGTGTAATAAGCTGTAAAAATGATGGAATACACTTTTCAAAATAATATCTACTTTTCTTTTGGAGGTTATGTACCAGTATTGCATCGCTCGAAAATCGAAGAATTATCACCTGGAACGAGTTTTGTAATAGTTGTGGTGTTAAGAAATTAAATATATTGTGATATTTCTCGAATCTAAATAGAAAAAAAGGTTAAAATTACTGACTTAAAACATTATGATATTTTATCAAAATAGAAAGTCAAAAGCAGCATTATATTCTTGATAAAGGAGAGGACAGGTAAAACATACCTAAACTCAAAAATTGAAACCTCAACTACAAGTAATTGTGGATTTATTACGGTAAAATCAAATGTATAACCACTCAATTAAATCACTTTTTTTCTCTTGTAGATGCGCCGCGGCGTCTTAATTCTTCTTTTAGTATATAGTACTTGCATGGACGAATAATTTTCCATATTTGTTTTGTATTTATACTCAATTTTTATAACAAATAATCTTGTTTGTTTTTTTGTACAAGGTAGACGTGGGGACCAACTATCGCAGCGCCATCTACGATTAGCTTTGAGTTGCCATCCCCATTGAATTATTTTTGATGAATCTACAATTTTACATTTCTGTACCTAGAGTTAAAGTTTTACTTTGTTATCTAAGAAGTATGACAATCTACAATACCGTAATAATTCGTGTTATTTTTTTAATATCTTAAAACAACTTTGAAAGAAGAAATGCTCCTCCTCTTATCTGCTTCCCGAATTAATAAGTATAGTCCAAGAGCTAGTAGTTAAATTATTAAGAGTAGGTAAACTTCTCTAGAGCTTAAAATTTGAACTCATTCAACTAAGACCCGACAAAATCCACAGATTTTGTCGGGTCTTAGTTGAATGAGTTCAAATTTCGACAAATTAGCTAGTAAATGGGATTCCTTCGCGCGCCGTCACCCAGTGTGGACGTTCCGTGGTGAATTCGTGTTTCTCTGTGATTCGATTTTAGTGCCCTAAACAGTGATTGGTTAAACCTCCGAATTTTCGATTCCTTGTCACTCTTAAGGGGTTCTTACGGACTAACTCCTCCCAGTGGGCGTTGACTGAGTGAGATAAACATATAAAAGCATATTTCGTCGAAACCACCGGATTCGAACTCGTGACACAAGTATCAGCAGTCGCGCGCTCCGCCTCCGAGCCAGCCGTATTACTCACCGAGTGACGAACTTCCCAACTGCTACGAGCACGTGACGTCATCCGCAGATCCAGACAGTGCTACGGCCACCGCTACGAGCTGCTACGAGGCGCGCGCTTGCTACAACGCGCACAGTATTACATCACGGCGCATCTTATCGGCTACGCTCGCACGCTACGACCACCAAAACACTTCGCTTTGATTAACCGGCTAATTAACTGCTATAGTATCTTTAAAACCACGCTTACCACTTGCATATCACCTACGCTTCTCATAAATACCTAGTTAACGTGTTCCACGATGTCCAGACTTCAACGTTCTCCACCTTCGTGTAAAACAAACCCACCGATGGAAACTCAGTCTGACTCAGACATTCCATCTAATCCAAAGGAAGTCGTCTCGACGCCTTATATTACTACAAGACAGCATAAACGAGCCCGTGTCGATGGCTCCCCCAAGCACTTCCTAGACGATTTTAGAAATGAAATAATGGACATGCTTCATTCATGGAAAGCCGAACAAGACTCTTTTCTATCAAAGCTGTCACATGACATAACAGACCTAAAATCACAGTACAAAAATATTCAGGAAACGAACCAGGAAATGGAACGGTCCATGGAATTCATCAATAAATCGTATGAAGCTATGAAAAACCGTGTCGACTTGCTCGAAACTGAAAACAAAGAAAATAAAACCTACCTACTCACCCTGGATAAAAAACTAAAAGAACTTCAATACGCCACAAGAAACGCAAACATCGAGATACGAAACGTCCCTCAAAAAGACAATGAAAACTTGCAAGAGCTCACCGCCATCGTGAAAAAGATTGGAAACCTTCTCGAAACACCACTACAACCCGGTGAACTACGGGATATCTACCGAGCTCCCGCAAAACCGGGAACCACCAGAAACATCATTGTGGAATTCTTTAGTGTACAAAGAAAACACGAGTTCTTATCCTTAGTGAGGAATTATAATAAGACTCGCGATCTCGGTGAGAAACTAAACTCCCAACTCATTGGCATACCCGGAAATAAACAACCGTTTTATGTGGACGAACACCTCCCACCATCAGGAAAGAAGCTCTTCTTCCAAGCCCGTGAGTTCGCCAAACGTAACGATTTTAAATTCTGCTGGGTCAATAATTCTAAAATCTATCTACGTAAGGACAAGGGTATGAAACAGTTTATTATTAACTCGGAACTAGACCTATTAAACATTAAAGATAAGCAATGACTAAATTTTGTGGCTGTTCCAAACTTCGAACTAATGTTTCCAAATTATCCATATAACATAAAGAATCTTATACACTCAACCAAACACACAATACTCACAAACTTTTCAGAACTATACACAAAACATATATAGGTACATTACAATACACACAATTTTCATACTCGCAATAAAAATAAATGAAACTAAGACTCATTATAGAAAACCCACCACCCCATTTTTTCTTTTCAACAAAGCCCCTGTCCACCTAACAGTTTCGTCGGTCATATTTTCACAGATTTCCGTGTTAAACGTATAAATGACTGATACAAATCACATAACAACCGAAATAGACTCATTCAGTATATCGAAATCTTTCCTTTGCCCCCCCGATCAGTGCACTACTCTACTTAAAAACCCAAACAAATACTTAAAAATTATCCATCAAAACATAAGGAGTATTAAGAAAAACTTTAATTTATTTATGTCCACACTTGCACTTACGAACCTTGACTTTGACATCCTGGTACTAACGGAGTGCTGGCTAAAGGTCGCTGGTCCTTTGCCAAAAATGGACGGATACACTACCTTCTCCACATCAAATAACACATCACAAAATGACGGAGTAGTGATCTACGCCAGAAGCCTATTGAATATAAAAGTATCAGAACCGCAGTTCCGGGATGGCAGTTGTCTGGTATGTCATGTTGGGAATGATTTGTGTCTTGTATCCCTCTACCGCTCCCCTTCCTATCAAAATATCGACAATTTCCTTGACAGCCTGTATAATTTAATACACCCTTTACAGCTTAATGTTAACGTTGCTCTAATTGGAGACATGAACATAGATATAAAAGTTAACAACGCTGACCGACTATCCGACCAATACCTTACTCTCACAGCGTCTCTCGGCTTACTACCGACGCATAATTTGCCTACCAGACAAAACAACTGCCTTGACCATATTCTCCTAAGAACGAAGAAAAGGGCTGTTACAATGGTAATTGAATCCCCCGTAACGGACCATCTCCCCGTACTACTATGCCTCGACATAGGGAAACCCAAACACGACCCAGCAAGTTCCTATCACAAAATTAACTACCCAGCGGTTCTTGAAACCTTTGAAAACACGAACTTCACACCTGTGTTTGAATGTTGGGATACAAATATCGCTACAGACATGTTCATATCAACTGTTTCATCTGTAATCAAACAACACACAAGGCTAATTCATGTCCCCAGAAGACAAAGAACAATTAAAACCTGGATTACACCAGGCCTTTTACGATGCATAAGGAACAGGGATAAAATGCACAAAGAGTCTAAAAAAACCCCCGATAACACAATCCTCAAAATCACCTATCAACGTTACAGGAATTTTTGTAACCTTTTGCTACGCAAACTCAAACGGGAACACGAAAAAAACGAACTCATGAAAGCCAAAGGTAACTCAAAAGCTACATGGAACGCCATCAAAACAATCACGCATACCCAACATGACAGACAACCCGCGCGCCAACTTTTGAAACTCGCAGATGATCCCACTTCATCCGCCAACGAAGTAAATAGCTACTTTGTCAATATAGGTAAAAAACTAGCTTCACAAATCACACCTGACAACAACATAAATCTGCCAGAAATGAACTCGCAACCCAATTCTCTAGTCGTCCTAGAAGTAAACCAGGAAGAAGTAGAACGTATTATTATGTCTCTTAGGGGGGATTGTGCGGCCGGGTGGGATGGCATCTCCTCAAAAATCATAAAAATGTGTAAAAACCCCCTGATACCGCCAATCACGCACATATGCAATCTCTCGATAAATACAGGCACCTTCCCTCGCGCGTTCAAGAAGGCCCTCGTCCACCCCATTCATAAGGACGGGAATAGAGACATCGTATCAAACTACAGGCCGATATCTGTACTCACAACCCTTTCAAAAATTTTGGAACGAATCTTAAACAATAACTTAGTAAATTTTTTTCACAAATATAATATAATTGCAACAAATCAATACGGTTTCCGACCGGGTATTTCTACCGAGGATGCCGTAGCAGACTTTACTGATCTAGTCACAAAAAAAATGGACGCCAGACTGAAAAGCTTCGCTATCTTTCTGGACCTATCAAAGGCCTTCGATACCGTCTCTATTCCCATCCTTATACACAAAATGGAAAAAGCAGGCATACGGGGTAAGGCATTAAACCTTTTCAAAGATTTTCTGACGGATCGCAGACAATGTGTAAAAATCGATTCAGTCAATAGTAGCGAGGAAATTATAAGTTACGGAGTCCCGCAGGGCAGCATTATCTCACCATCACTCTTCCAGTTGTATGTAAACGATTTATGCAGTTTAAAACTACAATGTTGCGACACGTTTATGTATGCAGACGATACTGTACTCCTTGCCTACGGCGCTGATTGGGAAGTAGCCAAACTTAACGCCGAAACCTCACTTAGAACAGTAATGGCCTGGCTTTCCGCTAACCTACTGACCCTCAATATATCCAAGACAAAAGTTTTCAGGTTATTATTGGCAGTGGATGGAGCGAAATAATACGTTATGGAGAAGGAATATTAACGTTTATTAATCAATTTAGGCACAGTACAAAATGGACATGTAGTTCCGCCTTGACCGGCGTTGCAAGAGAGAGAGTTGCCATACACACAAATTATTTGCTATAAATATTAAAATATTAATGTTGCCATTTTATTACGATATTGAACACACCCCCTCAACATTATATTTTAATTTCCAGACAACCCTTTAATTTAACAACTCAAAACTTTTATTCTTTACAACCCCTAAAAAAAAAAATTCAGAGATGCTTCCCCTTAACACAAATTCTGAAATGCATCACCTTAACAAACTTTGCAATGCACCTCCTTAAATTAAACATAACCTCTAAACAAATATGCAGAGCCTTACATCTAAAAATACTAGACAACCTTTACATAAACAAGATACCATATACAATATAAAATCAACATTATATAAATGCCTACTTGCTATAACAAATTTATGACAATATCTTATCTCTAAGTTTAACAAAAAGTATTTTCCCCAAAGGTTTGGTAAACAAATCAGCTATATTGTTATTACTACAAACAAACTTTATCTTAACTGAACCTGTTGATATATTTTCCACAATATACTGATATTTTATATCTATATGTTTTAACCTTTTGTTACTGTCATTGTTTTTTGTTATATTAATCACACTTTGGTTGTCTTCAAGTATTTCAAAATCAACATTATAATATCCAAAGTCTTTGAGTAACTTTTTTAAAAAGGAACCTTCCATAATACTCATACTAAGAGCAACATATTCAGCTTCACAAGACGATAATGATACACAAGACTGTTTCTTGCTGTACCAAGAAACTGGACAGTTAAAAATATAAAAAATTTGGCCAGATGTTGACTTCCGGTCTGCAACATCACCGGCCCAGTCTGCATCACTATAGCCTTGCAGTTTACATACATTTTTACCTTCCTTATCATATTTGTATATTAGAGACAAATCTATGGTACCATTTATGTATCTTAATATCCTCTTTAACCCTAGAAAGATAGTCTGCGTAAAATTTACGCATGCGTTTTCGAAATATAGCTCTGTCTTTCTAAATAGCGCGAATCCATAGCTGTGCGTTTAGGACATCTCATTAGTCACTGGGAGCTAGCGTAAAGTGCACGTGTCAATAAGGTATGTGTAACCGATTTTGAAATATAACGACCACGTGCGTCAAAATTACGCATGATTATCTTTTAAGTGACTTTTAAGATTTTGACTTGTATATTCTTTTTATTTATTTTTATCTTTCTATAACTGTATTTCATTACTTATATTATCAGTTTGCTTTTATAGATATTGAAGCAAAAATATAACATAGTGGGGTAGTAGAAACTTGGACGAAGACCATATCCTGGCCGGCCTTATGAAAAGCGCCGACGAGCTTCTCTGTGAGGATACCGACTGTGAAGCAGCGAACCATGAAAGTGGAGATGACGTGCAGAGCGATACAGAAGAAGTTTTTATAGATGAGTTACAAGAAGAACAGCCCCTTTCCCCTTTTATAATGAGGCGATGGGCAAATGCGTCCTGAAAAAAATGTAGAGAAACCAGTGTGTCGTAAGTCTTGCCAAAGTTGTTTGTAATAGATTTTTTCACATCTATATGTTTCTTATATATATAAGATATTCTACTTGTTGATTTTGTGCTATAAAAACGCTGATTATCATAGAAAAAAATAAATAAAGACTAAGTGTTAAAAAAATTGATCATTTATAGCAGAACATTAAAGTTTTTTTTTATTTAATAAATAAATAATTATAAATAAATTATCTGCAGTCTTAATTATTCTAATAAATGTGTTAATAGATATAACATATGATTTTATTGAAATATATTAATAAACCTCAATCTACAGCTAATTAAAACACATGCGTCAATTTTACGCATGACTATCTTCTCCGTACTACACAATATGATTATCTTTCTAGGGTTAAACATTTAAATAAAGCTACACTAGCACAATGCACATATCTACTAAGAAATCCTACTGCTACACATAAATCTGGTCTAGTGCAAGTTGCATACAATAGACTGCCAACTAAACTTCTACAAGCTTTTTCTATTTCAAAACTTTCACTTTTATCTTTCTGTAACAATTCAAAATTTAAATTCTGTTCTATTGGAGTAGATACAGTTTTACAATTTGACATTTGATATAAATCCAACAACTTTAGCAAATATCTTTTCTGATTTATTACAGTTACACAATTAACAAGATCCTGTTTAATATTTATTCCTAGATAATTACTAGCTAGACCCAAATCTTTCATTTTAAAGTTTTTACATATGGAACTTTTAAAATCACCTACTTGGTTTTTATTACTACCAAAGTACAACAGATCATCAACAAATAATAACACATAAATGTAATCATTTCCTATTTGTTTGAAATATAAACATGGATCATTTTTTGATCTTAAAAAATCTTCATTTGTCATAAAATTATTAAACTTTTCATTCCAGTATTTTGGTGATTTTTTAAGACCATAGATTGATTTATTTAATTTGCATACCTTATTACTAGGTAATCTCATATAAACTGTCTCATTTATGTCACCATAGAGGAATGCTCCGGTGACATCCATTTGATACACTGGCTCCCTTTTTTGGGTGGCTACAGCCATCATAGCTTTGAAGGTTGTTAGTTTGGCGACAGGTGAGTATGTTTGGTTGTCGCAGTTCTTCTGTTCAAATCCTCTGGCTACTAAGCGAGCTTTATACAGAGATTTTCCTTCTGCCTCCTTGATTTTAAATACCCACTTGCTACTCACTATGTTTTCTCCGTCAGGAACTTCTGTCACCTCCTCCCAGGTATTATTTTCCTCCAGTGTCTTCAACTCTTTATTTATGGCTTCCTCCCATTTAGTTTTATCTGGTCTTTTCATAGCTTCTTGATAGGAAATAGGTTCATCACAGCTGTAACTCAGGAACATGTTTTCGTCTTCTTGTACATAGTCTTTCATCCAGCTTGGTTTTTTTCTTACCCTTCTGGATCTTTCTGTTGCCTCTTCTGTTTGTCCTGAAGTTTCCTGTGAGTTTTCCTGTTCTTCTTCTATCTCTTCCTCTTCTAGTATTGATTCCTCATGAAAGGAGTGAATGGAGTCCTGTTCATTTTCACTTTCTATTGTTTCAGGGTTTTCAATATCCTCATACTGGCTTTTTTCTTCCTCTGAAACTTGTTCTGTCTCTTCTTGAGTGTCAGAAACTATGTGATACTCCTTTTCTTGCCTTCTGTCTTTATCTTTGTTTTCTATAGACCTTTTTATAAATACTATGTCTCTTTTGATGTCTACTTTGTCTTCTTCTGGAAAATATATTCTGTATCCTTTTGTATTTTCTCCATATCCTATGAAATGGCCTAATTCAGCCTTGCTATCAAACTTTAACCGTTTTTGATCAGGAATATGTACAGATACTTGACTACCGAAGACTTGAAGGTTGTTGACATCAAAATCTTTGTTCCACCAAAGTTGATATGGTGTTTTGTCCTTCACACGACTAGGACCTGTTCTGTTGATTATGTAGACAGCGGTATTGAGAGCTTCCGCCCACAGATTCTTGTTTAGGCCGCTCTCCAGAAGCATAGTTCGTGCTGACTCAACCACCGTCCTCATCTCGCGCTCTACACAACCATTCTGTTGCGGAGTATATGCTACACTTCTTTGGTGTTGTATCCCATGTGATTTCAGCAAGTTTTCCATTTCTTTACCGATAAATTCCTTTGCATTATCACTTCTTATGTATTTCACTATGTGACCGGGATTAACTTTTATTTCTTTCAGATACTGTTTTAAATATTCTACAGACTGACCTTTATTCTTCAGAAAATATACCTTTCTATATTTAGAATAATCATCCTTGATGAGCAGAAAGAACCTTGCCCCTCCTAGTGAAGTTTGTTCTACTGGACCTCCTATATCAATATGGATAACCTCTCCTGGTTTCGTTGCCCTATGGGTACTAGATGGGAAGGGAAACTTATGTTGTTTTCCTTTCAAACATGGCAAACAGGTTTCTTCTTCACTATTATTTTCGAACTTAATATCTTGCTTCATCAAGATGCTTTTCACCTGATTTATGTCTTGATGACCTAGTTTGGCATGCCATTCCCTCAGATTTGACATTACTTTTCCAACCATAGCGTTATTTTCATACTCTCTGAATAACATTGTGTACATTTTACCATTTCTTTTTGCTACCGCACACACACTATTGTTTTTGATGAACTGGCACTCATTAGCTGTCGACTCCAGTTTATAACCTTTATCCAGAGCAGCACTCATGGAAAATAAGTTTGTCTTGAGGCTTGGCACATATAACACACTGCCTATTGAAGTTTTAATCCAATTTTGACCATCATATGCCTCTAGGTTAATATCACCATAACCTAATGCTTTTATTATTGTCCCATCACCAATAACAATGTCTTTAGGCACTAACAACTTTTTATAGTTTATGAAACTGTCCACTGTAAAGCACATATGCTCAGAAGCACCACTATCTAAGAACCACTCATTATTTTTACTTTTTGACATAAGTCCACACACTGACATGACAAATGCGTTTTGTTTTTTATCTTCAGTTTGTTTTTTATTGTCCTTGTTAAACCAACACTTTTCTTTTGTATGTCCCCGTTTTTTACATTGATTGCAAAATAGAATGTTTTCAGTTTTATCACTTTTGTGCTTCTTT
Organism: Agrotis clavis; assembly: GCA_954870645.1. Taxonomy (NCBI): domain Eukaryota; kingdom Metazoa; phylum Arthropoda; class Insecta; order Lepidoptera; family Noctuidae; genus Agrotis; species Agrotis clavis. Next base: position 2,522,044 of record OX940931.1, on the reverse strand, counting down.
ACCTTACAGTCCTTTTTATAATGCCCCACTTTACCGCAGTTAAAGCATTTTCTTGGGTTTGTATTAGTTTTAAACGCTGTGGAACTACTGTTTTCACTGTCTTGGTACATTTTATTTCTTTGCTCTTCTATGATGAGCCTGGCTGTCAACTCTGAAAGGTTTCGCTTTTCTGTGGGCACAGAGTCCCATGCAGAGACGAAGTGTCTGAACTTTTCACCCAGCGAACTTATTATTTTGGTAACAATCATGTTTTCGGCAATTTCGCCCTTTGCTAGCTTTATTTGAGTCACAATGGCCTCTATTTTCGCTATAAACGTAGACACATCCTCTGAACTGTCAAGTTTCTCTTCAAAGAAGCGCTGTTGTAATAAGTGGAGTGAGACATCCGATTTTTGTTCAAATACTGTATTTAATTTATCCCACATTTCTTTGGATGTTTCGCAATTTTGCACGTGTAGCATAGCCGTGTTGCCCAATCTTCCAACGATGATTCCTTGGGCTTTTGCATCTAATCTCTTCCATGTGGTTATTTTTTCGACTTCATTTTGTGGGCACTTTGATGAGCCATCCACCAAGTCAAAGACATTTACCGCCTTCAATAACACTTTTAGTTGGAATTTCCATGTGGGCCAATTACTGATATTTTCTAATATCATGCGATTATTTGAAGCTCCAAAAATATAGCCCTCGCCGTCCATCTTGTTTCGCCCTTTACCTCTGCTTGACCGCAGAACCACGCCGCCGCTTTACCACAGCTTTTTTGCCAATATTCCTTTATTTCGCTCCGGGCGACTGGGCCCATAACCTTTTCAGGTTATTATTGGCAGTGGATGGAGCGAAATAATACGTTATGGAGAAGGAATATTAACGTTTATTAATCAATTTAGGCACAGTACAAAATGGACATGTAGTTCCGCCTTGACCGGCGTTGCAAGAGAGAGAGTTGCCATACACACAAATTATTTGCTATAAATATTAAAATATTAATGTTGCCATTTTATTACGATATTGAACAAAAAGCAATTGCCTTTAGAATAACCGCCAAATCCGCACCCCGGGATGCGCAGTCCTCCTTAACCGCACACGTATGTCAAGTTTCATCCTTCCCCTGTACATGTCCTCCTCTTACGTTGGTAAACAATACCAAGTACCTGGGTGTCCACATAGATGAGAGGCTAGACTGGCACACGCATTTAGGAATATTAAAAACCCGGCTGAGGCGACTCATCTATATCTTCAAAAACCTACGCGATGTAGCCGATAAAGATACGATGAGACAAATATACCTTGCCTTGTGCCAGTCTATACTCTCCTACTGTATACCCATTTGGGGCGGCACGGATAAAACCGCAATGTTAGGCCTCGAAAGAGCACAAAGGGCTTTATTAAAAGTCATGACCCATAAACCTCGTCGATACCCTACATTAACACTTTACAAAGAGTGCAACTGTCTCTCCGTAAGGAAACTCTTCATCTTACGAACAATTTTAAGAAAACACGCCGCTCTCCCTCATGCTAAAAATAGAATAATGCGTAGCGGGAAACCCATTTGTAAATATTCGCAAACAAAAACCAGTTTTGCGACACGCCAATTCTCTTTTCTAGCATCCAAATTATACAACAGTCTAAATAAACCAATAAATATACACTCACTAAACCCATATAACCTGAAAAGAAAACTTACTTATTACTTGCTAAATTTGACATACGACGAAACTGAAAAACTTCTCACTCCCACCACATAACTTGTTATTTCCGATTGCAACTCCACATAACATCCTTACATACACTCAATCCAATACACACCACACACGCACACAAATACACAAACACACACACACATACGTACCTACTCGCACATGCACACTTATGGAAACACCTCGTTTCATACACTTTTCCGAATTAGATTCATTTGAATACCAGTCGATACCCCTTTTACATTAATTTAATTTGCTTTGATTAAATTTTAGACTTTGCTCATCCACATTCTCATTTTGGTTTTTGATAACTGTTTTTTTTCTTTTTTTTCCCTCCCTCTATTAACATTGAAATGGCTAATACCCAGGTAGCAAGTGACGTCGGCGACTAAAAAATGACGACATTATTAAGTCAATTTAGGGTCACCACAGTTACGTCATTATTGTACGTCATACTTACGTACTATTATAGTACTGTACTGTACGTACTGTATAGGTCATAAATGATACCTCCTAACAACGTCATTTTACAGTCTGTCCCTTATTAGTCTAAATCTGCCCTCAGGTTGACGACTGTTGTATGACATAAAGTGACCCAAAGAGCTAAAGATTGGTTAAAGAACAGTTTATGGAATGCATCTGACTGACATAATTCCACGAGTGAAGTCGACAAATACTAATCATTATAACAAGGATTTTTATAGCCGGTACATTAGTCCAGTCAACGAGGATTTTTTTGTATGAAGACTTTCGAAAAATTCCTCCGGCGCTGAAATTTGGCATATGATGAGAGTAGGTGATACAGATTACAGATGCACAATAATCCAAAAAATTTTTAGCCTAGAAGTTCCGTTTTTTTTTATCAAAACATGAAAATAGCTTATAACTCTCTGTGAAAAATTTCTCAGCCTCAAATTCTTTTTGTATTTGTATAAATGTATTAGTTAGAATAGGGAATTATAAAAATCCAACAAAATTTCGATTTCAGTGTCACTCCAAATTAACTTTTTACATAACGCGCTCTAACTTCTAGTGAAAAATTGCTCAGCCGATTTTTATTTTTTTATGTGATTTCTTGGTGAATCTTGAGAAGCTAATTTTACGTTGTCCGAAGAAAAAAACTACCCGTAGTATTTAAATTAGAAACCAAAATATTTTTTTTTATGCTACTATATTGTATGATCTTACTGTTGCACGATAGTTTTTGTGTCTAATTTGGTTCTAAACAGTCGAAAAAACATCCAAAAGGCTTAAAAATTGATAACCCTGGCGCGTCCGCTGCACATTTCGCAAACAAAATACCAATAAAACTCTTACTTACGAACGTAAACAAAATAAACAGTGTGGTCTAATCGCTACCAGGATTGTTGTAGATATATTTAAAAAAGATACAGCATGTATATTTATGATAGTTTTTTTTTAAATTACAATTTAAAGTTTGTCCGAGACTAAACAGTGATTCCCGTGGCGCGTCACAAATCTTCGTATATCTTAGTAGAATTTTATAGAAGATTGTCTCCGTGCCGTCGCATGTGCGCTGCTGGTAGAGCTTCGTACGTCTTTGTGAAAGATTACGCCGCTCGTTGGTCCAGGACGAAATTATGAACATAAATATTTGATTCCCCTGGTTTTGGTTTCGCTAGCTCGTTGATTACCCTGACCACGTTTTCAAATGCAATTTGTGATTTAATGATTTGTGGTCAGGTATTGAAAGTGATAAATTGTTAACGAGACTGATTAGTATTATATAGAGGCTACTTTAAAATAGTAATAAAACTTGATTTTCCACTACCTTTTTTTGATTCCCCTGGCCAAAAAAAATTAAAACGCAATATATTGGGAACCATCCGGCCTAAAGTGATGCCAATTCGTTTAATGTGTTTATAATGAAGCTAAATTTTATAATACATTGTTAGTTACAAAAAATCTGTTTAAATAAATTTCGCCAAGGGAATCACCTAAATATGCCGAATCTCAGGATTCACCCCTTATCCTTAAATAATTAGGTTTTGTTACATAATCCAAAACTTTTTCCTTTTTAAACAACATTATTTGATGTAAAATCAATCAAATAATGACGTTTGAAAATGAAAAAGGTAACAAACCTATGTATTTAAGGATAAGATAACATATAAAAAAATAAAAATCGGCAGAGCAATTTTTTACTAGAAGTTACAGCGAGAACGGAATCACAGCGATCAATATTTATTTAAAGTTTCGAAAAATAGTACCGCCTAGCTCGATAGATGGCGTTGTAGTCCAAATAGAAGTCGCTATGGTTTCGTTACCGCCGATAGTATAAGGTCTGAAGAATTAATTTTGTTTTGTTAAGAAGTTATTGAGAGCAATGCATTGGTACAGTGAATAGAAGTGTTAAGTTTACCAGTGCTAACAGTGTTCCAATAACAACCCACTCCAAAGAGACCTGCGGATTTATACATGGTTTTGCACGTCATTGGCTGCCCTAAATATGTACGGCCCAGTAACGTCCCTATGAATTCAGTATATGATGTCACTCCAACGTCAGTGGCTGCCCTAATATGTACGGCCCAGTAACGTCCCTATAAATTCAGTATATGACGTCTCTGTAACGTCTGTAAACTGACGTCTTGAGGCTGTGACAAATTGACGACATCTGATGGGACCCCCCGACGTCAAGACATGACGTCTCTCACGTCGAGAAGTACCGTAAACTGACGATATAATGACGTAAAAATGCTACCTGGGCCCAGGTAGCAAGTGACGTCGGCGACTAAAAAATGACGACATTATTAAGTCAATTTAGGGTCACCACAGTTACGTCATTATTGTACGTCATACTTACGTACTATTATAGTACTGTACTGTACGTACTGTATAGGTCATAAATGATACCTCCTAACAACGTCATTTTACAGTCTGTCCCTTATTAGTCTAAATCTGCCCTCAGGTTGACGACTGTTGTATGACATAAAGTGACCCAAAGAGCTAAAGATTGGTTAAAGAACAGTTTATGGAATGCATCTGACTGACATAATTCCACGAGTGAAGTCGACAAATACTAATCATTATAACAAGGATTTTTATAGCCGGTACATTAGTCCAGTCAACGAGGATTTTTTTGTATGAAGACTTTCGAAAAATTCCTCCGGCGCTGAAATTTGGCATATGATGAGAGTAGGTGATACAGATTACAGATGCACAATAATCCAAAAAATTTTTAGCCTAGAAGTTCCGTTTTTTTTTATCAAAACATGAAAATAGCTTATAACTCTCTGTGAAAAATTTCTCAGCCTCAAATTCTTTTTGTATTTGTATAAATGTATTAGTTAGAATAGGGAATTATAAAAATCCAACAAAATTTCGATTTCAGTGTCACTCCAAATTAACTTTTTACATAACGCGCTCTAACTTCTAGTGAAAAATTGCTCAGCCGATTTTTATTTTTTTATGTGATTTCTTGGTGAATCTTGAGAAGCTAATTTTACGTTGTCCGAAGAAAAAAACTACCCGTAGTATTTAAATTAGAAACCAAAATATTTTTTTTTATGCTACTATATTGTATGATCTTACTGTTGCACGATAGTTTTTGTGTCTAATTTGGTTCTAAACAGTCGAAAAAACATCCAAAAGGCTTAAAAATTGATAACCCTGGCGCGTCCGCTGCACATTTCGCAAACAAAATACCAATAAAACTCTTACTTACGAACGTAAACAAAATAAACAGTGTGGTCTAATCGCTACCAGGATTGTTGTAGATATATTTAAAAAAGATACAGCATGTATATTTATGATAGTTTTTTTTTAAATTACAATTTAAAGTTTGTCCGAGACTAAACAGTGATTCCCGTGGCGCGTCACAAATCTTCGTATATCTTAGTAGAATTTTATAGAAGATTGTCTCCGTGCCGTCGCATGTGCGCTGCTGGTAGAGCTTCGTACGTCTTTGTGAAAGATTACGCCGCTCGTTGGTCCAGGACGAAATTATGAACATAAATATTTGATTCCCCTGGTTTTGGTTTCGCTAGCTCGTTGATTACCCTGACCACGTTTTCAAATGCAATTTGTGATTTAATGATTTGTGGTCAGGTATTGAAAGTGATAAATTGTTAACGAGACTGATTAGTATTATATAGAGGCTACTTTAAAATAGTAATAAAACTTGATTTTCCACTACCTTTTTTTGATTCCCCTGGCCAAAAAAAATTAAAACGCAATATATTGGGAACCATCCGGCCTAAAGTGATGCCAATTCGTTTAATGTGTTTATAATGAAGCTAAATTTTATAATACATTGTTAGTTACAAAAAATCTGTTTAAATAAATTTCGCCAAGGGAATCACCTAAATATGCCGAATCTCAGGATTCACCCCTTATCCTTAAATAATTAGGTTTTGTTACATAATCCAAAACTTTTTCCTTTTTAAACAACATTATTTGATGTAAAATCAATCAAATAATGACGTTTGAAAATGAAAAAGGTAACAAACCTATGTATTTAAGGATAAGATAACATATAAAAAAATAAAAATCGGCAGAGCAATTTTTTACTAGAAGTTACAGCGAGAACGGAATCACAGCGATCAATATTTATTTAAAGTTTCGAAAAATAGTACCGCCTAGCTCGATAGATGGCGTTGTAGTCCAAATAGAAGTCGCTATGGTTTCGTTACCGCCGATAGTATAAGGTCTGAAGAATTAATTTTGTTTTGTTAAGAAGTTATTGAGAGCAATGCATTGGTACAGTGAATAGAAGTGTTAAGTTTACCAGTGCTAACAGTGTTCCAATAACAACCCACTCCAAAGAGACCTGCGGATTTATACATGGTTTTGCACGTCATTGGCTGCCCTAAATATGTACGGCCCAGTAACGTCCCTATGAATTCAGTATATGATGTCACTCCAACGTCAGTGGCTGCCCTAATATGTACGGCCCAGTAACGTCCCTATAAATTCAGTATATGACGTCTCTGTAACGTCTGTAAACTGACGTCTTGAGGCTGTGACAAATTGACGACATCTGATGGGACCCCCCGACGTCAAGACATGACGTCTCTCACGTCGAGAAGTACCGTAAACTGACGATATAATGACGTAAAAATGCTACCTGGGTAAGACCACAAAGAAGGAACCACTGGCTCGGAAGACACAGGCTCTGCCTAGTTCCGGAGTCAGGGATACTTATATTTTTGGACAAATGTTAGCCCTAGCGACAGTTATTTTTATAATTCATTGTAGCCAAAAACCCAATCTCATATTTTAAGTCTATACTCATGTACACCTTAGCATAAGAACATCTTTGTAATAAGGGTTATGAATAAAAATTATTATTATTATTATTATTATTATTATTATTAATCTGGGAGAAAAAAACAGATCTTCGGTAGATTTTTGAGATTCACATGGGCCATGCTGGGGAAACTGAATCCGGGACGGCCACCAATAAACCCTTCTAACTTTTGAACCAGTGATCTATAATTTCTTATATTTGGCAAGTCGCTAGCCAGTATCATTTCGTTGCAGGTTGCAGGATCCAAGACAGGTAAATTCATTCTCCGGGACACGTAGAGCTTCATTGTCTCGGCGCTTTTCTGGTGGTTGCCACTGTTGATTCTGGCTTTCAGGAGTTGCAGTGGTTTGGGAATAGTGTGGTGGGTTTGTCCCAAAAAAAAAAAACAGTATCAGGGACCCTGACGAATTTAGTAATTAAATAAAGCATTTTCTTAGCAGCAGCTTGGAGTTGTTAGTAAGAATTCGAATTAACTGAGAGCATCTTCATACCTAGGATTGGTAAACCAGAAATCGTCTAACTGGGAAGTAGAGAAAACAAAACCATTTTATAAACATACATTTATTTTACCTTTGGTTCACTTATTATTTAATAAAACTATACTAATTACATATTACAATAAATTATTTCAAGCAAAATTCTTCTATTTATTCGGTAAAATGATGTTACCTATCTATCCAGATTAAATAAATATTTATATTTTTATGTAATCTAAAATGTTTATATTTATAACAATGTCAACATTAATGTATATTCAACATTAGCTATGATTGAGGGAGGGGGCTATTTATCCTAATTGACTTTTACATATCAGTCTTCACAAGAACTATTATAATACAATATTTTGCTAGTACAGAAACAAGACAATTATTTACTGAAATCATCAAAAAAAGTGTTACCTAAATTTTTTTCTTGGAGAAAATTAAAACCATTATTATATAAAGTATTGGTATTATTGATGGATCAACTCAAATGTAAAAAAATATATACATAATCGCACCAAACAGGAAAACCAAAAAGGACTTCTTTAAAATATTGATTTTGTCATGGTTTCATTATTAAACATAAATAATTAACTTTACATAGGTACCGATATAATGACTGGGACTGAGTAAAAAATAATATAACAGCATAGTAAATATAATAGTAATCAAACCATTAGGAGGTTTATTTAAAACGCAGCATAACGTCTGTTTACCCTTACATTTTACGACGTTTAAACGTCTCTCATTTTTAATTAGCGTTTGTGAATCCACACCGAAATTTTGAGCAGACTGCGTTTATTAAAACATTGATCTCATCAAGTAATTGTCAGGTCACGATGAGGCGGACACAGACAAATCAAGTTACAATCAATAGGTATACCTACCTACATTTAGTGTCTGGACCCAAACTTACAGAACTGAACGTATCAAAACTAAATTTAATTACAATCTAAAGGAATGCATTCTTACGTTTAAATAATATTATTTATAATTATTTTCTTATTTAACTATAGAATATTTAGGTATATAAAAATAAAGGTAATATTTTACTTTGGTTAAGTTAAATGGTAAGCATCATTATAAGATATAGTATAAAGTAGTTGCCATTGATTTTTATATACAGTTATAGAATTTATATTTACAGAAAGATTTTTAAGGTTTAGATACAATTATGCACTCAATTATGCATTCAAACAAAAACTTCCTTTGGGCTCTGCCACAGTTGAGAAAAATTGAATAATGACAATAATATTAACGCCGATTACCCGTTATGCCTCTGATTGCTTTGTCATATTATACACACTCATCAAGTTTCTCAAACATTTTTATTTTATAAAATAATCAGATAATGTAGTACCTAAGTAGATTATTTACACGTCATGTACGTGTAAAATCTACTTACTTAAATATTATTATTCACATAAAAATAATCATAAAACTTTGGGCTCAGATAACTAATTCAAATTTTGAAAAATTTGTAGTGAGGTCACAAGTTTTAGAACACAGATTGATTTTTAAATTCTGTGCAAAAAAAATGCAATCAACTTTTATTTGTCGGTGGCGATTTGTTAATGAGATTCATAAATGTAAATGCAGAATTGTGTTAACAATACCAGCAGACATAGAATGTAATACAAGAAATATCGTTGGAATCAATCGAGTAAATTATACGCATCCCTAAAAATCAAACTGCAAGCTTCGCCGCTAGAGTGCGCTGAGTATTATTCACTAATTCACTTCACAAAGTATTTTTTTTTAACGTCAAACCAACGTAAAACCATCAATTTCCAACTAGATTTAGTACTAGCGCTATCTCTCGGCAATTGCAGGCGAATAATTCCAGGGTTTTGCGCTGTAGGCGCCGAACAATTTGAAAGTTTTATTCTCTTCTACCCACGGTTTCATCAAAGACCCTTAAAACTCCTGATTTTTCTAAGAAATCACAAAAGAAACCTAAGAATCTACAATCATAATATTTTGGACGTACGTACTCACAACGACTTCTTTAAATCTGGAACTTAGTTCCCGCCAGTACCCAGTAACCACCGATAGATGTCACTGGTCAATTCATAAATTAGCGGGCTTATCTCTATTATGATTTCGTTTGTCCGCATAGTGGGGAGAATTGGAAGAATGTCCCATAGTTTTGCTTCCCCAAGTGGTTCTTTTGCCAATGGTGCTATTTTTGCAGAATTTGAGTAGGTTGGCGTATGCTGCGCGGTACTGCCTATTAGTTGCTGCGTAGATGAGGGGGTTGATGACGCTGGATGCCCAGGCCAGGATCGAAGCTATGATGTGCAGCCAGGGGTACGTGATGCCGTCGTCTGCCACGTTCATGATCATGAGGGGGAGGAAGCAGGCCAGGAAACAAAGGAAGATCGTCAGCATGAGCGTCGTGAGCCGCGAGTCTTCTTCTTTCTCTTTTGCTGTTTGGCCGGAGAGTTTGCTGTGGAGGAGGAAGAGAAAATGTTATTACTGTTTTGTGTATATTTCTTTGGTACGCTGTGTAACCTAAATGGCGTTATGAATTTTATTTTGTGAGGTGTCATTAGATTCGTCTTAGTTGTTAGAGTCATCATCATCATCAGCCTATAATGTTCCCACTGCTGGGACACAGGCCTCCTCTCTGTGAGAGGGAGTGGGCCATAATCTACCTTGCAGGCACAGTGCGGGTTGTGAGAGTGACGCTGAGTAAATAAATTACATTTATTCCAAAACCAAAATTTATAAGTTTGAAAATAATGCAAATATTAGAAAATATGCATGCAGCTACGTCGCTATTTATTTTCGAGTCTTATTGCAGGCAGGAGAGTTACAAATTCAGACTTCTGATTGCCACTGAGAAATTAACTAATGAACCACAAAAACCATCTGCATGGATTCAGTTGAGCATCGATCTAAGAACCCCGTTTAGCAATGCTCTCAGCCTGTGACGTGGCGGCCGCAGCACTTTCCCACGCTTTGACTAAAGTTTGCTATTCACTAAGCTACAACAGCGACACAAGCGTTCACCCTTCACCGCTCGTGCTGCACGATCGGACGATTTCAAAGCCGGCTCGTTGAAAAGCACATCATAGAGTGCAGCGATGAGATATTTCCTATAGAGAATTCCTAGTCTCTATAAGAAATATCTCATCGCTGAACTGATATTATAGCTGAAGTTTTATGATAACTGGACCAGCCCTAGCCACAATATTTTTAAAGGCTTTTTAAAGCTGTTGATAAACACTGCTTCAATATCATGCTCTACGATATTAAAGAACAATCTGACGGGCCTTAGGGGCCAAAGCCAGCCGGGGTCGCGGGACTGACTCATCAACCGGTAACCGTGACCCTGGTACGTAAAGGCTATTGAAGGATCACCGTGGATTTTAGTCAGTACGAGTATGACAGGCCCATGCGTTCCGCCCTGGGCGTAAAGACAATATTTATTTGATGAATTTACCACGATAAAAAAAAAAAACAGAAACCATCACCACTTAAACCTAATCCCCACCACCAGCAGTTAATCACAGCTAGTGACAAGACGGTTCTCACCCACATACACACCTTCGTCCTTCCAACTTCCTCTTACTCTGCCGGACTCGCCAGTAGATGCAGGAGTAGGACACAATGATGACCACACACGGCAGCGCGAACCCGAACACGAAGAGGTACTTCTTCGGTGACTTGCCGTCTTTCGGGAGGATCGTGCAGGAGAATGTGCTCGGGTCGAGACCCAGTTGGCCCCACACGCCGAGGAGTGGTGGTACCTGTGGAGGAGAGAACATGGTTGTTATGTAGGGATTTAGATTATTATGTATGCAGGTTCTTTAATAGGGATTTACACGAATCGAGTTTTTGGCCGATGTAGCCGTGCAGCGAAAATTAGACTCTAAATGGTAATTCGATAAGGTCTGGTAATGCAAGCGCCCTGTGTAGGTAAATCTCCCATGTTAAATAGTATTGACACGGTGATAAAATTTATGATATTGGCCATAGGACATAGGACAAAGTTGGCAACGTTGCAGCTAGTTGTCAAATACATAAATTATGTCGCTATTATGATGAATGAAGGGATTCGTAACTCTGTTTTTAGGGTTCCGTAGTCAACAAGGAACCCTTATAGTTTCGCCATGTCCGTCCGTCCGTCCGTCCGTCCGTCTGTCCGTCTGTCCGCAGTTTAGCTCAGAGACGCACAGTACTAGAGAGCTGTAATTTGGTGTAAATATATGGATTTGTTGTGCCGAAAAAGTGGTAAAATAAAATCTCGTAAAATATTTTTTTTTAGGGTATCTCCTGTACACGTAAAGTGGGGATATTTTTTTTTTTCTCGCGTACCCCATAGTGTGGGGTATCATTAAATAGGTCTTTAAAAAATATTGATAGTTTCCATTAACAATTTTTTGATAAAAAAATTGGTTTGTGAAATATTAAGCTTTAAAGTGCTAAATTTTGCTCGACTCGAGTGTCCCCCCCCTCTACCAGCTAAACGGTTATGTTTGTGGGTGTGAAAAAATTCACAATAGTAGTATATATAACGAAGTTTAAAAGAAAATTGTCATGACTTAGTAGGCTTTACAACTTTACGAGTAATAGTCGACCAACTTATAAAATGTACTTGGATAATATTTTTCTTAAACAAAATGTATCGGAGAACATGTTATTCAACTGCAAATGTAAGTTTGTCAACTTTATTTTTACAGCTTTAATAGGTATGTTTTACGGTATGTTTTTTGGGGATAGGTAGGTTTTTATCGTCAACTATTTTTAACTAACTTCAAAAAAAGGAGGAGGTTCTAAATTCATCGTAATCTTTTTTTAAATGTATTTTGCCCGATTTCTCAAAGACTCCTGGACCGATTTTGAAAATTCTTCTTTTTAAAATTAAATTCAGCGAATCAGTTTAGTTAGTTCGCATAAGTATTTTGATGGGCAACTACGGAACCCTACACTGTGCGTGGCCCGACACGCACTTGGCCGGTTTTTTTTTTACTTTGCTAAGTACTAGGAATTTCTTTTGTATCGTGCGTTTACAAACATAGAAACACAAATACACAAACACCCAGATCCAGACACTGTGATAAGGATAACATACAAAATACGGTACTTCAATCGTAGTGTAAGAAGTAAGAATATTCCGAAAGTCGTTATCAGAAGGGGGAATTCACATCAAAACAATCTTTCACACTAGTAAAAACCCCCACAAAATAATCAACAACTAACATTTTAATAAATGCGGGTCCTCAACTTGTCATAAAACGGTTGAATTATTCAGAAGGGTGTTAAATTCAAGCAAGTATTAAAATGCAACACATTTGGGCTCATCAACGCTTTGTCCACGATTGGTTAGACTATACTGTTTCATGACTCGTTTCGTAATAAATTAGAAGCTCTATTTAAGAGGGATTATGAAGGGAAATAGGTTTAATACCGTAAAGATGTTTTGTGGGATTTTAGTTGTGTGGTCCAAGTTACTGATGTGGGCGAGATAATGTAATGGATTGGAATTGTGGGTTTTTATTTTAATTTACTATTTCTAAATACATAAGGAGAGAACTAGAATAAAACATTTTAAAGTCTATAAAGTATATCTGGGTATAAAATATAAAACCCCTGTTTTTGACCTTATATAAGCCATTACCTAATAGAAAAAAGAAACGAAACGACTAAAGCCCGTTTGTGACACTTAATTCAAAATCCCTCCAAACAAAACATGATGTAGGTAACAGAATTTTCCTCTAACACATTCCTTTGGTTACATCACAGGCGCAATAAAATTAATTAACCGTACGTAGTTCGTAGCACAGAGGATGTTAGCTAATTCAGGACAATCAGCAGCGTGGAAGTGCAACGAACTAATTCTAGCTTCCTTCATTACTAAAAGTTTATTTATTTGGCTGGCAGCACTGTGGAACATTGGTACTGGTACGAACCTCAGTGGTAGCGTTGTGTGTGTTCCATGAAACGGATAAATTATTATCTTTTTGATTCCGGTAATAATTTCATTTTGTTATTGTAGTTATGTAATAAAATTGTGTGTGGTTTCTGTTCCGGGTCCCTTTATTATTTATTACTGACTTTGAACAGATGGCTTGTGGTTTTATTTTGTTTTTGTTTCATACTCAGTTTTTAACATTTTGTTATGGATAGTGCAGGGATATTTTGATTCAGTATTAATGCGGTTATGATAGACCACGATAATTCGTAATTTCGTGAAAATCAGACATGGTTTCACTGACCATGGTTCCACATTTTTTTGAAAGTACTATGAGTGTAATGATAAGTATGCTGCCCTGATAATTGTAAATGCAGTACTCGCAAATTGGCGGTTCCGAGATATACGCGGTAAACGTGTTTTGTGATATCTACACAACAAGTCTGAATTAAATATTTATTTAAATATACCAGAAAAATAAGAAAAAATCAAACTTTGTATTGATGTATTTTTTTCTTTCCTTTATTATTTCTTTTGGATAAAATGCGCATTACTGCATTTTGTTCTTCCATCTAGACTTGTGAACATGACAGTTTCACTAAGCCCAAAGGCAGTATTTGTGTTCATTACTGCAAAATCACTTAGCACGTGTTCAATACTGCGTTTCTATTTATTAATCGTTTCGTATTATCATGCCTGGTACTAGTTGAAAGATGTATTATCCTTTTACTTCAGCTATCAGATACTATACAGTGTGTTTGGTTTTGAACTAGCGATATTTAAAGGGAAAGTTAAAAACTCATTTTCATCGACAAAACTGCTTTAAAAAAAAAACTTACTCCAACACCTCGCGAATAGCAGCCATTTTAGTTTTTTGATCGGTTAAACTGGGGTATGTACAATAAAATGCAAATATATTTGAATCCAAGAGACCTACATACATGCAAATGACTTTATTGTAAAGTTAAACGTTGAGGCTTTTTAAAAACTTACGAAAGTTTTCTAAACAATATGTAAAATGAACCAAAAACTCGGGCAAACACGAAATTGTATATAAAAATACTGAATATTTTCACATTTTTTACTCTAGTTCGAAAGTACACCGGTATTTTGCTTAGGTTTTCATTAAATTAAAAGTATTTGAGTCAGGCTATAAAATGGTATCAAAATTATATCTCTATGTTAAGTATTTTTGGAGTTATTCTCATCTGAACAAAACCCTTCCTTCCCAACATGTTGAATACTGCGTTAAGCTTTAGTTAGTATACGTTGCGAATTACTAGTAGTACTTGTAGTAACCATAGCAAGTACTGCACAACCTTCTAGCACATGCTAAGTACTGCATATCCTGTTAGCAAAAGTAATAATTAAATATATAGCAAGTACTGCGTATCTTGTTATATAAAAAACATGTTTATAATTTAAAAATACATGAAAATTATTTTTTTATGTATAGATTAGCCCCTTGAAGTGTCATTTTTGCAAAAAAGTGAAAATCGCAAAAATGACGATTACTGCACTTACAATTAGCAGGGCAGTATGTTATACTTTTGCAAAATGAATGATTTAACGAATCTCAAGCGAAAAGTTGATGAAAGCTAGCGTCGACTGATAGACTGATTTCTGTTTTGATTTCAATGTGATGCAATTGTTTTTGTTGT
This sequence comes from Agrotis clavis, assembly GCA_954870645.1. Lineage (NCBI taxonomy): Eukaryota > Metazoa > Arthropoda > Insecta > Lepidoptera > Noctuidae > Agrotis > Agrotis clavis. Next base: position 2,507,015 of record OX940931.1, on the reverse strand, counting down.
AAAAATACCAAGAAATTCTGTTTCAACACTCGCTAATGATTGATAGGAACCATTTGTTACAATATTCGTGTATATTTTTCGTTTGAGAGTGTAATGAGAGTAAAAAAGCATGTAGTTTTATGATAAAACCTCATTACATGCAATTAACGACGTAATAAGGATGTTATTATCGTAACTTGTTAACTGTTACCTACTTAACATTTAGTATAATATGGACGGAAATATTGTCCTGCATGAAATTTTCGTGGCAAATGCACAAACTCGGAGAAGTGTACTAAAGGAAAAGTTATGATAATCATGCAGTGTATTAATTTCTACTCACCATTAATCCAAATGATACCAGCCATATAAGTATGAGTTGCACCCAGATTTTTGTGTTCGTGTAGATCTGGGAATACATATCATAGTATGCGATCAGCGTGTATCTGAAACAAAACACAAAGGAATCAGCATCAAACAATTCAAGGAGGAGTTTGTAAGAGGGGGGCTATACACTGTTGGTTCAGCAATATAAACTTGAACAAGATTACCATCTAGATTCACATCTATCTAGCTCATAGCCGTACAGCAAACTCTGATCGGCATCTATCATTTTTGAGTCATTTCGGGTTAGCTTGGCGAACTCCAAGCTTTGGCGACTTTTTTCCGAACTCAATGTCTAACTTCTTTATGTGTTCAGTTTTACTGCCGGCTGAGCCAAATCAAGCCCACTCTATGTGTATTACATCTAATCGTGAGGTATTCCGGTGCTCCAAACTAGGTTATATTTACGCACACGGTTCAACTATTTTTAGACTAAAATAAATAAATAATTCTCGAGAGGAAATAAAAGAACCTCTACACGTGGATTTTAAGATATTTAGAGTGTTTCAGTGTTCCAATTTTAGTTAACTTCCGATATAAATAGAGAAAAATGCGGCAACAATGGAAAGATGGAAAGATGCAGAGAATTGTTTTGTTCTTATGAATCTGTTCTTTCTAAATTTCCATTTATGAAACTTACTATACTAAGGTTACTAGTAAGGAGTATCCAATGAATCCAAGCCTCATCATCAATCAGAACACTTGTGGTCACTTCATTAGAGGTACGAGGCAGAAAAAGGTTGTTAGAACATGTGCATCATATCCACAGTTCACAATTTAAGCACTCCTTTATTTACATGCTAATGTCATTACACACATTAGCCAATCTTGACTGCAGTTTATCAATAATAGCAGTCTGGAAGACATTACTGCTCTTTTTCTCAATAAAAACACATTGCTCTCAGCTTTTAACTCCACTGTTTTATTTCATCCATCTCCAATCTCCATACCCACGATCCCGAACGAAACAAACAAAGTGTCCCCACTTGAGTCGATAACATTTACTTTTCGCTTTCATAATGTAATCACCACTCTGGCACTCTGGTTATCAGGCGTGGGAAAGCAGCGTGTTTGCCAGCTCAGCTGATTAGATAATTTGAGGATTAACTTGTTAATATAGCGTTTATGGTGGAGGACGATCCGGAAGCTTGCGGGGGCGTTTGAAGTTATTTGATAGCTGTGAACTAGATTGGAATGACGTGATTCGCTTGTATTGAAAGCGTTTACTTGTAAAATATCTTTTAGATAGAGCAAGATCTTTTACGATTTTGATAGTTACAACACTGTATCAATGTTTTGGTGCTTGAATAACATCGACAGTGGGTCCAAAATCGCCAGTTTAACAACGTTCTTTTGCAATGTTGCAAATTGTTCTTTATCAGTTCTAGTCTATTGCTTAAGCAATAGCATCACATATTCCATTTTACCAATTATAACGTAATTATGTTAGGTTAGCAAAATTGCTGAAGTGGTGGTTTTAGGCACGATGAAGGGCGTTTTGGGTAGACTTTTGACATATTTTCCCGTGAATTTGATCGGCAACAAACATTTGGGCATGCGCCAAAAGACCCTTGCACATGTATATCTGCCTACACTTGATTATCCGAGACTACCTTGAATACAGTTTTACTTTTATGTGATCCTTTTGATGTTTTGACAACAAAGGTCGTTTTAATGTTTGATTAGTTCCCCACAATAAAACGCTCGTTGTTAATTTGTAGTTGTTTGCTACATGGCTTTTACAATTTTATTGCCGTCAGTAATTCAACGAAGCGTGAAAACATTGTAGCATCTAGCTTTTTATTGCTATTACTTCCCTAGCTAATGCGCTAAATTAAGTAGCAAGCTAATATTGAACACTTCATAAAAGAAAAATAATCAAAAGGCATACAGAGCTCACTTTACCCAACAATTACATAAACAAATTAGAGTGCAGCCATCAATAGGCTGTTTACAAAGCCTTTAACTGAAGCTAAACAAAAAAAGTAGGAGCACAGACACAAGCGCTCATTGTGCACAGTGGGCCCTTTGTGCGCCGGCTACTGACCCAACCTCAATGGGTTTATTTTTGTTTGGCTCGGGCCCTTTGCTACAGAACACATATTAGTGCATTAAGATACCGTATTTCAATTAAGGATAAACAGTCAGAATCCGTTCACAACTGCATGCAAAATAATTAGACAAATAAGGTTTCAGGTAATAATTTATAAATGTCAAAAGTATAAGTAACTTGAAGCTTTGTGACAAATGGAGACGTTTTGAGTGGTAGTGTGCAACATAACAAGCTCCTCTTTTTTTTCTTGGGTGGTAAAATGAAGTAAAATCATTAAAAGTATCCTCCTATCTCGGGTGTAGCAAAAGGAATTGTCAGAATTCCTAGTTCCTACCCACTAAAGGTCCACCCTGTTCCTTCAGTTGCACTTTGCGTTCCAGGGTTACGGTATCCTATTTCCACAATGCCGTCCCATAACTTGCTACACTAACACCCGTGTTTGAGTTCACAAAAAAGGTGCATTTGTTTTACTGGTTATCTCTGTATTGTGACTTTGCCCACTGGGCGGGACAGATGCGCTTACAGATGGAATACAGGCCTATAGTCAATGGATTAAATCTGTGTTGTGATGCCAGATGCAAGTTATCCGTATCGTTTGGCAAATATTGACGTTTTGTTGAGATAGGAAAGTTTAATAGTTTTTTTTGGTTGGGGTCGTAGTTGAGGTATGGTGACGATAAACGGGATTAGAAACAATTGAATGTACTCGTATTTTGTGATCTCTACATTCTGTATGAATTGAAAAGTATAACATTTATTTTATAGGCATATCACAAGTTCTCTGTTAAAAAATTATAGATTATTCTTCATTCTTTTTAACTGTAAACTTATCTTTCATTAAAAGCGATTAGTTTATCATTTTTCCAGCTATACATTCGTCTACGAAATAATAAAATAACCTAAATTCATCACAAACTTAAATAGGTATAGCAACATAAACTTGATGTTGACGGTATTTGCAAGATATTGTGAGTAGGTAAACTTTTGTCAGTTTTGGGACATCCGCCAATTAGGTAGCTGGATCCTTATTTTAATTTATCGGCATTGTAGTTTGAGTAAAGGTTTAATTTTGGAGGCTTTGTAGGTATGTAGACGGATAAAGTAAGAAACATTAAAAAGGCTATTTTATAAATCGCTACCGCCTATGAGTTGCCCCGCCGCGCGCCGCCAAAGGTTTGGGCATTTCATTTGAACTCTTACATGTGGTCATGAAATAAATGGAAGATTAAAATATGCGTGTGCGCAAGTGTTACGAATAAAATATAGGTCAGGTGATGCATGTGCGTACTTCCACGTAGGTAGGTATATCTTGGCCAAAATGAATCACAGAGGTATTCTATTTAGCAACAATTTTATAATTGAACCAATAGGCATGGATCGCGGCCGCGGCTATTATTAAAAGGCTATTATATAAACATAAACACATTCTACGTGGTAGGAACGCAAAGGGCATCCTTAATAACAGGGTGGATTTTTAGTCAATAAGCGTCTGACAGTCCCTTCGGCCCCACCTAGGACGGGAGGACTCATCTGACGACTTTACTATCCCAAAAAAAAGTCCAGCGTTTTCTAGTCAAAAATTGGAAACAAGTTTCATCATCATCATATCAGCCAAGACGTCTGCTGCTGAGTGCTGACCATAGGCGTCCCCCTACACCGCCACGCCGAACAACAATTCGCCACTTGCACCCATCGGTTGCCCGCGACTCTCACGATGTCGTCGGTCCACCTAGGGGAAGTTCTGCCTAGAGACCCGCCTACAGACTTCAAATAGGACCAGTTGGGCTTCCAACTGGTCCAAGCTGGATGCAAGCCGCTTGGCTTGCAATCAGCGCGATCCTATGGTCTTCATAAGATCGTCAAGAAAGTTTACCTGTCACGAATAGAAAGGTTTCAACATAAAAGTTAGCTACCTAAATTAATCAGTTGAAGACCACACCCCCGATAAACCATACCTAGGTGTATGCAGACGATACCTAGAATAACTAATTCTATTAATATCTTTCACTGTGCTGTTTGAGCAGGTAAATCAATTGTACATGATTTACAACGCCTCTGCTTACTACAAAATTGGTTAGCGATGTGTTATGATGTTATTCTCTTCTTGAGCGCCGGAAATTGCGATAGATAAGCTCGATTTTGTGCCAGAACTAACTATTTACTTCTTGAGATATAAAGCATTAGCTGGTGCATGTTGGCAGAAGAAATTCGGTTCATGGGGATTGATGTAAAGTTATGCAAACCAGAAAATAACATTGTATTCCTGGAAAAGGATTTTCATTTCTTTTTTAGGGTTCCGTCCATCAAAAGAAAAAGCCATATAATAGGATCGCTTTGTTGTCCGTACGTCTGTCTGTCCGTCTGTCAAGACCCCTTTACTCAGGAACGCGTGGAGGTATCAAGTTGAAATTAATCTTCTTCTATCTATCTATCTATCTTCTATCTATCTATACTTATAATAAATCTGTAGAGAGGTCGATTCTGTACATGAAATATATTTCCAAAATAACTATCAGGGGGTGATTAGGGATCGATACTGATGCCAAAAATGCAATCAGTAAAATTATTGTCTGTCTGTCTGTCTGTCTGTCTGTCTGTCTGTCTGTATAACCGTTATAGAAACAAAAACTACCCGACGGATTTTGACGAAACTTGGAACAATTATTTATCATACTCCTGGGCTGGTTATAGGATACTTTTCATCACGCTACAATCAATAGGAGCAGAGCAGTGAAGGGAAATGTTAGGAAAACGGGAGAAGTAACTCCATGCACGCTAATCTTCGGAACTACTGGACGGATTTGATTGTTTTTTTTTTTGTTTTATAGCTATTAAGTCCGGGCAACATGTAGGCTATAATTTGTCTTGGAAACTTGAACACCTGATGCAGAACTGCAATAGATCAGCTAAACTGTAAGAGATACAAAAATAGCGCCAAAGCAAAAATTGTTCCACGTGATGAGCATTTTATGCTGAGAGAATAAATTTGAAGATATGAAACACCTGATGTGGAACTCCAAGAGCCCAGCTACACTATTACATATACAGTAATAAAGTCTTAGCAAGAGTTGTTCAGCCTGATGAGTACTCCCTGTTGTCGTATAAAAATTGAAGATCTGGAACACCTGATGTGGACCTCCAAGAGCCCAGCTACACTATTACATATATAGGAATCACGTCTTAGCAAGAATTGTTTAGTCTGATGGGCATTTCCTGTTGACTTACTTTTGTAAGAAAACTGGAACGTCTGGAATCGTCATGCACATCCCGTTGGTTTCCCGTCCCAGGCTCTAAGAATTCGACATCAGACGTTTCAGATCTTCGATTTTGACGACCCCGTTGCCTCTGGCATAAGCAACAGGATCCGCGTACGAAGTCGCTGGCAGAAGCTAGTTCTGCTAGTTCTGATAGCCAGTGCCAACAGTGATGATTACGACAATCAGAAAAGTACCTTGGCAGTGAACTTCAGTGAAGCTACTCACTGAAGTTCGTTTCTTTCGTGAAATAATCCAATCCAACAGGAAGAGTTAAGAAGAATCTAATATTTTTAAACGAGCAATTCTTGTATATTTATTTATATATAATCAGGATCTCGGAAACGACTCCAAGGATTTTCATGAAAGTTACAGATTAGGGGTTTTTCGGCTCAAGGAATCGATTTATCAAGGTCCCAGGTTCGAGAAAAGCTCGGTTCCCAAGATATAGACATTTTAAAAACCAAGCGAAGCTCGGTCAAGCAACTAGTACATTATAATTTGAGTATAATTATAATATACCTGCGATCCTTTCAGCCTTTCTGTAACTGTGGTCACGAGAAAGGTACCCAAATGCAAATTAAAAATACAGCATCAATTCTAAGAGTGCTAAAAATATGGCAGCATGTTCATTTTAGAGGATCCTCGCTAAATGAAACATATAAATAAGATTGTTTATTGTTACAAATTAAATATTTGCTCGTTTATAGCCCATTTGCTAATAATTTATGTCTGTACGTAAGCAGCTGCTCCTTAAATATTTGGAAGTCTGTTTGGCTGATATTATATACGAAACTGAAAAGGTAGATGTTGGTGACCAGTGGCGCTATCACGAGTGTTCAACGTAAACGTAAGGTAAATATACATATTTGAATGTTAAAAATGCTGTTATCACATAAAATGAAGTTATTTTTTTAAGAAAACCACATGTTTTATTTAGAAATTATTAGAGACAAAAATTAGACCACAAAGCTAAAAGAATACTTGTGTTTCCGTTATAAAAGCGTAGTTTTTACATAACGGATTTCACACCGGGCGCACAAGCTCGCGCGGCAACTTCAATGTGTGGCTCGCAAAATTGGCCTCGCGAGGCAGGCCGTCCCATCAGAAGTCCTATATCACCAATAGACATCACAACTATAGAATAGTCTCGCGAGTCGAAACCGCCGTGTGACGGCGACGGTTTGACTCCAAGGCACACCCAGCCGAAGCAGTTTGTCCAAAATGTGCCGAACTCCCGAGACCTAGCATTTGGCTTTGATATACCTACTTAGAGAAGGACCAAGGAATCATTGCATGGACTGTGTAAAGGATATGGCTAAAATGGAGGATAGTACGTACAGATACTGAGATGACGAATAATAGAGAAAAATGAAAGACGGCAGGTTGCACTGATCAAAAATAGGGGATAGGTAATGCAGGAGAATTTATGATAGACCAGTAGCTGGTATATGTTACTAGTGGAATAACATTAGTAGCCACAATATACATATAACCATAAGCCTGAAAATGAGCTTTGAGCTAATGGATTAGGTACGTACTGTACAAACACCATTAAATAAATCAATTAATCAGCTAAATGTTCCGTTCGACTGGCGGCTTATCGAGTAGTGCTGCCCGATCATCTTATATCTTCACCTATATGAATGATGTATCAGAAGATATCTAATCACATAGTTTTACTAAATGTCCAGCAGAACACACGACTCACATAATTATATGATATCAAAGAAGTTTCTATTACATTCCTCGACAACTATTTTAATTTCAACGCATCGATGGCTGGAAATCTTGTGGTGAAATATTTTCTCTAAGATGTTATAATTATGCTTGAAGAATTTTGTACGAGACTAGCTTTTGCACGCAGTTGCGTCTGTGCCGTGGCTTGCTTTTATTTCATTATATTTTCAGGATATAAAGTTCCTACCATAATATGTTACTCTCCTAACCCAAGGTATGAACTACGTTTTTGGATGGCCTTTGGATGGCCTTCATAGTCCGATCAACTGTAACTGTCTTTGCACAAAGGCACGCTGTTTGCTGCTGTAGTTAATAAATTACAAATAAGGGAAAGAGAGAAATGGGGTGTCATAACATCCAGTACTGCCTGTGTTATGGAGGTCCGATAGGCAGTCGCTTCATGTAAAATGCGGATATTTAACTGCATTCACTTTGATTCACTTACACTTGAAGCTGAAAGCTGACTCCAACAGAGTTTTGAAAAGGCTAGGCAGGTGATAATGATGATGAGAAATAGAGAAAGGAAAATTTTTGAATGTGTCACCAGTCTGTACCTAGCAGAAAGACGCAGTGGCGATAGGTTCAAAGAAGCTGGGGCTTGATATAAGGATTCTGGGCAATCTGCTGGAATTGCTCCAGTCTGCCATAATCTTGATCAGAGTAGCTACGACAATAAGAAATAGTTACCCTTCGCATTTATAACGTTAGTTTAGTACAGATCACGTCATCAACTTGAGTCAACTAAATCGGCAAATAGATCGCTTTCGCGTTAGCTGGGGCGACGAGCTTCGCAGGGTGGCAATCAGACGGATGAGTTACATCATCATGTGGTGTGTGAATTGAGAGTCAGAGGATAATTACATTTATTTTTTATTTAATGTTAGATTCGCGTATGACCACAATCTCGTCTGATGGTATCTAAGCGATGATGTGGCCGACATACAGTGAAGCACGCTTGCCTAGAAGTAATCCAAATAATGCTTTATTGAAAAGACAACAAGATTTCAGAACACTGTTTTGATAGACAACAGAAACAGTTTTAATGCGATTAGAAACACATTTTTTTTAATTATCCTACTTTTTATAACAATACAAATGTTTTAAATGTACAAACACCACGACAGCGACACGAAAAGAAGAAGCAGAGTACCAGAAGAATTCTTTAGGAAGATAAATAAGGAATGGTTACATAAGTTGGTACCTGCATAATAGAGATATTGATGAAGCACTCATCACTCACATACTATCAATCAAAAAATAAAATAGCGTGTGTGGAAAATAGGACTTCACACGATGAGAGATCTATAAAAAAAAACGTATAAATAATAGATTTGATTAGCTGTTTATTACACGCCATCGCCGTAAAAAATGCGGAAGCTATCTGGCTGATATTGCTAATGGATTATTTTATATGTAGGCATTGTGCTGCTGAAGATTGGAGTTGATACTATGACGTGTTTCTCAAAACAAATATACATAACTTTATATAAAATTAGTTCTTTTCCCTCGGGGTGGTTAATTGGGGGTTCAATATCTAGGGTGAGTAAAGTTTTGTTGAATTCTTCCACCAGGAATTTCACAGTAGCAGCTAGGGATACCGAGTTTGTGCCCGGTTGACGGCAAGATTCTTCACTCTTTATTGCAGGGGATTTAAACATTACTGGCGAAATGTGGGTGTACTATTAGGGTGCGTCCAGATCTGGCGAATGCGCCGCAAACGAGCTGCTCGCGCGCCTTTTGGCGTACCAAACCATTGCCGTGACTGCGCGCGCGCAGCTCGCTAGCGGCGCGCGAACTGCGCATTCGCCAGATGGCCAGATGTGTACGCACCCTTAGCTAACATAACTTTACAACTCTGTTTTTTTCCTCCGTTATATTTGACTGCTTCATTTCGTTGCACGAATTGCACGATCCAAGACAGCAAAATTCATTTCTGGTATTTCGTCGAGGTTCGTAGCCTCGGTGATTTACTGGTGGCCGGCACTGCATTGATTCTGGCTTGTAGGAGTTGCAGTGGTTTTATGACTAAAAAAAATACCTTGATAGAACCGGGATTTCCTGGGTATTTCTGTTTTTTTTTTTGGGATTTGTGAAACCGGGAGCACGCTCCACCAACGACCATTCCTTAACCAAAGGCCAGAGGCGTAATATGAATAAAATAAGCAAATTAAAGAACCACTAAAAGAATAGCTTTAAAAAGTTGATTGCTTAGCCTTGGTCACGTTGCCTAAATCTAGACATAGACAAATCTAAATCCCAAATGTTCGTGTTTCTGTTTTCCTCATCAAGTCTATCTTCCAATGATGATTCTATTATGTATTTACCAAGGATTTATAAAGTTTTATACTAGCTGATTCATACGGTACCTTTGTGGTATCATATAATTTTTATAGATCATAAAGTTATTTATTACAATTTACAAGGAAAGCACATCAAACATATTTTTAGGAATGGCCTCCGTAATCATTACGCCACTTCAACTTTCAAGTGCCGATAAAAGTTGCATTCAATTATTTGAAGAAATTGTTTTTGTAAAATGTAATTCAAAATTATTTTTAATACTGACTGCTCGGTGGATGGTGGTCTAGTTGCCAAAAGCGTGAGGTCTTTGGGTTCGATTCTCAAGTTCAACAAAGTGTTATTGGGTTAGGCCAGGCAAATTGGTTTTGGGGTGTTTTCATTGCGGATTGTCAGTAGCAGACAGAGTCTAGATTTTGGTTGATAGAACTAGTGTTGCCCTTAAGACAGTAGAACTAAACAAAGCTGGCAAAATTTTTAATTTTATGTTTTTGAGGTTGCCTTACATATGCGTTCCCGTTCTAAATAATTTATAATGTTAACGTCAAAAAAGCACTCTATTGTGTTTATCAAATGCAATTCTCATAAAAAATGCATAATTGTGTCAAAGTTCCAAATTAATTCCTCTTTCTATAGATATTATCACCCCTGTATGTTCCCTACATTTCAATTTTAGTTCCCCCTTATTATCCTAAATTGTTAGCACCATGCTTTACTGCAGGGATTAATTATATTATATTACATACTTGGGTCAATTTAGTGCTAAATAGCCCGCGATTTTATGTTTCTTTGTTACATCCATCTGACGGCGCATGGGCTGATTGTATGATGCGCTACGTGTCATGGGTTTTGATTCCGGAATGGAACAATTAATTATATGATCTGCAAGAAGTTGTTCCAGTTAACTAACATACACGAACGTGTATATGACTTAAAAAAAACATACCGCTGAATAAAATTGATAACCTCCTTCTTTTTGAAGTCGGTTAATAAGTTTGATGTAATCGCACCCACGATACAGGAGAAATTCCTAAAATCCAGTTTTTTTTCTATTCGCTGGAAACTTGCCCTTAAAATTAAAAATTCCCAATACGAAACCTAATTGCAGGTAATTTTACAGTTAAAATAATAATATAAAAAAAGTTCTTCATACACTTGCGTTACAAAAAAATGACCCACTTGTTTAGCTTTTTATCATGAGAGCTTACTCGTGGCCTTTATGTACGTCAAAAATTAAAAGAAAATACTAAATATTTATTGAATAATTTTAATCTACCGTGGCCTAATTGTTCTAAGCCACGGCCAACGTTTATGCACCAGACAAACTCAAGTAGAGAAACGTTTCATTTTTAATCTATACTTCATATTTTCACGGATATGGAAAGGAAAAAGGTGTTCATCTTTTTCACCAAAATCTAAATGTATCACGATTCGGGTTACTACTTACTTCCCAAGTAACACATCAAAGCATTATAACGGCAGTCTTACAGCATTTCTGTAGCGTTTAAGCATTTTGAAGGTAGCCCTATATTAGCCGTACAAACGTTTATACGGCTAATATAACTCTTATTTGGGCACAACTTATACGGCTTTAGATCCTAAATGGGTTCACTTAGTTGTTTAATTGCATTATAAGCGCATTATATTAGCATTATTGTGGTCAAGGAGTTGCCAGTCGCATTAAAGAAGCATTATTATAGTCAAGGAAGATGCCAATCGCATTGTAAAAGCATTATTACGGTCACTGAAGATGCCAATCGCATTGTAAAAGCATTATACTATCATTATTTTTGATAGTGAAGATGTTAATAGCATTACAAATGCATTAGAGGAGCATAAAAGAGAAGTAAAAGTATGATAAAGTATGATTTTTATTATGGACGAACATGGACAAACTACGAGTAACTGATGACACCATATTTGTTTACATTAAATCAAAATTTATATAAGTTTTAGACTCTGAAGTTACTTTCTGCCTTCAAATATTACTGCGCTGTGTGGTTTACTGTTAATATATAATATATACTATATATGTTTTATGGATATTTTTCACGCGCCTTCGATATTTTGTGATTTAGATAAAAAATGTTGTTTAAAGATATGTGTGAAATAACCAAAACAATAATGTATTTCTAATATAGAAAAAATTTTGAATAATTAACATAATAGTATAGTTTGGTATTCAGTATTCAATTAAGTTGTATTACTATTATAAAGGGTTATTTCTTTTATAAATAGGTCCGAATGATAATATTTTTAGGTTAGAAAATATTTCCAAAATGGTGTCGGTCTATAGCAGGCATAATGTGAATGTTTATACAGCTTTACGCGTTACAATAACTCACGTGAGAGCTGCCAGCCATACAATAGAACTCAGTTGATCTTTAAAAATGCAGGCATTACATTGATTCAGGTTGACTTAGCATTTATAAATGCCATTATAGACCCTAAGGCACTTTAAATACCCAAAAGCTGTATAACTGATTTAAGTAGCATTATAATGGTTCACGTTGATGCTATAAAAAAGCATAAGGCCTTTATTTACTTCACGAAATGCCATTGTAGACCCTAAGGCACTAAAAACAGCCAAAAGATGTATAGCAGATTTGACCGGCATTATAATGGTTCATGTTACTGCTATTAAACAGCATTAGGCATTAATTTTATTCTTAAAATGCTATTGTACATCTAAAAGCACTAACAACAGCTGAAAGCTGTACAGCTTCGTTGTAGCTTGCTGCATTAAAACTTCAGGTTTTATAACAGGATTCTGATATGCCATTATACAACCATTATACAGAGTAAAGCATTATAAAAATTTTAAAATGCCAATATAAAGCGTCAAGACGCTCGGTGAACTTATATACGAGTCTATATGGAGCTTAAGCTCTACATAAGTTTAATATTCGTTTGTTATAATGCTGTTTGTGTTACTTGGGTTACTATAGATTCATATTATGTTATCGTACCACTTCTAGTTATCGATTAAGTGCGGTCTATCAATTTAATTTGTTATGCATCTTATAATTTGTGTTGTATAGGTACGCTGGTACGTGTCTATGTCTACTATCAAAATTCACTGACGTAGAAAACCATGAGAAAGTAACTTTTAAGGTAAAAACATTGTTTTAACATAACCCTATTCTTACGTGACTTGAAAACATTCATGTAGCACAATTTTGTTCTAAGGAACTACCAAAAAACATAGAAACTAATAAAAATAATTTAAAATGTTGGGTGCAGCGAAGGTGAACGCAGCGCATTGCACCGCGCACGTCCCGTACACACGAGGACACTTTAAATTGGTTACCACGCATTAATATTAATGCACCACTATTATGGTAATGGTTTAATCTGGGGGCGGGTCGACGAACCGAATATATATTGGTTTCGAAATGATTACAATGGGATATTGTATGCCCAAGCCGCGTAAAATTGTCTTATTGTTTCAATTTCTTGAGAAGTAATTGCATAAACAACAACTTTATCGAAACGAAAGTGACGTTTTGAGTCCACTGCTGATTGTCTGCACTTATTTATATATGCAAAACCCACGTCACACATTTTATCCAAACATTCGCAAGCGTAGTTTTCAAATTGGCAAAGACTGATGTAAAAACATGAGGTTGATGGATTGTGAGAAAAACTACTCAAAACCACTTTCGCATTAGATATATCTCTAGGATAGTAAAACAATAAATAAAAGAACAATATTTTATTGGTTCACGTGAATTCTGCAGTGGGTCAATATCGAGCGAGCTATCACTAGTGTTTCTGCCGGCTCCTCTATAAATAGCGTCGTGAATGAGGAGTATTTTTTCGGCGTCAGTAAAGAGGTTTGTTTTACAACTGTACACGGCTGAGTGGTTGGATGCCGTGATAAATAACCCGTCGACATTTATAATCTGTTTCACGCCACCACTAAATGTATTTTTTACGATGCCCACGTAGAAATTCTATTCCGGAGATATTAGTGGCGACTACTAAAGTACTACATAATCATAATCTCGTTAAACAATAAAAGTAAGATGTTAGTTATTTTCCACTGAAGACATAAATACAGTCATTTTTCGGGCTAGCTTTTTGCTCGCACCTAGTAAATTTTCCATAGCCCAGGAGGCCTCACGTTGAGAGATTCGTTGGATGTGGTAGACCACTTATTAGAAAAAAAATAAAGTTATATTTGTCAGCGTATGTTTCTCATTACGATATACGTGGGTGTGGTATCTAACATTTATTATAGTTCCTGATTGCGTATTAGACGGACGCGTATCTGTAGAGATAGATTTCCATTACTATTTTCCGTTTGTATGGCACCTTGGGTCAACTGAAAAGCTTATACTTAAGTATATCACAAAATTCATAGCATAGCACAAAGTAATTAAACACAATGTTATTCTGGGGTAACCCCAACAATCCAAACAAACCAAATATAACGCGGGGAAACTCCTTGAAAAGTTCATAGATATAAACAAAAACAGTTCAATTTACCTAAAAGTGCAGAAAAACTTACCTATTAATAGTAATAGCGACCATAGATAGTAGAGAGACTGCCTCGTTCCCGTAGAAGACGAAGGCGAACATCTGGCAGAGGCTGGGGCCCAGGCTCCAGTGCTGCTTGATGTACCGGTTGGCAGTGAGGGGCAGGTTGATGGAGCAGAAGAGGAGGTCCGACACGCAGAGGGAGAGGACGAACATAGTTGTCACATGGCCCCGCAGCTTCGGGTGCATCAGCAGCGCCACTGTCGTTACTAGGTTACCTGGAATTAGAAGAAAAGAGTTTTAGTGTAGTGATATTAATTTAGGGGTTCGGTTTAGAACAGACAGTGAATTATGTACACCATAATTAATTGGCAAATACTATGCTAATAATATTACGTAAACAATCTATTTATAGTAAAAAAAAAAAAATACTGTTGAAAATGCGACGTGGAGTGCCGACAAATACCTAAGTAGAAGACTTTTTTTTATCTGTCTTTAATTTTTTTCAAAAATGTCAATATTCCTTTAAAAATGTATAGGTAATTAAATAAAATCAAGTGGTCTCCTCTCACAGAGAGGAGGCCTGTGTCCCAGCAGTGGGAACATTATAGGCTGATGATGATGATGATGAAGTGGTAAATAAATAGCAATGGACATAAAATGTCAAGTACGTAAATAAAACTTTGCTGCATTCTTTTTCGAGCACTCGAGTGTAAAAATTACATTACAGCTTCATTCATTGCGATGCATGTTGATTGTTAAATCAATCACTGTATTCATCAATTGAACACAAAATACATAATTATGCAAAATATGCAGTTTTTTCATGTTACCTATATTACAAATACGAAATGTATTACATTCTCAATGAACGAGAATTACTGAGTACAGTCACGTAGGCAACCCCAAAATTTAAATTTGCAGCTGATTAAATTAACAAACAATTGCAAATTCAATGTTGCTATTTCACAGAATTACATTGGCTTCCGAAACAACAAAAAAAAGAGGAAATGGGATGTCTAAATCAAAGTCAGTCTAGTCTAGAACGCAAGAAATACTTGCTACTTGCTTATTTTACGAAACGCCTGCTTTCTGAAGCGTTTCAGTCGGTATTTCTACTTTTTAGTCAATTTCCTAGAATGTAGCATTACAAAGATTCCTTTCGTTGTACTCATTTAAAATTAGAGGAAGTGTAGCGCTCAATGTTAATCACCTGTAATTTTTTCAGGATAACTTCAAGTCCGTCTGTGAAGTGGTTTAGGGTTGAACCACATCTGGCAGCACGGAATCTAGCTAGACCGAGACAATCTCGGTCTAGCAAATGGCAGTTCTAAGCGACAGAAAGAGAAAGGGCGACGGAAAAAGGCGATTCCGTGCTGCCAGATGTGGTTCAACCCTTACGAGTCCTTTCTGGGGTGTGCGGGATCCGGAAAACAAATAACAAGCTAACTGTAACCTATGGTTGTGCATCGGCAGATCTGGCTGAGCTCGCTCCATCTTAGGTCTTATTGTTCTCATTAGATTGGCCATTGATGATTTCTGGCTACTTAGATTGAGGCCAAGGACTAACCCATTTTACATTATATTATGTTACAGTACAGGGTGTCGAGTCTGCTAATTATTAGTCAGAATGGCGCCACAATGGCGTTTCAATTGTAGTGCTTATTCGAACCATTTTTTACTGCTGGTTCGAGTAAGCACTACAATTGAAACGCCATTGTGGCGCCATTCTGACTAATAATTAGAAGACTCGACACCCAGTTAAAATGCTTAACATGTTATGGGAAGCAATTGACAAAACTTTGTTGAGTTGTTTTAAGAGGGTGCCAATTGTTGAAACTGTTTGGACTCAAGCTGGTAGCTTATCTTCCCCTGTTAGCTGTCGTAACGGCAAAATGGCTTAAGAGGATCGTCTACCGAGCGCTCGTCCATACTAAAAGAGAAAACGTTTTCCTACCCCTAAATGTTATCCTATCCCAATGATTTTTTAAAATGCTTCTGACACAGTAAAAAACTAGGTTTATAGGTTTTCTATTTTTCAAAAGTAACTCTTAGGCGCCTGTAACTTTCAAACTATTGTAAATTTTGAAAAAAAGAAAACCTATAAACCTAGTGTTTTACTGTGTCAGAAGCATTCTAAAAAAACATTGAGATAGGATAACATTTAGGGGTAGGAAAACGTTTTCTCTTTTAGTATGGACGGGCGCTCGGTAGACGATCCTCTTAAGAAAACTGTCAGGAATTGTTGACTACAGGTATAATTCAACTTACAAAAAAATAACTAAGCTGACGTTCATTAGAATTTTAGATAGACTAGATTAAAAAAGGTCATCAATCTTTCAGAATCTAGTATTTTAGTTCAATATTTTTCTTCAACTGCAACCAAACGAAACAGCTAGAGAGGTCAGTAGATTCCGAACATAAACAAAACGAATCGATTGATTGGCATTTCTCGAGTGGCCCCACTTAGCCGATTTAAATCGATTCACAATTATTTTAGTCGAATGTTTACGAGGGACTGTTTACCTATATTCTAACGAGCTGTTAGACAAGACATAACATACGGACAACCCTTTTTAGCGCCGTTCTATTTATGAATCTCACACGCGTATTTAGTTTGCAAACTAAAATAAATGTTTGAATCTATTTGTATAATCGGAATTCGAGGTGTCGTTCAGTTTTTTGCTATATTTTTACGCGACTGCGCCAGAAGAAAGGAGGGTTATGTTTTTTGTAAGTATTTTGGAGTGGCCGAAGAACTGTTTACCTCGAAAGATATGAATATACTGAATGATCAGTTTTTTGGATAGATAATAATTAAGGCAGGTGAAGTCGGTATCGGCTGTCATAGATCTTTGATTTTTTTTTTATTTAATGTTAAGAAAGCTTACAGATTAATCCATAAGATAGTAACAAAACAATTGCAGCGACATTTGCTACTTACTAGCTATCTATATCTTATCTATCTATAAAAAAATCAATTTCAATCGCTGTTCGTTAGTCTCGCTAAAACTCGAAAACGGCTGGACCAATTTAGCTCATTTTTGTTTTGAATTATTTCTGGAAGTCCAGGGAAGGTTTAAAAGGTGATTTTGAGGCGGTACGAAGTTTGCTGGTCAGCTAGTCAAAAATTAAGATTATCGTTACTGTCACGCACTGTCACTCAGAACCTCAAAAGTCTGTCAACCAGATTTACCAAGTGGTTATTGTAGTATCTACCCAGTTGCTGGGTTGTAGATAAGAAGTTGATCCATGTAAAATACTGATAATATTCAGCTGCATCCGAGGCCATACAATGAGTTTTCACGTTTTTTAGACGTAAAGTAAACGTTACTGGGACGTTAATTTGATCGTAAAAATTAGTTCCTCATTCGTACACTAGAGGCGCTTTTTAATTTTCTATTCAATTAACGTCAGAAATCAGAGTACTCCAATTACGCTGTAGGTACTTACGGTAAAATAAGGAAATCTTGTGCTAAGGTCTGCGGTTAGACTAGTAGCCATAAAAATAGTTGGGCAAAAGCAGGCAGATAATGATTAAAGCGGAGGTACATGAAAATGAGATTAGAGGAAAAAGATTATGAAAATCCGTGATACTGGTTATATATATAAATAAACTTTGATATCATTGCAATAAGTGCTTATGGATATGACGTACGTAGGTATATTATTGATCAGATAAACAAATAAATATTATTGAATCATCATTGCTCATCACTTTTATCGTCCATGACCTCAACTAATTTATTTGTATAAATTAAACAAAAAGTTTAAATGTTATTTTTTAGCTAAACTAATCTAATATTCGTAGAAATATAGTTTCCCAGTATAATTTGTTTATTTCACTGATGGTTTCCACTTTTCTATAGGTAACGTTGCCTATTTGTAAATGACCCTTTCATTTACAAATAGAGATTTGTACCTTCGCTGGGGTCTGTGGGCGAGCTCTATCAATTTAAGGAGGTTCCTCTCTCAAGACCCCTGGCTTATTAGGCACACCTCTGCCCAACCCTTAAGGGATTACAGGCGTGAAGTTATAATATGTTGAATTGCTTGAGGTCGCTAAGTTCTAGAAACTATAATTTCGGCGGATTTTGGCGATTCTTCGAATAACTTGGCCGAGAACAATCCTATAACTTTTGTACCAAAGTAACTATTGCTTCAAATGACTAGCACTAACCATGGGTAGGTACCATTTTTTTCGTTGGCCTTCTTTCAGAAAAGGCAAAAAAAAAGTTTTTTTTTCAATGTAACATTATTAATGATGGCTTAATTTAAACCATATCAAAAAACAACCTATGTAAAAAGAAGACATGCAAAATAGTAACGTGGCAACATAGTTATGTAAATCATTGCAATAATCTGTAATTAACCTATGATCAATTGCTTTGTTCACGGATGATCGGATAACTAACTAATGAGCACACTTTCATTTTCATACTTCGCCATACTTTTAAATGCAACAATAATTAAAAGTACTGTTTTCTTACATTATTGCTGTTGTATCGCTCATTAATTAACGCGTATGGTAGATGTTCTTATTTCTTTTTATCGCAATCATGTGTAATTTATTTGCTAGTTCAATACCCTGGACTTAATTAATTATATTATGTTTTTAAGTTTCCTATTTATGGACGTAGTAACATACCTATTTCCACAAATGACAATGCTTTACCGAAACACTGGCATGGTATAAGTACCTATTTCACAATTAATGTGAAGGTGTCTTTCAATAAAATTAAGTTATACATTCACCTTCAGATTATCATACAAAATTTTAATACAGAATGCCTAATTCGCAAAATGGCAACCGTTTAGCAAAAGGACAAGTTCCCAAAATGGGACCTTCTCAAAATTATTTTCACCAAAAACATAATTCTTCATAAGCCCAGGTAATTCTCAAAATCAAGTCAATGGGCTACTACATTTTTGATTTGGTAATACCTAAAAAATTGTTTGAAATTAGTCCAACTATCGACATGATGAAAAGAAATGCTGAAAACATTAAAAACGAATGTGAAATACCTATTGTATATTTGATTAATTATTTATTGTTTGTAGCATTTTACTTAAAATAAATGTGTATTTATCTGACTTTTGAAAAATAAACCATTACTTATGTAATTATAAAAATACAATATTTCTATTTACTTAAATTAAAAATCTTAAATCTTAAAAAACCTACTGTTAATTTAATGTTAGATTATTAGAATACGTTTGTAAAGAGTAAGTATTCCGAGTTCAATAACCCTCAAACAATGACTAAGTACAAAATATACATAGTTAATTAGTAATTACGAAACTACATACAACTATCATTTTATGCAAATTCTTCAGCTGTTAATTTTTGCAAGTCGTTAATTCCGAGTTTCTCTTTCTTAGTTACATTGTTACGGTATCCACTTATTTGTAACTTTCACAAATTAAAAGTTCGTTAGATTTTAGGGCATATTAAGATGTTTTTATTTATATTTTATGAACGGTATTTCGCCGCCCATTAAATATCTGGGCGACCCTTGAATTTGGAAAATTTTAGGTATTTTCATTTGCATAGAGGTTTTTAATGGCCCCGAATGTTGTTTCTGCTCTGTTTTTTCTTGGCAAATGGAAGAAAATTACATATAATTATGTATACTTATAGACAGGCAGAAGAAATGGCTAAACTCAAATGGTATCCATTGGCCACCCTTTAGAAATTTCTTCATAACGTGGGTGCGTTCAAAAACATTGAAATTCACAATTCAATACATAAACACCCAGACCCGGATCATACAGATATTTTTCCGTGTGGGAATCGAATCCGCGACACGCAGAGTAGTCAGTTGCTTAGCTACTGCGCCAACCGTACCAAAATAGTTGTTAGTTAAATAACTAACAACTATTTTGGTACGGTCGATCCAGATTTAAATAAATCTGGATCTGAAGTGTTTGTATAGAAACGCCACCATGTCCATCCGACTTCAGGAAGAGAGCACGAAACCAATCCAATTGCAGAAAGGCGTGAGACAGGGAGACGTTATTTCTCCGAAACTGTTCACGAACGCGTTGGAGGACGTTTTCAAGCTCTTGGAATGGA
This sequence comes from Agrotis clavis, assembly GCA_954870645.1. Lineage (NCBI taxonomy): Eukaryota > Metazoa > Arthropoda > Insecta > Lepidoptera > Noctuidae > Agrotis > Agrotis clavis. The sequence continues at coordinate 2,486,749 of OX940931.1, read as the reverse complement.
ACGGACTCGGCATCAATATCAATGGCGAATACATCACTCACCTTCGTTTTGCCGATGATATAGTCATCATGGCAGAATCGTTGGAGCACCTCAATGCTATGCTCAGCGACCTTAGTATCGTTTCCCAACGGGTCGGCCTTAAAATGAACATGGACAAGACGAAAGTCATGTCGAATGTCCATGTGGCACCCGTACCGGTTGTTGTTGGGAATGATACTCTCGAAGTTGTAGACCATTATACTTACCTTGGACAGATTGTTCAGTTAGGTATGGTCCAACTTCGAGAAAGAGGTCGCCCGAAGAATCCAACTCGGATGGGCAGCGTTCGGGAAGTTACGTGATATCTTCTCATCGAGAATCCCACAGTGTCTCAAGACAAGGGTGTTTAACCAGTGTGTGTTGCCAGTGATGACATATGGCTCTGAAACGTGGTCTTTGACTGCTGGCCTTTTAGAGAGACTAAAAGTCACTCAACGAGCAATGGAAAGAGCTATGCTTGGAGTTTCTTTGCGGGATAATAAATATATAAATCCGGAACATGGATATTCGGCGAAGAACCAGAGTCACCGACATAGCTCATAAAATTTGCAAGTTGAAGTGGCAATGGGCAGGCCACATCGCTCGTAGAACTGACAACCGATGGGGAAGAAAAGTTCTCGAGTGGCGACCACGGACCGGAAAACGCAGCGTAGGCAGGCCTCCCACTAGGTGGACCGACGACATCGTGAGGGTCGCGGGCAGCCGATGGATGCAAGTGGCGAATTGTCGTTCGGCGTGGCGGTCTAAGGGGGAGGCCTATGTTCAGCAGTGGACGTCTTCCGGCTGATGATGATGATGATGATGATTTAAATCTTAAATAGTACCTAATGATTTCTGTAGCCTGATCAAATACTATAATTTTCTTACCTAGTCGCTCAGATCAAAAAAACATCTTTGATCTGAGCCTAGTCGTATAACATCGGGCACGCCGCAATCGCGGCGGTAAGACCCCTCTTTGAGGAGTGGCTGGAGAGACGTCACGGCGTCCTGACCCATCGGATGACGCAGGTCCTCACCGGACACGGAAGTTTCGGGAGGTTCCTGTGTCTGATAGGGAGGGAGGAAACGCCCGGAGGACACAGTAGAGCATACGGTGCAACCGTGCAAGACTGCCCAGCTTGGTCAGAGCACCGACGTGTACTCACGGTGGCGATAGGCGGAGACTTCTCGCGCCCGGCATTGGTTGCGGCCATGCTGTGGGGCGAGACGGAGTGGGAAGCGGTCGCCTACTTCTGCGAAGCAGTAATGCTCATGAAGGAGGAGGCGGGCCGCGAGAGTGAGAGGACAGCGTCCTCCCTCCGCCCCAACCGCAGTGGGTAGGCGCCCGCGGCGTCGGTCGGACGCAATGATATTATAAAGTCATAGATATGTTATCACGTACAAAAACAACGGAAAAAAGTGTTCCGAGCACACATACACACTTTTTATTTACACACATTACATTTCACGACAAGTAAAAAGGATAACTTGATAAAACCAATAAGAAAAAAAGTGACAGCTAGATCACCACGCGTCATCAATCCCCCCGCACGTCAGCGTCTCCTCTCACTCGCACCCGTGCTCGCACTCTTTCTTTTACGACGCCATATTTATAAAAACGTAATGTTTTATTTGTGAAAATATTAAAGATAAATAGTATATTTACGAATGTTATGTGATTCCTTGACTTTTAGAAGTCTTGCATGTTTATTTTGTACAATATCTCATCACACACGACGGCATTTTCGGTAGTTTTGAGTCACTTTTACTTTTGATTCAGTCTGTGGTACGTGAAGTGCCGCTGGCAACGTCGCACTGAGATCAAGATGTGTGAATCAGCCTCATTTGAGCGCATACGTTATTGAGCGCGTATGACGTATCTACACCTTTTTTACTTATAATATCATTGGTCGGACGTCAATAGACGATCTCCGCGGCCACCGTAGCAGTGTTGCCAACTGCTATTGTAAGAAATGCGCTAAACAAAACCTAAAATGCACTAGGTTTGTGCTAATTTTGATAAAAGGGCACCAAAAAAAATAAAATCAATTAAAATATTTAAAAAAATCCGTTTTTATTGAGAATATTGTGATTTTTCTGCATGTTTCTTCGAGTTCAAATGTCGTTTAATATCATTCAGCCTGGCACTCATTTCTACCTTACAATTATGCACACAGCTTTCGTCGTGGTCCCACTGACTGGCCGTAACCAAAGCTTAAATTCGGGATCACTTTCCCACTCCTTGCGATAGTTTTGTTGATAGTTCTTTTTAGAAAATGGCATCTCCATGTTGTATATAAAAAGTTATTGTTTATTTTACATAACACACACAATGAACGGACACTTTTATTCCTCAAAGACTGGTGTTTGCTAATGAATAAGACAAATAAAGAATAAAAGATCAGCTAAAGAAACGTCAACATTTGGGAATTCCCCAAGAGTAAAGAACAAAACTCAGATCGGGCGTCTTTTGTTCCACTCTCCTTGTTCAGAAACAGCTATACGACCATGGAGATACCGATTTTCATAAATAACTAGTAATTAGAGGTGCGTTCTGAAATTTAACTGTGTTTCAGAACGCGCCATTGATTGGTTTTGTTTTTACGAAATTGCGTGATAAATTGCAGACTTTTAAAAATGCACTGGTTAAGGCACTATAGGCACTGTTGTGTAATTTTGAGCGCTAAAACATCAAGAAATGCACTAGATCTAGTGCCGAAAGCACTAAGTTGGCAACGTTGCACCGTAGGCGCGGGCATGCGGGCTAGGGTTGCCAGATCGATTCTTCCTGTTATCGGGATCAATAATCGATTTTTCGGGATTTTAGGGCTTTGGTCGGGAGAAATAAAAAAATAAGTTAATAATATTAACTTGGTTCACTGAACTTAGATTTAGATGACGACGTAACGCTACACAGAGACGACTCAACTCAGATGGATATTATGGAACTTATTTTTCGGGAGATTATTTGCTTTGCCGGGAGTCGGGAGGACATACAAAAATTCGGGAGAATCCCGCCAATTCCCGACCGTCTGGCAACCCTAATGCGGGCAGCGAGTAAAGGGCAACTCACTGCCCGACCATGGACCATGCCCGGATCGACGGCGCTTTGTGTCCCACGCGCGCCTCAAAGAGCGTCAGCATAATGACGGGGCCCCCTCTCAGAGGGCCAAAGCCTGCCGGGGTCGCGGGATTATTTCCTTACCGTGACCCCGGAACATAAGGGCTATTGAAGGACACCGTGGATTTTAGTCAGTACAAGTCTGACAGTCCCTCCCGCCCTGCCCGGGGTGGGAGGACTCATTTGATGATTTTACCACGCTAAAAAAAAAAAAACCTAGTCGTATAACTTAAGTATAACGATGTTCCCACTGCTGGGACTACGGTTGCCAGGTAGTAAAACCGACACGCCGGACAGACCGGTCAGTTAAGCCGGGGTTGTTGTAAGTTCGCCACAAAAATTATTCCCCTCGGAAAAAAAGGTTTCGTAATCACACGTCATTTCACTCGATCATCGACCAACACAATAACATGTTATTTTATAGTGTTAAAAGAGTTGACTTGTTTAGTTTCCTAGTAGGTACTCGTATATGCCAGGTAAAATATACATAGTTACAAATAGGTATAACTGATATAATTGTTATTTTGAGAGTATAAAATAACCATAATATTTAATCATATATACCTGGCAGTTACCTATTGGAATAAATAAAATTAAAAGTATTATTTTCCTTGATTTATCATAAATTATTTAGTATGTACCTACCTACCTATTTAAAAAATGAAATCAACATTTATTAATTAAAAACTCGGTTTGCCGTTGCATTTAATGAAAATAATATATCATGAAGTAATAACATAATTATGCGTTTAAGGTGAGAGATGTTTGTGTGTGCATTTGTGCAAAGTAATGTTCCCACCTATCTTCTAAAGTAATGATCCGAGTGTCAGTTGACCATAGACACTGACCTTAGTTGGAACGCATTATAGGTACCTACTATAATAGAATAAGTAGTCAGCTTCGCCTTTTCCTAATCATCAATACCTCTATTGACTGCCTATCTGACTTCCATTACCCAGTTGGGTTATGGAAGTCAGATAGGCGATTCTGGGAGTACTGGGCAATAACGATACCCCTTGGTTGTCAGACTTTTGGGCAACTGAGTATCTAGCTATGCAACAATCTTCGATCAATGATAATGGAAACGGGCCTACTCTAGAAATTAATAATCTATACGAGTCGTTGATCCTGATCTTTGTAACAAAACAACGACCAAATAGTCCTAGATTCCAGGTTGGCTACCAGATTTCCTCATAAGCACCATAAGGAAACGTTACCATTTTGAGAACATCTTCATGTCCTTAATCTTATCCCATTTAACTAGTGGTCGGTGCATCTCGTTCTCTTCTTCCATTATCCTCTATCTGACGTCACAGCATCATTTACTCCTTTTTCTCTCATATTTTACATTCCTACAATCTATTCACCTTTTCTTTGACCTTCCTCTTCCTGTCTACCATTGTGAATTTAATTAAGTGACCAAAAGTTGTCACACACGTTACTATTGGCCCGTACCCACAATTTGCACAAAACAATGGAACAGTTACCTAGCATGACGTTAAAAAAGGTTAAGTAATTAAAAACTCTCGATATAGAAGGATTACCGATGACGTGGAGTATAAATGTGTTTGCGTAGATAACTCAGTTCGGAACGACGCAAGTGACCAATCGGTCAATGGGCCGCTTATGACACTATTCGTCAGTAGCACCAGCTGATGTTGTGTCATCACGAATTTAAGGTAGTCGTGTGATTGATTGGATTTCCCTTGGGACGAAATGTGAAGTTCCTTTGTAGGTTTTTCCCATCTTCTACCTTTACCATCATGCACAACCATCTGTACCTTCTCCGAATCTTCTAAGCTAGGATTGAAACGAAGTTAATGGTAGAGCTGTGCAGGTGGCTAAATAGGTGTTGGTCTGACAAAGAACTGACACTTAGAGAAGATGGTTATAAAATAAAACTACTGTATCCATTAGTTTGCGTTACCACGATTAGATTATTGAGGACTTGTATTTGGTCATCTTTTGCATTTTCACATTCACACCAATTTCTGGGATAACTGCAAACTGCAACATGTCTAGCTATTCTTCTGTGCGCTTATCTGTATAATCTATTCACGTATCTAAATAGTTTTGCCACTTTCTCTCTATCTTCTATCTATCTTTTATCCTGTTCTAACATCTTTTACCTCTCTATTCGTTATTAGAAGGCTTCATCTTATAAAGTGGAACGAACATTGAACATTACGATTGCTCACTGCATGTTTTGGATATGAAATCGTAATGTTTATCTACATCGTATGTTAGTGTTGTTTGCCTTCCCAGCATGGGGTCCAACTGGTACTGGTCAGTGGACAATGTAAGGTAACAATGGACCGTTTTAAAGTTTACAGAAATCAAGAAACTAAGGTCAAACTACACCATTGTGTTACGATCAGCATCTCTTAAATGTGTTCAAGAGTGTTAAAAATTATAATTGATTCGTAGTTGTGATGTGCTGATTGCTTTCAGTTTCAATTTGGGGGTAAAGGTGCACACCTTAGAACGCGGAAAGTTTATAGTCGTCATCATCATCATCAGCCCTTATAAACGTAGGCCTTAGACCGCCATGCCGAACGATAACTCTTCACTTGTATCCATCGGTTGCCTGCGACTCTTTGTCGTCGGTCCATCTACCTAGTGGGAGGCCTGCCTACGCTGCGTCTTCCGGTTCGTGGTCGCCACTCAAGAATTTTATAGTAATTTTCAGCATGCCTTCCCCATAAATCTAAAATTCCGTAACATTCCCATATCCGTATCCACGCAGTATGAAATCAATAACAACACATCACAAAAGTACTAGAGCAGCACGACCAGTTCCGTTAGCGGACAGAACTGATTAACACTATAGGATGAAGAGATCGCGTGCTAGGACCGACAGACAAACAAACACAATCGTAAATCAGAGGATCACTCATCACGGTAACCGTTCGTTAGGCCCCGGTTAACACCAAAGCCGAGCGAAGCGGAGAGCTGCACTGAAAGCTTTGTAACCGCGCAGACGCAGCGCTCAAGCCACACAACATACACTAGGGACTAAAGTTTGCTATGCTCTAAGCTAAGCTACTGACAGTGACTAACCAATCGCGAAGCGCGAACGCTGAGCGCTCGCGCTTCGCCATTGGGCGATGTTAGTGTCGTCGCGTCGAAGAGACATCGTAGAGTCCAGCGATGTGAATTTTTATTGAGAACAGCATAGCTGAATAGATTATTGGAATAATAGAGTAGACGGAAAAGATGGACTCGGAGCAATAGCAGCTTAAAATTAACAGTACTCTCTAGAAAGAGGAAAAAAATATTTGCTTAAAAGTCTATGCAATCTGTTTTCGTCTCTTTCGCGATCCATTTTTTTTAAGTCTATGGTAAGAATAAACATAGCGTATCTCCTATGATTGGTTGAATGCTGCCAGTTGCCGATTTAGTGGAAACCGGGTCTTACTGTTGCACTTACGAGGCGTTAAGGTCAAACAAGTCAACATTTTTTCCAAAGAAACTTCGTTGGGGTTTTACTCCACTATTTGACAAGGTACATCCAAAATTAAACATGGTATCGTTTTGTCTCATTATTAATTTTGTCTGTACGGAAGCAGAATTGTAAAATATGAAGCTATTAAAAAGTTACGAGCTTCTAAAGATTCGTTTTTTTGCTAATTTTAACACAACTTTAGGTGTAAATTAGAAGCTAAAGAAGCATCAAATTTCCAAAACGAAGTACGTACCGACACAGCAAATTTATCGAAGAATTTAATAAATTTTATTTGAAATTAATTGGTGCAGTGGTTTTTTCATAAAACCCCAACTTCCAAAGGCTTTTTCGTATTTTTTTACGCGCGCCTTTTACTCTGAATGATCGTGCATCTCACTGAATAAGTTTTCCCCTGTTTTCTCCACGGGGGGATGACGCTCGCGCACACATGAACAATATGGCTCGATTTCCGGTGAAATACCATGGTTTTTGAGCTCGCGACTAGCGACGCCTTAATGGTAAGCCATTGCGCGTTGTATCCTCAAATGCGATGGTTGTTGATGGATTTCTGGCGTTTGGTAAACTTATGCTTGAACGGTTGAATGAGCCGCGTCATCGCGTGTCATCTATAGATTTGGTCTGATGAATAGATCCTTTGATCTTATTGAAACTGAATAAAGTGATTAAATCATACATTAACAATTGGCATACAACAATAAAAGGATTAAATAACAGCCACTCTCATATAACAACAACAAATGACTGTATGACGACAGCTAAGACGCCGGGGCCGCGGTACTGTCTCAACAGGTATCCATGACCCTGGAACGTAAAGGGCTATTGAAGGAACACCGTGGATTTTAGTCAGTATGAGTCTGACAGTAACTTCTACTCCACATAAGGTGGGAGGACTCATTGGAACATTTTACCACGTGAAAAAAGTAGACAAATAAGATAAGTAATTCATCTTTTATTGCTTTTTGTATCATGTTTTCTTCAGCATTTTATCTCGAGACTGTCTAAAAAAACGCGGCGAAAAATACTTGTGCCGGCGCCAGATCTAATGCATTAATAGATAATGCTCCAACAATCTCATTGAAAATACAATTCCATTTTATCAATAAACACAGCTCGCCATCCGGCTGCGAGGCAAGCCACACGAGCCACACATGTTGATTCTCAACTAGAAGTCCCCTAGGTCGTCGGTCAGCTGTCGAGAGATAGACCAAATGATTGATCTGCCCACCCTCTGGTCACTGTCGGCGTAAATCTTCGTAATTAATCAACACGGGTGGCTGGTAATGAGCAGTCTGTCAGTAGGTGATAAGGGTGCAAGAAAAAATTGTATTGCAAACATTGATAGTGGATTTGCTGATTGGCTTGGCAGGTCAATTCTTGGTTCGATGTTGTTGGTTTTGTTACATTTAAGTATGTTTATTGTTTAATTGTATGTAAGTCGTTAACAGTCATTAAAGTTATCCTTACGTAGATACAGTCTCTGTCTGCGTTTAAATCTGTAGTCTCACAGAACCGCCACTTAACATTATCATTTTTCATTCATCAGCAAACATGTCCACTACAAGGTTGGTCTTCACGAAAGCGATGAATTGAACTATAGCGAGTTTTACGAGTCTACGAGTTAGGTGAAAATTATCCCACATAATTACTTTCTCCAGATAATCTACCAAAGATTTAAAAGTATTTCCCTTCCCTTGCTGTACCTACAATGTCAGTTGTGGTCGGCGGAACACGTTTTCTTCTTCCATTCTCCCCTGTTAGCCGTCACTCACGGTATCATTCACTGATAGTTTTTTCTTTTTATTTGCCTCTTTGTGTAGAAATTTCAGCCTTTATGGATCCATCTTGCTTAGTTGGACTTTCAGATTATACTTTCCTCGCCCTTTGAATAGGCACTTCAAAATGATTTTAGAGTCCGCGCCATGACAGAAATCTTTTGATGCGGAGCTAGAGTCTGTCGTTACATTACGTCTTTGTATTAAAAAAGATAGTACTCGTACCACGATTTTCCCGCAGGGTATTAGTCGTGGTGCTGACTCTAGCAATGCCACCTTGACCCACAGAGCGAAGTTACATAACGATTGTGCTCATCCTTCTGTGGTTTGTGATTCGTTTCTTGTGGTCATGTTTCTATGCAATCTGTACCTCCAATATTAATAAGAAGCTTTGACTATGTTTCCAGAACCTGTGACTAATTACAACCAGTGTTTATTTAATGGACGGTATTAGACAATTTGTGAAGTCAAGTTGATGTGGCAATGGGCAAGCATGGGGAAGAAAAGTTCTCGAGTGGCGACCACGGACCGGAAGACGCAGCGTAAGCAGGCCTCCCACTAGGTGGACCGACGACATCATGAGAGTCGCGGACAACCGATGGATGTAAGTGGCGAATTAGTTTAGGGAGAGGCCAATGTTCAGCAGTAGACGCCTTCCGGCTGATGATGATAAACAATAATGTGAAAATATGACATTCGGATGGAAATGCAAGGATAAGAGGCTTGAGGTAATGGTTGCATCTGCTTTACGGATGTTATGGTTTCTGCCCTCTTACATGATTATAATATATTATGTATTATGGGCCTAAATGGAGAGCAGAGGTGGCTGTGGTATCGGCCCCGACTTAAAAGTTTATTTATTTATTTATTTATTTATTTAACTATTTATGTACACACAAGTAAAGTAAAGGAAAATACATGTTTAATACTGATGTACAAAGGTACTGCTTATTTCTTTAGAAATTTCTGCCAGCAGACCCTCTAAAGGAGAAATGAAAAAGAAATGTAGACAATAGTGTGTAAGAAAAAGAAGAAAAATGTCTAAGTGAATAACTTAACCTAAATTCGTATTATATAAAAATATTAATACCTAAGCAAATATATTATACCAAATACTATAATACATTAACAAAATACATAATTATATACTTATATAAATATATATACTTATATTTATATCACGTAAGAGAGGAAAAGTAGTGCTCTTTTACTCTGAGTTTAAATAAAGAAATAGTTTTAAGATCACGAATGCTAGGCGGAAGTGAGTTCCACAATCTTACAGCATGAACTGAGAAGGAGTAGGAATAGTAGCTAGTTTTATGAGGATGGGATTTAAGTAGGGATCTAAGGTGCGATCTACAGGGTGCGTCACTAGGACGGGCGTAAGAAAAACGCTCACGAAGGTAAGATGGATAGGAAGGATTGTGGAGGATGTTGAACAGGAGGCAAAGGATACGAGTGTTCCTGCGAAGACGGATTGGGAGCCACTTGAGATCCTTGCGAAGTTGAGAGACATGATCATATTTACGGAGACCGAAAACAAACCGAATACACAAATTTTGCAAGCGCTCAAGTTTGTTTAATAGCTCCTCAGTGGCATCTAGATAGCAGGCATCGGCATAATCAATAATCGGCTGAATAAGAGTTTGCGCTAGAGAAATTTTAGTCTTTAGAGGCAAAACAGTTTGCAGGCACTTCAGCGAATGTAGAGAAAAGTGAACTTTACGGCTGACCTCATTGACCTGAGCACGCCACGACAGATTGGAGTCAATTAAAACACCCAAATCCTTGGCAGTTTCAGTGTAGTCAATGCGTACACCATCGAGGTATACAGGTGGTAAAGACGCCACAACAGCTGCATTACGAATAAAACGGCTGCCTATAATCATGGCCTGAGATTTAGTAGGGTTAATTTGCAACCCGAATGCCTTAGCCCATGCACTGATACAACTCAGGTCATGATTCATTGCAGCAATGGCGGAATCAGCATCTGCTACGGTAAAATGCCGGTACAGCTGCAAGTCATCTGCATAAAGATGGAAACTAGAGGAGATTACCTTAGTAACCATATTAATAAAAACTGAAAAAAGTAGAGGAGAGAGAACGCCACCCTGAGGCACACCCTCAGTGAGGTTACACCAATCTGAAAAAATTTCGTCAAGGCGAACACACTGCGAGCGTCCCCGAAGGTAAGAATCGAACCAGGCAAGAGAGGAAGAGGAGAAATTAATGGATTTAAGTATACCTAGCAAAATATCGAAGTCCACAGAGTTAAAGGCGCTACTGAAGTCAAGCAAGACAAGAATAGAAAGTGACTTACTCTCCATAGCCCAGCGGATGTCGTCAGTAACTTTCAAAAGGGCAGTTACAGTGCTATGACCCGTGCGGAAGCCAGATTGGAAAGGGGAAATTATAGAGTTTGACGCCAAGAAAAATGTCAGTTGTTTATGAACTAAGTGCTCGCAGACTTTTGAGAGAAATGGGAGAATAGAAATAGGTCTAAACTGGGAAAGCGAAGAAGGATTATTAGTTTTCGGTAAAGGAATAACGTGAGCCTGCTTCCAAGCTGAAGGAAAAGTTGTAGATCATGGGTTTAATTTAAACCCAGCCAGGTGCGTTACTTTGTATGGTTTATTTCATCACTACGGCTCTAAAAACGATAAAGGAAAGCATCGTGATGAAACCGGGATGCACTAGAACCAAAAATTCAAAGACACTTGTCTTGTCATCTACTAACTCGCATTGGCAGAGTAGTTGATTAAGGCCCACTCCTTCTCACAGAGAGGCCTGTGTCCCAGCTGTGGGAATATTTATAGGCTGTTGATCATATTCAATAGACCTGCAGAAAAATTTTCATTGAGATGACAACTTTCTGGTCTCATTACTGATAGCCACGATTATCTCCATACAATACTAATCGTTCTAATCTAATGTAACAAATTATGTTGGTAATTTATTGCATTCTATTTATAAAGTAATACATAGGGGGTGTTATTGTGTGCGGATGTCCCTCGGCGAGGCTAATTGTTTCGATAATAAAGTCGGTGACAAATGGCGGCGGCCATATTGCCCAGCAATCGTTAGAGACGCGTGTTGCCGGCTAAATGTTTGCTCTGATATAATGGCGGGGGAATTGCAACAGGTTTGTTTTGCTGATAAATTGTTTGTGGAAAGGGATATTCTTAATTGATTAGTCTATATTTATTGTGCTACATGGCAAAATGGGTCTTGGGAATGGCTTTAGTCGGAACTAACAATTAACATCGCCATCTTATTTTTCCATAGGCAATTTCCATACAGTTTTTTTCATAGATTGGCCTGAGAAACATCTTATGAAATTGATCAGTCCACTATTTATGTCTGTGATTTTCTACAATTCTACATAAATTTTTCTGGCTCTATTAGAATATTTTTTGTTCTTAATTATTTTAAGAATGTCTCATGAATACTTACTTGCCAGTATTAGTCCAACAAACTTTTTGAATAAGCCCGTTTCAAGACTCGTGTTAAAAAAAAAAGGTTCGTTTCTAAACTTGTCATCCCCGGTTCGATGCATCCGACTTATTTGACAAACGATACATTCAAACTGTGAGTTATAATAAAAAGAATTAAGTTAATTAATTCCTGTTAAACATTCAGTAGTGCGTTTCAGGGCTTAGTCACGTCCCGTCAATAGAGCCATTCATTCACTCGTTCACTCTCGAAGGGCAACAGCCCTCGCTCCAGGTTTTATTACCATTTTATGTCATGAGATGAGAAATGAGACGGCAAAGTTCATTCAGTGACGTCTTAAAGGGGCTACGCTACGTTCAAAATAATTTGAATTAAACAACGCAGGCCAAAGGCAGAGCTAAAACATAAACCAGTTGTGTGTTTAGCCACGGAATAAAATGTAAATGCTACTTCTTTTAAGTAGTCATAACACTGTAATAAAATTTTAAATACACGCTCTTTCATTGGCTGCTTGCCTTTCAGCAAGCACTGTGAAAGTTCCTTGTTGCGAAACTACTGAAATAACGTAGCGCTGGCTATTTTGCGAACATGAAAAAATATTAATAGTTTCAATTCGGATGCTGTACATTATAAAAACATATTCCCGTCTATATTTAAAAAAATAATAATTCAAACATCGAACGCAACTGGCTGGCTAGTGATGTGCAACTTAAGTTTGTTTACGCAGCTGGGCGTCCGAGAGCGCGTTGTACCGAGGTAGGTATCGAATCGTGTAACAAACCGTTTGATGTCCGATTACGACCGGCACTTAGCGTTTTATGTTGCGTTCGTGTTAAGTGACCGATTATCGAACGCTTTCTAGTGATAGCGAGTACATCGAGCAACAAACAAATGCATACCAAAAAAATCATCACCCGAATTTAAACTTAAAACTTTGGGAGGTAAAGTTTAAAACTCCGATCCGTAAAAGCTTCCATGCCTGATGTTCTAATTTATGGTTTGGACTTAAAAGGGTTCAATTTCTAATACGGAAATTGTTTACCTTTCTTTTATGTATTGCTTACAAGAGCGTCTTAGAGATCTTAGGAGCACAAGCCACTTTGAAATAATGCAATACCACCCATAAATGTGAACTAGTATCAAAAAAGAAAGTTTAGTTCCAAACAACTCAACAGAAGACGCATCGTATTTCTTCATGTATCGCTGGAAATCCATTTTTTAACACTTGCACCATTTCATGTGTTTTCAAAACAAGTTGATGAAATATCAATGAAACAGAACTTTGAAATGTAGTTTATTAGGATATGACACATTGTTTGTACAGTACCACGTCGCTATAAACAAACAATGTTTCAACGCTTTCCTCGAATACTTGCATCGGGCATCATGCAGTTAGTAGAACGGCCTATAAAATCGATCCTGTAAACACAATATTAAACGGTAAACAAAGAAGGGAATGATAGCTTACCGACGACTCCTACGACACTAAAGATGCAGGCACACGCTGCAGCCAGTATCGTGGCCTCAACGGGGTAATGCGTAATGTTCTGATCCACATTTGTAATGTTTTCGTAAATATCATACGACATATCGATATCAGCCATAGTTAAGCACTTCACTAGCACACAATAACTTCACAAAATTTAAAACTTCAATTTAGAATTCTTTTTTGACATTTTATACTTTTTAATTTTGACATGGTGCTTGTCAAAAGTTCCTTGCAGCCATGACTCGGGATTATAGACACCACCATACAATCTGTAACAAAAGACAGGGATCGTGTTACATAGTTTTTTATGAGTTGGGCACGTGTTGTTAGTCATAATACAAAGTTTATACAAACATTAAGAACACCTACTTGGAGCTTTTTAAGGAAATGTCAAGGAGATCAGAGTCATTTAGGCTATGTAAATTGATTTAGTACTTTTTGCCGTCATATTCGGCTTCTTATCTAAGCAATTTCGCAAGAAAATGACTCGATAAATAGTAATGGGCACTAACGCTTGTTATGTATTTGACATATTCTACAAATCTACATATTTCTTTAGATATTGACAAAAGAAATAAGAGCAACCGCCCAAAAAAAGTGAACGCAAAAACTAGTGCGATCAATTTAAGAGCAAAGTTCAGATAACCGAAGAAAATGTAACACTAACGGAAAGATGTTGTATATTTTGTGTAAGTAAACATAAATAGACTAGTTCCAGTTAATATCTACGTAATATAACGGAAGGCTGGAGTTCGCAAGTAGATGTATTTTCAGCTAAACAAGTTGATCTCATTTGATTGCTATGCCCTCCCAGATTTTATTCGCCCTCATTACGTGATCATAAATATATTTATATAAAATATTGTTATGCCGATCTTACGCAGTGGGAGGTCCGTTATTAATACGTTTAGGCTACCACATTGAATGACTGAATCATTCGCAAAAAGCTTTTATGGTCCTTTTCTGGTGTTGCGTATACATTTTTTTTTGTATTGATCTCCCAGGCTATTAGGTCAGTCAAGACCACATGTGGATATATCAAATTATCAATAATTAAGTGCTCTGTTTAGGTCACCTAACAGCATGAATAATAGACAGTCCTATCTTGGTTCTCGGTTTAAAAGTCACAACGATAAGTAAACCCGAAATCATTCTATAACATATAAGTGAAGTAACAAAAAAAAAAATATTTCACATTACAGAGTCTCACCTCACGACATTTCTACGTATTTTTCTTTCCCTATTAAAAAATGAGGCAAAGCAAGTCACGCGGCGCCCAGTGAAGACATTAGCATGGATTTACATGACGATACGAATCGCACGGCTGTATGGAAAGCATAAATTCTCATAACTCGCCACACAAACGCACACCTGCCCACTGACACGATTATAATAATTATTATCATTTGAATGCAGTTCCGTTACACTGACATATTTTTCTTATGCCGATTCAATTAAAAAAGAAAATAGTTTTTCTTTCTTTCAGTTAGTTTCGTAGATACTTTTTTAAGTGACGCGCTCTTTAATTAGACTTTCATTAAGAATTTACATGGAAATAACCCATAATTTGGAAAATATTTTAAGAAACAACTCTTTTTCGCAAAACTCAGCAGGACCCATTACAGAATATTTATCGATGGCCGCGTCATAGTTGCCATTTTTGGCGCCAAATTAGCCGTCACTTTGACAGAAAGTTTTTTTTTTCTGAATGACATAATACACGACATCATTTCGTAATTCCAATCAGTAATACCAAGGACTCTTTTGTGTACGGTGCAATGGTCACCCATTGCCCCTCCTCATTACCGTCTGTGAATACAAACAGCTATTAATATGGCCGGTAATGACCGCTGCCCTGTTAAGTGGGCAGTCGCAAGCTGATGACTTCTCATCCTTATTAAGAAAATGTTCTGAGAAAGAGTCGATCATAGGGGTCTGGTTAATCTAAACTCATTTGTGTATTATTGAAATTAGGAGTAATGGCGTTTAAAATAGTGGGACTGGCTGGGTAGACTTGCCCACTCGTTAACTAACGAGTAGGCAGCTAAACGTATTTTTGATCATAATTATACTTTCTCAAGTAATTAAGACATATTTTTTTTTTATTTTCTTTTACAGTTGTCTCCTAGGTTCTAACAACTATTTAATGTTAGTAAAATTCTAATTTTCTTTATGAAATTATGTTACGCAATGAGTAATCCGAAACCCAATTTTCTTTTAACTAAATGAAACCGCTCGTCAGTCGACGGGCCGACTATTTTCCTAAAACCTGCGCAAGCGCCAACATTTTTAATCGGCTCATCACAAAAATTCTTTTGTTTGGCAGCTCTTTCATGGAACAGTGTTAGAATGAGAAATATTCATAATTATTGAAACAACACGGCATGGGTATCGGTAAAGACAACCGAAAGCGCGGCTAGAACAGATCCGGCTGGTAATGATCACATTCTTATTTTAGTCTACAGCTACACAGTACAGACATAATATCGTTTGCAACCATTTACGTGCGTGGCTGGCGCCGTCTAACCACTCGTGTGGGAAAGTATTTGGATTTCGTAACAAGACTAAGTTATACAGAACAACCAGCATAATTTGGACGACGGGAAAATAAGGAACTAGACTCAAATGTATCGCAATTGACAGATTTGACATTGCTAGTGGCGCCACTATTAAATTCTAAGATATACTGGCCTTTTCCACGTTAATTTGAAGTGTCTCACTTTGTGCGTTGTGCCGGCTGAAAGTTTTATTGCTCTTCAGAATAATTATTGTCTTCTGTGGTTCGTAAATGTCGTATTAAACTTCTGCGGCTATATTTCCGTCTCGTTGAAGTGAAGCGTAATGGCGTAAGATCAGTGATGCCAACTTAGCTACTTTATAGCTAGATCTAGCTATTATTCGGTGAACGACAGCTACAATTTTATAAAACTTGTAGCTAAATTTTTTAGCTACTTTTTCTAGCAACTTTTCATTTCAACATGAGGCTATCGAAATAGTCAAGTAGAGTCCCGAGTCGAAAGCCAAGATAATGCAACAGTGGCTCATACTACATGATTATAATTAAATGGCATTTTGAAGAAATAGTTCAGTTTTGGGTTGAAGTAAAAAAAAATAGAAAATCTTCCGTTGACAAAACAATTATATCAAGATATAATAAGTACTCGTGCTTTAACTTGGTTTTCGCTGCCACATTCTAATGCAGAAGTAGAAAGGTTATTAACCCAAATGAATTTAGTTAAAAATAAGCAAAGAAACAGAATAAGTTTGATAACTTAGAAAGTCTGAACTCAATTCTCTGCTTTAGACTCCCTTAGAAAAAGTGTTAAATGCAGCTATAACTGTGTTTTGCCTAAAGACGTACTGCATAAAATGAGCACCGTTGAAAAATATTCGAAATCAATGAAAGATACTATAGTATCTCGATGTCTTCCTCTTTAATTGATTAATTTTTAATTATTATTTTTCATTAAATTGCGTATACAAGACTTAATTTAACTTCTTGTTGGAATTAATGAAAATAAAAATGATTATCAGATATTGTCATTTTACTGTAACCTACATAATTATAACATTTAGCAACTTCTAGCAACTTTTTAGAGTAAAAAAAACTGGAAATCTAGCAACATTTTGAAAATATCTAGCTACTGGGTAAAGCTAGCAGTTGGCAACACTGCGTAAGATTTATTGAGTCTTAGCCTTTCAGTTATTCTCTTGGTGATTTGTTTAAGACATTATTTGCCCCAACAGACTCGATTAACATATTATATACACATTCATATATCTTCAAGATCAATGGCATGTTCCATCAACGAGAAAAGAAAAAACTAATTTTAAAATCGGAAACATGCGTCTAATCCACGCAAATAAAGCTTTTTCATTTTCAATTCTTCATTTTACCGGGAAGCTGTTGTTTATTGACGTACAACACGCGTATGATCTTTACAATGCCGCGTAAATCTAAACGTCTTCTGACGCCATCTTGTAATTTTAACGACGCATTTATTAAATCGATTGTAGTATGATTTGCCGTATCATTTGTTGCTATTATTAAATACTAGATAATTATTTATTGCAGCGGGTGCGTCTCGTAAAGCAGTTTTATGAGTTTGTTGCACATATATGGCGTCGGTATGCGATTACGTTCGCAGTTTCGCTCATCATCATCGACTATAAATTGTGCCAATTGTTCTCGCTAAAGCTGAACTAATGTAATTTAATTATCATTTCGTTGAGAGCAGATGAGGCATTTAATGCATCATTAAACGAAATGATTTCTAAGATGCCCATAACAATCATTAAAGTAGTTAATAAAAACCTTATAAAAAGAAGTATAAGTATTATAGTCTATTTATTATAAGATAACACACTTCATCATATTAACAAATACAGAAAATAACACGGTTAATGACAGATGTCAATCCAATTTTATCGAGTGCTCGATGTTTGCACACATCACTAATTTACTAAGAGCTTCAATCGATACGGAGGCGTCACTGGCCGCGGTAACTGCGCGCCAAAAATGGCCGGTGATGGCGTCACTAATTTGATAAAATGTCGATTGTTTGACGAGTTAATTAGTTAATCTTCGTGACAGTGGCGCTTCTCGGTTTACGCTGATAACGTGTACCGGGCCCCTGCTAGTATACTCACTTTAAGAGATAGCTATAAGTATTGTTTGTGGAAACCGGATGAGACTGGGAAATTTGTATGGTATAGCATAGCATGGAACTTTATTTTGCAAAGATTGTTGTTACCTAAATAAACTAAAAAACTTGAAAGCTCAGCAGTATTTTAACATTCGCTAATCTGTGTAATAAATAAACAGCGATTTAAATAGTAAAGATATAGCAGAAAACAGCTCTTTGAAAGATGGTTCTATGGAGGACACAGAAGGGGTGGTAACTGAAATGAAAACTACCTATAGACGAGTTTAAGAAATGTAAATAAATTACATAGAAAGACCATGAATGATGTCGATCTTGCAACCCACGAACATGTTCAACAAAAAGCTACAAACACACATGTGCTGAATTCAAACTTAGAATTAGTACTAAATGCCCACCTACCTACCAAAAAATAAGGTAGCTAAGTAGCCATGCGTAGCACCTGCACTTTATTAAAGTTTCCCTAAACCCGATACCGGAGCTGACGTGTGTCAATGCTCCACTCATTTCTTCTCGACTAATGAGTAAGCACGGCTTTACCGGAGTGGTGTACGGAAAACTACGAATACCGCAGAAATATGCCAACGACCTCGCCGCGACCACCGACTAATGCTCGACTATAGATAGCCTACATCTATCTGAAACCAATCATTTTGTTTACAAGTGCTGCTATCGGATACTGATCGTTTTTAAACCAACCAGCTGCTGATACTAAATGTTAGAGTGAGATCAGCTTATCTTTTTCACACTCCTAATTAAACGTAGTACGTAACTCGTGTAGAAGTTTCGGCAAAACTGGTGAGAACAAATTGTGGACGAGGCTCCGGATGGACAACTTCGGACGTCTCTGAATAATCAGGGTCCCACGGACACGCCACGATGATCCTCGGTAGGAGACCGATGTACGTTTAGAACAAGACAAACGATCAGTGATAAAAATTGGGCTTCTTATTTAAAGAATTAGAGGAGATACATAGGCAAGACGCCTTTGGCCAGCAGTACCTATTGCCTTAAAGGAAAATAACAGTGACCTTATAATGTCGTATTTCGGTGCTACAACCGCTCCGGTCCGCCAATCGTAGTTGAGAAAATTTAGCTGGAAATGTACAAAACTGAAAATATCCTGCATTGTCTCATCTACCGAGTCTCCGGGGAAACCCGCTCGACAGACGTAAAGCGTGTCGTCATGGCAGCCGGTACTTTATGTTGTTGATCCACCGCAGCTATCGCCAGTGCGTCCTTCTGCGTAGGTTGCGCCGTGACGCCTGACGTAGATCCAGTACCGCTACTCACCCAAGTAACACAGTCTGGATGTTTTAAAACCAATCTGTCTATAGACTGTCTATTCAGGGTTAATCTTTAGATACGGGCTTTCTGAAGATGGGTTTGATAAAGAACATTTAATCTTATAGAGTTTTTTATCTAAAGCTTTATTATTTTAAGAGCATTTGTTCTATAGAACACTTATTTTAAGTACGTTTATAGTTATAACGAATGTTTCTAGATAAAATACTCTACAAATAGTTAAAAAAGCCTAAAGGTACCTATTTTGAAGTAGTTTTATAGATAAAACGATATATTTGAAGACAAAACTTTCTACAGATATTCTATTTTAGCTAATGGTACTCTTATCTTTTTTTTCTATAGATACTTCAGTCTAGATAAAATACTTTACTAGATATTTTTAAGTTTGTCTAGAAAACTGATAGAGAAGTCGTGTTTTTAGAGTTTTTATCCTTAAAAGTGGCTTAGTTAAGTGCATTTGCACTAGAAATTTAAATTGGATGAGTTTATGCAATGGAGAAGATGAAACAAATTAAAAGATCTGGTGGTTTTCGTCGAAAAATCCGCAAGTATTTAAAAAGAAAGAAAAATGAAGAAGAGACGACCGAAAAAGAATCGAAACTTCCTAGTAACTTCCTCCAAAACGTAGAAAATTGTTGATGATATATGGGTATCAAAAATGAAAAGGTTTGCTGTCAAGAGTACGAAAAAAAAAATCACATGACTTAAATCCAATATGGCGGACAGGCTATTTAAAATACACCCCCATAATATGGGTATCAAATGAAAGGGTTTGCTGTCAGGGATACGAAAAAAATGGTGACGTGACTTAAATCCAAGATGGCGGACAGGCTGTTTGAAATTCACCCCTATGATATGGGTATGGGTATCAAATAAAAAGGTTTGCTGTCAGGAATACGAAAAAAATTGTCACGTGTCTTAAATCCAATATGGCGGACGTCCAAGATGGCGGACAGGCTATTTGGAATGCACCCCCATGATATGGGTATCAAATGAAAGGGTTTGCTGTCAGGAATACAAAAAAAATTGTCACGTGACTTAAATCCAAGATGGCAGACGTCCAAGATGGCGGACAGGCTATTTGAAATGCACCCAAATGAAATGGGTATCAAATGAAAGGGTTTGCTGTCAGAAATAGAAAAAATAGTCACGTGACTTAAATTCAAGATGGCAGACTGGCTGTTTGAAATCCACCCCAATGTTGTGGGTATCAAATGAAAGGGTTTGCTGTCAAGAATACGAAAAAAATTGTCACGTGACTTAAATCCAATATGGCGGACAGGCTATTTAAAATCCACCCCCATGATATGCGTATCAAATGAAAAGGTTTGCTGTCAGGAATACGAAAAAAATAGTCAGGTGACTTAAATTCAAAATGGCGGACTGGCTGTTTGAAATCCACCCCAATGATGTGGGTATCAAATGAAAGGGTATTAATGTTATTACAATTATAATTATTATTTCTCACATTGTTTATACTTAAATAAATCAGAAATACTTTTTACTCGGGTACCCTCGTATTGATTAAATATATTGGTTTGTTACTGCATAAAATGGTCTTACGTTCACAACACATGAAATTACCTATTCACTGAAGAACGTCTAGAAATACTGTGACAAGATAAAAAGGAATACAGAGTGACAGTTACTAGATAATTTTAAACCACTCTTAAATCTGTTTATTCTCTCACTAGATAGTTTAGTATGTAGTAAGTAAAATTATTCTAGAGCCATACTACAAAAAAAATCTCTAGACTGTTTGTTCTATAGAAATCGGTTTTCTAGTAAATTTTATCTGGACGCCATTTTTATTGCCTATTTTTTGCTTCAAATAATTTTTGTTACGTATTTTAATGTTTTTATCATTAAATTATGTCTAATTAGACACTTTATATGTTTTAAATAACTATATTTTAAATAAAATGAGTATTTTAAGCATTAAACTGTAAATTCGAAAATTTGCTTATACCAAATAATATTCATATTTTGAAAAAATAATGTTAAATCTTACATTTACAGCGGGCGCTCTTATTTTACAAGAGTTTTACATAATATTCAACGATAGAATTTCAATCGCATATTGATTTGCTTATTTACCCATTATTAAAACACAAATTAATAAAAAGTAATAAATTTGTTACGCCATGATGCAAATATTATTAAGTAAAATAACTCTTGTAAGTTCCACGCCATTATGCGTCACTAGTAAAATGTTACTTAAAGTTGTAAGTCTTAAGATCATTTGGTTTTAAAACTTGACGAGCAATGATTCCTTTAAAGGTCTTAACTCTATCTATAAACTATCTACTAGTACGCTACTAGATAAACGTGCGGTCTATAAACGGTTTAGAGAGACACTAGAAACATCTCTTAAGTCAATTTGATCTGAACTCTATCTAGTCATGTTTTCTTAACTCATTCTTAAGAGAGGGTACAAGAATGTGCCCACTTTTACTAAACTCTGTCTATAAGCGTTCTAGAAGATTGCTTTTAGATATTTTATTCTTATGGTAGACAATTCAATTTAATTCTATAAGCTATCTAGTAGTACGTTTCTAGACACGTTTGTGTTACTTGGGCATACACACACTGATTTACTAAAAAATAATTAAAGATCAACTAAGTGTAACTGAAGCCGAAAAAGTTTAATCTTCATTTTTGTCAAGTTACCTATTTACTCTTGAAACGTTAGAAAACACATCTAAAGTACGCAATGTATCCGCTCCATACAGGGCGGGTGGACTCATTTATGTTTTTTTTATTTCATTTTTTTTTATTTATAAGTATGTTTATCAGTTGTCTAGTACCCATAACACAAGCTCTGCTTAGCTTGGGACTAGATGGCGTTGTGTGATAGTTGTGGAATATTATTATATTACTAGCTTCTGCCAGCGACTTCGTACGCGGATCCTGTTGCTTATGCCAGCGACAATGGGGTCGTCAAAATCGAAGATCTGAAACGTCTGTTGTCGAATTCTTAGAGTCTTGGGACGGGAAAACAACGGGACGCGCATGACGATTCCAGACGTTCCAGATCTTTCATTTTTGTAAGTCAACAGGAAATGCCCATCAGACTAAACAACTCTTGCTAACATGTTATTCATATATATGTTATAGTGTAGCTGGCTCTTGGAATTCCACATCAGACTTGTTCCAGATCTCAATTTTCAACAGAGAGTGCTCATTAGGCTGAACAACTGTTGCTAAGACGTCATTCCTATATATGTTATAGTGTAGCTGGGCTCTTGGAGTTCCACATCAGGTGTTCCAGATCTTCAGTTTTTATACGACAACAGGGAGTTCTCATCAGGCTGAACAGCTCTTGCTAAGACGTCATTACTGTATATGTAATAGTGTAGCTGGGCTCTTGGAGTTCCACATCAGGTGTTCCATATCTCCAAATTTATTTTCTCAGCAGAAAATGCTCATCACGTGGAACATTTTTTGCTATGGCGCTATTTTTGTATCTCTTATGGTTTAGCTGATCTATTGCAGTTCTGCATCAGGTGTTCAAGTTTCTAAGATAAAATATAGCCTATATGTTGCCCAGACTTAATACAACAAAAAAAAAAAAACAATCATATCCGTCCAGTTGTTCCGAATTAGCGTGTATGGAGTAACTTCTCCCGTTTTCCTAACATTTCCCTTCACTGCTCTGCTCCTATTGATTGTAGCGTGATGAAAAGTATACTATAACCAGCGCAGGAGTATAAAAAATAATTGTACCAAGTTTCATCAAAATCCGTCGAGTAGTTTTTGTTTCTATAACGGTTATACAGACAGACAGACAGACAGACAGACAGACAGACAATAATTTTATTAATTGCATTTTTGGCATCAGTATCGATCCCTAATCACCCCCTGATAGTTATTTTGGAAATATATTTCATGTACAGAATTGACCACTCTACAGATTTATTATAAGTATAGATTTGATGATAATCACCTAAAAAATTGTAACCAATGTTTTTGAACAAAATAGTACACTTGAGTTCCGACATAAGGAGCACTCCAAATTAGGTCAACTTCTAGAAACAGCCACAAATACAACCGCATTAGGACCATTAGGTAGACCTCCGTAAAAATAACCAGTAATTCTTCGAAATTATTACCGTCCGGGTTTGTGGGTAAACGGTAAATCTACTGAACAAACGGCCTTCTGGCCTATTTGTTCAGCTGTTAATAGCCTGAAAAGCAAACGAGTTTGATGAAGATATGGGCCACCAGTCTCTGGACTTTTAGGTAGAAACCACATTCTTGCAGAAATAATCCTTGGAGCCTATTGCCGCAAGTGGACCAAACTTTTTCTGAATTTTGATCCCAGTAGGAAAATTGTATTCTCAATGAGATCTCAATATGAAAATTGTATGAAGTGCAAAAATGTATTCCTTTTTTCTCGTCGTGTCGAGGATTCCTATAAACATCTATTTAGTTCAATTAGATTTGCCCAAAACTCAGTCGCAACGACTGAGTAAGGGTAATGGTCTCAGACCTTGTAGAACAATAATTTCATGCGAGTCAGGTCAACAGGCATGGATTGTGATGAGTACTGCGGAGACAGAAGCAGTCAGCTTCATCGAAATACTACAAAATTGTATGATTGTGATGAGTACTGCGGAGACAGTAGCAGTCTGCTTCATCGAAATACTACAAAATTGTATTGAATAACCTAACACATTAATTTATAATAATAAATAACACACAGTGCCTACTACTAAAACTAATGAACGGATTTGTAACGCTCATGCACACGAGACGGTTTTGCACCGGAGCTACGCCCGGCGTCAAACCGGGTCTACAGGCGGTCGTCAGTCGTGTATGAAAGTCTATGAAGCTAACTACACGACGCCGGCGCTAGAGCCGGCTCCGGGTCTACGGGCGGTCGTCAGTCGTGTATGAAACTCTATGAAGCTAACCACACGACGCCGGCGCTGGAGCCGGCTCCGGGTCTACGGGCGGTCGTCAGTCGTGTATGAAACTCTATGAAGCTAACCATACGACGCCGGCGCTAGAGCCGGCTCCGGGTCTACGGGCGGTCGTCAGTCGTGTATGAAACTCTATGAAGCTAACCATACGACGCCGGCGCTAGAGCCGGCTCCGGGTCTACGGGCGGTCGTCAGTCGTGTATGAAACTCTATGAAGCTAACCACACGACGTCGGCGGATAGTTTTTAATACGATTTTCCCGTGGAATAATTTTCGAATTGTAGCGAGTGGAACCGCTGGCCACAACTAGTAATGTTATGAAAATATGAACTAGAAAAGAAAATTACGTGGGTTAAAACGCACAATATTTCTTTGACTCATGTCTGACTAATTTTGAATAGGGATTGCCTTTTATGTAGGTAACTAATTGAATGATGAAAGAGTAAAAATTTATTTGAATAGACAACAAAGTAAATAGTTTTACCTACTTACATTTATTGCAGCTAGCGGTTTTCCTCGATGTTACATCATAATTTATCAAAAGCTAAGTAAATATTGTTGTAGCAGAACATAATAATACAATACCTATTCTATATTTAGGTACAAAAGCCGTTATTTCAAATTTCATTTCCCTATTAACAAAACCACAATTAATATCAAAAGCTATAGATAAGTTTATTCGTTCGGGAAAAATGAAACAGAATATACCTACCTATATTATGTTTTTTTTTTTGTTTGCAGTTCTACTTAGATAGACAAGACATCCTCAATACCTCAAAATTTTACAAAGAAAAAAAAAAACAGAATTTACATGACATAATATTTTGAAAGGCAGTCAGCACCGCTAATCTTATCCGGTGAATCAACTTATAAAGTTACAAATAACAAGTTCTTGCTACTTTACCATTATTCATCGATAAAACTAAAGTGACGGAATTATTTTCATGGATTGTTATGAGTTTTTGCCGGATATTGCGGCTTGTAGTAGGCGTGGAGTAGGTGACTGATGAATGATCAATCATCGATTGATATTTGTTTAGTTAGATTTTGCAAATGAAGACATCATCATTTTCGAACTTATAAGTATGTGAAGTTGGGTTGTTATAAGTTCGCCACAAAAATTATTCCCCTCGAAAAAAAGTTTTGATCCTGTTCTCCTAGTAGGTACTTTCTGTTCAGATTCTACATTGTGTCCTCGTTTTCGATAGTTTTGTGCTGGATTTTATAATTTAATTGTTCTGCTATCGCCGTGCAGTAAAAACGGGTCAAATAAAAATAATAACAATAATAAAAAAAAAACCTTTGGCTAATTTATACATATTTTTTTCATGGTGAATTATTTTTGTGGCGAACTTACAATTATCAACATAAAACAAGTGACAATCGCTTTTCGCTTGGTGAGGCCTACCACCGCCCGCCACTTTCAATAATAATATAACAATACAAGGAGATTCAAACTTTCAAAAACTACTACTGGTAATATAATTAGAGTTATTGCCAAGAGAGAAAGGAAAATAGTGAGTACCAAGAGCAAACAACAAGAGCAAATAAGGAAGGAGGAACTAGAGTCGACAAAATATATCAATAACCCTGCTTCGATGAAGTCGCATAAAAGTAATAATGAAAACCGAAAAACCCTTGTTAGAAAAAGAAGACACCAGTGCATACTCTTCATCAATGAAGAACTCAGTTGTATGCAGTCCTTTTAGGACACTACTACAGGGAATGAAACTCTAGGCTTTCACAATGAAACGTACATTAAACTGAGTCATTTCCTGACTGAATCATGTCTGTGCAACTCTTATGCTCAACTCACAAGTTGACTCACCCCGGTAGGCTGAGTTAACTGCCATTTTGAAAAAAGGAGAAAACAAATAACATGAGTCAATGGAGTCTAGACTTTTGGGAGTTTTGGGTTAGAGTAATTTATTCTTGTCGGATAATGGAGACGAATTTACATAAAATCTTTGTGTTTATTTGCTATTTATTTATAGGAGTTTAAACTTAATGTAAATGGAAATAAGTTGATTTCAGAATAATGAATAGCAGTGAAACAGTCGTTAGTGTTTGAAGTTGTAGCGCAAACTGGAATTTATAAGAAGGTATTAAATGCGTTTTTCCCATAACACATGCTCTCG
The DNA here is from genome assembly GCA_954870645.1 of Agrotis clavis. Taxonomy (NCBI): domain Eukaryota; kingdom Metazoa; phylum Arthropoda; class Insecta; order Lepidoptera; family Noctuidae; genus Agrotis; species Agrotis clavis. The sequence continues at coordinate 2,460,398 of OX940931.1, read as the reverse complement.
ATTACAAGATTTGAAACTAAATTGTGAACGATATTTGCATTTCAGTGTGTAATTTCTGTCTTTTTAGATATTCAGTCAATGTCTTTTTCGCCATCGAGACCGTCTTTGTAAATCAAAGTGGGACTGACAAATGTTCCTAATTTTATTCCTTAAACAATGGGGCACTTATATCGTGCCCTGCGTGAGTCCTTACTGCATATTTAGTTACAGGAACTGATGGATGGATGTTAAACTCGCAGATAGTTGAATTCTGGGCCGATTTAATATAGATTGTTATTGACATGCTAAGAACAAAATTGCAATGCAATAATGAGCCAGGCAGAACATTGCAATGATAGAACACGCCTGTTATCGACGATAGATAGCATCGATGTTATTGACAGAGCTTTAGCTTTATCGCAGCCAACACAATTACGGCGGAGCACTTAGCGTCAGCATTCACAAATTCTAAAAACACCAACTAGAGCTTGCCGCCAGTTTTATTTAGAACGAAGGTTCACATAACATTTCTGGAAAATCTCATACAACAGGAGGAAAATAGAAAACATTCTCAAGAATCTACAAAACAAACAATTCGATGTAGATTCGGACGAGCAAGAGTGGCAAACATTTAATATTAATAGAGTAATAATACACATTTGGGTTCCATGAATATTATTTAAAGCATGGTTGTGAAATTATATGACGTAGACACGTAGACAGCTGGTCGCTCGTGGTTCTTTGAACAAGTGGAAGGTATTTTGAGCTGCAAACAGTCGAAACATCGATTGGTTACGATACTCCGTGCCTACATACGTGGCCGTTCAGTTACATTAAGACAGAATTAGATCAGTATGAAGAAATGTGCGCCAGATCTTATCACAGAGCATTTTGCTAATAATGAAGATGATTGAAGACTGCAGTAGCTAAACAATGTGTGGTAGATAAGGAGAGGCTGTTGCCCTAATACAGCAGTAGATAGGGATTTCATTATTTATAAAGTTACGGGATGAACTTCTGGGTCTCTGTTGTTCATCTCATCACGTTTATTGCTTTAATTTTCGTTTAATTTTTTATTAAAATTTGGAACTGTGTTCGAGTTTTGTTCTTTACGTCCGGCCCAAAACTTGGTTTGGTGAGGTAGCCTATCTCATACCTAATATGCCATTTTTAGAGTTACCAAGAAAGAAAATAGGCGTCCAATAATTTATAATAATTGTATGTAGCTGAATGATGAATTAGAAAATATTCCAGTGGATTTGATGAAGATCGCGCTGGATGCAAGCCGCTTTGAGTCGGTCTTATAGGAAATCTATAGGGCGTGCCTATGTTCAGTAGTGAACATCCTACAGCTGATATGATGACAATGAATTAAAAGCTGAGGTAAGTTGTCTATGTATGAGTGTCTATCATAAACTAATCAAAATACGCCTACAAAGTTTCTGAGTAAGTTTCATGACGCACTGAACTTACAACTGAAGAAAATCATAAATTTTCATGGATAACAAAAGCAAGTAATCCAAAATGATGGACGCGATGCCGCTCAAAGGGAACTTTGTTTATTTTGAGACTTATAACCGTGATGAATGCACCACGAAGAGCCGTAATGGAGTTAGGAGTGACGAGTGGTTGGGGATTGCACACAACAAACAACATTACCAAAATATAGTAGGTATATATATATATCCTTTGCTTATGACCATGTGATATATCGTCGGCTAAGAGTGTAAACCTGCTAACTCCACTTTTGACCAAAAATGACATTTTGATGCAGTCTGTAAGAGAAAGTTAAGCCACACAGTCTGTAAAAGCAGCTACACACATTCTCAACGTAAAATCGGAAAAAAAGTGTGATGCGTAAAACAGCCACATACACTTAATTCAAATTGCGCGGCTAACTCCATGATTGACGCCATTTTGTATTGAGTTTTCGGCGTGACAACTTTCCGTACAATAAAAATTTAGTTTTCGGTCAATTAACTCGATTTTTTCAATGTTTCTTGGTTGGAATATAGTAGAGGCAAGCCTTTATTATTACTATTCAATTTTCGTTTTACGTCTAGTATTCAATAAATAAGTTTTTTTTTGGGTTATCCACTTGTTATCCTCTAAAAAAGTTGGCCGTAATCCACCACGCGGGCCCAGTGCGGGTTGGCAGATGTCACATGTCTTCGAATTTTTGGTTCTAGGACATGCCGGTTTCCTCACGATGTTTTCCTTCATTTTGAGAGCAGTGGTAATGAAATAAATTACACAAAGTAATGCGCCTGGCGGGGTTCAAACCCACGACCTACAACTCGTAAGTCGGGACCGATACCACTGGGCCACCACTGCACTGCTGTAAACTGTGTACTTATCGTAATAAATTACAATAGTACATTTTTTTTCAAGGGGTGAAAGTTACTTATTTAGTCCCGAGAGCAGGTTTGGCGCCCGTTATGTAGTGAGGGTGCTAATAGTTTTTCCGTGGTTAACGATGGAAAGGTGCCAAAGCCGTAATCCGTATCTGAACAAGCCAAAAGTGGCTTGCTCAGATACGGATCGGCCCGTGAACCCGTTTTCCCAGAGACAGTGGGATAAGTCGCTGAGCAAGTTGACCGGAATAATCTCATTAATACGTCCACCAATACTGCGGAGCGTGCCCGCCTGCTGGCTGTGGGTGAGTGGTAGTTGGGCCTTTGGCTTCACTACTATGCTGTTTGGCACAGGTACTATGCTGGGTGACACAACCATCCGGGTCGCTACTTGTGTTTGGGCGCTCCTTGTGGGGACACAACGCTGTCAATGTGGTGAAATAGTTGACTGCCTCGGACACCGTGGCCATTTCTGTAGCAGGAGTGCCGGTCGGTTAGCACGACATTCAAGCTTAAACGACATAATCCGTCGTGCTCTTGGCACCGCCGGGGTGCCAGCTGTCTTAGAACCCAGAGGCTTGGCACGCGACGATGGGAACAGACCAAATGGTATGACCATAATGCCATGGAAGCTGAGTAGGTGTGGTGTGGTGTGGGATGCAACATGTGTCGACACCCTTGCGTCATCCCATCTTCCTAGTACAGCGTGTAGTGCTGGCGCTGCTGATGCAGGTGCTGAAAACTCCAAGCGGCGCAAATACATTGGTTTAGCTAGTAGCTATGTGTTTGAGCCATTAAGGGTTAAAACTCTAGGGCCATTGGGTTCGAGTGCTCACGTTTTTAAGGATATCGCCAGGCTATTAGTCGACTCTTCAGGTGACCAGAGGGCTGGCCTATTCCTATGCCAACGAATCAGCATTGCCATACAACGTGGCAATGTGGCCAGCGTTCTCGGCACTGTTCCCATTGCAGCGATGTGGACGTATTCTTTGACGCCCTTTGAATTTATATTAAAAAAAAAAACTTTTTTTGTACATATTAACAATCAGTTTTTATTTATACATAGTTTATATATAATATTAATATAGTAAATTATAATATAGTTATGTTTTGTAAATAAAGTAAAATTAACTAAACAATTAAATTTATTTTACTCTGGATATCTTTCGAAAAACCTGCTATGTCCACAAAATTAAACATTTGCTACCAAAAAAAACCAGCTAAGTCACAAAAACACTAATAACTTATTAAAAACCAAATTTTACTATTTTATTAGTTTCTAGTAATGTAGAATATCCAAAAATACACCAACTGTATTTTTGGTTTTAACCTAAAATTGTAAAATTCAAATTTATTAAGTTTTATCTGTCTCCTGTAAAATTGCGTAAAAGTGAGTTAGCAGGTTTACACTCTTAGCCGACGATATGGCAATAAACAAAATGTACTGTCCGTATCAGTCCCGAGACAAGTAACACTAAAGAACAATATATTGGAGTCCAACCAAACGTCTAAAGAATTTTTCGTAATAGAGCATTCGATTAGTATGCATACTTGTAGCGTGTACGCAAGAAATATTCGAAAATAAATAAACTACATTTAGATCCAACGTAGAATAATGTTTGCAGATAAAGAGGCATCTGATGCGAACCGGTCCGATGAAACAGATGAACGCAGCTTTTTGTAAGATGAAAAAAAAAAAAGTCGGTTCCGGATTATTTAGTGCCAGTATTTGCACCATTAAATCAAAAGTACATAAGATTAATGTGTTCCACATTTAGGAAAGCATTATCAAGTGTAGTAATTTCTTTACTGAGATAATGAGAATGGTTTTCTAATGTGTCGCCATTGATTAACAATAGGATTGCACACACGGACATAAAGCTATACTAAACTAATCTGTCTTGGCGTAATTTTTTGTCATCTTCCCACACAGTGAACGGTCAATTAATACTGGTTTTGCATAGTTTGATATGTAGCAATGTGTACAAATGCAGGATACCAGAGGATCTTATCCAGGTGTTGCAGATGAAGAATTTAAACCAGATGAAGCCTTCGTCATTTACCTTGTCTCTTCTGAAGATAGTTAGGATTAATTGCAGACTCATTCCTAACTGAATCTCCCTCTAGTATTCTTTATGGTATGACTGATAACTTCGCTTCGCAATCTAGTTGCTGGGAGACCCTTTGTGAACTAAAGTGGTAAATCACAATTTTGTGAGATCATTATGTCCCACTCCCTCCTACAGAGTAGAGGCTTGTGTCCCAGTAGTGGGAACATTATAAGCTGATGATGATGATGGACCCTTTCAGGCTTCCCAAACTATGGCCGCAAACTTCAGAAATCCAAGTGAGAAACCCGCAGCGGTAGAACTAATTAATGAAACAGAAATAAAACCATTCTACAACAAGCTCAATTAAAACCTGGATCGCTAATGAATTGTCGACATTTTCCAAGAACTGCTGAACTAACCTACCTTACTTTGCATGGCCGCCTAATATTTGTACATCTATTAATAACTGGAAGACTAGGAGCCATAGACAATAACTGGAGAAGTTTAACTAGAGAAATGAGTTGCCAGTGTAATAAATATGTCTACCAGGCATAGTTACTATATCTGTTGTTTCGTTCTATTGAGAAAGGTTTATAAAGACATACCAATTTCGGTAGGCAGATAGAATAAAATATAGGTAATAAACTTAAATATTACGATTTCACCGTGTGATGTTGATGGATGGAGAGGAAAAGGGAGGCCAAAGAAAAGATGGATGGATAGTCTAAGGAATGATATGAATGAAAAAGGAGTAAATGATACTGTGACGTCTGACAGGGGAGAATGAATCAATGAACCCAAGTAAATTGGGATAAGGCAGGAAGGTGATGATGATCATGACGGCTTCATTTTGATTTGGAAAAAAGAATTTTTTTTCATTTTGATGTGGAAATATTGGGTAAATACATTCACCAAGAAATGGGACAACATACACAAAATGACCGAAATAACATATTTGTGAGGTGCAATCCGTTGTTACTTAGAACTCATAGATTCAAGACAAATTAGTAATATAGCAACGATCATTGTACCAGATCTACGACGGCTAATGGCTTTAATTTCAAGACCCTAAATTATCATCGGGGAGCAGTGGTGGCCCAGTGGTATCGGTCCCGACTTACGAGTTGTAGGTCGTGGGTTCGAACCCCGCCAGGCGCATTTACTTTGTGTAATTTATTTCATCACCACTGCTCTCAAAACGGTGAAGGAAAACATCGTGAGGAAACCGGCATGTGCTATAACCAAAAATTCGAAGACATTGTGACATCTACCAATCCGCACTAGACACGCGCGCGTAGACACGGCGCGCATTGTTAGGAGATTCCATTTCTGGTGGAACCCTGACTCCGTGACCTGACTATGTTAAAAAATCAACAAATGGATATATCAGAAGAAAGCTCGGCCTAATAGCAGGAGATTCTGGGTTAAAATGATGACGAGGATTCGTTTTCTCTACCTAATCCTACACAAAAAATAGCCTGATACTACTAAGCATTTATAGGAAGGTTAAAAGTAAAATATAATCTAGTGACATCAAACTTTTTATAACCGAAACCTCTAACACAGAACTCAAACACATCCGAAAATGAGTGTACTTCTTCCATTAGCACATAGACACCCTAATCATCACTTGTCACACATCCGTCGGCTGTCAACACTCAACGCGTCATTTTTCAGGTCACATATATACGTCATAAACATATTTACATAACACTAAACAGCAGGTACTGCCGAAAAAGAGATAAGTTTACAGGAAGCTACCTTAACACCACTGTTGTAGCAACGCAATGAGCTAAGGCTTCCTAATTCTTAAGTAAAATCAAGTAGCTTTCTAGTGTTGCGCGTCAATTGAACGATATAGTCTATGTCAATATCACATCTCTCCCCTCATAATTTATCGCACATTACTCGTACATCCATATTGTGATCTTTGACAGTCATTACATGTAGTCAGAGCCCCCAATGTCCGTACAACGAATCTTACCAAGGGGTGTCATAGTACCGGTTAGGCAGGTCTGATAGGCAATCACTCCATGTAAAATTCTGGTATTCAGCTGCATCTGCTTAGAATGGAATCCGACCCCAACATTGCTGGGTAAAAGCTAGGCAAATGATGATGTATAAAAAAGATGATTTATTTTTACGTGCGCTTGTTTTTGCCGACAGTAGCTACATAACTGGCAGTTAGGAAGACGCCGCTAGCTGCACTAATTATAACGTTCGGATAAGTGGCCTAGATCTAGCACACAATGGACTCTATACCCGCCGTAAGACACAGAAGTCTAGCTTTGCGCGAGACGAGGTGCGCTTGCGATGCATCATCTTGTAGATAATTACGAGTATTTGTATTGCCGTGAGTAGGTGCAGTAATTAACCTATTTTGATCTATTGATTCTTTTATACTAATAGTTTTTGGGGTAAACGATAAGCTACTATTACTGGAGTGGCGTTAGCTACGTTGGCGTTACGTAGCGTTACTTAGTGAATCATTATTTGTTTGCTTAATCAGTTAGTTTATTTCGTCATTTGAACTGTAGAGATCTAAAGTTGGCTCAGCTAATCTAAAAAGTTTAAACAGGTTCATTTAACTTTTTCCATTTTCTTCGCTTTCCTCGAATGTCACCTTATCATTCGCTCCATTTTATTGAAATGCAATCATGATTTGAATAAAATAGGATTCAAGATTGGTTTACTGATTGAATCGCACAGTATTGTAATTAGTGATATAGTATAATACTATCAATATTAGGTGCATCGTTTAATTTATATCAATAATAAGATATCAGCGGTCAAGTCGGTGACCTGCCTCTAAGAAACATGTTTGAGAATAAATAGCACCTTCTAAAATATTGCAAATTGATAAACGATAATATTGTCTGTTCCAACTTGTAGTACAAAAAAATTAGTTGGAGGGTGATTTGTAACTGAGATGTCATAAAGTGCGTTAAATTGACTGACTGATGACATAATCTGCAGAAAAGTCTTCAGAAAAGAGCACGAAATTGTGGGGATAGTAATAAATTGGATTATAAAGTAAAAGCCGCTGGAGCTTGATGTGTATATTAAGGAATCATCATTTTGTAGCAAACTTGCGATGCATGTCTAGTAGGTGCACAAGTAGATCCAATCGACTCGCTAGATGAAGTTTTAAACTTGACAGCTAAATTTTCGCAATTTGTTAAAAGGCCAATTCTATTTTTCTTTCGTCGCATGCAACCGCGCGGAAATGATCGCGTGCCTTTTAATTTGCTAGCTTAAATAGCACTGTAGCCACTACTGTAGGTGTCAAAAAACTAAAATATTAAACTACAATTGTTTGTAGTGTAGTGTTGTTGTTTGTATGTCTAGTCTATTATGATTGGGTCATATCGTTCTAGTTTTTGTATCCAACAGTCCAATGATACCATTTATGTTAGGCCAATTAATGAAGAAATAATTGGTCTACTGGCCTTCTACATGACAAGTTAGGAGTAACCTGTTGGACATGAATCACTCAAAGACATATGTATATGTTCAGTAGGGGAATTTGTGGTAGGATATTATGTCATTTAGTATTTAAATCTTGATGTTTACGAAAATCTGATCAAGGATTTCATCGAAATCTAATTGGCATTTTGGTTGTCAAGGTAAATAGCGATGAACATTTTCTTTAGAAGCCATGATTCAGGGAGTGGTTTAACTGGAATTTTGCTCTTCTAATGTACATTATTACTGCATGAAGCTTCTCTTAAATATCAACCATCACATTTTACTCAAGACACAGGCTCTCTTTGTAAGTCTGTACCACCTCAGAGAATCCATGGAAAGGCTATTGTTAGCAAGACCACACAAACCCTAATGAATAACCTCATGCTAATTCATCACGCACATGCAAAACAGCCAGTTCTTCTCAACTCCATAGCTTTTCAATACAGACATACACTTCAACTGTTTCTACAGAACTTGGAGAATTTTGAATCTTAAATTAATGAACGGTTTTCTTTAGATTAGTAGCTAACATTGATTTTCTGTTTACAGTTGTGCCAGTCATGGAAGTTGTAGCTTCTATGATGAAAGGCTTATTGCTATTTGATTGATTTAATCTTGGAACGATCTGCCCTTACTTATTTATTTGGGTTTGGTGAAGTGTTCCTTCCATTAAAGATTTCGATAAGCTGTCATTCTTAATTAAGTAGTGTTCGCTACCTTCCTTGCCATATCATCTTTCACACAACCCTTCTATCCATCCTTTCTTTCTTAAGCTTCTTTTTTTATTGTATCTACAATCTCCATTCATATTATACATTTCAGAACGACATATTTGATTAATGCAATACCTCTAATCCCAAATGCATCATTCATGACATGACTGAATGTAATTTCGTCATGTTTGAATATATTCTGAATCAATACACGGAAGTCACTTACTCCAATAGTGGGCAGACTGTTAATAAATAAAATTTCATAACAGCATGTTGGAGATTGTAATCTGTGTGGCTTATTGTATGGTAATGGCGGCTATGTTTCGAATATCTGGGAAATGTAAATGAGCGTTGTTGTGCGTAGAGAGTGTCTGAGTTCGGACTTCGGATATCCGATCACTTTAAGTGGTTATACGATATGTAAATTATGGCTTGTATGTACATAGTTGTAAGTATACTTACTATGAAGTACGAAGAATAGAAGGGTAAGACCTAACATTTACTGGAGATGTTTCGTCTCTGAGACATTTTGTTTTCCGTCGAGTGCTATGAAATGTTCATCATAAGACAAGATAACTATTATAGTAAACTGTCAGTGAAAGGAAATAATGTTATGGATATAAATTTTCAGTTTCCCTTCACCACTTTGAGAGCAGTAAGACCAATCGCAAGGGAAACTCGCTTTTGAATTAATTATGGGGAAGTAGAGCGTAATAGCACAGTATAATAATATGAGTATAAACAACATGATGAACAGGTAGTTAGGTATTTTTATACTATGAAGTAGACAATTTTATATTTTTTTTTGTCGCGGATTTAAATCTATTAATATTTTTCATTACATATTGCTACTATCTGTTTATTCGGCTTGGTATTAATGTATCTATCGACACCGTGTTGTAGTGTATGGATTTGTAATTGGAGTTAAGTACTATTTCAAAAAAAAAATATCTTGACAACACGATTTTCTTTAGATGAGTGTGGACAATTTACTTTTGTTGAAAAAGTTCACTAAAAGTCCGGGACGAGGCATTTTCGGACAGAAGTTTCGGAAATTCGTATGGAATTTTGAAGGGTAACCCTATATGCAATCGCAATATAACAAAGTCGATAAGCATGCAATTATTCCACATAAATCTGTCGATAAAAGTGTCCTAGTGCTCGATGACTTAGCATATCGCCTGACGAGGGACAGCTCGTGGCGCTGACGTCACTACTGTCAACAACCACTATTCTAGTTCACTATTTATAGAAATTGATTGTTTTTGTCCCAGTTTGTTTTTGTTTTTAAATATTATGTGTTATGAATGTGGATTGAGGAAAAGGACAGGATTTTCGAAAACCAAATGAACTAGGTAGGTACTTTCTTTTCCGTTCCATTTTGCCTATCTTTCGGTATTTTGCACTTGAAGTGAAACGTTTGAACTTAAATGAACTAAAAAGAGGACATCTAAATTGGCCACTTTAAGCCATATTCCTCCGGGGTCGCGGAACTGTCTCGTCAGGAAACTGTGGCCCTGGAACGTAAAGGGCTATTGAAGGATCACTGTGGATTTAAGGCAGTACAAGTCTGACAGTCTCTCCGGCCCGCTCTGGGTCGGCGGACTCTTTTGATGATTTTAACATGATAAAAAAAGCAATGTTCATAATAATTCTCTTAGTCAATTTTCAGCAATGTTGTTATGGCGACTCTTCTACTATTCATTCACGAAGAAGAACATTGGGAATATTGCTAAGTGCTGTTTTAAACCCACTGAAAATGATGCAAAAATGAACATTCACTTTTTAATGGACACCTAAAATACGATACGCTATCGGTAGATAATAATTTATATTCGATTAAAATGGATGACAGCATTTATAAAATAATTTTCCTTCCATAATGGTTGCGTGTAGATTTTCCATACTTGCCTAAATCATAATACCTATTATGTGGATCTACTATTCCCTTGTTTTATGTGTAAGTTCACGTATTTTTAACCGACTTCAAAAAAAGGAGGAGGTTCTCAATTTCGTCGGTATTTTTTTTTGTCTATGCCTTAATTTATATTTACTACTATACCTCGTTTTTTAATCTCGTAGACTGAATTGACAGGTGCAAATGGCGAACTGACACGAATTTCAATAGAATTTATGTCAGTTTTGACATTATCATTTGTCAATTTGGTCTACGAGATTAAAAAAACCGGCCAAGTGCGTGTCGGGCCACGCACAGTGTAGGGTTCCGTAGTTGCCCATCAAAATACTTATGCGAATTAACTAAACTGATTCGCTGAATTTAATTTTAAAGAGAAGAATTTTCAAAATCGGTCCAGGAGTCTTTGAGAAATCGGGGAAAATACATAAAAAAAAGATTACGACGAATTTAGACCCTCCCCCTTTTTTGAAGTTAAAAATAGTTGACGATAAAAACCTACCTATCCCCAAAAAACATACCGTAAAAACATACCTATTACAGCTGTAAAAATAAAGTTGACAAACTTACATTTGCAGTTGAAGAGTTTGTTCTCCGATACATTTTGTTTAGGAAAATATGTTATCCAAGTACATTTTATAAGTTGGTCGACTACTACTCGTAAAGTTGTAAAGCCTACTTAGTCATGATAATTTTCTTTTAAACTTCGTTATATATACTACTATTGTGAATTTTTTCACACCCCCAAACATAACCGTTTAGCTGGTAGAGGGGGGGGACACTCGAGTCGAGCAAAATTTAGCACTTTAAAGCTTAATATTTCACAAACGAATTTTTTTATCAAAAAATTGTTAATGGAAACTATCAATATTTTTTAAAGACCTATTTAATGATACCCCACACTAAGGGGTACGCGAGAAAAAAAAAAAACATCCCCTCTTTACGTGTACAGGAGGTACCCTAAAAAAAAATATTTTACGAGATTTTATTTTACCACTTTTTCGGCACAACAAATCCGTATATTTACACCAAATTACAGCTCTCTAGTACTGTGCGTCTCTGAGCTAAACTGCGGACAGACGGACGGACGGACGGACGGACGGACGGACGGACATGGCGAAACTATAAGGGTTCCTTGTTGACTACGGAACCCTAAAAACGAGGTATAGCTACCTACTGAAAGTTCGAATTGCCTGTTTTATTGGTGGAGAAAATAATAGGAAAATAAAACTAATTTTTAATAACATTCTTAATGTTTTTGTGACGTAGAATTTATTTACGATCGTGCAGAGCTTGATATTAAAGTATTAATTGATACCTGCATTCTACGTAGATACAGTCAGAAAAACAGATATCAAGCAAGTAGGTATACATTTTCATAAAAGACTTTTTTATCGTATTTCGTTACACAATAAAAACAATGTTACACAACAAATGAGATAGGTACTTATGCAAGCACCCATTTATAGCAAAGTAAACTTTTTTTGTTGACCGTACATTTTCATTCACTTTCCACACTACAGATTATGGTATCAGTAGGAGATAATGATTTAATTATCGACTACCTTTTCGAACAAAATGGAAAAAATAATGTTTGCAAAATTATGACAAATATAACTTATCAACCAAACCGAGGGTTTTGGCAGTTTTGGGTTACCCCACAGAAATCTTAATTGCCTTATTATTAATATTTCTGTGGGCAGGACAGGTCAGACAGAAAGAATACACATGAGCTCTTTAAAACAAAAGTTTCCGCACAGTGCAGCACATATTTTGTACGCGAACATTTTCACTAAAACCAAGTGCAGCAATGTGCGCGCACAATAATGTGCTGAATTGTGTGCATTTTTAAAACGTTCGCGCACATTTTGTAGATCCATTAAAAATTACTGTGTTTGCTTATTAATATGCGTAGCTCAGTTATAAATAAAATTATTATTAATAGGTCTCCCTACTATGTGCGCACTTGCATTCGTCGGGAGATTTTTTGTTAAATTGTGGTTAAATATTTACCGCCTTAGAGTAAAACAGGTTAAAGTAGTAGGTACCTAGACCATCAGGCTACTGGAATTCATAATCCAAATTATGATGATGAGGTAATAAAAATAGAAACCTAACTCCCATTATTTCTTAAGGAAAATATTAGCTTTATAGTCTTCATGGTTGTTTTTAGCTATCAATGTGCTACATCTAAGTACAAGAATTAGGTTGGTACTTAGGTAATGAGTAAGTACGTACCTATGTATTATTATTATTGATCAGTCAAATAATCCACCTTTTGACGCAATCGGGTAAAACGTTGTCGGCCATTCCAATAATTATGACAGGTTCTGGTAAAATTGTTAAACATAATTCTTATTTTACTCCACAGACAAATGTTTGAGTTTGAGACAGAAATTCGTTTGTAAATTCCCATCATAATATCTAGGTAGGTATAACCAAATATTAATTTAGTTTGACGAACTAAATATTTAGTTATCGTTCCTACTTTTAAGTTATTAAAAGGGTTTTTATAATGGAATGTTAGTAAAACTAGGTAGGTAGGTAGGTACTAGTGATGTTGCGATATACCTGATTTTTGACATTCGCGAATGCGAATGCGGATGCGAATATTCAATTCCAATATTCACGAATGCGAATGCGAATATTCAGTTTTAAATCAATTACGTTTGATAATTTAGAAAATACAAAAAAGGAACACTTTTTAATGTAAGTAGATAACTTTATAAAATTAATTTTTTTTACTTCCTGTATGTAACGAGAATGGAATAAGTATGCAGGGTGATTTTTTTAACTGGGCGTGGATGGCCTTATGAAACTAAGAGGACTGTCGAAAAACTGTGAAAGGAGTCTTGAGGCCGATTTTGACGAAAACTAAAACTGCATTTTCACTTAACCAGAATTGGATACTTGCTGCAGCTGGTTCGATTCCTGGCCAGGATTACTGACTCTTCTAAACTCCAATGATGCAGTTTTAAAATCGGCCTCGAGACTCCTTTCAATGTTTTTTAATATTCCTCATAGTTTGGGATATACCCATTCACACCCCGTTGAAAAATACACCCGGTAATAAGAGTAGCTCTAAGAGCAGCGTCAGTGAAAGATTGAAGTCGGTTAAAAACAGACAGAAACACGTTTATCTTAGCTTGGTCATATTTATGATTAATTGTTGTGATTGATTTGATGAACATTAATATTGATGAATGGCGAGATAAAGGAAGATTGAACATAAGATGGATAGAGAGGACGACAAAAGATACGAATGAATGGAGTGTGTGGAAGAAGGAGTACCAAATATTGGTACTTTTTCAATCATTCGTATTCGCAAAATATTCGCATGAATTTTGCGAATGCGAATGCGAATATTCGTAACATCTCTAGTAGGTACCACTTCTAAGTTTTTTGTACCTACTTACTGAAATTCTCGTCAATCGAAAAATTCGGACGGCGGGGGCCCAAATATATAGGATCTGTCAAGCGTACATTTATGAAGTGAATTACTTTTAGAAGAATTGCTTACAATGACCGTTTTAGACCTGCTGTTCAAGGTGAACAGCGGCGCTAAAACTGTCAGGAAGGAATCAGGAAGGTGTATAAATGAACTCTAACCTATCCATGTTCTAATATAAAAAGTATTGTTGTTTAAAATGCCACTTAAACTTTTTTTTACCCAAATAGCGCAGTGTGCTGTGGCCCACACCAAACGAACGACAGGTGGACACAGCACGTGCAAGACACGCGCTATGGTACCGTAGCTTAGCTCAGTAGGGTCGCCCGCGCATCCTCACCGAACCCACAACCCCGTAACGACCTTCAAACAACACAGCTTTACAGTTTTCGGAGTAAAAATGTAGACGTAAATAAAACATTAATTTAAATGATCGAGACTTAGTGGTGTTCGCATAGTTGGAAATAGAATAAATAGTTTGTTTATCTGAGTGGGTGCAGGCATGTGTAATGTTAGGTAGGCCGAATATCCGTAAGTAAGTTTTTGATTGAATTCATGAAGTTCCTAGGATTTTACCAATTTTACCCTAATAAAACCCAGGGCCGGACTTTCAACCTTGTACTCTAAAAAAACAGGGTAAAATCCACGGTGTCCTTCAATAGTCCTTTACGTTCCAGGGTTACGGTAGCTCGTTAGTCCCGCGACCCCGTCAGGCTTTGGCCCTCTAAAGGGGCCCCGTCATTATAAGTTCCAAGGGTAGAAATGATTCTAGCTTGAAAGGCCGAAGGACCTCCCTTCTGCTTCGAAAATCAAAACTGGTTACGTGAAACACGTTTGATCTTATGCTGGCCCGGAATGGGGCTGGACTTTATATTTATGGAGGAAAGAATAATGTTTCACTAACTCCAAGTAAAATTAGACAACGGCAGGAAAAATTATGTTGGCCTCATAGTTTGTTACAAAAACACGCTCTGGATATTTTGTATAAATAAAATATTTTGGTCACAACAGCCTTTGATGAGATTTGATTGACTTGTTTTCAAACATGTTGGTCTATGTTTGCCAACATTGTGTAAACAATAAGGTACATAAAATGTAATTTAAAAAAAAACTTCATAGCCAACCATAGTATCGTTGCTTTTGCTGGGCCTTATCAAAAACACGGCTTAAATCCCAAATTCAAAACCCACTTTAGAATTACTCATTACAATCCTCAAGTGGTTCAATGCAATGATTAATACAACAAATAAGAAAATAGGTACTTTGAAATTGGAATGCGTGGTAGCCCTACCCATATTTACATAAAAAACGTCATAAATTCTAACGATAATATCCATTGACTTCAATTTTCTTCCGGCAAAGTTTTTTTTTTAAATCTGTTTTTTATAATAGTTCGATTTGGAATTTCGGATACACTCGCTAAAAGGCTCCACAAGCCTGTCGATAATTACGTCGTCTGTGCCTATGGCCTACTTGATAACTCTAAGTTTAAAGGTACTTATCGTCGTTGACTTGCTCTAAGTAATCTGTGGTGTTACGCATTTATGGGCATTAAGCTCTGTTTTTTATAGCTGCATAATAAATAACTTAGTTTCTTTTTTTAAGTGTCACATTAACTTATTTTCCTACGTATGTAAAAATTATAAATAGTTATTCTATCCAGACGGATAGAAAATCTATCTTTGTGCTTTAGTTAATTTTTCTCGGGTTATCTCCGCGAATTTCTATTTTCTTCTTTAGCGTGAGAAATATATTTCCTATGTATTGCAAGTTCATACTGCACCTTTTCTAATAATTTATTGTGGAATAGCATAACTTACTACTTAGTCTGAAACAAAACCTTAGCAGCTTTCGCAAATAAATTATTCTCTCTATTAAAAATATATTATTCACTTCATTCAAATATTACCATTTGAATAATGGTAAAAAATATTTATTGCTGGCCATTTTTTAACGAGCTTCGGTATTTTCAACTACCCACACTTCGCGATAATTTACGTGTTTTGTTTACATTTTGTAAACTAAACTACGATGATTAGATTAGGTACCTATTATATTATATTTTGAATAGTCTACTGAATGAAAAATCTGTAAAATAAATAGGTCTGAAAGCAGGTAAGTAGTTCTACATACACTAACATAAATACAAATAAATTGCAAGTTTCAGTTAGAGAGCATTTCGCTAACAGAAAATAATAAGCTCTGTACTGTGGAAGCAAATATATATAAGTCTAATTAAATTAAATAATAATACCGCACTTAAATAAACCGACTCTTCAAATACTTATTAATTTTACAAATATTTGACTTGACTTCATATTAATACAAAAATAAATAAAACTTATCAAAGAACCCAGCATGAAATCAGCTAAAGTTACCCAACAATTTAAGCACTTAAAGTGTAAACAAACATAAAAACTCACCGATTTTATATTTAAAAAACTTGTAGTCCAACAAAAGTCCACTAACATAACACGATAAAGTTCACACAGTATTTTCGAACACACAAAGCACAGGCAACTGTCACTTACTACTTGCCGCGACGGACGCGCGCGCGCTTCTGCCGTCCCCAAACTCGCGCGCTTTGAACGAACGAATGGAGAAAGGTGAACTTATTCATTGCATGGATGCACTAGTAAACTTTGAAAGGGGTCTTTATGCAAATTTATTCTCTAAAACTACCTCTAAATTCAACTAGAGATTGTATATTATTAAAAAAAATATTCTCTCCAGTAGCGGTTTCTTTTTTTGTTCGAGTTACATTCAAATTCATAAACCGTAATATGATCTAATCAACAAATTAAAACGGCAATAAAATACAAAGTTAACGAGATCGTTTTTATTTAGTGGTCACTGTAGATGCAAAAATAAAATAATCGTGCAAGATGAAATTAATTGCCCTTGGTTTATGGAGTAATGAAAATTATAAAGTAATTAGGGGTAAGGTAAAAGTATGCAAAGTAGTGAAAAACAACTTTTATTGCTGTGTTTGAACTACATTTTCTGTTAGTAATTAATTAGTTATCAAATGGATTTAAGTTACTTAACTTGAATAAAATGAACTAGGACCTATCAGACAAATGGCGCCAAAACTCGCAGGTACCACCGACCGCCATTACGACGACAGCTCTGCTGCTGCGTCTACGACCCATTGTCACTATTGTAATGCTTCATTCGCATTTATTACAACAGATTTTAACCCATAAAGAATTGTAATAAGGACTACTATCGCTATTATCGACACTATTTAATGTTAACATGGCCATAATAATGTGCTATTATTAATCGGAAGTGTAGATTTTTATTGGGGTTTCATTGAAATGAGATTTCTATAAGATCGCAGTAAGCACCTCGACAACTATTTTTGGTGAGTTATTCAAGTTTAATAATGCATAAACATCAATTAAAACCCATGATTAAGGACTCATTAGTGCTTAAATAACGTCTTTATTACTTTGGTGTTCCCACACGCTGCAGTTTTGTTTTGTCAAATGTAATTAATTTGATCATAAAGAGGTAATAAAGTTATGGTTAATACGTATGCTTTGTCTTATTAGGTACGAGAGCATTGTTTTTGTCTAGTTTATAATCCCAGTCACGATGACGCTCACAGCAATTTATTTAATTACATTTTCTGTTTTTGCTGAGGAAGAATAGGTATAGGTAGATCTGACTAGCGTTTTCGTAGTACCACCTACAATATTAGAGTACGCTAAGCTTCTACTTTAAAGTGATGCTGCTGAATAAGTGGTGCTAGTTTTTAACATAAAGCGACTGCACAGCTGCTTACCCTAAAAACCATTACTAAAAACCCAGAGCTTGAGTAAGGTTGGTTGCCAAACTTGTTTTTTTTTTGTCGATTAGTAGGTACGTTAGATATTTTCAAAAGTAAAAATATAAAAGATTTGATAGGTACCTATCTACCTACCTTTTATAAGTTTAAAAGTCAACAATAAAAAATGGACTATTAATAGGCGCCTGTGGTACTTTTATAGCAATACGTGGTAGCATTATTTTCATGAGAAGACTAGTCTTTATTTTATGTATAATAATAACCCATCATTCTGATTGTATTGCCTGTCTCAAAGGAAATATCAGTAAATCTACGTAAAACTTCATTTGTTCTAACTTACGAATTTATGATGCTTGCTATTATCGAGGCATGGACTATGCTTAGTGAATGAATAAAATACAGACACAGAACAAACAGTCGACCATAATTTTGGAATGTTAAAGGCGATTGAAGAAAAACGGTGGATTTTAGTAAGTAGGCACGAATCTGACAGTCCCTTTTGCTTCACCGAGCGTTGGAGAACTCATTTACCACCTAAAAAAAGACTCAAAAGCACCCAGGTATTCACTGAACTGAATAAATATAATATTTTAGTACCTTGCTACACTTACCCTACTAAATTATATTATCGCTGTTTGTGTGGCGGTAATAATAATGCACAATTGGCTGATATCCGAGTCATTTATGAAAGTAACTTTTTGAATTTATTATTTAATGATTTTCGATTATAACGGAACGCAAGTATTAAAAAAGCTGAATGACATTTATAAAATGTCAATGTCAAATAACTGTCAAAACAAAACTCCAAAATGCCAGGTGTTTGTGACGAAATTATAGACGATATTGAAGATTTAATATCTTCTCAGGACATCACACCAAAGGAAAGATACTCCAGCAGAAAGAGTGTGAGTGTCCGGTCAAGGAAACGTGATGTTAAGAATAATTCTGATCCCGCTGAAAAGGTTATTTTGGAGAGTGTTGTACCAGGTATAACCTACAAAGTTGTTTATTTTAGTTTCTTTTTCAATTAACATGCAACTGTGAAACTTTATTATAAATATTATGGGTCAAATGTGTACTTCAAAAGCTCCCATTATAATAATTGAAAATAATGCACCTTCATTAGTTAATAGCGTACATTGATTAAACTCGCAAGTGACTATCTCAACCATACCTTTTGAATTGATTAAGGGACATTATATAAACTTACTAGCCTTACTAAGCACTTACCAATCTTCTTCTCTGTGAAGTAATATTCAGATAATTTAAGAAGGCGGTAGTGACACATGAATATCTTTAAAAGAAACAGTATGCTTACAAAGCTGTTCAAACAACTAAATAATTAATGAGGCAATTCACCTGATGTTCTTTAAACTTAATAATTAAAAACATGCAGGATATTTCCATACAGGTTGTGTTAAGAATACACTTTGCATGCCTTAGGATAAGAAATTATTCAACAAAGATATTGAACATAGAATTAAAGTTGTCAATGCAAAAGTTTGGCTATAATTAAGAATACATTTAGCAACTGTGAGGTACAGCAGCAAACTCAAATCAAATATTGTTAAGAATTCAATCTAAAATGCTATGCATGGTAGCAAATGCACCTTGAAGTATAAAAAATGATAAACTGCACTACAACCTCAACATTAAAATTAAGCAGGATATAAAGGTCAGAATGACTAGATACAAAACAACAACCGCAAACCATATTATACTTCCAACAGATCTAACAAACAGAGTTCAAATGCCACAATGGCTTTAACGCAAAAACCCATAGGACTTATTAATTTAAATATTACTATACATTAATTTTGGAAAAGCGATTCAATTTGCACAAACCTAATACCTACAAATACAAGCATCTCTTATCGCCAGATACAATCTATCTGTTGTTATAAAACTATTAAAATAAAATGTATCATATTTGTATGAATAACTAATTGTAAATTTATTCCCCAGGTACCCAGACTATCTACGTGAAGACATGGGGGTGTGCGCACAACAACTCCGACTCGGAGTACATGGCCGGTCTGCTGGCTGCCAATGGCTACAAGTTGACCGATGACAAGTTTGATGCACAACTGTGGCTACTCAACTCTTGCACTGTCAAGAGCCCTTCTGAAGATCATTTTAAGTTAGTGATTTTCATTCCAACTACTTTATAAGTGCTTAAAAATTAATAGAAATAATACACATAGATCTGGTCATACAATAATGAAGGATGAGGCAATAGGAGTATGTAAGGATGATAGCAGGTGGTGCTCTGTAGTTTCTGCCTACCCCATCTGGGAACATGGCGTGAATTTATGTATGTAATAAGCACTCCAGTTATCTTTTGTAGCCATGAATCGCTTCCCGGGTCGACGGCGCGTCGTGTTCCACGCGCGCCGAGCCAAGAGCTGTCAGCAAAATCCCAAAGCCTGCTGTAGTCGCGGGACTAATGAGTAACCGGAGCCCCGGAACGTAAAGGGCTATCGAAAGACACTGGATTTTAGTCAGTAAAAGTCTGACAGTCCCTCCCGCTCTGGGTGGGAGGACTTATTCGATGATTTTACCACTAACCACATAAAAAAAAGCCATGAATCTCAGGAATGAGTTTATCTGAAACTTGACCTTGACATTTGAGAAAATTGTGATTACCTAACATGCTGATTTTCCGCAATCTTGTCTTTCTAGGCATATTCTCATCATATAATTGAAAAATTCACCAGGATATATTCCAATTAGTTCCTTTTTTTCTCCATCTCCAGAAATGAGATTGAGCTGGGTCAAAGCCGCGGTATCCACGTGGTGGTGGCAGGTTGTGTCCCTCAGGGAGCCCCGCGCGCTAACTACCTGACGGGGCTCAGTGTGGTGGGCGTGCAGCAGATCGACAGGATCGTAGAGATTGTTGAGGAGACACTTAAAGGTTTGTGAAGTGACAATAATTATTGTAAAGTATGTAAAAAGACGACTTGCAGACTTCTTTTTGGTAAGCTCACTCCATCGTATGCTTTATCTCTATCACTTTTGACCTTAGAGTTGCAGCACTTAGAATCAGGAACAAATGGATTGATATAAAAAAAATACATGCTTTTTTTTTGTATTAAAAAAAACAGTTATGGTGTTGATATGTATAAAGTAAATGTATAAACTTTTGAGTAACTTTTAGCTGTACAAATTAGCATTATGATTATTTGGAGACAAAATTGTCAAGTGTATAATTAAACCTATTGACAACAAACCGACATGAGATGGTCCAGAAAGCAAAAGCGTTTAGGCTGCGTTTCCACTGAGGCGGAGCGGAGTGGAGATCGATTCACCAATCACACGGCTTGAAATCCACATCTCTTCTCCACTCAAGCCGTGTCAGCCGTGTGATTGGTGAATCGCTCTCCGCTCCGCTCCTCCTCAGTGGAAACGCAGCCTGTGACCAACCCATTCTACAGTTATTTGAATTGATATGATATAAGTTTACAATCAAAATGGTATCTTTAGCAGAACATGGATGTGCCCTTATAAAACGATGTCGCTTTCCCAAATCACACTTTGTTAACATCTTTACAGGCCACACAGTTCGTCTCTTCGGTCAAAAAAAGACCAGTGACGGTCGCAAAGCGGGAGGAGCATCCCTCCTCCTCCCAAAGGTCCGCAAAAACCCCCTTATAGAAATCATCTCCATCAACACGGGCTGCCTCAACCAGTGCACCTACTGTAAGACCAAGCACGCGCGCGGGGAGCTGGGCAGCTACCCACCGGAGGAGATCGTGGAGAGAGCCAGACAGTCCTTCACTGAGGGCGTCTGTGAGATCTGGTTGACGAGCGAGGATACTGGTGAGTTTGTGAATATAAGTTGTTTCGTTTTCTATATGATCTTTTTTGGGGATCTTGTATTGTTGACATACTTATTATAGCAAAAAAAGTGAACTAGTGGCAAATCCGCGCCGTAGATTTTACTGCCATAAATGCCGCAGAAAAATCTCTACTCAATCTTTTTTTGTTTACGTTTCACCATACTCTAACTAAAGGACTTAAGTAAACACATTTGGCAATGGAAATCAAACTTTTTGTTTGAGTGTTAAGGTTTATAATAAATTGAGGTTGTGTGCACTTACGCGACTCATTTTTGTTCATGATCCTTAATCTAGTACTATTATTGATCGAAGGGCCCATATGACAGAATATCCCTCAAGACCCTCAAGACTCAAGCTTTACTTAAAACTAGTTTCAACCAATCAAATGGCTTGAATCTAGTTTTAAATAATGCTGTATTGAGAGACATGTAACACGGGACTTCGTGCCATCATAATCTTCCATTGAGAACATGAAAAATCTTGCTCAATAAAATAAAATAATAAAATGTAGGTACATACGGTCGCGACATCGGCACATCTCTCCCGGAGTTGCTGTGGAAGCTGGTGGAGGTGATCCCGGAGGGATGTCGTCTCCGACTCGGTATGACCAACCCGCCCTACATCCTCGAACATCTGGCTGAAGTCGCCAAGATCATGCACCATCCTAGGGTTTATAAGTAAGTCCTCATCATCTTTATGCTAAGTTTTCCCATGTCTTTCAGTCTTCAAGTCTAAATGGATGCAGCTAATCTAATTGGCTTGTGTACTAAAAAAACAAATTAGTTGTACAGTTAGAATTATCTATCATATTCTATCTATCTTCTATAATTTAAAAAATGGATCGCAAAATGTGTTGCTCATAAGTCGAAAACGGCTGGACCGATTCGGCTACTTCTTTTTTTGCTGTGTTTGTAACCATAAGCGCCAGGTTTTAGAGGACGAAAATCATCATGTCCACTCGTGCGAAGCCGGGACGGGCCGCTAGTTGTTTATAAAAAAATGATACCTTTTTACGTTTGTTACGCAAACCAAAATTGACGAAGAAACGACGTGTTATCTTTGTGATTATCCACTGAATTAACAAAAGAAAAAATATGTTTTCAAATTCATCAAAACTGTAACTGATAGAACTAGTTTTGGAATCAATTATGGAAATTAGATTTGGAATTTGAAAAGCTGGAAACTAGCCTAACCTTTTTTTTATTATCGTGATAAAATCATCAAATAAGTCTTCCCATCCAGGGCAGGAGGGACTGTTAGACTTGTAGGTACTGACTAAAATCCACCGTGTCCTTCAATAGCCTTTGGTAGCTCGTTAGTCCTGCTGCAGCTATTGCCTATCTGACCTTAATAAACCATTCTCTGCCTATCATCATCATCATCAGCCTATAATGTTCCCACTGCTGGGACACAGGCCTCCTCTCTGTGAGAGGGAGTGGGCCATAATCCACCACACGGGCCCAGTGCGGATTGGTGGATGTCACATGTCTTCGAATTTTTAGTTCAAGGACATGCCGGTTTCCTCTCGATGTTTTCCTTCACCGTTTTGAGAGCAGTG
The DNA here is from genome assembly GCA_954870645.1 of Agrotis clavis. Lineage (NCBI taxonomy): Eukaryota > Metazoa > Arthropoda > Insecta > Lepidoptera > Noctuidae > Agrotis > Agrotis clavis. Next base: position 2,437,280 of record OX940931.1, on the reverse strand, counting down.
GTGATGAAACAAATTACACAATGTAATGCGCCTGGCGGGGTTCGAACCCACGACCTACAACTCGTAAGTTGGGACCGATACCACTGGGCCACCACTGCTCCTCTGCCTATGCTGTAAGCTGATTGTTCTTTCAGGTTCCTCCACGTCCCAGTACAGTCAGGCAGTGACCAGGTGCTGTCAGACATGAAGAGAGAGTACACGCGAGCTGACTTCGAACGAGTCGTCGACTTCCTTAGAGAAAAGTGAGTTAACTTGACAATGTTACTTATAGTATTTCGGTTCTCCCGGATACTATTGTCTACCGAGCGCTCGTCCATACTAAAAGAGAAAACGTTTTCCTACTCTTAAATGTTATCCTATCTCAATGATTTTTTTTAGAATGCTTCTGACACAGTAAAAAACTAGGTTTAGAGGATTTCTTTTTTTTCAAAATTTATAATAGTTTGAAAGTAACAGGCGCCTAAGAGTTACTGTGTTTATGCCAAAATCTTCATTGAAGTAAAACCTTTATATTTTAAAAACAAAGAAGTTTTAGAAAAAAGCAAAACCTACAAACCTAGAATATAATATGCTGAAACGATTGACGCCAGAATCTAAGAGATTGGACGTGATTTAGTATGTGAAATACTCACAGCCAGTCGCGAGCTGCAACGCTCTCTATCGCACGATCGGGGGTTTTTTCAACGCGCGAGAGGGACAGCACGAGTTTTTCTAAATACCTATTTTTTGAAAAGGCAGCCGATACACAATCCTCTTAAATTAAATTGGCTGGAGAAACTGCAGCCCCTTGGATCTTTCTTAGTTATGTATTTATTTATTTATTTATTTATTTAGGTATTCGTTAAAAACAATACATTTGTATCGAAGAATGGTTTGAACAATAGTAGTAGCACAAAAAATTAAAATAATCATCATAATGCTAGGAAAAAACAAACAGGAAAAAAAAATACTACTAGTTGTTTGCGTGTAGCGAAATGCATTTCTACTAATAGTTACCTATCTAACTAGGTACTTGAAACTTCACCTTGAGACTTTAGAAATGGATTGAAGATTTCGACGCGTGTAGCTACTGCGTGGCATGTGCTGAATCCGGAGGTTGCACGTTCGTCTTGTTTGCGGTTCGAATAGTTCTTTTCAAAGGAAAAACTATCTAACTACCAGTCAACTGGCCATTAGTCATTGAATTAACATTTCAATTTTTCGAACGGCGAACATTAGTTTCGGCAGTATTTATTAAAGGAAACAGAAATGGTAGATAATTATCTACCATTTCTGTTTCAAATTCGATCGTCTTAGCATAATTTGAAATAAGATAGCTTTTTCACTTACCTGTACATACGCTCGGCAGGACTTGGCTTGCCAACGCAAACATGTGTGTAAAACCTTTAAGAGAACTATAACTTTCTATCAACCAAAACTTAAATAATAATAAAATCTCTATTCTTCGTAGGGTTCCCGGCATAACAATAGCCACAGACATAATCTGCGGCTTCCCGGGTGAGACGGAGGAAGACTTCGAGCACACGATGCGACTGTGTGACAAGTACCGCTTCCCCTCGCTCTTCATCAACCAGTTCTTCGCCAGGCCTGGCACTCCCGCCGCTAAGATGACCAAGGTAGCTATGTTTTATTATTTTAAGGTACTGCTACCCTTAGTAGCCTTTATATAACTTCAATTTTCTCCTTTTCCGATTTAAATATTATGTGGACTGTTGTTTTATGATTTTGGGAAAGAACTCTCTAAAGGTCGCATTTCTATTAGGTATGTCTTGCATACAAGTATGATGTGACATTTTCACAAGTACCTTGAATTGGAAACATGTTTTCGAGAGTGTGTAAATTGCATTCAGGTTTTACTTGCAAAGTATAATGGAAACGCACCTTGTCTGTCTTTAGTGTCTCGTTAGCACCAAAATGACTGAACGGATTTCGATGAAATTTAGTACACAAGATCATGGTCATCAGGTTAATTATCGACTAAGTACTTGGTAGGCAAAATCCAGTTTAGGTAGGTACATTAGGAGTTATCTAATAACTATAACCACGCATTTCCCCACAGGTCCCAACACAAGAAGTAAAGAAACGCACGAAAAAGCTGTCAGAACTGTTCCGGTCATACGAGCCGTACGGCCACAAAGTGGGCGAGACGCAGGAGGTCCTCGTCACAGACATATCTCACGATAAGAACTACTTCGTGGCCCACAACGAATACTATGAACAGGTTTTAGTGCCTAAAGAAGAAAAATACATGGGAAAGATGTTGACTGTCAAAATTACTAGTGCGAGTAAATTCTCTATGATGGGAGAGCCCATAGACAAACCAAAAATGGCCGGTCTAACCGCGCCGTTGAAAAAGGGAGAAGTTTCTGGAGTTTCGGAGACTCAAATCGTCAAAAATGGTACCAAAGTACCTCTGCCAATAATTATGCTATTTGCAGCCGTTTTCTTCAGATTGATCTGGATATTTTTGTTATAGTTTTTTAGAGGAATATAGGTTTAAGGAAATTTATGCGGTTTTATTTATATCACTTTTTTTTTGGGTGTGAAATCATGAAATAAGTTCGTCCTGGGTGGGGCGGAAAGGACTGTTGAACTCTTACTGATTAAATCCACCCTGTTCGTTTAGTTGCCTTTTGCGTTCTAGGGCCACGATTACCTTTACAGCCCGTCATATCATTAATCTACATTTAAACATTTTTTGATTCTTATTAGTTTTTAGGGTTCCGTAGTCAACAAGGAACCCTTATAGTTTCGCCATGTCCGTCCGTCCGTCCGTCTGTCTGCAGTTTAGCTCAGAGACGCACAGTACTAGAAAGCTGTAATTTGGTGTAAATATATGAATTTGTTGCGCCGAAAAAGTGGTAAAATAAAATCTCGTAAAATATTTTTTTTAGGGTACCTCCTGTACACGTAAAGTTGTGTTTTTTTGTGTTTGTTTTTTTTTTTTCTCGCGTACCCCTTAGTGTGGGGTATCATTAAATAGGCCTTTAAAAATATTTATAGTTTCCTTTAACAATTTTTTGATAAAAAGATTCGTTTGTTAAATATTAAGCTTTAAAGTGCTAATTTTTGCTCGACTCGAGTGTCCCCCCCTTCTACCAGCTAAACGGTTATTTTTGGGGGTGTGAAAAAATTCACAATAGTAGAATATACAACATGTAACGTAATTAACGCACACCCTCAGACACCCCAATTAGAATATTATGTTATAATCATAATACATATATTGAATTTTTAATTTAACATGTAAATGCATTGTTATTAACTAAATTAGTTATTTTTCAGTAAGGTTTATTTTTCTTTATTTTGTATTGAATGACGGAATTTGTATTAATACAAATAAAATTGCACTTTTAAGTCTTGTTGCCTTGATTTACGGTCTATCTTAGTTTGTTTTGACTGTACAGGGGTAATGTGACTATAATTTCCGTAATTTTAATTATTTTTGATAAAAAATTACCTATATTAAAAATGATAGAAATCGATTCAGTAAACGATTCTGAACAAACTAATTTCAGGATGTGCGTTAATTATGTTACATGTTGTATAACGAAGTTTAAAAGAAAATTATCATGACTAAGTAGGCTTTACAAGTTTACGAGTAATAGTCGACCAACTTATAAAACGTACTTTGATAACATATTTTCCTAAACAAAATGTATCGGAGAACATGTTCTTCAACTGCAAATGTAAGTTCGTCAACTTTATTTTTACAGCTGTAATAGGTGGGTATGTTTTGGGGATAGGTAGGTTCTTATTGTCAACTATTTTTAACTAACTTCAAAAAAAGGAGGAGGTTCTAAATTCGTCGTAATCTTTTTTTATGTATTTTCCCCGATTTCTCAAAGACGCTAGACGCTTGGACCGATTTTGAAAATTCTTCTTTTTAAAATTAAATTCAGCGAATCAGTTTAGTTACTTCGCATAAGTATTTTGATGGGCAACTACGGAACCCTACACTGTGCGTGGCCCGACACGCACTTGGCCGGTTTTTTTCATTCTGTTATTGTTCAATGCATTCTCTTTTGACACTAAATAGTGTCCTTAGTTGCATAATAAACGATCAAGTTTTTTGTTAATTTTATAATCACTGAACACTGTTCTCCCTATTTAATTTTTTAATTTTCTGCACGTAATTTTTTTTTAATCACGTATAAAGGTATTTTTTAGGACCGATAATCCGACACAATAGAATAGAATAGAATTATCTTTATTCAAGTATCATGGACTCAATATATTAGTAAAACCTAAAACTATATTAGTAACATAAAAAATAAAATAACAACAGTAACAGAAACACAAATTTACATCATAGTGGATCACTGCGGTGGCAACCCATGAGAGATGGCACAACAGTGACTCACGAAAACACAGTCTAGGCGACTTGAAATCATGTCCAGGATACTGTTGGAGCCGCCCCACACCCTGCGCACCATGGAAGCACACCTTTTGCGCATAGTTGTGTAGAAACAATCTACATGCGCATCCGCGAACATACCCGATGCGCTACAGAAGCGGGGCAGGCCCACCAGCATCCTGAACGCGTTATTATACTGAACGCGGAGAGCGTTGTACGATCTTTGCGTATATCTAGCCCACAGGGAGCACGTGTAAAAAGATGTACAGTAGGCTCGAAAGAGCGTTATCTTAACGGGCAGTGAGCATCGCGCAAACCTGCGAGCCAGCATATTTGCTCTAATCGACAACGCCCTCCGCTCCCGTTCAATGTCGTCATCGTCGTTGAGGCTGGGGGTTAGTATATGACCTAGATATTTAAACTTATGGACTCTATTTAAAGGCGTGCCATAAAGTAAAACTGGTGGTACCTTGTTCGGGCTCCTACCCCCAGCCTCAAAGACCATGACCTCTGACTTTTTGACATTATATGCTAGGCCATGTAACCTAGCATACGCCTCACACTGAGCAACCAGTTTACGTAAACCACAGATTGACGCGCTCAGCAGCACCATATCATCGGCGTAACTAATATTATTAACGCAGACACCGTCTACGTAACATCCAACCCTGGTGCTGCTGAGCTCGGCAATCAGTTCGTTCACATAAAAGTTAAAGAGCGTAGGTGAGCTCAACCCACCCTGCCTCACCCCACACTCCAACCCATATGGACGAGATAGCGCCCCTGCCCATCGTACAGTGTTTATCTGGTTTCTATACCAAAACTTATAAATATTCAAAAGTTCTAAGGGAAAATCAACCCGTTCTAACTTACTCCATAACACATCATATGAAACCAGATCAAACGCCTTGCTTAGGTCCAGGAAGCAGGCATAAATAGGTGTCTCACGCTTTGCATAGTACGTAACAGCATGCTTAAGGCACAACACTGCACTCTCAGTTGACAACCCAGTCTTGAACCCGAACTGGTTGTCATGTATGGTTATTCTTTTATTCAGTTGTGCATTAAGCATGCTGTCAAAAACCTTTGATATCACCGTCGCAAGGGAAATGGGCCTATAGTTACTGCTGTCAGAGAGGTCACCAGTTTTGTTTTTTGCGATTGGCACAACCATTGTTCGCATCATCTCACTCGGCATGTAACCATGACCCATACAGAAACTATACAACATAGCTAGTACCCTAGGCAGGTGCGGGCCAGCATATTTTAGGTGCTCGATGCTAAGCCCGTCATGGCCGGGAGACTTACCCTTAGACATACACCTAATTTTCCGAGCAATCTCTGAAGCTTTAAATTTAACCCCTATCTCCATCCCGGGCCTAACATCGGGCACTGACTGGGACGGGCCTAGAGGAGACTTTACAAAGAACACTTCTTTAAAATGATTCGCAATATCTTCCGGCTCACACATGCCACCGACACTCACAGGAATGCCCGGTCTAGTTTTCAACTTATTTGTGTGCTTCCAAAAACTACGAAAATCATTCTTAGCGTGGTGTGAGGCTAGAATATCCATTTTTACTTGGTCTTCATGGTCTTGGCACCACTTTAACCTAGACTTGAAGACTTTTCTAGACTCACACATTTCGTTATGTACTAACCCACTTGTAGGTTTACCATTCCACACCCACAACAAATACTTCTGCCTAGCCTCCCTGTGAGCCTCAGCAACATGCTTGTTCCAGCCAACAATTACCCTCCCTGGGCGCCTATCGCCGCCTCCCCGACCTACCAAAGCAGCCGTACTAAGGGCGTTTATTATGTCTGCATACAGTTGATCAATGATAATTCTGTGATTTTGATTATTACACATATTATCACAACATCGACCAAGTTCGTGTGGAAAGTCAATCAGTTTTAATTTTTCATGACAAATACGCTGATAATCTTCTATCTGATTTTGAGTTCTTTCTCCCCACACTACCTTGTTCTTACATTCAACAATAGCACATTTCTTAGGAACAATCACTTTCAAATCACATTCGACAACTAGTGGCTGATGGTCAGACCAAAGTACATCATCAACTACATACACATTCCTGACAGTGGTCACAGCGGCCTCGGTCACTACGCAGTGATCGAGCCATCTCTTTGAGCCATGCGCCTCACTCACGAATGTATATGTATTCGAACATAATCCTAACATTTCCGTGTCAATACAAGTCCAAGTCTGTTCACTACAATAGCTAGCAAGTTCGACATAAAATAGTTCAGATGGGTGCGCATTAAAATCTCCTAACATGTACACATAATCTACATTACAGTTATCAATAATCGCACTCACCGAGCTTAAGATGTCCGTAAAGTCCATTAAATTCCGCATATTGTCCGTGGGCATGTAAACACTGAAAACTAAAAAGGATTTTTCCTCTAACACAACTTTCACAGCACAAATACGTGGATTACCGCACTGCACAACAACCACATTTTGGAACAGACTTTTTCTCCACAGCAAGGCGACGCCACCGTAGGGTCTACCGCGAAGAAGGCCTGCTGACGTATCCACCGCTGACACTCCAGTACTGCCGAATTCATTGCTTATTGAGTCAAGATACGTGATTTCTTCAGGCAGTAACCACGTTTCCTGCAGTGCAATAACATCTGACTGTTTACATAAGTCACGGACACTTTGAATGGAGCGCTTGACGTTTTTACAATTAAATGTAATAAATTTGCAAACATAGTCGTTATCCATCATTTATAATAATTTGTGAGCCGGCCTCCCTGATGGAGCTTATACTTCGAGTATTATTCAAACGTTTCGGTCTGTAGTTCACAAAACGCCGAAAAATAATGCCCTGAGGCCACAGCTGATCATCCAAAAACAATTGAAGCTTACTCTGGGACACAAAGAACTTATATGCATTATGTTCGCATTGCCGCTTAATATTAATCCTTTCCAGGCTAACTTTTTCTCCAGTTTTCTTTTCAATATATTCAGTTATGTGCAACTCAGAAGCGTCCCTATGTACATTTGATATAAATATGGGGATTTTTCTATCAGCTGATCTGAATTTCTCCTCAGTTTCTACTATATTGCTGCCAGTGTTTCCTTTAAGACGATCTTTATATTTTTGTTTCTTATATTGCACTACTGTAAAACCATCATCAACATTCACAGCGCCTGCATACGATGAAAACGGCTCGGGCGCCGCTTTCAATGGATGTGTCATAGCTTCACACAGCTGTTTGATAGGCGAGCTAGCAGCGGGTGATAACGGTAACGATGACGCACCGTCCCGGTCTCCGCCACTCGTCGCACGAATCTTGCCTTCTCTGTCGCCGCTGTCTGATTCACAGCGGTTGACCGTTGGAAGATGTGTTTTAGTATTACCCTTCTTTTGGTTATTGATCACAAATGAAGTACTGTGACTAGATTCAGGAATCATTGCACCACTATTTGTGTTTACATTTGAGCCCACATATGAGCGTGACATTAATTTCATGTTACACTCCGTTTTCACACTTTGAAGCTCTTCTTGAGTCACATAAGATGATTTTATTAGATCAATCTCAGCTTTCACTAGCACTAAATCTTTCAGCAGCTTTGACACATCCAAATGATCGAAACAGATGGGAGGCAGCTTGTTGAGATCCCGAGCTACAAAAACTGGCAAAATATCGGGATCTGTGGTTTTAAAAATGGCAATTATGTCATTCAAAACCCTGTTCTCTTTGCCTTTTCCTTTACGGACAGTGCTACGTACTTCTGATGACAACGATTCCATCAATAACGACTTTGATTTTTGAATTTCATCGCTCGAAAAACTTGACGCACAGATCTTCACGATACTGGTTTCATCAGCGACTGACACTTTGTTTTGTATATAAGCTAATAACTCATCGATAACAATGTTACACGATATACACTTTACTGTTTCTGACATTTTGATAATAATTGCGCACGGCAGCGCGACAATCGATACACACGAGCGCAGGTAATGACGGCGCGCGCGCGACTGACTGACAATGGTTTGAATACCCGATCGGTTGTTTTAACCCGGGTTCGGGCCCTTACTTCTAAAATATCAAAATACATTTTTTTTGTATTTTTTAACGGTGGGTAGGTTATGTCAACTACTGTAGTCGAGTATTTTTTATTACGTAGACTGCTCGGTTTCTACCTATTATAAAACACGTATAACATTACAAAACAAAAAATCCACGCAACAAAATTAAAACATTACACTACTACTAACACGTAAGTAGTATCAAACAAAGCCGCGCGTCCAGTTGTGGTGACAAAGGCCTGCGCACGCGCCGCTGCTTCCATTCACAGTATGTTATATAAGCGACGGCGACGAGCGAGGGCCACTGTATTGTGCACAGGACGCTTTACTATCAAGTGAAATAAGTGGTAAGTAGCAAAATTTGTGGGATTAATCATTCAGTCCAAGACATGACCTGTATATCTCGATTTTCAGTATTAAATTTAGTTTCAGTATCAATTTACAGTTCGAAATGATCACAATGAAACATGGATGTAAAAATAATAATAGGAATAGGTACTTTAAATTCAATTTAAATTAGAAATAAGCAGAGCCATCTAAGTTTTTAAAAGTTTGCTGAAATGGAAACAGTAATTTTAATAAAAACCCCGAAGGTAATGCAGTATTCAAAGTAAGATTTTTTTAACCAGGAAATGGTAAGCTCTCTCCATCGTAAATTTTGCATCTTTCACCTTTGATCTAGCCTGGACTCAAGAGCAGAATCATCTCAAATAAAAAAAACCATTGCTATACTTTTTTTTGAAATTATTAAATTACTAGCTTCCGCCCGCGGCATCGCCCGCGTGGTGTTTTGATAGCCTATGTTCTTTCTCAGGGTCTAAAGATTGTCTGTGCCAAATTTCATCAAAATCGGTTGAGAGGTTTAAGCGGGAAAGCGTAACAGACAGACAGAGTTACTTGCGCATTTATAATATTAGTTTGGATTTCATTGTCTAGTAATTGTCTATTTACATTATTTTAATCTTAATCTTTTATGTTATACAGTTTCCTCATCTTTCTGGAACAATAAAATTCAAATTGCAGGCAAATACAAGATGGCGACATACAACCAGCCTACTGCCAAGAGGCAGAAAGTACGGGAGCCTAGAGCCGACAATGTTGACTATTTTCAAGGTACCTATTTGATTTTCTCACGTCTTTACACTAGACACGTAATCAAAGAGGTGAACACCTAGCTATATGTAGATGTACTTTAACCCTATTCACGAACGAAAATTAACTTATTTGGTAGATCGAACTTACGGCAATATTCACAAATTGGACTTAAAATCACACATCTTTTTAATTTAACATCACACCGGTAATAATGAACCTATAAGACCCACACCACCGCCCACCTATAACCTATTTAGATGAATAGTACGCCCACATTTTGCCAGTCATGTTTAATTCCATGTAATAGGGGATGCATATTGGCAGCAAACGGCTACGAATCTACATTCCGCGGCAATTACTGATAAAAACCCCAATAACACTGACCGACCTGGGATTTGAACCCAGAACCTCTTGCTCTGTATCTGCGCTTGCAATCACCAGACCAATGAAGCAGTAAAATAATCAGGTTTGTATTAGAATGAAAATTGTACAATATTTTTTCATTCTGGAACGTCTGATTCGCATTCGTATAAGATGAACCGGTAACTTAGCAAATATTGCTAAAAGAATTCTTTGCCCAGATGGCCTACCAAGACGAGTAGTTCCACTGTGGGAAAGAGACAGCTATACAAGTCGTCTAGCGCCATCTTATTCCCACAGCTAAACTACTCATTATCTAAGACATCATGGTAGGTACGCACACACGGCTACACATCAGGCTATACAAAACCAATTAATCTTGGTCTTGCTTTACTAGATCTTTTCGCACGATGAACGATCAGATTAAACTGGTTTTGTATAGCTTGATGTGTAGCCGTGTGTACCTTAGACCCATCGTATATTGTAGGTATAGACAAGATAGAGTACAACAACATGGCGTCGCCGTCAGAGAGCTCGAGCTACCGCTACTACAACAGCTCGGAGCGCGTGCACTCGCGCTCCATGGAGGACTGGCTCAAGTATAGCGTGGCGATGGACTACAGGAGTAATGGTAAGTGGATATTTAAAAAAACCCCCTTTTTCGAGAGGACTTTTTGTCCGTTTGTTTGAACGTATTAGCACGTAGCCCAAGAATAACCGTTAATATTAGAAAAGTTTTTTTTGCATGTGATGGCACAATTCTTGGGTTCTTTAACATCATGTTACTACGGATGAAACCTCAGGATGTCAGTTTTTATTTAATAGCTAGCTAGTAGCTAGGTATTCAGGAATATCTTAACAAAGTTTTTTAAACTATCCAAGAGTGGGGCTCTTTCAAGAGTGGGGTAGCCACAAATGTTCGCTTAGCCTAAACTAATTTAGTTTGCAGGACGCGACTTTCAATGATCAACGATATTCCTATTCATCACCAGGTTCCGATTTTCACGGCCGCCCCACCCACTCCCGATCCTGGGATGACAGTACCGACTCCCTAGAGAACCACAAGCGCCACATCAAGGCCCTCTTCGACCTCTGCACCAAACTGGGCATCAAGTACTGGACAGCCTTCGACTCCGACCTGATCCCTCACTCTGATAGCTGGGAGGAGACGAAGTCACACTGGGATGAGGTCACGGAGTACATACAGGAGCTGACGCAGAGGTACCATGTGAAGCTGCTGTGGTTAGCACCTGATCTTCATTCACATCCTAGGTAAATTCTATTTGTATTTTTTTTTTTGCATTTTTTCAAATATCAATTTAATTGCTCTGAAGGTTAAGTTGAATTTGGAATGATTGGTGCTGTTAAAATGAGAAAGGAGAGGAAAATAAACGTTATGGAGGCCACACACGTTAGGGTTTGCATCGCATAATCGACCGCACGCGTAACTGATAAATGATCATGCTGATAAATGAGCACGACGTACGTATACCAATAACTGTACAGTTTTAAAACATACACGCTAGGGCTTGCCTGTCGGTTATGCATGCCCAGTTATGTTATCCATCTCACTCAACCATCGGCACCACTCACAGCATATATGGCCTCCATTATGTATCGGTGTTAAGGTTTTATTTCCGAATTCAAATATATCACGAAGTCTTGCGACGTTTGAACCTACAATATGTCTTCCGAAAGTCCAGGCTTACAATATTTTTGAAAAAGGTACGAAGTTTTATATGGGGCCGATTACTACGAGTATAAAAACCTTTTGTTCTAGATACGTATCCGGCGCATTCACAAGCAACGACGCAAACACATTCATCCAAGCCGCAACTCAAATAAAACGATGTCTAGAAGTGTCACAACGTTTGAACGCAGAATGTTTTCTAATATGGCCATACCGAGAGGGTTACCACACTCCTTTCCAAACGGACGTTGCAAGAGAAATAAAACTATTTGCTAAACTACTAAAACTTACAGCAGAATACAAAGACAGACTTAATTACAGATGTCAGCTATTAATAATGCCGTATTATAATAATTACTACCATAATAGGAGTTTTTATGTAGGCTGGCAACACCATCAATGGCGGGAAAGGGATTTGGTTCACACTTACATGTGGGATGTTACCAGTTGTCTGTATTTGCTGAAGAATTATAATTTGGACCGATATTATAAGGTTTCTGTGACGCCTGGACATCATATGTATATGGCTAACGTGTAAGATATCATTTAAATATGTTATTCAACACACAGGACTTTTCAATACTGTAGAATCTAGCTACAAACCCTTTCTAGCAACTTAGGGACTAAAGTCCTCCAAATCAACCTTACCACTATGACATAAGACATAAAACACGTTGTTATCTATGGGTAGATGAAAAATAAAACACGATGGCTATGACAACGTCAAGTCAATCGAATTGCATCTTTATTAGTGGCAAAGTTGATTTTCACTTGTAGTTGGAATTCGTTCGAATCGCACCGCATTGCTTCGCATCGCGCCATGAAAGTCCCTTAAGGTGCGTACAGACCATAATAGTAGTTTATGTAACTGGTACATAATGAGGGGTATTATACACGAGTGTGAGTTTAAAAAACGAGCGAAGCGAGTTTTTTAATAGTATCACACGAGTGGTATAATACCTAGTTATGTACAGTTTCATACACTACTTTATCTACTCTCATTGAATACGAACATATCAAATAAAAGATAAAAATTAATAAACACTAATATTCATCCACCGAAATACAAACGTCAAAATTCCAACATTCCTATTTAAAGCGCGCGCAGCCACAGATAAAAAATGAAATAGATGTATCTATGGTCAGTAATCTGTGTCATAATGAAAAAAAATTAAATTATAACATTGTTTTGTTAGAGAAACAGTGTTATAATTTAATTTTTTAATTTCATTACGATACTCTATGGTATAAAGTATGTCATTATAAACTCGTTTTGAGTTTTGTATTTCGAATTTTACGATATGAGAGTAGATAAACAATGTTATATAACATTGTTATATAACACTACAAATGTATATAAAATGTTATATAACAATGTTATATAACATGACCACACTATGAAAAATGTTATATAACAATGTTATATAACATGTTATGTTACATAGTCTGTACGCACCGTTAGATTGAAACTCTTTTACAGCACCTTCGTTTATTTTTCAATGCAGGTCGCTAGTGCCAGATTAATATAATTGAACTGTCCCAATAATCACGGTACGGAGTGCTGAGTTGCCTATCACGGGGTTAATTCTTGCACGAAATAATGATACGTAAGCCGTTTACAGATAGTTGTTTCGAGTTTCCAAACTCACTTATGATTAAAGTCAAATGTAAGAAGCAACGCTTTTCCATAAAAATATGTTAACTTTCAGATACAACATGCTGGGTGGTGTGACAGTGACGAATGATTGGGACCATTACGACAGTAGAACTCTTACATTGATGATGAAATGCATTGTGGATCAGGTAATAGACCATTTATACCAAGTTTAAAATAACCAGAATGGCAGTGCCACCATGGTGATTTCAATAAAATAACAACGAACTTAGACGTTGTGTTTACGCGAGATTGGCCGAAGAAAATGTACAGACGCCAGCCTACCCGAATCTGTCGAATTTTACCAATCGATCATTAACCTTCTACTATTGTGATAGGGTTGAAATCTATTGAAGTTTGACAGATGGAGGTAGGTGGATGTACTGGCGTCTGTACAAAGGGAAGAGTTTCAGGTTATGTAGGAGACCGTTGTTCAAAAACACTATAGGACGAACTTTGTTTTTATTCATCTCTTAACGCGTTCGATATCAAAGCCACCCATTATTAAATAATCCAAAAAAAATTCATGAAACACTTACAAAGTTTAAGGTCAATGAAATCCGAAGTATCTCGTCCGATTGACACGAAAAATACTATATTACTGTACAAGTGTACATGTACAGACGCCAGCAGGTCAACCTACCCGAATCTGTAAAATTTTTCCAATCGAACATTAGCCTTCCACTGTTGTGATAAGGTGGATGAAATCTATTAAAGAAATTTGACAGATTGTGGTAACTTGATGTGCTGGCGTTTATATAACCTGGCATTTTGCATAAAAACTTGTCTCCGTACATTACCCCAAAACCATCTCACCAAAGTTTTGGGCCAACAAAAACTGAAGTATCTTATCCCAGCGAAACGAAGAAGGTCGCGGGACTTATCTCATTACCGTGACCCCGGAACGTAAAGGGCTATTAAAGGACACCGTGGATTTAAGTCAGTACAAGTCTGACAGTCCCTCCCGCCCTGCCCGGGGTAGGAGGACTCATTTGATAATTTTAACATGCTAAAAAAAAAAAAAACGAAATGAAGAAGACTAGATTCTACATTACCAATAATATACTAAAATACCCGACATTTTTACATAAAAAAGCCTTGCCTACCCACTTTCTCAGGGCACAGCGCCACCTGGCGGTATAAACCTGAAGCTCTCACCTCGTCGAGACAGCGACCTGCGCGAGCTCACCACGACATACATCAAGTACATCGACGCGCTGGGGAAGGCGCTGCGGCTGGCCTGCTCGGTCATCGCTGAACAGATCCTGTCCAAACATCTACAGGTGAGATAAAAATATTATAATGTCACAACTAAAAATTATTTAAAAGTATAGGCATGAATTCACAAGCCCTCTCTCCCGAATTCCGAAGCGTATTATCTTTGTTTATATTCATTGATTTAAAACAAACAAAAAGAAGGGGAGGTAAGCCCAAGACGGGGCGCGTCACCTCTCCCTATGAAGGCCACATCCTGCACGCACACATTCTCATTAGCAAGAAAGACGCGTAATTTAACATGCATACCCTTTTTAGGCGGGCTTACCGGGCTGCCTATTTCCAAAGGCTATACTATTTCAGTCACGAGTCAGAGTCTAATCGATGAGATTTTGTTTGTGCATATTTCTCAACAATACCTAATCTATCTCAGTAAAAAACTTGACTCAAATAGATTAGATTTTTGTTTTGATATTTTCAAAGAAAATGCACGGACAAAATCTAGTTCTATGTAATTCATATCACTCGAATAGCTAAACTTTTAGCGAGTTATTTTTAAACATTACGTACGAACAAAACCTTGTAGAGGCTCACTAGCTATAATATGAGAAAATTTACCTCGGAATTTAACTTTTCTTAAATTTTATAGTACTTCAATATATCGTAAATACGACTGTGGGCACCCCGACTCGGACAGGTTAGGTTAGAAGGGGATGGCGGAGTCTGAAAGACCCCGCCATCCCCTTCGTGGTTATTTTTTTTAAACCACCCAGAATTAGGAGCACCGACGTTTTCTGACATTTTACTTAGTTTAGTGAAATGACATGATTTTTGACTTTATATTAGTATTGTTTGTCATAATTATCACTTGATACTTTTCTTGATAATTGGATTTCGTGAAATCCCTGATTTCCTCATTTCACTGCGACATTCATAAACAAAACCGTCTTTTACCCCCTTATTAATACACGTTACGACGAGGTTAATCCTTAAAAAATGTATGGTTAACCCGAGGATGATCCTGGTTGTAACTTTAGTCCACGTTTATTAATAAGGGGGTTAGAGTTTGACTCGTTCGTGACTAAAATGGTACTTTACTTACTTTTTGTCCGTGCATTTTCTTTGAAAATATCAAAACAAAAAGCTAATCTATTTGAGTCAAGTTTTTTACTGAGATAGATTAGGTATTGTTGAAAAATATGCACAAACAAAAGCTCATCGATTAGAGTCTGACTCGTGACTGAAATAGTATAGCCTTTGGAAATACGCTACCGGGCTTGCCCCCCCTACGTGTTTTTTTTTCAATTAAGGTATTCTTATGGACTACACAGATTTTCAATGTATTTATGCAGCAAACTACCCTATTACGAAAAACATAGCTACGCGACTGTGACTTTTACAAAAATAAAGGAGATGGGAAAGTTCAAGTATGTGCAAAAATTCAGACGGCTATAGAAATGGGACCTAGCACTGTATAACGCTGAATAGCTCAATATTAATATTTCACATAAAAAAAGTTTCTCAAACTTGTTATATCTTCATAATCATGATAAAAAAAAACGTGAACACCTACCATTATAAGTACTACAAAAATTGCAAATATTGATATTGCTATAAACTTTTACTTAGGCGTTTACTTTTATGTATCTGCGATTGTATTTATTTATTGATGACCACATTTGTGACCCACTCAGATTAATTAAACATCTTCAAACTACTTACCAAATAATGTGATACGTGCTTAAACTTAAAATAAAGACAGTTTTCACAGACGATATAAGTAGGTAAGTAGTTGAAATGATAAACAAACGATATCGTTTACTTGATTTACATAGTTGAATACAGTATACCTAAACCTGTTTGGAAGAATTACTAATCTATCTAATAATGATAACCACATTCATAATATTATGTTAGTTATATCGGTAAAGTCAAATAAACGCGCTGGGCGCTTTCATTTTGTTGTCGTGATTGATTAATCCTTTCTGAACTCGTTGTTGAACCCTCTAATTAGCTAAGGATACATTTAACAATTTCGAAATGAAACAAGAAAAATAGGAAATACTATATTTATTCGTTAATCTGTGATTCTTTTAAATAAAGTCTGAAAGAATACGAAGCGACGGACTGTGTTTAAATGTCATTTTATTACGTGATGATGGAAATCTGGGTGTGATGTTGTTAATTTCTGCAACTTTGAACTGTTTCTTTCCACTACATGGCGATGGCCTTGCAATGTTCTCACAGACAACCACAAGTTAAGCACTCCGTTGAATAGCCGAATAAACGAATTTCACCAGTTGCTCCTGAATGCAGCAGTTCATAACAAGGATGACAATGTTGGCTGAAAGATCGGCCTGTGCGGTTATAATTATTTAGCCACGAGCTCCTCTCGAGTGTATATGACGCCGCAGTCTTCGCGTGGATATACCACAGTTTATGCATTGCATGATTCACTGTATACAAGTCAAGTCCGAGTCGAGAAGCGAGAGGTCGGTAGGTTTGCAAGCAGGAAGTCCAATAAACAAGCGGGAGTCAAGGAAAAGCAAAATGAAAGAATCACAACGAACAATAATAATAAGCAGAGCGCAGAGCGTTCAAACGACGTCTGACGTTTGTTTTTTTCTTAAAGATGGGATTGGACTCAAAGTGTCACAGAAGCGATAAAAGAATCGATTGAAATCGTTAGAAAGTAGTATCGATCATACTTCAGTTATTTTTTTTTTGTCTCCCACTCCAGCTGGTGTAGCATGGCGCCGTAGAAAGGGGTTTTTCGACGCAAGAATAAGCAAAATGACAGAACGTAGAAATATTTTTAGCGTTTTAAGCATGGTAATGTAAAAAATATGGAAAATAAACGTTCTTATCTACAATAGTGTACGAATGGTGTCATATTTGTGCAAAAAAACAGTCGATTTGTGTAGAAATAACGATGAAATAACTTTGTCTTTTCTTGGTAGAATAGAGATAGAATCGCCATGCTACGCGTGCTGGGCAATATTCTCTTTCCACTCCTACCTTTCACGATGTTGGGCGTCTTCCTTCCAGTTCAGACGGAACCTGTCCAGTTAATATTATTCTGCACAAAATATGAACTAAGATTAAACTAAGAAGCTCATTCCGAAGCTTTTAACGAAAATAATAAAGTTGAGTTTAGTGGACGAATCACTTTAAAACAATCTGATTTTCCGAATCAAAACGCATGAAAACACAATAAAAAGCATCGAAACGACTCTGAATCTATCGATTCCAGCCAAATACTGTTTCAACGCCAATTCTTAATTTCAGAAAACAAATCGTTTTAAATCACATTAGTAAAAATCGATTAAATACAGTTTCATTTTAACAATCTGGAAAAGCGTTATTACCCTTCCCTAGTTTTCATTATTTCATCGTGACCAAGTCATCATGTCAATAAAAAATGAGCGAAAAGCAATTCAGATACTTTTTTATGTTTAACATTTTATATAAGTCTTAGGAAATTATTAAACATTAAACAATTCATTAATGAATTTTCAAATACTACGAGTTAAAATGAAATTCTTATAGACGACTGGGGCACTCATTTAGCCATCTCCTTTGAATAGGTATCCTTTTTTGTTTCACAGCAACGCTATTCATCATACTACAGCGGGTTCGGTTCTCGGATCGTCAGCAGCGACATCTCGATGGAAGAATGTGAAGAACACTATAAGTAAGAAAATTCCTTTTTATTTAGAGGTTTGTACACAGGCACACGTCAATGGATAACAAAGTCGTAAGGTATCGGAGACTTGCGTCGCGTTGTGTACGAAGGGGCTTAAAGTTCATCAGCCCATAATGTTCCCACTGCTGGGACACAGGCCTCCTCTTTGTGAGAGAGAGTGGGCCATAATCCATAACGCGATTTCAGTGCAGGTTGGTAATGTCTTCTAGTTTTTAGTTCTAGGACATTCTGGTTTCCTCACGATATTTCATCGTTTTAGGTAAAAGTTCAAAAATCATTGGGTACTAAATAGTAAACGCAGTTTATTTTGCAGGAAGAACCCACCTCATGGTGACGTGCCTTCATCGAAGTACGAACACTTAGATGTGGTGTTCCAGAGACATTTGGACGCTTGCGACCATATATGAGGCAACTTTTAAACAAAATTGATTCATCATAAAATAATGTATTTACAAGATCATGTGCCATTTTTTATGGCAAAATAGAGTGATTAATGTATATTTAATTATGTCTGAAATGTGTCAAAGAAAATCCCAATAAAACAACGGATGAATGGTTTCAATCTGTTTTATTTCATTTTGCATATTTTCAGATTATTCCTTGTATTTATTTTTTTATTTTTCACATAATATTCACAGCGACTTACATCTATACAATAGCTAGATACAAATATGTATATTGTACACGATTGTGCAATTATGTATATTTTGTAAATATTTGTTTTATTTTTCAGATAAGTACATTTTTTGACTGTTTGAACGTTTACAACATTTCGGGGACAAATTAATACTCAAAAAGGTTTCTAAATGCATGGCTAAGTGTTAAATTAATTTTTATTTTATTTTTTTAAATATGTTTTTATTTATAGTCAGTTTGAAGTCCAGTATAAATTGTTAGTCGTTCAAACAGCCACAAACTTGGAAGCATGTCATCATTATTTTATTTCATTAAATATTTTGTGTAATGACAATTTGTCATTTGTAAGCGTTTAAAAATTCGAGTTGTATATTAATTTGTCCAAGTAATTACCTACTTGTTTTTTATTACAACTACACATAATAATCGAGTAACACCCGATTCTTCTGAGACAGAACAACCATTACTTTACAGTACCCGGCAATAAAAAAGAAAGAGCAGCTAGTTTCGGCTTCGTATAACTTCATCTCTGTCACACACCAGCGACTAAAGCAGGTTATCTCTTTCCAAAGGCTCGTATGTGCATTATTTTTGTTGTCGGGTACTGTACGTTAAGGACTAAAAACATAGTGTTGCCAACGACAAAAAACATTAAGCACATTCATTAAGTGTCAATTAACTAAAACTTACGACTAAGCACAGTACACGAATACCGTCAAATAAATATTAAAACTACACTAAATAATATCATGATTTTACGAAGCGAGGTTTAAAAAAAATGCCAATTCCTCTAATATATACACATAAAAAGTTTTTCATAAATATTTCATAGAAAAACCGCAAGTACCTAATACTGAAGAAAGAAAATGGCAGTTATCAACTATAACGGGAATGAAACTTAGTCTGAATTAGACAAGGAGTCTCTTGTACTATATAAATACAGTATGCTAACGGGAGGTTCTTACAAAAACCTCTGAAAATATTTCGCATTTTTCACCTTAAAATAATGTTGCAAAATTACCTCACGTTTTGATAAAAAGATGGTGAAATTAAAAAAAATATTGATTTTATTGAACTACTTTCAATAAAATCAATATTTTATTACAATTAGGATTGCAAGAAAATATATTATGCTAATATGATCACTATGAACAAAATGCATGACTTAATGATTTAAAAAAATACTTTCTAACAGATTTACTTATAAATAAAATTCATTTGAGAAAATTGAAATGTGCGCGGCTATTTGTTTCATTACTGTATATTTTTACAATTTCATACAAGAAGAAAGACGATGAAAATCTATACATTTACACGAATCACGACTAATAAGAATAAATTACATCGATGAATTCATTACAATGATAATAAGCAATTACGATTTAATATTAAAGCAAGAATTTGATTTTACATAAAATATATTTGGCAGTGTTTATTAGAAAGGGTAATACAGCCACTAGTTATATTTTATTCCCTTTTTTTATATTTTTGTTATTTTCTCCCAATTCTATTGCTATTCTACTAAAATAGACATTTTTTTTTAATTCGCCAGTTCTTTTGCTCGAGTATAGCGCAACTCGTAGACAACTGAATAGAAACGACAACACAACGAACAAGAATTCCTTTTCTACATTTCAAAATTGGAACGATAGAAATATTTACACATTCTGTCATTTTGTCTATTCATCCGTCGACAAAATCCGTTTCTACGGATTCGATTACACTGGCAACTCGTATAATTGTATATTTCCTTCTCTAATAAACAGTAACCTTTATAATTTGATTTAATATACCAGTCTAGACATCAGCCGATAGGACAAGTTACTATGGAAGTATGAGTTTAGACAAATTATAATTACGCCTCTTGGGTACATGCGACTGACTGAATCTAAGATGTTATAACTAACTCTTATGTTGGTGGTCTATTTATATTTTGTGGAGGCCATTCAAGTTACGGTTTGCATGATGATTTTAACCGTGCACGCAAAACTGATAACTGTACAGTTTTAACACATATGTACACGCTAGGGCTTGCCTGACGGTGCTGCATGCAAGGTTAAAACCATCACGCAAACTAACGTGTGTGGCCTCCATAATCAAATACTTTATTTTCATTAATATCAACTTTATAGTGGTGTAAATTAAGTATATTTTCTAGCTCTTGTTATCAACAACGCCATAAAAATGTTTAAGTTGCAGTGCAAATTAAATTTGAAAACGAAAATAATATTTCCAAGAGACTTAAAAAAATACATATTGAAGTCAGTTTCCAAAAGTGTTCTTTTCAAATCAGTATAAGATGGGAGAGGGATGCAGCATTGAAACAGAGAGAGATAGAACAGTAGTCAGTTACATTCCCATAAAGACGTAATTCTGACAATTTGTTTGCTTCCTACATTATATTTTAGTTCGTTCTAGGAACTATTCTTTGGCGACGCGATATTTTGTGACTTTAGCTTGCCGAAGCTTAGCTGTGACTGTTAGGTGCGCATATAATCATTTGCCTATAGTAAATATTTAACATTACGTTTTTAAATATTGGACATGGGTGCAGCAGACTAAATATTCAAATAGAAGATGCCTCCACAACCCAGTAACTGGTTAATTGATTTTTTATATAATTATCCAAAAAGAACGAGTCAATAATCTTCTTTCTTTAAAAAGCATACGTTGAAGTGACTTTACAAATAAAAATATTCATGTTGTGCCCTTGCAACATATTCATGGTAACCCATGTCCAAAATAATATAACTCGTTACGTTATTAATGTTCTTAAAGAGTGGAGATCTACAAGTACGTTAGTATGGACTAGATAGTACAACCGCTAATATTATGTCTTTAGTTCCTCCGTGTATGTTGTTGGTACTACGTTACAAATACATATAATGTTACTCTTACTCCATTTTGTATTATAGACAAATAATGGCGAAATAACTATAGTTATAGCGTTAATTATGGTAGACATTTAACTGGGTATGTTAATTATCGCCGGGGTCCAGGACTGTCTAAAAAGGGTACCGCGGCCCTGGAACGTGTAAAGAAACTGGGTATTTTTAGTCAGTACGAGTCTGACAGTCCCTCCCGTCACACACTGGGCGGGAGTAATCATTTGATAATTTTACCACGATAAAAAATAAATCTCAGTGCGAGAGAACTCATTTGATGATTTTTATAACGAAGGAAATAGTTATTTAAGATATTATGATTATTAGATGATTTTTATAACGAAATAGTTATTTAAGATATTATTAGCGCTAGAAATGAACCTATTTACCATCTGTACAGGTTTAAAAAGCAATACTATAACGCAAAAACGGTAGTTATTTCGAATTTCACTTAATGGAGAGTAACTGAATTTATTTTTAGGATGCGTGTGAGTGTGCGTATTTACAGTACCTACTGTGCGTTTACGTTAGCACAACTGTGATGTTTTTACATTACGTTTAACATGCTAAAATTCTCGTGTTGTGAATAGTTAAACAGGGCTGAATCGGGACAAAAGTGTAAGACCTTTCGCTTTTAATCATTATGATATACCAAAAAGTAAGCTGTATTGTGAATTTAATTATTTAGAGACCGTATATGTAAGAAGATATTTTGTATAAGGGCATGATGGAGTCGGTCTAAGATAAAACTCTTAAATAAAAATAGATTAAAAAAAAAACCGTATAAAAATTCTTCTAAGGTTTGCCCCTGCCTGGAGGCCTTAGACTCTCTCGCTGGCTCACCATAGGAGTGTCGAAGGAGGCTACCTTTACGTCATAAAGCGTTAGTTGGTCCGCTGAGGGAACGAGATGGCGCTAGACGCCTTGTATAGCTCTGTCTCTTTCCCTCAGCTTAACTACTCTCGATATCTATCCACAACCTGTCGTGTAGCACACAACCGCCTCTAGGTTGACCTGCGAGATGCCACTTTAAAAAAAACATTTTAAGATATGTTCCGATTCACCCATATCCATATATGCACTCCATTTTACTCATTACTCGTGCACAAATGCTCTACGTGTATTCAAATGTCTAAAAAATGTTAGATGGCAGTGTTATCTATTCTCCTACCTATTGGACGGGAATACACTTGAGGTACTAAAAACTTGGCTTTTACTTCCATAGCAAGATGCCGCAATTACATAGGACATTGTAAATACGATTATTAAATAAATATAGGGACAGTCCACGACAATATTCACAAGTGTTAGTAGACACGGATTAGTTAACAAATGGAGTATTAGATGGACACGTGATAAGTGAATGTGAAGGCATCCAATCAAAATAACGGCGGTGAATGAGAATAACGGTCTATAACGCGATACTACAACTATCAATGAGATTATTTTAGGATTATTTCGTCGCAGTCTGATAAAAGGGGTTAGAAAGACCTATACGACCATGAAATAGGAGCGTGATATACGTCAACCGTCCTTATGTTGATTGGGATGATGCCACTTGGTACTGCCGAACTATTCGCTTTTATCCGCGTCTATTCATGTCACAATGCCTCGATAAGTGTGGTGATTTAATAAGTGGATTTAATTTTTTAAAACATCAACCTCCATTTGTTTCCTACTCCGTGTATTATTTTTGCCGAATTTTATATTTTTTTATATAAATAGTTTTGTGTAATTTCTACACGAATTTACAAGCCCCTTAATACCTGAGATGTTAATCGTCTTTAACGTACCCACTTTTCTATTATAAATAAGCTATTCACACAAATTGATTATTTAATATTTGGGGCAAAACGAAGTCTTTCATCAGACGAAAATAGAATCAAGCTAAAATTTTTACTAAAATAATGACTGGGTTACTAGATTCTTACAAATAATTCTAATTTTCATGTTTTATAGTTGATACGCAACTGCAGATAGCGTAAAATATTCCATTCTGAAATAAACATTCTTTGGAATTGCAACATAGTTACATAAACGTAAAATCTTTTATGTTTTTCTAAAATTATAAGCTCCAGCCACATCACAGACTTCAAAACTGTCAATCAGATTACCTATACAGCGAAGACAATTAACTCTAAGGGTACCTTCGCAACGCGTCAATCCAGCATATGCGCTGCGTCAAAGCTACGTACAATTACGTCAAAAACTCCGTACGATGACATTAAAACGACATACAGTTACGTCAGAATGACTTTTTACAACTTCAAATCGTATACGCCTACGCAACCCTTACGCAACGCTACGTAGCATCTACACGACGTCTATGTGGCTACGCCGAAAATACGCATAGTATGAAGCCACAGCGTAGTCCACATACAAGCTTTTATCCCGAGCTCACTCGTCATCGGCGGGTTCGGTGCCAAAGTAGCGGTCGCCAAAGTTGCCGATACCAGGCAGTACGTAGAATTTCTCGTTTATCTCGGGATCTAACGCTGATGTTACTATTTTTACCTGGAGACAAAGAATAATATAACCATAATTTTTATACTAAGGTAAATATACAATGTGTAACGTTAAATGCGCAAAACCTCTCGTGGGGTAACTCAGCCCATGTTACTGAACAATGTTTGTTCTAAGTCTTTTGGAAATTCGCAAAAAAAAAATGGTTTTTCATACTGATGGGCCTGATCAATTTCTCATTTTGTATGAAATACCATTTTTTTTTCGCGAATTGCCAAAAGTCTTAGAACAAACATTGTTCAGTAACATGGGCTGAGTTACCCCCCGAGAGGTTTTGCGCATTTAACGTTACACGTTGTATAATAGTATAAAAAGCTCAGGAGTATGAACCACGAACGAGACGAGTGTTGTGTTAATGTGTTTATGGGTTTTTTGCCCGACATTTACTCTCGGATTTTTCTGTTTGATCTTAAATCTTGGGGAACTTTCTAAGGCTTCTGTTGCGGACAGCGAGCAATCTGTGACAATGTCCTATAACGTATAGTTTTAGGTTTTTTAATGTCTTACCTGAGGGAAGGCATACGCGATGGAGTGCACCCCGATCTCTGCCATGAGCAGCGACACGAGCGAGATGTGATCCTCCGGCACGTCGTGGTCCAGCAGCACGCGGATGGCCATGATGGCCGCCGCGCCTGTGGCCACGGTCGCGTCCATCAGGATCACGCGGTAGTCCTTTATGTCTTTGGGGAGACGCAGGTAGTACAGCTGTAAGGGAGGGAAGCTTGTGAGGTTACGAGTACTAAAGCGATTGAAAAATTTATCTCACGTCAGCTGTCGGCCAAGCTAGAGCGGCGGCGACTAGCGGGAGATACAACACGAAATGAATGGGAGGGCCACGGTAGTGCGGCAAGTGTGAGCAACCAGCGACCGCGACCAGCGGACGAGATTGTACGTGTTCACGCGTTTTGCGGATTTTTCAACTTGTGTTAATTTATCCGCGTGATTTACATTACCAATTACGAAAAACATAGACACGGAGACTCGTAATAATGAAATACTTAATCTTTATTTTTGTAGTTCATGCACTCCCATTTTAATTTGCATTATGTATGTCCTGTCTAAAAAACGGGAACACCCAAATACTCCGAAATATTTTATTCCGAATTTCAATATTCCGATTTTCAAAACTCCGATTATCATAATATCTAAAAATTACAATAGGTATCTATTATTAAGAATCTCGAAATTTATTTGGCCGAAAGTCGTATATCCGATTTCTTCGTTTTCCGATTTTCACATATTCGAAAAATGTAATGCTCGATGAGTTCTCATTCCGAAAAACGAAATTCCGATTTTCAATATTCCGAATAAACTGTTTTTTTCAGAATATTGAAAATCGGAATTTCGTTTCTCATTCTACAAAGTCAGTGACAGAAACGAATTGGTGCAAAACCGGCTCCACGTAATTTTGTCTACCGTACTCCCAGAGTGTTATTTAGGCACGGAGTGTCGAGGCGTATCCTCTTAACTTTCAATGTTTGCCTTCAGGATTTTTATTGTTATTAGGAGAACTTAGGATCCAAGAGCGAAGGAAGCGAGGGACTGGGGACACCCCGACTCGGACAGGTTAGGTTGTTAGGTTGCTTTAAACCTTGCTCACAGAAATAGGAGCCCGGCGAAGCGGGGCTCCGTCGACATGCGTTGGTAGGTGGTAGTCAACAAATTGACCAAGGATGCAAGAGCGTGCGAAGCGACCTCGGAACTGGGGACACCCCGACTCGGACAGGTTAGGTTCGATGGGGATGGCGGGGTCTTTCAGACCCCGCCATCCCCATCGTGTTAGGTTACTTTAAACCTTGCTCATAGAAATAGGAGCCCCGCGAATTTTGAACCATTCGGAATTATGAAAATCGGTATTTTGAAATTCGTATTTATGAATTTCGGAATAAAGTTTTTCGTATTATCGTAGTGTATCCCTAAAAAACACACTCTCATGTAAACACGACAGATGTATTTTACAACAAACTCAATTTTAATTGAGAGAGAACTAGAGTATTTTATAGACAAAGTCGTGTCACTTGTTCGTCTCAACGTGTCCAACCTCCTCCGTGTCCCGCTGGTGCCTCTCTCGTCAGTCGCTCTATCATGGCCAACGGCTACGCTTTTTTGGTTGCGGACTTGCGATCTTCTGATTCAGTCCACCAAAAGCCTTACCAACTTGGCCATCGCAGTCATGCTTGAAGAGGTCGAATCTTTAATTCCATTCTAAACGTCTTATAATATCAAATTTGTATTTGTCAATTTAATAAATAAATACCTACGTAAAAAAAAAAAAACAAATTGACAGTTGAAAGTATAAAATATTCATATTTTTTCTTTTTTTACGTAATACAACGATTGTAAAAATCACAAAATGTCACTCCGTTGGTATAATTCTACAAGTGTTATGACGTCATAGATTTAAGAATACAAATATTACGTGTTCATCATTTTTGAATACTCTGACGGACTACACAAATTTTCAATTCATGTATGCACTAAAATACCCTATACGAGTGGTCAATAAGTATAATGCTAGTAGCAAGCTCACCTCAGGTTCGTCAGTCTGCTGGTTGGTCTGTATGAGTATCTTCCCGATGCGGATGTCCTTACAGATGTCGCACACGGCCTGCTCCATGGTCTCGCCGGCGCGGAGGATCGACACGCCGCAGATCTTCTCCACGTCGCATTTACGACCTTATAACAGATTTTTGGCTTTCAAATTGGATATCTTGCTCAAGAAAGAAATACCTAAATAATTCTTGAGACGATCTTGTTGTTGTGTTTTGGAACATTCAAACAATTGTTTTAGAATACTGATACAATAGAAAGTCAAGTAAGTATGCTTATCATTTTGAGTTCCATAAAATACCATTTTTTTTAATAAATTATTGTGCATTTCTCCTATATCGTGGGTACAAACATTACAACAATAGACCCAACTACATGAAGATCATACAAATATTTCTTTCGTGCGGAAATCATACCCCTTCAGCCACTGCGTCGACGGTTCCGACGTAATAGTAAATCTAAGATTTTCTTTGGAAAGAAAAATTCGAACCGCGGACAGGATTCGAACCTGCGACCTTCGGATTCAGTACATCCGACGCCCATTTCCAACCGAGCCACCGAGGATCGTAACCGCCACGGCGAATTCTTCATTCCATTTCTAACGTCTCATGGTGACGAATTTTTCTTTCCAAAGAAAATCTTAGAAAATTCGCTACGCATGCGTTAATGCGTTTAATATAAAAAAAAAGTAATAGTAAATATAGTACGTTTTTCAAACTATTTATTGATTTATTTTGAAAATAAACCTGTATACTACTAGTCAGTCTCATTTATGACAAGATTTTTCAAGACATGAATTTTCAAGTATTTAAGATATTGAAAATTCTTGTAGTATACAGCTTTATTTTTGGGATCAAATGCAAGATGTTACCTTTGTAAGAGAACCCTTGGGGCGTGTCCACAGTATGATCGGAGTACGGCAACAGCGACAGAGCGAACTCTATGACCAGTCGCATGAGACGCGCCGAGTAGAAGATGAACTCGTCGCGGGGAGTGTCCTTGTTGCGGATGAATGTGTGGAGACCTTGCACCTGTACGATCATTCATAATTTAATTCATACATTACTGGTTATCAACCGTATTGTAAGGAGTTTACTCACTTCAAGCAACCTGCAGTCAAAATAGTTCTAGCTACTACAATATAATGATGCAATTTGAATGATTTACGTCGTCGTGTCAATCCTGTTTTTTTTGCTATCTACTAGCAGACAACCGCACGTTTCATTTTAGCAACACCTTTATATCGTAGTGGTAAGGATGATTTTCACCTTATAGTTGATCAGTCGGTCAATTCGCGTCATGATTAATCGCGCTAAACCTTTATAGTGACTTACCTGAGGAGTCTCTTTAAGTACGAAGAGTGAGTCAGGCACGGGCTGTCCGATGTGTGCTATCGCTAACTTTTCACGCACTTTGAAGCCGCGCTGTAACAAAATATTTGATTATTTAGCTGCCTTACAAAGTTCCTATCTTCTAAATATATGTAATTCAAAGGTGACTGACTGACATAGTGATCTATCAACGCACAGTCCAAACCACTGGACGGATCGGGCTGAAATTTGGCATGCAGGTAGATGTTATGACGTAGGCATCCGCTAAGAAAGGATTTTGATCAATTCTACTTCCAAGAGGATAAGATAAGGGATGAAAGTTTGTATGAAACTTTATCAATTTTATTAAAAAATACATTGTTAAGTTCCGACATCCACGCGAACGAAGTCGCGGGCACAGCTAGTTAATAATATTTCTTGAGATCTCTCATTGAGAATTGGAAGGCGGAATCTTTAAAAAGGATGTATTTGCCTAACAGTGGGAAAGTACGGGCTAGTAATGGTTACAATACCATACACTACATGACCGGTTTTGAGTTTAAACAAAGTCTATACTACTACAGTCAGATACGACTGTTTCGTGTATATTAGCTGCGTACTAACTGAGCAACCTGGCTCGCGCGGCGATCGCCTGACGCTCGCGAGCAACGACGATATAATACTAGACTCCTAATAACAGGCGACCGATGTCTGTCAACACATTAGGCAAAAAAGTCTTATATTCGTCTCATTTCGACCAATCCTGTGAGCCGTAAACATACGTTGAGACAGAACAGACCTTGAGTTAGCCAATCACAACGCAGTACCCCGTCCCCCTCGCTTACGTAGTACCTCAGCGAGTTGACAGAATAGTTTTTGTTCCTTAGATCGTGCATGCGGAGTCTAGTATTATATCGTCGTTGCTCGCGAGGCTGCCTCGCGAGCCTACTCGCTCGGTCAGTATACGGTTTTTGAGGTATCATATCAGCTTGTCTGTAAGGGAGCTTACTGACGACGCGATGCGATACAATTCGACCGACTTCAACTGCGAGTGAAAATCCTACGACATTTGACATAAAACGTGCTGATATCTACGCGTAGGTGAAAAACCAAACACGCTAGCCTCGACGACGTAAGTCAGTCGAATTGCATCATTATATCGTAGTAGCAAGGATGATTTTCATTTTTAGTTAGTAGAAATTGCAAATCGCACGAATTAATAATAATAATAATAATATCTCACAACTATCACACAACGCCATCTAGTCCCAAGCTAAGCAAAGCTTGTGTTATGGGTACTAGTCTGTTTAAAGTAAATAAAGATTTTTGTATTTTTTTGTATTTGTACTAGACAACTGATAAACATACTTATATATTTCTAAATACATACATATTATGGATAAATTACACCCAGACACAGAACAAATGATCCTGCTCATCACACAAACATTTGTCCTGGATGGGAATCGAACCCACGACCTCCGGCATAGCAGTCAGGGTCACTAACCACTAGACCAACAGGCCAGTCAAAATTTGCGTGATAAGCAAGCTCCCTAACTGTTACAGTGTTGTGTTGCAGTAACTCACCAGCTGCAGTTGCTTGTGTACGTGTTGCACTATGAGGTGTATGGCCACTTTGTTCTCTCCTCCGCGCGGCACTATGATGTCAGCGTGTGCCATGCACGGTGCGATGTAGCTCTGGTACGCAGGCTTCACGTGGGTCATGTACTGCTTCAGGACGCCTTCTAAGTCGCGACCACGTTGAACTATGTCTCTGCAGAAGGTGAGAGAAACAATTATTATTAAGATGAGTATAGATAAAGGAATTGAGGTAGGTGCTTTAACCATCTTAATTTCAGATAATTAACAGCCGGCATAATAACAAACAGGGTTGGCATGATTAAAACAAGTTGTTTTAAAACACCTGTTTAAAACAGTTTGAAATTAAACAGTGTTTTTTATTATCCGTTTCAACTACTTTTCAAGGCGGATGAATAGTTTGACATAAAATCATTTGAGTCTAATGCCATTGTTATGTATTATTTTTAACTTTTATTGGCATTGTAATGAAATAATACTTAAAATATTAGAAAAAAACATCACAAATGTTTTTTTTTCCATTGATCATTTTTCGTAAAAAAATCATTACAAAGGGCGAATTTGAAAAGATGTAGTCTAGAAATGAAACATAATTGATTTTTAAGTTTAGACATCAACAAATAAGGTGGGATTCATTTGAAAAAAAAAAGAATCGAGAATCTAAAGAAAAAAAAAACAAAAAAAAGCACTTGTTTATAACAATTTGAACTGTTTGTTTTATAAAGGACATTGCCCATTCTTGTATGGGACTTGGTCCAAATGCTGCCCAGGAATGGGAGTACGTGCACTGTGTTCCTGGCACTAATGTCTGTCTATATACAAAATATTTTAAGAATCTGCCCTGGGGTTCCTGATTTATTTACATTTTTATGTTGATGACTTTAATTTTGTCTGCATGTTTTTTTTAACGTACTTTACACCCGTCCAAATGTTGCCCAAGAATGAGAGTACAAGCGCTGTGTTCCTGGTACTAGTGTCTGTCTATAAACAAAATATTTAAAGAATCTGCCCAGGGGTTCCTGATTTATTTTCATGTTTATGTCGATGACTTTATTTTTGACTCCATGTTTTTTATTTTATTGTATTTTACACCTGTCCAAATGCTGCCCAAGACTAGGAGTACGTGCGCTGTATTCCTGGCACTAATGTCAGTCTATATACGAAATATTTTAAGAATCAGCCCTGGGGTTCCTGATTTATTTGCATGTTTATGTCGATGACATTATTTTTGTCTCCTTTTATTTTTGTATTGTACTTTACACCCGTCCAAATGTTGCCCAAGAATGGGAGTACAAGCGCTGTGTTCCTGGCACTAGTGTCTGTCTATAAACAAAATATTTAAAGAATCTGCCCAGGGGTTCCTGATTTATTTTCATGTTTATGTCGATGACTTTATTTTTGTCTCCATTATTTTTTTTTATTGTACTTTACACCTGTCCAAATGCTGCCCAAGACTAGGAGTACGTGCACTGGATTCCTGGTACTAATGTCTGTCCACATACGAAATATTTTAAGAATGTACTCTTGGGTTGCTTATTTACATTTTTATGTTGATGACTTCCTACATTTTGTTTCCAAAAAATTCCATCCCTGGGCAGCGTTTGAACAGGTGTAAAGTACGACAAAAAACATGGTGACAAAAATGAAGTCATCAACATAAAAATGTAAATTAATCAGGAACCCTAGGATAGATTCTTAAAATAAATATTTCGTATATAGATAGACAAACATTAGTGCCAGCAACACAACGCACGTAGTCCCATTACTGGGCAGCATTTAGACAGGTGTGAAAAACGATAAAAAAATGGAGACAAAATGTAGGAAGTCATCAACATACAAATGTTAATAAATCAGGAACCCAAGGGTACATTCTTAAAATACTTCGAATGTAGACAGACATTAGTGCCAGGAATACAGCGCACGTACTCCTAGTCTTGGGCAGCATTTGGACAGGTGTAAAATACAATAAAATAAAAAACATGGAGACAAAAATAAAGTCATCG
The DNA here is from genome assembly GCA_954870645.1 of Agrotis clavis. Classification (NCBI taxonomy): domain Eukaryota; kingdom Metazoa; phylum Arthropoda; class Insecta; order Lepidoptera; family Noctuidae; genus Agrotis; species Agrotis clavis. Next base: position 2,405,627 of record OX940931.1, on the reverse strand, counting down.
ACATAAACATGAAAATAAATCAGGAACCCCAGGGCAGATTCTTTAAATATTTCGCATATAGACAGATATTAGTGCCAGGAATACAGCGCACGTAGTCCCATTACAGGGCAGCATTTAGACAGGTGTGAAAAACGATAAAAACATGGAGACAAAATGTAGGAAGTCATCAACATACAAATGTAAATAAATCAGGAACCCAAGGGTACATTCTTAAAATATTTCGAATGTAGACAGACATTAGTGCCAGGAACACAGCGCACGTACTCCCATACCTGGGCAGCATTTGAACAGGTATAAAGTACGATAAAAAAACATGGGGACAAAAATAAAATCATCGACATAAACATGTAAATAAATCAGGAACCCCAGGGCAGATTCTAAAAATATTTCGTATATAGACAGACACTAGTACCAGGAACACAGCACATGTACTGCCATTCCTGGGTAGCATTTGGACAGGTGTAAAGTACGTTAAAAAAAACATGGAGACAAAATTAAAGTCATCAACATAAAAATTTAAATAAATCAGGAACCCCAGGATAGATTTTAAAAATATTTCGTATACAGACATACATTAGTGCCAGCAACACAACGCACGTACTCCCATTCCTGGGCAACTGTTGGACCGCAGTTGGGCAATCTCCTTTGGAAAAAAACTGTTTTTTTTTTTCAACCCTGATAACAAATAATTACTGCAAATTAGTTTTCTAAGTACACACATACACGGAACCGCACCGCTCACGCAGTCGTGAAGCATACACTTACTGCTCGAGCAGTCCGTAGGTTGATCAATCGCTAAATTCTAGAGCAGTCCACAGGTCAATCACTAAGCTAACGCTACCTGCTCGAGCAGTCTGCGTACGGGCGACCATAGACTGGGAGTGTATTGGGACGTTGCTGTCGTTTACAATGAAGCGAAAACTGATTTACCAGCTAGGTACTTTCAATAAACTAAAATAAAATGAAAAAAAAAAACAAAATGACGCAGCACATGTTGAGATAGAAGCCTTTTGGCCTCGCACAGGACTATTTATGTTATTGGAATGAAGTTCCTTATCGCGTGTTGTGAAAGCTGCTGCTGTAAGGCTGGACGGAAAAAATTCTTACGAAAAGTTGTCACGACACTTTTATCCGACTGCGCGACGCAAAGGAGGGTAATGTGTTTATTACCATGGAATGGAATGGACTGGACTGGACTGGACTGGACCGGACCGGACCTAACCGGACCGGACCGGACCGGACTGGACTGGACCGGACCGGACCGGACCGGACTGGACTATAATAATAATATTCCACAACTATCACACAACGCCATCTAGTCCCAAGCTAAGCAGAGCTTGTGTTATGGGTACTAGACAACTGATAAACATACTTATATATTTCTAAATACATACATATTATAGATAAATTACACCCAGACACAGAACAAATGATCATGCTCATCACACAAACATTTGTCCTGGGTGGGAATCGAACCCACGACCCCCGGCATAGCAGTCAGGGTCACTAACCACTAGACCAACGGGCCAGTCTGGACGGACTGGAGTGGAGTGGAGTGGAGTGGAGTCGCGACGATTATTTTTGTTGAGTGTATACAGTAACTTCGTTCCATCCGGGTGTCCCGTGACACCTCTCAAGTTTTTTTTTTCCGTTTGTTATCTTTTTTTTATGTGATTTTGTATTACTTTTGTATTTCTTTTTCTCCTGTATAGTTTTGCTTGTTCTTGCCTTTGTGTGTCAATAAATCCCTTTTCTTTCCTTCAATAAACTTTTGTTGTATTAAACTATTTGTTGGCGACACCTTCTCGATAAAGCATCTCTTTAATGCTTACTAACCTTGGCTAACTGCCAATATGGCACTAATTAATTATAACTGCTATAAAATGCATGAGAATTAAAATAATATTAGTTCAATCCGAAGCGTTAAAATAAATTGGCTTCATTTCTTCCGGATTCCTACTAAATCGAAATGCAGAGTTGGTTCCAATAAAAAGAACAATACTTTATAAAGATATATTATTATTTTTTGAGTCTATGTGAGAAGTTATTGTTTTTTCTTTTGATCATTCTCAATTTTAAGAGTGAAAAGCAATGAATGATATTAATTTTGTATGTTGGTTCTAAAACCCTTTTACACATGATGAACATGATTTTTAAAGCTAGATGAGGCCGGTGTTTCGTCGGACTACTCTGAAAAGAAACGGCCGAAACAAACTATTAAAGGCTAGACATATTGGTCAGGTCATGTTATCCTATCCTAAGACAGACCACACTAACACCACGCGCGCTCATTGGTCAAATGAAATAGCGCACGCATAAGGATGATTCACGCTACACCGTGCCGTGTCCGGGGCCCGGACATTGCACGGACGGGACGCGGCATGGTGTAGTTGATTTGACCAGTTCTGTTCAACTTCCGTTACATTTCACGAAATCACTACCACAGAAACGACAGTTAAGAAGAAAGTTCACCTCCTAAGTCTCCTAGCGAGCCGTATGTCCGCGTCGGTGTCCACAAAGACCTTCATGTCCAACATCTTGGTGACCTCAGCGTTGTAGAACGCCAAGATCCCCTCGAAGATGATCACGTTCGCGCCGTACATCGTTTTCTGTGGACAAGGTGGACTGTCAAACAAACTTTGAGGTTATTTTGAGTGTTTTTTTTACCTAATTTTACCTAATCATGAAATAAGTAAGTAGTATAATTTATTATGAAGCCTAAAATTATGTTTTTAGTTAACACTTTTAGCGCCGAGTATACAATGGACTTAATGCCATAGAAATTCTGTACCCTTAGTGAAAAGTGATACAACTCGAGTTGTAGCGGTTTTTAAATCTTTAAAGAATCTTGAAGTTTGAATTTTTTCCTATTTTTCTATCTAATCGGCGTTTCTCTATCTATTATAGAACGGGAAATAAGTTTCGTGTGCAATGATACAAGTCGCGTTTGTGGAGGATTTTGATGTTTTTTTTTTGTGTATAATGATATTTCTTTAGTTATATTAAATTGAACTAAAGCTTAAACTTATAACAATTACGTGTAAACTGGGCTATCTCGATTTATAACACTTGACACATTTAATATTAGTAACATGAACTTTGTGCTTGTTGATACAATTCGATTTACATTAAGTGACACAAAAAATATCATAGAATTATCAATTGTGAAAAATAATATAAATCGAATTATATTGCTTGAGAATAAGCAGCACTACATACCACCAACGTGTCAAATGATACAACTGAATATGTATCAAATGATACTTAAGTATTCTTAGTAATGCGTTTGGTTCATAATAATATAAATTAATTTAAATCGTATTAGTATGGGATTTTTAGGAAGCGATCAATCTAGTGATCGTTGTGAAAAGCAATACATGTCATGTTTCGTCATACCTCTTCTATCTCTTTCTGTGACGGCAGTCGCCGCAATGAGCAAGTGAGATCGGCAGTGGTAATTGCGCTCATACGCCAAACGGCCAGTAAAAGTACGTACTGAATTAAGTTATCATTCGGATATTCTAATTAGTTTTAAGGTTAGACACTTTAATTGAATTTTATCTAAGCATTTTTTGCCAATATGGAGATGAAAAGTGGTCATAACTTTTGAACCGTAAGCATAGAATACCTAACCGTAAGTCTCAAAGGTACAAATATGTATAGCGCGGTGGGAATGGCGAATCATCCTGCGACTCGAAAAAAATGTTAAAATCAAAGTGCCAATGTACCTATATATTGTAAAATAATGAATGTTTATGTAGTACATTTCTATACATACACATCTGTATAAAGGAAAGACGATTTGCCGAATTTGCCGAATTTCCGCTGCAGAGAGTTGGTCAAGCATTTTGATTGAGTTTTAAAAGAATACCTATAAGTAACACTAAATAGGGTAGTTTCCAGGGTCAAAATAATTACATTCTATTTAGTCCGTATTTTAGATTATAAAAAAATATTGGACACGTATTTTTTCTTTTTTCGATTAAACAAAACAGAACAAAGATAATAGCCTATTTAAGTTACCTGTGACGTCACTCTGCGCGAAAAATGCCACGCATCGTGACGTCACACGTAACTATAATAGGCTATATCTTTGTCATTTTTGGTCTAATTTACAAATAAAAAAATACGTGTCCCTATTTTTGAATAATCTAAAAGACGGACTAATTACATTTTTTTAGGCAACTAGCCTATTATGTTTCAAATTATACGTTACTTTTAGAAGAATTTTATTAGGTGATTGTGTAGAAGCTCTTGTGTTTTTTGGTATTTCAAGTCGGTGCTAGGTTTAACTTGACCAAAGTATGATTTGCAAGAATAACAAGTAGGTCTTTGAATAATTCTAAATATAAGAATAAGCAATACATCACTCGAATTTCGATTTGCGCAATGAAAAAATCTGCGAATCTAATTATTCTCAATCAATTTAATGTATTTTTTTTTTGGTTTGCCTCATTTAAGCATTTTAATAAGATGTGATCTGAACTAAAAATAATCAACGAGTAATGTCTATAGTTACAGTAGATTTTAATGTAACTTTCTTTTATTGATTCATTAGTCTACAGTCGTGAAAAAAGATTCTGCATAGTTTAAACTACTTTTTACATGTTTACCTACGCTAAATACGAATTGATAAGTAAAAGCCATTAAGATTTAGTTTTTAAGATATTTGTCATTTTCTAAATTAACAATTCTGCCCTCATTGAACACATTATTAAAGGCACTTGTTTAGTTTTTTTTTTTCATTTGTAAAGCCTGCTTCTTACTGCTTTAACGTTAACATAAAAACATATTAATAAAGGCTAGGAACCACATATTTTGTGCTGAGATTCATGTACTAAAAATGTGCTGGATAACTGGTAAAAATCTGTACCTTTAGTGAAAAGTGGTACAAGTCAAAAAACCTAGTTTTGAGAAAAATCGATTTAAAGTTTTGCATTTTTTAAATGCCTATAACTTTTTTATTAATTGGTTTATTTCTGAACTTTTAACTGTTTTTGGTTGTAAATTGTTAGTATCACGTCGTATATGCTTTGGTTGTATTAAAAAGTAATTAGAATCTGAGATAATTAAAAAAAATTGACTTGTATCATTAGCCACATTTTTATTTCTAAGTGTAAAATGATATAACTCGAATAGTATCATTTAACACATTATAAAACTCATCAACATTGAATGATACAAGTTTTTTAAAACATCTTTTTGGTAGCAATTGAGCTATAAATAGTAAAAACACTAGAACTAATTTTGTGTAAAAAACATTGAGGTTTTATCGTCACTATGTCTTTATTATGTGCAATGATAAAATCATCACTTGTATTACTTTGCACTTATTAAATACGACTAAAGTAATGGTGTATAATGATGTAACTTTAATTATACCAGACAAAATGTAAAACTTTCTTGGTGTAAAGTGATATAAGTTGAATTCTATTTCTATAGTAGGGCATTAGTCACATATACTTGTTCAATCAGGGTCTAGTTTAATTTAAAAAGTGGGTGAATGAATGTGTAAATGAATGATAAATTTTATTTTTTATAATTATTATATTTAACAGTATCTTAATGAAGTCAATAACAGTCTCAATGAAAACAATCTATTTATTATTACTTTCTTAACCAATACAAGACTCCTTGATAAAATGGACCCACCCACTGCTCAATTTAAGTATAGTCAAGGAGTAGAACACAATCTTTTAGTTTTATGATCACAATAATCACAGTTTTTTTATAATAAACCGTGTTGAATAGCACTTTATTATATTTATGCCAACCGTTGGTACTTTCAAACAATAGATTTCTTTCAAATTTTAACTAACCGCAAAAAATACAGAAATTAAATTATGTGGTCAAGTGAACCCGCAGGACCAGAAGCGCACGGTCCCAGTTTACGAAAGACTTAACATAAACAAAAACAACGAGTCTGGTCTGGAATAATAACACTAGTCTACAAGGGTCTATTTATTTTGACACCCTAAGTACGAAAATATCATGTGTAATTTCGATTTCCTCTTATATTCGGCTTCTGTAACATCTCTACAACACAGTCCTGCAAATAAGTCATAGACGTTGAGAACTTCAAGTTGCTCTGAAATCATTTTCCATATTAACGATGTACTGATGGAAACGCTCCCGTGATGTTCATTGCTAAAACTGCCTAGAAAGAGTCCGAAGGGGAACGTAAAAAGTGGATTTCTAAGGACAAGACAACTCAGCTTGTGAAATTATAATTCTATAATAATATCCGATAAGCTTACCATAGAAACATTTTCCAAGAAAATATTTTTGCGTCCTGTACAAGTATGTTACTATTTTTTGTTGTAGGAATTTACCATACGACGATAATAGTGGTTTATTTAAATTTTGATTTCGTTCTTCTTTTTTTCAGAAACACCATGAAATTTTCTAAACATTGTGAGTTGTCAAGCAAAAATAATAATCAGTTACTTGATTTGTCGATTCTTGCTACTTCATTGGCACTACTTTTTTTTAATTATCCTGGTAAAATCTTCAAATGAGTCCTCCCACCCAGGGCAGGTCTAGAGGGACTGTCAGACTCGTACAAAAGAAATGACGTATTTTATTGTCCTACCAGTCATTAATATCATCAGCTTTCGCCTGTTTCGGGCTTTAACTTCCTATATTTTCCCATTTTGCAGAATTGCTCTGAAGATTGGCAACAAACTAGCTTTTAATTTCTATTTCAAAATCCTGAATCACTGCACAATGCACATACCACTCTGATTTTTCCCGAACACAACGTGGTAAAAACATCATATGAGTCCTCCCACCCAGGGCAAGGCGGCAGGCACTGTCAGACTTGTACTGACTAAAATCCAGGGTGTCCTTCTATAGACGTTTACGTACCGGGGCCACATGAGTTTTTGCACTTGACTCTATTCTAGGTCAGGGCGACTGAGACAAATTCGACGATAGAGCGAGCTTACCCAGAAGAAGCCTGTGCACTCTAACTTCTAAGAGGTTAATGTAAGACTATTGACAAGAAAAAGGGAACAGTAGTGGCCCAGTGGTTTCGGCCCCGACTTACGAGTTGTAGTTCTTGTACTTTGTGTAATTTATTTCATCACCACTGCTCTCAAAGCGGTGAAGAAAACATCGTGAGGAAACCGGCACGTCCTTGAAGCTTGAAATTCGAAGACATGTGACATCCACCGATCCGCCCTGGGCCCGCGTGGTGGATTATGGCCTACTCCGACTCATAGAGAGGAGGCCTGTGTCCCAGCAGTGGGAACATTATAGGCTGATCATGATGAAGAAAAAGGAGGTCAAAGGTAAATATTTTTTGTTTTTTTTTTTTGTCAGATTGCAGATGATGTGATCTAGTCTACAAGTCCCACATACTCACAGTCCTGTTCTCCCGGGAGTGCGTGACGTAGTTGTAGATGGGCACCTCGACCTTCTTGCCCTCGCGCAGTCGCTGCAGCACTGAGATCAGCAGCTCGATGTCGAACGCGTCCGGGTGATCAAAGTTGTATTCGTTGCGAGTGGCTGCTTGGTGCTGTTTCTCGTTTAGTACCTGGGGTGCAATGATGTGGTGGGTTTATTGCAAAAGTGTTGCTACTGATTAAAATTTGGAGATCAAAATCTGTTGGAAACGATCCCCTGATGACCTCTTCTTCCCAGATATGGTCCTTCCAATACAATGAAATGATCCTTAGGCACAGTCACGAACGATAACATGTATACACTTAACAAAATTCAAACGCAATTTACTCGTGAAATACTGGTTTACACTTTGAAGTAAGACCTACATATTTCGTAATAGTATGGCTTCCAAAATAGAAGTCTTATGAAATGGCAAGAGTTTAATTAATTAATATAGCAGAAGATCATCGCTTTTGAATACTGCTTAGTTTATACATATTATTGCTCGTGACTCTACATAAAAATGGAGTCGAAAAGCATTAAAACTTTTTTGTCTATTTTTGTCGAGACCTCACACTTAACCAAAAAATAATTATGCCAAAAAATTTAACATAAGAAAGAGCTAAAGTTTCATAAGTTTTATTGTATCTCTTTCAATTCGGATTTCCTCTTCGACACCATTTTTTTTTGGGGGTTGGAAAATCATAGAATTACTTCTCCCGCCAACTGTCGGAGTCGTACTGTAAAAAATCTATCCTGTACCTTAAATTACTCTTTGCGTTCCAGAGCCGCGCCAGGCTATTATATAAGAAATCTTAAACAACAATAAAAAAACTCACTTTGTAGAAGGAGTCCATACTGACTATGGTGACCCATGGTATGTTCAGAGATTCTATAATTTTGGCGGCAACAGTCGTCTTGCCCGATGCGCTTGCGCCGCAAATACCTGCAAATAAAATCATACCGTTATAACTGTTGTGAAGAATCGTGTTCGAAAATATATGTACAGTTTTCAACCTTATTCTGACCGAGTAAAGTTCAGATTGTACCTAGTATTGCCAAGCATAAGGAAATAATAATTAGTTGAAGTTGTCCGTCACAGTTTAGAGCACACGGAATTACCTATAGTATTTTTTGCTATCTTATTTGGCATACAGTTTGTGTTCTTTTCGTGGGCCAGCCTATTTTAGAAGAAAGAGCATGAGATTCTATTTCAAAGGGTTTTGAAATCCTGATCTAGTTTCTGGTGGTCTAAAAAGTCCATTTTAGCAGACATATAATATGCGATAAATTCATAAAATAATATGTGAATTGATTTTTCCATTTTGATTTGTGGCCAGCCTTAGGTGTCAGAATTAGTAAATACACCTCTCGGAACCCTATAGGCCTCTGAAGTGGCTTAATTTAGACTTAAATATATGTAAAAAGAAAACCGGCCAAGTGCGAGTTGGACTCGCATGATGAGGGTTCCGTATGCTGATGCTGTTACCTATCACGTTTTTTTAAATCTGACAATTTTACGAATAATTGAAGATTGGTACGCACAATATTGAGTGATTTACCATGTTATTTTAATATCATGGACTTCTTATAGGTTTTCCTATAACCTTGTAGAAAACTAATTTCTGTATTTTTTTCAAAATTTTAGGTTTAGTAGTTTCGGAGATAAAGGGGGGAATCGTCTATTTTCTTGAATAACTTGGAAACTGTTTATTTTAAAATTACAAAAAAATACATTTAAGATCTTCTCAACAAGACCTTTCATTTGATATGTCACACGATGCAGTTTTCAATTTTTTATTTTTATTTTCCCCTTCCCCCCCAAAAATTACCTCCCATATACAGATTTCATCTATTCACGTCACACCTCTGTGCTTGGGTCACAGGAATTGATATGTGTACCATATTTCAACTTAATAGGTCTAGTAGATTCGGAGATAAGTAATTGACTGTAAGCGACAGACAGACGGACACACGGAGTGATCCTATAAGGGTTCCGTTTTTGTATTCGGACTTACGGAACCCTAATTAAGTCCAGGTTTCCCCACGATGTTTATTATGTAATAGATGAAGAGTAATGAATAACATTTACAAACATCCAGACCAGGAATAACAACGAGTACCTCCTGTAGACCATTCAAAAGTGTTTGTAACCTTTCAATTATTTGTTCCGTGCGGGAATCGACTCTATTACTCACCAATAAGGAAGGGTTCAACCTCCTGTCCTCCGGTACAGTTGTACCAGGGAGGTCTCCCAGCTGTGTATATAGTCCTCCTGTCCGCATGCAGTATGCTCTCCGCCGTGGTCCTCTTGTTCGGCTGCGACATTGATGTGGTGCGTACGCGACGCGCTCGCGGCGACTTTAAGATGTTTGAACCTGGTAAAGGAAAAGGGAGTTTTATTGCAAGGCTTTTATGGATGAAATTGCAGTGTGAACAGGAGTGAGGGAAGCTTGTGGCTAGTAATGGATGTTTTATGTCTGAAATGGTGATAATTATACATTTCTTAGGCTTTGAATACAATGTGAAGGGTGAAGTACAGAAGTTTTGGTGATAAAACCATTGAATTCGGATACCAATGATAGAGTATAGTAAAATTATGCCACTTTAATAAGGTGTAAAGTTGTACGAAAAGATACGCAGGATAGTGGTTCAAAAATACCACTTTTTCTTAAAGTATAAAATCTTAGTCTAAAGTTGTATCTTTTACATTTCAATAAAATTATTCTTTATTACCTGAAAATAATCAATTTTATCGCAAGTGAATATTATGAATTGGGCTCTTTAAACCCACCGGTAATATTAGCTGAAGTGTCAAGGGAACTGTATTTTGTTTCATAAAAAGAAAAAGATCGTAGTGACATCAATGTTGTCGTAGCAAATAGTAAACAGATAAATTACCCATGCTATTATGGAGCTATTTAACGATAAGTATCATGACAAGAGTGAGATCACCGTGGATTTTAGTCAGTACATGTCTGGCAGTCCCTCCCGTCCCGCTTTGGGTAGGAGGAATGATTTTGATGATTTTACCACGATTACAAAAAGGGAAGGAATAAAGTTGCTGTGCTTCAATTGCATTATTTTCAATTTAATTTATTACTAACTTTTTCGCTTCAGCTGTTTCGCCCGCTATTTTCTCGAAAATGATCCCACCGGAACTTCTTACCAGGATAAAAATTATCCCACCGGAACTTCTTACCAGGATAAAAATTGTCCCACACGAACTTCTTATCAGGATAAAAATTATCCCACCGGAACTTCTTACCAGGATAAAAATTGCTCCTTCGGTTACCCGAAGTTCTGGGGCCGAGGTCTGTTTAGACAGCCTCGCGATACGCCCTAAGTTCTTCAAAAGTGATATTTTAACATGGCACACACTTTGCATTATAACGATAACATTTGTAACTCTTCTGTTCAGTTTCGATAACACATAAAATACCCAAAAAATGGTGTTTGTATCCCTAACGAACGCATTCGCGAAACCACAGACAAAACATCAATTTAACACACGTGTTCACATGGAATACTAAAGCACATTAGTTTATATTGCATGCATAAATATGAGCCAATGTGCTCTATTGGGTGCTCAATGGCCCAGCAAGTAGCAAGGTATCACTTACAACTAACTTCGCTTCGTAAATAACACCGTGTCTTCCTGTAAGTATCAAATTGAACGCCAGAAATACATACACAGGGTGAATTTTTCAACTGGGCGTAGATAGCTATATCGGAAACTATGAGGAATATCGAAAAACGTTAAAAGGAGTCTCGAGGCCAATTTTGACGAAAACTAAAATGTATCATTGGATTTTAGGAAATTCAGTAATCCTGGCCAGGAATAGAACCCGCTGATTTTGGAAAAAAAACACATCCTGTATTATTATAACACCATTCGACAGTGTTGAATAGGGATCAAATTCTGAGAAGAAATCATATAGGTATGAAAAAAAGGACTATTAATCATCAAAGGACTGCTATCTAGATTATCCAGGAAGAAACACGTTGATACTTACCTAAGGTTCCAAATGACAACTTTAGTTTATTTTAATTTTCAACTTATCAAAAAACCTTTAATTATGCATGTTTTTCCATTTGTTTGACGCGTATTATGATACCGTAGATGGTAAATTGCTTCTGTTCATTAGTAGTCTACAGACCGTGACAAGTCGGGCAAAAAAAAATTTTTTTTTCTTATATCATTTAATTTGACATTTCAGTATCATCATTTATTTTAATTTTGTCATTTTCTTGACAAACTTAATTTTATTAACATTTCCATTTAGTTTAATATGTGACATTCGTATAATTTGTAACTAGCGTCAATTTATTTCAATAAAATTGTAATCAATAAAATATTGTGATGTAATGCATGCATAATAAACCTGTAATTTTCGCATGCCTACTGCAGGTGAGATGTCTTTGTACCACCCATCAATTTTAACAGCTTTGTAAAACCATCTCTAGCGAATAAATGATTCTATTCTATTCTAAAAAAATCGAAATGTATAGAATTAAAAAATCCTATAGAATTGGTCAAGCTACTAGTGCAGCGTATTTTCACACTTACACAACAGACACGCAAAACTTTTCAAAGCACAGAGTTTCAGTCTATTTAATTCACAAGTCACATTTAACAACTAATTAATAAAGTCCACATAACACGTTGTCTTCCAGTGTTCAGTCAAAGAACTACTAATTTTTTTAATCACTCTGCGAGGTTACTGTGATGGCCGGTCAATGTCGTTTCATCAACTGAATAATGCGTGAAGGTTGTAACGAATTCAAAGACATTGCGAATGAAATTATAACTTGAGAGAGCTAGCTAGCTATAGCTAGCTGGTAGGGCTAAATGTATCCTGTTTATCTTGGCACTAATATTCCAATATTCCAAGGCTTTTGCTGAGTTATAGGACCACATTTGATTTTTTTTTCTGGACGAAAAGTGTATGTAATGATTGTGGCCAGTCTAAAAGTTTGCGAGTTTATGCATGTACATATATCTTAAAGATATACGAGTGTGTAATTCTTCTGATACATTTGGGGCAATCCCGGCACCCTATTCCTAAACCACTGCAACTCCGGATTTCGGCACCAGAAAAGCGCCGAGGCAATGAAATTCGACGAAACCTCGTATGATGAAGTCTTGGATCCCGGAACAAAATTAATTAAAAAGAATATTTATTGAAGGAGTAGAAAGAACATTATTTCCTCATCCCTCCATAATCAATATAAAGAAAGAGAACAAAACATAGCCAATAGGTACAAAGCGAAGTTTAGAGAACTAGGATAAGAGCTGTTGCTTCTATAGCACTACGAAATAAAGATTTACGGTTGCTAATTAAATGGAGAGTTTTTAATCAAATGATTACAATAATGCGTTCTGATGACCTCTGTACTATTTTTACACTGCATGAGCAAATATGTCTTGATTCACTTACTGGGCACTTGTTATTACTGTTGCGGGAACATACAAGGTTTTTAATTTCTATAATCAGATAAAATACCTTTATGATAATACTGTGGAAAAATCTGAAGTTTTTTATCAAACTCACAAAGTAATTTATTTTTGAATACACCTTCAATTTTAATTAAGTACGTGTTACAGGGGACGCGATTCTTAAATACTGTTTTTATGTGACACATTTTTCCTTATTCAGAAGTAGGTAGTACCTCATAGGCATACCGTGTCTAGATGCGATATGAGTGTAAAAACAATGCTTGTTATGAAGTTTAATAAACAGTAGTTTATTTAATTAATAGTTAATTTGGCGAGTTCTTGAGGTGATGATTGGAAATAGTCATCACTTTTGGTAGTAGCCAGTGACGAATTGTTACAAGAACTTCGACATTTATCGTCATGATCTTTCTTCCTTCCCATTGAACATTATAATTTTCAAAAGGATATGTGTCGAACTTGGAAATCTATACTAATAATACACGAGGAGCTCGTGGCTAAATAAGTACAGCCGCACAGGCCGATCTTCCGGGTTAAGCCGCGCTTGCCGAGGTTGGTCTGTGGATGGGTGACCATCTGTCATAGCGAGTTTCCTCCGTGCCTCGGAAAGCACGTAAAGCCGTTGGTCCCGGCTGTCATTTGTAGATCTTTGACAGTCGTTACTGTTAGTCAGAAGCTCTAAAAGTCTGACAACCAGTCTTACCATGGGGTATCGTATTACCCAGTTACTGGGTTGTGGAGGTCCGACAGGCAGTCGCTTCATGTAAAATACTGATATTCAGCTGCATCTGGTTCGACTGGAAGCCGACCCCAATATAGTTGGGAAAAGGCTAGGCAGATGATGATAATTGATCGTTTGATTAATGGTTTGTGTATCAGAAATAGGAGAAAATTATAGCGGGACGGATAATTTAAGAGACCGAAAATACCTGAAACGTATTTTTTCTGACCCCAAGTCTAACATAATACAAGTACTATACAGGGTAGAGAGAAGTACCTATGTAGGTCATCTTTGTGTATAGTATTGTATAGCATGTCCTAGGTAGCTTTAAACAATAGTCGCGTGTGAGTACCCAACGGTTTTCATTCACGTTTCCTCGCACGAAGCTTGGAACACGTGACTCCCACGCCGTTCCATATGCGCAGGTCACATTCCGTCGATACAGAAAACTTGTGCGAACTTTGACGAAGCGAAGCTCAATCGTGTAAATATTTATATTCTTAGATTCGCCTGACCTACGTGTAAAAAAATACGTTTCAGTTTTTGAATGGAATTCTTTCTTTCAATCGAAATTTTTTTTCCTCGTCGTAAAATGATGAAATGTTTCCTCCCGGCCAAGGTGGAGCGGAAGACTCGTACTGGCCAATACCCTCGGTGTTCCTTCAATACTGTTTTACGTTCCAGGGTCACGGTTACCTGTTTAGGCAGTCCCACGACATGAAAATCGTATCTATCGTTCCATGCGTGGTGTGAGAGCTCAGTTTTCGCAGCTTGAATCGTTTTTTCGTGCGGCCTTGTTACGGCGAGGAATTATCTAAGTATTTAAATATTCGTTTAGGAGTACGAATGTGGATGTAATGTGTCAGTGAAATCAGTTGGTGGTCGCGTATGGTTGACATTTTGTAGTTCTACGTTTGCGATACATGTTGATGCTTTGCTACGATTCTTGAATTTCGATGCGGTTTTACAAACGTGATGTAGAGGCGATAAGCATGCTGAAACGGAACTAGTTAAAATGACTCAGGTTAGGCAAAGTTATTTGTTTAAGATATATTTGATGTGTACGTGAAGTGATAAAAATAGATAAAAGAAGAAAAGGAGTGTAGGTTAGGTCGTCTTTAGAAAATTAAAAGTACAAAAATCAAAAACAAAGGCTTTTCAAGCCATTGCAGCTTTTATTGCCACTTTCCTGTACCTACTAAATTATTTTTTAATTCGGTCTAGTTATTCTTAGTGTGCAAATACAGTGGCAGCGGGGCGGGCAGCGGAATCCGCTGGCGGGTAACGCAAACACCAACGACGATATAATACTAGACTCCTAATAACAGGCGACCGATGTCTGCCAACACATTAGGCAAAAAAGTCTTATATCCGTCTCATTTCGACCAATCCTGTGAGCCGTAAACATACGTTGAGACAGAACAGACCTTGAGTTAGCCAATCACAACGCAGTACCCCGTCCCCCTCGCTTACGTAGTACCTCAGCGAGTTGGCAGAATAGTTTTATTCGTTAGATTGTGCAATGCGTAGTCTAGTATTATATCGTCGTTGGCAAACACATAGTTTTTCAAGCCATTGTTTTTTTTTTCAAATGTTAACAGATTTCTAATTTATTCTTATATAATTGATCGTTTGATTGATTAGAAATCTGTTAACATTAGAGGCGATCCTCTACATCACGTTTGTAAAACCGCATCGAAATTCAAGAATCGTAGCAAAGCATCAACATGTATCGCAAACGTAGAACTACAAAATGTCAACCATACGCGACCACCAACTGATTTCACTGACACATTACATCCACATTCGTACTCCTAAACGAATATTTAAATACTTAGATAATTCCTCGCCGTAACAAGGCCGCACGAAAAAACGATTCAAGCTGCGAAAACTGAGCTCTCACACCACGCATGGAACGATAGATACGATTTTCATGTCGTGGGACTACCTAAACAGGTAACCGTGACCCTGGAACGTAAAACAGTATTGAAGGAACACCGAGGGTATTGGCCAGTACGAGTCTTCCGCTCCACCTTGGCCGGGAGGAAACATTTCATCATTTTACGACGAGGAAAAAAAATTTCGATTGAAAGAAAGAATTCCATTCAAAAACAGAAACGTATTTTTTTACACGTAGGTCAGGCGAATCTAAGAATATAAATATTTACACGATTGAGCTTCGCTTCGTCAAAGTTCGCACAAGTTTTCTGTATCGACGGAATGTGACCTGCGCATATGGAACGGCGTGGGAGTCACGTGTTCCAAGCTTCGTGCGAGGAAACGTGAATGAAAACCGTTGGGTACTCACACGCGACTATTGTTTACCAAAACGTTTAATAATATACCTAGGTAGATTGCTCGCAAGCTGGCGGAACGGATTTTTAAATATACGGAACTATACATATTGTCCAAACTGGTGAGATTAGTGTGAAAAAGTTAGCCATTTGATAAAAAAAAAGAATAACAGGTTTTGAAACAAATGCTAATGTATTCTAAATCTAGTCATTGCATTTGATGCAACGTTATGCTTCTTGCATAAGTTTTGCATAAAATATCAACAATATTTAACTTAGCATCAATGAAGTCTTTCAATCAAATCTAAATATTTAGATCTATAGGTCTTCAGATCTACTGTTTATTAAAAAAAAATAAAAACACTGATTGATAATGCAGTCTTTAATCCCTAGATTTCGAAGTGTGAAAGCAGTGAAGTTCTAATAATCCGGTGATAATTCGTTCGTCTTTTCACAGATAATTAATAATAGCGTAATCTTTTAGACGAATTTAAAACAATTATTAAGATGATCTGCAAGTACTTAGTTGTTCCGGGTCAGAATTTTTGAAAAATTAGTTTAAATTTTCATAAACGCACCAGTCCATACAGGAATTTATCCAAATATGGGACAATAAACAAAATAGCCCTAAAATTTTTGATCATACGTCAACACCACAATGTTAAAAACTGCAGGGAACGGCCATGTGAGACCATAATTATATATATTACTAGTATTTGCGCGTTGCGCGAGCTGCAAGCAGCTCGCGGGGTCGTGTTTTGTAGAAGTATTTCTTACCTTACCTAATAAAATTTTGAGAATCCATATGAATTTTTAAATGAATTGGAAAATCCATAGTCCTTAAAAGGTTTTGTAAATTATATAAAATATTTTTAATATTCTGAAAACCCTTCTAACTAATTCAATAAAAAAAAGAAACAAAATTAAAAAAAAAACAAAATAAATTGAGAATTCCTTAGGATATTAGAATTTAAAATGTCACTTACGGGATATCTTCCGTGATTATTTATGATTTTGAGTTCCCGATATTTCGACGCTGTTGCAAGCGCCATGATCGCGGGATGACTGGAGAGTGCGGGTGGATGGAAATAAATTGTTAAGAGCAGACAAATCTGTCTACCCTCTTTCTCTGTCTCTTGCTACGCGCACTCCTGGAACTCGACACTAAGTCACGGCAAAACACACTCACAGTATCACCAAGTTGAAAGTCTTTATTATGATGCCGGATCCCACTTTTCCAAATAATCACGGAAGATATCCCGTAAGTGACATTTTAAATTCTGAAAATAACCGTGATAGCCTAAAACAGTGTTCCTTAGGATAGTTAAAAGAATTTTAAAATCCGTTAGAACACTTAAAAAAAATTTAAAACCCCTTAGGAACTCCTTAATCCAATCTAAAACCTTATTAAAAACTCAGAAGGGATAAGGGGCCACTTTGAAAAATGGTTTTTACTTTTCCGAGCCTCCTCTATACGAATCCGTAAAAAAAAGAACACGCGTCTCTTAGTGTCTGAGATACGATTGGGAGGGGAGGGGGGAGCCAAAAAGCAGAGGCTTAGTATTTTTGCCCTACTCATGAGAGTTACTTGTAAGTTTGCTTGTCGTCACCCCTGAGTTACGCTTCATCCACTCAACCTTCGTTACGTCCCATGATGAAATTGATGAACATTTCGAAAATTATCAAAGCCGCCATTTTGGATTTTAATTTTGACCTCACTATCGGCTTTAGCATCCTCGAAAACCGTGAAAACGACTCCCATGATGAAATTGATGAACCATTTTGACCTTGCCATCGGTTTCAGCACCCTCGAAAACCATTAAAACGACACCCATGATGAAAACACAAAAACTATCCATCACAAAAAAAAAAATTCAATTCCAAACCAAACAAAACAAACTTTTCAGTTTAGATAAAAATTGGATATTTCAAATATTATTGTGTTAGGTACGCGCTTACTGCCCCTCGAACACTGCATTTTTTGCAGTCGCCATCTTGGATTTTGATTTTGACGTCACTATCGGCTTTAGCATCCTCGAAAACCATGAAAGCGACTCCCATGATGAACAATTCGTAAATTTATATCGCAACCGCCATCTTGGATTTGGATTTTAACTTCACTATCGGCTTTAGCATCCTCGAAAACCATGAAAACGACTCCCATGAATAACAATTCGAAAATTATCGCAGTCGCCATCTTCGATTTTGATTTTGACCACACTACCAGCTTTAGCATCCTCAAAAACCATGGAAACGACTCCCATGATGAAATTGATGAACAATGCGAAAACTATAGCAGCCACCATCTTGGATTCTCATTTTGACCTCGCCATCGGTTTTAGCACCCTGGAATACTATGAAAACGACTCCCATGATGAAAAATTCGAAAATTATCGCAGCCGTCATCTTGGATTTTGATTTTGACCTCACTATCGGCTTTAGCATCCTCGAAAACCATGAAAACGACTCCCATGATGAACAATTCGAAAATTATAGCAGCCGCCATCTTGGATTCTCATTTTGACCTCGCCATCGGTTTTAGCATCCTCGAGAACCATGAAAACGACTCCCATGATGAACAATTCGAAAATTATCGCAGCCGCCATCTTGGATTCTCATTTTGATCTCGCCATCGGTTTTAGCACCCTCGAAAACCGTGAAAACGACTCCCATGTAGAAATTGATGAACAATTCGAAAACTTTAGCAGCCACCATCTTGGATTCTCATTTTGACCTCGCCATCGGTTTTAGCACCCTTCAATACCATGAAAACGACTCCCATGATGAACAATTCGAAAATTATAGCAGCCGCCATCTTGAATTCTCATTTTGACCTCGCCATCGGTTTTAGCGTCCTCGAGAACCATGCAAACGACTCCCATGATGAACAATTCGAAAATTATAGCAGTAGCCATCTTGAATTCTCATTTTGACCTCGCCATCAGTTTTAGCACCCTTGAATACCATGAAAACAACTCCCATGATGAAAAATTCGAAAATTATCGCAGCCGCCATCTTGGATTTTGATTTTGACCTCACTATCGACTTTAGCACCCTCGAAAACCATAAAATCGACTCCCATGATGAACAATTCGAAAATTATAGCAGCCGCCATCTTGGATTCTCATTTTGACCTCGCCATCGGTTTTAGCGTACTCGAGAACCATGCAAACGATTCCCATGATGAACAATTCGAAAATTATAGCAGCCGCCATCTTGGATTCTCATTTTGACCTCGCCATCGGTTTTAGCGTCCTCGAGAACCATGAAAACGACTCCCATGATGAACAATTCGTAAATTTATATCGCAACCGCCATCTTGGATTTGGATTTTAACTTCACTATCGGCTTTAGCATCCTCGAAAACCAAAAAAATGACTCTAATGAATAACAATTCGAAAATTATCGCAGCCGCCATCTTGGATTTTGATTTTGACCTCACTATCGACTTTAGCACCCTCGAAAACCATAAAATCGACTCCCATGATGAACAATTCGAAAATTATAGCAGCCGCCATCTTGGATTCTCATTTTGACCTCGCCATCGGTTTTAGCGTCCTCGAGAACCATGCAAACGACTCCCATGATGAACAATTCGAAAATTATCGCAGCCGCCATCTTGGATTTTGATTTTGACCTCACTATCGACTTTAGCACCCTCGAAAACCATAAAATCGACTCCCATGATGAACAATTCGAAAATTATAGCAGCCGCCATCTTGGATTCTCATTTTGACCTCGCCATCGGTTTTAGCGTCCTCGAGAACCATGAAAACGACTCCCATGATGAACAATTCGAAAATTATAGCAGCCGCCATCTTGGATTCTCATTTTGACCTCGCCATCGGTTTTAGCGTCCTCGAGAACCATGAAAACGACTCCCATGATGAAATTGATGAACAATTCGAAACCTATAGCAACCACCACCTTGGATTCTCATTTTGACCTCGCCATCGGTTTTAGCACCCTTGAATACAATGAAAACAACTCCCATGATGAAAAATTTGAAAATTATCGCAGCCGCCATCTTGGATTTTGATTTTGACCTCACTATCGACTTTAGCACCCTCGAAAACCATAAAATCGACTCCCATGATGAACAATTCGAAAATTATAGCAGCCGCCATCTTGGATTCTCATTTTGACCTCGCCATCGGTTTTACCGCCCACGAATACCAGGAAAACGACTCCCATGATGAACATTAATCGAAAATTATCGCAGAGGCCATCTTGGATTCCGAGATACGATGGGGGGAGGGGTGAAGGGGGGGAGTGGGGTGAGTTTTGAAAAATGATTTTGACATACTCTGGGCCCCATGATACGAATCTGAAAAAAAAAATATGTTCCATGTCCCTTCTGAGATCCGCCTAAAGGGGGGAAAAGGGGGTCAAGAGGGGGAACTTTGAAAAAATGTTTTTTTCTTTTCCGAGCCTCTTCTATACGAATCCGAAAAAACCCAACACGGGTCTCTTAGTTTTTGAGATACGATTGGGAGGGGGGGTGAGGCCAAAAAGGGGAGGCTTGGTACTTTCGCCCTACTCAGGAGAGTTACTTGTAAGTTTGCTTGTCGTCACCCCTGAGTTACGCTTCACCCACTCAACCTTCGTTACGCTACGGAGGTCGCCGGCTCGCTTCGCTCGCCACCTCCCCCCTTCGCTCCACTCGGTCTCGCAGGTTCGCTCCACTCAGGACCTACCTACCACCGGAAAGCTATCGTGTCCTCATCCCTACGCTTCGCTTTACCGCTACATAATTTTTCCGAGATACGATGGGGGGAGGGGTGAATGGGGGAGAGGGGTGAGTTTGGAAAATTGATTTTAACATACTCTGGGCCCTTTGATATGAATATGAAAAAAAAAATGTTGCAAGTCTGTTAACTTCCAAGATCCGCCTAAAAGGGGGAGAAGGGGGGTAAGGGGGGGAACTTTGAAAAAAAGTTTTTACTTTTCCGAGCCTCCTCTATACGAATCCATAAAAAAACAAAACACGGGTCTCATAGGTTCTGAAATACGATTGGGAGGGGTGGGGGAGGCCAAATAGGGGAGGCTTGGTACTTTTTTGGTACTTTGGCCCAACTCGCGAGAGTTACTTGTAAGTTTGCTTGCCGTCATCCCCGAGTTACGTTTCACCCACTCAACCTTCGTTACGCTACGGGGGTCGCCGGCTCGCTTCGCTCGCCACCTCCCCCCTTCGCTCCACTCGGTCTCGCAGGTTCGCTCCACTCGGGACCTACCTACCACCGGAAAGCTATCGTGACCTTATCCCTACGCTACGCTACGCTTCGCTTTACCGCTACCTAGTTTTTGCGATATACGATGGGGGGAGGGGTGAAGAGGGGGAGAGGGGGGAGTTTTGAAAAATGATTTTAACCAACTCTGGGCCCATTGATATGAATCTGAAAAAAAAAATGTTGCAAGTCTGATACCTTCCGAGATCCGCCTAAAGGGGGGAGAAGGGGGGCGAGGGGGGGGAACTTTAAAAAATGGTTTTTACTTTTCCGGGCCTCTTATATACGAATCCGTAAAAAAACAAAACACGGGTCTCTTACTTTCCGAGATACGATGGGGAGAGGGGTGAAGAGGGGGAGAGGGGGGAGTTTTGAAAAACGATTTGGACCAACTCTTGGCCCCTTGATATGAAACTGAAAAAAAAAATGTTGCAAGTCTGTCAACTTCCGAGATCCACCTAAGGGGGGGAGAAGGGGGGGCAAGGGGGGGAACTTTGAAAAATGGTTTTTACTTTTCCGAGCCTCCTCCATACGAATCCGTAAAAAAACAAAACACAGGTCTCTTATTTTCCGAGATACGATACGGAGGGGGGGAGGGGGGGCGAAAAGGGGAGGTTTGGGATTTTTCCCATACTCACGAGAGTCACTTGTTTACGAATC
The DNA here is from genome assembly GCA_954870645.1 of Agrotis clavis. Lineage (NCBI taxonomy): Eukaryota > Metazoa > Arthropoda > Insecta > Lepidoptera > Noctuidae > Agrotis > Agrotis clavis. The sequence continues at coordinate 2,383,880 of OX940931.1, read as the reverse complement.
TACCAAAATATACCCACCTCCCCCTTCACCATCTGGGAGAACAATTCTGTCAGTCAGTGAGTGAGTGGTAATCGAGCTTTATATAGTATAAAATCGAGCTTTATATAGTATAATAAATTAATTAAATATACTAGCTTCTGCCCGCGACTTCGTACGCGGATCCTGTTGCTTATGCCAGCGGCAACGGGGTCGTCAAAATCGAAGATCTGAAACGTCTGATGTCAAATTCTAAGAACCTGGGTACGGGAAAACAACGGGATGAGCGATTCCAGACGTTCCAGATTTTTCATTTTTGTAAGTCAACAGGAAATGCCCATCAGGTTAAACAACTCTTGCTAAGATGTCATCATTCCTGTATATTTTTATTATAGTGTAGCTGGGCTCTTGGAGTTCCACATCAGGTGTTCCAGATCTTCAATTTTTATGCGACAACAGAGAGTGCTCATCAGGCTGAACAACTCTTGCTAAGACGTCATTACTGTGTATGTTATAGTGTAGCTGGGCTCTTCGAGTTCCACATCAGGTGTTCCATATCTTCAAATTTATTCTCTCAGCAGAAAATGCTCATCACGTGGAACAATTTTTTCTGTGGCGCTATTTTTGTATCTCTTATAGTTTAGCTGATCTATTGCAGTTCAGCATCAGGTGTTCAAGTTTCCAAGATAAATTATAGCCTATAATATGTTGCCCAGACTTAATACCTATACAACAAAAAAAAAACAATCAAATCCGTTCAGTAGTTCTGAAGATTAACGTGCACAAACACTGCTTATCTACAATTTTTATTATATGTATAGATAGATGACTTATTGAGCGAACTCCGTCCTACTGACAAGGGAATTGCACATGGCGAAGTTTTTTTTGCCCACCATATGCAGTAAATGTTATAAGTTGTCGTACTGTTGTTGTTCACAATACCTACGTCATAATAGGATCGCGGTCAATTAATGTCATGTCTTAATTAAGTGCAATGCAGCCAATCAGAAGCCTTTGTTCGTAGTTCTACATTTTGTTATTGTCGTCCATTAATGGAGTTTTTATTTAACGACAGAGAATTCTTACACTTCATTTTCATAGTAAAGAACAGGACTTTGTCTGATTCTTACAAACCTTGCCTGGCTTCTTTTAGGTGAAGATATCCTACAAGGAATTCCACCTGTATCGGGGGGCGTTTAAAAACATAGAAACATACATACACAATCACCTAGACCCGGAAAAACTACCTGTTGACCAAAGAATCATTTGTTCTATGCAGGAATTGAACTCAAGATATTCAGCGCAGCAGCTAATTGCTCAGCTACTGCACCAACTCTGCCGTAGATTCTTATTTATTAGATTAGAACAGGTTCCAAATTGAATGAATGTTTCAGCAGCCCGAATCCACAGTTAGGAACTCCCCGTAGTCACGTTTTGTCACTTAGACAACGTTTGCTTATCGTGATATTAACAGTTTAAGTGAGTTCACACTTCAATGACTTATTCTATATTTACTGCTCTTGGCAATATTGTAAAATATATTGGCTATAATATGACTAGGCAAAAACCATATACGTCAGAAATAAGGTGTAAAAGCTGGTATGGCAAGAAACAGGGGGATCTTTATGAGGGCAGCCAAAGGCTCCGTGGATATGATTTGTCCCCAACCCCAGCCCCTTTTGAAAGCATAGCAATAGTTGCTCAATAAATAATTATATAATACACATGCCCTTTGTTTCCAAGATCGCAGTGCCCTTTTGAAACAGTCCTGGGACCCACGGTCGGTCTCTACCTGGAATTATTGACATGATGTGATGTCTATCAAAAAAGTATGGAAGAAGAAAACATACAGAATATGATATGAAAAACTGACCACATTTAGCTGAAATGTATTTTAGTAAGGGAATATTTTTTGACAGTGAGATATGGATAAAACATGATTATTATGATGAATGAATTGGTCCAGTTGATATCATGCGGTCAGGATAACTTCCTTCCTAAAGTTTGCAGCTCCATGTTATTTATATTTAAATTATCACAAGAATAACGGAAATACTAAATTATAATGATATTCAGTTATTTTTTGTATCGAAATTGTACCAACTACTGAAAGATTTCCTTCTTCCTCTATTTGTACCTCCATTCGGTATTTATCTATCATCGGTGTTGGTGTCAGTCAACATTAGAGGTGGTTGGCTATAATGTAGAACTAGTAATGACATATTTTCTCTTTTGTCTTAAAAAAATACTTATTCTTTCACATTTCACTACAGTTACCATCTTTGCTAGCCATACATCCTTCACACAATCCATCTATCATTTCCTTTATGTACTAATATTATAAAGGTCAAGATTTTGTTTGTTTGAACGCGCTCATCTCAGGAAATACTGGTCCGAATTGAAAAAAATATTTTTGTGTTGTACAGTCCATTTATCGAGAAAGGCTATTGGCCACAAAACATCACGCTAGGATCTAGAGGAGACCAGCAACGGAGGTGAAACCATTGGCAACAGCTAGTGCCATACATCGTATCGACGAACTCGTTACACTTCGATCATCATCATATCAGTCGTAGACGTCCACTGCTAAATATAGGCCTCCCCTATAGACTTCCAATAGGACCGATTGGAAGCGGCTTGCATCCAGCGTGATCCTTTGGTCTTCATAAGATCGTCTGCCCACCTTGTGGGTGGACGTCCTACGCTGCGCTTGCTGGTGCGTGGTCTCCATTCGAGAACCTTACGGCCCCATCGGCCATCAGTTCTGCGCGCTATATGGCCTGCCCACTGCCATTTCGACTTGCTAATTCGTTGGGCTATGTCGGTAACTTTGGTTCGTCTACAAATCTGATTTCTGATCGATTGTCTTTTGTTAATTATTAGCACAGTGCCAGTAACGTAATCACAAGAGTCATATTATATTATGATCAGTAGCCATGTAGGTCAGACAGTGTGGTCGCAAGTTTACATCTACTCGCCTTACAACGATCCCATGGATCAAGTTCAGTTTGTACAAGCTTCAAAGAAAACTAGTCTTTTCGATGTGGGATATAGAGTTCAATATTTGCCGAGTATGGTCTGACAGTTGCAAGCAAAACTGAACTTTATTGCACGGTTTTAGGGAGGTTTTATATTCCCGTGTCTGGTATCTCCCATACCAGCTAAAATGAACTTTGTGTAATGTTGGATAGAGTTCAATATTGCTGTTTAAGTGTTAGTGACAATGCTTGACCTTAGTTGTTTTAAAAGTCATTGCATACATGTACTGTAATAATAATATATACTTTCATATTATTAAATGGCGTGAGATTATACGTGATGTAATGGAGACAGGTGTATTGTTACATGCACAACTGCATTAATGCAGGTATTTCAAGGGAATTTTTGCTGTTATAATCAATCAGTTTGGTATGCAGTTGGGTATTTGACACACACCATCTAACTAGCCTTTTCCCAACTATATTGGGGTCGGCTTCCAGTCAAACCAGATGCAGCTGAATCAGTATTTTACATGGAGCGACTGCCTATCGGACCTCCACAACCAGTAACTGGACACTACGATACCCCATGGTAATATTGGTTGTCAGACTTTAGTGCTTCTGACTTACAGTAAGGACTATCAAAGATCTACAAATGACAGCGGAAACCAACGGCTTTACGTGCTTTACCGAGTTTTGAAGTTATAAAACAAATACAGGGCCTTTAAATACACTTATTCCTGTTGACCTATATGGTTTTACTTTTGTCCATGCTGGGCCAAACGTTTATGAGAGCGTTATACATGCTTATGTAAAATTTTCATATAATATAGATTACAATAATATTAAGTAGAATTTAAAAAAATATTACTCAAACCATTCCATTTTGGAGTAACACAACGAACGAGTTGCATCCAAAAAAAAAATCTGAGTAAATAGAACGTTGGAAAACAAAAGAATTTAGCCGTGGCTAGCCAAAGACGCCATTATTCCCAAAAAAAAAAAACAAACAAAAGAAGATCATGTTGTTTCTAGATCATTCTCCTTCAACGAACTATTCAGGCGACTGACCCTCCCTCGTCATAGGTTATTGCCGCGTACTACGTTAGTAGAGCGTGCCATGGAGAAAATGCTCTAAATATAGACGAGTCGTGAATCAGCTGGTGTACATCATCCGCTGGTGATGTGATGTTAGTTGTAAACGTCAAATGATGAATGGATTTCTGAGTATTTAATAGATGCTGGCTGAAAACATTCACAAGCTCTGAATAATAATTATCATCAGCTTCTACTTTCTTTTTTCTTCAACTTTTGGCCAGCCTTTACTGAGTGTAAAATCTTTATACTCAGGTTATCAATGCCCCAGCCAATCAAAATGGGACAGTTTTTTTTTCAAAATCTTTTCCAGCTTTTGTGGTTTTGTGTTATATCTATTCAGTTTCTTCTGACCACTTTAACTGCATCTATCCCTTAAATAACATCACTTTCAGCTTTTAGTAATACATTATTGGACAAAGGTTTCCCAATCGCACAACATTCAAGTTCTAGATTCGCAGCAACTCTTTAACACACCAATTTAACCATTTTATGAACTTTTGAATTGTCAACAAATAAAACTACAGTCCGGTCACAAGGCATAATAGAAGTAGATCTCTACGGAAAAGAATATGGGCCTGAGAAACCCTTTAGCTGAGGTCTTGCGCAGATCAATCGATCCGCATCTAAGTTCTCAATAGCAACATTTGACAATAGCTAGCAAAGCCTAAAAACGTGATTGATGGGTAAAATTGTAAACTTCTCTAACCATGATTAAATAAAAAATACCTGCATATTTCAATCTAGGTCAGATAAATAACTTTAGGTAATTTTATTTCTCGATCATTTACAATCCGAGATAATTGTCGTAAACTGAATGCCAATATTTTATTCTGCACGTAATAGACTATTGTTCTTTTACTCAGGATGATGCAGTTAATCGATGACGCAATCTAGACCATTGAATTGTTCTGCTCAAGAGCAGATTTTTTAAATATCTCTCCGTTAGTAGCTCCGTTTGATAATATTAATGTTAAAGTTATTCGTATGTTTAATACTCAATCATGCAAAATCAGTTAGGTACAGTAGTGTATGATATTTGGCAAATATAGTTTTTAAAAGGATTACATACTTTTACGTTCCCATTACTTCCCATAGGAAATAATTACCAAACCGTGCACTGGCAGGCATAAGACCAGGGGTTTGGAAACTTTTTCAGTAAACTCCACGAAACCAGAGCACGTGAATCTGATTTTGAAGTTTCAATGAGACTATCTTCATCTTTCTGGTGGATCTTGTATATAGAAGGAATTTTGGATCCACGCAATATTGATCCGGACAATGGTCGCACGTCACAGCACTGCCCTGGAGCCTTACCACGAGCTCTTAACGCGATGCAGTTTAGGCTGTGGGAAAGAGACAGAGCTTTACAAGTCGTCTAGTGCCATCTCTTTCCTACAGCCTAAACTGGATCTGAGGCCTTTCCACGATCTCTTAACGCGATCCAGTTTAGGCTGTGGGAAAGAGACAGAGCTATACAAGTCGTCTAGCGCCATCTCGTTCCCTGAGCGTAACCTGTACTCTACGGCGCACAGTTTGAGAACCCCTACATTAGACGACAAACGCTTTTTTTTGGTAAAATCATGTGTCCTCCCACCCCGGGCAGGGCGGGAGGGACTGTCAGACTTGTACTGACTAAAAGCCACGGTGTCCTTCAATAGCCCTTTATGTTCCGGGGTCACGAATCAAATCAAATCAAAACGTTTATTTCAACTAGGCCAATTACAGGCACTTATGAATTGTCAAAAGACATAAAATAAAACAATAACAAAAATAGTTATGGTGCTACAGTCCCAGTCACAAGACATAAAAACTGTGAAAGTACCGTAGGTGCTCATTCCAAAGCGTAGATCTCTATGGAGAAGAATGAGCAAGAAACTCCATGGACACTCTTTTTCAATCGCCAAAATTATTACAAAACTTTTGTTACATCATTCATCATCAGATGGTACATTATGTGAGAACGATGTGGCAAGTTAATAGTGTCCATAGTAAAATAAAAAGACAATTCAAAATAAAGTTACTAATAATTAAAATAGGCCGTGGCAGCTAAGAGATGACCAGTCCCAACTGACAGCGCCCGTTCACGAACATGACACATATATCAGCACCATTCAGCTCAACCATTTTGAAGGGAACTAAATGATCCGACATACACGCCACCATCAGCGAGACCTTTGAGTGAGCATGACATACTCTCAACTGCCAGAGTCATTCAAGTCAATGAAAGACGTAGGTTTCTAGTCAAAGATAGCTCTGAAGTACATGGTACTCACACAATGCTGGCTATGAGGCTATATAATACTAGATGAATACACTCTATACAATGCAAAAGATAATTTTACATTCTTCATCTGCTCCGACAATTTTTAAAAAATCAAGAAAACCTACGACTGTCGTACTTAGAAAATAAAAAAAAAATACACACTAAAAGACAAGCAATAAAATGTAAAGTAGGACAACAATGTCCGTAAATCAAATGAAATAATAAAACAAATACAAACACATAAAATAAAACAAGATGACTTAACTAAGTCATAAAAAAAAAAAATATAAACAATTATATGAACACATATAACTAGTCTGGAAGAAAGAATAGAAAAAAAAGAGAACTAAAAACATCTGGGAAAGAGCATGAAAGCCGTCTTAACTTCAACAGAGTGACCAGCTGTTATTATCCACTAAGTAATCGTTTATGGAATAATATGCCTTAGAACAAAGGATGGATTTAATCTTTGATTTAAACTCATTAAACGGCAAGTCTAGCAATGACGAAGGCAATTTATTGTAGAATTTTATACCAAGGCCTACAAATGAGTTATGAACCTTATGAAGTCGGTGAAAAGGAACACGTAGGTGGTGCTTATTTCTCGTGTTAATAGTGTGAAAATCACTGTTTTTGGTATATAGGTGTAAATTCTGCCTAATATATATTATAATGTTGGCAAAGATGAATTGAGATGCCACCGTCAGAATGCCGATCTCCTTAAACAAATCCCTCAGAGAAACTCTAGTACCCAGCTGGTAAATTGCCCGAACAGCTCGTTTTTGTAAGACAAATATATTTTGAATATCAGCCGCTTTGCCCCACAATAAAATGCCGTAGGACATAACGCTGTGAAAATAACTAAAATAAACTAATCGAGCTGTATCAACGTCTGTGTACTGTCTTACTTTTCTGACAGCGTAGGCAGCCGAGCTTAATCTTCCCGATAAACTTGTTATATGCGGGCCCCATTGAATTCTAGAATCTACTTTAATACCCAGAAACACGGCTGAGTCAACAGTTTCAAGTACTTCATTATTTAGAACAATGTTAGGACCTAGATTTGTAACATTTGGCAAGGCGAACTTTATACATTTCGTTTTTTTGGCATTTAGGACTAAGTTGTTAGCAGAAAACCAATCCGTGACCAATGATAATGCGGTGTTAACTTCGTCAAATTCTTGTCTGTTTCTATCAACTTTAAATATAAGAGATGTATCATCTGCAAACAGTACAATGTCACAAATGCCCTTTAAAAGATATGGCAAGTCATTGATATAGACCAAAAATAAAAATAACAACACGGTAAGGAAATAAGTCCCGCGACCCCGGCAGGCTTTGGCCCTGTGAGAGGGGGCCCCGTCATTTTGCTGACGCTCTTTGAAGCGCGCGTGGAACACGACGCGCCGTCGACCCGGGCATGGTCCATGGTCGGACAGCGAGTTGCCCTTTACTCGCTGTCCGCATGCCCGCGCCTACGGTGACACCCGGGCGTTTCTTCCCTCCCTATCCCTCACAGGTACCTCCCGAAACTTCCGTGTCCGGCGAGGACCTGCGTCATCCGATAGGTCAGGACGCCGTGACGTCTCTCCAGCCACTCCTCAAAGAGGGGTCTTACCGCCGCGATTGCGGCGTGCCCGAGACGATAAACGCTAGGCCTAGTAAATCGATAAAATGTTACCTGTGGACGGCGGCCGGTAAGGCCTCACGTTGGGGACTGTGGTGGGGGAGGCCGGAGCCCTCGCCGGGTACTCATCATCATCCAAGAACACCTGCTCGCTCAGCTCCAGCGCCAGTTCTGTGTCACTGCAAATGTGACAGTACTTTAGATGGGGTTGATGATAACTTAAGGGGGATGCTCCAACCAGCCCGCGAAATTCAATTTTTTTTACGTTTTTTGCAATTTGCAGGCCAGTGACATGTTGTAGCTTTTTAAATATATGAGTTGCGGTAATAACAAGTATAATTTTAAATATAAAAATTATCAAAAAACTCGCTCCATCAGCTCTCACATAGAAAAGGTGCATTATTTTAAAATCTCCGAAATCTAACTACGATGCACCTTTTCTATGTGAGAGCTGATGGAGCGAATTTTTTGATAATTTTTATATTTAAAATTATACTTGTTATTACCGCAACACATATATTTATAAAGTTACAACATGTCACTGGCCTGCAAATTGCAAAAAAACGTAAAAAAAATTGAATTTCGCGGGCTACATCGAAGCAATCACCTTAAAGAACGAGTGTACTAAGGCCCTTTCACGATTTTGGTCTATGCTGTAAGCAGTGCGACGGGAATTCACCACTGGCGGCGCCTCGTGGTGTGTTTCAAACTTTTCTATACATTTGATCTTAACGCTCGCCACTCCGCTCACAGCGGCAAAATCGTGAAAGGGCCGTGTTATTTGCGTGGTCAGTATGAGAGAACGTTATGTCTACACAACAGGAGCAAAAAAGGCGTCATTAAATTCGTTTTGGTTTGGACAATGCTTCGGACTATTCGATTTTATTGCATGGACAAAGTTGATTATGACCAGCTCAACTACAAAATCAATCAAGAGTAAATGCGGCGACGAAGGTCACTCGTTTGACTGGGGTTGGATATGCGATAGAATAGTGAAGATTATTTATTTTGGATGAGTCTCTAGGCCAGATCTAAGGCTGGGTTACGATCTAACTCACGTCTGATTTACGACACCAAGCTTTTTGCGTGTAGTCCTAGCCTAGGCTACCAGCATAATGCTAGTATCAAGATAAGTCTCAGACTCTCAACATACTTAAATCGATAAGAAACCAGTCCTATCTTGGCCATGACCTAAGACCTAAAGGCGTGCCAGAGGCAACATTATTGCCACCGTTAGCCAGTGTCATAATTAATAGATGACGTTGATGTATCGTGCGGTTAACACCCCAGCTACAGTGCAAACATACGTGACGTATGCCCGCCCTCTAAAGACCCAGTTTCCACTGCGAAGAAGAGACGTATGGAAATCGATCAATTACGTTTTTTTTTTTACTTATATTTTGTCATGTCGCTCTCATAGACTTCCATTAATACCTCTAAGCAATTTTCGGAGCGGAGAGGAGACGGAATAAGATTTAATAAATCACAGGATACGAGAGACGATTTGAATTTAGAATAGGCGACTAGTCGTCGCACCAGCGGTTTAGGAGCAGAAAGCCTAATTCGCAAAATGGCAAATTCTCTAAAAAACTAGTTCTCGAAATGGCGAACCGCACCAGCGTTTTCTAGGTCTCTTTCGGCAACGACGCCTATTCTAAATTCAAATCGTCTCTCGTGTCCTGTGATTTATTAAATCTTCTTCCGTCTCTTCTCCGCTCCGCTTTGGAGATGGAAACTGAGCCTTAAACAATGAGATTTTCATATTTCGGCTGTCAGTCGGGTGTTGAAAATCCCGCAGTGTGTGAATCTCGGCATGAATTTAGATGTTGCCAAGTATTAGTGAAATTAGTTAATAGTTGCAAGTAGAAACATTCCAACATTTAAGAACAATTCATGCAAATGATGTGATTGTTGCGAGTTCAGTGACATAAAGATATGTGTAGGTACAATATTATGCAGATTAGCTTGCATCGGCGAACTTTACTCATAAATATAAGTTATAGAGAATTGAGATAACTTGAGTATTGCATATTGAGGAGATAAGGTAATACTTATCGATCTTCTCGTTTTCAATTGAAATTGATATTCAATTTATTCGTAAATGCCCAATAACTGGCCCTGACCTACTACAAGTTGTAGGTCGTGGACCGAACCTAAGGTTTTACTGTGTGTGTTAAAAGTTGAAAAAGAGCTGACTTGGAACAAAAAAAGGTGGATTGAACTTAAATGTCACCGCCCAACACTTAAAATTAAATGCAGTTAAAAAAAACGCTGACGTGTGAACAGATACATGCATTTGTTCTATTTCGGCGCTTTTTTAACAACCACTAAAAAGCGCTCATGCTTATGGGGGCTGAGTATTTCAGTATCACTGCTCTCGAAATCCGGTCCTAGACTCAAGAATTAGAAGATATGTGAGATCCATTAATTAACACGCATTGGGCCTGCGAAATGGATTATTGCCCACTCCTCAAAGAGGAAAGCATTGAAAATAGTGGAGATCAATTCTCTACTATGAGTTTAACTGATTCTCAAACAATTTTAACTCTTGTTGTATGAACTTTAAAATTCTTTTTCTTTCAACATCATAATAAGACTAATCAGCAAATCAAACGCGTTTGACAATTTTAAAATTGTTCTTACAACAAAATGTGACTGACTTTTCATAACAAACCACGGAATTGCAAGTTGTACAAACATTTACCGACTAAGTGCAAACTAATGTTTATCAGTATCAGTCAGATAGCACTTTTATCAGTGATGGTAAGACCACGTAAACTGTGTTATCTCTCGCCAGAATTATGTGCGATAACATTTTGATAAGCGAGAGGTGTGTCTGTCTATAGAATATCGCCTAATGGACTTAGGGAAAAAAGATAAAAATAATATAGGCGAGCACCTCCATTAAACAAACATGGTATGTAGGTATATGTAGTATAGCATACAGTAGTGGCTCTACCTAGACATTTTTGTAATTATGCTTTTCTCGATTTCTATTTGAATTATTTTCTATATCGACTTTTTTTTGCGGTTTTAGTTTTTTTAACGAATACACAATAATAATATGTCTAATTTACCTGGGGAACAGAAAAATATGTCAAAATTGGTTAGGTACTTGGCAAGGTGACAGCCAAATTCCAAATTTTCTTTCCTTATATATTTAACAGTTTTTTTTTTACCGTATTACGATTATTTTAAAATACACACATTTATCTTAATAATTGATCTTATTCAATTGAATTAATTCATACATATTTTCCATAAAGATATAAAATGTACTAGCAAGAAACGCAACTCAAAGACAATGAAAATCTGTTGATTGGCTAAGTGCCAAAAAGATTCATCTCATTTTACAAGAAAATTCCATTCATAATATTATTCTCATTTTCTTAAAACACTGACTTATCTTTAAATATACAGAAATGATCGACATTGATAAGAATACCAAAAGGGTATAACTTTCTCAGAAGACTTCAGAATATACAAGGTTGGTCCAACAAGTAATCGACCATGGCATATAATAATCCTATACATATAATATTGATTGTAAGAAAGACTACCTAGAAGTAGCCGAAATCAATAAAAATGCTCACAAAATAAAAAGTACTGAACCAAATTGGATGAAATTTTTATGGGACCACACTGCAAGTATACTGCATCGAACAATAAAAGAATCACACTAATCAGACTAGAAACCTCGGAGTAATCGATGTACATTTGTAAAAAAAAAACCGACCGAATTGAGAACCTCAACCTTTTTTTGAAGTCGGTTAAAAAAGTTACTAGGTTTAAATTTGGAATTGGATAGTTTTCTTTTTTTTCTAATTTTTTATTTATGACTCTGACTCACTAGCTCCGAAACCCTATAATCCACTTCCATACTCCATTTAATTCCTCGATCAGTGAATTATTTAGTTAGTTCAATATATCCTACTTTTAGAACAACTAAGGCTTGTTCTTCCCATCAAAGTGAAGTCGCTTCGGATTTACGGAGAGATAAACTAAGACTTTTTTTATCTTTGGTAAAACAGTAATACTTTTATTTGGTTAAGAGGTGCAACCTTGTCTCTTCACTGATGACTGAAACTGTTCATTGAAAACAAGTCTCAGATTTGATAACAAATTGTTTGATTTACCTTAATTTATTTCAATCAAATTATTTAAACAAGTATTATAAATTATTTCGCAGCCATATTTATCTTTTTTTTAACTTTATGTAACGGAATACAGTTGTTACTGTGAATAATAATAAAATCTTAATTATTATTTCTTTTGTGTAAATCGTGAATAGAATACCATCCTTTAGAATAATAGTCCAAATATTTTTTTAATTATTTGCAAAAATGTAAAATAAAGACAAATATTGTAATTAGTGCACTATCATTTCTCTTTATCTCGTAAAAGTTCATGCAATTACAGTTATCACAAACAATGTTGTTAGTGGACATTTATAGAAGTTTATTAATATGTTACACAGTGCAGTAAGAGGCAGTGATGCAAATATTTCATTTCTTCATTAGTAGGGCAACATACTTGTTCCTTCAATATCTTTTATGCTAATGTTTCCACTTCCAAGGCGCTCAGCAATTCTAAAATTTTGGTGCTATATTACCAGAACTTATCAACATTCCTTGTTTTTATAAAAACAAAACAACAAAAGATTAATATTTTATCATGGCGCAAATCAATCGATAATATATATTTCAATTGAAACTGATATTATTATTTAATCGCTGTAAATAATCAATATTTACATTAACATAGATGTTTTTGAGTCACACTGGCAATTGAGTCCTTTGACTACTCTGCCAGTGTGGTGTAGTGACGGCTGCATAGCGAGTTGAGCCATGTTAACTTTATATGAGTAAAGTAAAAAGACAGACTACTACCCCCTTATTAATAAAACGAAGGAAAGTTAAGCCAAGATTAATCCTTAAAAATATATGGTTAGTCCGAAGATTATCCAGGTTGTAACTTTAGTCCACGTTTATTAATAAGGGGGTTAATGTTTACCTGAAATAACCTCTGACTAACTTGTCAAAGTACAATAGCTTGCTATTTTATGCCAGAGCCTCAATATATCAAGTTTCAAAATAACATTAGATCCACAATGTTCCAGTTTTTTTCCACTGAAATGCTGCTATTCAAATGGAAATAAATTCCTAGATATGCTCAAAAAGTTTTTGCATTTGTTAACCCAATTCATGACTTGTGTAAGGTTATTATATGTATAGGCAATTCAAAATAATGCTATCATGACTCTGGAGGACTTCACCTGAGAAGCGGGTGAAACTGCAGGGTAGAGTTAGTATGAGAAAATGACCTATACTTGCATAGCTTGTTATCTTTTTTTTAAAGCTAGATTCTGAAGGTTTTAAAGAAAATCAGTGTAAACTGAGTTTTAAAGGAAGCTTTAAAACAAAAATTTTAAGTTGCTTCTCTTTCTCTCCCTGCACTGTGATATTTACCTCTTTATCAGTTCAACAAAAACAAATAATTAATATGTTATCAACACTGTTATTTACTTACCTTTCTATCTTGTTTTATAAATTACTGTTATTGTTGTTTTGATACATACAAAACAATTTTGGAATTAAATAACATGCCTTTAGTTTTACCATTAGTGATAATGTGAGAGAAAATCTGTAAAGTATGTGATAAAAGTTCAAAACTTTTTGTTGCTTTTAATTTATAAAAATATCTTTGTCAATCTAAATTGATTTGAAAAAAGATCTTAAGTTTATTCAATAATAGATACCTGTTTTGAAACTTGATTAAAGGTCACTAACACGTTCAGATAAAAATAGAAGTATAACCACAGATAATAAATTTTTTAGATCAAGGTTATTTATATTCAGCTCATAGTTTTGCATTTATTTGCAAATAAAATTGTTTTTCAATGTTATTTGAAAATGTTGTTTTTCTATGTAAGTGTATAAATCAATGTAGAACGGCCATATTATCATTTAGATTAGTTTTATCAGTCCAAAACTGTGATAAAATAAATGTAAAAATGATGTTGCCATTATTCATACTTGATTATCATATTATGAAGGTCATTGCCAGTGTTTATACTTTTTGTTTAGTCAAGATTAGTCAACAAACATACTCGAAATGTCACCGGTCATGTGTGCATGTACTATCACTACAAAAAAGCTGTTGAACACAGACTGTGAGCACTCCAGTGCAAAAGCAACTTAATAATAAAACATTTCTAAGCACAAATAACATAAAATGCGTGTGATCACAGCACAGAAGCCGGCGGCTAGTCACACAGACGTCCTAACATCGTATTGACAGAATATCTTACGGGTTTGGGAAGATCAATGAACCTGTCTCCATATCTTGATATTGCCGAGTGTTGTCGCGCTAGACGGCGTGTTTGGGCACGTTCAGTGCCGACCACGTGTTTCCCCGACACGATTATTCAGCGAGAAGCGAGCTGCCAATGAACTAAAATAGTGATCTTCTAAAAATATCACAATGCGTGCAGAGGTTATAATGCAACGTTGCTTCCACGAATTATGATGGATTATGTTTAGCACAAAAACACGACACGCGAAAACACCTTGTAGACTGCACGATGACTAAGCCAACACTGAAAAACGATTCTTCAACAGCGCATTTTTTTTAACACGAGCCAGCTGTTTATATAAACATTTCAGAAGGTTAACACACTCGCTTTACCTATCGGAGCTGGCAGAGCTGGGCGTTTCGAATTTATTCAGCTTCCCAGCCATCACTTACAGTAGCTAGATCTGTTAATTTTATTGTGAAAACTGTGCTAATTTGGTAAAATTCACGACTTGTATGCACACGCAAGTAGATTAATTGACATTTGTCCGTTCAGAAACTACGTCATCGCATCTCCGACGCGTCATGCGTGGTCATGTCAAAAAAATCAATAAGAAAGAAAAGGTCAGAATTTCACAAAAATAAATGTCATAATTTTATTTTTTTCTAGGAAGTAATAATTACACAAGCTGAGTATTTTATCAAAAAGTTCGCTTATAAAGTGTTACTTGAAAACAATTTTGATTTTAAAGTATTTCATTGGGTTGTTTCCGAACGAATATATCGTTCCATTACATGTACGTGACTTTCATTATCAAGATTTTATGTGGCTTATTTTTTTTTAATTTACAAACACTATTTTATAAAATAAATCGTTGTCTTTTATTAATATCAAGTAAGGGTGAAAATAAAACATGAACCTTTAGCTAGCAGGTCGATTGACCTGTTAGGTGATTTTTCTAGATATAGAGCAATAAATCACTAAGTAGCCCGTAAGTAGTCTGGTAGTTGTCCACTGTTGGACGTAGGCCTCACCCCGGCTCCCAGGTAGTCAATTTGGCCTCCCACATCATTTCAACCGAACAATACCTGCATGAAATTAATGCTAAGTGGCTGAGCGAACGATTGCTGCGGGTGCGTGACGCGATTGTAATTCTCGCTTGGAACAAAATATTTTTAAGGCCTGCAGGTAATTGTTCCTAGTCTGGTAGTTTACTGATTTTTTTTTTATTTTCAACGATTTTATTATAAATGTCTGATGGGAAACTCGTGGCAACGAGTTTAGAATCAACATCAATCGTGACAAAATGGCAGTAGGTACCTAATCGTCCCCATTAGTGCCAGGTTGTCTATTGAATCGTTCGTTTTACTGTTCTAGAAAAAGAGAAAGCGGACCGATGAATGATATTCTTGGATTATTTATAAATTTATAATGTTAGGAATATGAGGCTTTTTTTTTGTCACACTCTGAATTGAACGCCTATTAGAATCATAACCATAGTTTCGGAAGCTTGAAGCTTTGCTATTAAATTTTGTAAGGCGCTTGATAAAATCATTTTTCTGTTTTTATTTGATCTCAACTCAATATTTGTAGTTAAAACAATAAATATTATGAGTGTAATGTTTTTGTTTATTTAATAAAAAATATATATTTAACGACTCTCACACTGAGGAGTGAGTAGGTAGGTATAGTTACCCAATTTAACAAAAAAATACACATCTTACGGTTTTTTACATCTTCCCTCGAATTATTACCATTCACGTGGGTCGTTGACGTTACCCCCGTCTTCCAAAGAAAAGTAAGTTTATTTCTCCCCATTGCCGGCATGGCATCGGGAAAATCTTCAATTTGGCCCAGATTTGAGGTAATCCTTTCTGATGGAGTAGCGCGCAACTATTCTTCGGATTGTTCTTTGAATAATGCATGAAAATATTAGTTGATTTTTCTTACCTTTGTGTGAACCAGACTGTCGAAATGAAACATTTTAAATTACTTAAGTATTTATGTTATTTGCAGGATATTCAAACAGCCAAGCGGTTATGTAGGTATTATAAGCCGGAGCATTGAAGAAAGGATTCTAAAATGGCGGCTTGTTATTGCGTTGACAGATAGTACAGTCAGCATTTAAGATTTCAAATTAAAGTTTTTTTCAAATTAATAATAATAAAAATAAGATTGGGTCACAATAATTTCTCAAACTTAACCTAACAATAAAACAAATTAAAACAACAAGAATCAACAGGCAACAACGGAAAAATATCAGAAAACTATAGTAAATATCCTTAAAAAAGAGTATAGACGGCACTAGTGTGCGAGCGAGAGAACACGATAAGCGCCGCCATTTATGAATCCTTTCTTCAATGAACCGGGTTATACCAAGTTTCAACAGGACAGCTCTGCTTAAGAAAAAAAGCGGCTGTGACATTCGGACGGACAGACAGACAGACATGAGGAATGTATAGGTAAGGGTTCCGTTTTTTCCATTTGGCTACGGAACCCTAAAAAGTATGAATGATTCTGTCATCTTCTTCTGTATTTGGTGATATTACACGACATTATCATATTGGCGACGGTTACACGTAAGGTATTTACTGTGATCCGTCAGTATAGTATTTATTGATGGATTTCAGTTTTTACTGATGGATTAATACACCAGCCTACACGTTCAATATTTATTACGTCAGTATTGTGTTCGGTCTCCTGCTGTTTAAACGTCTAAAATGGCAACAGAGCTGAAAATTAAAGGTTGCGTGGCTATTATTTTAGCACTTAGTTTAAATAAAAAGGTCAAGCGAAAGCGATGGGCAAAGAATCCAAACTAATATTATAAATGCGAAAGTAACTCTGTCTGTCTGTCTGTCTGTCTGTCTGTCTGTCTGTCTGTTACGCTTTCCCGCTTAAACCTCTCAACCGATTTTAATGAAATTTGGCACAGACAATCTTTAGACCCTGAGAAAGAACATAGGCTACCTTTTATTGCGAAAAAGGGGATGAAGAGGTTGAAATAGGGGTTGAAAGTTTGTATGGGATTTCTAAATTTTAAAAGATAAAACCATGAAACTTTATATTTAAGCACTTGATAAGATATATTTAAACATTTGTTCTAGCGTTTTTGAAATTTCGACCAGTGAGGGGGTGAAATAAGGGTTGAAAGTTTGTATGGGATTTTGTCATTTCTGGGGATAAAACCATGAAACTTTATATTTAGGAACATGATAAGAAATAAATAACAATTTGTTCTAGCGTTTTTGAAATTTAAAATCGTTTGTTCTAGCATTTTGAAATTTTTACCACCGTGGGGGTGAAATTCTACAAACGGAATTCCCGAAATTCGAACGGAACGGAACGGATTCGGAACGGGAACTACGAAGCCAAACTTTTTGTATACAAAATTTTAACCACTGAACCTAGGAACATCATATTTAGAAGTTTTGGGTGTATCAAGTTAAAAAAAATTGGCTTTTGAAGTTAAAGTTCCTTTTAACGAATAGGTACTCTGCATCGCCGCCGCTGCCGTCGGTCGTCGGTCGCCGTCGCGCACATTCGCCGAAGTGTGGCGGCAGGCAACGGCGCTGTCGTGTGGTGGGGGAGTGCACGAATCTAAAACCCCTTCTACACGATCAACCCGACCGCCTGACAGAGGTGAACTTGGTCGTGTCAACAGTACCCCACCGTCTAGAACGCTGTCGGCTGACGGCGCCCATATTTGTTCGCACACCGGACCAAGGTCACCTCTGTCAGGCGGTCAGGTCTGACCGTGTAGAAGGGGTTTAAAACCCCTTCTACACGGTCAGACCTGACCGCCTGACTTGGTCCGGTGGCGCCGTTGGTCGTGCGACCAAATATGGGCGGAGTCAATCGGGAGCGCAGCCGTCCCGACAGGCTGCGTCCGCGGTGGGACCCGACCGTCGGCCGACAGCGTTCTAGACGGTGGGGTACTGTTGACACGACCAAGTTCACCTCTGTCAGGCGGTCGGGTTGATCGTGTAGAAGGGGTAACTATGCCTACCCGAACGGGCAGACACGTGAGGGCAGACATCATTGTCGGACGCATACGATCAGAGAATGTCGAGTCCAAACAATCTCCACATTTTAACAAATAATAACAAAACAGCAAACGTTGTGTACAAAAATGTTTTAAATTAGGTCATTTTAAAATATTTTTGTACACAACGTGATGCTGACCCCTGGAAGTGTCTCTTGGACATAAGGGACCAACAAATTTTCCTGGGTACTTTCTGCCACTTAATGGAATACATAGGTACCTTATACCTACTGTAAACAGATATTTTATAATTTTTTTAAAAATACCTACTCTCTTTTAACCAAATGCTATACCCAAATCTATACCGTTCCATTAATATAATCCTTAATAATTATTCAAATTAATTTACTATAACTGTGTAAATGTTTGTTTCACGGCTAATTTGCTGAGCCGTTTGTCACAAAATTGGATATGGATAGTCTGAAATCTGAAAAACAACATAAGCTACTTTTTATCAAAACACCACGCGGGCGAAGCCGCGGGCGGAAGCTAGTTGGTTATAACAAAGGGAAAGGTACACACATTTGAATTTAATGGCAGAAATTAAATTACATGGTGAAATGGATGATTACGAGAATTATTTTCGAATGCCTGAACCCTGCTTTGAAGAACTTCTGACAATAATAACACCTTTTTTAACCAAACAAGGTAGGTACCGTGATGAGAAATTTACATTTTTTTGTAAATTTCCAGTAATTTTTGTAGTGCTTCTCCTTTTTTTATTAAATTTTTGTAATCTTTTGAAGAACTATCCCATATCTCTGGCAATACTTCTAAATTTAGGATAAATTCTTTTAAAACTTCCTGATCTTTAGTAAGTTTCGAGAGGGTGCGGGGCGGCGACAACGACGGTGCGTCCGTTGCCGCCATAAGATCCAAAAAGTCGTCCTCCTCCATTGCTAACAAACAACAGTAACGCGTACTGACGTGATAAATATTGACGCGAGGCTACACGATCAATATTTATCATAATCCGACGGATCATCAATACAGAATCAAGAAATCTAGAAATCCATGAATAAATAATGACATACATCAATACATTATGTTACACGTTAATTAAATACCACGATACGTCATTATTTACTGATGGATCACAGTAAATACCTTACGTGTAATCGTCGCCTTAGATTTTGCCTGATTTTGTCCCACATCGGATCTCTCTCTACCTTTTTAAAGAAAAATGAAAAGGCCTACTTACTTTACACAAAGTACTCATAATTCATTTCAATTTGATGACTCCACGCATGGTTGATCATCGTGAAATTGTTCGTTCACATTTTCACAAGCAATAAAATTATTCAGCAAAATCTGCATCACAGATTCGTTCCATTATACGGACGCATAACATAAAATAAGTAAATCCCGCCATTTTCCCCCGTCTCCCAAAAATCCCCTAATTGAAGAGTAATTGCCGAAAAAATGTCGTTTAAACAACGTTTTGCCGGCGGACTGTTGCAAAACGTTTGCAGGGAGGATTTTTTAATAAGCTTGTCTATGCCCCTTACTGTTGGTTATCGATTTTTATAGGCGACATCACTAAAATGTTTTAAAAAGTTATTAAACTTTGTATAATGGTTGCGTGATGGGGAAACATAATTATTACGGATGTTTTTTTTTGGAGGTAATTTAATTTTATTGGATTTACTTTTGTTTTTTTGAAAATTACGTGGTTAAAGTTTCCTAGGTATTTATATTTACGTCTAATAAAATCGTCGTATTTGTGTTAGTAACGCTTTTCTTTTCCTTTTCGATATTTATACGGATACCTACTGGAATACTTAATAATACCATGTGCTTTAGCTGTGTGGTATTAGTGGACTACTGTATTCATTTTGCAGTTTGCATAGTATTAAACTAATCCATTTTCATTTTGCTTGGTACTTAATTGTTATTTTGAGAACTCATTATAAATTATAATAGTTATTATTGCTAAGTACTTAAGCCTTATTACTCCATTAAATTTAACGAAATCTAAAACGAAAACAATGTTTAATAATAATTAATAGTAATTATGAGCAATCTTGTAGTAAAGATTGTAGCTTTAATTAAGTGAGTTGAGGCAGTCTGGCGACAGTCTTGCAAGCAATTAGCCAAAACTTTCCCCATTTACATGTTATGGGTAAAGTTCGGCGGAGGTGGCAACCCCAGCCCCTGTAAGAATTCCAAATTTGAATTGAATTCTTTTTTAATTTCAAACAGTCTGCGTGGTTTGGGACGGAGTTTAAAAACTTCGAGTGGAAAGAATTGGACGAGAGGAGACTTTTTAATAATTTTGATGTTACTTTAAAGTTTATTTCTATTGTTTTAAATTAAATCAAGAGCAAATGAATGTATATTTAGGGCCATGGAAATTGCATATACCAACCTATGCAATTCAAACTGAAGATTACCTACTTTTTTTTCTTAGCCTTTTGTAAAGTCATCAAATGAGTCCTCCAACTCAAAGCAGGGCAGGAGGGACTGTCAGATGAGTACTCACTAAAATCCACGGTGTCCTTCAATAGCCCTAACGTTCCGGGGTCAAGGTAGCTCGTTAGTCCCGCAACCCCGGCAGGCTTTGGCCCCGTCACAACTACACAACTCGCCGTCCGCGTCGCGTCGCCGTCGACCATGTCTATGGTCGGACAGCGAGTTGCCCATTAATCTCCGCCCGCATGATCAAAACTTACGAATACTTGATACACGCAGAGAAATGTCTGGCTACCTATACGAGAACTTCTGGTTGCAACCGTGACAGCAAGACTCACTAGTTGACTTTACAACATTTCTAGTGATAATAATTTACTAAGTAAATAGTAGATATAACAAGGACTAATTAAGTAAGTAGTAGAGATAACAAGGACTTAGTATTTATTACTAGAAATGTTGTAAAGTCAACTAGTGAGTCTTGCTGTCACGGTTGCAACCAGAACTTCTCGTATTCATTTCGTGATATTTCTAAACTTGTCCCACAAATCTTTTCCAACAAGATTAAAAGGAAACTCACTAAAGTGAAGTAACTCGTGTGAACTGTGAACTCCATCGGCTCCACTATTCACGTGCAGTAAACTTGGGGATGGATCGCCGGGAGCATCAAGTTCTCGCTATAAACATGTCAGGCTGATTCCTAGTCATTGTTGAAGTTCGCCCAAAACTTGGATAACTTACCTTGTAGTTGGGAGTTGTTGGATGGTGTAAGGTGTGTTTGCACTGGATAGGATTATCTATCTGCCTAGCCTTTTCCCAACTATATTGGGGTCGGCTTCCAGTTAAATCGGATGCAGCTGAATATCAGTATTTTACATGTAGCGACTGCCTATCGGACCTCCACAACCCAGTAACTGGGTAACGATACCCAAGGTAGGACTGGTTGTCAGACTTTAAAGCTTCTAACTAACAGTAATAACTCAAAGATCCACAAATGACAGCAATGTATGAAATTTCCGGTTTTAGTTGATATGGTGAAGCAATGTGAATTTAATATTATTCAAAATCTCTATTACTCAATATACCTACTCATCTTAATACTCGGGAGGTAGAGTTCCTAGACTAAGATAAAAATAAAGATCCATATTTGCAGTCATTATAAGTCAGGGGTGCGTTTAAATCTTCCGGCGATGTTTCGCCGGTAAAAAATTAAACTAGCGAGGGTTCGCTGAACGGAGTCTTATGTTTCTGTCAATGTTAGTTGTCAAATTCAATTGACAGCTCAGTTTATTAAACAAATAATCAATTTGCCGGTTTATTAAAAATCCATAATCCACAAATAATATTTACTCTCTAAAATAAAAATAATATTCGTTTTTACGGCGCGAATCGAGCAAAACAACAAAACTTAATGTCTGTCTGACAGCAGGATAAAATTTTGCGTGGTAAAAAGGTCGCAAAAATTTATTCCATTTAGTAAAAACTTATACCAGCGGACGACCGTAAACGGGGCAGATTAAATTTTAGTTTGCTTCATTTTTCACCTCGCGGTGTACTTAAACGGGGTGTTTGACATTTAGTCAGTATAAATTTAAACTGGATAAAGGATTTAAACGCAGCCCAGTAAAACCTATGATGTTGAAATAGTAGATTACGCACCAACAAGGGAAAAAAGCAGTGCCTTACGTCACGGGCGTATTGAATCCCGAAGCGACACTAAGGATTTTGGGGGTGAACCTCCGTAGCGCAGCGAGGAGGTTCAAGTGTTAATTCCCGAGTGAAACGAGGGAATTAAGCTAAGAATCCTTAGTGTAGCGAGGGATTTAAGTTAGCCCAAGACAAAGGCAGCTTTATTGTGGTGAGTACTCTGCTTTTCACACCTCCTGCGAGGAAATAAATTCGAATTTTGAAATTTGATGTGGTACGACAACCTTCGAACGTGAACATGCTGTGGTGCCCACCACAGCAAGCGATCAGCTTTTGCAGTCACCGGCGGCCGCCGCTGGGCTGCGTTTAAATCCTTTATCCAGTTTAAATTTATAGTGACTAAATGTCAAACACCCCGTTTAAGTACACCGCGAGGTGAAAAATGAAGCTAACTAAAATTTAATCTGCCCCGTTTACGGTCGTCCGCTGGTATAAGTTTTTACTAAATGGAATAAATTTTTGCCACCTTTTTATCACGCAAAATTTTATCCTGCTGTCAGACTGACATTAAGTTTTGTTGTTTTGCTCGATTCGCGCCGTAAAAACGAATATTATTTTTATTTTAGAGAGTAAATATTATTTGTGGATTATGGATTTTTATTAAACCGGCAAATTGATTATTTGTTTAATAAACTGAGCTGTCAATTGAATTTGACAACTAACATTGACAGAAACTTATGACTCCGTTCAGAGAACCCTCGCTAGTTTAATTTTTTACCGGCGAAACATCGCCGGAAGATTTAAACGCACCCCTGCTCCAACTCCTTCGTTCAAAGTTTTTTTACTATGTTTTGTTTGAGGTTCCAAATTCAAATCACATTATTCCTACGGGAATAATGAAATTCAGTACAATATTATTGCCCGGCTCGAGCGGGGGGCAACAATGCCTTGCTTTACGGCCGGTTTGCATGACATATAATTGGACATTTACGAGCAGGTGGTGTGAAAAAGTATTTAACAATTAATCTTACAAAAACAGCTGTCTCGTTATTTTTACCGCACTGTGCACCAATCCTTACATTAGCAAGTACGATATATACCAGGATTCCGTTGGTAAACTAGTATTCTAGTGTATGTTGACTAGCACGGAATTAGTGTACCGTGTGTAAGACAATTAGTTTAGACGCGTATTAGTGACTAGCTTCTGCCAGCGACTTCGTACGCGGATCCTGTTGCTTATGCCAGCGACAATGGGGTCGTCAAAATCGAAGATCTGAAACGTCTGATGTCGAACTCTTAGAGCCTGGGGACGGGAAAACAACGGGACGCGCATGACGATTCCAGACGTTCCAGATCTTTCATTTTTGTAAGTCAACAGGAAATGCCCATCAGACTAAACAACTCTTCTAAGACGTCATTCCTATATATGTTATAGTGTAGCTGGGCTCTTGGAGTTCCACATCAGGTGTTCCAGATCTTCAGTTTTTAAACGTCAACAGGGAGTGCTCATCAGGCTGAATAACTCTTGCTAAGACGTCATTACTGTATATGTAATAGTGTAGCTGGGCTCTTGGAGTTCCACATCAGGTGTTCTATATCTTCAAATTTATTTTCTCAGCAGAAAATGCTCATCACGCGGAACAATTTTTGCTATGGCGCTATTTTTGTATCTCTTATAGTTTAGCTGATCTATTGCAGTTCTGCATCAAATGTTCCAGTTTCCAAGATAAATTATAGCCTATATTATGTTACCCAGACTTAATAGATATACAACAAAAAAAAAAAACCAATCAAATCCGTCCAGTAGTTCCGAAGATTAGCGTGTATGGAGTAACTTCTCCCGTTTTCCTAACATTTCCCTTCACTGCTCTGCTCCTATTGATGGTAGCGTGATGAAAAGTATACTATAACCAGCGCAGGAGTATGAAAAATAATTGTACCAAGTTTCGTCAAAATCCGTCGAGTAGTTTTTGTTTCTATAACGGTTATACAGACAGACAGACAGACAGACAATAATTTTATTAATTGCATTTTTGGCATCAGTATCGATCCCTAATCACCCCCTGATAGTTATTTTGGAAAAATATTTCATGTACAGAATTGACCTCTCTACAGATTTATTATAAGTAGGTATATAGATATAGATAGATGTGACCGTGTCGTGTTACTAATGAAATAAAGGGAATGGATTGCATGAATCAAATTAGTGGTGTGTTGATTATTCTAATTGTGTTTGGATATTGTTGATTTGACTTTATGAATGAGATGTCTACATGAATTTGAGTGTCTTTCTCAAGAATTGGAAATATAGGACACAGAATTGAGAGACATTTTCTCAGCTTCGTCTGTACGATCTCATAAACGATTGATTTAAGTTTTAGTTAATTTGTAGACGATTTTTGTGGATTTGTCGTTAACTTTCTTACATATTAACCTTATCCTCCAAAAAAGTAATAACTGTGGTCGGTATAATGACCTTAGATGTTGAAAAGCGACCTTAAATAAAAAGCTAAAAAGAAGTAATTATTTAATTTGGTGACGCTCGGAACTAATCGCGTTAGGACAAACTTATCCCAGCTTTGTTTAGGAAAAAAATAAGGGATGACGTGAGCTAAATACCTACAATCTCATATTAAAAAAAAACAATGTATATACCTATTCTATTTATTAGGATACTAGATACTTACTTTATAAAGTTCGAAAAAGAAAATTATTCGTATTCTACGCAAATGTTAACTTACTTATCTATCTAAAGACTTAAAAAATTACTATAAAGCCATAACCCACGGATGTCTGCCTCATTGTAATTTAGTCACACAGGAGTTTTCAATTCACCGTTTTTACTTTTTACAACTCTGATTGGGCGGCGGCGTCGTTCGTTGAGTGAAACGAAACGCACCAAGAATGTTAAATAAAACCTATTTGCTTGAAACTTTTTGCGTGGAGCGACTTTATTGGATATTGGAAGAGCTTTTTATTCGTTTTCAATCTGAGTTTAGTGTGATTGTAAGCAAAAGGTGGGAACTGGAAAGTGTAGAACTTACCTTACTTCCTATTTACTCCGATTGTGTTGTCTATACAAGGCTTTATGTTTTTCGGGGTAAACTTTTGATTCTTTGCAGAAGTTTTTTTGACTTTTAGAATTATTAGGATGTTAAAATAATCATTTAATAATCGCCGCTGTGAGGACACGGCGGTGCTCTGCCCAAGCGGGGCAGTCCTGCACCGTATGTTCTACCGTGTCCTCCGGGCGATCCTTGCAGTGGTGACACCCAGGCGTTTCTTCCATCCCCATTCGAAACAGGATCCATACCGCCCCCTGAGATGGCGCCGGAGCTCTTCCCGCCGCGCCTCGACTTGTCTATGCAGCGAGGATTGGCCAGTGCTTCTTTATAAATACATGCCGTCGGACGGCAAGCTACCCATTACTCCCCGTCCGTAAGCGGCTGGAATATGACCCACTATTTCCGACGCCCTGGGCGTCTTCAGCGGTGGCTCGGGTGAGAGGTAGAGGGTGCACTTTCCCTCACGCGCAATTATGATAATATGCTCAGTATTGCCCAGGCAGTAATAATTTTGTTGTGACATTATTTTGAAACTATGATATCTCCTAAAATATTCATTGAAATCAAACGATGTCAAGGGCAATTTTGTTCAAAATTAAATGCTTGTGATGACTAACGTATTTATTTTGATAAGGATTAATATCATATTAATGAAAATACCTTCGCAAATAATCCATTACTTTAAAACAAATTTGATTTCCATAAAAAAGGTTATAGTGACTTAATCTTAAAAGATAGATATATGCTCTCGCGGACTTTATTTTAGAACTTTTTATGAGGAATAATTCCGTAGTACATAATTTTTGCGTATCTTTAATCGTTTACGCAGCGCATGCAACGAAAGCTCTCGAAAAGGATTACATTTTCCCGATTTTGAAACATTTCTCAGTGCTGCTCCGCTCCTTTTGGTGATAGCGTGATGATATATAGCCTATAGCCTTCCTCGATAAATGGACTATCCAACACAAAAAGAATTTTTCAATTCCAACCAGTCGTTCCTGAGATTAGCGCGTTCAAACAAACAAACTAACAAACAAACAAAAAAACTCTTCAGCTTTATAATATTAGTATAGACTAGCTATGCCCGCGACTTCGTTCGCGTGGATGTCGGAATTTAACAATGTATTTTTTAGTGCGAAGCGTTTAATTCTCGCCACGTTTTTCATTTATAAACCCTGTATTTCGAATTCAAGAATATTTAACGTGTTTGTAATAAACGCCCTCTGTTGTTCAAAGGCAGTACCATTCAATTGCTATTGGATTAGAGTAGTTTGTATATCGATTTGAATTCGATATTGTTTAATGAATTAAATTAATGTTGGTATGGAAAAAAAATTGATGGAACCTACTCTAAATCCTATTTCAGCGCGCGTGAACGTAAAGCGACAAAAAGAGTTAAAACTCCAAAAAAAATAAAATTCTTAGATTTTTTGTCAAAGAAACATATTGTACTACCTACTTACCTACAACGGACATACAAAAAGATTAACAAAAAATAAGGATTTGGGCTCAGCTTATATTATTATGTAGGTAAGATTTAGATTTTGAAAAGGTTGCTGGAACAATTTTATAAACTTGTCCACTCCACTCCACCCGGCACCCGCTCCACTCCACTCCACCCGCTGCACTCCACTCTACCCTCTCCACTCCACTCCTCCCACTCCACTCCACTCCTCCCACTCCACTCCACTCCTCCCACTCCACTCCACTCCTCCCACTCCACTCCACTCCTCCCACTCCACTCCACTCCACTCCAACCGCTCCACTCCACTCCACCCGCTCCCCTCCACTCCACCCGCTCCCCTCCACTCCACCCGCTCCCCTCCACTCCACCCGCTCCACTCCACTCCACCCGCTCCACTCCTCTCCACCCGCTCCACTCCACTCCACCCGCTCCACTCCACTCCACCCGCTCCACTCCACTCCACCCGCTCCACTCCACTCCACCCGCTCCACTCCTCTCTACCCGCTCCACACCACTCCACCCACTCCACTCCACTCCACCCGCTCTACACCACTTCACCCTCTCCACTCAACTCCACCCGCTCCACTCCACTCCACTCCAGTCCAGTTCACTCCAGTCCATTCCATTCCATTCCTCCACTCCACTCCACTCCACTCCACTCCACTCCACTCCACTCCACTCCACTCCACTCCACTCCACTCCACTCCACTCCACTCCACTCCACTCCACTCCACTCCACTCCACTCTACTCCACTCCACTCCACTCTACTCTACTCTACTCTACTCCACTCCACTCCACTCCACTCCATTCCATTCCATTAATGGAATGGAATGGAATTCGAATGAACATCTCCATTCCATTCCTCCACTCCACTCCACTCCATTCCAGTCCAGTCCAGTCCAATCCATTCCATTCCAGTCCAGTCCAGTGCATTCCATTCCATTATGTTCGATTCCTATAAATCGCTTTAATTAATTTCGGGTGAAATAATTCATCATCATCATCAGCCTATAATGTTCCCACTGCTGGGACACAGGCCTCCTCTCTGTGAGAGGGAGTTGACCATAATCCACCACGCGGGCCCAGTGCGGGTTGGCAGATATCACAGGTCTTCGAATTTTTGGTTCTAGGACATGCCGGTTTCCTCACGATGTTTTCCTTCACCGTTTTGAGAGCAGTGGTGATGAAATAAATTACGCAAAGTAATGCGCCTGGCGGGGTTCGAACCCACGACCTACAACTCGTAAGTCGGGACCGATACCACTGGGCCACCACTGCTCTCAATTGAATTGATTACGATGAAACAAAATACCGTACATAAATGTTACTTCAATAACACCTCGTTTCCAGGTTTTCTTAAAACGCCATCTGCCGTGCGTTGAAATAATTATGTTTAAGTTTATTAATTGAATAAGTAGTTTTTCCATTCGAAGCTAGATCGCGCTACTGACCTACGCGTCTCGGTGTGAACTGACCGTAATTTTACTTCTGGAACACTTTAAATTCAAATATCTTTTGATAGACTGAACCGATTCCGATGAAACAAAAACTAAACGTTACTTCAAGGTACGGTCAGTCGTTGTGTATTAAAGTTATCTACAGAGCTTTCGTACATTTTAAGTGATGCCCGAACAAATAAACATACAAACAGACAAACAGACAAACAGACAAAAATTCTAAAAATGCTAGAAATGGGTTCTAGTGGTTGTCCTTTAATAACCTGGCTTTATTTTTTGAGTTTTTTTTTAATGTACAAAAATTACTTTTCTACAGTTTTATTATATAATATATATATATATATATATTAGTATAGATTATATGGGGAAAAGGCGTGTGTTTATGCAATAAGTTGATGGAAATAAGTTTTGGGTAGACCCCATAAGTAGGTACACCCTCTTTAGGTTAGCGATGCGACGCGATTCGACCAATTCCACTACAAGTGAAAATCAACCTTGCTACTAAGAAATAACGATGCAATTCGATTGACTTGACGTCGTCGTGGCGATCATGTTTTGTTTTTTCATTTACCCGTAGATAACAACGTGTTTTAATGTCATTATGTCGTAGTGGTAAGGTTGATTTTCACTTGTTGGTACTGTCCTGTAAGAGAGAAAAGAAGGGCTCTACTCGTCATAACAGTTAACAGCATTTCTTTCTAGTCGTATTATCTTTTACACAATCTATCCATTGTTTCTTTGGTCTTCCTCTACTCGTATAGCCATCCACACATGGGCGTAGCCAGCCATGTGCACAGGGTGGGGCAAAATTCTAGATATGTGCTCAGGGTGGGGCAAAATTCTAGATTTTTTTTGTGTCGTCTGACGATTGTCGAGTGTGAGGTTTCTTACGGATATTAAGTAGGTATTGTATTAGGTAAGTGCCTACATTAATTAATTTTGGTTAAAAGACACCTAATAAGTCGGAGTCTGGGTGGGGCAAGCACCCCACCCTGCCCCACCGTGGCTATGCCCATGCATCCACATTTTTCCTCAAATCTTTGCTGACCTCTCTTCATTAACACTTTATAAACTTAAAGCGCATTTACCAATCCAACATGACTTGCCAAACTTTCCCCCTTTCCCAAAAATCTCAACAGATTGTTTCTAAAATCACAATGAGCCGGCAAAACAAAACACTGTCGACAAAGCGAGACGGCAAATGATTGTAAATGTTAATTTAATTAGTGCGAGTGAATCGGACAATTAGTTGAGCTGCCGAAGTTAGCCGAAGATACTGAATTACAGGCTATGTTGTTTGTTTGTTTTCATTAGGGAGGTGGTAGCTGCTGTGATTATTTCACGAGCTTGTGGATCATGGAAAAGCGTTCAGGTATCTTTATCTTTTAAGTAACTCCTGTAAAATAACCTTGTACTTAACTTAAAGAGAAGTAATACAGAGGGTGGAATTCTTGGTAATAAGAGACAACACATTTCGAAACCTTTTATAACAATAATTAATGTAAAGCAAAGCATTGCATCGTGTTTGATGAAGTTTACAATGAGGCTACGAACTGGTGGCGCGTGGCGTAGGCGACGTGCTACGAAAACGCGTAGCAAACTGAATCATAACAATTTTTCTGTCGTGAAAATGCGTTAACGAACTTATATAAAAATAAAAACTTAAAAAAAAATGTAACCCCCTTCAAA
This sequence comes from Agrotis clavis, assembly GCA_954870645.1. NCBI lineage: Eukaryota > Metazoa > Arthropoda > Insecta > Lepidoptera > Noctuidae > Agrotis > Agrotis clavis. The sequence goes on along the minus strand of OX940931.1, from coordinate 2,353,865 downwards.
AACAGCCACAAAAAAGGGTAAAATAACCTACAAAACTTTTCCTTCGAAAGTCGGTGGTTTTTTATTATTTTCATTTATTTTTACCACCGACTTCCGAAAGAAAATGTAGGTTATATTACCCTTTTTTTGTGGTTGTTTTTGAAGGCGGTTACATTTTTTTTTAAGTTTTTATTTTACTCTTTTTAGTTTAAATATTCAACCAAAATTCTTGTCAAATACCTACATCATTTTCTTACCATGTGCACTAGAATTTTGTAATCCGTAGCACCGGTAATAACAACGTTAACATCTCTTTCATTCCTTCCCTATCTCAAAACTACTAAACCGATTTTGATGAAACTTGCAGTACTCCTTAAGTTGAACGATACCTGGTACAACATAAAAAGAATTACTTGAATCGGACTTGTAGTTCCGGAGATATGCGAACACAAACATAATTTACTAAATCAGTCGATGCCGACTCCTTACTAGACGAGTTGTACCTTCCATCATCAGCTCAGCTTCATGAGATGATGATTTCCATACGCAAGTACTTGAATTACTTCATAAGATTTGCGAAAAACTATGTGTGAGCCAATAAAATTTGAGGGTTGCCCTCGATTTCTCCAAGATCCAATCATCAGATCCTGACTTGGTGACTATGGGACCACTCCAGAAGTATCTCCTTTCGAACAAAAAAATAATTTTGAAAATCAGTTCACAATTCACGGAGTAATCAGGTAACATACACACACAAAAAAAAAAAACATACCGTTGAATTGATAACCTCCTTCTTTTTGAAGTCGGTAAAAAAAGGTATTTGTTTGATAAACTACTTCAGTTCTTCAGTTACATTAAGAAAAGAGACAAAGAGAAATTTGAATATGTTTTCTAATAATATGAATGTTTCGTCTAAGGAAAGACAGCCAACTTATTTCACTGTGAGGGATTAGAGTTATTCACAACTAAAATGCCGGGAAGTTTTGTCAGCATTATATGGCAGGATTGAGAACCTCCTCCTTTTTGAAGTCGGTTAAAAATACTGCGTGCCAAAAATCTGATCAAAATTAATTAACGACCCATCGATATAATACATAAATCACCCAGTTTCAAGTGATAACGGCACAGTAATTACAGAGAGAGGCACAATCTCAGAGAGGGGCACGTAAATCTACATAAGTACCGTCTGATCCGGCTCTAATTGCTGAATTATCCTGAAGTACGGCCGATCTGTATCTAATAAAATTGCTCATTTCGATACCCTTCGATACGTTAAGGTAACAAGGCGGCACGATGTACGTAACGTTTTGGTGTTCGATATTGTGGTCGCAATTAGGAAATTTATTACTTGGAATATTATAAAGAATTGTGGCTAAGTAAAAGTTATTTATGAGTATGATAAAATTGTAATTATTGCTCTTATCTTGGCAGTGAATCCCGCACGGAATACCTAAATATTTTTATGGCCTGCAGCAAGTATTATGCAACGCAATTCTTGAAGACTTTTTACCCTCCTTCCCCCCATGTAACGTGCCGAAAAGTTGTCATAAACAGACGACGACAACGTCGATTTTAGTCAGAACAAATCTGCTGCCCTGACCTGGGTGGGAGGACCCATTCGATGATTTTACCACGATAAAAATAGTTATTTGTTATGCAAGGCTGCAAACAAAGCTGCAAACTTGATTTTTGGCGCGAGTACTTGAATTAAAAACTGAGCGAGCGAAGGATCCTAAGATTGAACCGCGAGAGAAACGAGCGGTTCAAATATAGAATCCTGAGCGATGCGAAGTTTTCAAAGGTACGAGACGCAGAAAAACTTTACTGCCGAGTGCAACACACAACTTTTCACCTCACACAGCGAGGAAATGTAGTGCGGCCGGATCGTCTGACAGTGTAGAAAACAATTGAATACAAGACGTGAGAGAATTTTGAACAACACTTTGTGCTCTAGAGCACAAAATGGAGTTTTGCGCTCAGATTTTGAATGAGAAATAGAATCTTTCCGAGCGTGTGAGGTGAAAAGTCCTATTTCAACAGTTTCGAGTCGTAATTATTTATTGGTGGCCATCCCGCTGACATTAGCATTCGTCTTGTAAAGAGGCCGACGACGAATGACGAAGGACGAAGGCCGATGGTTGTCAGACGTGACGCGAAAACTTGAACATTTTCATTTACTTTCCAATGAAATAGTTCTATTTATGTGTCTCTTTTTTCGTCTCTGATCTTTGGATTACAGAACGAAACTACATTTGCATTTAAATAACTTATTTGTGCAGCCTAGTGTACACTACACATATGCCTCGGGAATTATATTTTACTTACTACTTTTTATTCGCAAGAGATTCAAAAAACTGAAAGATCATTTATAAGTATATTTTTAAATGAAGATGGTATTTAAATACATTTTTAAGAGAAACCGGTGTTACAGTGTTTGTTTTCATTTTCCCTTTATTTCATAGCAATAGAAAAGAAGCTTTAAATAGTCATGCCGGTAAACTAATATCCCATCAAAAACATAAATGTGAAATGAGAGCCAAGCTCAATAGTTTGATATTATGCCTTGGTTGTTGACTTCAACGAAAAAAGAAGTGAAATCTAAATGGGTGCCAAGTTCAATGGTCAGTACTGAAAGGAGAACATTCAGGCTCCATACATTTTTGGGCCTTTTCTGAAAGTGCCGGCCAACGAAAAAAATTGGTACCTATAGGTAGTACTAGTCATTTGGAGCAATAGTTACTATGGCACAAAAGTTGTAGGATTGCTCTCGGCCAAGTTATACAAGTTCGAAAATTCGTAATTCTCATACATTTTTTAGTTTTTGAAAGTGCCGAGAATCATCAAATAATGATAAGTATTGCTAGAACTAGCGACCTCAAGCAATTTAACATAACGCCTGTAATGCCTGAGGGGTTGGGCAGAGGAGTACCGAATATAAATTAATAATAATCTGTTTATTTTATGTGATAAGTAATAAAAACATTTTAAAATATACAAATCTGCTGGTGGGACCAGCATCGGGAACTGAACCGAGGTTGCCTGTCGTTAGGGGTCTTGGAAGAGGAATCTCCTAACAATAAGAGACGTGATCAGCACTGCTGCTTTTTGAATTTTCCCCCTAAAAATAGGGGGAAATAAAATCATCAAATAAGTTATCTCGCTCTGGGCTGAGCTGTAGAGACTGTCAGACTCATCATCAGCCTATAATGTTCCCACTGCTGGGACACAGGCCTCCTCTCTTTGTGAGGGGAGTGGGTCATAATCCACCACGCGGGCCCAGTGCGGGTTGGCAGATGTCACGTCTTCGAATTTTTTGGTTCTAGGACATGCCGGTTTCCTCACGATGTTTTCCTTCACCGTTTTGAGAGCAGTGGTGATGAAATTAATTACACAAAGTAATCGCCTGGCGGGGTTCGAACCCACGACCTACAACTCGTAAGTCGGGGCCGATACCACTAGGCCACCACTGCTCTATACTGGGCCACCACTGCTCTATGTATCTACTGTCAGACTTCTGCTGACTAAAAGTTCACCCTCTTCATTCGGTTGGGCTTTGCATTCCAGATACTAAGATAGTCGACGAGCCGGTACCTACATTTCATTCATACATTCATTGTTGTTTCTCAAAGAGCCTAATAGCTTTTGGAACGCGATACTTTTGGGTCCACAATTAGCGGTGAGACGGGGTTGCCTCACCGTCCAGTCAACGAGACTCGACTGATACTCGTCCTTGACATCCCGTGGAACTTCAAGGAGCATTTCTGACGTTAGGAACATAAACCGGATCGAGCCGGGGCTGCCTTCAAGCTGTTACCCAACCTTGCGAGGCAAACGCCGCTTTTTGAAGGCTCTACGTGGGAGTGGTACGGTTAAAGCCCCTCTACGGGAACCCTGTGTCCGTCATTTCCATAAGGAAGCGAACAGACAAGCTAATCGCACCAGGGGTTCTTGGCTATTCGGGTACACATGATGCTGGAGGATCCCGTTCCAGATCACACGTTGGCAATCCAGAAAGGAGGCTGCCTCTTGTTCTGCAGCAGTAATGACAGCGAAGGAAGAGGTAGAACACGCGAAAGAGGACGCCCTCGAAATCTCGTACGGCAAATAATGCGGAGCTAGTTGTCTTATCAAGGATCAGGCCCAGTACGATAGCATGTCGTGTTCCACGCGCGTCTAAATAAGCTTTCAGTGGCCCTTATGGAGCCAAACGCCTACCGGCTTGCGGGACTATCTCAGCAGGATAGGTACCGTAGCACGGTTGATCATTTTATTACCCGAAAAACGTGGTTGATTCAGAAAGCAGTACTTTTGGTCACGACTCTTATTGTTAGGAGGTTGCTCTCCCAAGAGGCTTACCACAGACAGCTTCGATTCTGTTCCCGATGCTGGTCCCACCAGCTGATTTGTATATTTTAAAATGTTTTTATTATTTTCACAAAAAAAAAAAACAGATTATTATTCATTTTAATTCGGTACACCTCTGCCCTGGTTGGGCAGAGGTGTTCAGGGATTACAGGCGTTATGTTTAATTGCTTGAGGTTGCTAGTTCTAGCAATACTTAGCATTATTTGGTGATTCTCGGCACTTTCAGAAATTAAAAAATGTATGAAAATTACGAATCTTCGAACTTGTATAACTTGGCCGAGAGCAATCCTACAACTTTTGTGCCATAATAACTATTGCTTCAAATGACTAGTACTACCCATAGGTACCAATTTTTTTCGTTGGCCGGCACTTTCAGAAAAGGCCCAAAAAAAATGATGTCCTTATTTATAATAACATAAACTGTATTTCTTTTTATAACTAAGGATCATACACTGTAGTATAATTTCTGACTTGGCTAATTCTCATAGGTATTACGAATTGTTCGATGGTTAGTTAGTGCTAACCATCGAACAATTCGTAATATGAGAATTAGCCAGCAAACCAAATTTTCGGTTAATAATAAAATAAAAACTGACAAATAAAAGGTTTAGAACTTATGAAGGATATACAATATAAAATTTGGAATACATATTATTATGTATCTCGCCAGTCTCAATATACATGCCAAATTTGACAAGTCTAGGTTAAATAGTTTTTGAGTTATGAGGGGCTAAAAAGTGCCTCCAAATGGTTCGTGTAATATTACACACTGTGAGCGCGCCTGTGCTTGGCTGGCCACGCTCTCGCGTGTCTAGATAAATAAATTATTCCTATTTCAGTTATCTGTTTCAGAAACACCCTATAGTGTGGTGTTTTTTCATACGCACTTGTCTATAATTATTATTTACGTAGAAAGTGCGAGTCGGACTCGCTCATAAAGGGTTCCGTAGCAGCAAGTAACATAATACTCGTATAAAAGTTCTTGTAGTTGGTTGTAACTTTGAAAGGTAAATTGCGGTTTAAGATTTATGACGTAAGTATTAAAAAAAACTAATCGAATGTGAAATGTCCAATCAAATCAAATCAAATCAAATCGTTTATTTCAAGTAGGCCAGTTACAGGCACTTTTGAATTGTCAAAAGACAAAATTAAAATAAAATAGTTTAAAAAATAGTTACGGTGCTACAGTCCCAGTCACAAGACATAAAAACTGTGAAAGTACTGTAGATGCCCATTCCAAAGCGTAGATCTCTATGGAGAAGAACGGGCAAGAAACTCCCTTTGCCCTATCCAAAATGCGTGCTGGGCGTCAAAACGTACAGTCTATTAACAGTTTGATTTTATAATCAGTACCCTTAGCACGAATTTTCACTCTTTTACTTTACAGTATTTACAGCGTTTCTTGTATGGAACAGCGCCTCTGGTGTGCGAAGCAGGAGCTAATTTTTTCCTTAAGAATTGTCAATTTGAAATTGGCAAAGTTCCAGTTTACGTCTCAAATACTGAAAATTCGTGCTAAGGGTACTGATCAATAGATACGTGAAACAAACGTTTTCTTCCTTTTTACGAAAGTTACACAGACAAAGCAAAATGGTAAAGTCTTTATTTGAAGAAGTGTAAGAGCAACCTATTCGTTTATTTTTTAAATCTTAGGGAGTCCCACATAGCAAGGCAAATTCCGGCTACGGCTATCGTAGGCCTGTTGAACGCTTGTTTAAAATAGTGTAACTGCAAAACGACCCTTATTATCAACGTGAAATGTAGTTTTGACATTGACAGTTCTTTTAAACAAGTGTTTAACAGGTGTTTATCTTTTTGTGGTAACACGCATTAATTTTTCACAATTTGATAAAATATACCAACCTATAATTATGTCATCAACTCGTGGAACGATACGTGGACTTAAACGTTAATTTGATGCATTTCTTTTTTGTTTAATTGACTCCTGATCCTGAGGCATCCCGGACCATAAAACTAATGTAGAATGGCTTAGTCCGGAAATGCCTAATTCTTAAAATGCCCAACTCCCTAAAAATTGACAAATTTCTGATGAACTCTCATATCGCCGGGTCACTCTCGTATCAAAGGCACATGATGCTTATTTAAGTTTCATAATAAGGTGATGATACACTTGAGCATTCACTCGTAACAGAACATTCGCCCGCCGTTCGTTCGAGCATTCGCCGTTTTTAATTTTGGTGAACTGGCTCTGTAGCCAAACGGCAAATGATAAACGTGAACGCTCAGGAGTCGTTAATAGATTTTCAACTTAATACCCAAGCGTATGGAGTTGAAAATCCATTAGTTTGCTGAACGATAGCGAGCGTAACGAACGATATCGCTTAAAGTTTGGTTACAGGGCCTAAATGACGAACAGTGACGAGCATAAATAATGTCAAACATTGCTACGAACTTCACAATTTTTCTAGCGAACGCTTTTGATAGAACTTTCGAGAGAAAGCTCGTTAGAATGCTTGCTAAGTTGCTACAATGCTCATGTTTCTAATTTTATTGTAGAGCAACATTCATAAGAATGCTCATAATAAGTGAATCAGCACCTTAACTCGAGTCTTATATGTACGTATAAAGAGTCGAGATAAGGTACGGATTCATTAGTCCACTGAAGCGGTAGCATCAGTACTAACCATGGCATCTTACAGGCTGTGTTTAGTTTTTGTTATTTTAGCTGTAAAAACATGTACAGCTTATGGAGACGGACAAATTATTAAAAGTAGTTTAACATTTGTTATTGACGATACGGTATCAATGTGGGATGAAATCAGACAATTGAAAGAAGCAGCCGATTTGATATTTGAGAAAGTGCAGACTTCCATGACATCGCAGATTGAAAATTTCGTATTGGTCACATTTAACGACCCCGGTAAGTCTTTATCTTGTTTTATTTGTATTTGTTTAAAAATGTGGTGCTCGTGGCTAATTGCTAAATAATTACAGCCGCACCGGCCGATCATTCGGGTTAAGCTGCGCTTGCCGAGGTTGGTGTGTGGATGTCATATCGAGTTTCCTCCGTGTCTCCGAAAGCACGTAAAGCCGTTGGTCCCGGCTGTCATTTGTAGATCTTTGACAGTCGTTACTGTTAGTCAGAAGTTCTAAAGTCTAACCACCAGTCTTATCATGGCCATTTTAGTATTATAATTAAAAAAAAAATGTATTTTTTTCAGTAGCATCAGCGTTCACCTTTTCAATAAAACAGTAAACTTTGAGGCTATTGAAAAACTGTCCAGTCAATGGGGACAAAGCAGTGGTGGCCCAGTGGTATCGGCCCTGACTTACGAATTTTCAGTCGTGGGTTCGAACCCCGCCAGGCGCATTACTTTGTGTAATTTATTTCACGGTGAAGGAAAACATCGTGAGGAAACCGGCATGCTCTAGAACCAACAATTCGAAGACATGTGCACTGGGCCGCACTGGGCCCGCGTGGTGGATTATGGCCCACTCCCTCTCACAGAGAGGAGGCCTGTGTCCCAGCAGTGGGAACATTATAGGCTGATGATGAATGGGGACAAAAAATAGGCTTTTGCCTTGCATTAAGGTCAAGTAATGTAATTCAGGGATTTTTTGACTTTTGAATCAACCCACAGCCGAAACCGCTAGGCAATGGGAGCATGAAATTTTGCACAAGTATTCTTTATAATGACGTTATCAGAATCGAATTTTTGAAAAATCATACCGTAAGAGGTTTATTAAAAACTTTTTCTAAAAAAAATGTGACCGCCTTCAAAAACAACCACAAAAAAGGGTAAAATAACCTACAAAACTTTTCTTTCGGAAGTTGGTGACTTTTTTATTTATTAATTTCATTGTCTCTTTTGCCACCGACTTCCGAAAGAAAAGTTTTGTAGGTTATTTTACCCTTTTTACCCGACTGCGCCAGGAGGGTTATGTTTTTCGAGTGTATGTATGTATGTATGTATTAATGTTTCTGTGTGTTGCTCTGCAGCCTAAACGGCTTGATGGATTTTAACTTGAGAGGTGTCGTTAGATTCGTCTTGAACGTGAGAGTGTCACTGGGTACATAAAACTGGCCAAGTGCGAGTCGAACTCGTGTGCAAAGGGTTCCGAACTAAAAATATTTTTTTTTAAATCTCTCACTTTCTATCAAGTGGGGTATCAAATTAAAGGATGTTAAAAATGGTTTACCAAAATATATATAACTTATATGTTTCAATATAATTTGGACTGATAAATGCTAACAAAAACTAAAAATAGTAAAATAAAATAAATATTTAAAAAAACAAAAAACCCGACTGCGTATAAAAACTAAAAAGAAAGGAACAAGCCCACTAGTTTAGAATTCACTCATTCACACTCACAGTCGGGGGCCATTCAAATTATACCAATCAAATCTTTCCAAGGGGCCCCGACTGTGAGTGTGAATGAGTGAATTCTAAACTACTGGGCTTGTTTCTTTCTTTTTAGTTTTTATACGCAGTCGGGTTTTTTGTTTTTTTAAATATTTATTTTTTTGTGGTTGTTTTTGAAGGGGGTCACATTTTTTTTAGAAAAAGTTTTTATTTTACTCTTTTTAGTTTAAATATTCAACCAAAATTCTTGTCAAATACCTACATCATTTTCTTACATGTGCACTAGAATTTTGTAATCCGTAGCACCGGTAATACATATAATAGAGATGTTAACGATGTCGTTAACATCTCTTTCATTCATTCCCTATCTCAAAAACTACTGAACCGATTTTGATGAAATTTGCAGTATTCCCTAAGTTGAACGATACCTAGTAGGTACAACAAAAAAAGAATTACTTAAATCGGACTTGTAGTTCCGGAGATATGCGAACACAAACATAATTTTCTTACTTGAGGAGTTGTACCTTCCATCATCAGCTCAGCTACATGAGATGATGATTTCCATACGCAAGTACTTGAATTACTTCATAAGATTTGCGAAAAACTATGTGTCAGCCAATAAAATTTGAGGGTTGCCCTCGATTTTTCCAAGATCCAATCATCAGATCCTGAAATGGTGACAATGGGACCACACGGGAAGCACCAGCTTTCGAATCAAAAAAGAATCATGAAAATCGGTTCACCCAGTCGCAAGTAATGAGGTAACAAACATAAAAAAAAAAAAACCGGCCAAGTGCGTGTCGGGCCACGCACAGTGTAGGGTTCCGTAGTTGCCCATCAAAATACTTATGCGAACTAATTAAACTGATTCGCTGAATTTAATTTTATAAAGAAGAATTTTCAAAATCGGTCCAGGCGTCTTTGAGAAATCGGGGAAAATACATTAAAAAAAAAGATTACGACGAATTGATAACCTCCACCTTTTTTTGGAAGTTAGTTAAAAATAGTTGACAATAAAAACCTACCTATCCCCAAAACATACCCACCTATTATAGCTGTAAAAATAAAGTTTACAAACTTACATTTGCAGTTGAAGAACATGTTATGCGATACATTTTGTTTAGGAAAATATGCTATCCAAGTACGTTTTATAAGTTGGTCGACTATTACTCGTAAACTTGTAAAGCCTACTTAGTCATGATAATTTTCCTTCAAACCTCGTTATATATACTACTATTGTGAATTTTTTCACACCCCCAAACATAACCGTTTAGCTGGTAGAGGGGGGGGACACTCGAGTCGAGCAAAAATTAGCACTTTAAAGCTTAATATTTCACAAACGAATCTTTTTATCAAAAAATTGTTAATGGAAACTATCAATATTTTTTAAAGAACTATTTAATGATACCCCACACTAAGGGGTACGCGAGAAATAAAAAAAAACATCTCCACTTTACGTGTACAGGAGGTACCCTAAAAAAAAAATATTTTACGAGATTTTATTTTACCACTTTTTCGGCACAACAAATCCGTATATTTACACCAAATTACAGCTTTCTAGTACTGGGCGTCTCTGAGCTAAACTGCGGACAGACGGACGGACGGACGGACGGACGGACGGACGGACGGACGGACGGACATGGCGAAACTATAAGGGTTCCTTGTTGACTACGGAACCCTAAAAATACAGTCGAATTGATAACCTCCTCCTTCTTTTTGAAGTCGGTTAAAAAAGGTATTAAAGATTGGAAAATTATTTGATCTCACTCGATTAACATAAAACTTTCCAATGTACCTACACTTATAACAAAATCAATCTAATAAGTGTTACGAGGATGTTTGATAATTGTAAGCCCGAAACACGCATCCTCGTCCGTCATCCTCTTTAAAGCTATTAGATACACGCATAGAATAAAAACAAATACCATTTGTTGTGGAATTTTATTGTCTTTAAACTTCTCTGAGGCATTTTTGTCATAAAACAACGAGATAAACTATGACCCTTGTTTTTGCAAATAATAACATAGTATCTAATATTATGGACAAGTATGTGCGCAGATGTCTGTTAGCGACAGCATTTAAAAAAATATGTAGGTATGCTATTATGTCATCTAATCATATACATATATTTTTGAATAAGTATATTATTATAAACATTAAGCAATATTATAAACAAGATAACTAAGCGTTCATATCTTTGGGTTTTTACTAAATTTTGCTGTTATAATAATATTAATATACATAAGTCAAAGTCAAAGTCAAAGTCAAAGATTTATTTGCAGATAAATATGGTTACAAATGTTCTTAAAATGTTAGGTAATGATAGTAGCTTAGCATATTTAATCATAACATAATGACATGCAAATTTTTATAGGTAGGTACAATTATAATTATTGCTTAGATTTAAACTGGAGGAATTCTTTTATATTATAGAAGGGATTCTCAATTAACCACCTACGTAAAGCCCTTTTGAAGCGAACCATTGGAAGTTCCTTAATTTGATTAGGGATTTTGTTATAAATCTGGATACACATAGGATAACAGCTGCGCCTGTAAAGTTCCGTTTTTGTTCTCGTATTTATTAATCTATTAGGATATCTAGTTTTGAACGAACATTTATCTCCCAGTTTTTCAAACATTTCTGGATGAGATTTGGTAAATTTACATACTTCCTCAATATAGATACCAGTCAATGTAAGTATTCGGAGTTTCTTAAATAATGGTTTACAGGATGTACTCATTACGATGAACTCATTATTTTAGCGAAAAAATTGTAAAAGAAAATAATAAATCTAAGGAGGTCTTTATGAAATTAACTACCCAAAAACCAATTTTCAAATCACTGCAATCCTATTACTGGCTGGGGGGCTGCCGTGTACCATTTTTGAATTCTATCAGACAGGCTGATAGAATTTAAAAAATATACACGAAAACAAAGTTGATTTTAAGGAGTTTAATTTTTATATAAAAACGAGAAAACAATCAGTTACATTTTTCACAAGGATACGCGGAAATCTAAAATCAGAGGCTGACAATACGGTAACTATGACAACGAATATTCAATTAAATCAATCAATGTGTACGTAAATAAACAAACATTAAAAAAAAATGTTTAAAATACGCTATGAAATTCAACAAATAAAGTTGTGTGGTTCGTTTCACTAAAATCGAGAAGCGTAGATACCTACTTAAGGGAGAAAATCATCGACGACTCAGCTCTGGAAAAATATTATTATCTGGAAAACTCGTGGTCCAATTCTGGCCCGACTTAATTTAGATTGCCATCGACATGCAGAAGAGGATCAGCACAAAATAATCGTAGAACCTGCCATTCTTCAGACATGAATAACGTGGAAGATAAAACCAGCTGACACAGTGATATACCTAGTGTGAAACCACTACTGTATGATTAAAATGTTTCCTAATTACTTCATGCAAACAATTTGATACAGAAAGTAATTGAGAGCCATTGGATCAATGTGTAATTCTTCATCATGGATTTAGGTACTTTGATTAACAAAAAATGTGCAATGTTATATCTCAGTGAAGTGAAATTATTCTAATATCATATTCCTTATTGTTGTTAGTAATAGTTATTTAGTGACAAACTGTTATAACTTATAGAATGTAAATAATTAAAGTATTAAATACCAACGACTTTTATTTTGATATGATTTTAATTGTAAAAGCTAAGCAGCTCTGTCAGAGCAAAATAAATATAATTATTTTTGCATGATAATATTGGTAAAAAGGTGACTACTGACATAATGTGTAGAGAAAAATAGACGGTTGAATTAGAATAAGTGCAGGAGAACGATGAGACGACGGGTTATTTAGGCCGTGCGCTGCGTTAGGCGGACGCCCGGCGCGGGCGCCCGCGTGGCGTGCTGTTTTCATGTAATCTCATCGACGGGCGACCCGCTGCATGCAGCGCTGGTCTATGTGATTACATGAAACAGCGAGGCCACGCGGGCGCCCGCCTAACGCAGCGCACGGCCTAAGATTTGCAAATAAAATATAACTATTCATATTTCTGTATTTATTTTAAAAATTGGTTAAAACACAAAATGTACCTAATATTAGGTAAACTACTACATATTTTGTCATATAATTCAGTGTATTTTTCTTGCATGATTCACAGAGCAGCAGCGAAATTGAGAGTAATCCTTGCTCTCAGTAGAGTTACTGTCCAAAGATAAAATAATCTGTAAAAATAAAGAAATTACCATTAAATTAACCCATTTTTCTAGTGTAAAAGACTTGTAACTAAAATGGTACAGCGAAGATGCTGGCTGAGTGGTGGTGGACCTTGCTTGTGAATTGTAGTTCAGTTAATTTATATAGTGTGACAGATTCGGACAAAAGTGCACACTATATAGGTATGTTTTTAATCTACCAGTACCTATAAAGGGGTAGAAATGGGTCGTGAGACTGTCTTCACCAATAAACGTAATCAAATGGTTGATAACATATGAATGAATGAAGCGATGGTTTTGCATTTGATAGCTGTTGATGATTGTTCATCACATCCTGCATAAACTTATGATAGTACTGATAGTAGTAGGTGTGGTTAATAATCTTTGGTTATTCTTACCTTAATTTCCAAGGTGATAACTGTAGTAGTTTGCTTTTTAGCATACATAAAGTTGGTCGTTTTCTGTTAGTAGAAATCCTGTTTTAAATTCGGTTTTGCACAGATTCAACACATTGAAAGTACTTGGTTGCGTTTATATGGCCCTGCGCTTGCTTATTCTGTAAGTAAGATAGGGATTTTAATAATAAAAAATAGGAAAAACTAGAATACAAAATGCAACAACAACTTTTACAAACATTGTACAAATATAACTTACCAGACGTCCCGTATATGTTTTGACTCATTGCTTGCTGGATAAAATTGACAAAGACGCGAAATATATCCATTATAACGGATTTATTTTTATTTTAACAGTATTTTCATGTTTATTATCTCGAATAACATCTGTCACAATAAATACGTGACAGATAGCATTGACATTTTACAGAATTTTTGCAGTAACGTACTCCACAGTAAATCGCTGCATGCTCGTGCTAGCATTTCTTGCTGTAAACAGCTGTAAACTTGCATATTGTATGGGATCACTGTAAAATTTACGTCTCAAACACAGCGTTCTCATAATTTACTGAAAAAATTGTTCCTGCTCTGCACACCAGAGGCGCTGTTTCATTTTTCATACAAAAAACGCTGTAAATACTGGAACCACGCTGTAAAGTAAAATTACTGAAAATTCGTGCTAAGGGTACAGTACCCTTAGCACGAGTTTTCAGTATTTGAGACGTAAAGTAAACTGGAAATTTGACAATTTCAAATTGACAATTTTCAAGAAATAAATTAGTTCCTTCTTCGCACACCAGAGGCGCTGTTCCATTTTTTCATACAAGAAACGCTGTAAATACTGGAAAGACGCTGTAAAGTAAAAGAGTGAAAAGTCGTGCTAAGGGTACAGTCTATCAAAAGATATTAATTGAATTTCAAGTGTTCCAGAAGTAAAATTACGGTCAGTTTACACCGAGACGCGCAGTTCAGTAGCGCGATCTAGCTTGGAATAAAAAAACTACATACCTCTTCAAAAATGGTGTGGACTGGAGTGGAGTGGTTTGGAGTGGAGTAGAGTAGAGTAGAGTAGAGTGGAATGGAATACAATGGGATGGAATGGAAAGAAAGAAAGAAAGAAAAGGTTTTTATTAGACACACACTGGAATGGGATGGAATGGGATGGAAGGGGATGGAGTGGGATGGAGTAGGATGGAGTGGGATGAAGTGGAATGGAGTGGGATGGAGTGGGATGGAGTGGGATGGAGTGGGATGGAGTGGAATGGATTGGGATGGAGTGGGATGGAGTGGGACGGAGTGGGATGGAGTGGTGTGGAGTGGGATGGAGTGGGATGGAGTGAGATGGAGTGGGATGGAGTGGGATGGAGTGGGATGGAGTGGGATGGAGTGAGATGGAGTGGGATGGAGTAAGATGGAGTGGGACGGAGTGGGATAGAGTGGTTTGGAGTGGGATGGAGTGATATAGAGTGGGATGGAGTGGGACGGAGTGGGACTGAGTGGGACGGAGTGGGACGGAGTGAGACGGAGTGGGACGGAGTGGGACGGAGTGGGACGGAGTGGGACGGAGTGGGACGGAGTGGGACGGAGTGGGACGGAGTGGGACGGAGTGGGATAGAGTGGGATAGAGTGGGACGGAGTGGGATGGAGTGGGATGGAGTGCGATGGAGTCGGATGGAGTGGGATGGAGGCGGATGGAGTCGGATGGAGTGGGATGGAGTGGGATGAATGCTCTTATTCAGTAGCAATTGAATAGTACTGCCTTTGAACGACAGAGGGCGTTTATTACAAACACGTCAAATATTCTTGAAAAATCTAAATAAATTCTAAATATAGTGTTTATATAAAAACGATATGATTTATAAAAAACGTGGCGAGAATTAAGCGCTTCGCACTATTAATACATTGTTAACTTCCGACATCCACGCGAACGAAGTCGCGGGCACAGCTAGTATAGTAATAAGTTTGTTTTAAATTCACGAGCAGATCCATAACATACTGCGCATAATTAGTCGAATAAGTAGACAAAAACTGGACAAGTGCTTGTCGGACGCACAATGAATAGTTCCGTAGTAGAAAAAGATTTATCCAAAACACAAACTTAGCATTATAGGTTGAACTAGATGCTTGCTACAATTTGAGAATTACTCTATGGGAACATAAAGTTAAGATGGAACGTACCTTTTAAGTGTTAATCCGGGTTATAAACTGTTTGCTAACCAGATTTCATCCAAATTCGTGGACGATGAATAAAATGGCGTAGGTACTTACAAATCGATGGTATTTTTATGATATACATACATCAAAAGTGTCTAGGGATCAACATATATTTTTGCAATAACTTTTCTCCTAATTGATATTAATTAAAATGTTCTTTAAGGATTCATCAAATAAAGTGTTATCGTTTGTCACAGTAACGATAAACCAAGTCACCTTTGCATTCATAAAGAAAAGACAATGCCAGTTGCTACTTAGAGCTATGACCCACCAAATAAAAGTTGGATTCCAACTATACCAAATGTAGCATTATATTTGTTCTTTATCAGTGATAACTAAAATCATGTTTAAATGTCTTCAAAAGATGCCGTTTCTGTTTAATTGGATAAAATATCACATGTAGGTTAGATACCTATGTCGAGCACACGTTAATGTCACATCCCTATTTTCACAATGCTGGTCTAGCCACAAAGCACACACAAAACTATACTAAGACTCTTGACGGATTACAGATGTTGGTGGAAGCTGTAAGATACCTAATTCAAACACATTTATAATTTGTAATTAACAAACACAATAGCCCCTCAAAGATCAACATGACTTTGTCTATAATGTCAGTTGTGACATTTTGACACAAGGATAAAATACACAAACAATATACGAACTGGACTGAGCACTCATGCCGTAAAACGTGCTGAGAGAGATAGCTCCGATGGGGACGGTTGTCTCTTTCTAACAGGGTAACCAAAATACATAATTTATTATTACATTTTTAAATATATTCTTAAAAAAATCAATAAAAAAACATGTAAAAACATAAAAACAGTAGTCCGCCGGTGTGGGAGCAGGGTCCTAACTACCGATGGTTAGGGCTACAGAAACAGGAACCTCCTCACAATGCGGGCCGTATTTAGGAACACTGCCTTCAAAATCAGGCCCTTGATCCAACAACCTAGAGAGAGCCTCGAAAGGCATTCGTCGAGGCCCTTTGCCATCAGGCCATTGGCTGTAACGACAATCGGCACAATGATAGCCGAGCTCACATTCCCATTTCGACAACCGCGCGTGATAAGTTGAGATATTTCATTTATTTATATTTCTCAGCTTTCAGTTCAGAGGGTTCTCGTCATGAGAGATGGTAACATCGATTATCATTACGCGGCATATCCAATGATATTTTAGTAAACAGATAATATGTTATGAGCGCGCAAAACGTGAAGACCAGAAAATGTCCTACGTGGGACGATTTGCTAGTCTATGATGCCGACGTGCGGGGGGATTGATGACGCGCGGCGCTGTTTGTTTATCTAGCTGTCACTTTTTTCTTATTGCGTTTTATCAAGCTATCCTTTTTACTTGTAGTGAAATGTAATGACATGTGTGAATAAAAAAGTTTGTATGTGTGCTTCCGCTCGGCGCGGAACAGATTTTTCTGTTGTTTTGAAAGTGTATAACATATCTGTATTTTGGAATATCATTGGGCGCACCGATGTGTCTATCACAACAATATTAGGCTATTTGGCGACAATAGCCAGAATAAAAATTAAAAAAAAGAATATTGAAAAATAAACCTGAAAGCAATTTTAAAGCCGAAAAAGTAAATAAGGTTAGCAAGTAAGAGTTATATTTTACTGTTTCTATCCATACTACTTTCTGGCAAATGGGAGGAAAGGGGCAAGCGCCATCCAAGTTGATCTTCTCTTTCGTCATTATATTAAATCAAAAAAAAACCTAAGCAGTGGCGATGACTGTTCATTTTTGGGTTCTAGGTAACTTGAAGTGCTCAGTCCAGATTTTATGATAGGGCCATGTTTTGATTAGGTATTTCCGCGTCAATGACGTTTCGTTATACCTAATCATTCACGCTCAAATGCGAAATATTTTAAAGTGAATATTCATAATGTGTTTTATATTAAAAAAAAAAAAACATTATTTTCATTAAACACACTTAATGAAAATAATGTTTTATTAAAACTGAATATTACATATTTAAATCCGTACATTAACACATTAAAAGGTGTCATTTTCTCAGCGTGGGTGCTTATTGAGTAACGCACATGGCCGCGATTAAAACAGGAAATGGTTTTTGGGTTTTCGAAATCCTTTTATCACTAACTATTTAAACGCATCTTTTGCAGAATAACAATTACGTAACCAGGGGTCTTATTTTCATTTAAAATTTTTCATTAATTTTTATTTCCTGGATATTGGGCTGAAAGGTGGGGCAGGATCTGGCATTGTCATTTGCCATTTTCCTAATAAAGGGATTTTTGACATTTGAACCACTAACATTAAAGTTCGAAAAAAAGACTGAAATAACAGTTTTCTTTAAAATTTTATTGGGTAACTTAAACAATTAATAATCCGTGTTTCTACCGCGAACACTAACAACACAAGAACATCGGTTTGGCATACTCAAAATGAGTTCATCCAAATCACGCTGTGGAATGGCCGCCCATGTTCGTTGCAACAACAAAAAAAGGTCTTCTTGCGACTGGATACCCTCCATATTCGGCAGAGCTCTTCTCTGTAGCATATCCCATGCATGCTCAATCGGGTTCAAGTCTGGCGACTGAGCAGGCCAGGGCAGGACATTGATGTTAGCTGCGGCGAGAGTCTGTCTTACAACTCTTGCGGTGTGCGGTCGTGCATTATCATGCATTAACTGAAATAAGGGACCGATTTGCACTTGTAGAGGAACGATGACGTCTGATACAATCGTCTCAGCATAAATTTGAGCGTTGAGGTTGCCTCTGATCCAAATCAACTCAGTTCTTCCGCCGATCCAAACACCCGCCCATACCATGATGGTTCCACCACTATAAGGATGGACTTCCTGGCAGGATTTTAATCGCTGTTGGCGTCCAGGGGTTCTCCAGTGTCGTAGACGTCTTGTATCCGGTCTCATACCAAAACGAGACTCATCAGAAAAGCACACGAAACGCCATTGTTCTTCTGCCCAATTTCTGTGTTCAAGAGCCCATTGATATCGAATCCTACGATTGTGCATTGCTATAGGTGGTACCCGTAGCGGTCTTCGGGAATGAAGGTTCACTTCATGCAAGCGGTTTCTGACTGTTTGGTCGCTAATTAAGTTCCCTGAAGAGTGATGAAGCCTCACGGCTAACATCATGGCGGTTATTGTTGGAGCTCTTCGAGTTAAGATTTGAATGTATCGGTCTTGTCTCCGTGTGGTGCAGCGATACCGTCCTCCATGGCGCTCAGCCACGGTACCAGTGCTTCGGTAACGTGTCCAAAGTCGACTGATAACACTCTGACTTGTATTCAGAGCTAAAGCCACAGTACGTTGCCGGGAACCAGCTTCTATCATTCCCACGGCTCTGAGCATTTCTTCCCTGCTTAAATGACGTCGCCGCTCCATAATAACGTTGGTTTTAATCAGTAGTAGGGAAACAGTAGCACTAATAATGTCTTCAATGCGTTGTATGTTTTTATAGGGAAAATATTGACAGCTGATTTTCATCTTTTACTCGAATTTGATTTACAGTTCCTGATTCAAATTATGAAATGCACCAAAAAGGATCCATATAAATTTATAAAATCATAAATTTATTACAAAGCCACATCTCAATCTCAAGAAATCCGCATAAAAATGCTTGATCCCTAGAGACACTTTTGATGTGTGTAGTTATAAGTAAATTTGCCACTGGAGTGCACTATCAATTAGTGCTAATTGAAGTGTAACACAAACTATGTGTATACTATAATAATATATACAACGTGTAACGTTAATAGCCAGTACCGGCGTTAGGGTAAGGCGCGGTTAGGCGACCGCCCAGGGCGCCGCAGGCCTACTTTCTCGTAAATTTTCCAATTTCTTTCATCTCATTTTTATGGGATAAACCCAAAACCCATCTAAAGAAAACACAAACTTACATAATTCAAGGAACGTTTGTGCAAAATTACAATGTAAAGCATGTCATGCTTTTTGTCCCTCATTTGAGTAAAACGCCATCTATTGCAACGCATTGCAAACATGCACAAATACATAACTGAGAGTCACCGTTAGTTGAACTTTTTCATTCTGTTTGATCGAACGGAAGTCATCAGTTTTCTTTTTTATCGAAATTACGTGATTTATTAGCAGAGCACCGCCGCGGCGGTGCTCTGCTCTGCTCGCCACCCCTCCGCTCCCGCCCTGCTTTGAGTGGGAGGACTCATTTGATGATTTTGATTTTACCACGATAAAAAAAAGTACAGCTAAGTACTTATATCTATCCGAAATTCCGAACTAGACTACGGAGACAAGCTGCCTGCGACATGGTGACCTCCCCCCCCCCTGATGTAAAAGCTGGATCCTCCCTTGCAGTTAGGGGGCGCCGTAGAAAATCTCGCCCAAGGGCGCTGGTAGTACTCAAACCGGCACTGTTAATAGCGTAAAACCTCTCGTGGGGTAACTCAGCCCATGATACTGAACAATGTTTGTTCTAAGACTTTTGGAAATTCACATAAAAAAAATATACTGATGGGCCCGATCAATTTCTCATTTTGTTTGAAAAACCAATTTTTTTTTGTGGATTTCCAAAAGTCTTGAACAAACATTGTCAGTAACATGGCATGGGCGTGAGTTATCCCACAACAGTTTTGCGCTATTAACGTTACACGTTGTATATATGTATGTTACACGTTGTCTTTTATGGTATTTATCGTTGGGCCCATTTAGCCTGAAATAAAGTGGTTATTATTATTTATTAACTTTCGGACTTATCTCTTTATTAGCATTGGAAGTTTTTGCTTCTGGCTTAATTTCATCCTTTATTTTTCAATCCCTTCCAGCTTTGATTCCACCGCGAGCGTCAAAATATGCGGCACAACAGAGTAGACCGGTATCTTTTGATTGTGTAGACTTAGACATTTGATTTTTTCTGTGCCTCAAGCCACGCGTTCCGTTCATGGATCGACCGGCAACAAAGTGATCCTAAAAGGGTTCGGTTTTGTCTTTTGAAGTACGGAATCCTAAAATGGAAGTCAATAATTATATTCAATTATATTTCTTTCAGATGCTACGTTACGAACGATCACTAAAAACAAAAATACGTTTAAAAGTACTTTGGACCAGATACTTGTGAATGGCGGCGGGGATTGTCCAGAGTATGCCATGACAGGCATCGAACTAGGACTTACAAACAGTTTGCCAAGATCCTATCTGTATGTGTTCACTGATGCTTCAGCTAAGGACTATGATAAATTTGAACAAATCATTTCGCAGAGGAAACAGAGTCAGGTCACTATTTTGCTTTATTTCATTGACTTTTTTTGCCACTCGAATTGTGTTTACTGTAATAACATCGTCCAAGTACACCATAAACGAAAAATGCTCATTAAATTAAAATTGAGAGCCAAACTTGATGTTTTATTTTAGAATAGAATAGAATAGAATCATTTATTCGCTAGAGATGGTTTTACAAAGCTGTTAAAATTGATGGGTGGTACAAAGACACCTCACCTGCAGTAGGCATGCGAAAATTACAGGTTTATTATGTGATCCTTTTATTATTTATGGGAAAATAATAAAAGGATCACAGACAAAGTGTACTCAGATAAAACAATACCGACCGAATGGAGAGAGACAGAGGAGAAAACGTCATTCTTTCTGAAGTCGGTTAAAAAAAAATACAACCCTTATTTTTGGTTGGAGCGCATAAAACAAGCTGCAAGCTGACAAACTTCAATGGCATCCTTAGCTGTGCTGAGTAGAATTTCTCTTTTCAGGTTAGTTTTATACTGACTGGCAGTTGTGGATCACCCAGTGATGCTGAGTATCAAGTATATCACCAAGTGGCACAGGTTACGGGTGGACAAGTTTTTCAGATGATGAAAGATGACGTCAAAGATGTAAGATTTCTTGTACTAATATTTCAGTCACGTTAAGATTAAGGCCCGCGTATCTCTACACTCTGGTCACGTGATACACGTGGTCTTTGACTGCTGGCCTTTTAGTGAGTCACTCAACGAGCAATGGAAAGAGCTATGTTCTTAGTTTCTTTGCGGGATAAAATCCGGAACATGGATATTCGGCGAAGAACCAGACTCACCGACATAGCTCATTGTGGCAATGGGCAGGCCACATCGCTCGTAGAACTGATAACCGATGGGGAAGAAAAGTTCTCGAGTGGCGACCACGGACCGGAAGACGCAGCGTTAGCCGGCCACTAGGTGGACCGACGACATCGTGAGGGTCGCGGGCAACGGATGGATGCAAGTGGCGAATTGTCGTTCGGCTTGGCGGTCTAAGGAGGAGTCCTATGTTCAGCAGTGGATGTCTTCCGGCTGATGATGATGATCTCTACACTCGCATTCGCGAGCATTATTGTGGAATCACTCGCTCCGATTCGAGCGATCTTGAGAAGAAATGGCAACATTTTTAACTGTTTTTATATAAGGAGCTATCCCAAATCAATTCCATGTAAATCTCTCTCTAGTATACATCAAGTTCGTGATGTGGGACTTAATTTTTTTCATTTTAGCACTGATTTGCACTCTTTGTGTTTGTTTAATAATTAACGATAGGTATATGGAAGGTTACCAACGACTACTAAATTTTTATTTAGGTATTGTACTTCATTATTTTGAGACCTTTTTGGGCGTTGGCGACATATGTAAAGTCAGTTTAAATGGTTTGAACACTTTATTGAAATATAAAACATTATACTCTAGGTTCACAACTGCATGGAGGATGGATACGAGAACAATGGCGGACCTCGCCTTGACATAGACAAAGAGTATGGCTTGTTGCCACAGATAATATTGATTATACTTTACATCTCCCTTTCTTTGGAGAACAAACTCAAAAGATATAAACACAACAAATAATAATAGAACAATCAATTTGCATTTAGTTAAATGTTAAGTCTGTTTAAAGGTTTAATTACTCTGCCATATCTTGATGTTTGTGGTGCCGTCACTGGTTGAGTTAAGTTTGTCTTTTGCACATTAGAGCTTGGTGATAATTGTGTCGATGCTGGGGGTGGCTCAGGAACAACTGGTGACTGAGGCTGTGCTGGTATCTGTTGAACTGTTGGTTCATCTGCATATTTAGTTTCAGGTACTACCACTCTGTTGCTGGTTATGTCTGCTTGTGTCTTGTGTAGATGGCTGAAGTTTCTTCGAAGGGTTTGACCTTTATCTGTTTCTATTATTACTGACCTTGGTAGACCTTCAGGTTTTTCTACTACTCTTGCCCCTTCCCAATGCCTATGAGCTACTTTGTGTCTGACTTTATCATTGATTTCAAAATTTTCTGTGTTTGTAGTATGTTTGTTGCTGTAATTAGCTTGTTTTTCTCTTAATCTTTGTAATTCAGCTGTAACTCCTTGAATAATTTTAGGTTTTAGATTGTTGTCACTTGTAGGTATTGGACATCTAGTAATTCTGCTGAAGAGCCTTTGGTTAGGTGAACCCAACTGATTGTTTCTTGGTGTGTTTCTCCAGTTTAATAATGCAAGCTGAACATCTGATTTGTCTATGCTGCATTTTCTTAACATGTTCTTTGCTGTTTGAACAGCTCTTTCAGCAAGACCGTTACCTTGGTGGTGATGCGGACTGGACGTAACATGGTTAAATTTCCATTCTCTTTGAAAGGTCTTAAATTCTCTAGACATATATTGTGTTCCATTGTCAGTTTGAAACTCTTCTGGTACACCATGAATGGAAAACCATATCTTAAGCTGTTTGATTACTTCATATGATGACTGAACTTTTAGCTCTTGGAAGTCTAAGTATCCAGAGTAACTGTCACAAATTACCAGGTAAGTTTTTCCTTTTAATTCAAATAGATCAGATGCAACTATTTGCCATGGAAGTGTAGGAATCTTTTTGACTAGTACTACATCTTTAGTATTGCCTCTTTGTGTTTGTTCACATATGGAACAACCTTTGATCAGTTTTGTGATGTCGTTGTATTGTCCTTTCCAGTAGAGGAACTGACGAGCTCTTCTTAAACAGCTTTGTATTCCCAGATGACCCTGGTGAATACTCTTGAGCATTTTGGGGATTTGTGATTTTGGTACTATGATTTTATCACTCTTGTAGATAATTCCTTTGTAATAACTTAACTCTTCCTTGAAGTTGAAGTAGTGTTGTAATTCTGTAGGTAGGTCATTGACCTTTTCAGGAAATCCTTGCATTATTGTGTTAATAAGTAATTGTAGATGTGGGTCTTCTTTTGTGGCATTAATGAGTTCTTCTTTAGCATTTACTGACATGGGTAGAATGATAGCAATTTTTAGATTTTCTTCATGTTCATATTTTAAGTTGGATGTGTCACAGTCTCTACTGAGATAGTCTGCTAATGGTATTTCTGTCCCCTTTTTAAATATTACTTTTGGTGAGTATGGTGCAAGATTAAACATTATACGTTGTAATCTGACAGGGGCTGATTGTATGTTCTTCTTAAAAATTGTCTCAAGTGGTTTATGGTCTGATTCTACCGTCAGTTGCTTCCCATACACATATTCATGGAACTTCTTGCATCCAAAGAGGATTGCAAGTGCCTCTTTTTCTATTTGTGGATAGTTTTGTTCAGACTTAGACAATGCTCTTGCTCCATAAGCTATTGGTTGTCCGTCTTGAAGAAGTGCAGCTCCTAGATTTTTCGAACTTGCATCTACGGTTAGTGTTACAGGTTTATTTACATCATAGAGTCTGAGTACAGGAGGACTCCGAAGTACTTGCTTTATATTGTTGAGAGCTTCTTCATGATGATGTTCCCAAGTAAAACTTGTGTTTTTATGTAATAAATCTCTTAACGGGTTTGTAAGATCTGACATGTTGGGAATGAATTTGTTTAAGTATGTTATCATTCCTAGTAGCCTCTGGAGTTCTGTTTTATTTGTTGGTGTTTTCATAGCTTGAATGGCTTCAACTTTTTCTGGGTCTGCTTCTAGTCCATTTCCTGAAATGATATGTCCCAGGAATTTAATTCTTTGTGCTTCAAGGATGCATTTGTTTTTGTTAAGTTTGAAACCTGATTTTTGTAGTACTTCAATGACTTCACTAACAGTTTTGCGTAGTTCTTCTCTATTTTTTGCATGTATGAAAATGTCATCAATGGAGACTCTTACCTTTTTAAATTTGCTGAGTAGATTTGTCATAATTTCTTGGAAAATCTCAGGTGCTGATGATACTCCAAAAGGAAGTCTTTGAAGGAATATCTTCCCCAAGGTGTGGCAAAAGTTAATATTTTTTGTGTTCTTTCCGATAACTTAATTTGCCAGAATCCTTTTGTGCAATCTAAAAGTGCAAAGAATTTAGAACCTTTAATATCAGCTGAAATTTCTTCAAGAGTGGCAAGTGGAAAGTGACGCCTTAGAATGTTTTTGTTAACATCTGATGGATCTATACAGATTCTAATCTTACCTTTTTGTCTGACGACTACCATAGGGCTTACAGCAGGAGTAGGCTCTGTCTCTGGTTTTATGACGTCTAATTTAACCATTCTATCAAGTTCTTGCTTGACCTCATCTCTTATTGCATGAGGAATTCTTCTTGAAGGTTTAATTTCGAGTTTTGGGTTCTCTATCAGATCAATGTCATATTCATAATCTTTGTAACAGCCTAAGCCTTCAAATATGTCTTCTTTGCATTTTCTTTCCTTTAATGTTTTTACTCTTGCGATAAGGCCTAATTTCTCACAAGTATCAAGTCCTAGGATCGGTGTGACATTTTCTTGAACTACTTTAAATACAATGATTGTTTCTTCATTTTTCAGTTTGCATAGTAGCTCCGTTTCGCCTAGAACTGCCATTTTATCGTCTGTGTAACTTATTAAGTTTTTAGTTCGGCTTGCTTTTAGATTTGCCTTGGTTTTTTTCATCAGGTGTCTTGGTAGTACATTGCATTCTGCTCCGGTATCTAATTTAACTATAAATTTCACATTGCCAACTTTTATTTCCTCAGTCCATTCTTTCTTTCCGCTAGTACTGATAGCTGATATGTATACCTCATCTTCAGAATTTGAGCTTTCTTCTAATATATTCACTCTATTTTTCTTTTTAGTATCGTGTTTCTTCTTAGTTCTGCACATCTTTGAAAAATGACCATTTTTTTGACACTTGGTACATGGTTTATTATATGCTGGACATTCTCTGCGTTTATGAATTGTGCCACATCTTTTGCAATTATAGTAATCATTTTGATCCGTATTGGGATTCGTATTTTTCACCGCTGCGATTTTATCAATTTTATTTTTACCTTCGAACTCATCCAGTTGTTTTGAAGCTTGTTCACTTGTTTTACAGATAGTTATTGCTTTTGCTAAGTCTAAATTATGTTCGGTAAGTAATTTCTCTCTTATTTGATTGGATCTTATTCCGAATACTATTTTGTCTTTCAACATTTCGTCGAGTAGATTTTCAAATTCGCATTTGCTTGCTTGAGTTTTTATTTTTGTTAGGAACTCGTTGAATAACTCGTCTTCGTTTTGTTCTATTTTAAAGAAAATGTACCTTTCGAAGGATATGTTGGTTTTAGGCGCGAAATATTCTTTGAACTTGTTCTTGATGACTTCTAGGTTATTTTGGTTTGCTTGAGTGAGGTTGAAGCTGTTGTATATTTCTATGGCATCTGGGCCTATCACGGCCATAAATGTTGCAGCTTGGACCTCTGCAGGTTTCTTGTCCAATTGTATAGCTGTAGCGTACCATTCAAATTGTTGGAGCCACTTTTTCCAGCACGTGGATTTGTCCGAGTCAATTTGTAGGTTAGCTGGCGGCTTTATTCCGGATACTGCGTCGTTCGTAGCCATTTTATTTATACTTTATTATCCACTAGTTCTCTTAATTGGTTTTGACCACTTCTGACACCATGTAAAGTCAGTTTAAATGGTTTGAACACTTTATTGAAATATAAAACATTATACTCTAGGTTCACAACTGCATGGAGGATGGATACGAGAACAATGGCGGACCTCGCCTTGACATAGACAAAGAGTATGGCTTGTTGCCACAGATAATATTGATTATACTTTACAACATACTCGTACCATTAAAATTTTTCGTTGTAATCCCTTTGAAAAGTTTTGAAGAAAACTTCGTAGGGACACCGACGATAACAGAACGGCGAGAAAAACCAGCAGTGGTAAGTGGTAACGTTATAGACTGATTGTCACTCTTGAACTGACTGGGGCTTTTGTTTTATTTTAATTTATTTCTGATCTATTTAGACTAAGGGCTGACTTTTCAATAGTCAGATAGCTTTTATCTGAGGAATAAAAATGGCGGTTTGACAGCTTCTATAGAAAATAATTATGTCAAACCGCTATTTTTATTCCTCAGATAAAAGTTATCTGACTATTAAAAAATCAGCCCTAGCGTTCTCTTTTTTGTCAACAGATTTTGAAGTATATTGAGGAGACCATTACCGGAAGGGGAGTTTCGATCGTTAATAGAAAGTATCCGCCGGGCGTCCACAAAGTTAAAGTTAGTATTATGTGTAGGTGTACACTACATATTAATCACAACAAAAATGTATTGTTTTCTTACGTAAAGCTCTCTTTTAAACGCTTACTATAGCTCTTACTCGTGACTTCACTTGCGCTATTTAAACAATTTTTTTTGACAATATACAAGAAATCCGAAATTTTTACAATAATATCAATCTTTTATTAATATTCTGTTCAGCGGTTTGGATGTGAAAAAGCAACAAGAAAATTAACTTTCGCATATAAATTTTATTAGTTTGGATGAGGATAAGGATGTGTGGTTAATCTTTTGAAAACAACAATTGGCACAGTGATCGACTGCTGTGCAGGGTGTCGCGGGTTCGATGCCCGCACGGAACATATCGAGGGTATAGTGCTCAAACCCAATAAGTACGAAATTGACACTTTTGAGATATTCAATATTTAAGTTTTAAGGACATAAATACCTATGTTATTCAAATAATGTCGCTATAATGAGTATTTGTGGTAAAAGTGGATACGTTGAATTAGTGTGAAACAGTACCTACGTTTGAGTTTCTGAGGTAGTCCATTTTGTCACAATAAAAATTTAAGTTACAAAGGGTACCGACTTATTGGGTTTTAGATCTAGAGAAATTAAACATATTATGTACTTTGAAAAGTGTTCTTTTAAAGAATCACAAAAAAAATCAGGAACAATCACTCTTCGTCACTTTCGAAAGCTGTCGGTTTGGTGTACGTCTTCATACCACACATCCATGCATGAAATTCCTCTGGTATGATAAGTTTTTCGAGAAATATTTTTTAGAAGGGTAAGTGGTACGGCGACCTCCCCGATGTCGTCAGCGTAATATGTTACGCTGACGACACGCTCGTCCTGTCCTCGACAGCCGGTGGAACTTCAGGGAGCACTTCCTGCGTCTGGCCCTAAAACTGAACCGGGCAGCAGCCGCCCTCAGGCGACCCCTGCCTAATCTCAGCGGGCCAAACGCCTCCTGCCGTAGGCTGTACGCCGGTGTCGTGCGGTCCATGGCCATCTACGGGGCCCCTGTGTGGGCCCTGAGCATCCGGACACGACCACTAAAGTTGGTCGCATGCCAGAGGGTCATGGCTATCCGGATGAGCCGGGGATACCGTACGATCGCCGACGAATCGGCCAACCTTGCTGGATTACTGCCCTGGGATTTGGAGGCGACTCCAGCACGTCTATGAGTGGCGCGTAGAGGCGCAGCGCCGGGGTGTATCCCCGCTGCCTCAACAAGTCGAGGCGCGGCGAGAAGAGCTCAGGCGCGATCTCAGGGCAGTATGTAGGGGACGACTGTCGCGACCGACGTCCGGGCACGCCGCAATCGCGGCATTAAAATCCCTCTTTGAGGAGTTGCAGGATAGGCGTCACCGCGTCCAGACCTACCGCATGACGCAGGTCCTCGCCGCACACGGAAGTTTCGGGAAGTACCTACCTGTGTCTGATAGGGAAGGAGGAAACGCCCGGGTGTCACCACTGCGAGGATCGCCCGGAGGACACAGTAAAGCATACAGTGCAAGACTGCCCCGCTTGGGCAGAGCACCGACGTGTCCTCACGGCGACGATAGGCGGAGACCTCTCGCGCCCAGCATTGGTCGCGGCCATGCTGCGGGGCGAGACGGAGTGGGAAGCGGTCGCCTCCTTCTGCGAAGCAGTCATGCTCGCGAAGGAGGAGGCGGGCCGCGTGAGAGAGAGGACAATATCCTCCCTCCGCCCCACCCGCAGTGGTGGACGCCCACGGCGACGAACGTCGCCAGACGATCTCCGGCCACCGTAGGCTCGGGCATGCGGGCGGCGAGTAAAGGGCAACTCGCTGTCCGACCATGGACCATTCCGGGTCGACGGCGCGTTGTGTTCCACGCGCGCCTCAAAGAACGTCAGAATAATGACGGGCCGGGCTCTAGAGGGCCAAAGCATGCCGGGGTCGCGGGACTTATCTCTTTACCGTGACCCCGGAACATAAAATGCTATTGCAGGATTCCGTGTATTTTAGCCAGTACGAGTCTGACAGTCCCTCCCGCCCTGCCCGGGGTGGGAGGACTCATTTGATGATTTTATTACGTAAAAAAAAAGGCTTATTGGTTACTGAGTGGAATATAAGTGCTCTATTTCGTTTGGTAATTGAACATTAACTGAAGGCGGGTTTGAATTTCATTTAGCTCTAGTTGGTGTATTAACGGCCATTTTACAGACATCAATGCTACGAAAGTTCTCGGACATGTCATAATTAAATTAAAATATACTAGATGAAAACCCGGCTTCGCTCGGGTGAAACATGACTCATAACTACAGATCTGGTACAAAATGTAGGTAGATATTTCTGTAGTCATCGGTTCTCAAGGAATGGGTATTAAAGGTATGCAAGGCATAGATTCGTATAGCTTCATTCATTGTGTTTAATAAATATAGTACCTAAATAAAAACTGCAGTTTTTCGCCCATTGTTCGCGCCTATTGGCCGGAGATCGTTTGCGACAGTCGCTCCCTTCATACCGCCCTGAGATCGCTCCGGAGCTCTTCCCGCCGCACTAAACTTGTCGAGGCAGCGGGGATTCGCCGTACCAACACAGTTCATGCATGTACCACCATACCAACACTTTTCAGACTCCTAATATCTATTATGAAGAGGAAAGATTTGTATTTTTGTATGTTTTTTTTAGTGTGTAACATCATCAAATAAGTCCTCCCACCCAGGGCTGTCAGACTCGTACTGACTAAAATCCACGGTGTCCTTCAATAGCCCTTTACATTCAGGGGTCACAGTAATTCGTTGGTCCCGCGACCCTGGCAGGCTTTGGCCCTCTACAGAGGGGCCCCGTCATAATGCTGACTGCACTCTTTGAGGCGCGCGTGGAATACAACGCGCCGTCGAAAAATATTCAAGTGGGATTCAAAAGTGGGATCCAACGGGAATAATTCGTTGGTCCATGGTCGGACAGAGATAGGGCGCAAGAGGTCTCCGCCTATTGCCGTCGTGAGGACACGGCGGTGCTCTGTTGCGCGCGGGGCAGTCCTGCACCGTATGCTCCACCGTGTCTTCCGGCCGATCCTCGCATTGGTGACACCCAGACCTTGCCTCCTTCGTCATCAGACACGGGTACCTCCCGAAAAATCCGTGTCCGGTGAAGACCTGCGTCAAGCAGAAGGTCAGGACGCCGTGACGCCTATCCAGCCACTCATCAAAGAGGGGTCTTACCACCGCGATTGCGGCATGCCCGGAGCTCGGTTGCGACAGTCGCTCCCTCCATACTGCGCGCCGCAGCGAGTAACATAGGCTATAATTATTATATCATGTCCACTGGAAGCCAGTAAATAATATTTTCATAGGTCCTTTCCTCTCTGAAGCAAGTCGGCCCTTTGACGTGAAGAAGCCGGAGGTAATATCGTTCTCGATCAGAAAGGCATTCGTGGTTGCCACTGTCATCATTGTTTACGGCTACACGTTTGTTTGACACTGACATAAGTTAGGCCAGGTTCACACGGTGACCATTCGATTCGATTTTTTCACGTATACGGTTTTACCGTATACGATGCAGTCGTTCACACGGCAACCATTCGATTCGATTTTTTCGGGCCACGCATGCGAGTGCGTACGATTCTCGAATGGGCGAGTCATGTGAACGACACAACATGAACATAAGCGCCACTGCGAGTCGTATTCGATAAAATCGTTTCGAGACGCGGCGTTCCGGTGACAACTTCGCACGGTATACGGTAAAATATATTTCTCGAACACGGGATTTTCCCGTATGAACGCCGTGTAAACAATTTTTAAGTTTTCACATATATTCTGTTGTCACTCCTCTATTCGATAAAATCGTTTATACGGTATACGGGAAAATAATCGCCGTGAGAACCTGGCCTTACAGTTCATAGTTTTTTTTCTAAATAATATCGCAACGTGTCGAGGAGGTTTAGTACTTAATACACCACATGACACTGGCATGCTAACAGTGCTATCGACTCGGTTGCCAAAAACAAAGAAAATTAAAAAAGCTTCTCAACATGTTACCCGATGTCAAAAATGGCGGCTGCGATCTGTCTGGTCAGAAAATCATTAGAAATGTACAAAATACTCGACAATCCGAATTTTGCGGATATATGTTGTCGACTCGAAATCTTTATTTTTTAATGTTTTATTAATCAGGCAAGCTTTCGATCGAGTCTACCGTAGCCCTGCACGAAATTATTAATATAGATTTTTAATTCACATACACTTTATAACTATCAATCTCTATTGTTTCTTTCACGTCCTCTTTTGTAAATGTTTTCTAGCTGCTTTAAAAACGATTTTCCACTCGCTTAAGCTTAGTTCGGGCTACGCTAGTAGTTTAGTTGAGTAGTGAGTAATTTAGTAGGTAGCTAAAATTCTCGCTTCTGCCCAAAAATCGTTCGCACTTTGCTATAATACAGGTTATAGTGAGTGGTGTTTTGCAAGACGAACAACCTACAACGCAATAATATAAATAAATTGTTAAGGCTAATCGTAACAGCTGTTTAAGAAGATGTGGATAAGGAATTACGTGTGATTAAAAAAAGAAGCTATGATATGTATAATGAGAGGGCACAACCACTTTTCTGGTCGTGGACAAACATACAATCGACTGATGAAAATCTACAATTCAAGTTGAGCAAAAACGGATCCATGCGGACGACTAATTCACGGGATATCCTTTTGTGTATATACTAATACCTTCTCCAGAATGAAACGAACACCTTTTCTGATAACCGCATCAAAATTGTTTCAGCCAAACCCGATATAATCAACGGACAAACATACATACAGGTCGAACTGAAAACTTACTTTTTTGAAGTTGGTTAAAAATACTAGCGTAGTCCGAACTATGCTATAATTTAGAGTATTATCGCACTAAATAAAAGAATTTCGATAACAATACGCGCGATGCAAATGCGCCTCGCAAACTGACAACAGTAGGTAATGCTAGAAGTTCATAGGTCCAATTGATTTATTGGGTTCTTCTTTGAACAAAGTGTCAAGAAAGTTAGTTGACGATGAGAGCTAATACAATATTAACTAAACATAACTTGTTACTTTTGAAACATTATCGAACAGTAAAACCCGACAAATACATTTGTTTTGATTTAAATTTTGGTTTTGTTTGATTTTTTAATCTACGTATTTAAAGATAAAACGCGATACATACAAATAGTGAATATTGCCTCTAAACAGTTGGGTCATTTTAGTTAAAATTGTTGACACTCAATACCAATAAAAAGCTTTATGTGGTTTAAGCGTGAAATAAAAATATTATGTTACAAGATAACACGCTTTATAGGGTACCAGTTTTTAAGTCTTGGCCAAACGTGGTGACTTTATTGGGTTATTACCTTAAGTAACTTTCTTTCTGCTGCGAATTCCGCTTATTGGATTAGACCACTGGAAAGAGCGTCAAAAATGCATTAAGATGTACTAATAAAACGATTTTTGATTTTTCGGCACTTATTGGGTTTGAACACTATACCCTCGATATATTTGTATGATCTGCAAGTAGTAGTTCCGGGTCTGGTTGTTTGTGTATGTGTGTTTCTATGTTTGTAAACGCACCCACGATACGGGAAGAAATTCCTAGGGTGGGGCAACAAAAAATCTCAACAACATTTTTTCTCTTATTTTCTTTTTCAGTTTAATATCGACGATCATACAGGAGATGTGCTGATTTCTCTAAGTGGACTGGGTTCTAGCATCGGAACAGTAACCGGTCCAGGTGAAATCATTCTGCCTGCGGAACCAATTGTGTCTGGCAAAGATAAAATGGCGGTGCGTACCTTTTCTAAACGTTCATCTTACAATTATATTGTGCCCCTACGTGAAAAACGTAGGGATTCAGTATAATTTTAGGCTTCTAATTCAGTTTCAAAAATATCTTTTATATTGGTCCAACAGTGGAGGAGAGGCCTCAAAATATGACTTTTCACATAAGTGATTCAGACGGATCTTTTTTTGTCGATCTTTTGTTTGTATGAAGCCAAATGCTCGCAGAGAGAAAACGATAGATTCTTCAAATACCTACCTAACTTCCAAAAATAATTTCACTCTCACTCCACCTCGGGGAATATACTTCGCAACATGAACTCGTGAGATGTGTGCCCATGATGTACTTGAAATAAGTATAATATGCTATTTTACTCAAAAAAAAAAAGAATTATTCCGAAAGATAAATTATCAATTATTTGACTTATTTTTTATTTTGTTCGGCGTCGGACGTCAGCAGATGATCTCCGGCCACCGTAGGCGCGGGCATGCGGGCAGCGAGTAAAGGGCAACTCGCTGCCCTATTGAAGGACACCGTGGATTTTAGTCAGTAGAAGTCTGACAGTCCCTCCCACCCTGCCCGGGGTTGGAGGACTCATTTGATGATTTTACCACGCTAAAAAAAAAAAAAAAAAATATTTTGTTACGTAAAATAAAATTGGTAAAGATACGACGCTTCTAAAAACCACAACTCGTCACTCGGTCGGTATTTACAGGCGCTATGACGTCAAAGCCTCGACCACTCCCGAATTTCGAAGCATTTTATCTTTGTCGATATTCATAGATAAAAAAAAAAACGTTTTCGTTATTTTTCAATACTCTGACGGACTAAACCGGCATGTCCTAGAACCAAAAATTCGAAAACATGTGACATCTGCCAATTCGCACTGGGCCCGCGTGGTGGATTATGGCCTACTTCCTCTCACAGAGGGGAGGCCTGTGTCCCAGCAGTGGGAGGCTGATTATAGGCTGATGACGATGAAACTACCCCATTGTAATTAATATTTGTGTCGGCAGGTCAAGAAACTCAGTAACGTGAAGCCCGGAGACTATGAGGTGGAGATCGAAGGCAAGGGAGAAGTTCACATAATCATGACCGCCAAGAGTTCCGTCAACATTCAGCTCGGATTCTCCACTGACAGACCTACTTCTAT
Source organism: Agrotis clavis (assembly GCA_954870645.1). NCBI lineage: Eukaryota > Metazoa > Arthropoda > Insecta > Lepidoptera > Noctuidae > Agrotis > Agrotis clavis. The sequence goes on along the minus strand of OX940931.1, from coordinate 2,320,021 downwards.
AGAAGACACTGTCACAGGACCGCCTCCAGGTATGATCATGTACAGATGCCAGCAGGTCGACCTACCGCAATCTGTCAAATGGAAAGCTGTTCGATTCCGATGTTGGATTGTTGGTCCCATACCGTGTGGTTCGATTATTTGTACCATTTTGACATAATAAATTGTGGTGTATAATTTATTGTTTTCCCACGCACCTGCAAGCGCAGCGTACATCCACCCACAAGGTGGACAGACGATCTTATGAAAACCACAGGATCACGCTATGACGCTTCCAACCGGTCTTATTGGAAGTGTGTAGAGGAGGCATAATTATGTTCAGCTATTCACGGTGATGCGTTGATGTATAAAAACCCTTAGATGTTGAGTGTGCATCTTGGGTTTCAATATATCAATTTGGTGATGATACTTTTTTGATTTTTCAGAAGGAAACACATTTTTGGGTGTAAGGTTAATTGAGGAGGGAATAGAACTCACTTCCGTAGAAATCTCCTATTTGAACGGCACCGTCGTTGAAGAACTACTTTTAACAATAGTCGACACAAAAGAACAATTCTACATCACTCCGTCTTTTGCACCCCCGTCTGATTTCTTTGTCAATGTAAGTCAAAACATAGTTTTTATCAAAGTCAAGCACGCTGCTATTTAGCTAAGTTCTTTATGAGATGTTCTTGAAATGAAGCGATATTTATTTTTGCAAACAGTAGGGTTTTAAAACATTTTTACACATCGTCTTTTTACAAATTATGAGGGCGGTGTTTCGTAGCTGACTACTCTGAGAAGAAACAGTAGAAACAAAGTCTAAGGTCACTGTCTCCTTTAAAGTCCAGACATTATATTGGTAGTCATACGAGGGACATGTAAGTTAGTGTCTGAGATGGTCTTTTGAAGAAAGAACCACACAGATTTGAGTGGATCTGTCCAGTCAAACGTTGTGTTATGTGAGGTGATATACCATGATAACTGGTGCACTCTTAAAATACTGACAAGTTTTTAATATAATGTTTATACGTTATTAATAATTGAATTACTGTTTCTTTGGAATAGTTTGTAAAAGTATTTTTAATTTTAGGTGATCGGAAAGGATTTAAAAACTGGATCGTCAGTCAAAAGAGCAGGAACTATACCCTTTGTAAGACAGGCTCCATCACAAACAGGTACGAACAAGTCATACATGCTGGTGGTCTACTTACTGACTTACTAATTCCACTGTGGGAAAAAGACAGAGATATACAAGTTGTCTAGCACCATCTCGTTTCCACACTGGAATTACGTCGTCATGGTAGGCCACCAGTTATATAATCTATCATCCTTTTTAGTTGGCCTACCTTCATATACCCAATCTAAAATTGCAGTTTCCCTTAACGACAGGACATTCATTATATCAAGCTCAGCCTGTATTCGTCCACTGCTGGACATAGGCCTCTCCCAATGTGCGCCACTGAGCCCTGTCTTGAGCATTCCTCATCCAGTCTCTATGCCGGCCGCCTTTCGTAGGTCGTCACTCCACCTGGCGGGGGTCATTTATTATAAAGATCTCTTAATTATAGATTCCACAGTAAATACAGCACCAGAAGTGACGATTCTAGGTGCACCGAAAATATTCGCAGAACACGATGCTCCATTGAAGCTGAAATGTTTTGTGCGCGGCTATCCTGCACCTGATATCATTTGGTCAGAAGAGGATACTGGAATCGTGATGCCATCTATGGTTAATTATTTTTTTTATTTACTTGTAATTTGAGTTATGAGTCAGAGTGTTAGCAACAATATTTCTTAATCAGTATTAGGTGTTACCAGCGGCACCGCCCGCTAGGTTACCTTACCGCTAGGTTAGGTTAGGTCACCTTAGGCGCGCACCTTAGGCGCTTAGAGTCCCTGTCTGCTCACAATAAGGCTTTATTGCGGAGGCCGCAGAGAGTCGTGGCAGTCAGGGTCATACGGGGATAATACCGTACCATATCCGCGGAAGCGACATGCGCGCTGGCGGGCTCGACACCGTGGGACCTGGAGGCCCAATAACTCGCCGACGTCTACCAGCGAGGGGCAAACCCGCAGGCAGAGACTGGTAGACGTCCACTGCCTGAAGTGGTCACGAGGTGGCGAAGAGAGGCCCAATCCCAAATTTTGGACCAGTGGAGGGTGAGGCCGGAGACGCCCAGTGCTGGTCACTGGACTGTAGGGGCAATCCAGGCCACTCTGGAAAGATGGGTACGCAGGGGACACGGGAAAATGTCTTTCCGGCTTGTGCAGGTGTTGTCAGGGTATGGTTGTTTCGGTAAATACCTGCACAAAGTGGCTATGTCACCAGTGCGGCTGCAGCGAGGACACGGCCCTTCACACTCTTCAGTACTGTCCTGCTTGGGTAGTGCAGCGTCATGATTGGTGGTGATGTCTCAGGCCTGAACATCGCCAAAAGAGTTGGTGCCCGAAAGTGGGCTTCGTTGGGTGAGTCGTGAAAGTCATGGGTAGCAGTCCTCGCGACTCATCCATGAAAGTGAATGTAGGGTCACTGCAGTGTTTTTAGTGGGTGCAAGCCCCATGTAACCCAGCAGTCCCCCCGGACGGTTCGAGTACGCGTTAGGAATTTTTCACTTAAAAAAAAGTCGTTCGGAACCGCGGATCCCTTATTGCAAGGAACATTAATTTTAGCCAAATCTATCCTCTCATCAGATTAATAATAATAATTATAAAACCTCTGTGTCTGACTTATTGTAAATATTTATTTTTTAAATATTCTTTTCAGATGGTAGCGTTTGAGGTTCCCTCCGACTTTGCCAGTATTCTGGATATAAATAAGGCAAACAAAAATGTCTCCTACAAATGTAAAGCCAGCAATCGTTTTGGCGAAACTAGTAGATATATAGAAGTGGAAATAAAAAATAAGTAGCCCAAGAACAAATTAATATCAAGCGACACTACAGAGAAATCAGTAATACTCAATGGGTATAAAGGAAGATTAGTACCTACTTAATAATAATTATAAATATTATATATTTAATTATAATTAAATTTATCGTTTTTTTTTTTCTATGGAAAAAACAATTTTATTGTTATTGTTTTATATTCTAAATCTATATTTTTAAATGAAGAATCTAAAAAAAATAAGAAATCATAGGATAAAAATATTGCGATTTTCCAAAGTGATCCGAAATTGTATTTGATGTGTGTATGTCCAACCTTACTAACTTTCTTGTGAGTATATTATACACACTCATATCTCATCATTCACATAAGTATAAATAGTACATTTTTTATATTTGCATTCGTATTCTCATGAAACGATTGCGAATATATATGTTGGAAACATTTTTATAATTTAAGATAATAAAATTGATTATACAACATTATTTTTTGTTTATGCGAAACCTGATACACCTGTCCAATATTTTTGTGTTAATAATCTATGTACAAAATTTTAAAACCGTGTCATAAAAAATTACAAAGTTATAAGCTCGTATATTACCTGGTTGTCCGTTCAAAAACATGCTCATTTGGCGGTACACCCGCGTAAACCGCGTCTACTGTGTTATACACTCGTGATAATAGTTTGGCAATAGGTACCCCTAACCGTACGGTGATTGTATTGTGATTTACTGGTAGTAAAATTTTGGAAAAATTTTTTTGAAAAAAAACATAACATGGTGTAAAAATTATTGGAATCGAATCAGTTACTGATTCTGAACAAACTATATTCAGGTTTCGCATATACTAAAAATAATGTTGTAGGTATATAATTTAAAGGCACAAACTTGAGGTAGGCAATTAAATTGAAAAAACTTGAGAGGTGTCAAGGGACACCCGGATGGAACGAAGTTACTGTATACACTCAACAAAAATAATCGTCGCGCCTCCACTCTACCAAGGTACTATTATATATTCTGTGACTCCACTCCACTCCATTCCACTCCACTCCACTCCATTCCATTCCATGGTAATAAACACATTACCCTCCTTTTGCGTCGCGCAGTCGGAAAAAGTGTCGTGACAACTTTTAAGATTTTTTTCCGTCCAGCCCCCTTTCACAACGCGCGATAAGGAACTTCGTTCCAATAATTTAAGAATTTATTATAATACCTATCTAAAAAAACATATTTTTCAGAAACAGTCATAGATTCTGGAACTATGCCCAGTTAATGACAATAAGCTCGCTCGGTGTTATGTATTGTTTGTTTACCAATTTTAAATAAATAATTGTTACAAAACAAGCGTTTTTTTCAGACTACCCATTTACATACTTTGAACATCGCACTATGTCAACATAAATATCGAAATACCTACATAGGTACTCTACCCTAATTTGTTTTTAGTTTATTGTGTGACGCCCATTATATAGAGGTTTCTATGAAGATCAATTTATGGATAGTATGCCAGTATTCCTCTATTACCTAATAGCTGTGCATACTATCAATGGCTATGTACATACTTGTAAATAGCACAGTTATCAAAACTGCCTGTATTTATTCGGCTGGATTCGAGTGCTGCTCTGTAATAACACTCGTGGTTACTGCTTGACCCATTATGGATGGGTATTGAGTGTGAGTGTAATTTCATTCTGTTAAGTCTGTGTCTATTTATTGATGAGTTGTGATACGGGATATTTTTTGTTTTCTTTGACTGGACCGCAGTCCAGTAGTAATTATGACGTTTCATAATTGAAACTTGACTGAAATAGGATTTCTTGTAGTCAAAATTACCTAATTGATTGCATCGCAATGTGAACGCTTATTTGTTATTAATCTGGATTTTATTCTGGACATTTTATAATCTAAGTTTCCAAACAATAGCTTAAATAACTTCTCCCTAAACATCTCTTCTTTTCTTCTTATGCATTTTTTATATCCACATTAGCATCAGAACATTATCTTGAGTAATAAAGTCGAGCTAAAGCTTTGGCTAAAGGCTCCGGTTGGCGCGACCCCAAGTTTCCAATAAAGTGATGGTATACGCGGGCCCAATGAGGTCCTTTAAGTTATTCACTTTGACAAACTACTGCTGTTTACATAATAGCTGGCTTTATTTCACGTTGCTTTTTCTCCTATTATTATACTTCTCGTTATGTTTATTTCGGCAATTTTTTAAAAGATAGATAATTATGTATTTCCAGAATTCCAGTCCTTTTTTTGTCTTCACCAATGATTAAAATGAGTCCTCCTGCTCTGTGTGGAGCGGAAGGGTAATGACTATATATATATATATATATAATACTAATAGATCCGGTAAGATACGGTTCAGTTAATTATCCTTGTATGTAATCTAGAGATTATAATAAATTAATCATTACGGCTCCATCTTAACATATCACCTTACCATCTTAACATATGGTGCACAGACTTGGTCTTTGACTGACATCCAGAAGTCCAAACTCAGGGTTTGCCAACGAGCAATGGAGCGCAGTATACTTGGTGTTAAATTAACGGATCGCGTTCGAAACGCAATACTGCGCTCCAAGACGAATATAGCTGACGTGGCTCAGAAGGCTGCCCAACTGAAATGGGACTGGGCAGGACATGTCTGTCGTATGCCGGACAAACTGTGGGCCAAAATAGCTCAAAACTGGTGCCCTGATACAGTGAGACGTGGACGCGGCAGGCCACGAAGGAGATGGCGGGACGAACTGGATAGGTTCCTTCCGAACTGGAAAGAGGAAGCGCGGGCTCGCGAGAAGTGGAAGGAGTGGAGGGAGGCCTTTGCCCAGGAGTGGGACAGAGCAGGTTAAATAATAATAATAATCATTACGGCTTTTATTACTTTACACTCGAATGTTCCGAAGAACCAACTTGTTAGAAAATGTTGGATGAAATGTTTGAATACACCCGGCTAGCGCGATAGACAAAAGTGCATCCCTTAGGTTCGGTAGGGTAACTAGTTCGTAAAAAGGGCGATCCTCAACCAAAGATATAAATAAATCGAAGTCAACGTCAGACATGTTAATTTTTGATTCATTGACGTGTTGTTTGCAAGAGTGACAGAAAAAAACTGAATCATTGTCAACAAGTATGATACCATAACGCTGGAACGAGCGCCGCGTTGCGGCGCCGCGCCGCTGACGCTACTGTCGATTCTAGCGGCGCGGCGCCGCAACGCCGTTATGTGTTTTGGCCCTTAAATGGAGCCAAACCCAAAGGTGCACCATAAAAAAACAGTCTCCTAAAGAATCGTGAAGATAAAACCATAAAAATAAAGAACAAGTAAACATAACGAAAAGGCATCATCATGAAAAATCAAAGTTAAATCAATAACAAAGCGTACATCACGTTGTTCGCGAGCTCAACAATACTTATTTATTTCTTGCCATCAGAATGTTGTCTATGTAGCCGTCGCGTATTTAATTTCACTTTATTGCTTCAATCGTATCAATGGCGAGCCATCCCTTTGCCACATTTTGATCGAATTTGTTTATTTACCCGTTTTCATGATATGGAATCGGTTTGGTAAACACAAGGCACTGTAAGTCGAATTTGGTAATAAGTAATAGATATAGCTAAGTAGGAGATCTCATTTTATTAATTATGTAATTCATATCTTCGTTCACCTTTTCCCTTAAATTAGAGTAAGTATATCACGATATCAAGTAATGAGATAGGTACTTACATTAATTAGATAGGTAGGTACTTATCTATAATGAATTCTCCGGGATAATTTTCTTCTAACAAAGCGCAAATTGATTACGGCAGAAATTGGCGATACAGACAAATAATTAACTAGGGGATAAATCATTTGATTAACTAAATTACTGTAGGTACAGATAGGAAATAAAAGTTGGTCTTGACTAGATGGTATAGTTCCCGTGCACTTCAATACTTTAAGATTTTGGTCCTTTCTTAATGCATGTCAGATACGAAGTTGATATCGCATCTTCGAAAATGATGGCACTAGCGCTATCCCTTTAGCGACACAGTGACATCCGCTCAGACCAATAAAAACTTTTTTATTGGTCTGAGCATATCCGATAGTAAATTAAGACACGGTTAATGGTCACAGCAATTACTGCACAAATCAAATGTGTGATGATCTACAAGCAAGTAGTTTTTTCTGGGTCTGGGTGTTCTTTATGTAATAAGTACATAGTTCAACTCACACATCAAAAGTGTCTAGGGATCAACATATATTTTTGCAATAACTTTTCTCCTGATTGATATTAATTAAAATGTTCTTTAAGGATTCATCAAATAAAGTGTTATCGTTTGTCACAGTAACGATAAACCAAGTCACCTTTGCATTCATAAAGAAATTTGCCATTTTCCTAATAAAGGGATTTTTGACATTTGAACCACTAACATTAAAGTTCGAAAAAAAGACTGAAATAACAGTTTTCTTTAAAATTTTATTGGGTAACTTAAACAATTAATAATCCGTGTTTCTACCGCGAACACTAACAACACAAGAACATCGGTTTGGCATACTCAAAATGAGTTCATCCAAATCACGCTGTGGAATGGCCGCCCATGTTCGTTGCAACAACAAAAGAAGGTCTTCTTGCGACTGGATACCCTCCATATTCGGCAGAGCTCTTCTCTGTAGCATATCCCATGCATGCTCAATCGGGTTCAAGTCTGGCGACTGAGCAGGCCAGGGCAGGACATTGATGTTAGCTGCGGCGAGAGTCTGTCTTACAACTCTTGCGGTGTGCGGTCGTGCATTATCATGCATTAACTGAAATAAGGGACCGATTTGCACTTGTAGAGGAACGATGACGTCTGATACAATCGTCTCAGCATAAATTTGAGCGTTGAGGTTGCCTCTGATCCAAATCAACTCAGTTCTTCCGCCGATCCAAATACCCGCCCATACCATGATGGTTCCACCACTATAAGGATGGACTTCCTGGCAGGATTTTAATCGCTGTTGGCGTCCAGGGGTTCTCCAGTGTCGTATACGTCTTGTATCCGGTCTCATACCAAAACGAGACTCATCAGAAAAGCACACGAAACGCCATTGTTCTTCTGCCCAATTTCTGTGTTCAAGAGCCCATTGATATCGAATCCTACGATTGTGCATTGCTATAGGTGGTACCCGTAGCGGTCTTCGGGAATGAAGGTTCACTTCATGCAAGCGGTTTCTGACTGTTTGGTCGCTAATTAAGTTCCCTGAAGAGTGATGAAGCCTCACGGCTAACATCATGGCGGTTATTGTTGGAGCTCTTCGAGTTAAGATTTGAATGTATCGGTCTTGTCTCCGTGTGGTGCAGCGATACCGTCCTCCATGACGCTCAGCCACGGTACCAGTGCTTCGGTAACGTGTCCAAAGTCGACTGATAACACTCTGACTTGTATTCAGAGCTAAAGCCACAGTACGTTGCCGGGAACCAGCTTCTATCATTCCCACGGCTCTGAGCATTTCTTCCCTGCTTAAATGACGTCGCCGCTCCATAATAACGTTGGTTTTAATCAGTAGTAGGGAAACAGTAGCACTAATAATGTCTTCAATGCGTTGTATGTTTTTATAGGGAAAATATTGACAGCTGATTTTCATCTTTTACTCGAATTTGATTTACAGTTCCTGATTCAAATTATGAAATGCACCAAAAAGGATCCATATAAATTTATAAAATCATAAATTTATTACAAAGCCATATCTCAATCTCAAGAAATCCGCATAAAAATGCTTGATCCCTAGACACTTTTGATGTGTGTATTTGTAAAGGTACCCCACGACACAGGATTTATTCCAACAGCGGTAACAAAAAAAAAGAATAGGCTTCATGAATTTAGGTATAATGTTACTATAACACTAATGAGTCAAAGATTGACTGGCCTGTTGGTCTAGTGGTTAGTGACCCTGACTGCTATGCCGGGGGTCGTGGGTTCGATTCCCACCCAGGACAAATGTTTGTGTGATGAGCATGATCATTTGTTCTGTGTCTGGGTGTAATTTATCTATAGTATGTATGTATTTAGAAATATATAAGTATGTTTATCAGTTGTCTAGTACCCATAACACAAGCTCTGCTTAGCTTGGGACTAGATGGCGTTGTGTGATAGTGAAAAAAAAAAAAAAGATACTCTAAATCAAGAATTTATTATTACCTATAGGGCAGAGGTGAGAGGAAACGTCACGTGGGCACGCCTTAGGAAGACCTACACTGTCCTTATTTGTAAAGTGCTTTGAAAGGCCGGATACAAATTGGGTAGTTCTCGCAATCGGCATGAGGGTATGACCATGATGTAAATGTGGATGAGGCTAAAGCCCGGTTTCCACCGCGAGCGGAACGGACACATTAATGACCCAGCGGGTGAAAAGAGTAAAAATGAGCTCGCTCTGGGAACGCAAAAACGATTTGTTGGTGGAAATACAAGTATGCAGTTTGCGTTTGCGAGTTTAAAGGAGTCATTAATGTGTCCGTTCCGCTCGCGGTGGAAACCGGGCTTAAGGCCGAGACGCCACCAAAGCTGTGCGAGTCGAGACGTGTTTTGAACAACCAATAGAGTTGCGTTATTGACACAGCTCCACTCCGCAACCCGTGCCGCAACGCAATTCTATTGGTTGTTCAAAACACGTCTCGACTCGCACAGCTTTGGTGGAGTCTCGGCCTAAAGGAGTAATTTTATTATGTAAGGATCGTAGTTAGTAGGTGGCGCTCTGTAGTTTCCGCTTACTCCCATGGAGAAAAGGCGAGAGTTTATGTTTGTATGTATTATTACCAAAGCCCGGAGAAGGTAGATTGATCTGGGGTCATTGGGGTCAATAACCTGAAACGTACATATAAATATGGACATGCCTCTGAGATTCCGGAATGTTAAAGAGATTTTTCTGGAATATTAAAATTGTTAGGAACATGTAGAATGAAGTCATAGCGTATTAAGCCATCTTTATTTCAAACTAGCTGACCCGGCAAACACCGTACCGCCTGAGAAACGATTTAAAAAAAAACATTTTAAACCTTCCCTGGACTTTCCAAAATAATTCAAAACCAAAATCAGCCATATCGGCCCAGCCGTTCTCGAGTTTTAATCAGACTAACGAACAACAATTCATTTTTATTTATATAGATAGATAGACTAGCTGACCCGGCAAACTTCGTACCACCTCAGAAACAATAAAAAAAACCTTTAGTCCTACCCTGGACTACGACAAACATTTTAAAACCAAAATCAGCTCAATCGGCCCAGCCGTTCTCGAGTTTTAATCAGACTAACGAACAACAATTCATTTTTAGGGTTCCGTAGTCAACAAGGAACCCTTATAGTTTCGCCATGTCCGTCCGTCCGTCCGTCCGTCCGTCCGTCCGTCCGTCTGTCCGCAGTTTAGCTCAGAGACGCACAGTACTAGAGAGCTGTAATTTGGTGTAAATATACGGATTTGTTGTGCCGAAAAAGTGGTAAAATAAAATCTCGTAAAATATTTTTTTTTAGGGTACCTCCTGTACACGTAAAGTGGGGATGTTTTTTTTTTTTCTCGCGTACCCCTTAGTGTGGGGTATCATTAAATAGGTCTTTAAAAAATATTGATAGTTTCCATTAACAATTTTTTGAAAAAAAAAATTCGTTTGTGAAATATTAAGCTTTAAAGTGCTAAATTTTGCTCGACTCGAGTGTCCCCCCCCCTCTACCAGCTAAACGGTTATGTTTGGGGGTGTGAAAAAATTCACAATAGTAGTATATATAACGAAGTTTAAAAGAAAATTATCATGACTAAGTAGGCTTTACAACTTTACGTGTAATAGTCGACCAACTTATAAAATGTACTTGGATAACATATTTTCTGAAACAAAATGTATCGGAGAACATCTTCTTCAACTGCAAATGTAAGTTTGTCAACTTTATTTTTACAGCTTTAATAGGTATGTTTTTTAGGGATAGGTAGGTTTTTATCGTCAACTATTTTTAACTAACTTCAAAAAAAGGAGGAGGTTCTAAATTCATCGTAATCTTTTTTTTATGTATTTTCCCCGATTTCTCAGACTCCTTTTCCACGGTGTCCTTCAATAGCCTGTTACGTTCCGGGGTCACGGTAAGGAAATAATCCCGCGACCCCGGCAGGCTTTGGCCCTCTGAGAGGGGGCCCCGTCATTTTGCTGACGCTCTTTGAGGCGCGCATGGGACACAACGCGCCGTCGACCCGGGCATGGTCCATGGTCGGGCAGCGAGTTGCCCTTTACTCGCTGCCCGCATGCCCGCGCCTACGGTGGCCGGAGATCGTCTGCTGACGTCCGACGCCGCGGGCGCCTACCACTGCGGTTGGGGCGGATGGAGGACGCTGTCCTCTCTCTCTCGCGACCCGCCTCCTCCTTCACGAGCATTACTGCTTCGCAGAAGGAGGCGACCGCTTCCCACTCCGTCTCGCCCCGCAGCATGGCCGCAACCAATGCCGGGCGCGAGAGGTCTCCGCCTATCGCCGCCGTGAGGACACGTCGGTGCTCTGCCCAAGCGGGGCAGTCTTGCACCGTATGCTCTACTGTGTCCTCTGGACCGATTTTGAAAATTCTTCTTTTTAAAATTAAATTCAGCGAATCAGTTTAGTTAGTTCGCATAAGTATTTTGATGGGCAACTACGGAACCCTACACTGTGCGTGGCCCGACACGCACTTGGCCGGTTTTATTTATACAGTGTGTCCGGGCACGGGTTAGCGATATTTGAATAAGATATTCTAGGCTCATTTTCATCGACAAAAATGCTTTAAAAAAAATTCTTACTCCAATACTTCGCGAATGGCAGCCATTTAAATTTTTTGATCTGTCGAACTGGGGTGTGTACAATAAAATGCAAATATCTTTGAATCCAAGAGACCTACATTCATGCAAATGACTTTGTTGCAAAGTTAAATGTTGAGGCATATCAAAAACTTACGTAAGTTTTCTAGATAATATGTAAAAATAACCAAAAAACATGGGCAAACACGAAATTGTGCACAAAAATGACTGAATAATTTCACATTTTTAACTCTAGCTCGATGAGTACCCCTGAACTTTGCTAGGGTTTTTGCATTAAATTAAAAGTGTTTGAGTCAGGCTATAAAATGATATCAAAATTATCACTCTACGTTAAGTATCTTAGGAGTTATTCTCATTTGAACATCACCCTTCCGTCTCGCCCCACAGCAATAAATCCAAGAAACTGTACTATTTCAGTTTAAGGATGGTTACTTGGGGATCATTTACATGGTGGTCAAAAATGCCAGCTCATAAATATTCGTTGGAACGATTTAGCTCACACAAAGAATGCAACACCTGTAATATTGGGGTACATGCGCTAAGGAAGGGTGATGTTCAAGTGAGAATAACTCCTAAGATACTTAATGTAGAGTGATAATTTTGATATCATTTTATAGCCTGACTCAAACACTTTTAATTTAATGCAAAAACCCTAGCAAAATTCAGGGGTACTTATCGAGCTAGAGTTAAAAATGTGAAATTATTCAGTAATTTTTGTGTACAATTTCGTGTTTACCCATGTTTTTTGGGCATTTTTACATATTATTCAAAAAACTTTCGTAAGTTTTTGATAAGCCTCAACGTTTAACTTTGCAACAAAGTCATTTGCATGAATGTAGGTCTCTTGGATTCAAAGATATTTGTATTTCCCCAGTTCAACAGATCAAAAATTTAAAATGGCTGCCATTCGCGAAGTTTTGGAGTAAGAATTTTTTTTAAACCATTTTTGTCGATGAAAATGAGCCTAGAATATCCCCTTCAAATATCGCTAACTCGTGCCCGGACACACTGTATAGATAGATATCAGCCTAATTGGTTAAAAATCCTGTAAGTAATAAAATGAAATCCCGAGAAAAGGGCTTATCCATGTTATGATTTTTATGACAGTTCGTGATCCAAGTGCATAAAATCAATATGCCTACTCCGGGTTATGATTATTACCTATTGCATTTTGGCAGTGTCAGAGTTCAAGCAGCGTCATCACTGTTTGTCGACATTGTTAGCTGAAGTGGTGACAAATGTTTCCACTTGGTAGTGTTAGTCTTCAGGCAGGATTGCAGACAGACGAATATCCGAGCAGCGACGCGAGAAGCGGATGTAATGTTGTGGCCACGAGGTACGCGGTCGGCTCTTGTTGTTTTCGTATGGGAGACCATAGGAGTATGGTTTATAGATCATACGACATAAAAAACTGTAATTTGATTGGAATTTTCCACTCTCAGCTATGTATCAAATATTTTTTGGCTTGTTCTATTTGATTAAATTTTGTTATGAGCATTTTTTGTAGTGGAACATCATCAATGATTTGTCTTCCTGATCAGGGTAGATTGGAAGGGACTGTAACACTCGTACTTTGTAAACCCGACTCTGTTCTTTTATTAAGCCTAACCTAACATATTTATGTTTTTAGATTTTAGTAAAAGTAACGTAGAATTAGTAGAGCATTGGTGGGCGAGTGGTATTGGCCCCGACTTACGAGTTGTATGTCGTGGGTTCGAACCCAGCCAGGCGCATAACTTTGTGTAAATTATTTCATCACCACTGCACTCAAAACGGTGAAGGAAAACATCGCGAGGAAACCGGCATGTCCTAGAACCAAAAATTCGAAGACATGTGACATCCACCAACCCGCATTGGGCCCGCGTGGTGGATTATGGCCTCTCACAGAAAGGAGGCCTGTGTCCCAGCAGTGGGAACATTTATAGGCTGATGATGATGAACGTAGAATTCATCTCTCACTCACTGCTCTGTATCAAGGTTTTAAAAATTATGACATTTATTTTTTTAAAATTTCCGTTTTTTTGTTGATACTGGATGGCTTTTACACAGCAATATTACTAGCACATTGCAATGTGGTATGTCGCTGTTCTCATGGCCCAACCAAGCGCGGGAAATTCATTGCGATCGAAAAGGATGAATCCTTTTGATTCGTCTACGTTTCCGAACGGTTATTTCGCGAGGCGGAAATAAGGAGCTTGCGATTTTAAAAAGTTTGTTTTACTTTTTAAAACAAATCTCCTAAACGGATTTATGTGTTTTCAAACGGAACTAAATCTGTTTTCCAATATGTTCAGTTGGTAACAGTTTTACAGTTTGCGGTCTTGTAGAAAAGCGCTGGTCGAAAGTTTAATAACTTATGCAGTTATACCGGAAAACTTAAAGGACTCAAACATTATAGAAACATCTACCAAGACTTACAAATCGATGTTTTTATTTTGGTTTTTCTTTTCTTTTTGGATATTTCTGTTATTATTGAGTTAATTGATTATTAAATAGAAAAAATATCAAGGTCGTGACTTACTATTGTTGCATCAAACCAATTTTTTTAAAGGATTGAAAGTAATTTCCTTCTGGTACTTCCCCGTAAAATTGATGAGCTCTCTACTTTTTCAAACATCAACCCCAATACGAGGAAACAGTAAAAAAAAAACCTACAAAAACCAACTTCGCGTAAATGATGGCTCATGGGGTAACTCTTTGATATATCGCATTTATATTCTGGCGTTATAGGCTTCATATAACGCGATTTTCCGGTCGTTACCTTTTTTAAAGTTCCAAAAAGCAATGATATCAGCTATACAGCCAAAAGTGATCCTCCAAAATTCACTCCAGCACTCACTATTATCCGAGTCAGTGGCTCGTGAATTCGCATTCTTATGTAAAACGTTTTCGGAACGAGTAGAGGTGTCGTTGCATTGAACCTGTGCGTATTCGAAGCACGCGTTCCAATCTCGCGGGTGTTGATTTGGTGCCGTTTCCGAACGTAACGATTGATCAATATGGCGGATTTGGCGGGAAGGTTCGCGACTTGCGATCTATTTTCTTGATGCTATTTCTAGGTGTGTATTTGTTTAAAATATAATATGTCTTTTATAAGATTTATGTAAGTAATATTTTTTGCATGATTGCGTTTTTTGTTTTCCTGGTTTTATATTTTCACAAAACAAATGTAAATGCTGTGTAGGTTTAACCATAACTTAAGTGAGTAGTCACCAGCGAAATCGAAATAATCTGTACAATGTTCATACCTATGACTTTCATGTAGATAGGTACTTTTCAAGTAATTTATATGAAAATGGAAAGCAGAAACTAATTTGAGACCGTCTTCTCAAGGGTATTCAACGAAAAAAGTAATACCTACTTACTCGGAATTTTATACGATACAATTTTCATATTCCCAGAACAGGTTATTTTCTATTAATTTTTTTTAGGATGAGAAAATGATGATGTTTTATGTACTTATTTTGTTTTTGAATTATCAACTAACATTAGATACACTAATAATTACTAACTTATTAATACCTACAAATAAACACTACTAAAAACAATACAAAATAATAAATTAATTACTAAAACCTAAATATTTACCAAATAAAAAATTAGGTATTAATTTATTTTGCAAAGCTTACACACAGATTTTAACAAGAAAATGGTTTTGAAATCAAATGCAATGTACAATTTAAATATTTCTGCGGTTAATTAGAATTTCCCAAAATTAAATTCTGAATTAATTAAGCTAAGGTAATAACACAAAGAGTAATACATTCTCGTAATTTTATTATGATATGTAAACGAAGCACAAAGGTGCATCAGATGCGGCTGTAATCTGCGGTCGACAGTTGCCGCGGGCTAGCGCGCGAATAATAAACATGGAGGATTTAGACATTCAGATCAATTACCAATTACATTATAAATCTGTGAAATAAATGTTGGTAAATAACATCACGACGTCTGTGTTCGAAGGTATTGGTAGTGGGTGGAAATGAGGAACAAAGACAGTGGTAGGTCTAGGTAGTCTATTCGAAAACTTATGACCGTGAATCTATGGTCAATCAAGGAATCAAGGGTCTTGGAGGCCACACATAGATAATATTAATATGATTCACGTCTAGTGAGTATATTCTAGCAAAAAATAAGTAAAATATAAAATATTTAAGCAATATTCTGAACGTTATTACAATTTCTCGGAGAGTAACTTTCATCTTCATGAAAACTATTTTCCCTTATATTTTTTGTATTAATATCCTACTTTCATTCTTTCTTATCTTTCTAAAAAAAATAACGCTAAGATTTTTGTCCTGTATCGGGACTGCATTTACAATAATATACAAGTACAAACACCCAGACCCCAAACAACTAAATATGTAGCTTCAATCAAAGATTTGTTATGTACCTAGGTCATACAATTATGTCCCGTGCAGTGCAGGAATCGAATCCGCGACAGCCTAGGCGGCGTACCATTCAGTCACTTACCCTCTGCACTAAACGTGCTGTCGAAATACCTCGTCGTGTCGAGCAAGTTGGTGCAAAAAAAACAATAACCAGTGGAACGTGTAGCTAGTTAACTATTAATAAGTATTAATAAAAGAAGTTATTTCATCTCAGTGTGCGTTAACAAGAAAATGCAATTATTATAAGTAGACAAATAAGCTCGACTGAGGGTGCGAACTCGGCTCTACGAGGGAATTAATCATTTTCCCTTACCATTTGTTACCAATTTGGAGTTCCAAGTTTTTCAAACTTTCAAGTGAATCAGATAATTGCCAACGGTTTTGATCGAGAAAATTATCCAATCTGTTTTTAATACTATACGACAACATTGTATTTAAAGTTATATTTGTATACGCAATAACGCTTGCGTCGCGTCTTCGCAAAGATATTTTAAAGAAACGAAAAAACGCAACGTGTAAACAGCGTTCAAAAAACAAGGGAACGAGAAGTTTCAGCTTTGTGAGTAGTGGTTGCGATGGCTTAGTTGGTTAAGGCGTCTGGAGTACCTATCCAGAAGACGCAGGTTCGAGCCGTAGGGCTCGAACCTGCGTTTGCCTCGCAATCTGAATTTTTTCTTTTCTTTAAAAATAACACTGTATTTGTTAACCGACTTCAAAAGAAGGAGGTTATCAATTCGACGGTATGTTTTTTTTTTTTTTCGTGTGTTTGTTACGCGATTACAAAATTCTAGTGCTCATGTAATGTAACCGCCTTCAAAAACAACCACAAAAAAGGGTAAAATAACCTTCAAAACTTTTCTTTCGGAAGTCGGTGGCAAAAAGACAATGAAATTAATAAAAAAAAGTCACCGACAACCGAAAGAAAAGTTTTACCAGTATAGTCACCTAACATAGAGCAGAGCTAGAGGAAAGATGATTTCTAAATCATTTATTATTTTTATTGTGAAATTCGACTTTTTTCGTCACCATAGTAGGGGCACAGAATTGGTAGGGGCTCCAAGTTAGCTTCGTCCTCACAGCACAACGTAGGCGATACGTGAGCCAAATTACTGGCTCACAGCTCACGTATTCACGTACACAATGTACAGAAGGTGTACGTTGAGCATAGACTACAACAGCATTATCTATGGCCGACCATAGACAAGTACTGAGTCAGTGATACAGAAGTTTTAGTTGGCAACCAGATTTATGAGGAGTTCTTGTGGGATATTGGGGTATTGTTTTTGCATAATGTAGAGATTGCTACTGAAGGTTTTGTCGTAACGTAACGTAGATGATCTAGATTGATTTTTTTGCGAGTAACGGTTTTGTGCTTCGACTGTAGTTTATGAACCCGTTTTGTAAGCAGTACCAATCACGATTAAATAAAATTGAAAAACAGTTTTTGTTTATTTTTAACTACGTTACCGGTCAAAAAACCATGATTATGGACAGACGATCTCATTAAACTGGGCGTATGAAACTGGACAACTACATATTTATTACAAAACCGTTAAAAGTGTAAAGATTTGGAAGGTACCTACCTATACAGCTCAAAATAACGACACTGGAAGTATCAATTAACGTAAGGGACAAAATACGACTTTTCAGGAGAGCCAAAAAACGATTTTTATTTTTTTATTTTGTCTATAACTTTTTACTGTCTGGTCCAATTTTTATGATGTTCAGAGCAAAGTTTCTTAGAATTTTCCCTTCTTTCTTGTTTTATACGAAAGATTTAGGAATACCCAGTAGTTTCAAAAATAGCATGTCCTTTACATTAAAAAAAATGTTTAGATGACCGTTACTTTACTGAAATTTTATAGATATTCCGTCGAGCGTAGTGTAAGCAGCAAGAGAAATAGAAAATTATACGAAATTTTATTGTAAAGGACTTTATCAGTGTTCCAATTTAATGTAACAATAGATTATTTACTAAAATTTATACTATTTTAGCACTATGGAAATGAGATTAAAGAGTAAATGAATTCAGTTTCAGGTTTTACTGCTAGCTATGGCAGATTTAAGTCTGATTTGAGTCAGACCGCGTCCTACTGCTCCGAGCTAACTCGGTTACTAGGCTCAGAGTAGTTCTACATAGTTTTAGATGTTTATGAAGCAGAATCTCAGAGAAAATTGCTAGATGTGCAATGTTCTTCGTGATCGCTGAATCAAAGGAATAGTCCAAATTCTTCTCCTTTTCACAGATTACTATACTTTTGCTATAAAAGACTTTTTTTTTTCCCGTCTTAACTCTTCGATTAACATGTCTCTGACAATTCAGATACTGTTTAAAACAAAATCCGTTTTATTTTTCTTTGTTGACTATAAAATATTTAACAGAATTAACCACTATCCGAGTACACTTTGTATGCAACTTACTCGTTTGAGCCCACTCGGTCCGAGCACACTCTGACCGTGTCAACGCGGCTTTAATTGGCTTTATAATTCAATTATATTAACAATTTAAGTTTTCTTGGAATTTATTGCTACCTACTACTTTTTCTCCACCTGGCAAGAATTGATGATCTGTAGGTAGCGGCTCTGAAGAGGATACCTATCTTCTTCAGAGCCGATGAATGAATGAATGTAATGGAAACGAAAGGTCGATGAATTAAGGCATAGGAATTGTGCGAAACATGATATTAGTGCGATAAAGTAGAAGTGACGAGTAGAGAGGACGTAAGGGGAAAAGATAGAATAAAAGGTGCATGGGTTGTGTAAAAGATGAAGCAATAAATATCTGTTTGAAGTATTTCATCTGCAGTAATTTCAGCTTATTTCGACTTAGAATGGAGATCGTGCGCTGTGGTGCTCCTTGGGTGAAGGAAGCCTATGTCCAAAAGTGGTCTTTAATATTGAATGATAATGGTGAAAAATTTCACCTGCAGATTGATTAGTGTTGTCTATAGTTTATGTATTTTTATGTATAATAGCTGTAATTTTCCAAATCCCTTCATCCTTTTCTGTTGCATTTAAATTTATTCGAGGTAATTTTTCGGATTTTTATGTCGTAAGTGTCACGATTCCTAACATTTTATATACACTTCAGATTTCGTCAAACAATTTTTTAAAGTAAGGGACATATTGTTTACAGTTCGACACATTTTATTTACAGTAAGGGACATGGTTTTTAAAGTTAGGGGCATTTTATTTAAAGTAAGGGACATTGTCATTTAAATCGACTTATTTTTGACTAAGGTAAGGGTGTAAATTATTTAGTACGGTGACTTACTTCAATTTTTTGAGAAGAAAAAATATTAATGACTGTTACATCACATTTTTTTTCAGAAATCGTTTTTCGCGGTCAAAATTTTTGTACTGTAAGGGACATTTTTTTAAAGATAGAATTTTTTTAATAATACCAATCGATAGAGCGCGAAATTCTGAATCCAATGATATATATAACTCATTTTCGCCAAAATGTCCCTTACGTTAATTGATACTTCCGGTGTCGATAAAACACGGATTGAAAAAGGTTGGAGAAGAAGTGCATAATTTTTCAAAGGTATTTGTTTCTTCTTTTGTGTACGTGTGAAAATCTGCCGCAAAACTTCAAATTCCCATATTTCTGCTGCCTAACTTCTATACGCCTATATCCACGTAACACGTAAATGGTTTCCACCATCGATAAGATCATTATTCTGCCATTCTCCACAGACAGTATTCTCATTGCTCATGGCCATTCTACTACGAATCCACGATGCTGTATTTGAAAGTCTTTTATCCGCAAAATGGTTACCTATACAATAAAATATCATAGCTTATAGAAATCATTTAGTAGGTACAGTGGAGACTTATTTACTTATCGAAATAAACGCATTTCTTATTTGTATATAGGGTAAAGTACCCAACTGCCGACCTCCCACCAACTACTGACCGCTTAACAATTTTTATCAAAAATAATATTAAATCTTCTTGCAGTGTCGCTTAAAAAGTACACAAAATGAGGTATAATTTATCTTTTATTATATTGGTCTCATAGAAATTTTAAATAAAGCAATGTTGCGTCCGTAAACCTATGATAATAAAATACCCTGCCAAAATCAGTACGAAATTTAACAATTTGCTAAGCTGAGGGTTGTTTTTAATGTCATTTTATTTCAGTTTTACATGATAGATTCCTCAGAGTTTGGTATTATTTTCGTTATTTAAGACAGATAAAATGCTTTTCTACATTTTTCTCAAGTTTTAGTGAGCCTTAATTTGTTAAAATGATGGGGTCAAAATCTGGTACACTCAAAGTATGAAAAACCATTTAATTGACATGAGATGTTAATAGTTGGTAGTTAACCAAATGTACCAATAAACCAGTAATTAACACCACCATTTGTATGTAAAGTTCATTTTTAATGGTGAGATATCTTTACTTTAATGCATCTGTATAATGCATTGGCTCCCC
Source organism: Agrotis clavis (assembly GCA_954870645.1). NCBI lineage: Eukaryota > Metazoa > Arthropoda > Insecta > Lepidoptera > Noctuidae > Agrotis > Agrotis clavis. The sequence continues at coordinate 2,299,538 of OX940931.1, read as the reverse complement.
TAAGGCTGTGTATAATCTGCATAATCACACACATAAAAAAATGCCTTACGTAGTAACCTGAGAACCTAACATAACTTGAGCGAGGGGCTTACATTTTCGGTCTACTGTTAGATTCTATAATAACTGGATCCTCTTGAATATTTTAAACTTCTAAGTTTATAGGAAACGCGAACAACTGAGTGGATTTTGAAAAAAATTGGCTTGCAGATAGTTTTATAACCTGAATAAGTGGATAAACCTGGGCTGGCTTTTTTAAACTCTCTTTCTACATTTAAAGCCGTATCCATTCAAATTATTTTGCAGGCGAGCGTTTTATTATATGCAGTATGATACAGAACAATGAGATAAACACTAATCAAGAGGTAAAATGGGTCAAAAAGATACAAAAACAACCAGAAAACTTTAAAAATAGTTGCAAGAATATTATTCGCCGCGTTTGGAGACTGGAGATCTAAATAGTCTGAAAAAAGAAGGCTAATGAGGACAATAAGATTAGCTTTATTTGTTTTTCATCGTATAAAACCACCTATGACATTCAAAATAAATTATTTTTAAATTTATTCTTGTAATACAGGAGGTCAAAAAATTGGTCACTTGCATGAGGGTAATTGGTACAAGCATGACAGTAACTGGTCAAATGGCCTGTTCTTACTAAACTCGAGAAAAAAAACACTTTTTACCTTTGGATGACTGTTAATAATGTTTTAGTTACATTCTCCAATGTTTATTTTATCTACCAAAAACATTCATTTCCACTTGCAACTCGTTCCATTTGTTTTTTTTTTTAGAAAGAAGCAAGGAAAACTGCTTAAAGGGTCAGTAATTGGGTGTTTTACCCTAGGTAAAATAATTCTAATAAATAAAAACTGACATTTTAGTAAAAGTTTTTAAACGACTTCAAAAATAATTAGGATTATCTGAATTCGTTAGAAACTTTATTTTAATAAAGGAGTATTTTTCTTCTCACTATCGACTAAAGCAGTGGCCCAGTGGCCAGTCGTGGGTTCGAACCCCGCCAGGCGCATTACTTTGTGTAATTTATTTCATCACCACTACTCTCAAAACGGTGAAGGAAAACATCGTGAGGAAACCGGCATGTTCTAGAACCAAAAATTCGAAGACATGTGACATCAACCCGAACTGGGCCCGCGTGGTGGATTATGGCCCATTCCTCTCAAAGAGAGGAGGCGTGTGTCCCAGCAGTGGGAACATTATATTATGATTTCACAAGCACTTCTGTTAAAATATCAATGTAGCATTTTAGGGGAGTACTGTGAAATAAACGGACTGCCTAGCGTCCTCACCACATTTCTATGCCAGTCTATGTATCTACCAAATAGTTTGTTCGACTGTACTAAATAAGAATTTGTAATATTTCCGAGAATTTCTACCGCCATTATCAGAGAGGTTACCATAGTGATTATATTTGTACGGCCGGATGAAAGTGGATGGAATTGAAATTGTAGTGAATTACATTTTGGTTTCTAGTTTTATGGGAACACAAATAGGTAATGTAATTGGCGTATTATTTGGTTTGCTTTCGTTGTGGATTGCTGTAATTTGTAAATTATAGTGTTTCGCAATGTATACTCGTATATATTCTTAATAAAACTTTGTAGAAAGAACGCCTTGAGAGGTAATAATCAATATAGTTTAATGTCTTTGGTAATAATAATTACATGTAGGTTTATAGGAAGGTGTATTGAAGTACATACGCTAGCACATCCTACGTCAATCTGTCAAATTTCTTTAATAGATTATCAACCTTATCACAATAGTGGATGGTTAATGTTCGATTAGTAAAATTTGACAGATTGGGGTAGGTTGACCAACCTGCTGGCATCGGTATACGTACTTGAATCTGTTACAATAGAAAAGTTGTCTTTGGAAAAATTAGAGACGCTCAAGATTTTCTTAAAGAGCGTTTTAGGTTATCTCACATCTAATAAATGGTTACAGGGTAAGTACATAATTGTAGACCTACATATGAAATTGTTTATCTACGTTCTAGAATTTAAAGCAGCGGAAATGGAAATAAGAAGAATTCGACAGATCCTTAAGAATTTTGTAGAGAGTTACTAAAAGAAATATGTTCGCAATGAAACAGCTTTTCATAAAGAATGATAAATAAAAAGGCGAAGAATCTTGAAAGGAGAACCAAGTAAGGCTTCATGAATGAAAATATAAGAAGCCAGAAACCTATACCACAGACAACGGCCATAAAATTCCAATGTACAGATAGAGGTGCCATATGTTCTACACACAAGGGAAACCAACTCAAAGATAAGCTGTAACAACCCTCTTGTAGCCGCACAATACTCTGTGTCTGTACAAAAGACGGGAGCCTTAATAATACTGATAACTAAACAATAAAGGAAAACACGAAATCCCGGCGAGCGATCCCAGGTTCACGCGACCTGTTAAGGTAGGTTCAGACGGTTGGGTTCTACAGTGCGTTTTATTCTTGGCATGAAATAAGTAGCCGTTGCAATGGTGTACAGTTCAGAACTACAGAAAAATTAACAGATGCTCCTTACAGTATCGTTTCAGTGTAAACCTGCTTCTTGTAACCGTTTTTTGTAACAATTTTGGTGTACAATAAAGTGTATTCTATCTATCTATCTATCTTGCAATCTCATTTCAGTGTCATCCTGTAACTCACTATACATATCAAACAGTACATTTTCAGTTCCTTGATTGTTTGATTATCAGGTGATTATGGACCTTTATGTAATCGTATGTTTCTATTTTTCTGTATCAGAGTTACTACTAATATCCAGAAGGATAGTTCTGTCTGATATAAACTATTTTAAAAGAACGACATTCATGCAAGACACATTCGTATTTTAATTAATTGTTGAAGAGAAAATCGCGCAATGAATTGCAATCGTCTGTAACAACTTTCCACCACACAATTCCGAGGACAACAATTTCCTTTGTAACCTCTGGGCAATAAAAACACAGATGTCGCTAATTGAGGCCGTTAGCGGCACATTGTGTGCTCATACGAGGAGCTGGAGGTCTGGCCTGGGCCTGTGCTGACCCACTTGTGTCGAACAAAGGACTGGGATGTAATGTGGACGTGTCACCTAGTTGCGTTAATCAGAATCTGGGGTCGAATGCCTTTTGTTTTAGAGAATTGGAGATAGATGTGTAGGTTACTAGTATTGTTGGAAATGTTGGCAGACGATGAAATGAAATTGTTGTGTATTGGCCATCGTTCTTTACTTACTACTACTTCGATTTGACGAAATTTTGGGAAGGTTACTGTGCACTTAATGGCGATAGTCGGTAGCATTAATCTAGTTCCATCAGGTAGCATATCTTTGTGGTTGTGTGTGTGTTGTATTATTTATAAACATAGTTTTGTTTCAACTCTAAATAGTCAAATTAGCTACTACTTATTTGGTCAGGCCTCTCTCAACAATACATTTACAAAAAATATTTATACCTGGGCCAAATATTAGCAGGCCATTTCTAGTCTATGGGTGATATAGGTATGGAGTTTGCCATTTATTTACAGCTCCAAGCATTTCGAATTTCAAAATATTATTAAGAATTCACAATGCGACGACATCGGAGCATGTCCGTCCAACTATGTTATCGTTAATAAAAATGTAACAAGAAGGAATTTATCGGAAATATCTCGAGCTGGCGTGTATCTTTAACAAACGTGCTCTCGGGCACTCTTGACGTGGAGTGGGGGTGAGTGGGCGATGGTGCGCCAGCCTAGCGTGACCCACCATGGCCCACGGCGCGCGCCTTGTCAGAAAAGATGATTTGCAAAATGTAACACGATAATATTTGTTTGAATTGTTTTGCTTTACGCCTTTTGAGTGGCCGTTGGACTAGAATTTGTATTTTTGTTGTTTTTTAGTAAATACCTTTATCTATTTTAGTATGCTGGTAGTCTGGTGTTTTGGACTGCCTATGTAGGTATCCAGAATGTGATACAGATCAAAATGATAATCAGAATAATTGCTGCTTTCAAATAAGAACCAAGTTTTTTACCAACATTGCCCTAAAACTAAACTTAATTATTTTGCTAATCTTACATAAAACGTAAGTATTTTTAAATTTATTTTGAACTAGCTTCTGCCAGCGACTTCGTACGCGGATCCTGTTGCTTATGCCAGCGACAATGGGGTCGTCAAAATCGAAGATCTGAAACGTCTGATGTCGAATTCTTAGAGCCTGGGGACGGGAAAACAACGGGACGCGCATGACGATTCCAGACGTTCCAGATCTTTCATTTTTGTAAGCCAACAGGAAATGCCCATCAGACTAAACAACTCTTGCTAAGACGTCATTCCTGATTATGTTATAGTGTAGTTGGGCTCTTGGAGTTCCACATCAGGTGTTCCAGATCTTCAGTTTTTATACGACAACAGGGAGTGCTCATCAGGCTGAACAACTCTTGCTAAGACGTCATTACTGTATATGTAATAGTGTAGCTGGGCTCTTGGAGTTCCACATCAGGTGTTCTATATCTTCAAATTTATTTTCGCAGCAGAAAATGCTCCAGTCGCGCGCGCGCAGTCACTGTGAGCGGTCGAGTTAGCTGTTGACGATTACGCGCTCGTAACTTTATTTTACGTTTACCCTCAATTTTATAAATGCTACTGGATGAGTGAAAATGTAGAATTTTGTGTATCAAGTGAAAGTGAGATAGTGGAAGAGGAGCTTGAGGTGGATAGCGAGCAACAAGTAAGGATGGAGGGGGAGAAAAATATGGGTTCAAGTAGAGAGCAACAAGTGTTACCAGAGAAGAGAAGCAGGCAGGAGGATGATGAAGAAATAATTGAAGGTGATGACGGATTCATAACCATAACGCGTGAGAGAAAACGCCCAGCACGAAGAAATTCTAGAAACTATGAGGAATTGAGATTCTCGAATAATAATTTAAAGCCCAAAGAATATATTGTGTGTATCACGGCCAAAGAAACGCTGCCGAGGCAATTTGGAATGGCAAAACTTTTGAGAACTCATAATATTGGAAATATTATAAAAGTTGTTTACAAAAACCCGTACAGGGCATTAATATATTTTGACAACAAAGAAAATGCAGTAAAGATGTCACATTGTGAACATTTATTGGGCAACTTGGAGTGTAATGTTAATTTAGTAGGTGAATCATCAATTTGCTACGGTATACTTCGGCAGGTGGATTTAGAAACAGAAGAAAAAGAAATGTTAGAAAACCTGAAATGTGATTTCGAGATTATAGCGGCAAAACGACTGAAAAGACAGGATAGTGATGGTAAATGGGTAAACTCAGAAACAATCCGATTATGTTTTAAAAATAACAACTTGCCCTCTTACGTGTACGGGTTTGGGTGTAGATTCCAAGTCGAGCCCTACATTTTTCCTGTGTCACAATGTTCAGGATGTTGGCGATATGGACACCTATCAAGGACATGTCCTTTGAAAAAAATCATATGTCCTAAGTGCGGAAATAATCACGCTAACTGTGAGATAACGGTGTTCAAATGCATAAACTGTAAAGGTCCACATATGGCAATGAACAAAAAATGTCCTGTTTTTTTGAAAGAAAAAGAAATTAGAAAAATAATGTCTGAAATTAACTGCAATTATCGGGAAGGCTTGGAATTGTATAAAGGCAAAAGAAAAGAGCAAGAAGTTACTACAGCACATAATTTGGATAAGAATAATAAAAACAACAAGCAACTTCCTCAAACAGGGAACACTCAGGGCACAGAAATAAGAAGATCATACAGAGAAGTGGTTACTACAGAAGCAGTTATACATAAAGAAATGAGTGTATCTGAGGAACTGGAAACAGAAGATGGTGAAAATTCAGACAATAAATCTATTACAGAGGCTGAAAAAACAAAAAAAAAGAAATCACGCAAAAAAAAGAGAAAAGAAAGGCCCTATGGACAGGAACAATCACAAGAAAATATAAGTGAGGTAGAACACACTAATAATAAAGATGATAAACCAACGGAACCAGTTGAGCGCAAAGACTTTTTGTATGGACTATATAAAAAAATAAAAGAAGTATGTATATCGAGAGACAACTTTTCTAATAAGTTAGGTTTAATTGTCAAAATAGTAGTTCAGGATTGTATTGCATTATGTTTAAAAATGATAAATTGTAAGGATATTTTAAGTAAAATAATTTTGTTCTCTAATAATGGATAGTCATAATAATAGCGCTTATTTTATCAACATATTGCAGTGGAATGCTCAAAGTTTAAGACCAAAAATTGGAGAGTTTCAAGCTTTGTTATGTCAGGAGAGAATCCATATCGCTTTAATTTCAGAGACCTGGTTGGAACCCGGCTCCTCATTAAATATAAGTAGGTACAATATATTTAGAAATGACAGATATGACTCATACGGGGGAGTCGCTATTATAATACATAGGTCAATTAGAGTACAGTTGGAGCCTATAAATATTAGTAATTCAGGAATTGAAATATTTTGTGTTAAACTTTTAAATTGTAAAGAGATTCAGAATATTATTTTAATATATTGCCCCTCTTCAGTACATACTACCCAATCTGACTGGGATCTAATTTTCACAAAATTTAATAATAAATGTCTAATCGCTGGTGACTTCAACGCACACCATTATAATTGGTCATGTAAATCAGATACAAGAGGTATGATGATTTTTGATGCTGCTTTAGATGCTGGATATATCTCGCTTAACAAAGGAGCAGGTGAACACACGAGGGTTAAAATGGTAAATGGTAATTTACAAAAAACTTCCCCTGACATTACATTTGTTTCCACAGACTTAGCCTGTAAATTGGAGTGGCATATATTGAGTGAAAATTTGGGCAGTGACCATATGTGTATTAAAATTAAAAGTAACTATAAGGAATCTACATATTATATAACTAAAAAACGTAAATATAAATCGGCCAACTGGGAAAAATATACCAAAACGTTAGAAGAAATTATGTTACCGTATTGCGACGAAAGTAATGCTCAACGTAATTATGATTATTTCTTAAACATTATAAACAGTACAGCTGACAAATATATACCATACACAAAACAGTGTGCATACCCTAAACCAGGATTCCAACCAAATTCTTACTGGAATGAAACGCTCTCTAAAGTAGTAGCGGAAAGAAGGTTGGCACTAAGTACTTTTAGGTCAAATCCCACCCCCTCTAACTTAAATATTTTAGAGGAAAAAACATTAACCGCTAAGAAAGCTATTAGGAAAGCCAGAAGAAATGAACGCCAAAAATTCTTTACTAGCATTGATGAATCAACAACAATATCAGAAATGTGGAAGCGAATGCGATGGTTAAAAGGGTGTAGTACAGCTAGATCATTCCCATCAAGGGATCAGAAAGTTGCCCTAATCTGTGGTTTAGCCCCTGATTATGTATGCTATGAGCAACCAACATTTAATTCATCAAATGCACAGTTAGAAAGCCCGGTAACATTACATGAACTGTGTAACACATTAAAAACTAAGGACACAGCTCCTGGAGAGGACGGAGTTTCCTATTCAATGATATCTAATTTACCAACCAGTGGAAAAATATTCTTAGTAAATCTGTATAATGATATTTTAAATACTAGCGTAGTACCGGTGCAATGGCGTGACATAGTACTGATGCCTATTCCCAAACCAACTACACCTTCAGACTGCAATCCAAAATTAAGACCTATTTGCTTATTATCATGTTTGTGTAAAATATTTCATTCCATTCTGACGAAACGCATTGAATGGTTTATAGAGAAAAACAACATTCTGTCTCCATATACGTCAGGTTTTAGAAGAGGCCAATCATGTCAGGACTGTTTAACGAGATTGACCACACAAATTCAACTAGGGTTTTCAAAAGGCTATGCAACCGTTGCGTGTTTCGTAGATGTGGAAGGTGCCTACAATAATGTATTAATTAATAAAATGATATCGATACTAAATGAAATAGGGATAGGAAGCAAAATGTGTTCATATTTATGGACTTTTTTGAATGAAAGACATCTTAAAATCATTGATGATTTGCAAGAAAGTGATACTATGGTTAGATATACAAGTTTAGGATTAGCACAAGGTGACCCTATCTCACCAATATTATTTAACATTTTTACAGTTAAACTATTTTCAAAAATTAACAGTGTACAAATGTGCCAGTACGCTGATGATTTTGTCCTATATAGTACAGATAAAAATCTTTCAGATAGTACAATTAAATTACAAGAGGCATTGGATAGTTTTTCGACTTATCTTAGTGAATTAGGACTGTGTCTGTCAAATAGTAAATCAAAACTTCTTATTTTTAGCAGGGGATTTAGGAGACAAAACATTGTATTGAAAATAAATAATGAGGCCTTAGAATTAGTGGATAGTTATAAATATTTGGGATTATGGCTAGACAGATCGCTACGATGGGGACGTCATATTAATGAAGTAGTCAGTAAGTCACAGAAATACTTAAATATACTCAAAGTTCTAGCAGGTACTTCTTGGGGTATACACCCTAAACATTTACGCAGAATATATATAGCGATAATCAGAAGTCGTGTAGATTATAGCTGCTTTATATATGACAACAGTGCGAACTCACATTTATATAAATTGCAGAAAGTACAGAACCAAGCACTGAGGATTATAGGTGGTTTTATTAAGTCCACACCGATTCACACCATGGAGAGTGAGCTATGTCTCCCACCATTATACATAAGAAGAAAATTCTTAGCTTACAAGTATGGCTTAAAATCCTTATCTTGGACAAACAATGTAACAACTGCTTTATTAAAAGATTTAAATACATTTACTACCAACAGTTATTGGAGACGCAAAAAGATTCCATTACTGGTGACTGTTATAAATGAAATTAAAGATGTTGAGGTTGCTTCGTCCTGTCCATTGGAGATGTTTACCTTAAGGACACCGGTCTCTTACATTAATGCGAGTGACATAATTTCGACTACTTTGGAGAGCATGAATCGAGCTAAAGACTCTTATGAAATAAATCTTTTGAAACATGATGTAATGAAAGAATTAATAGAGAAATATGTTGATTATTTAGTAGTTTACACCGATGGATCTATGAGCAAGAAGGGTAGGGGAGCTTCATTTTATGTTCGGTCACAAGAAAACACTAGTGGACACTTTAAAATAATTGGAAATGTATGTGTTATGTCGTTGGAACTTATTGCCATCTCAGAAGCATTGTCATATATTAAAACAGTTGACGCTACTAAAGCTGTTATATGTTCTGACAGTAAGAGTGCCCTATATCATATTGCTCGATGCGCCTCTGGATGCAGAGGTACACCGATAGCATATGAGATACTCTCTAAAATAGAGGAACTAGCCGAAAAAGGAGTGGATCTGAGATTGCAGTGGGTTCCATCGCATATTGGGATACGTGGTAATGAGGAGGCGGATAGATTGGCAAAAATTGGAAGTACAGAAGGACATGAAATTTATGTGAGACCATACTATTCAGAAATATTAACAATATATAATTCAAAATGTTATAATTTATGGAAGGAATATTTTAATCAGAGATCATTGGAAAAAGGGATATGGTATAAAACTATCCAATCTCAGCCTCCTCGTATACCTTGGTGTACATATAGCCGGTTAAGTAGAAAACTAATTATTGTAGCACACAGAATCAGGACTGGACATATTCCATCAAACAAATTTACCTTTTTAATGGGAAAGACTTCATCCCCTAAATGTGAATCTTGCGGAGTGGTTGATGATGTATATCATTTGTTGATGGAATGTGTTCAGTTCCAGTCAGAAAGAAAAGAAATATTCGACAGATTAGGTCTGGATAAATTACAGGTCGGGATTATGAATGAAGTACTCTCAAACCCTAACAGTGAAGGAGCTTGTCTTTTGTTCAGTATTTTATCGCCTTAAGTTAAGCATGCTATGTTAATATACCTAGAATAAGACAAATCGGACTGACATATACATGTAGTATAAAAGTCCTAAAAATAAAGAATAAAAAAAAAAAAAAAAAAAAAAAAAGAAAATGCTCATCACGCGGAACAATTTTTGTTACGGCGCTATTTTTGTATCTCTTATAGTTTAGCTGATCTATTGCAGTTCTGCATCAGGTGTTCAAGTTTCCAAGATAAATTATAGCCTATAATGTTGCCCAGACTTAATAGCTATACAACAAAAAAAAACCAATCAAATCCGTCAAGTAGTTCCGAAGATTAGCGTGTATGGAGTAACTTCTCCCGTTTTCCTAACATTTCCCTTCACTGCTCTGCTCCTATTGATTGTAGCGTGATGAAAAGTATACTATAACCAGCGCAGGAGTATGAAAAATAATTGTACCAAGTTTCGTCAAAATCCGTCGAGTAGTTTTTGTTTCTATAACGGTTATACAGACAGACAGACAGACAGACAGACAGACAGACAGACAGACAGACAGACAGACAGACAATAATTTTATTAATTGCATTTTTGGCATCAGTATCGATCCCTAATCACCCCCTGATAGTTATTTTGGAAATATATTTCATGTACAGAATTGACCTCTCTACAGATTTATTATAAGTATAGATAGAAGATAGAAGACAATAATTTTATTAATTGCATTTTTGGCATCAGTATCGATCCCTAATCACCCCCTGATAGTTATTTTTTTGGAAATATATTTCATGTACAGAATTGACCTCTCTACAGATTTATTATAAGTATAGATGAAATACTTACTCCCAAATTCAACACGTCACATTACGTCTGAGCAACCGAGTGAATATTACAAAAAGTAGGAAACAGAATTTATTTAAAGCTAGGGATCCAACATGGCTGGTCGTTGAGAACGACAAAAGACGCGGGAAAACAATAGCGGCATGCGCCATAGAGAATGCACGGCTACCTCTTTGGTGAACAACATTTTTTATCTGTCGTAAGCTGTGGTACAGATAAAAATATGAATATTATCAGGATTTATTATATTTTGGATTGTCGATTCGGTTTTACTTCTCCAGAAACTTTTCTAGTTAGAGATTAGTTTACTGGTCAGAAGACATTAGGACTAACTCATTGCCCAGAGCTTACTCGCGTTAAGTTATTCATATTAATTAATCTATATCTTTATAAGCGAAAGGGCATTCACTCACTCATCACGAAATCTCAAAAACCTTGAGGTTCTTTTAAGAATGTCGGTATTTTGCAAAATTCGACCCCTAAAGGGTTGCTTTTGGGCTTAAGAGGGTTGTATAGCTGCTGCCTTTTCAAAAAATAGGTATTTAGAAAAACTCGTGCTGTCCCACTCGCTCGTTGAAAACCCCCGATCGTGCGATAGAGAGCGTTGCAGCTCGCGACTGACTGTGATTATTTTTTATATGAAATTTGTCTCTCGGGAGAAAACGTTTTTCACATACTAAATCACGTCCAATCTCTTAGATTCTAGTGTCAATCGTTTCAGCATATTATATTCTAGGTTTGTAGGTTTTGCTTTTTTTCTAAAACTTCTTTGTTTTTAAAATACAAAGGTTTTACTTCAATGAAGATTTTGTCATAAAAATAGTAACTTTTAGGCGCCTGTTACTTTCAAACTATTATAAATTTTGAAAAAAAGAAAACCTATAAACCTAGTTATTTACAGTGTCAGAAGCATTCTAAAAAATCATTGAGATAGGATAACATTTAGGGGCAGGAAAACGTTTTCTCTTTTAGTATGGACGAGCGCTCGGTAGACGATAGTCTCTTCGTTAGGTACTACATATCTTCATAGCCGGACAGACGCGGCCAACAGTTTTCTTTTTTTTCATACTACCTATTAGTTTAGATAATGACTGCAAAAAAAAAACCAAAATTTTCCAAGCTTCGATTAAAACATACTTATCAATGCTCCTAGTTATCTATCTTTTCCTTAGTTTGAGCTAATGTCTAAATGCAGTTCCTTAGCAAGGAAAACCACAACTAAACACTGCCTCCCCAACTAACTACATCATTGCCACACTAACCCAGAATTGTTATCGCGGGCTAACGCAGTGACAAATTGCGCTATGTCTAGGGTTACCATTCGTCCGGATTTGTCCGGACATATCCGGCGTGGCCAGTCGTGGTCATTTGTTCGGGCTTTTCAACTGAAAGGGTTTTTTTTTCAGAGAAGTAGTATTATAATGGAGAGTTAAAAGTAGGCTTTTGATGTTGAGCTTTTGGTATGATTTTACAAATGTTATCTCTGCCTAGTTGCCTCTTTCTAACTGAATTCAGCTGGAAAACAAAAAAAACTGAAAGCTCCCAATTGGGAGCTTTCAGTCTAACCAAATGAAGCTACTCGTAAATATCAGTAGATGTTTTTGGGTTGTTACCCAGTAACCCGCCACCAACCCGCCATGCAGACGCATTAATTTGTGTAATTTGTTTCATTACCACTGCTCTCAAAACGGTGAAGGAAAACATCGTGAGGAAACCGGCATGTCCTAGAACCTAAAATTCGAAGACATGTGACATCTGCCAACCCGCACTGGGCCCGCGTGGTGGATTATGGCCCACTCCCTCTCACAAGAGAGGAGGTCTGTGTCCCAGCAGTGGGAACATTATAGGCTGATGATGACCCAGTAACTGGTTTGTGGAGACAGCCGTCTTAGAATGTAAAAATACGGGTTGTTATAATTCCCCACAAAATCAATTCCCGGCGAAAAAAAGTATGTAAAATTAACCAAAGGTTTTTTTTTGATTATTGTAAATTTGTTGTTGGATAAATGCGAGTCACTTGAGAGCACATGAAAGGGCACATCAAAGCTCTCAACCACTCTAAAAGCCATCGATTGCAGTCGTTGTGGCCGAAACCGGTTAAATCGCACCATCATCATCATCATCATCATCATGATACTCCTTGATAAAACTGTCTGACCAACGGCAGTTATGGATAAAGAGCTAATTTTTCGAGTTATCCGTCTAGTAATCCTTTTTACAACTAAATTGAGAGCTTCCAGTCTAACCAAATGCATTTGACCTCCAAAAACCAGTTACTGGGTATCATGATACTCCTGGTCCTGGTAAGACTATTTGGCAGTTATGGATCATAAAGAATTCACTTTTCGAGATTTTTATAACCTATAACTGCCGTCTAAACGTGATATCCGATGCTCGCCCATCCACTGACCTAACTCCGTAAACACTGCTTAACCTTGAAGACCTGGTGGCTTGCAATGACGTACGTAGTTCAGCTGTGGGAAGGAGATGGCGCTAGACGAATTGTATAGCTCTGTCACTTTCACACCGTAGAACTACTCACGTTTTAAGACGTTATGGTAGATCCACCTGTGTGGCTGTTACTACCACCATTTGTAATGGTAACCCTAGCTATAGTATAGAACCGTAGTTACAGCGGCTTCAGCGCCCGCTGCAGTGCTGGCAGCACATTAGCGCGATCAATCAAGCGCCGCGTGCGACTGAGCGATACGAACAAAGCGCCCGAAGTGCCGGGATTAGGAGCCGACGGTAATTGGCGCTGATTTTATTAGGTGCTATGTTATCTGTAAGTAGTTTTGATATATTATTCAGGAAAATATACTAAAATTACTTCTTCTAGTCAGTTTTGCCTTTAATTCTAGTTGGAGTTTTGTTCTCAAGTGGAACGTAACACACAGTGACTTTTTAGTTATGGGCATCAGTGATTGGTCCTTTTCAATATATGCAGCCCGGATCAAATTCGGTCGAAGCCAACGGTAATGAATTTGGGAAAAGACAAGGTAGGTGGATGATGTCGAAGTTCCTCTGAATTTTAAAATTTTATTATGTTGTCTAATTTATTGCACTCCAGATTTATGAGCCACATTTTGTTCAGTACTTCGTTCAGTCGTGTTGCTAAAATTAACTTAGAAAAGCTGATAAAATACTGTTGGTGTAATATTTTTCTAAAATATTCAAATGATACCATCACAATACAACATAGTGAAACCCGAGAAGGATATAAAGTACGTACCACTCAACAGCTCGCAAATTCAGTAAACGTCTTAGCAGTAAATGTTATTAAATATTTCAGAGTGGCACGCGAAGTAATCCTGTATTGTGAATCAGGAGACGCCATTCAAACGCTTATTTGATCAAAATCGCGCCGCGACCCGCTTGCTCTAAACCGATTATATTTGCTACAGAACCCGCCCCTGTGTTTACACACGGGATGTAGTTTTAGACGGACGCGTACTGTCTATCGTATCTGTTTGATGTGGAAGCCCCTTCGTGCACAGGTGACGCAAGTCTCCGATACCTTTCGACTCCGTATCCAAGTGACTATCGCAATGCAAATCTATAGAGGTTCGTACACAGGCGGAGACTTGCGTCGCCTTGAGTACGAACGGGCGAACTGGTGGCCTACCACGAGCTCAACACGATCCAGTTTAGTGGTAGCTGTGGGAATGAGATGGCGCTAGACGACTTGTATAGCTCTGTTTCTTTCCCACAGCCTAAACTGCATCGCGTTAAGGCGGGCTTTCAGTAATTTTTAAGATTTTCAAACGTCTGAAAGTCTCATTAACAATGATATTTTTAATAAAAAAAAATCATAATATTAAAGTTGAACATATCCTCGAGTGAATGGTAAAGATAGAAACACGAATTGGAATAATTGGCTCGATAGAAAAAAATCTCAAACATGACACTAAATCACAATTTTCAAACATCCACTGCTTAGAGATTTCACAATGAATTTATATGAAACTTATAAAAATAAAAACAGCTCATTATTTAGAAGTGCATGGTAAAAGCAAATTTTAAAATTTCGTTATAATTTTTCTCCAAGAAATAAAATACCCAAAATATTGGCATTATTTCGCTCACCGGGCGCTCGCCAGTACCCGCCGAGGCGTGATAGAGGATGGACGTACGTCGTTGCTGCGCAAAAATTCCCCCCGCGCGGTTACGTAAGCAGGCATAGAACTGAACTACTACATGGAAACAAAGTCACACACACAAGCGATTACGTGTTAGTTGCGGGAATAGAATAAAATAGTCAAGTGATCTAATTTTGAAACGATGTAATTTTTTTTTTTATGGACCACGTCTTATTTTTTAGCTAAGATGCGAACTTGATGGAGTGACCTGAAGGTCTACATCGGTCACTGCCACTGGAACTCGGCGACGGATCGAACTAGATGTGCCGAGTTTGGGCTCGTTTTGTAAGTTATGATGAGATCTTACCACCGAACTTGATGGAGTGACCTGAAGGTCTACATCGGTGACTGTCACTGGAACTCGGCGACTGATCGAACTAGATGTGCCGAGTTTGGGCTCGTTTTGTAAGTTATGATGAGATCTTACCACCGGACTTGATGGAGTGACCTGAAGTTCCACATCGGTGACTGCCGCTGGAACTCGGCGACGGATCGAACTAAATGTGCCGAGTTTGGGCTCATTTTGTTAGTTATGATGAGATCTTACGTACGGACTTGATAGAGTGACCTGAAGGTCTACATCGGTGACTGCCACTGGAACTCGGCGACGGATCGAACTAGATGTGCCGAGCTTGGGCTCGTTCTGTTAGTTATGATGAAATCTTACCTCCGGTCTTGATGGAGTGACCTGAAGGTCTACATCGGTGACTGCCACTGGAACTCGGCGACGGATCGAACTAAATGTGCCGAGTTTGGGCTCGTTTTGTAAGTTATGATGAGATCTTACCACCGAACTTGATGGAGTGACCTGAAGGTCTACATCGGTGACTGTCACTGGAACTCGGCGACTGATCGAACTAGATGTGCCGAGTTTGGGCTCGTTTTGTAAGTTATGATGAGATCTTACCTCCGGACTTGATGGAGTGACCTGAAGGTCTACATCAGTGGCTGTCACTGGAACTCGGCGACGGATCGAACTAGATGTGCCAAGTTTGGGCTCGTTTTGTAAGTTATGATGAGATCTTACCACCGGACTTGATGGAGTGACCTGAAGGTCTACATCGGTGACAGCCACTGGAACTCGGCGACGGATCGAACTAGATGTGCCGAGTTTGGGCTTGTTTTGTTAGTTATGATGAGATCTTACCTCCGGTCTTGATGGAGTGACCTGAAGGTCTACATCGGTGACTGCCACTGGAACTCGGCGACGGATCGAACTAAATGTGCCGAGTTTGGGCTCGTATTGTAAGTTATGATGAGATCTTACCACCGAACTTGATGGAGTGACCTGAAGGTCTACATCAGTGGCTGTCACTGGAACTCGGCGACGGATCGAACTAGATGTGCCGAGTTTGGGCTCGTTTTGTAAGTTATGATGAGATCTTACCACCGGACTTGATGGAGTGACCTGAAGGTCTACATCGGTGACTGCCACTGGAACTCGGCGACGGATCGAACTAGATGTGCCGAGTTTGGGCTTGTTTTGTTAGTTATGATGAGATCTTACCTCCGGACTTGATGGAGTGACCTGAAGGTCTACATCGGTGACTGCCACTGGAACTCGGCGACGGATCGAACTAGATGTGCCGAGTTTGGGCTCGTTTTGTAAGTTATGATGAGATCTTACCACCGGACTTGATGGAGTGACCTGAAGGTCTACATCGGTGACTGCCACTGGAACTCGGCGACGGATCGAACTAGATGTGCCGAGTTTGGGCTTGTTTTGTTAGTTGTGATGAGATCTTACCTCCGAACTTGATGGAATGACCTGAAGGTTTACATCGGGGAGTCGGAAACTCGGCACATCTAGTTCGATCCGTTGCCGAGTTCCAGTGACAGTCACCGATGTAGACCTTCAGGTCACTCCATCAAGACCGGAGGTAAGATTTCATCATAACTAACAGAACGAGCCCAAGCTCGGCACATCTAGTTCGATCCGTCGCCGAGTTCCAGTGGCAGTCACCGATGTAGACCTTCAGGTCACTCTATCAAGTCCGTACGTAAGATCTCATCATAACTAACAAAACGAGCCCAAACTCCCGATATCTAGTTCGATTCGTCGCCGAGTTCCAGTGGCAGTCACCGATGTAGACCTTCAGGTCACTCCATCAAGTCCGGTGGTAAGATCTCATCATAACTAACAAAATGAGCCCAAACTCGGCACATTTAGTTCGATCCGTCGCCGGGTTCCAGTGGCAGTCACCGATGTAGACCTTCAGGTCACTCCATCAAGTCTGGTGGTAAGATCTCATCATAACTTACAAAACGAGCCCAAACTCGGCACATCTAGTTCGATCCGTCGCCGAGTTCCAGTGGCAGTCACCGATGTAGACCTTCAGGTCACTCCATCAAGACCGGAGGTAAGATCTCATCATAACTAACAGAACGAGCCCAAGCTCGGCACATCTAGTTCGATCCGTCGCCGAGTTCCAGTGGCAGTCACCGATGTAGACCTTCAGGTCACTCCATCAAGTCCGTACGTAAGATCTCATCATAGCTAACAAAATGAGCCCAAACTCGGCACATCTAGTTCGATCAGTCGCCGAGTTCCAGTGACA
Organism: Agrotis clavis; assembly: GCA_954870645.1. Classification (NCBI taxonomy): domain Eukaryota; kingdom Metazoa; phylum Arthropoda; class Insecta; order Lepidoptera; family Noctuidae; genus Agrotis; species Agrotis clavis. The sequence continues at coordinate 2,282,163 of OX940931.1, read as the reverse complement.
GTCACCGATGTAGACCTTCAGGTCACTCCATCAAGTCCGGAGGTAAGATCTCATCGTAACTAACAAAATGAGCCCAAACTCGGCACATCTAGTTCGATCCGTCGCCGAGTTCCAGTGGCAGTCACCGATGTAGACCTTCAGGTCACTCCATCAAGTCCGGTGGTAAGATCTCATCATAACTTACAAAACGAGCCCAAACTTGGCACATCTAGTTCGATCCGTCGCCGAGTTCCAGTGACAGCCACTGATGTAGACCTTCAGGTCACTCCATCAAGTCCGGAGGTAAGATCTCATCATAACTAACAAAACAAGCCCAAACTCGGCACATCTAGTTCGATCCGTCGCCGAGTTCCAGTGGCAGTCACCGATGTAGACCTTCAGGTCACTCCATCAAGTCCGGTGGTAAGATCTCATCATAACTTACAAAACGAGCCCAAACTTGGCACATCTAGTTCGATCCGTCGCCGAGTTCCAGTGACAGCCACTGATGTAGACCTTCAGGTCACTCCATCAAGTCCGGAGGTAAGATCTCATCATAACTAACAAAACAAGCCCAAACTCGGCACATCTAGTTTGATCCGTCGCCGAGTTCCAGTGGCAGTCACCGATGTAGACCTTCAGGTCACTCCATCAAGTCCGGAGGTAAGATCTCATCGTAACTAACAAAATGAGCCCAAACTCGGCACATCTAGTTCGATCCGTCGCCGAGTTCCAGTGGCAGTCACCGATGTAGACCTTCAGGTCACTCCATCAAGTCCGGTGGTAAGATCTCATCATAACTTACAAAACGAGCCCAAACTTGGCACATCTAGTTCGATCCGTCGCCGAGTTCCAGTGACAGCCACTGATGTAGACCTTCAGGTCACTCCATCAAGTCCGGAGGTAAGATCTCATCATAACTAACAAAACAAGCCCAAACTCGGCACATCTAGTTCGATCCGTCGCCGAGTTCCAGTGGCAGTCACCGATGTAGACCTTCAGGTCACTCCATCAAGTCCGGAGGTAAGATCTCATCGTAACTAACAAAACGAGCCCAAACTCGGCACATCTATTTCAATCCGTCACCGAGTTCCAGTGGCAGTCACCGATGTAGACCTTCAGGTCACTCCATCAGGTCCGGTGGTAAGATCTCATCATAACTAACAAAATGAGCCCAAACTCGGCACATCTAGTTCAATCCGTCGCCGAGTTCCAGTGGCAGTCACCGATGTAGACCTTCAGGTCACTCCATCAAGTCCGGAGTTAAGATCTCATCATAACTCACAAAACGAGCCCAAACTCGGCACATCTAGTTCGATCCGTCGCCGAGTTCCAGTGGCAGTCACCGATGTAGACCTTCAGGTCACTCCATCAAGTCCGCAGGTAAGATGTCATCATAACAAAACGAGCCCAAACTCGGCACATATTAAATATACTGCTGCCTTAGAAAGTACTCCATTGTATGCACTTTGTAAAATCAAAACTATCTCGAATATCATTTTACGAAAATCTAATCCAGACACACTCGTACGTAATTGACTTACTGCATTACGCTACGCTGTGGCATATACACACACGGTCCCTCCCGCCCGCACCGCTGTCGACTTGCCCCGCCCCTTTGCGGGGGCTGAGGTAGTGCGCTCATAGCTGCGGACTGTACTGGAACCTGGCCTCGTGGTAAGGCCTCTGGTCTTGTTTCCAAATTGCAACTGCAGATGTGTTTCAGTAGGTAATGTAAATTGTTGTAAATTGTAAAAAGTAATGTAATGGGTAGGTAGCGTGTCAAGCAAGGTTTACGTGGTAAAATTATCAAATGAGTCCACTCACCCAGACTCGTGCTGACTAAAATCCATGGCATTCCATGGTGTACTTCAATAGACTTACGTTCCAAAGTCACGGCTTCCTGGTAAACACTCCTGCGACTCTGGCAGAAAGCCCCGCGATTTCGGCAACCCAGTACTTGGCCTGTGTTTCGTTCCACGAGCGCCTCAAGAAGGTGTTGGCAAACTAACTTTAGGGCCAAACACCATCGGAGTCGTGAGACTATTTTAAAAGAACATCGTGGAATGTGGAATACTGCAGTACATGGAACAATAACTGCCCCGTTTGTCTCGTGGTCGCAAGCACGACTGCTGGGCAAAAAGTACTATTGGGTTTTTTCTAAAAATAATTTCTCAGTACATTAGCTTCCAAGAGTTTAGAAGTTAGCGGTATAATACCCTCGTGCCTCGGGAAGCACGTTAAGCCTTTGGTTTGGTCCTGCTCTTGATCTCTCTCCGGTCGTGTCAGATTGCCGTCCCATCGGAACTATGAGAGTAGATAAAGGAACAGTGAGTGCACCTGTGCATGCGCATACATTTGTGCACTATAAATGTCCCACTAATCTCCGTTGAGATTGGCCGCCGTGGCTAAAATCGGTCGGGAAACCAATTTATGTAGAGCAGTTGATCTATTGATTCTCAAACAGCAGTCAAAGGCAAGAAACGGACAATTTCTAAATGAAATCTAATCAGGAAAAATTAAAGCATTTAAACGTAAATTACGTAAATTCGTGATATCTCTTTGCCAATTATTTGTCCTGTGTTTTAAAGTTGGCAAATAGATATCACGATTTCGCATTTGATCGTGAGTCGATGGCCTTTAAGTATCCTATAGACGAGTAGGTACTAGTGCACCTAACACAGACTATATTAGACATTTCCCCACAGACTGCGGCATGTGCCTAAGGCACTAAATGCCCGAATGCTATTAAACAAAACAACATTTAGGTAAGTAACTGTTTTGTATAATTAAGTGCTATGTAATTCTAAATTCGATTTAGATAGCAGAATTCTAAGAATCTTTTGTAAATAGGCTATGAAATAGGCATGATAGAGAAATTCAATTATTAGAACTTAACCAACCTTGTAACTATGTCTTGTAAAAGTTTGAGGCGACATCTACAACTTCACGTAAGTGCGAATTAAACATCGAAACTACTTCGCGCAAACCCTGCGGATTTATACTCAGAAGATTTTAAAAAGTGGAAAGTGTAAGGTGGAAAGACAATCAACTAGGTGAACAGGATCGGATCAGGTGACTATCATGACGTTTGAAAGCGATCGTAATTCCAATGTGGGAAAAAGACAGAGCTATACAAGTCGTCTAGTGCCACCTTGTTCCCTCACTGGAACTACTCTAGCTTTAAGAGGATTGTATAGCGGCTGCCTTTTCAAAAAATAGGTATTTTGAAAAACTCGTGCTGTCCCTCTCGCTCGTTGAAAAACCCCCGATCGTGCGATAGAGAGCGTTGCAATTCGCTACTGACTGTGAGTATTTTTTATATGAAATTTGTCTCTCGGGAGAAAACGTTTTTCACATACTAAATCACGTCCAATCTCTTAGATTCTAGTGTCAATCGTTTCAGCATATTATATTCTAGGTTTGTAGGTTTTGCTTTTTTTCTAAAACTTCTTTGTTTTTAAAATACAAAGGTTTTACTTCAATGAAGATTTTGTCATAAAAATAGTAACTTTTAGGCGCCTGTTACTTTCAAACTATTATAAATTTTGAAAAAAAGAAAACCTATAAACCTAGTTTTTTACAGTGTCAGAAGCATTCTAAAAAATCATTGAGATAGGATAACATTTAGGGGTAGGAAAACGTTTTCTCTTTTAGTATGGACGAGCGCTCGGTAGACGATAGTCTTAAGACGTCATTGTAGGCAACCAGGGGGGGTATTACAACGTCTTAAAACCAGGCTTGTGCCAGTGAGTGAACGAGATGGCGCTAGACGACTTGTATAGCTCTGTCACTTTCACTCGCCGGAATAAGCCTGGTTTTAAAGCTATTGTCAAACAGACAGGGCGAAGCGAATGCGATCCGAATCCTGTCATATAAAAAAGCGAAAGCGGTCCGATATCTACTCTATTTGACAGGCTTCAAACAATTCCATACATTACAAACAAAAACGCTTCGGCACGCTTTTCATAAGACGTTGTAAAACCCCCCCTGGACAATCTTACGAAAGAGGCTGGAAGAAATTGAAACTTACCATGATCCAAATATAATATGTGACACCCATGTATTTGATCAGAAGATCCCTCCCATTTCTAGGAAGGATTTGTGGAACTCTCCTACTTCACATGTCTCTCACTAGCGACCCGCCCGAACTTCGCACGGATGCAATATAGACGTATTTATACAAATAAACCTTCCTTTTGAATCACTGTCAAAAATTGATGAAAACCGCAATAAAATCCGTTGCGTTGTTTCAAAATCAAATCAAAATCAAATATATTTATTTCACATAGGCCCATGAGGGCACTTATAAAACGTCGACAACAGGTGCTCGGTTCGGGTTGGTCGATTCCATGGAGAAGAACCGGCAAGAAACTCCATGGTTACTCTTTTAAAATGTGGTATGGTTTTACAAACTTGAATAATGAACTTGTTACAATTTTGAATAGGTACATAAATATTATGTGAGAAAAACGTTTGAAAGATCTTAGCGTAGAAGCGTGCGTAAATACCGATATTCAGCTGCATCTGGTTCGACTGGAAGCCGACCCCAATATTATACGAGTTTCAACAAAAAATGGCTGAAATCTAAAATATCATGTAATTATTTTCACCCAAAACGCCACTTTGCCCGTTTATATTCCACCCCCGTATGTTTCTACAGCGTCAAGGCCCTAGAGATAAAGGGTGGGAATTATGAAAAATGTTCCAGCTTGTTACAACCCCTGTCTGCCCCCGTCTGGCTTCCTCATTATGGTAATAGTGACCCTCCTCCTCAAATGATTGCAATCCTTCCACTGGGTTGGAACAGGTAGAACATTTCCATTTTTTCATGCGGAAATGATGAAGAAAGGTGTCTTAATTCCGACTTGAGGGAATATAAATCGTCTTGAAGAAATAAGGAAATGCGAATTGCTTTTCAATGATAACTTATATTAGGTTTAATATTGTGAATAGCTGTTAGGTGTAAACATTTCGTGTAGAACTTCAGACGTCCGTGTCAGATTTTTTTTTACCTTTCCCCACTCAATATCTTCTTGCTTGTGGGCTATTATAAATATTTAAACTGATACACAAATCCATGATCAGGAAAAACTACGTGTTGCTCATATTACTTAATATTTGTATCGTGCGGGAATTGACCCTGCAACACGCAGTGCACATGTCACTGCGCCGACCGTTTCGTCATCAGGTTACACAGTGACTTGTGGCTAGTTCCTTCATTTGTTTTACATTGTTACCTACGTTTTTTTTACGTCGCTGTCGAAGCACCCGTTAGATTATACCTTCTGAAAACTTTTTTTATAATCAAAGCAAAACATTTCGTTATTATTTTTCCTTTAAAGATATTAAAAAAAAGTCCTATCTAAGCCACAAACAAATATCTACGATCCTCTAGGTATTCACCGAGCAAAAATAAGTCATCTAATCCGACGTCATGTTTGTGCGACGGCCGCAAACAGACAGACAAATTGCGATCGTTCCCCTTACGATATTGGCCACATTGTCAATACTTTCTCTTTAGTATTTGCTTACCCCCTGTGTGCCTTTTGTCCGTAAACATACGGAGATTTGGAGAAATAAAGGTATTGCTGTCTGTTCGTTTGTTTTGAATGGAGACTGAAAATAAAATAGGAAAAAGGTTTGTTTATTTTAGGAGAATCTCACCGCACTATTCCCGAACCACTGCAACTCCTGAAAACCGGAATCAACAGTATAACAACCATCAATAAAGCGCTGAGACGATGAAGCCCGCCGTGTTCAGGAGACTGAATTTTTCTGACTTGGGTCATGTAAAGACATTATGCTGAAAAGAATAGCGGTGGATTAGGAAAATACATAAAGAATTTCGATAATTCGTCTATGAAAATAGAACCTTCTTGTTTCCCGAAGTTGTGCAATAGATTAAACTTAAAAGGCAACGAATTATTTTATTATATGTGTTCCGACAAGACACCACTTATATTTGAAGAAGCGATCTAAACTTTAGCCTTAGACGCTAGATAAATTAACTTCTTACCTTCTTAAATCCAGTACAAACCCATGAGTCCATCTTTCACCTCTAGGCAGAATGCGCTTAATGCGCCTGTAAGTGTCTCTTTGACAGGTCACGTCATAGCATCTAAATTTTGCCGCGAAACGGACGCAAAGTTTTTTCCTTCCCATTACTTTTAATGAGAAAATTAGTAAAATATCAGTTAAACTTTACAGAAAGTATTTAAAAGTGCTCGGAAAAAGGGTTATATTGTGTTCACTCCGATTGTGATTCAGTGCTAGATCGAAACGAAGATCTAAAGTCCTCAGACATGTCTTGTCGATTCTGATAGCAAGCAAGATTCCTTTCAAGTGACTCTTTATCTTCGAAGGATAAGTGTTTAGATGGCACGGCATGGATGTTTCTCCGCTTATTTACCGAACATAAGGTTTGTGATAACAACGATTTCTAGCGCTCCTCACATTGTTGAGTTGGAACGAGGTGAGTGGTATACCTATTTAATGTTTTACGTCTCTCAACTCGGGGTTGGAGTGTATATAGTAGCAATGGCGCGAGAACAACAAAAAATTTTGTTGAAATTTTCAATGATCCCATAACACGACTGACCCAACTCTGAATCACTTTCAAACGAAGTTCAAAGTAGCGATTTCTGGCTTGTGATTCTAGCAGAATGTTAATGACGTTTGGGTCGCAAAATGGTGAACAAAGCATATTGCTTTTGTGCCTAAGCACCACAGGAGTTTTCAGTGTAAAACATGGTGCTAGTGGGAATTATTCCTCAAGTGATTTCTGAATGTCTGGAGGAACTAAAACTGCTTGACGTACTCCAACATGAAAACTAATTCTTGGCTTATCAATAAGGAAACCTTGCATTCTCAGTCACTTAGCTATAGCACAATCAAAAGTGTATAAGTAGTAACACTAAACAAGTATGTATGTGCAATTATACCTCTGCGGAGGGATGTTTTTATCCAGAAACTTAAATAGCTGAGACTAAGCCTATGCCTGTGAGGAAGCCAGTTGCTAAAACATCTGTATTGCCAACTGTGCTAAAAAGCTCCCTACTTATATATAAAGGATGTCTGAATGTACAATTTGGACATCCCGGTGAGAGTTCTATCTATCTATGGATCAAAGAATCCACATGATGTTAATCTTTCTTGAATCCATTGTCTGATAAAGTGACAATTATAACATTTTTATTTACTTTACAAGCTTATAAAAATATGACACATTCATTGAAATATAGAATTAACTAATGTTTTTTGTACTATTTATCTATATCATAACTAGGCCATCGGTGTAACAGTTCCAAATAAGTGAACAAATAATAACAAATTAATTGCTGGCATAAATATAAAACAAAAGGTACCTAAATAATTCAGGGTATCTTTGCAGTATACTAAAATACTAATAAAAGCCTAATTCACTAATATGACTCTATGTGACTATAAAGTGTGTTGACACAGTGTTGTCTGTGTAACAGACTTCATTTTTGTTCAGTTTTACAAGGCTTACCGTTCACAATCACCGATTACAATGGTGCATTGGTTATAAATTGGATTATAAAAATGTCTTATTAAAATATAGCACACTTCTAATTCCTGAAGGGATAGGCAGTGATGTAAGTATAAGACAATTATCATAGAGTGCATGAACTTTAGTGAAATTGATCTATTTCAAATGTTGTTGTTTATTTATATTCAGTAGAATGAATATTTCATTATTATAATTTTTTTTAACAAACCAGTTTTGTTTATAATGAAAATTATGACAGAAGGTCAAATCTTTTTTATATGAGAGTTCAGTAAAATACCTGTGTTTAGAGCTTTTGTGATGTATGTATTACTTACCTATTTGGGAAATAGGTCATGCCAATCAACTCTTGAGATACCTTTAGGATTAAAAGTATAAAAATTGTCAGCTTGTTAAATATTTACTCCGGTTAACTACTGACAAAGAATCTGTTTGCTTGAGGTATCTGGATTCCAGTTTATTATTTTGGATTGTACCTTACTGTCTTACGTGGAAAGTTTTACCTTTATTAAAATCCTAAGACAGTGAAAATTCTAAGGAACCTAATCTGTGACAGCAGATATGTTGCAAAGTTTTAAGATCTATTTCAAGGATTACTTGTATTGGTCCCCCTATAAACTTATTATCAGTAATATGGTGGCATTAAACAAATAGATCTGAATCAATTATTAAGTAAAAACTAAACCATGTGGCTCTCTTCTGTATTGCCTAGGTGGCGCTACTAGTTTGCCAAGTGGTGTGCTTGTGATACCATGAGGTTATCAATGGACTACTCAATTTCTTGAGATATGGGTAGAGTAACCTACTTTTTGTCCGCACATTGTTTGAAGAAAAGGTGAACCCATAACACCATTTCTCTTCAGAAACATAACAATATCGTAGACCTGTGTCTACAGTAATTCAGCTCAAAATCCAGGTGTCAGAGAATATGTGCATGTTGGAGATTTAAAGGAAAATGTGACGGACACTCTTCTGCCTGTTACTAGTTAACTAATTGACATGGGCTTTCCAAACGCACAATTCAGCTTATGAAACTTGATATCTAGTACTCTTGAATGTGAGTTGCAAATTGTTGAGGCTAGCAGATTGCTGAATATTACTCTGACAGCGGTTACCCTCCCGGGGAGGGTTAAAAAGTAAACTGAAATCTCTTACCGCCTACCTACTAGGAACAGATAGCCAGATTGGCTCCTGTTGCCTCATGCCCCAGGCCTCGGAGGCTATGTTTTTAAATGGGGTGTCCCAAAGTGACCATGTTCGTGCTAGTCAAGTTGGCCTGTGAGCGACTGCACGTACCAAGGGACTGAACTCATGGATTTTCGAGCTTTACCTATTGAATAGTGGCTAATGATCAGTCATCTCAACTTGTGGGAAAATTATGTATTAATTGTTCCATTCTGAACCGCTATACTTGACCTATCTACTGTAAACAATGCTGGCCCTCGAGTCGAGAGCTCTCGGAGAGTGACAGCCAGAACCTGTACCATAAACCTAACAAACTGCTACCCTTAGGCTAAAAAGTGGGGGGGGGGGCAGTTCAGGACAGGAAAATCAGTAGAACAAAGAGGTTACAAGGTTTGTTACAAGGAAAATTCTGAGGCTTGTCATGGCATATAGATTACATGACGTTCATCCTCAAATAATGTGAAATAAGTGTATTACTTGTGTCCATCTGTTGAAAAACATGTACAATTTTTACCTTTTTGTCTATGCATGGATAGGCACGGACTATCCAGATACCTGATAACTGGTACCTGTTACCTCAAATTACGGGGCTCGGAGCCAATGTTTTCAAAATGATTTTTTGAGCATCCCAGTGGGACTCCTTGTTGATGATAATTTAATTTACCATTAATTATTTTGACTTGGCTTAACCTACCCGTTGATTGGTAGAGACGTACAATAGTCTAATGTTCTTAGACTATGAACAACTTACATTGCTATAAAGGATGACATAGACCTCGTCAGTGAATTGGGTTGCCTTTTTTAAAAAATCTTCCCTGTTCCTTGATAATTTTATTAATAAGATCAAGGCCAGACTGACCTGGAAAGGTTGTTCCTGTTGTCGTGGATGATTGGAAAATCCATCTTTTAACAGATTAAGAAGCTTAATTCCCTTCTAGCCATCAGGAGGTTATCTGGAGAATAGAATGCTAGATGATAAAAACACTGAAACTGGAAGATCAGTTATTGTACCAAGATAAACACTTTGTACTGATACGCAGTCATCAAAGAGAGAGCTTCGTCAGGATAATTATCCTGTAATATGTCCAATGAAACAGGTGGGAGAAGAATCTTACACAGAGGGGAGCTCATTTAATGAGCAGAAGGATTTCTTTTCTAATTTTTCTACTACATATTAAAATACAAATGTATAATATGTAGTAGAAGTTTACAATGTACAGTGTACAACGAATTTGAAAACTTGAATAATTTAAATTGTGTAGGTGCTACTCGCATCACCTACTATGTTTTCTATGGCTAGGTTTTAATTAACTAAACGTTGTAATAGGTCGAATAATAGTTAAGTTCTCAGATAATATTTATTGATTATTCTCACATCTTGATAGTAATGTAAGAGACACATTTATCTAAACTGACTGGTAGTCAGTAATAAAGTAAAATGAATGACCCAGTGATTCTGGCACCATAGTGTTGCTCTCTGAGATCTAAGCGATTCCTTACATTTATGGTAAGGTCATCATCGTTTTTAAATTTAAAGTAATGACCGTTTTAGTAGTTTTTAGATTTGATAAATAATCTGATAAATGAAGCATTTGCTATAAGTTATAACTTCAAATGGGCAATGTGTTAGAGAACTGGTTCCAGATCACCTAATGTTCTATTGTATAACTGCCGATAAACTGTACAGCAGTTTGGCAGAAGATAAATGTTAATTTTAAGTATGTTTTGCTTGATGGAAAAAAAAAAAAAAAATACGAATTTAGGATAGGAGGATTCGTTTATTCTAAGTTAATTCACATAGCATCTAAATCTTTCACCAGCAGATAACAAACAGGTCTTCAAATATAAGTGGTGTCTTGTCGGAACACATATAATAGAACTGTTTTGCATAAAAACAAAACAGTTATTATGTGTGTGGAGACAAGACACCACTTATGCAAGGTGCTTGCTGGTGTTTGAAGAAGACTATGACGTGACCTGTCAAAGAGACACTTACAGGCGCATTAAGCGCATTCTGCCTAGAGGTGAAAGATGGACTCATGGGTTTGTACTGGATTTAAGAAGGTAAGAAGTTAATTTATCTAGCGTCTAAGGCTAAAGTTTAGATCGCTTCTTCAAATATAAGTGGTGTCTTGTCTCCACACACATAATAACTGTTTTGTTTTTATGCAAAACAGTTCTATTATACTATATAAAGCTCGATTACCACTCACTCACTCACTCACTGACTGATTGACATCATTGTTCTCCCAGATGGTGAAGGGGGAGGTGGGTATATTTTGACAGATTCGTAAACAAGTAACTCTGGTGAGTATGGGAAAAATCCCAAACCTCCCCTTTTCGCCCCCCCTCCCCCCCCTCCCCATCGTATCTCGGAAACTAAGAGACCCGTATTTTGTTTTTTTTACGGATTCGTATAGAGGATGCTCGGAAAAGTAAAAACCATTTTTCAAAGTTCCCCCCCCTTCTCCCCCTTCTCCCCCCTTTAGGCGGATCTCGGAAGTTAACAGACTTGCAACATTTTTTTTTTCAGATTCATATCAAGGGCCCCAGAGTTGGTCAAAATCGTTTTTCAAAACTCCCCCCTCTCCCCCTCTTCACCCCTCCCCCCATCGTATCTCGGAAACTAAGAGACCCGTGTTTTGTTTTTTTACGGGTTCGTATAGAGGAGGCTCGGAATAGTAAAAACCATTTTTCAAAGTTCCCCCCCCTCGCCCCCCTCTCCCCCTTTAGGCGGATCTCGGAAGTTTTACAGACTTGCAACATTTTTTTTTTCAGATTCATATCAAGGGGCCCAGAGTTGGTCAAAATTATTTTTCAAAACTCCCCCCCTCTCCCCCTCTTCACCCCTCCCCCCATCACATCTCGGAAAAACTAGGTGGCGGTAAAGCGAAGCGTAGCGTAGCGTAGGGATAAGGTCACGATAGCTTTCCGGTGGTAGGTAGGTCCCGAGTGGAGCGAACCTGCGAGACCGAGTGGAGCGAAGGGGGGAGGTGGCGAGCGAAGCGAGCCGGCGACCTCCGTAGCGTAACGAAGGTTGAGTGGGTGAAGCGTAACTCGGGGGTGACGACAAGCAAACTTACAAGTAAATGAGTAGGGCAAAAGTACTAAGCCTCCCCTTTTTGGCCTCCCCCCCCCTCGCAATCGTATCTCAGAAACTAAGAGATCCGTGTTCTGTTTTTTTACGGATTCGTGTAGAGGAGGCTAGGTAAAGTAAAAACCATTTTACAAAGTTCCCCCTCGGGCCTCTTCCCCCTTTTGGGCGGATCTCAGAAAAGACTTTGGAATATTTTTTTTTCAGATTTATATCAAGGGGCCCAGAGTACTCGTATGTCAAAATCATTTTTCAAAACTCACCTCTCTCCCCCTCTTCACCCCTTCCCCTATTGTATCTCGGAAACTAGGTAGCGGTAAAGCGAAGCGTAGGGAAAAGGCCACGTTAGCTTTCCGGTGGTAGGTAGGTCCTGAGTGGAGCGAACCTGCGAGACCGAGAGGAGCGAAGGGGGGAGGTGGCGAGCGAAGCGAGCCGGCGACCTCCGAAGCGTAACGAAGGTTGAGTGGGTGAAGCGTAACTCAGGGGTGACGACAAGCAAACTTACAAGTAACTCTCATGAGTTGGGCAAAAGTACCAAGCCTCCCCTTTTTGGCCTCCCCCCCCCCCAATTGTAGCTGCTATAATTTTCGAATTGTTCATCAATTTCTTCATGGGAGTCGTTTTCATGGTTTTCGAGGATGCTAAAGCCGATAGTGAGGTCAAAACTCTCATCAGAAGGGCAAAAGTACCAAGCCTCCCCTTTTATGGCCTCCCCCCCCTCCCAATCGTAAATCAAAATCCAAGATGCAGACTGCAAAAAATTCAAAATTTTCATCATGGATGTCGTTTTCAAGGTTTTCGAGGTTGCTAAAACCGATAGTGAGGTCAAAATGAGAATTCAAGATGGCGGCTGCAATAATTTTCGAAATGTTCATCATGGGAGTAGTTGTTTTCATGGTTTTCGAGGATGCTAAAGCCGATAGTGAGGTCAAAATCAAAATCCAAATTCAAGATGGCGGCTGCGATAATTTTCGAATTGTTCATCATGGGAGTCGATTTCATGGTTCTCGAGGATGCTAAAGCCGATAGTGAGGTCAAAATGAGAATCCAAGATGGCGGCTGCGATAATTTTTGAATTGTTCATCATGGGAGTCGTTTTCATGGTTCTCGAGGATGCTTAAGCCGATAGTGAGGTCAAAATCAAAATCCAAGATGGCGGCTGCGATAATTTTCGAATTGTTCATCATGGGAGTCGTTTTCATGGTATTCGAGGGTGCTAAAACCGATGGCGAGGTCAAAATGAGAATCCAAGATGGCGGCAGCTATAATTTTCGAAATGTTCATCATGGGAGTCGTTTTCATGGTTCTCGAGGATGCCTAAGCCGATAGTGAAGTCAAAATCAAAATCCAAGATGGCGGCTGCTATAATTTTCGAATTGTTCATCGTGGGAGTCGTTTGCATGGTTCTCGAGGATGCTTTAGCCGATAGTGAGGTCAAAATCAAAATCCAAGATGGCGGCTGCGATAATTTTTGAATTGTTCATCATGGGAACCGTTTTCATGGTATTCGAGGGTGCTAAAACCGATGGCAAGGTCAAAATGAGAATCCAAGATGGCGGCTGCTATAGTTTTCGAATTGTTCATCAATTTCATCATGGGAGTCGTTTTCATGGTTTTCGAGGATGCTAAAGCCGATAGTGAGGTCAAAATCAAAATCCAAGATGGCGGCTGCGATAATATTCGAAATGTTCATCATGGGAGTCGTTTTCATGGTTTTCGAGGATGCTTAAGCCGATAGTGAGGTTTAAATCCAAATCCAAGATGGCGGCTGCGATGATTTTCGAATTGTTCATCATGTGAGTCGTTTTCATGGTTTTCGAGGATGCTAAAGCCGATAGTGAGGTCAAAATCAAAATCCAAGATGGCGACTGCAAACAATTTCAACGTTTTAATCATGGATATCGTTTTCATGGTTTTCGAGGTTGCTAAAACCGATGACGAGGTCATAATGAGATCCAAGATGGCGGCTGCGATAATTTTCGAATTGTTCATCAGGGGAATCGTTTTCATGGTATTCGAGGGTGCTAAAAGCGATGGCGAGGTCAAAATGAGAATCAAGATGGCGGCTGCTATAGTTTTTGAATTGTTCATCAATTCATCGTGGGAGTCGTTTTCATGGTTTTCGAGGGTGCTAAAACCGATGGCGAGGTCATATGAGAATCCAAGGTGGCGGCTGCGATAATTTTCGAATTGTTCATCATGACAGTCGTTTTCGTGGTTTTCGAGGATGCTAAAGCCGATAGTGACTTCAAAATCAAAATCCAAGATGGCGACTACTATAATTTTCGAATTGTTCATCACTTTCATCATGGGAGTCGTTTTAATAGTTTTCGAGGATGGTAAAGCGGATAGTGAGGTCATAATCAAAATCCAAGATGGTGGCTGCGATTATTTTCGAATTGTTCATCATGGGTGTCGTTTTCATGGTTTTCAAGGGTGCTAAAGCCGATAGTGACGTCAAAATCAAAATCCAAGATGGCGACTGCAAACAATGCAGTGTTCGAGGGGCAGTAAGCGCGTACCTAACACAATAATATTTGAAATATCATAATTTTTCTTATCTAAACTGAAAAGTTTGTTTTGTTTGGTTTGGAATTGAAAAATTCTTTTTGTGAATGCATAGATTTTGTGTTTTCATCGTGGGAGTCGTTTTCTTGGTTTTACGAGAGTGCTTAAACCGATGGCCAGGTCAAAATGAGAATCCAAGATGGCGGCTGCTATAATTATCGAATTGTTCATAAATTTCATCATGGGAGTCGTTTTCATGGTTTTCGAGGATGCTAAAGCCGATAGTGAGGTCAAAATCCAAATCAAAGATGGCGGATTCGATAATTTTCGAATTGTTCATCATGGGGGTCGTTTTCGTGGTTTTCAAGGGTGCTAAAACCGATGGCGAGGTCAAAATGAGAATCCAAGATGGCGGCTGCTATATTTTCGAATTGTTCATCAATTTCATCATCGAGGATGCTAAAGCCGATAGTGAGGTCAAAATTAAATTCCAAGATGGCGGCTGAGGTAATTTTCGAAACATGTATCATGGGAATCGTTTTCATGGTTTTCAATGATGCTAAAGCCGATAGTGAGGATAAAATACAAATCCAAGATGGCGACTGCTATTATTTTCGAATTGTTCATCACTTTCATCATGGGAGTCGTTTTCATAGTTTTCGAGGATGGTAAAGCGGATAGTGAGGTCATAATCAAAATCCAAGATGGCGGCTGCAATCATTTTCGTAATGTTCATCATGGGAGTCGTTTTCATGGTTTTCGAGAGTGCTCAAACCGATGGCGAGTTCAAAATGAGAATCCAAGATGGCGGCTGTGATAGTTTTCGAAATGTTCATCATGGGAGTCGTTTTCATGGTTTTCGAGGATGCTAAAGCCGATAGTGAAGTCAAAATCAAAATCCAAGATGGCGGCCGGCATGGGAGTTGTTTTCATGGTTTTCGAGGTCCATGATGAAAACTTTGAATTTTTTGCAGTCGCCATCTTGAATTTGGATTTTGACCTCACTATGGGCTTAAGCATCCTCGATAATTTTCGAATTGTTCAATCATGGGAGTCGTTTTCATGGTTTTCGAGGAAACTAAGGCCGTTACTGTGGTCAAAATCAAAATCCAAGATGGCGGCTGCAATCATTTTCGAAATGTTCATCATGGGAGTCGTTTTCATGGTTTTCGAGGGTGCTCAAACCGATGGCGAGTTCAAAATGAGAATCCAAGATGGCGGCTGCGATAGTTTTCGAAATGTTCATCATGGGAGTCGTTTTCATGGTTTTCGAGGATGCTAAAGCCGACAGTGAAGTCAAAATCAAAATCGAAGATGGCGGCTGCGATAATTTTCGAAATGTTCATCATAGGAGTCGTTTTCATGGTTTTCGAGGATGCTAAAGCCCATAGTGAGGTCAAAATCCAAATTCAAGATGGCGACTGCAAAAAATTCAAAGTTTTCATCATGGATGTCGTTTTCATGGTTTTCGAGGGTGCTTAAGCCGAAAGTGAAGTCAGAATCAAAATCTAAGATGGCGGCTGCAATCATTTTCGAAATGTTTATCATGGGAGTCGTTTTCATGGTTTTCGCGGATGCTAAAGCCGACAGTGAAGTCAAAATCAAAATCGAAGATGGCGGCTGCGATAATTTTCGAAATGTTCATCATAGGAGTCGTTTTCATGGTTTTCGAGGATGCTGAAGCCGATAGTGAGGTCAAAATCAAAACCCAAGATGGCGGCTGCGATCATTTTCGAATTGTTCATCATGGGAGTTGTTTTCTTGGTTTTCGAGGATGCTTAAGCCCATAGTGAGGTCAAAATCAAAATTCAAGATGGCGACTGCAAGAAATTCTAAATTTTCGTCATGGCAGTCGTTTTCATAGTTTTCGAGGATGGTAAATCGGATAGTGAGGTCATAATCAAAATCCAAGATGGCGGCTGCAATCATTTTCGAAATGTTCATCATGGGAGTCGTTTTCATGGTTTTCGAGAGTGCTCAAACCGATGGCGAGTTCAAAATGAGAATCCAAGATGGCGGCTGTGATAGTTTTCGAAATAAATCAAATCAAATCAAATCAAATCAAATCATTTATTTCTTTGCAAACATGGGTGGGTTTAAAGACATAGATGTTTAACATAAGGTAAAGTTCATTCCATATTTTACCATCACATGGGTATGCAAATTGTTTTAGAATATAAATTAAAAATTGTAATATAATGCAATAGAAATCAATGTCAGTCCTGTTACAGTTACAGCTAATCTTAATGTATCCAATATGTCTTAATGTCGAGTATCTACATACAACAAAATATATTTCAGAGCTACGAGCTACCTTATTTTAATGGCAATAATCAATTTTGATGCAGGTCAATTTATATTTTATGTCAAGCATACAATAGATAAGTCAAAATTAATATAAATCTAAAAAAAAAAAAAAAACAATATTTTATATAAGATTGCAATAACAAGTCATAGCACATTTGTAAGAATTAAAATTAAGATTAATTGAATTCCAATTGGATTTTAAATATCATGTCATTGAATACAATTTTTCTCGTTCAAATATGTCGGATGTAGAAGGCTTAGCATCTTTCATTTAAGTATTCGTTAATGGAGTAATAACATTTTAAAGCTAAGAAGTCTTTTACACATTTTTTAAATAAGTCTATGTCGTTAATTGATATAATTTGTTTCGGTAATTTATTGTATATTTTGGGTGCCATACCTAAGAGATTTTTATTGAAAATAGCTGTCTTGTGTTGTATATTGCATATTTTGTTTTTGTGGCGCATGCTCTTTGGGTGATTATATAAATGTAAATTTGCTTTGACATAGCAAACTACTTCGTATATATACAGACATGGAAGAGTTAGTATGTTACATTTTTGAAAATGTGGTTTACAACTGTCCGTACTTTGAATACCACATATTGCCCGCATGCATTTCTTCTGTGCTTTGAAGGCCATTTCTCTATCAGGCGAATTCCCCCAAAATATGAGTCCATACCGTAATGTTGATGAGACATATCCGTGGTACGCCATTAGTAGTGTTGCCCGATTTGCGACCTTCCTTAATTGGTAAAGCGCATAAGAACACTGGTTAAGTTTTTTGCACACCTGTTCTATATGCACTTTCCAGTTCATGTCCAAATGTTCATCATGGGAGTCGTTTTCACGGTTTTCGAGGATGCTAAAGCCGATAGTGAAGTCAAAATCAAAATCCAAGATGGCGGCCGGCATGGGAGTTGTTTTCATGGTTTTCGAGGTCCATGATGAAAACTTTGAATTTTTTGCAGTCGCCATCTTGAATTTGGATTTTGACCTCACTATGGGCTTAAGCATCCTCGATAATTTTCGAATTGTTCAATCATGGGAGTCGTTTTCATGGTTTTCGAGGAAACTAAGGCCGTTACTGTGGTCAAAATCAAAATCCAAGATGGCGGCTGCAATCATTTTCGAAATGTTCATCATGGGAGTCGTTTTCATGGTTTTCGAGGATGCTAAAGCCGATAGTGAAGTCAAAATCAAAATCCAAGATGGCGGCCGGCATGGGAGTTGTTTTCATGGTTTTCGAGGAAACTAAGGCCGTTACTGTGGTCAAAATCAAAATCCAAGATGGCGGCTGCAATCATTTTCGAAATGTTCATCATGGGAGTCGTTTTCATGGTTTACGAGGGTGCTCAAACCGATGGCGAGTTCAAAATGAGAATCCAAGATGGCGGCTGCGATAGTTTTCGAAATGTTCATCATGGGAGTCGTTTTCATGGTTTTCGAGGATGCTAAAGCCGACAGTGAAGTCAAAATCAAAATCGAAGATGGCGGCTGCGATAATTTTCGAAATGTTCATCATAGGAGTCGTTTTCATGGTTTTCGAGGATGCTAAAGCCCATAGTGAGGTCAAAATCCAAATTCAAGATGGCGACTGCAAAAAATTCAAAGTTTTCATCATGGATGTCGTTTTCATGGTTTTCGAGGGTGCTTAAGCCGAAAGTGAAGTCAGAATCAAAATCTAAGATGGCGGCTGCAATCATTTTCGAAATGTTTATCATGGGAGTCGTTTTCATGGTTTTCGCGGATGCTAAAGCCGACAGTGAAGTCAAAATCAAAATCGAAGATGGCGGCTGCGATAATTTTCGAAATGTTCATCATAGGAGTCGTTTTCATGGTTTTCGAGGATGCTGAAGCCGATAGTGAGGTCAAAATCAAAACCCAAGATGGCGGCTGCGATCATTTTCGAATTGTTCATCATGGGAGTTGTTTTCATGGTTTTCGAGGATGCTTAAGCCCATAGTGAGGTCAAAATCAAAATTCAAGATGGCGACTGCAAGAAATTCTAAATTTTCGTCATGGCAGTCGTTTTCATGGTTTTCGAGGGTGTTAAAGCCGATAGTGAAGTCAAAATCAAAATCTAAGTTGGCGGCTGCAATCATTTTCGAAATGTTCAGCATGGGAGTCGTTTTCATGGTTTTCGAGGATGCTAAAGCCGATAGTGAAGTCAAAATCAAAATCCAAGATGGCGGCTGCGATAATTTTCGAATTGTTCAACAATGTCATCTTAAGAGTCGTTTTCATGGTTTTCGAGGATACTTAAGCCGTTATTGAGGTCAAAATCAAAATCCAAGATGGCGACTGAAAAAAATTTCAAAGTTTTCATCATAGATGTAGGCATGGTTTTCGAGGGTGCTAAAGCGGATAGTGTAGTCAAAATCATAATCCAAGATGGCGGTTGCGATACTTTTCGAATTGTTCATCATGGGAGTCGTTTTCATGGTTTTCAAGGTTGCTAAAACTGATGGCGAGGTCAAAATGAGAATCCAAGATGGCGGCCGCGATAATTTTTGAAGTGTTCATCATGGGAGTCGTTTTCATGGTTTTTGAGGATGCTAAGGCCGATAGTGAGGTCAAAATCAAATCCTAATCTTAAAAATCAAAATCCAAGATGGCGAATGCAAAAAATTCAAAGTTTTCACAATACGGCAGTGCTTTTTGGGCGTTTTTAGTGATGTTCAATATTTTTTTTAACAATTCCAGCCCGGTTTATCCTCAATCCGATATTTGTTGACCCTGGTGAAACTCTTAAGCTACCCAAACCTTTTATTCGTTGTTACTATTTTAAGTTTTATATACATTTATACTTGTGACAATGCCAAACTACTATTTCCTATTACTGACCCATAAGTGCTC
Source organism: Agrotis clavis (assembly GCA_954870645.1). NCBI lineage: Eukaryota > Metazoa > Arthropoda > Insecta > Lepidoptera > Noctuidae > Agrotis > Agrotis clavis. Next base: position 2,262,701 of record OX940931.1, on the reverse strand, counting down.
TATTTGATATTAAAATTCTTTCTATTCTAAGGAATTCTCAATTTTTTTTTTTTTTTTTTTAATTTAGTTTCTTTTTATTATTGTTTTTTTTTTTATATTAAAAGAATTTTATAAAGGTAATTTACAAAATCTTTTAAGGACTATGGATTTTCCAATTCATGTAAAGGTTCTTATGGATTCTCAAAATTTTATAAAGGTAAGGAATACTTCTCCAAAACACGACCCCGCGAGCTGCTTGCAGCTCGCGCAACGCGCAAATACTAGTTTATACTATATAAAGCTCGATTACCACTCACTCACTGACTGATTGACACAATTGTTCTCCCAGATGGTGAAGGGGGAGGTGGGTATATTTTGACAGATTCGTAAACAAGTAACTCTCGTGAGTATGGGAAAAATCCCAAACCTCCCCTTTTTGCCCCCCCTCTCCCCCCTCCCCATCGTATCTCGGAAACTAAGAGACCCGTGTTTTGTGTTTTTTTACGGATTCGTATAGAGGAGGCTCGGAAAAGTAAAAACCATTTTTCAAAGTTCCCCCCCCCTCGCCCCCCTTCTCCCCCCTTTAGGCGGATCTCGGAAGTTAACAGACTTGCAACATTTTTTTTTTCAGATTCATATCAAGGGGCCCAAAGTTGGTCAAAATCGTTTTTCAAAACTCCCCCCTCTCCCCCCCTTCACCCCTCCCCCCGTCGTATCTCGGAAACTAAGAGACCCATGTTTTGTTTGTTTACGGATTCGTATAGTGGAGGCTCGGAAAAGTAAGAACCATTTTTCAAAGTTCCTCCCCCCTTGCCCCCCCTTCTCCCCCCTTTAGGCGGATCTCGGAAGTTAACAGACTTGGAGCATTTATTTTTTCAGAATCATATCAAGGGGCCCAGTGTTGGTCAAAATCATTTTTCAAAACTCCCCCCTCTCCCCCACTTGACCCCTCCCCCCGTCGTATCTCGGAAAAATTATGTAGCGGTAAAGCGAAGCGTAGGGATGAGGACACGATAGCTTTCCGGTGGTAGGTAGGTCCTGAGTGGAGCGAACCTGCGAGACCGAGTGGAGCGAAGGGGGGAGGTGGCGAGCGAAGCGAGCCGGCGACCTCCATAGCGTAACGAAGGTTGAGTGGGTGAAGCGTAACTCAGGGGTGACGACAAGCAAACTTACAAGTAACTCTCATGTCGCACCCCCCCTGGAAAAAACGCGTAACTCGACTTGCGTCAATTTTTTTTTATTAATGCAAAAAATCGACCGTACTCTAATACACCTTCTCAAAAATTTTCATGAAGCTAGCGCCAAAAATAAGGGTACTGTCACAAAAAATGTGTATTTTTGCGACAAAAAATATAATAGTTTTCCATTCTTATAAAGATGTATACATACATACATTTATTTATTTTAAAACTTTCCCTGGGTATAAAACCATAAACACACATACCCATAACTAACAGGAAGGTTTAAAATAACTTTACAAAAGTAAATAAACATAGGCATTTATTCTTGGATACTATTACGAAGGCGTGTCTTGCAAGTCCACTTACTTACTTATTGCACGAAACTTGTTGCGGGACTGTTTTGCGTTTTATATCGTTACGTAGTTTCTCCAGGGAGATGTCATAAACATCTGACGCGTAGCTGCACTTACTTCTTTACGCTCGCAAGAGACATAATAAGAATACCTCGAAAAACTTTGTAATAGGAGCATGGAATGTACGTACACTCTTGGATGATGACTCTAACCTTTGTCCCGAGAGGAAGACTGTCATCGTGGCAAGGGAGCTCTCAAGATACAACATGGATATCGCGGCTACAAGTGACCCATCTTAGTGGTAGCGGAAATCTTTGCGAGCAGATGGGTACGTATTATTGGATTGGAAACCAGCAGAAGAGCAAGCAGCAAGCGGAAATTGGCTTCACAGTGCGTAACAAAATTACGCCACTCTTAACACAACTTCGCTAATGATCGCATAATGACCTTGCGCTTACCAGTTAATGATACTTAATATATCCACCTCATCAGTATCTACGCACCAACCTTAATAGCTAATGATGACAATAAAGCAAAATTCTATCGGAACCTGCCCTGCGTTCTTACGGGAATTACACTTCAAGGCAAAATTGGCCTACTGGGTGACTTAATACACGTGTTGGTACTGATTACGAAGCATGGCGTGGTGTCCTTGGTCGGCATGGAGTTGGGAACTGCAATGCTAATGGCTTGGAGTTTGACCTGTGCCTGACTTATTTTTCGCCTAGCAGAAAAATGTAAGACCTCGTGGATGCACCCTAGATCCAAGCAATGGCACCTTATTGATTACATTATTGTATGTTAAAAAAGACCTGAACCACGTCTTGATAACAAGAGCTATGTGGGGTGTGGAGTGCTGGTCAGACCATCGACTTATTCGATCAAAGATACGTCTGTAAATAAAAGCTCCTCGACGCACAGCACATAATAAATCAGTGAATGTTTGTGTTGTTTCGGTGCCAAAGCGTTTATATGCCAAACATCTTCACGATAGCGTGTCATGTACTATACCAAAACCACTGAAGAAAAACCAGAACTGGTTCCATGACTTACATAGATAAAGAAATCAGGGTATTTCTTGAAAGCCACACTACAGACTAGAACTGAGATCTCTATCAAACACCGATAGACGAAAATCCATTAAAATTAAAATTAAGATCCGTGACTTAAAAAATCAATGGTGGTAAAACACATGCAACTCTGTGCTGACACAAACCAAACGGTTAGATTGAGAAAAAGGCACCAAGTGCACAAGGTACTCGTGACAGGGACTGTAAACTGACAGATCATTTCAATGACGCTTTTAATCTCTGCTTTCAGACAACTGATTTACCAAACATTGGAAATAGTGAATGCCGTCCCACCAAGGAGGACTTAGCTGATCCACCAACCTTTGGTGAATTCATGTTAGCGGTCAAAAGATTGAAGAACGGTAAAACACCAGGAGCTGACTGTCTACCATCAGAGGTTTACAAATATGCTGCTCCACAAATACAAAGTAGGCTCTTCAACTTAGTGCTCAGGGTATGGGAAGCCGAAATTGTACCCCAAGACCGGAAGAATGCCTCCATTTGCAAAATTTATAAGGGTAATGGTGAATTATTGGACCATGGTTCTTACAGAGGCATCTATCTCCTGTCTTCTACTGGGAAGGTACTGTCTCATATTGCCGATAGCCGCTTATCAAACCTTGTGGAACAGATACTTCCAGAGACGCAGTGCGGTTTTAGACCCAGCAGAGGAAATGTTGACGGCATTTTCATAGTGAAAAAAATTCAAGAGAAAAACTTGCCTTGAACAAAACCGTCCTCTGTACATGTGTTTCGTTAACCTAGAAAAGGCCTTCGGCCGCGTGTCGCGCGCTCCACTTTGGATAGTGTTGAAAAAGGCTGGATGTCCTGAGAAATTTGTCAACATGATTCGTCAGTTTCACGAAGGTATGACGGCGCGTGTTCAACATGAAAACGATTTCTCAGACCTAATTAATATAACCAGCGATGTGAAACAAGGCTGTGTCATGGCTCCCACATTATTTTCATTCTATTTATCGGCTCTGCTTAATGATTCTTTACAGGATAGTCTTGGACAGATTGAACTCAATGTTCGCACTGATAAAAGTGTCTTCGAAATCTCACGCTTTAGGTCGAGCTGGCGAAAACTAAGACGTCTAGGGTTCCAGTGCTTGACACACTCGCCATTGTAACAATTAGATAATATTAAAGAATTAGTAATGTTTATAATAGTTGTGTAACAGTTTTGGTGTACAATAAAGTATATTCCATCTATCTATCTATGCTGATGATGTATGCCTGTCAGTTGACCGTATAGAAACTCTCCAAGACTATCTTAATAACCTTCAGGCCTGCTGTTCTAGATTTGGCTAGTAATACGCGTAAAGAAAACCCAAGATATAAAACAACCACCAATAAGTTGAATTCTGTATCATTGGAAGAGGTACCGCATTATAAATATCTCGGAAGTCAAGTCTCCAACGACAATCGACTGGCGTCTGAAATTCCAGAACGGATTGCTAATGCAGCCGCTGCCTTTGGATTTTTGGAAAGCTTCACTAGCGTGTGTGGACCTCTCATGACCTGAAACTGCACACGAAAATATGCGTTTATAATAAGGCCTCAGTTTTACCAATACTCACCTACGCCGCGGAAACCTGGTGTCGATTGAGAATAAAACTTCTTTAGTATAAAATACCCGGCTTTACTTATTTTTCCTTCGGATGGGCCTGAATGCTGTTAGTTTAGGGGCATAAGCTAGTGAAGGAAGTGAACAAATACTGTTACATCATTAAAGTTCGATAACAGATTAGAGTCAAAGTGTTTCAACAATACCAAAGGTATTTTTTTCTGTGTTTTAATAATTGATAGAAGATTTCCGTTTATTTAGCTTTTAGGCACTTCATTTTACATACCATAGGCTTCTACAGCATGTAATCGATTAATATGATTAAAAACAGAGCAGCTTATTTTGTTTTTAACTATTTTAAATCTATATTGTATTGACATACAATTTTTGTACCTGACAATCTGTGAACAGTAAAATAGAAGTTTACGATGTTACACTGCATTATTTGAATATTTTTTCCAATAAAAAACAAGTTTATTCAGAAGCTCCAGTATAACGTAGAAACTTTCGCATGCAAAAAGTATGTATTTATGTTTACTTAAATGAATTCTTCGTGTAAAAACTACGTAAGTGATACTTACACTTTCGGACTAGCCTAAAATTGGAGCATGAATAATGGAATAACTGCACTTAACGCAGCCAATGCGGGACATCAAAGATGACAACAAAGCAATATCCATTTTTACACCGGCATCTTTTGTAACAGTTTCGGGGATTATTTACGTAACCGTATAATTTGACCTTATCTCACAGTATACATAACACAATGAAAAATCGGAAACTCTATCATTTCGCCGCTGCAAAATGCTATCTTTTGTTATTTACAAGGTTTTCGTGGGATTTTTTTTACAATGTTGAACACGTTTTTTTAAGCTCCTGAAAAGTTGTCCGATTTCACTTACCGCTTTCTTACAGGAAGGGTGCGATGTGTAGGGCAACAGTACCAAGCCTCCCCGTTTTGGCCTCCCCCCCCCCTCCCAATCGTATCTCAGAAACTAAGAGACCCGTGTTTTGTTTTTTTACGGGTTCGTATAGAGGAGGCTCGGAAAAGTAAAAACCATTTTTCAAAGTTCCCCCCCTCTGGCCCCCCTTCTCCCACCCTTTAGGCGGATCTCAGAAGAGACTTGGAACATTTTTTTTTTCAGATTAATGTCAAGGGGCCCTGAGTATGTCAAAATCGTTTTTCAAAACTCCCCCCTCTCCCCCTCTTGACCCCTCCCCCCGTCGTATCTCGGAAAAAGTAGGTAGCAGTAAAGCGAAGCGAAGCGTAGCGTAGGGACAAGGTCACGATAGCTTTCCGGTGGTAGGTAGGTCCCGAGTGGAGCGAACCCGCGAGACCGAGTGCAGCGAAGGGGGGAGGTGGCGAGCGAAGCGAGCCGGCGACGTCCGTAGCGTAACGAAGGTTGAGTGGGTGAAGCGTAACTCGGGGGTGACGACAAGCAAACTTACAAGTATTTCTCATGAGTATGGGAAAAATCCCAAACCTCCCCTTTTCGCCCCCCCTCCCCACCCTCCCCATCGCATCTCGGAAACTAAGAGACCCGTGTTTTGTTTTTTTTACGGATTCATATAGAGGAGGCTCGGAAAAGTAAAAAGCATTTTTCAAAGTTCCCCCACCTCGCCCCCTTTCTCCCCCCTTTAGGCGGATCTCGGAAGTTAACAGACTTGCAACATTTTTTTTTTTCAGATTCATATCAAGGTGCCCAGAGTATGTCAAAATCATTTATCAAAACTCCCCCCTCCCCCCCCCCTTCACCCCTCCAAAGCGAAGCGTAGCGTAGCGTAGGGATAAGGTCACGATAGCTTTCCGGTGGTAGGTAGGTCCCGAGTGGAGCGAACCTGCGAGACCGAGTGGAGCGAAGGGGCGGTGGCGAGCGAAGCGAGCCGGCGACCTCCGTAGCGTAACGAAGGTTGAGTGGGTGAAGCGTAACTCGGCGGTGAAGACAAACAAACTTACAAGTAACTCTCATGAGAAGGGCAAAAGTACCAAGCCTCCCCTTTCTGGCCTCCCCCCCCCCTCCCAAACGAATCTCAGAAACTATGAGACCCGTGTTTTGTTTTTTTGTGGATTCGTATAGAGGTGGCTCGGAAAAGTAAAAACCATTTTTCAAAGTCCCCTCCCCCCTTGCTCCCCTTCTCCCCCATTAGGCGGATCTCGGAAGTTAACAAACTTGCAACATTTTTTTTTTCAGATTCATGTCAAGGAACCTAGAGTGGGTCAAAATCATTTTTCAAAACTCCCCCCTCTCCCCCTCTTGACCCCTCCCCCCGTCGTATCTCGGAAAAAGTAGGTAGCAGTAAAGCGAAGCGAAGCGTAGCGTAGGAATAAGGTCACGATAGCTTTCCGGTGGTAGGTAGGTCCCGAGTGGAGCGAAGGGGGGAGGTGACGAGCGAAGCGAGCCGGCGACCTCCATAGCGTAACGAAGGTTGAGTGGGTGAAGCGTAACTCAGGGGTGACGACAAGCAAACTTACAAGTAACTCTCATGAATAGGGCAAAAGTACCAAGCCTCCCCTTTTTGGCCTCTCCCCCCCCCCTACCAATCGTATCTCAGAAACTAAGAGACCCGTGTTTTGTTTTTTTTACGGATTCATATAGAGGAGGCTCGGAAAAGTAAAAACCATTTTTCAAAGTTCCCCCCCTTGCCCCCCTTCTCCACCCCTTTAGGTGGATCTCAGAAGAGACTTGGAACATATTTTTTTTTCAGATTTTAATCAAAGGGCCCAGAGTGTGTCAAAATTGTTTTTCAAAACTCTCCCCTCTCCCCCCTTCACCCCTCCCCCCATCGTATCTCGGAAACTAAGAGACCCGTTTTCTGTGTTTTTTACGGATTCGTATAGAGGAGGCTCGGAAAAGAAAAAACCAGGTTCAAAATCAAAATCCAAGATGGCGGCTTCGATAATTTTCAAAATGTTCATCATGGGAGTGCGATAATAATATATTAGAAATGTTCATCATGGGAATCGTTTTCATGGTTTTCGAGGATGCTTAAGCCGATAGTGAGGTTAAAATCCAAATCCAAGATGGCGGCTGCGATAATTTTCGAATTGTTCATCATGGGTGTCGTTTTCATGGTTTTCGAGGGTGATAAAACCGATGGCGAGGTCAATATGAGAATCCAAGATGGCGGCTGCTATAATTTTCGAATTGTTCATCAATTTCTCCATGGGAGTCGTTTTCATGGTTTTCGAGGGTGCTAAAGCCGATAGTGAGTGAGGTCAAAATCAAAATCTAAGATGGCGGCTGCAATAATTTTCAAAATGTTCATCATGGGAGTCGTTTTCATGGTTTTCGAGGATGCTAAAGCCGATAGTGAGGTTAAAATCCAAATCCAAGATGGCGGCTGCGATAATTTTTGAATTGTTTATAATGGGTGTCGTTTTCAAGGTTTTCGAGGATGCTAAAGCCGATAGTAAGGTCAAAATCAAAATCCAAAATGGCGGCTGCGATATTTTTCAAAATGTTCATCATGGGAGTCGTTTTCATGGTTTCCGAGGATGCTAAAGCCGATAGTGAGGTCAAAATCAAAATCCAAAATGGCGGCTGCGATAATTTTCGAAATGTTCATCATGGCAGTCATTTTCATGTTCTTCGAGGATGCTAAAGCCGATAGTGAGGTTTAAATCCAAATCCAAGATGGCGGCTGCGATAATTTTCGAATTGTTCATCATGTGAGTCGTTTTCATGGTTTTCGAGGTTGCTAAAACCGATGGCGAGGTGAAAATGAGATCCAAGGTGGCGGCTGCGATAATTTTCGAAATGTTCATCGGGGGAATCGTTTTCATGGTATTCGAGGGTGCTAAAAGCGATGGCGAGGTCAAAATGAGAATCCAAGATGGCGGCTGCTATAGTTTTTGAATTGTTTATCAATTCATCGTGGGAGTCGTTTTCATGGTTTTCAAGGGTGCTAAAACCGATTGCGAGGTCATATGAGAATCCAAGGTGGCGGCTGCGATAATTTTCGAATTGTTCATCATGGGAATCGTTTTCATGGTTTTCGAGGGTGCTAAAGCCGATAGTGAGGTCAAAATCCAAATCCAAGATGGCGGCTGCGATAATTTTCGAATTGTTCATCATGACAGTCGTTTTCGTGGGTTTTTGAGGATGCTAAAGCCGATAGTGACGTCAAAATCAAAATCCAAGATGGCGACTGCTATAATTTTCGAATTGTTCATCACTTTCATCATGGGAGTCGTTTTCATGGTTTTCGAGGATGGTAAAGCGGATAGTGAGGTCAAAATCAAAATCCAAGATGGTGGCTGCGATATTTTTCGTAATGTTCATCATGGGAGTCGTTTTCATGGTTTTCGAGGATGCTACAGCCGATAGTGAGGTCAAAATCAAAATCCAAGGTGCAGACTGCAAAAAATTCAAAGTTTTCATCATGGGAGTCGTTTTCTTGGTTTTCGAGAGTGCTAAAACCGATGGCCAGGTGAAAATGAGAATCCAAAATGGCGGCTGCTATAATTATCGAATTGTTCATAAATTTCATCATGGGAGTCGTTTTCATGGTTTTCGAGGATGCTAAAACCGATAGTGAGGTCAAAATCCAAATCAAAGATGGCGGCTTCGATAATTTTCGAATTGTTCATCATGGGGGTCGTTTTCATGGTTTTCAAGGGTGCTAAAACCGATGGCGAGGTCAAAATGAGAATCCAAGATGGCGGTTGCTATAATTTTCGAAATGTTCATCATGGGAGTCGTTTTTATGGTTTTAGAGGATGCTAAAGCCGATAGTGAGGTCAAAATTAAATTCTAAGATGGCGGCTGCGATAATTTTCGAATTGTTCATCATGGGAGTCGTTTTCATGGTTTTCGAGGATACTAAAGCCGTTAGTGAGGTCAAAATAAAAATTCAAGATGGCGGCCGGCATGGGAGTTGTTTTCATGGTTTTCGAGGATGCTTAAGCCCATAGTGAGGTCAAAATCAAAATCCAAGATGGCGACTGCAATAAATTCTAAATTTTCGTCATGGTAGTCGTTTTCATGGTTTTCGAGGTTGTTAAAGCCGATAGTGAAGTCAAAATCATAATCTAAGATGGCGGCTGCAATCATTTTCGAAATGTTCAGCATGGAAGTCGTTTTCAAGGTTTTCGAGGATGCTAAAACCGATAGTGAGGTTGAAATCCAAATCCAAGATGGCGGCTGCGATTATTTTCAAATTGTTCATCAATTTCATGATGGGAGTCGTTTTCATGGTTTTCGAGGATGCTAATGCCGATAGTGAGGTCAAAATCAAAATCCAAGATGGCGGCTTCGATAATTTTCGAAATGTTCATTATGGGAGTCGTTTTCATGGTTTTCGAGGATGCTAAAGCCGATAGTAAGGTCAAACTCAAAATTCAAGATGGCGACTGCAAAAAATTCAAAGTTTTCATCATGGGAGTCGTTTTCATGGTTTTTGAGGAAGCTAAAACCGATAGTGAGTTTGAAATCCAAATCCAAGATGGCGGCTGCGATTATTTTCGAATTGTTCATCATGGGAGTCGTTTTCATGGTTTTCGAGGATGCTAAAGCCGATAGTGAGATCAAAATCAAAATCCAAGATGGCGGCATCGATAATTTTCGTAATGTTCATCATGGGGGTCGTTTTCATGGTTTTCGAGGGTGCTAAAACCGATGGCGAGGTCAAAATGAGATTCCAAGATGGCGGCTGCGATAATTTTCGAATTGTTCATCAATTTCATCATGGGAGTCGTTTTTATGGTTTTCGAGGATGCTAAAGCCGATAGTGAGGTCAAAATCAAAATCCAAGATGGAAGAGACATGGAACATTTTTTTTTTCAGATTCGTATCAAGGGGCCTAGAGTATGTCAAAATCATTCTTCAAAACTGACCCCACTCCCCCCTTCACCCCTCCCCCCATCGTATCTCGGAATCCAAGATGGCCTCTGCGATAATTTTCGAAATGTTCATCATGGGAGTCGTTTTCATGGGTTTCGAGGATGCTAAAGCCGATAGTGAGGTTTAAATCCAAATCTAAGATGGCGGCTGCGATAATTTTCGCAATGTTCATCATGGGAGTCGTTTTCATGGTATTCGAGGGTGCTAAAACCGATGGCGAGGTCAAAATGAGAATCCAAGATGGCCTCTGCGATAATTTTCGAAATGTTCATCATGGGAGTCGTTTTCATGGGTTTCGAGGATGCTAAAGCCGATGGCGAGGTGAAAATGAGATCCAAGATGGCGGCTGCGATAATTTTCGCAATGTTCATCATGGGAGTCGTTTTCATGGTATTCGAGGGTGCTAAAACCGATGGCGAGGTCAAAATGAGAATCCAAGATGGCGGTTGCTATAATTTTTGAATTGTTCATCAATTTCATCATGGGAGTCGTTTTCATGGTTTTCGAGGATGCTAAAGCCGATAGTGAGGTCAAAATCAAAATCCAAGATGGCGGCCGCGATAATTTTCGAAATATTCCTCATGGGAGTCTTTTCCATGGTTTTCGAGGATGCTTAAGCCGACAGTGAGGTCAAAATCAAAATCCAAGATGGCGACTGCAAACAATTTCAACGTTTTAATAATGGATGTCGTTTTCATGGTTTTCGAGGTTGCTAAATCCGATGGCGAAGTCAAAATGAGATCCAAGATGGCGGCTGTGATAATTTTCGAATTGTTCATCATGGGAATCGTTTTCATGGTATACGAGGGTGCTAAAACCGATGGCGAGGTCAAAATCAAAATCGAAGATGGCGGCTGCAATATTTTTCGAAATGTTCATCATGGGAGTCGTTTTCATGGTTTCCGAGGATGCTAAAGCCGATAGTGAGGTCAAAATCAAAATCCAAAATGGCGGCTGCGATAATTTTCGAAATGTTCATCATGGCAGTCATTTTCATGTTCTTCGAGGATGCTAAAGCCGATAGTGAGGTTTAAATCCAAATCCAAGATGGCGGCTGCGATAATTTTCGAATTGTTCATCATGTGAGTCGTTTTCATGGTTTTCGAGGTTGCTAAAACCAATGGCGAGGTGAAAATGAGATCCAAGATGGCGGCTGCGATAATTTTCGAAATGTTCATCGGGGGAATCGTTTTCATGGTATTCGAGGGTGCTAAAAGCGATGGCGAGGTCAAAATGAGAATCCAAGATGGCGGCTGCTATAGTTTTTGAATTGTTTATCAATTCATCGTGGGAGTCGTTTTCATGGTTTTCGAGGGTGCTAAAACCGATTGCGAGGTCATAATGAGAATCCAAGGTGGCGGCTGCGATAATTTTCGAATTGTTCATCATGGGAATCGTTTTCATGGTTTTCGAGGGTGCTAAAGCCGATAGTGAGGTCAAAATCCAAATCCAAGATGGCGGCTGCGATAATTTTCGAATTGTTCATCATGACAGTCGTTTTCGTGGGTTTTTGAGGATGCTAAAGCCGATAGTGACGTCAAAATCAAAATCCAAGATGGCGACTGCTATAATTTTCGAATTGTTCATCACTTTCATCATGGGAGTCGTTTTCATGGTTTTCGAGGATGGTAAAGCGGATAGTGAGGTCAAAATCAAAATCCAAGATGGTGGCTGCGATATTTTTCGTAATGTTCATCATGGGAGTCGTTTTCATGGGTTTCGAGGATGCTACAGCCGATAGTGAGGTCAAAATCAAAATCCAAGATGCAGACTGCAAAAAATTCAAAGTTTTCATCATGGGAGTCGTTTTCTTGGTTTTCGAGAGTGCTAAAACCGATGGCCAGGTGAAAATGAGAATCCAAAATGGCGGCTGCTATAATTATCGAATTGTTCATAAATTTCATCATGGGAGTCGTTTTCATGGTTTTCGAGGATGCTAAAACCGATAGTGAGGTCAAAATCCAAATCAAAGATGGCGGCTTCGATAATTTTCGAATTGTTCATCATGGGGGTCGTTTTCATGGTTTTCAAGGGTGCTAAAACCGATGGCGAGGTCAAAATGAGAATCCAAGATGGCGGTTGCTATAATTTTCGAAATGTTCATCATGGGAGTCGTTTTTATGGTTTTAGAGGATGCTAAAGCCGATAGTGAGGTCAAAATTAAATTCTAAGATGGCGGCTGCGATAATTTTCGAATTGTTCATCATGGGAGTCGTTTTCATGGTTTTCGAGGATACTTAAGCCGTTAGTGAGGTCAAAATAAAAATTCAAGATGGCGGCCGGCATGGGAGTTGTTTTCATGGTTTTCGAGGATGCTTAAGCCCATAGTGAGGTCAAAATCAAAATCCAAGATGGCGACTGCAATAAATTCTAAATTTTCGTCATGGTAGTCGTTTTCATGGTTTTCGAGGTTGTTAAAGCCGATAGTGAAGTCAAAATCATAATCTAAGATGGCGGCTGCAATCATTTTCGAAATGTTCAGCATGGAAGTCGTTTTCAAGGTTTTCGAGGATGCTAAAGCCGATAGTGAAGTCAAAATCAAAATCCAAGATGGCGGCTGCGATAATTTTCGAATTGTTCAACAATGTCATCTTGGGAGTCGTTTTCATGGTTTTCGAGGATACTAAAGCCGTTATTGAGGTCAAAATCAAAATCCAAGATGGCGACTGCAAAAAATTTCCTATTACTGACCCTTAAGTGCTCTATTTGATATTAAAATTCTTTCTATTCTAAGGAATTCTCATTTTTTTTTTTAAATTTTGTTTCTTTTTTTTATTGTTTTTTTATATTAAAAGAATTTTATATAGGTAATTTACAAAATCTTTTAAGGACTAAGGATTTTCCAATTCATGTAAAGGTTCTTATGGATTCTCAAAATTTTATAAAGGTAAGGAATACTTCTCCAAAACACGACCCCGCGAGCTGCTTGCAGCTCGCGCAACGCGCAAATACTAGTAATATACATTTCAACGAGCTTACTTGGAAAGGCGGAAAAATTTTGAATAAATCGACACCGGAAGTATCAATTAACGTAAGGGACATTTTGGCGAAAATGAGTTATATATATCATTGGATTCAGAATTTCGCGCTCTATCGATTGGTATTATTAAAAAAATTCTATCTTTAAAAAAATGTCCCTTACAGTACAAAAATTTTGACCGCGAAAAACGATTTCTGAAAAAAAAATGTGATGTAACAGTCATTAATATTTTTTCTTCTCAAAAAATTGAAGTAAGTCACCGTACTAAATAATTTACACTCTTACCTTAGTCAAAAATAAGTCGATTTAAATGACAATGTCCCTTACTTTAAATAAAATGCCCCTAACTTTAAAAACCATGTCCCTTACTGTAAATAAAATGCCTCTCACTGTAAACAACATGTCCCTTACTTTAAAAAATTGTTTGACGAAATCTGTAGTTTATATGAAATGTTAGGAATCGTGACACTTACGACATAAAAAATCCGAAAAATTACCGCGAAAAATTTAAATGCAACAGAAAAGGGTGAAGGGATTTGGAAAATTACGGCTATTGGACATAAAAATACATAAACTATAGACAACACAAATCAATCTGCACGTGAAATTCATCACCATTATCATTTCTAAATATTAAAGAACACTTTTGGACATAGGCTTCCTTCACCCAAGGATCACCACAGCGCACGATCTCCATTCTAAGTCGAAATGAGGTGAAATTACTGCAGATGAAATACGTCAAACAGATATTTATTGCTTCATCTTTCACACAACCCATGCACCTTTTATTCTATCTTTTCCCCTTACGTCCTCTCTACTCGTCACTTTATCATACTAATATCATGTTTCGCACAATTCCTATGCCTTGATTCATCGACCTTTCGTTTCCATTACATTCATTCATTCATCGGCTCTGAAGAAGATAGGTATCCTCTTCAGAGCCGCTATCTACACATCATCACTTCTTGCTAGGTGGAGAAAAAGTGGTAGGGAGCAATAAATTCTAAGAAAACTTAAATTGTTAATATATAATCAAATTATAAAGCCAATTCGCGTTGACACGGTCAGAGTGTGCTCGGACCGAGTGGGCTCAAACGAGTAAGTTGCATACAAAGTGTACTCGGATAGTGGTTAATTCTGTTAAATATTTTATAGTCAACAAAGAAAAAAAAACGGATTTTGTTTTAAATAGTATCTAAATTGTCAGAGACATGTTAATCGAAGAGTTAAGACGGGAAAAACATAAGTCTTTTATAGCAAAAGGATCTGTGATAAGGAGAAGAATTTGGACTATTCCTTTGATTCAGCGATCACGAAGAACATCGCACATCTAGCAATTTTCTCCGAGAAAGTGAACAGGTAAATCCTGCTTCATAAACATCTAAAACTATGTAGAACTACTCTGAGCCTAGTAACCGAGCTAGCCCGGAGCAGTAGGACGCGGTCCGACTCAAATCAGACTTAAATCTGCTATAGCTAGCAGTAAAACCTGAAACTGAACTCATTAACTCTTTAATCTCATTTCTATAGTGCTAAAATAGTATAAATTGTAGTAGATAATCTATTGTTACATTAAATTGCAACACTGATAAAGTTCTTTACAATAAAATTTCGTATAATTTTCTATTTCTCTTGCTGCTTACACTACGCTCGACGGATTATCTATAAAATTTCAGTAACGTAACGGTCATCTAAACATTTTTTTTTAATGTAAAGGACATGCTATTTTTGAAACTACTGGGTATTCCTAAATCTTTCGTATAAAACAAGAAAGAAGGGGAAATTCTTAGAAACTTTTCTCTGAACACCATAAAAATTGGACCAGACAGTAAAAAGTTATAGACAAAATAAAAAAATAAAAATCGTTTTTTGGCTCTCCTGAAAAGTCGTATTTTGTCCCTTACGTTAATTGATACTTCCGGTGTCGAAATGTATAAAGTTTGATAATAATGTTCATAATGGTATAACGATGCAGTTATTTTTTTGTTCACTGCTTATTCAAAGATAACCAATAACAATCTCTGACATTGTTTTTTTTTTTTGGAGAATAAAATGAAGGTTGTATTTCAACGATGAGTTCAAAATTGAAGGCTTTGCTGTTGTTTTTCAATTTAAAACTGTTTAAAACATATTCCAAAGAAAGTTACCGACGCATATCTAACGTGTGCTTCAATGTAAACATACCTAGGCAATTTTAAAATTGAATTATGTAGTTGTTCAAGTAGGTTTGTCTTTACAAAAATAAAAATAACAACACCTCACGTCCCTGCAGAAAAACGTGCAGGCGGCGCCGCGATCAGAACTAAGTGTTTCAATTAAATAAAATTGTTTGTGCTCACATCTCAATTCTCTGGAGGTTGCACTTGTCTGCATGAGATATGAATGTGTTAGCAAACATACTAGCAGACAATGTAATTGATCGGTTTTTGGGCGCCCAAACAGCTTAGGTTATTACAAAACTTAGATTTAACCTTATTTTTTATTTTGTTTTAACATTACGTATTAGGAATTTCTCTTGTGTCGTGTGTGCATTTACAAACATTTTAACTCATATTCACAAACAGCCAGACTTGAAACAAAATAATACTTGTAGATCATACAAATATTTATTCCGTGCGGGAATTGAACCCGGACACGCAGTGTGGCAGTCGATCGTTCAGCCACTGCGCCAACCGTGCCTAGACGATCTCCGGCCACAGTAGGCGCGGGCATGCGGGCGGCGAGTAATGGGCGACTCGCTGTCCGACCATGGGCCATGCGGTCGACGGGGCGTTGTGAACCACGCGCGCCTCAGAGAGCGTCAGCATGATGACGAGCCCCCCCTCTAGAGGGCCACGCTAAAAAAAAAAAAAGGCTGAAGCCAAACGAGCGTAATTTTTGAGTCGTGAGTAGCAGAATTTCGGTCGCTTTCATAGTCGCTTTTGCGTCGCGGAAGATTTTTTCTATGAAAGCAACCGAAATTCTGCGACTCACGACTCAAAAATTACGCTCGTTTCCCTCCAGCCTACGACTTAGACTTTAGCCCCTACTGTCACAACACGATAGCAAAAACTAAACGCCTCAATTTTAGCTTCTAAGGTCAGATGGCATGTCGTAAAGAATGACCTGACATTTAGACTATAATTTTCCTGCTCCCAACTAAATATCAAGCACTAAATCTTGCGGCTTCTTGGCTAATATTTATCTTAACTTGATAGATGACTATATTCACCGAGCCTGCGTACGCGCAGCGGTAATGGCGCCCATAAATTATAATTATAAACAATAATTGCACATAATAATTCGTAATTACGTTGACCAGGATTCTTTCGTGGTAGATTCTTGCGTGAAAGGGTTAAATGTAGGTGTTTAAAGTGACAACTCTGTTGCCAACTCCATAATAACTTAAATAACAAAGTTATTATGGAGTTGGCAACTGAGTTGTTTAATAAAATTTAGAAAAGTACTCGTAGTCCGGTTTACCTACTAACTGCATCTTCCAGTGTAGATTATTGACATAACGCATTCTTGTGTGGCTGTTATTATTTAGCCACGAGGTCCTCCCAGCATTGAGTACGGTATCCACTGTACTCAATATTAATAATCAAGTTCAAAATCACATAAAAGGATCAGAAGTGTGTTGTCAAACACAATGTCTTGGATATAAACGTGAGTTCAATGCACAATACAGAACGCGCAGATTTACGACACGGCGCGGGCGCTCCGGCGACGACGCGCGGCTGTGGACTTAGACATGCTGGAATAGGTTACTTAGAGGTTTTGCTATTGGATAGGATAAATGAACTTCAAGAGGAAGGGGAAGAGTGTAGGAAGAATAGATTGATTTGGAGAACCTACAAGCAACCTTTTGGTTGCTAAAATCATCAAATTTTAATGAGTCCTTTCGCCCTTGGTCGAACGGAGGGAATTGTCAGATTCTTACCTACTAAAAAACCACCCTTAATTTCATTAGATCGTTCTTTACGTAGAGCGAGTGGTGAGTATGAGAGCAGTGTTGGCGTAGTGGTATCGGTCCCCACTTACGAGTTGTAGGTCGTGGGTTCGAGCCCCGCCAGGCGCATTACTTTGTGTTTTCATCACCACTGCTCTGAAAACGGTGAAGGAAACCATCGTGAGGAAACCGACATGTCCTAGAACAAAAAAATTGAAGACAGGTGACATCTACCAACCCGCACTGGGCCCGCGTGGTGGATTATGGCCCACTCTCTCTCACAGAGAGGAGGCCTGTGTCCCAGCAGTGGGAACATTATAGGCTGATGATGATGTCCTTTACGTCCTAGGGTCACGGCCCTGTTTAGTTAGTCCTGCCATCCACCTACATATTCCACACGTGGCTAGAATGTGGGTGACTATGAGTAGCTTATGGACACGTGTGGAAGTTAGAAGATAAGCTGCTCGTTTGAAATCGGGATATATATTGTTACAGAATATTCATTTGTGACATAACGAATAAAATAGAAAATAAAAATTATAATAGTTACCTAAACAGTTCATCATTATCAGCCAAAAGACGTCCACTGCTGGAAAAATGCCTGTCTCGAAGAACGCCACGCCAGACGACAATCAAACAGTCAGCGAAAGAAACCATTATTTGGTCGAGATTTAAAATAGTCGTTGCTAAGCTTCTGTCAAAAGTACTACTTCGGAGACTACTTTGTCTGAATCCGTCTATTTCTCCCTTTCTTCCTAAAATAGGCATTCCACTCGTCTAGCATAGACCTAGTACGTTTCTGTTGCATCAGTTTGGCATATCCTATCATAAACCACAATGAAATGTGCCCCTAAACATCGTAAACTGTACGATGAACCTACTCCGGTAGCCATTCTGTGGGGCACATTTCAGTTAGAGGCACTAAAATGTTATGACCAGGGTCTGTTCCGTGACCTCCGCAGCATTAAATCTGGTGGGTGTCTATGTATATGGTAACATTGACGCTGTAGGTTATCTGGTTATCTATTGTATTTATATGTTTTGTGTTATGTAAATGTTAGGGTATGTAGGGTTTAGGGCAGGGGTGGCCAAACGGTCGATCGCGACTATTAGTCCAGTCGATCGTGGCAATTTAATACATCATCAACTCAGACTTCCATTCCAAAGTAAGTAAAAAGGAAACAATCTCACATGTGATATGAAAAGGAACTCCTAAGACTGGTCAATAAAAAAAAACTACAAGATTGTGTACTAAACTATGCTGTTTCATTTAAGATTTCAAGATGTATGTAATTGGCAGATTGCACAGGGTTTCGTTACAAAACAGTATGATGTTATGTCTAATCAAATTGGCCACCCCTGGTTTAGGGTATCGTACGACACATGGTTTTTTTTTTTTTTTTTTTTTTTTTCTTGTTCCTCTGACCGTTGGTCACAGACTATTTTAGCTATTGTTTCACTTTCATTCCAGTTCTATCATTTATTCCTCTCGCACTTTTATTCCGCATACTGTTTCTTTCTTTCATTCTTCTCTTTCAGGCTTGATACCGGTGGGATTCCGGTCTAATTCTGCTCTATGCTATGTTATTTTCTTTTTATTTATGATCTTTATTGGGGTTAGGGATAACACTTACACTATCTATTTTTATTTACAAAAAGGAAAAGTTTGTTACAAGCAAATACAATGCTATTTAATACTTATACAAAATTTTCTTATTATACTAAATATAATTATACTACTTAGACCTTTAAACAGTTTTCTTAGAACAGATTTATTGGTGCCCAGTTTGTGCTCCGATATTATACTTTATGTTCTTATACTATTTTTAACATTAATTATCTAATTTTAAATATTAAAACTATGCTTATTCTATTTCAAGTTACATTTTACACTATTTTCACAGTTGTATGATGTACACTATATTTTAACACAATATTGCGGCATCATACTATTTATTACTTATTTCGTTTCACGACCGTTTTTACAATTTTCAAGCAATAGTCCATAAATTCCCTCCTTTGTTTACCAGCCATGATAGATTTGATATTATCTAATGTTAAAGTTAAATTCAGTGCTTGTTCTATTCCATATCTCTGATATGCAAATTCTGGGCACTCTAATATAATGTGTGGGACGGACTCACTTACGTCGGGGTACGACACATGGTTGTAAGGTCATAAGAGTAAATATGTATAATATGTGGAGCAACGAAAGTTTTATCAAACTGGGTGTTGAATAAGTGGTCAGAGGTCGAAGACAGGTCTTTATAAGATGGTAGAATCTAAAAATAATGAGTTCGCAAATACATCAGGAATAACCTCATAACAGAAGCTCACTTTTAACTCTTTTTCTGAAATCTATGACTGGCATATATAGGAATCAGATTTTTTGCTGCAATGTGTGACAGACATATAGGAATCTGATGAATTCATTGAAGACGAGACATCAATGGGGCTAAGAAAATTCTATATCACCTAAATAGTGAGTGAAGTCAAGTTTTGGTTGATTGGAAAGTAGCAGATAGCGGTACATTCCACAGAGGTTCAAGAAAACTCCAAAGTCAAAGTCAAAGATCTTTATTGTGAGACAGCGGTTTAAAAAAGTTGTTCTAGAGGTTGTTGTGCTCTTGCACTGCTCCACCATGTTAGGCATACAATAATTGTGACAAAATTATTAATTGTAGTTAATTGCTAAATTATCAATTATATTAAATTAAAAATTATTAATTACATTAAATTATTATCAATTACATTAATTTAGAATTTATCAATTACATTAAATTAAAAAAAAAGAAATATTATTATATTATATTATATTTTGCATCAAAACATAAAATGGCAGTTTGGATCTAACTGTTTACGAATCTGTCGGACAAAAATTCATGCAGTGTATAATATGGTCTATTCACCAGGAAGTCATTCAATTCTTTCTTAAAACTAATTATTCTTTCAATTTCCCTTATTTGTTTAGGAAGCTTATTATAAATTCGTGAAGACATTCCGAAGAAACTTTTAGAAAGCAAGGCTGTTTTTGAGGGTATATTTGTTATTTTGTCGGCGTGTCGACGGGAATGAAGGCTACCAAACCTTTCCTTATTGGTTTTTACAAATATAGCTATCTCGTAGATGTAGAGGGCAGGAAGGGTTAGAATCTTGAGCTTCTTAAAATACGGCCTACAGCTATCGGGGGCACGTATGCCACAAACAGCTCTGAGACATTTCTTTTGTGCCCTAAAAGCGAGTTCTCTGTCTGTAGCATTCCCCCAATAAATCAATCCATATCTGAGCGTAGACTCCTCTAAAGACCTGTACTGAAGATGACCACAGAATATCTAAAATAACAGAAAATGCCGCTTAGAGGCAGCCGGTATCTCTTCCACCATCTCTAGATCTTCAATTTAGTATCCCTTCAACATTATATACAATGCCGAAAGCGGACAAAGCGGCCGCGCGGCTAATGTGACAGTTGGGACGTGATTATACAATTAAATGTAGGCTTTGGTGGTACTCTTGAATCGGCGGGGTCAAGTTTACAATTTATAAACATCATAGACGGAAGGGCTCTTTTGAGTATAAATGTTACAATTCTATAGTAAGTACCTTACCTGCCTTGTATGTGAATTGCGCCCTTGGTGAATGTGAATCAAGACAAAATCCTGAACAACGGATCATGAAATATCCAAATTCATCAAATGAGTAGTGTGGAACGGAACAGTGTGTTAGAATCGTACTGCTAAAAACCCACCCTGTTTATTCAATTGCCCTTTACTTTCTAGGGGCGCGGTAATTTAACTCTTTCGATCAATCAGTACTTTGAAGTCTAAAGGTCGTTGTTATTATACACAGTCTAGCACCTTTTAGAAATTGATGGACGCCAAAAAAGGCATTACACTGGTGAAATTTTGGGCTAAATTATTTAGATCGATGTGGTATGTTTTTGAGACCAACTACGTAGAATCCCCTGAAAAAGGATTCCTTGGTCTGTCTGATATCTAGTTTTTCCGATAGGTCCTGATCAAAAGATTCATGGGCTGAGTTTATTAATTCCAGCAGATGTAAAAAATGAAAATAACCAAAAACGTTAACAGGCAAAAAGCCAGCATGAATGCGGTTTTTTCAGCAGTGCATGCAATCATGTTGTGGTTTTATTGAAAAGCGGCTAGTCAGCGCTGTTGCAGCCATAAATAAAATGCGCCACGCAGCCACGTTTCATGGCTCTGTGCTATCAACATGTACCGGTGATGGATAGGGTATCCCAGTTGTGTGAAAAAGAGATGATTTTTTTTAAACCCAGTTTTTCATTTGTTCTAGTTGCTGTGAGTTTTCAACGCCATATTTTCATTGATTTATTATAGGTATGTGCTGGTGGTTAATTATTGGAAACCAAATTACTTAATTAATCTCTGAAATTAGGTAAGTGTTTTGAAAGGACGGTCAAACTCTGAATAATTCTGATACGCCAGATTCTGGATTATCTAAGTACTTAGGTCACGGAGTAGAAAAATGTGTTTGAAATGCAAGGTTTGTATAAAATAACGTTCGTTTCTGACTTTTCTGATAAAACAATCTAAACTCTAACTTATCTTTTTTTTGTGAAATCAATTAATAAATAACTTAACTACTTGGCAGTGGCACCTATCATGAAAATATCAACGACACGCTTTGCGCAGTGACTGAACGATTGACTGCTGTGCTGTACGAGTATATTGTGGGTTCAATTTCCGCACGGAAAAAAAATATGGCATACTCCAACTCTTGCTGTGCTGTACGAGTATATTGTGGGTTCAATTTCCGCACGGAAAAAAATATGGCATACTCCAACTCTAACTTTTTGTGCTTCTGAGTAAAAACGTTTTCAAACGTACCCATAAAATAGGAGAAACTAAAAAAAAAACTTGATATCCCCGTTACAATACCATTGCTTTTAACTTAATATATTGATCTATAACGATATAGAAATTCATAACACGTCATAAGGAAACAGCTATGCCCTGTATCATTTTTCTCCTTGTTTACATTTCACTACAAATGCGATAGTTTCTTTCATCGAAGCTCTAATAGCTACTAATGTAAAGTGCTATTGTTTGCGGCCATACATCACTGCCCACCCACAGATATCAGCGTGTGATGCACGGGTATCATTAGAGTGGTTTAGATGTCAAAATTTATGTAGCGTTGTTATAATAATTGATGGGGAATAAAAAAATTATGAGCAAACACATCTCTCATCATTTGCCAACCCTTTTTTTCTAACTAGGTTGAGATCGGCTTCCGATGAACAAGATGCAACTAAACATCAGTATTTTACGTAGAGCATATTCCTGTCTGACTTTCAAAGTCAAGACGGGTCGCAACTGTCTCATCAAGTAACAGTGACCCTGGAACTTAAGGGGCTATAGAAGGATCACCGTGGATTTTAGTCAATACGAATCTGATAGATTGATGATTTTACCAAGATAAAATATAAATTGGTAAGAAAAGTTGTCACACTTTCGAACTTCAGAGCCCTTACCATGAGCTCTTAACGCGATTCAGTTTAGGTTGGGGGAAAGAGATGGCGCTAGACGACTTGTATAGCTCTGTCTCTTTCCCACAGCCTAAATTGGATTGCGTTAAGAGCTCATGGTAAGGCCTCTGATGAACACAAACGACTGTCAAAATTCTACAAATGACAGCCGCGACCAACGGCTAGTCATAGGAATTGTGTATTTCTTTTTTTTTGTCATGGTAAATCACAAAATGAGTCCTCCTTTTTAGGATGGAGCGGAAGGGGTGTCGGCTAATTTTAATTTGTGACATGTCTGATAAATAACCAGTTTATGAAAATCCACTCTTAAAAAGTACAAAGAAACGAAAGATCTACCCAATCTGTTGAATTTAATGACACTGTAATTATACAGAGACTAAATGGCTGTTAAACGATGAAAATAACAACGGATATCCTTTCCACAAAAACAAACAACCACAAACACTTTAAAACCCCAGACTTTCCAACAAACAAATCACTCGAAATCGAACAGAAAGAGCAATATTTACATTTAACAAAGAAGCAATCAGGGTCCAATCCATTACGATTTCTTTCCGGGGATACGCGGTCTAAATCTACCATTATCTACACGGGCGTCGAACCCGTAATCCGTCGGAGTAATCCGCTACCCGCTGGCCCGCCTCCGCGTGAACGTATAAATCACGGATAGAATTAGCGAAGCGATATCGTCCTACAGCCTGTAGGGTTGACACTAGTGTTTAGACCTGTAATTACTAGCATTCATCTGTGTTTAGACGATTGGTCATACGTAAAACCAAACGCCTCGAACGGCGAGTAGTGGTGACTCGCCGTCTGATCATAGACAATGCCTGGGTTGACGCCGCATCGTGTTCCACGCGCGTCTCAAAGAGCTGCCAGCAAAATGACAACCGTAGCACCGGAACGTAAAGGGCTATTGAGGTACACGGCGGATTTTGGTTAGTACAAGTCTGACAATCCCTCCTGCCCTGCCCTGGGTGGCAGGACTCATTTGATGATTTTACCAAGCTAAAAAAAAACAAACCCGTTTTAAACAAATAGGTAAAAGTGGCTCCCTTGGATACACTGACCTTACTGCTACGTTTGGTGAACTGAAGTTATTGAACTTCGATATATTGGCTTACCTTTTCACCGTAAGACCAATAAAAGTGCCAATAATTTCATTTCGTACGCCTACGCTAATGGTACGTACGGAGAAAAATATGTATTGGTAAGTAATATGCATGTTTTATGAATGTACATATGTAGAGCCCCGACCAAAAAACACGGAAGCTTTCAAAGAGGAAAATGGATGAAAACGAGATGATACTACGCCTCTGTAGTTTGGGAATGTTGTAAAAATATTGGCATAAAATTACCAAATAGTTTCGGTATAAGGAAAACAGAAAAAAGTTGGAAAAGACATTGAACTTTGATGGAATAGGATAAAAATAAGAAGGGGGAAATATTGTTTACTATGAAATATTTATTTAGTTAGGTATATCAAGCCTGGTTGAGAGTTTTCCAAATATTTTGTATGTGTAAAATCGAGAAAACTAACTTTACTTATGGTATTTTCCAGACGGGATCACGAGACTGGCTAAGCGGAACCCTTGATTGTAAAGGGCTATTGAAAAAAACACGGTGAATTTTAGGGTACCGCCCTTTTTTTTTTTTTTTCGGCGTGGTAAAATCATCAAATGAGTCCTCCTACCCCGGGCAGGGCAGGAGGGACTGTCAGAATGTGTAGCCTGTTATGTTCCGGGGTCACGGTAAGGAAATAATCCCGCGACCCCGGCAGGCTTTGGCCCTCTGAGAGGGGGCCCCGTCATTATGCTGACGCTCTTTGAGGCGCGCGTGGGACACGACGCGCCGTCGACCCGGGCATGGTCCATGGTCGGGCAGCGAGTTGCCCTTTACTCGCTGCCCGCATGCCCGCGCCTACGGTGGCCGGAGATCGTCTGCTGACATCCGGCGCCGCGGGCGCCTACCACTGCGGTTGGGGCGGAGGGAGGACGCTCAGGGCTCCCGCTATCATATGTGCAATGTGTGCAATGCACACGGGCGCCATCCTTTAGGGGCGCCAAAGCCAAGGGCCCAGAAAAAAAAATTAAAAAAAAATCAAAAATAATTGTTAAAAGAAAAGTTGAGAACCTAACTATGATTACTTTTAAGTACCTACTAAAGACTTCAAATATTTGATCCCACTTTTAGATTAAAACTTGAAGTCCGGAAACGTTAAACTTTTAGAGCTCACTGCGTTCTTCTATGAAGAATTGCCTTGTCCTATTCCAAAAAGCTAAAAAGTTTCGCGCTCGCTTCGCTCGCGCTTGAACTAAGGTTGACATTCGCTTTTCATGACCTCGCTTTTGATAGCTCATTTTTCAATAGCAAATGCTTGTTAGTTAATCTTGTATTGGTCTACAAAAAATGAAATTTGTCTTCTCTAAGATGGTATGGAACTCTGGGTGTGAAGTTTGAGTAGCACTTGATGGTTTTTTTTTTGTTTAAGTTATGAAGCGCAGGGCACTGAATTTTAAAATACGCCACTGACCGACATACAAACAAAAAAAATATAATTCAAAATGCCTTAAGGGGCGTCAAAATCCTTTTTTGCACACAGGCGCCAGTAGACCTTACGGGGGCCCTGAGGACGCTGTCCTCTCTCTCTCGCGGCCCGCCTCCTCCTTCACGAGCATTACTGCTTCGCAAAAGGAGGCGACCGCTTCCCACTCCGTCTCGCCCCGCAGCATGGCCGCAACCAATGCCGGGCAGGGTACCGCCCTAGGACTCATTTGTTGAGTTTATCTTTATCTGACATTTATTCGGTAAAAAAAAACACGATTTGAGAATCTCCTCCTTTTTTTGTCTCTTTGGATAAGAAAAAAGTCCTTACTAATAAAATTAACTGAAAAACAAAAAAATAAAAAGTATTGCTGTAAATTAAATTCCAATAGTCTGGACCTTCGAACCGAGTGCCAACCCTGAATCCAAACAGTGTAAAAACACTCAGCAATCGTTCGCTAATGACGTATTAAGACGCACCTCCCCCCTCCCCCCGCCTCGTGGACCCTGCTAAGGCTGCGTGTTTGTCTCTTTTTCACACTGGTCCACTCTTTGGGACACTCCCTAATACAGTCTCCGTAATTACTACCTATTGATCTGATGAACACTGAATGGTTAACACGATAAAATATGAACTGCCACCATTGGTCGCGGGATTGTCTTGGGTTACAGGAGTGTTTTAGCAGGATACAGTGGCCCTAGAACGCAAAGAGTAACCAAAGGAATAGGGTGGATTTTAAGTCAGTGAAGTCTGATGGTACCTTCCGCTCCAGCGAAGGTGGGAAGCCGCATTTGATGATTTTATCAATCTAAAAAAACGACCTGATCCAGTGCTCTTGATGACGTTATGGGTCCATCAGTGTGACGTTTGTGAAACTGAATTTTAAGTCTAAACACATAGATTTTTTGCTATCATTATGCAAAGATTTACTAACAAAATTAATTCTTGCCAAAAATCAACAAAAACAAAACCCGTTCTCAAAAATTAACCATTCTACAAGTGAACGTCAAACAGTACGTGGGTCCTAACATAAGGGTGCAACATAATGAAATTGATACCTGCCTCGTAATCCTGAGCACACAGGCGCATTGTCAGCTTTCACTAATTCAATCATCACGAGGAACTGGGAAATGGAGGTGGCAAGCTGGTTGTAGCCTTAATATGATCAAAATGGTCATATTGCCATTTCAGTATGTATTTTCTTGTCTATTTGTTATATTGCTACGCCACGATGTCGAATCGAGGGGTAAGTATTGCTCAGACAGTCATGATAGATTATTATGGTAATAGCAATTTTCCTTCAAGTAGACAATAGATCGAACCGATGTATCTTTCTATTAACTGTAAGTGTACGTACATACGTCGTCAGTACACATAGTCTATTTCTGAAACATTGTGACTTAGAAAATTAGAAAAATTCTTACATTTTTTTTTTTTTGACTTGATATAAATCTCAAAGTGTAGTTTCTCTCTTTATATATATTATCATCATGGAAAAGCATTTCTCTCCGACGACGTGATTATGATGATGAATAAAATAACAAGTTCAGTATTGATGTATCCTTTTCCTACAACTTTCATTGCCGACACAAATCAAACCTAGTTTTCCTAGCTCTTGTATGACACTCCGTCACGTGTGCCGCCATATTTAGTTAATTAACGCGCCTTCCGAGATGAATTACAATTGACACGATGTTGTAATTGTTAGTGTGGATGTGAGGAGGCGACGACAGGGTTCAACACATGGGGTTATTAGAATACGTTTTGGGTTTCAATTGAATTAAGTAATGTTGTAGATTGTAGAGGATTTACAAAACAAACACAAATTGTTGAACTTACTTTAGCAAAAAGTACGTGAGAGATAGGAAACCTTTAACATTATTCACTAGCTCATGTCCTTGATAAAGCCTATATGTATAAGCGTCTCTAGGGTCCCATCTATCTTGGTACTAAAATTCATTGTCTAGTCAAGTCAAGCAAGTCAAGTCAAGCAATTCAAGTTTTGTAATTAAAACTGTACACTACAAACATACAACATACCTCTTTCGTACTTGTAATTTTAATAGGTATTACATAGAAATATAGAATAGACAAAATGACAGAGAATAGAGAATAATTTTCCTTAAACAATCTGAAATCAGCTTGTTTCATACAAATAAATTGCGAATTACAGACACGCATTGGTGATGACGATTTATCTATTAGTAGATAAAATTATTTTCCTAGATATATCAAACTTTCTAGATAAGTTGTGCGGCATTCAAGTGGCCTATATAATTATGTAACCACATTGTACTCTAAGCGTAGGCAAGTAACCTTTAGGAAATTAGAATATTTGTTAAAGAAAATCTGACATCCGAAAAATGGCCTCAATGGCTTTGGGTTCGACCGTAATCAAATGCGTACCCAAATCATTGATAATGTCGACCTTTTCGATATTCCAAGTTTTCATAAAATAAAATAAGAAGTATTTTGAAAGCCTAGCTTTCCTAAATTATGGACTATTGTCTACTGCTCACTTTGAGATGGCATAATAGTTAATTATACAAATTTTATATGACCGTCTATTTATAAATAACAAGTTAATTATCTCTTACTTATTCTCCCTCTTTCTGTCAAACCGCGCTTATTCTCGCCATAAAAGAAAATCTTTGAATATTTCTTCATGTAAAAGGAGTTTTTTTAACGTCCCCGATTTGTCTTTGGACTCGCTATTGCCGCCATGAAAATTGTCCAGCACAAACTAGCGTTCGTAACCTCCCGTATTGGGAACCTATCATGGCCCAGACAGTGTAGTAAAGTGACAAACTATCGGACACAACAGTTATGTAAAGCCTTTATTGGCGATGCGATAACTTAAGGTCTAAGGAAAGATTGAAGTCTTGCTGAAAACGGCTGTTTATCTTATTATATATAGATGTATATCTTAAGTATTAGATATACCTACAGCCGTCTTCAAACCGCTTCATATCACTCTAGAGGCCAATCATATAGAAAACTTAGGATATAGGTAACAGAAAATATTTCTTTTTACGGTTATACCTTTTAGAATAATCTTTCCGCAAATTCCAAAATACAGGCACAAATCATACAAGTCAAACAAGAGGATAATTTGGACATTTACAAGAGGAAGTTAACCCAAACAGTACATTTATCAAAAACTCCTCAAGCCCGTCTTTAGTGATCCTTTTCTTTGTTGAATTCGGTTGACCTATAAAGTGGGGATAATATTTTATTTTTTTATTCTGCGCGAATCTCGCCCTTGCAAATTGAATCTTCAGGGAGACGAGTTAGTTGCCCTTTTGTGAGACATTTAGATGCGGCCGAAGTATCGTCACGATAATAATATTTTGGGAAGTATGGGACTGGGAAACAAGGAATTAGAATTAAGTGAACAGATAATATTAATTAGGGCTTAGTAAGCAGTGGACCGTCATTGACTTAAGTTGATTACCTAGTTATGAATGAAGCATTTTAAACGAATACCTAGTTGTATGTATATTGTATATTTGATTCACAACCAGTAGTTAAATTATGAAAATAAATTCATTGATAAAATGTATTTCACATTTGCAACTTAATCATTTTATTCAATAATCAATATTTACAGTGTTTAGTAAAGATGGAAGAACGAGTAGTGATTATTATAGAAGCTCTATGGAATATGTTCTGCTTTGTTCGGTATTTCTTTCTTGTTGATCTTTTTAAAAAATCACAAGTCGTAAACTAGTCGTGTCGTTGAATGTAAAGAGACTAAAATACCCTTTTCATGTAATGTTTTTGTGAGGACAATCGTAAAACATAATAAGATACGACAGGTTTATCTCAGAGGGGGAGTTTGACGAATTTCTCTACAGTTTACTTATTTCATTACCTTACTGTGCTCAAGGATTTACGATCTATTCTGGTAAATCCAATTTAAGAATACTGTTTGGCCTAACTGTCTTCCTGGTTCCAACCTATCTGGATTTCATGATCCGTCCATTGCCTATGTGAGGATAATATCCTGTTAAAGTAAATGAAGAAATTCCTTGTGCCAGACATACTGGATACAGAAACTGTAAATAGAATGGAGCTTGTAGCAAGACGGAATAGCTTTCCTCTGGTTTATGGGCCATGAACTGTACAAAATATTCATAATTTTGTTTTAAAATAGATACCTTTGGAAATACATGTAGATAAAAGTACAAAAGGAAATTTAGTTAAGTTAAGTAAAACAAAGATGCACAAGAAAGAAATAGCATAATATCGAAATTACTTGCATTGTATCTTGCTGAGCATAGAAAAACTTTTTGGAAGCACTAATGCACCATCAAAAGCTACAGAACACAACAGACATCCCTGTTCTATCCTTTTCAATGTAATTACGTATACACCATTTGCTTCATCCATCTATGGATATGTTTTATACCACTGGACCACTCTAAGAAACATACAGCTAAGATAAAACGACATGAATTTATTTATACCTATGCAAAATACTAAGACAAAACAGCTCCACTAATCTTCTCATTTCACAACAACTTAATTAATGTTATTAATAATGAATGACAAACAAGGGAACAGGTGTTCCTTGTTCATAATTTCCACATAACGATTGCACACAATGGCGGGACTAACAATGAGCTTATCGCTCAGGAACTTGCGAAATTGTGGCAGTAAATTAATTTTAATGTACCGCCGGGAATGTCGCACTTGTGTACTTTAAAGACTCCTGGATTACAGCTCGTTGTGGTAACCGAGAGTGCGATATGAGTAGGTTACCTATTTGTGGATGATTTTGAAACTAAAGATGAAGAGAAAAATTTTACGCATGTTTTCAAGCATGCAGCAGCACAATCACTACTATTTCTGTCATCAGGCCTCTAACGACCTTCTTAATTCCTTATAAGCACAAAAATATAAATAGGCATCATACTATTATAATACCAGTGGAAAAGAATCAGTTTAAACTTATAGATACTATCACTTACGTACGTGGGATATCTTCCATGATGGTTCATTATTTTGAGCATTCGATATTCCGGCGCTATTGCAAGCACCATTAACTTGACTGGAGAATGCGGGTAGATGTAAAATAAAATAAATTGTTTGAAGGAGAAAAATCTGTCATTGTCTCTTTTTAGTTCGATGCCTAGTTATTCAATACTATCATTCTATTATTACCACCCTTTATGTTATCTCATTAACTTAGATCACGTCCGTAACCTATAGATTACGACTTTGATTGATGTCTGATAGGCATCTGACTGCAATGAGCATAAACGGTGTGGCCTTTGGGCGTTAGGCAAGTTTGAAGCAATGGGTAAAGACTAGGTAATGAGATACTTATAAAATAAAGTTCAACTTAGAACCACCAAGCGGGCTGGGCAAATTGACCGTGGGAATTCTTCGAAGGAGTGGTAAAAATAATAGCAGAAATTGGAATTTCTGGACACTAGCTTAATTACCCCAGCCAGTATCTACTAGTTTTTACAAAATATCTCTTGGTATAGCCATTTGGGTCGCGGGACTAATAAGCTACTAACCCTGGCCTGGAACGTAAAGGGCTATTGAAGGAAAGTCTGACAATCCCTTCCCTGCCCTGGGTGGGTGGACTCATTTGATGATTTTATATACGACGATGGAAAAGTTAAAGCCATTTATTTATCGACCTGCAGATTTATCTACACTCACGCACACATTATTTTTTTTTCACCTTTTACAATTCATCAACCATTAGTTCTTCCGCAAGAAACGACTCTCGGACCTTCTTAAAAAAATAATTTCTCCGCTAAATCAGCCAGTTCATTTCTCTAAGCAGCTTCAGTGGTATCATTCACAAGCAAACCAGTTTCCCACAGGATTATACCTACTTATAATATACCTATGAGGCTAGTACACTCACTCGGACAAATATTGTGGCTCACGGTTCGCTGGGGCGACCACAAAGGCGGCGGGCAAAGTTGGCCGGTCGTCGAGTTTGCCCAGTCACGCTGCTTTGCTACCAGCAACCGTGTTTGGGCACGTTCGCTGATCGTAAAGTACGCCTATGAGGTTGGCTTGTTTTTATCGGAGACGGAAAAATAGGGTTAAGTGTATTAAGTAGGAGTGAGTCGGCGTTTTCGAGGTTGTAAATGTAGCGTGAACTTGGGTGTAAACCACGTTTTAAAAACAATACGAGCATAACCACTTTATATTATCGTTTTATTTCAGATATTTCCATCGTAATAATTGTTTTTTTAGGCGTGGCTACTTAAAATAAACCTTCTTGTTTCTTGTAGGTAAGTACCACTGAGTAGCTGAGTAACTGCCGAGACACAATAATTTTTATAATTGTTACTATCTCGTTATTACTAGTTTAGTAAAAAAACAATGACGGTTCAAGGATTCACCTTAACTAAATCAGGTTTGCGATGAACGCTGAATAGTCTCCACGACACGTCATAATAAACCAAAATAATTCAAGCATTCTTTCACCTCCAAACGGACCGTGCTTTTCTTGAGATTTCCGTCACTATTTTCGACTTTACATGGTCTTTAATGTGTTTGTCACCACCCAATTTAGTTTCTCCTTCAGGGTATTCTACTATGTTTGTGTTGTTTTTAATTCGTGATTTATTGTATCTATTCTATCCTTGTCATCACCAAGATTGTGGTCACCCTTATCTTCGTTTCTAATACTAGATTTATCTGTTTGCGATGACAAGGCAAAGTCTAAGTTTATTCACTCGACTTTTAATGTAACAATGTTCATATTCAAAGGACTTGTTATTTATTGTGTTTGCTATTTCAACGTCAAAGGAAAGTTCAACTGGCTTTGGTTTCTTGGATTAAGCTCTCTTCGTTTTCTGTGTTTTATAAATCTAAGATTGTTATGAGATGTTTATTCTCTTTGTTGGTTTTAACCGTATAGTTCGGTACCGCCCCCGAAAGGGGCGCGACAAGTTAACCTACGCTGGCTCAGTAGTGGGTCCAAAAGGGGCAGACGTTGTAGTCATACGACATACTCATTATAAATTTAAAAAATATTGTATTCTCTGCGTAAAATCCTATGAGTGCGCATTAATTAAGAATGTTAAATAAAAATCTGATTTGTTCACGAAATTAAAACTTTTACATTTAGCGCCTATTTTCTTAATTTACCGTAACAAAATCCAAAAGTCTAAATACGATCTTCGCCATTTTGATGGCGGTGCTGGGTAGGGCTAAAAATCATAAAAATGTGGTTTTCGGACATCCAACGGATCATTATAGGAGGAATGAATAACTTCTCATTTAGTATTGTAACGAATTCATACATCATTCAACATAAATTAGCAGTGGTAATGAAGAATTTGTTATCTGAACTCGAACTTTCGCGCCACTTTTGTTTGTTTACATTTTTTATTTTGCACTTGGATCACACACGCGCGCTTTAACTCAATAACAATAAAGATAAATATCATACCAAATGTTATAAATAACGTAAAAAAGACCAGATCTTGGCGTAATTCTCTAATACAGGGCCAATAACACGTATTTTTCATTACCACTACTCAATTTGTATTCGTAATCGACAACCATGTTAATTTTTTTAATCGTAATGATGTGTGAAAGCGAGTATTCTAATCGATTCCATAATTGATTTTTTTGTCAACTCGAGTGAAAAAAATAAGGAAACTAGGAAATCGATTAATAAAAATTAAAATAAATTTGTTTTATGCTTAGAATCAATTATTATCTACTATAATATTGTTTAAAGTTTTTATAATAATATTACGTACATTGTCATTCCCAAAAAACAATAATAGACAAAGGAACAATGTCAGTAATAAATGTTTGAATGCGCGGCAATTATTTAATTCAAAAATTTTGAATTAGGAATGCACTCGCTGTGGTACTCGCTATTCAAAATATGTAATAACTTTTAATTTATTAGCTAATTTTTACTGTACATTTTATTTTGTACAATAATATAATTTTTAAGGTTGAATGAATATAGAATGCCTTGGATCTTGATAGGCTTATTATAAATGAGTTTTTTTCCTACCAAATAATTTTTTTTTTTTTTATCGTGGTAAAATCATCAAATGAGTCCTTCCACCCCGGGCAGGGCGGGAGGGACTGTCAGACTTGTACTGACTAAAATCCACGGTGTCCTTCAATAGCCCTTTATGTTCCGGGGTCATGAAATAACTCCCGCGACCCCGGTAGGCTTTGGCCCTCTAAGTCATTATGCTGACGCTCTTAGAGGCGCACGTGGAACACGACGCGCTGTCGACCCGGGCATGGTCCATGGTCGGACAGCCAGTTGCCCTTTACTCGCTGTCCGCATGCCCGTGCCTACGGTGGCCCCGGAACAGAAAGGGCTATTGAAGGACACCGTGGATTTTAGTCAGTACAAGTCTGACAGTCCCTCCCGCCCTGCTCGGGGTGGGAGGACTCATTTGATGATTTTACCACGCTAAAAAAAAAAAAACTCAATTAATGTTCGAATTTCAAAAAATTCGTTAATGTATTTACACCGCGAAGTGATTATAAAAATTTGAAATGAGAACACTATGTTGTGAACATGTAGCGAAATTTTATTTAATGGAAAAAAATCCTTATACCTCAAGTTTGTCGCATGTTTCTACTTCACAGAATATTGATAGTTTGATTGCTGAATTAATATTTAAAAAAAAAATATTTTTAAGATCTTATTTAATTTTTACCAAATCGGCCTCGAGACTTCCTTCAGGATTTTTCACTATTCCTCATAGTTTAAAATTTAGTCATACACGCCCCGTTGGAAATTATAATTGTTTATTACTGCAAGGAATTATTTAGAAGTACTCCCATCTCTCAGCATTAGATCCAAACCCGGTGTTTGTCTTTTCACGTTTTTTAGATCCGTTTTAAAAAGATAAATTGAAATTTATTAACGAAAACACAAAATGGGTATAGGTAAAACCATATGATTGAATTTAAGTTTAGAAGACACATAGGTATGTTTAGCCTCCAATGAAACACCAATATTTATTACTATAATATAAAAGATAAAATTAAATAAATTATTGCGTAAACGAAATAATACTTGAAAATTTTGAAATATTATAAAATGAATGAATGAATTTCATAGACTTATTGCATGGACTGAGCTTTCTATAGTCAAAAAGCAGATAAATCAGTCCATGCTCTATGTCTCGTTTTACTTTTTTTTCCATGTTCGATTATGTTGCGAGTATCGATTAGGCTGAATGAACGTTTTTAATCATTTTGTGAAAATCGGGTTTACGGTCAGCACTAAAAAGAGTCATGTTGCAACATAGTTTTTGCTAATTTTTATCCAGACTTTGATCGTTATTATTTAATAAATTATGTATGAACACTGGCAAATCTCGTAATGTACATAGTAAGTTATTTTATTTATTTCACTGTTTAACCATTATTATCATGTGATAAGCTTGTTTATGTACATATTTTTCAGCACATCTAAATTACCTAGTTTTTGAAACGATGTAGCATTTTGTATGTTACACACATTTTACAACAGAATGAGGCAGTTTTATTGACCTCAACATGTTCTTAGAGATATTGTTCACAAACTTATCGCATGAAATAGCTGTAGTAACATATTTTTGATCAAAAATTGGATGCTGAAAGTTGACAAAAAATATTGTGTAATAGCTCAAATTTCGAATCACCCGGTCGACTCAGCTGATGTGTCATGTGTCAAAATATTGTCGTGCAGAGTGGTTAATTGGATTGTTTAGAAGGAACTGTACGACTTCTGTTCTTTGCAATTTGAATCATAAATCGTGGTACTAGTACACGGCATATTTTGGGATGACCAATTATTGACCAATATGGCTGAAATAAATGATGTTAGCTTAATTTTTATGGGTATGTGTTAAACTCAGAAATGATTGAAAGCAAAATTATTCGTGGTTTGTAAGTCTTATTACCAAAACTTTATTATTAATCAATCTATAGAATTTGATGTTTTATTTTGGTAACAAGATTTCTGTTTTTGATTTGAAAAACATTTTCCACCTGCACGGGCACGGGCACGCCGCAATCGCGGCGGTAAGACCCCTCTTTGAGGAGTGGCTGGAGAGACGTCACGGGCGGCGTCCTGACCTATCGGATGACGCAGGTCCTCACCGGACACGGAAGTTTCGGGAGGTTCCTGTGTCTGATAGGGAAGGAGGAAACTCCCGGGTGCCACCACTGCGAAGATCGCCCGGAGGACAGTAGAGCATACGGTGCAAGACTGCCCCGCTTGGGCAGAGCACCGACGTGTCCTCACGGCGGCGATAGGCGGAGACCTCTCGCGCCCGGCATTGGTTGCGGCCATGCTGCGGGGCGAGACGGAGTGGGAAGCGGTCGCCTCCTTCTGCGAAGCAGTAATGCTCGTGAAGGAGGAGGCGGGTCGCGAGAGAGAGAGGACAGCGTCCTCCCTCCGCCCCAACCGCAGTGGTAGGCGCCCGCGGCTTCGGACGTCAGCAGACGATCTCCGGCCACCGTAGGCGCGGGCATGCGGGCAGCGAGTAAAGGGCAACTCGCTGCCCGACCATGGACCATGCCCGGGTCGACGGCGCGTTGTGTCCCACGCGCGCCTCAAAGAGCGTCAGCATAATGACGGGGCCCCCTCTCAGAGGGCCAAAGCCTGCCGGGGTCGCGGGATTATTTCCTTACCGTGACCCCGGAACATAACAGGCTACTGAAGGACACCGTGGATTTTAGTCAGTAGAAGTCTGACAGTCCCTCCTGCCCTGCCCGGGGTAGGAGGACTCATTTGATGATTTTACCACGCTAAAAAAAAAAAAAAACCTGCACGGGCAACAACCTCATAGGCTCAGTGAAATATAAACAATACTCTACTAAACCAACAACGTACGATTTATGAACGAAAGTGCTCTCGAACGATTTACGATTCTTTCGACATTCGCCTCGATTGAACAATAGACCCGGAAAATTTCGCCTACGTCCTAACGGCATCCGAATCTATCCGTGTGTTTGCTCTAACCTCGGGAACACCTGAACAATGCGTGATTAAAATGTGCGTACATAGTTTATATTTCAACACAAAGAAAGTTATTACCGACTATTGTTGGATAAGAGTTCGTGCTTTTGTAAGGCTGGCTGCAGACTTGCGACTTAAGAAAATTTTAAGTGTTGTTGTTGAAGTTTCGAGAATATTTTACTTGATGTTTTGAAGTATTTTTGACTCATTGAGTGTACTTTATTCTGAAAATTATTACAAGATGCGATGCATCAATCCATCACATCTTAATTTGCAGGTACCATAATTTTAAGAGGCGTAGTTACAGTAACCAATTGACAATATTTGTTTCAACTAAAGTACTGAAGACTACTGTACTCATGTCTTCAGATGTCCAGAGGCACCCGATTCTCAGTAATCTTATGATTCTTGTTCATAGAACGTTCATCATGTCTCACTTAAAAAACTTCCTTACTTTATTTGTTAAGTCACAGGCAGCCGTCAGAGTGTTCCAAGCCTTATTCACCCGGAGCACAATCACGCAATTATGTATCTTGATTCAGCATTAGCTCAGCGAAATGTTTCTCTATTGACGCTGCGATGAAGTCGCGAGCGTGTGGAGGGCCTTAGCCAATCGGCGTACAATCACATAATTATGCATCTTGATTGAGCATGAAGTCCGGGAAATATTCTCTGTCAACATTACAGTTATGGGTATCCATCATTTTTATATTTATTCTTCTTATTCTTATTGCTTGAACCTGCCTTTTATGATTTTAGTTGCCAACAGAAGAGAAGCTTGATATCGGGTTGTACCTTCTAGTTGTCTGCACTTTGCATAAACTGATGGCCGCTATTGAAGGCGTCAAATTCTGTGCCTTTTTGATATAGGCCATTTTCATCGCAGAAAGCAAATTTGAAGCAGGAAACAATTTATTTTACCACCAAATGATATACCTAGCTAACTCAGCTTAACATTATTTTTATTATTGGTTTTTAAATTAACTGTGTTTACGTTTAGCATTTTTCTCGTATGCGCATTTTTTTTATTTGACTGAAACTTCATATTTACCGCAAAATCGTCAGCGTACAGCCAGCCTTATCCAATCGGAGCACAATCGCACAGTTGTGCATCGTGATCGGGCATTAGTTCAGGAAAATGTTCGCGTTGCATCGAGATGCGGCCACAATGTGGCGCGCCATACAATGTGGCACGCTATGGCCGCTATGGCCGCCGTGGCAGCTATGGGTTACAGTTTGTATTCTACCCTGAATGCCTGGCTTAAATGTGAGAATGTGGAAGCTGGAATAGTAAGTTAGAATCTGAATTGTGTGGACACAATGGATGTAATGACGGTTTTATGTTGGCTTAGAAGTTGAAGAGCTTATTGATGTAGGTATGATAACCTTGCGAATTTTCATTCACAATACATACATTTTCGAACCTTCTTATTTTCATTGAAATAAATAAAACTAAGATAGGGTTTGGTTCATCATCATTATCATTTCAGCCGTAGGACGTCCACTGCTGTACATAGCCTCCCCTTTAGGGTTTGGTCATATCAAATAAAAAAAAGAAGAGTTCAGAAAGAATTTCTACTATACATATATGGGCGATTAGTTTTATCCTTCATTAGCCTTTTCCAACTCTGTATGGGTTGACTTCGAGTTTAATTGAATACAATAATTAAATAATTAATTATTATTGAATACAATTCAACACTAGTATTTTTGCATATTGACTGTTAACTGAACTCCAAGACCTAGATATAATACCCCTTGGAAAGACTATAAACGCGATCACATACTACTGTCAGAAATATTCTAATGTTCGCCGTAAGGCACTAGCTGCACACTAAGAAAAATTATGACGAATCATCCGCTTCTGTTTCTCGCCGGAAGGCCGGACCTTATATAGTTTCTGATAGTATGCGGAGTGCATGCTTCAAGCATCAGAATTTTTCTGACAGTTTCTTACCTATCATAGGCGGTCGCGTTTAATTTGTGACTATAATAAGCATACTTACCTACATTTTTTTGTGTTGTGAGGGTAAACAAGAAAAAGAACAACGGGATTGTACTCGCTGTTATCTGTAGCAACATTATTTAAAATTTATTGAAGGTGAGTGTAGTTACGCCGTATGTGTGGGTTTCACATATTGTATTCTTCGAAGCTAGTTGTAAACAAAACGTTTTTATTGCGTATACTCATGCTGGAACACATTTGTACACATAGGCATTCTAGATCTACTTAGAATTACTTTTCATTTTTCTTACATATTGGAGCTTTATACTCTTCGTTTTTAGCAAGTCTACTCGTACTAATAAACTCATAAAGCTCCAAAT
This sequence comes from Agrotis clavis, assembly GCA_954870645.1. Lineage (NCBI taxonomy): Eukaryota > Metazoa > Arthropoda > Insecta > Lepidoptera > Noctuidae > Agrotis > Agrotis clavis. The sequence continues at coordinate 2,224,428 of OX940931.1, read as the reverse complement.
CTAAAAATCCAAACTTTTATCTTCTTAATTAAACGATTATTCTTCAAAAGTATTTTTATTAAGTAAGGAACCGTTTTGAATTTTGCGTTTTCCGACAATTCACAATCTTTGACTGGCCTGTTGGTCTAGTGGTTAGTGACGCTGACTGCTAAGCCGGGGGTCGTGGGTTCGATTCCCACCCAGGACAAATGTTTGTGTGATGAGCATGATCATTTGTTCTGTGTCTGGGTGTAATTTATCTATAATATGTATGTATTTAGAAATATATAAGTATGTTTATCAGTTGTCTAGTACCCATAACACAAGCTCTGCTTAGCTTGGGACTAGATGGCGTTGTGTGATGGTTGTGGAATATTATTATTATTATTATTAATTACCTTTTTTATTTAAAAATATTATAGATCCAAAACGGTGAAGGAACACATTGTAAATCTATGTCCTAGAACCAAAAAAAATGAAAAGTATACTATTTGATATAGTCCATCAACTCGCCCTAGGCCCACGTGCTGGATTACAGCTTCTTACAGAGAGGAGACCTGTATCCCAACAGTGGGAACGTCATACTAGATCATGATAATAAGAAGACTATTTTGTTATGCCAACTAAAGCCATGCACCATGTGCGATGGAACTGCATAACTTGATTCCGCCTGGCCCTTTCCATCATCGGACTACAAGACGTACGGCAATGCGTCATCGATAATGGTAGACATCCCTCCAGTACGTACAAAGCGTTTTGCCAATACTTTTATTGTACGCACAGCTAAGAAGTGGAATTCCCTGCCGGCATCTGTATTTCCCGACAGCTATAACCTTGGGGTCTTCAAGTCAAGAGTGAACAGGTTACTTCTAGGCAAGCGTGCTTCACCGACGACCACATCTTCGCTTACCATCAGGCGAGATAGTGGTAAAAAAAAAAAGTTTAGGCTGTGGGAAAGAGATGGCGCTAGACGACTTGTATAGCTGTCTCTTTCCCACAGCCTAAACTGGATCGCGTTAAGAGCTCGTGGTGAGGCCTCAGATATTTCATTTCAGCTGTTGTTGAATGGTTCAAAACCTCCTCAACAGTTCTACATAACAAACCCAATTACACCTCGCAAAAAATCTTATCCAAAATGTCTAAACCAATCAGCCTCCCTCCCTTATACCTCACTTCACTCATCTCAAGACACCAATCACAATCGATCATGTTAAACCGATCAGAATTCATCGCCCTCATACCTGATATTGTAAATCAAGGTAATCTCATTAAATATGGAAGTTAATGTCGAAAAAAAAATGTCCTCGTATCTTAGGACGAGCCATGAAACTCCCGGGGGAAATCAGTCGAGTGTCGAGGTGCCCTTAGCGTTGTGTGGAAGTGGCTTTATAGCTGATTTATGGCACCGTGCGCGGGGTAACATGTAGTTGTTAGCTTTAGGGCTTGTTTACATGGATGGCTTGTTGGGTTTAGTTTGGTTGTTTTAAGGAAATTGCTTGCCCGGTTTTTTTTTTATATTTCTGTCTGATACAAGGTAAAATTAAAATACGTAACGCAACAACTTTAGGTGTTGGAAAATGCTATGAAAAAGTAGTTGTGAAAATCAGTTTCTTTTTAATTAAACAAAATTCAAACGCAATTTACTCGTAAAATACTGGTTTTCAATTTGAAATAAGACCTATTTCGTAATAGTATCGCTTCCAAAATATAAATCTAAAGAAAAGGCAAAAGTTTAATCAATATGGTAGCAGAAGATAGCTTTTGAATACTGCTGTCTGCTCGTGACTGTACTCATCAAATCTGAAGAATTTCGCAAACTAATTGAATTGATCCCAGTATAGAATTCAGCGGTATGAGTAAATTGCAGTAGGTTAGAAAGTGAGATAGTTCTCAGCTGAAATCATATTTGTAGAACATTAGGTAATAATTTAAAAACCCATACCTAAATCTATTTTTCTCCGATTCCAATTGTTATCGTTTGAACTAGATCCGAAATTATAATCTAGGTTAGGCTAACCACAACCACAGTATAAATATCTACAGTAGTGGATCTCGGCCGCATGATAGAAATAAATACCTACAGCCGCGCGGTACGTAAACATGCGTTAGGGCTGTCCGACGCCCGTCTCCAGCATTTTAATTACATTTGCCTACTTTCTGTTCCTATTTAGTGTTGTGATTGTAAATATACTTTTCTTATATTTAAGTAAACAAATAAAATACTTTGTATATTGAAAAAGAAGTGTTCAATAAAAATGCGTGTTGTTTTTTATTAATAGATTTAATTTACAAACAAATATTTGTTTGAAAAACAAACTGTGCTTATAAATTTGCGACCGAAAAATATTTGCGCCTTGACTGACTCGTACGAAATGCTTTATTATTGAATTTTAAAGTATAATAAACTCGCATTCTAATAAAAAGCTTCCCGCATTCTAATAAAAAGCTTTCTTCTTTTTAAAATTAAATTCAGCGACTCAGTTTAAGTTAGTTCGCATAAGTATTTTGATGGGCAACTACGGAACCCTACACTGTGCGGCGTGGCCCGACACGCACTTGGCCGGTTTTTCTAGTATTATTCATACACAAAACACAGATAATAAACAAATATTACTGTAGCGCCGTTACGTAAAACGCACCCGTGACGATATAACAAGGGTCTGATTACCACAGAACATATATACCCCTAAAGGGGAAGAATGACGACTCCGTACTAATTTTGTGAGGAAAATTTTCCTTAGCGACCAGCGCCATCTATGTTTAGCCCACGAAAACATGGCAGTAGAATCCAGGGCGGGAATTTCAAATACTACAAGTACTTTACAGGTTCTTTGTATTGCATTTTATGCACAAGTACATTGCGCTTCTCGATAGTTTATTTCAAATTACTATTGAGAAACACAATGTACTTGTGCATAAAATGCTGAAAGATAATAAGTAAGGAGCAGATTAGTAAAACAAACGATTTCATTTGACTTCTTTATTCATATAACCTACAATGACTTATTTTACTAAGGTTCGGAAACCGATGTAAAGTGATGCTGGGATCTTTAGAAGGTGAAGTTCCACAAATAGCACAGATTCTAGTGTTTTCTTCATACGAACTCATCGGGAATAAGGCACAAAATCAACAAGAGTCACTGTCACAACACCGGGTCTATATCTCACAAATACGCACTTAATTTCACCAAAACACAGACACAGAGAAGCAAGCTCGACTCACATTAACAATATTGTATGTAGAATTAAATGCAACTGTTTTATTTATTACAAATAAACACAAGAACAAAATATAAATAATGGTGCGCAAGCGATGGCAGACATTTTTCCTATGACGTCAAATAGCCAATAGACAATATGGCGTTCCAGTGTTGTCATGTTGTCATATTATTATCTCCTTTTTGTTTTGTGTATTCATCAATTTAAATGTTAAAAATTTCATAACAAACATTTTCTCGCATCAGAATAAAAGCAAAAATAAATTTTAAGGATAACATACTTTAAAATCAATTAATAAGCCTATTATTAGATTGAATGTGATTGAATGTGAAATAGTATTTTTGTTGGCAACATTATGTAATTCATCTCTTTTACTCTAATGGTGATGTCTCTTTCTTGTTTTCTAGCCCACCTACATCTTGTTCGTAGAACAAAGTCGACACCCCCTGCTGATTACGTCGTCGTGTGGATTCGCGTCAACCGCTCCTTCAAGGTAAGGTTGCAGGTAATTTAAAAAAAACTTATATCTGGATGCGTTATTGTTGACGTTAAGGCTGCATATTCTGAAAGTTGGCAACGTCGCAAAAAGCTGTCAAATAATTACAAGTTTTAATTAATTTGGCAAATTTTCTGTATGAAAACAAGAAATATCGCTCTGTAGTGCACTAAACAAATGATATAGGAATGCAATTAAAACACTGAATTTGATGTTGTAACCCTTTCCGGTGTATAAAAGGCATTTGGAAAGCTTCCAAATGCTTTTTCTACATCTAAAACTATATGTATATTCGGTGTTACGATATTAATTATTGCATTCCCTTATCAATTTTTTAGTGCACTACAGAGCCATTTTTCTTATTTTCATACAGTAACAATGCTAAATTAATTAAAACTTGTTAATATTTGACAACCATTTGCGACGTTGCCAGCTTTCGGAATATACGCTCTTAAACACCCAAACACAGCACAATATTTTCTACTTGTCATATTTGCTAAAAAAAACAAAGCACCGTCCGTTCATCACTACGGTACGGCCGGCCGTGACTGTCTGCGCCTCGAGCGCGCACCGACATCGAGGCGCGTAGGTATAGCTCGCGTTTCGTCCGTTTGTAGGGAGTTCCAATACTGTACATATTATTACCGTGCCACAACGATCCAAAAATTAGGTTAATTCGGAATCTTGTTATTTTAGTATTAATTTAAACTAGACTACAGCAACTTTAAACTTGTCAGTAAAGTTTCAACGAAGTTTAATATTCCTTCCTTAAGTATTTGTTAATTACTTTGAATATGCTGGTCGTGATTATTTATGAAGCAAAGTCTTGGAGAATAATAGGTAAATACTGGCAACACGACCCGGATTCACAAGTATGGCAAAACTCCCAAAGTATACTTAATCGTAATTCCTTATCAGCTAGAAGTTTACGTCAGCCATCACGAGTTGAATTCAAAGTACCTACAATAAATAAAACAAAATGTCCGTATATTAATGTACTTTTATTTTTAAATAAATATAACCAATAACATTTATTACATCACAGGAGCAGGGTATCTTGAAAACACAATACATTGCGCGCCAAACGTTTCACAGACCATAGACAGAAAGTCGGCCATTTTGAATCTATGGTCGGAGCTGAAGCGTTCGCGCGCTTCCCTTAAATTCAATTGACATCCCTTAAAATATAAATAAGTATAACTAAATGAATATTATACTATTTATTAACTACACGTGTCGCCAACTAAATAGATGTTTAAGTTTATAATTTAATTTCACGACAGTAAGCTTATAGGCCTTATTTGTGCGTTACATAATAATTCATTTATTTATTAAACCAATATAAGTAAACGTTAAGACATGTAATAATTAAGTTTGCATTAAAAGTAACAGAAACAAGTTTATTAAGATATTTTATTATGTCAGTCGTATTATGTTCTGTGCAAAATACAGAATGGATTTTAAGTTAAGTAAGTACTTAATATTTTATGTGAGGGAATGATCAGTCAAGATTTTATTAAGTATGATGGCTTTATAGTTTTATATTGTACTCAGTTTCAAGAAACCAAGAAATTACTCAACTTTTGAACTATAACTGGAATTTATTCTGCACTCATGGTTGTATTTTTATAAAAAGGACGAAATTGCTTTATTCTGAATAAATAAACTGGAAAATAAAACAATATTCACATATATTATTACAGTAAAAATACAAACTGACTATACTATAGGTACAATTACATTCAGATATTAATAATTATATTTTTAAGACATTTAAAATTATATTTTGGCGCGCAATAATATTTATGTAAACTTTGAAAAAAGAACAAATTGACATTTGCTTTTTTATTTGCATTAGAAACTAAAGTATAAAGATAAACGTCTAAGGAGCCAAAATATAATTTCAAATATGCAAATTATGAAATCTAAAGATATGCATAACTAGAAACAGGTTAATAGTTCGATCTACAACTAAATACACTTTTTACAATCCGTAGTACGTTCAAGCGAAACTTCTAAGTCGTTCTTTAAATATTTTATTTTTATCTATAGATTACGTTTTTTTGGTTTTGAAAAAGTACAATGTTTTATTAAATGATGTGTAAATGCACATGCAATAAAAATATTTTACTCAATGTCAAACTAATTGTCATTTATTTTTGCATGAAGTTATAAATATATTTTTTTATGCTTTTAAGTATAAAACTGCCTTTTCAGTCAATTTAGCCTGAACCGCACAGTTGAACCGGTACATCGATTATTGTAAAATGTTCCGCCTTCAAGTTGATTTATACCAATGTATACTTAGCCGAGCTTGGGAGATAGCATAAATAACTTTGACAGGTCAATTGTAAATGATTACGCATACTTTCTGAATTATTCCCGATTGAGATGTTCACCTTTTTTCTGAATTATGAATGGCCTTTGTTGTGTTATTGTAAGGTTTTGAGTGAATGGAATAAGACAGAAAATTATGATTCAGGTGGTTTTTGTATAGAAATCTGTGACCATACGTGCTTGAGCGACTTTTAATGTCATTTCTTACGAATTTAAATCGAGCCATAATCCGGTCTTCTTTATTAAAATACTTTTTGTTCACGACTGTACTTTTTCAAAAACCAAAAGCTGCTTATTATTATTTTACTTAGTAAAGCTAGTAATACTGTACATACCTTATTAGGCGACGCATTTGTTCAAGTTATGTCCTCAACGACGAAGACATTACACAGAGGAAACTAAGTACTCTATACAAAATAAAAAATGTTACTTTGGCAAGATCTAATATTTAAAAATCATTTAATTTACAGAAAATAAAAAAAGAGAAAAATACGAACACATAGAGAGATTGATATTTTTAGCTTAAAGTGTATAAAATCTAGGCGCTAACGATATAAATTAAACACTTAACCTTAGTGATAAGATTTATAATATAAATGAGGTACGTTAAACCATTGTGACTATGTGGTGATTCATCTTCGAATGTGTCCTACATCTAACGTGTACAATCGCGCACACAACTCACGTCATCTGTCAAACTAGGACGACATGACATGTCATTTTACAATTTTGATGTCATGATTTAAATTGCTTAATATTGTTGTGAGCCAAATGTTACATTGCCGTGTAGTAACGATTTTTTCTGATTAAAAATGATTATTTTACTTTAATAATAATTGTCATTAATTGTTGAACAGACCCCGTGAGTTCATGCAGCCACAGCACATAAAAACAATATCAACATTAGCATTTTCAATATAAAATAACAATTATACAAAAAATGCAAGAAATGGAACGATACAATTATGATTTCCTTATAAAATTAAACTATTCATAATAAATAATAATAATAGTAATGTACAATTTTTTCAACGAAATCCTAGGATTGGGAAAATTTTGAAAAGTTTTTTTGTGAAGAATGAGACACGGGTGGTTTCTTTGGCTCAAAATAAGCTTCGCTTTGGTCGTTATAATTATAATCGTTATAATTATAAATTTAATAAGATTTTAAATTATTAGGCAACAGCGACTCCGATCTTGAGTCAAAGGACCAATAACCAAGCGACTCAATCAATGTCTCTTGCATTTTTGGCATAAAAACTTGTTGTAACAGTGAAACTACAGTTATTTATCATTAACGTTATTCCTAAAACGGACTAGGTAAACGTTTGAGTGCCTCAGGAATTAATGCTGGATAAAATGGACAACATTATATTTAATATTATGGAAAATAGGCTATATATGAAGTGCCAAAAGTTAACTACGACGTCTATCGATAAGTATTTAGTTAGGTACATTATTCTTTCAAGAATCTAAATTAAATTGAAGGATTTTTACGTAGGCCTTTAAAAATTAGGCTTTATTTTCGATATGTTACCTTCACAATTAATAGCTTGTGGTTTGAAAGAAATATAACAATAAATATCTTACATTATTATTAAGTAAATGTAGACTTAATACTATGATGTATTTCATTGTAACAACATCTGAATATCTTATTTTTATTTATAATACTTCTGTCTAACAACTATGATAGCAAACGAAGGGACACGACACAGCAGAGGAATTGACATAGAATCTGTACCTACGAAGTACCTAGATGTATTGCAGGGCGATTACAATCAGTCTTACGATATTACAACATTAATTCCTGAGACATATTATTGTAATATGATTTTATATAGACAGCACGTATATGGCAGTAACAGTTAAAACAACTACGTTTATCAATTCACGTATGTTTGCAACGACGGATTACGACGAGAACGAAGCGCTCTCATTGGTTGCTTAATCCCCACTATTCCAAGATGGCGGCTTGCTAGTGGCAGTTATTCGCGCGCCGTTGAAGCCGACGGATGCGTCGGTGCCAGTCGTCGCGCCACTCCAGCAGTAGTGTCCTCTCTCCGACTGTCAGCCCCGGCAAACCGGCTGACACGCCCTCTTTTTCCACTCCTAGGATTAGGTATGACCTGGGAGGAAAAGAAAGAGCAGTTTGAGAATAAGGATGATTTGGTCCTTTTGATCCGAATACCTACCAATGTAAATTATTGTAGAAAACATTGCGAAATCTTACAGAGCTTAAAGGTTCATTACATTCGCTAACAATGTCTGGCATAAATAAAATTTTAAGATTTATTCAATACAGCGATTTGGCTGCAAATATACACTTAAAGAAACTTAGTGATGCCTCGTTGACTCCTAATGCTTTAAATAATGGTTTTGCATCCATTGTTAGACGAGGGGATTTAAAAGCAATTTACAAACTTGTAATTTTAAATGATTTTGCAAAAATGTTTATTTTTGTGTTGGTAGAATTCTCAAGAAAACCGCAAAACTTAATTTGATGTTGGACTTTATTTTCTGTGCTATTAAAAAACGTTAATAAGCAGTCATAGCGAGCGTAATAGGATTGGTATTGAAAAGCGAGTCTGCAATATTTGTTCCATAATTGGATCTGAAAAACTTAGTGCCTATTGAATATTTTAATTTAACAGAGGCTACTCTAGCTAGCCTAGAGTGAAGTTCCACCATAATGTAGTAATTATGTCCAATGAGACCGAAAGTCTTCAGTATGCTTGTATCATCACCTCGGCCGTTTTTTAACAGGTTCTCGTGGTGTCTTCCACTTTACGCTCCACATGCTAGTTAATTCATAAGAAAGTCAGTCAAGTTGGTTTTGATCTGTGTTGTTAATAATGTTTCTGTTATGAAACGTAAATACGTCAGAAAAAGAGTAAAAGATGGAAACAGTAACGATGTATGGAGAGGAGGAGAAAGAGAAAGACTAATAAAAAAATAGACAGTGAAAGATATGGATGAAAAGAGAGACGATGAAAGAATACAGAACGGGACAGATAATTTGGAGAATGACAAACAACAGTAACAAAGAAGAAGTGACGTTCCCAGAAATCTCAGTTTATATGTGTAAGTCATCCACGTTAATCTTGATCTAAGGACACATATTTATAAAAAAGAGAGAGGGTGATACAATACAAACTGGGACAGAGGTGCGGAGAGTGATAGATGAGAGTACGAAAGTCACATTTCCAGGAATTTTAGAGTACGTTGATGACTTACTTGTTAATCTTGATCTTAGGGCACTTGCAGGCGAGGTCCGCGGCGCGCACGTGCAGGGCGGTGCCGCCGCGTCGCAGACGACTGCGCGGCGCGCGCTTGTACACCGCCTGCACGCTCAGCGCCAGCCGCACCCACTGGTCGCCCGCCGCGCTCGCCTCGCGACCCACCACCTTGCCCATTATGACTGTGAGGAAGAAAGGCAACATTTAAATTATAATTTTGTATGAAAATTGCTTCTGTCTGCGCTTTCATGTGCATCCTACATACACATCCTATGGCACTATGTATACTTTCCATTAGTTAGAGAATTGTTGTAATTTGATGAGGAGTTTTGAAGATTACTTACACAGCATCCATATAATTTGATTTACAAGTCACTCCTTTGTTCATAACGATTGGTTGGGTAAGCCGTCCAGCTAATTTATCCCTATATTTTTTTTCGCAAACGATGGGATCGTGAAATGGCTTCCACGATTCCATCGTTTGACGGATGGAAAGAGCAGTGGTGGCCCAGTGGTATCGGTCCCAACTTAGGGCGGCCACATACATCAGTTTTCCTGATCCGGAATCCTGATCTGTTTTCCATCCGAACGCAGTGAATTCATACAAATGTGTGTGTACGTTTTGTGTGTGTTGTTCACATTCGATAACTTCCCGTACAGATTTCGAAAAATGGAACAGGATTCCTGATCAGGAAATAAGCCTTCTTTGCTGGTGCCAATTTCCTAAGTTCTTTTGGGTATTCTATTATCGGTTAGTTATGAACGATTCAAATGCAGTACTTACCGTAGTCTCGGCTGCAGAACTTGTTGAGATTTAGCGTGCGAGCGGCGGCGCGACACCGGCCGCACTGCTCCGTTGCTGTTGTTACAGACATCATCATCAGCATATATGTTTCTTATAAATTAGCAGATTCAATTTTACTATCGCTAACATATTTAACTTTGTCTTGATATTTACTGTTTCATAGTTTTTGGAACGTATTATTATCTTTAAATTATTCTTTTTTTTTAAATGTTTTACTTTGGCATATATAGCTAAACGTTTGTTCTCTAAATCGTTATCTTATTCTCTGATATTAACTGCTTCACTGGTGGTGTCAATTACTTTCATTGTTTGTATGTCTGTAATACGTTTTCATTGCATTTGTTGCAATATTTTGCCTCTCCTATTAATGTTATAAAAATCACATATTTTTTTCGGAGATACGATAAAATGATAAAAGTGATTGGATGTTGAATAATCAGAAAAGTTAAAATAAATTAAAATGGAATATATTTTTAATAATGAAAGGGTTACCTCTCACTCGGCACTGATAAAATAAAACAAAAACAGTTATGAGTTTGAAAGTGGATGACACGGAACAAGCTTGAAATGAACATCAGATTAACAATACGACATAGAATCATTCCCACACAACCAATAACTTATTACAACTCCATGAAAATTATGACGTATGGCAATTCTATTCTTTTTGTCCAAATCTGGGGACAGACGTCCAATATTGCTAAAGCGTAATAACTATGTCATTTTGAGCTCACCGACATGGGTCCGGTGAAAGTCATTCCTATAAGTATCAAAATTTTCATAGAGCAAAGTAAATGATTTCATTAATAAGTATTTTGGTATGAAATTAGTCATATGGTGTGAGAATGGACTTCATAAACTTACTACATTTTGATAAGCTCTACTTGACGATGAAATGTTGCCAAGTAATTGAATTAATTAGCTTACAAAGTATTTTATTGGTCTGGTATTAAATGACACTTCTAAACACACTTCAAGTGTAGATGCTTTCGTAATAAATGTGTGTGTAGATGGCGTTAGTCATCGCCTGCGCAACAAAGTTTACAAAGTAAAGCACTTATCAAAAGGCAGTAAGATGTAAATAAAATTAAAGTGCAAATTAATAATAAGATGGAGCTACTGTACTTTTTGAAAATTACAAAGAGTAAGAGTAGTAATAATATGTTATACCAATGAAAAAATACGACTGGGTTTTAAAAGACACAGCGACGCCGATTTTTTTTAATATTACTTTTAGTCTTGTCTTATAAGAAACTGAACTAAAAACCTCATCTAGTTCTAAAATATTTTACTGTCACGTAAAAGAGTTTTTGTAAAACCAGCCATCAGATTAAACGTCATTTATGAATATTACTTTCTAGCGACTATTACTAGGGTCAGTTGAGTACTCAAGTAACATAAAATATAATTCTATGTAGAATATTTACTGCTCATTTTTGAGTATATCAGTAACATGAACAGTTTAGAACCCGTGCCAGTGCACAATCATGCAACATTGTGATTTTAAACGCTTTACCATCTCTTAACGTGAGTTTAACGACGGAATGAGGCGATTGAGAGGTTAGAGTTATTTTACTGCTCAGTTAAAATATCTCAACACATTTTCTTTCAACAAAAATGAAGAAATGATTTTATAGCTGTAGTTTTGGATAATGAACTTACATTTAATGTTTTTTTTATGGTCTAGTAAAGTACAGTCAGCTCCTAATCACAGAGACTCAATCACATCAATTGTTATTAAAATAAACTTTTTATACATTAAAATTAAAGTTTTGTTGTTATCTAAGGACCCAGCTCACTATTAAAGAATTAGGTACCTGATATGATAAAAAAATTTGTCTGATGGTCCTTCGAGCTGGATACAAATATGCGGCTCGAAGGACCATCTGCTTGGTTCTGCTGCTTCCTTATGCTATAAAGTCTGGTGATTGAGTATCTGTGTCCATGCAAGTGTGTGTGAGGCGAGAGTGCATGAAGGTACACTTACTACTTACCGCGGCCCGGGTCGCCGTCCACCGCCTCCATGGCCTGCACCGCCGTCACCACTCGCGGGATACCTGCACAAAAAACGGCACATATTACATCACGCCATTTTGATTTTCAATATCGTAACTGCCATAGAAATGACAACCGGGCGCTGTTTGGTGACTTCTTGTCTTTCCGTCGAGTGCTACTCGTATGAAGATACATGGGAGTGGGTTGATTTTAGTGACAAAAGGTTTTGACAAACATTTGACTGGAGAAAAAAGTCAACGTGACAAAATCTCTCCGGCAAGTGGCAGCTTTTAGATGTGTTGATAGGTTTCTGCTATAGGTGAAACCTGCTCTAACTCAAGGTAATTAAAGACTAAACTTGTGCTTTTGCAATAATTAGCTATGAATTAATTATTTTTAAACGCAATAATGCATGCGACGCGCATGGTGAAAATGATTTTTGAGGAAAGAAAATTCAGTTGCGAGTGCGTTTTGAACTGACTTTACCGTGAAACATTCAAACGATCCCGAATACAAGATTCAGCTTCTGAGTGAGAGTTGCAGTAGCCTAATTGCTAAGGCATCTGGAATACTCATTCAGAAGACGCGGGTTCAAATCCCACCTGCAGCTGAATTTTCCATTCCTAAAAATTATTATTATGAAGTTTATACGTCGACTACCCACTCTCAGCCGTCAAACTAGGTACTACCTACTTCGGCTTTTCGTCAACTGTCGGTCTGGTCGCGACAAAAGAACACATTCAATTCCCCTACAGGGTGCGACAATCCTACAGGATGTTACGTACGTCGGCATCACAAAGTCCTCCATTACATTGCAGTTACGAGTGTGGCCATGTAATGGCTGCTTTATTGCCTACAATGGCGACACCTCACCTATAAGTGACTTTAACGCGTGGGATTATGGCCAGGTGCAGTTCTTGGACATTACCTCGCTGACACCTTATCAAAGACGTGTTTAATGCGAATAGATCGATTTCCGTTGTGAATAATCTAGCTTGGAGTGGCTAAGTTATTTATAGTATTTTAAGTTGAAATATATCGAGGAGATTCTCGCCTTTGCTCTTAATTAAGGTCTTAATCGATTACTGGATTAAATATATATTTGCATTGAATTAATAGATCTAAGATTGATCTAATAGTGACAATTGAATTCAAGTTTAGGATATGTGTGCCTATTTTTCCCACGTTTTTTTCTTAGCAGTAACTACAAGAGGAATTGGCTATTCGGTAATAGTAATAAGTATTTGACATGTCGACTTCACGACAATCTCAATAATCGCAAAGAAAGTATAGTCAACCTCAATAAGATGTAAATGGACAAGAATTCATATCTGTTCCATTTCAATTGTTCTTCAACTGAAGATCATTGAGGTTGTTAGTGGGGTTCTTAAAATATATTCAATTATTATGGTACAAAGATTGTGAAACTGGAATCAATTCTTGTGGATTTCATATCTTTGAGGATGCTCTAGTAGGCCATAACCGATAGCATCAAGTTCAGGATAATCTTACGTATACAAGGTGCGATGTGGCTGCGCGACTGCTGGTATCCTTTAGCGCAGCGGTTGCAGGTGGTGCCGGTGACGCCGTCCTTGCAGGGGCACTGGCCGCTCGTCTGGTTGCAGGTCTTGCCGCTCGCTCCCACGGGGTGGCAGTCACAGGCTGGTGGGGACAAACAAACGAAATTAATATAATAATATTATGAATGAATAAATAATCATTAGTCTTTTCTATTTAATTCATTAATATTACTCCCGAGACTGTGATGGAAACAACATTGTGACTTCGACCAAATCGCACAGGGCCCAATTTAAGGCCTTTACCAGCAGAGCGCGATCCGCTCTGGCGATGCGATCTGATCGCTCGCGATTTCTGTAGAGGCAGAACGGGATGCGGTCAGAAGCAGGCAGTGAGAAAGCACATAATAATTATCGCCAAACCGAAAAAGGCCTTTATTAAGTCCCACTCTGCCTACATGTGACAACATTATAAGTACGAAATACAGGGTGATTTTTTAGTCACCATCCAAATTTTAATATATTAATCTTTGGCGAAAATCATTGAATACGTGTTTTTTTCTTTTTGTATCAATCAATACAAAAATATCGAGATATCACGTCTCAATGTTATCTATAAAAAGTTGATGAATCTGGACACCGCGCTGTGATGTGTCGCTCAGGTGTAGCGGGGCGGGGCGGGGGGTCAGCGGGGTGCGCTCTGCCCGTTTCATGCGTCGGCAAGTGTATATTATTAACGTTTAGCTTAGTGACCACACAGAGCGGATGAGAAAATGATTTAATATGACAATTTGACGTACCGATTTTTTTTCAAAAATGGGTTTAGTGATTTATACCTAATGCATAGAAAAATTTTGGACGGTGGTAAAAAAGTCACCCTGTATATCTACAAAATAATAGCGAGAAAATCAATCAGAATCAATCAGGTTATGGATTATCTAAGGAAAAAGGCCTTTATTAAGTCCCACTCTGCCTACATGTGACAACATTATAAGTACGAAATATATCTACAAAATAATAGCGAGAAAATCAATCAGAATCAATCAGGTTATGGATTATCTAAGGGAAAAGGCCTTTATTAAGTCCCACTCTGCCTACATGTGACAACATTATAAGTACGAAATATATCTACAAAATAATAGCGAGAAAATCAATCAGAATCAATCAGGTTATGGATTATCTAAGGGAAGAGGCCTTTATTAAGTCCCACTCTGCCTACATGTGACAACATTATAAGAACGAAATATATATACAAAATAATAGCGAGAAAATCAATCAGGTTATGGACTATTTAAGGGAGAAAGCGCTCGCACAAATTAATGACAATCTTAGTAAAATGGAACGTAGATGTTCTCTAGCAGCGTGTTTTGGGTTCGATCCCCGCATGGAACATAGGTAATATATTTTTATAATCTGCAAGTAGTTGTTCCAAGTCTGGGTGTTTGTAGTGAGTTAGAAACTCATGTTTGTAAACGCAACCACGACACTGGTGAAATTCGTAGTGTGGACCAACGTTTTTTTTAAATGTTTCTCTTACAGATACATAAAACAGATTAGCTCTTTCCACTTCATTTAACTGGCACGCGAATCGACAGGGTGGCAAAGCGTCGATTGAATTTTTTCGTCGACCGAGCCCGATCGCAGTGCTCTCACCTGACGGACGTGGTTGATTGAATCACGAGCGACAGCGACACAACTAGATTGAGCATTGAGTGACTTAACTGGAACCGAGTTTCTGTTTTAAAGCGAATTTAATCGATGAAGATGAATGGCGTTCAAGAGCTATTAGTGATTTTTTTGAATACTGTTATTTTCGCGGTTGCATCCGTTTTCGGTTCAAAAGAAGAAAAAAAAATCGGTAAATGTTCAATAACATCAGCTATTGTATATCAGCTAGTGAAACTTGCTTCGAAATCAGTCCAGCCGTTTTGGAGACTAGCCGGAACAAACAGACAAATATTTAAAATTGTTTTTTTATGTATTTCGTTTGTTCGTGTGCCTTATCTCTGCTTCATCGACGAGTCTCTTTACAAAGCAGGACTGATTTATTTGAATTATAAAGTGACTTTAAACTTGTGGTTTCAGAAATATAATTTTAGCCAGACTTTTCCAGTTTTTGTAACGTAAACTTGAACTTTGACGTATATTTGAAGGAAAAAATAGTATTTTTTTCACAAGAGGCGCTTTGTCATTTTTCCATGCAATAAACGCAGTGAACACTTCAAGTATCTTATAAATAAAATACAGAAATCTCTTGAAAAGATAAATGTTGAACAAGAAAAAGAGTAATATTTTTACTGTCCCCAAGCACAACAATGGCCGATATTTTCCTTAATCAGAGCTACACAACTGATAGTTCCATCTCAAACAAACAAGAAAAAAAACATAATGCGATAACATCACTGTCCAAACTTAGATGCGGCCGTCCGTCGCAAAGAAGGAAAAGAAGACTTCCTTTCTTTCTTTCTTTATTATTACATTTTTTCTCAAGTAAGTCTGTTGTCGGGAAATAACGAAGTCTTCAGTTCTTAACACAGTTTCTTTGGCAGGCAGTTTGCCTTGCTTACCAGCTAAATTAGCTCGAACACTATTTGCGAGCTGTTACTACTCGGCGATGTTCGTATAACTTCGTAGCTCTTCGTATGTTCGAACTTAGTTGGAGTTTTTGAACTAATATTTGCTGGTTCTGAGTGTGACGGGAACTAGTTTAATCTGGATAATCAGAGCGGGATGGAGTGTGTCTTTTGTCCTTACTCAAGGGATGTTTTGAAGTAAATATTCTTTATTTTACTAGTAAAAAATATCGAGAAAACAAAGTACATATATTATGACAATTAATGCCTGATTTTCAAGTAAATCCCACGAATTTTGAAGTTGTTCGCATTGAAAACATTAAAGTTTTATTACTCGTTGCCACCCCACTTTCTGCAAACAACTCCGAGAACTTAATAAAACCAATGGCCTAGCTAGAGACTATTTGCGAAAACGTTTTAACCAACAGTGTAGTCACAATTTAACAATAAGTAAGACATAAGAAAACTTTTAACATAATTGCTCCTTTCGAGAATTAAATTGCATTTAAAGTCGAAATGGAATTTAGTGCTTAGTGCACACATTACATCGCAATCTAGGACCAGTAGAAATAAAACGAAGTACACACGTTCTGAACAATCACGTTTTATTTGCCTGGCAACAACTTTATAGTACTGCCCTATAACGAGAGGTAGGTACTTTTATTTGAAAACGTTCGCGTTAATCAGTAAATAACGTAATTCTAACACCATTTCCTAGATTGTAAAAGCCTTAACAAGATCTAAATTAGTCGTGCAATCGCGCTGTTTGGTGCTAATTTGATTCACCGGCTTTTATTTTCCTCGATCTTTTCATTCAAATTTTTAGTGTTCGAGTGAATCGATGTCTTTCAGAAAACCAAGGCAAGGCATTAAAAATATGTGACGTATTTTTTACTTTATCAGAAAATAATAACGACGTATTTGTTCGCTGCCAGTTTGACCGGACGCAGCTGTATTTCAGTTTTTAACATGGAGCGACTGCCTGTCTGACTTCCACAGCCCAGTAACTGGGTGATACGATAGCGATACTCCTTGGCAAGACTGGTTGTCAGACCGTAGACCCAACCTGAGTCCTTATGGACTGTCAAAGATCTACAAAATGACAACCGGGAGCAATGGCTTGAAGTGCTTTCCGAGGCATCAAAGAATCTCGCTATGATTAATGGTCACCCATTCACAGACCAATCTTGTCCTGTGCGGCTGTTATCATTTAGCCAAGAGCTCCTCCTAAAAATAGTAAAGAATAAAAAATACAGAAAAAAAAATACTTCGGCATCCAACATTAAATTGCACGAAAAATTGCCAAAAACCCTAAATCACTTTCGATAATCGAAACTATTCGAAACAGAATTCCTTTTATAGTCGTCATGATTTGTTATCGATATAGTTGATTTCATTCGATAATCGGATTCTCCCCCGTGTGTCGTAGAATTCGGAACTCGATTACCCGGATGGGTCCGGTTCTGGGTTAGTGTCGAGTTGTTGACCCCGGCATTTTATAGCGGTCCGGGTATATGACAGGGGATTGCGATCAGAAATAATGTTGGCAATTGTATCGACGTGCGTATTGCGTAGTCGCGTACTGGCCGACTGTTTGCGTATTCTGAGAATTGAGAAAGGTTTTGGGGTTAACTTGTTAAAATTGTTTGGCAAGCTTTCTGAGCATATGGCGTATGGAAAAAGTGCTTGTTTTGGTCATAACTAAGTAGAGCTAAGAAATATTTGGTCAATAGCCATACGTACATAAAATATAGAACATGATTCCCCGCAACGTTAAACACTTTCTTGTATCAAAACCATTTTTAACTCGTTAAATAAGACTTTTTTAACAATATTACTACGAATCTAACAACCCCAACATGTTCCGTTCATACTACTTTACTTCCGTAATGGCTCTCTAAAATTCAATGCAAAGATTTCAATTCGCCTCTCCTTCGACCCATCTAACCTAACAACTCGACCTCAACTAGCTGACGTAACAATAGTTCTTAAGTGCGTGCCCATTTCCATACCCCAATCTTGACTCAATCAGCGAAAAACCTACCGCGATCGTCAAATAAAACTGAAGCGTCCCGAAGGACCAATCCTGCTCGAAGGACGAAAGGACCATCTCGATTTTCGGCCAATTTTATGTGAAAACTGTTGTGACCGCGACCACGGGGACGATGTGACCGGGACGCATTTACTATTGGATTTTACGACGTCACGCCTTTTTGTTTTGCAATTTCGATTTCTTTGAGAATAGAAATAGGAGAAGTTTGGATAGGGTTTAATGTTTGCGGAGTTGTTAGTGGGTACCACTGGGGACATGGTTTTGAAGATGTAGTAAATGTGGTTAGTCTCGAGGCATTTTTTTATAGCTTTTCGGCTTGGCTATAGTAATACAAATCTGATAAAAAAGTCGCGTAATAAAGACACCTAGAAATGACAGAGATTCACTAACCATAACCAAGTTCAAGCCAAAACAGAATTTATACAAAACATAGATAAAAGAAGCGACCAAACAGAAATCAACAAGTACACAAATTATCTACCTCAATTAACTCTGATTTGTGTAAACTACTAAATAATCACTATAACAAAAACCTTGCTTATTACTTCAACAAATACTAACGATAACACGATAACATTAACTATAATATGAAACTTAATACCAAAGTTAACACAAGAAAATATAAAAGAGCGGTCATAATCTCCAAATTGATGCAACACTTTATACAAATACGAACGTTAAACTCCGTTTAACTAAACCTCGACTATTTGTATAACGACCATGTGTATTTGAACATAGATAGTTTCAGATTATATCTGTCTGTTTGTCTGAACTTGGACAGGTGTAAACGGTTATCGTCGGTTTAATTTGTATTTATCTTTGACGCTTAGAATGGTTCGGTATTCTGAGAAGAAATGTTGTGTGTTTTAGAATTATTTCTTACCTATGTTATTTTGATGTATTTTATTCAGTTATGTGAAAAAAAGCGAGATATATAAAGAAACAGGAAAGGTTTGGAGAAAGTGTTAGCCCAGCACGCCAGCACAGACCTGGTTGAATGTAGATATAATCCAGAAACGACAGGTGGCCTGTGGCCTACCTTGACGTCATATAGCGAGAGTATAGTTCCAGTGTGACCTTGTATAGCTCTGTCTCTTTCCCACAGTGGAATGAGTAGAGAGGAAGTGAGTGTCTTCTAGAATGGCCTTTTAATGCGATTTTAGCGTTTTTAATACTAATTTGCGTAAGTCATAGGTTTAACGATATACGTAGATATTATGCAATCCGTTATTTAGGGACATTGAAATACTTAAGTAGATACTCAGACATATTTTAAAGATATATCTTTTAAACGACGATTTTATCATTAAAAAGGTAAAATGACTTTTTACTTTTTTAACGAATATTCGTCATCCTGCACTCAGGAGTTACGTCCTTCCTAGCAGTAGAATCATTTAAAGTACTCACGTTTGCAAGCTTTCTTATGCGTGATGGGCTTAGTAGGATCCCTGTAGTAGCCCTCGCGGCAGTAGTGGCAGTGCCTGCCTGCAGTGTAGTGCCTGCACTTGAGGCAGACGCCCCCGGAGGCTCGGCCCGACAGTTTGTATAGCTCCATGTTGAACCGGCAGCGACGCGCGTGCCCGTTGCAGTTACATTCTGGGAAAGAAAGAGAAAAATGGTTAGAGTGATTGTTTTTATGGCTCATTTGGTCCATAGTTTTTGGTCATGGCGGTCAATTTGAGCGGTGACCAACAATCAATGCAGAAGAATATGTTAGAAGAATGTGTGGGTGCAGTGATTGAGAAATTAACCAATATGATATTCGATCTACAAGAGATTTTTTAGAGGGGGAAATAAATTAGAAAAAAATGCATTTATTGAATATACCACAGTTGCTCAATACTTAAATGTCCTCAAATCTTTGATAAAACAGGAAAACCTCTATTGTAGGTACACGCTAATATAAGTACACTCTCGCTTCCAGCTTTTATGGTCTGATGAGAGATCAGGCGAAGAGTTAACGGTTAAACGTGCTTTCCTTGGAGTATCACAACCAATATCACAGAAGAATATTTAGAAAGTACACTTGCTATCATCAGCTTAATGTTATCAGCGGACAGAATAAGTGTTTTGCTTAAAGATAATAACCGTTTCAGTAATTTGGAAAATGGTCGTTTGTGCAAAGGGTTGGGTGCTTGCGAAGCGCATTTAAAATTACTACACAATAATAATTATAAGGTTCTGTTGTTGGCAAAAAGTGGGTTCTTTTGTGGAGACAATCTATTAGCAACTCCATAACAGATACAAAGCTGAGTTTTACTAGAAACCACATCGTGTATCAATTAATTTATTTCCACCCAACAGATTATGGCTACCGTTGTATCTACTGCAATACACCTACGTGTCCCTCGCTACTGAATTACCTCTGCGAAACAAATGTTCCTCGCAATATCTACATTTGTCCTCTGTCTAGCAGTCTTAATAATTCTGGTCCAGGTGGCCGACCATCAACTCTTGTAGCAGTATTATTTTGAATTTAGCTTTATTGGCCTCATCGAAGTACACATTGTTTTAGTAAACTTAGCGTGTATGACTATGTGTAATGAAACATATTTATGGGTATAAAATGTAAAATTATTAAAAATACTTCTGTCAATGTTTATGTTTTAAAAGATATTAATGAGGGTACATTTTGGCGCCCGAACAGGGACTACATACCATTACACATGAAAGCCGCAGTAAGGCACACGTGTAGTTAATACTATACTCTCATTTCACTAGTTATGTTCAAGTCCCATATTTAGAATGTGAGTCCAATCCAAATCCAAAGATTTGAGCACAATTTATAATAGTCGTGTACCGTGGCTGAAATTCTAGATGCAATAATTTTCTAACACAGTGCCTTTTTTGGAGTAGAAAATTATCAAATTAAAGAGTCGTACTTTTCTGGCTGGAGTGAAGAGACAGGCTTACACTGACTAAAAACTTCACTTGCCCTTTGCATTCCACAGGTATTGGTTAGGCAGTCCCGCGGTTAACAGTTTGCTGACCTGGATCAACTCAGGACTTCAAGATCAGCAGTCAACGACACCAACGTCACATTTAAGTAATACTGCTTTAAGATGTGGTGTTGCAGGGCCAGGGCTCTAGCACTCAGGCATTACCCCTGTGACGTATGACGCCATTAACTGACCGCGGCGAATCCAAGGAGGTAAATGTATTGCCATTAATTATCGGCTCAAGACATTCGTTTTAGCTTAGGATTATTTAATGTGGTTGGATAGTAGAGGCTAGGTTTTTTATATCTTTTATTGGCGGAGGTAAATTTCAGAATTATCAATGTATTCTTTTTAGATTTCACTAGCTCTGTCTTAGTAAATGCAATATTTTAACAGCTATAAGGATGAGTTAATAAGCTAACTTTTAAGAACAGTGGTAGGTAACGGCCCGATTTACGATTCAATTGGTCGTGGCTTTAATCTCGGCTAGGCTCACTTCCTTGTTAAATTGATTAGAATTGAGAAGGAAAACATTCTAATAAACCAGCATATCGTGGAACCAAAAATACAAATCACAGGTATGTGATATATGTTCGGCGTGATGGATTACAACCCACTCCCTCTCACAGATAGGAGGCCTGTGTCTAAGCAATGGGTAACAGGCAGCAATAAACTGATTTAGTTAAGATGCTAAGCTACAGAAAGCTTGTGTCATTCTATACTTACAAGTCTGAAAAAGCCGTTGTTGAAAACCTAAATGCCTGAAGATTTAGAGCTAGGCTCTAGATCTTCAGATTGCAAATTAATTGGTACCATGATTTTAAAACAGGTGACGGCAGGTTTGCCAGCTAGACACTAATCTAGATGATAATTTTTCAAATAGATAAGTTCTTGCCCCAGTGTCCTCTTTGGCTCATAATTATCACCAGCGTGTTACACAGTCAATGCAATACATGACTGATTTCGTTCAATTCATTATTGTTAATCCCGTTTCATTAATTGGAACAGTTACCTTCCGAGATAGAACATCAGATCTTACAATCTTACCTCAGAGACAGTTGCCAAAACCATTAAAACCCTGAGACATTTTAATACTGGCAACACCGCAATCATAAAACCACAGACAAAAGAACATACACACAGATAAAAAAACCAAAGATTTATATCTGTCAGTATCTTGTCATATGTTGACATACAAATCATCGTCCCTGTCCCACTACAAAGGGAAGCTGGGTATTTTTCTAACAGCGCCATCTGTTAAACGTAATAGTGAACCACAGATCGAGCGTTGACAGGTTTATGTGAAGGGGGCGGCGCGCGCGCAGAGTTATGATTACTTTTGTAATGGACGTAATGGTTGTTATGTCTTTTGCGTTATGTTTTGATATTTTTAGATTTGTGAGAACAAGGTTTTGGCTTGTATAATTAAGGAATGAAAGGCACAATCAGATCGATTCAGCCGTGAAGTCCTATTTTTGACAAAACTTTATGGCGCGGTCTCTTTTACGAGCGTGAAGAATTATTTCCTGTACCAATTTAAATTTGGTCTACAGATCTTTTAATCTCTTTATAAATATCCTGGCATCCACGCCGAATATTCCAAGAACGGTCCCAATAGATCCTGTTCAGAGGCGCCGGTGATAATCGTCACAGACCTGCGTCTAGGGCATAAACTATCGGAGTGACCTGGATTCGGTGTGTGCCAAGAATCCACCACAACGATCCGAGGGATTATAAGCATTAGCAAACTTCGTACAAGCCACAGTATCGCTTGGCCAAATGTAGTATTGTCAACGCACAAAATTTTAACGAGCGGTGTGTCTATCATCGTTTAGTCAAACTAATTTCCTTGATGTATCCGGATCGAAGGACCAAAAAGAAACTTGAGAAAGAGAAGTCGTTTTTATGTTTCGCCGCATTTTGTATTTACTACCGATGAATATGTTTTGACTAAATCCGTAATAGAGGACCAAAATATGAGTTGATCTGAAATATTTTGACACAACTCGAGGGAAGTTTTCTCTTTCATTCGTATTCCTTCATCTCATCTGCCTAGCTCTTTTAAAAGTACGTAACTAATTAATATGCTTGCTTTTTCCGGATCTACATGAACAACTTTAAAGATATATTTATAATACTTGTACATATTGCTCCAGTTTCAATATTCTTTTACAAAATAAGTGCCTTGGAGAAAAGCATGCAAGTTTCGTGTAACTTCAACAGCCAAATAAAAAAAAAACTAAAATCCAACCATACTTTCCGATCAACGGAAATTAAAGACAGCAGAAAAACCGGGAGCCGTGGAAACTAATCGTGAAGGGGCTCGCGTCTTGATTGGAGCACGTAGCAGCCAATAAGAACCGTTCAAAGTAAATTAATTAGAGAGCCGACTGATTGGCCGGCCGGACACCGGACACGGCACGTGTCCGGATGCGGACGTGAGCCGCCGCATCCGACGCTACTTTCGCGACAATACGGACGCGCGTGTCCGGGAATAAAAGGTGAAATGAAAAAGAAATGCTGATGACGTTTTGGGGTTTTTTTCTATGATGATGCTGTTGAAAATTTAATTCTGAGTGACGGTAGTTTTGCTTACTAATTTGGTGAGTGAGACGTGTTTCTAGTTTGTCAAACTGCATTCTGTTATTTTCTTTTGCAAAACGTATCAGTGGATGGATGTTTTGAAATCTGCATGACGTTTACAACAAAAACTTGAGAATTGTTTGGAGAAAAGTACTGGGAAACAAAACGACTGTGGTAGTTAATATTTTGGCGAGGCGTATATTTTCAAGTACTTACTAAGCTATAACTATTATTTTCTTTAAGCATGGGTAATTCCCAATATAGTAAAGCTGTCATTTAAATAAAAGGTACATTCTAGTAAAAGCTTGTACTGTTATTGTTTCTAGCCTCAGTCTATTTAGAATATCTAGACAATTCCCTAGCTCTCGCTTCCGTCACGACTCGCCTTTTGAATCGATCTTTATTTCATTGTATTGATAGAAATCGTCAGGATTGCCGCACATGATATCACGACCTCGACACTTTCTCCCTTCGAGACACAGATGGTTGATATAAACCCACTTTAGGTGTATTTCTTGGCTACTTACAAACGATACTGTTGAAAGAAAAACACTTTTAAGAGCTACTTCTTTCATAGTCTTGAGTCACTCCCTTCCAGAAGATCAACAATCAATAGTTTATTTGGTCTTCCACTATTCCTATCCGATGACTACCTCAGTTTGGCAACCTGTGGTGGACAGGACAAACTAAAAGACATTCATGCCCTAATGCTATTTTACTTTGCGGTTTCTGGGACATCTTTGTCTTGTTGAAGACTCCTGTCTTCTATTTAATTTTCATCAGCCTGATAGCCAAATTATTATGATAGGCTTCTACTTAGCTTCTCTATTCTATCTTCGAATTTTCTTCTACCTACATCGAAGCTGCTAAAGCTGTGCTAAAACCAAAAACTACTTGAATTAACTTATATAATTTATTAGTTAAAACATTGATAAATTGCCAACCAGCAAGTTGGTTCGCAGCAAAATAATCTATTTCCTTAAGATAATTTATAGCACTTTTACTTGAGATAGCAAGGCCCCCCCCTGGTCAGGCATGGGCTGTCCTAATTTGTTCCTTTGTAATGTATATCACGTGATATAGGGAGACAACCACAATTGATTTATCAGAGAAACTTTCAATTCGGTATTGCTTCGTAAAGTGCGACTTCTTACATCTAGAAACTTCGAAACTAGAAAAGAGGGAAATGGGGAGAGCACCTGACAGCACTAAATCTACAAATTCATGTTCATTTTCTCTAAATCTAGGAAAAACATAAATAATTATTTAAGATATTAAGTGACACCTAAATAATAATTACTCAAAGAATTTTAATCAACAAAAGTGAATATTATGTCAAAATTAAAACTGATTTCGAACAAACATTTACTTGCTTTCGTTTGGATACATTTACTTTCATATTTTCTTAAGCACTACAGCGCTGTTCTTATGAGAACCCTTTTTCCAAAACATTAAAGCCCCCGTGTCACGCGCACTATTAAGTCAAATATAGACATACGTTCCGGTACAGTTTCACTACATAAATCATGCAGCCCCTGCTCGACGCGACCGCTCTTTCTATAAATCAGACCAACCTAACCTGCATTGAAAAAACAATATTTGTTTGTTACAATCGTCTCCATAGTCCTAAGAACGAACCCTTTTTCTTAAACATTGAGACATCTTGTCACTTGCACCGTTTAGCCCAATACGTCCCAGTATTGGCATGCGACCACTATTTCTATAAATCAGACGCAGACTAACGTAATTCGCATTAAAAACGACATTATGTTTGTTATAATCGTCTACACAAGCCTTAAAAAACCATACGAGCCTTTTTCCAAAACATTCAAGTTCCCGTGTCATGCGCACTATTTATTTGGCAAAATACTGTCATACATTCGTCCCGTCTCACTACATACATTACACACTATCTCTGCCGATTATACTTACTTAAAAAACAACATTTGCTTACTACAATCATCACTTACCATTCCTCTAAGAAATACAAACCCTTTTTCCAAAACATTAGGCCCCCGTGTGACGTGCGCGTTTAGCCAAGTTCTGTCATACATACGTCGGAGTACAGTCACGCTACATAAATCACACAGCTCGTCCACTCGACGCGACCACTCTTTCTTTTGTCGTTCGCTAACGATCTCGGTAAATGGACGGTAAACTGTGCTTTCATGAGGCTTCTGTATGAATTGTGTTATAGTTTTTGTTATGAAATCTCTTGTAGTTAGGATTTAGTAAAGCTTTTTGTAGTCTATGTGGGTTTAAAAGATACCTATACAGTTTTTTTTCTTCCAGCATAGTTCAGGCAAGCTCAACATTTTTTTTTAGATTCGCGAACAATACTTCAAGCGGTGTTCTTTGTTCACATCGGAATTGTTTCATCCAGGTGAACAAAGGCGACTTTTCTTATTCGATCTTGTGGACTGTTATCACCTTTGATATTAAGTGATATCACCTAGGTGAACAAAGTAGAATAAATTTTAATCCAAAATACCAATGTGCGATCAAAAATACCAATGTGCAATCAAGACTAGTAAGAGCTTCAACTAGGACTAGAATTTTTTTTTTGAACGATAGAAATCTTGTAACATTCTGTCATTTCATAGTAAAGTCCCGTTTCTATGATGTCATGCTACGCGTGTAGGAACACTAGAGTTTTCTTTACCATTTTCTGGTCAAAACAAGCCTTGAATTCTAACAAAACAAAGCTATGTAAATTAATCTTTCAAACCCAACGCATAAATTCCCCATTATCAACACCTAACACGCAATAACGATCAATTTCACCTGAACTTTACGCCCCAATAACCGTTGAATTTTAAGCACCTAATACGCAGCACATATTAATACAATCTAGCGCTAAAAGTCTCCAAAACTGAACTTAGTAACAGCATTAAGTCGCACAGGGGTGCAAGGGTGCAGGGGTGGCAAATTGCCACACTCCAGATAACGACTTTATTAATTTGATTAATCCCGGCTCATAGACACATGGGCTTAAAATTTGCGAAGGTTGTGCACCCCTGGTTGATGAATGGAGGACAATCTTATAGAAGGACAAATTCGTCCAACACCTAACCAGAAGAGGCTAGATAAGCAGCTTGCGAGTTGTGATATAAAATTCAGGTATCAAGATTGGACCCGGGTACGTGTAAACATGTTGTGTGACTTGTTGAAGTGGCAATGGGCAGGCCACATCCCTGAACTAACTACCTGAACAGTAGAACTGAGAAACGATGGGTAGGAAAAGTTCTCAAGTGGCGACCACGGACCGGAAGACGCAGCGTAGGCAGGCCTCTCACTAGGTCGTGAGAGTCGCGGGCAACCGATATGGATGCAAGTGGTGAATTGTTATTCGGCGTGGCGGTCTAAGGGGGAGGCCTATGTTCAGCAGTGGACGTCTTCCGGCTAATGATGATGATCGAGAACACAATATAAACAAAACATGCAGACAAAAATACATTCCATTTTCTACCGGCAAAAGGTTACAGATAGTTATAGACAAAGTAATTTTCTATGAGAGACAGCTAGACTTTGATAGATAGGGACTTTGATTTGTTAAAGTGACATTGTTATGTTTTAACTTATTTTTTTCTTTCACTTCTTTTGAATTAACATTATTCCTGTGGTATTTAATTTTAAGAAAGCATTTAATAGTTTATGGATTTAATAAAATGATCCTTCTGAATTTCAGCATGGCGTGATGTAGACAATGTTAACGTAATAACTTCGTCATTGTGAGCTGAGTACCGACATACTTGTACCTGCAGGTAACATAGAGGGATTTTAACTTCGTTACCTACGTCTGGTTGTACCTGATTGTAGGTGTAGAGAATTTAGATAGATCGCCTATATGAATCAGAACGCTACGTCGAGAAAGGAGTATTTATGTAAAGTGGAAGGTTGCATGTGGAATTTGTAGGTTCTACCTATCCCCTGGGACGAAGGCATGATTCTATGGTTGTATACATGTACCTACATCTATATACATATAATAAAACTGTAGAAAAATAATTTTTGTACATTAAAAAAAAACTCAAAAAATATAGCCAGCGTGTTTAAGGACAACCAATAGAACTCATTTCTAGCATTTTTAGAATTTTTGTCTGTTTGTCTGTATGTCTGTTTGTATGTTTATTTGTTCGGGCATCACGTAAAATGTACGAAAGCTATGTAGATAACTTTAATACATAACGATTGACCGTAACTTGAAGTAACATTTAGTTTTTGTTTCATTGAAATCGGATCAGTATTTCGAAAGATATTTGAATTTAAAGTATTCCAGAAGTAAAATTACGGTCAGTTTACACCGAGACACGCAGCTCGCAGTTCAGTAGCGCGATCTAGCTTGGAATAGAAAAACAACATACCTATTCAAACATGGTGTGGACTGGAGTGGAGTGATTTGGAGTGGAGTGGAGTGGAGTGGAGTAGAGTAGAGTGGAATGGAATAAAATGGGATGGAATGGAAAGAAAGAAAAGGTTTTTATTTGACTCACACTAGAAAGGGATGGAATGGGATGGAAGCGGATGGAGTGGGATGGAGTGGGATGGAGTGGGATGGAGTGGGATGGAGTGGATGGAGTGGGATGGAGTAGGATGGAGTGGGATGGAGTGGGATGGAGTGGGATGGAGTAGGATGGAGTGGGATGGAGTGGGATGGAGTGGTATGGAGTAGGATGGAGAGGGATGGAGTAGGATGGAGTGGGATGGAGTGGGGTAGAGTGGGATGGAGTGGGTTGGAGTGAGATGGAGTGGGATGGAGTGGGATGGAGTGGGATGAAATGGGATGGAGTAGGATGGAGTGGGATGGAATGGTATGGAATGGGATGGAGAGGGATGGAGTGGGATGGAGTGGAATAGAGCGGGATGGAGTGGGATGGAGTGAGATGGAGTGGGATGGGGTGGGATGGAGTGGGATGGAGTGGGATGGAGTGGGATGTAGTGGGATGGAGTGGGATGGAGCGGGATGGAGTGGGATGGAAAGGGATGGAGTGGGATGGAGTGGTATGGAGTCGGTTGGAGTGGGATGGAGTGGGATGGAGTGGGATGTAGTGGGATGGAGTGGGATGGAGCGGGATGGAGTGGGATGGAAAGGGATGGAGTGGGATGGAGTGGTATGGAGTCGGTTGGAGTGGGATGGAGTGGGATGGAATGGGATGGAGTGGGATGGAGTGGGATGGAATGGGATGGAGTGGGATGGAGTGGGATAGAGTGGGATGGAATGGGATCGAGTGGGATGGAGTGGGATGGAGTGGTATGGAGTGGGATGGAGTGGTATGGAGTCGGATGGAGTGGGATGGAATGGGATGGAATGGGATGGAGTGGGATAGAGTGGGATGGAATGGGATCGAGTGGGATAGAGTGGGACGGAGTGGGATGGAGTGGTATGGAGTGGGATGGAATGGTATGGAGTCGGATGGAGTGGGATGGAGTGGGATGGAGTGGGATGGAATGGGATGGAATGAGATGGAATGGGTGCTCTAATCCAGTAGCAATTGAATAGTACTGCCCTTGAACGACAGAGGGCGTTTATTACAAACACGTCAAATATTCTTGAAAAATTTAATAAATTCTAAATATAGGGTTTATATGAAAACGATATGATTTATAAAAAACGTGGCGAGAATTAAGCGCTTCGCACAAAAAAATACATTGTTAAATTCCGACACCCACGCGAACGAAGTCGCGGGCACAGCTAGTCATGAATATAGTTGAAATTATTATTATTATTATTTATTGTCAGACAATTACATCCAAAATATCATTAATACAATACATTACATCACATCACAATACTATAAAAAATATCAAAATTAAAACAACGTCACACTTAAAATCTGATTTAAACAAAAAATTTCATCAAAATTAATAATTATAATAATTAACATCGAAATTAAAAATAAAGTCAAAAATGAAATAAAATCATAATCAGAATAAAATCAAAATTAAAATAAAATCAAATTAAATTAAAATAAAATCAAAATTAAAATAAAATCAAAATTAAAATAAAATCAAAATTAAAATAAAATTAAAATTAAAATAAAATCAAAATTAAAATAAAATTAATGAACATTTAGTATTTAACATTGTAATCAAAAGATTAATAGAAATCGGGAAACAATTACCTCCCCCACGCCTTAAATACTGGCGCATGAAGGGTCAGCCAATGCTTCATGAACGGCCCGTCCAACCTGCCGGCGACGACGGCGAGGAGACTGTTGCCGCTGCCCCTGACTCTGCGCGCTATTGAGGCTGCCCGCTTGCGCATAGTGGCATAAAAACAGTCTACGCGCACATTGGCAAACATCCCCGATGCGCTGCAAAAGCGAGGCAGCCGCAACAATGCCCTCAGCGCGTTGTTATATTGAACTCGGAGGGCACTGTAGGATTTCTGCGAGTATGACACCCACAGGCTGCTCGTATAAAATGCAGTACAGTAGGCTCGAAACAAGGTGACTTTTACTTCCTTGGAGCTACGAGCAAACCTGCGAGCTATCATGTTCGCCCTCGTCGACAGCGCCCTCCGTTCCCGTTCAATATCGGCGTCATCCTTCAAGTCAGACGTCACGATATGGCCTAAATATTTAAAGCATTGTACACGCTCCAAAGGTACGCCGCACAGTTTGACTGGAGGTACTTCCGTCAGACCTTTTGTCCCAGCTTGGAAGATCATAAGCACACTCTTCGCTACGTTATATTTTAGACCATGAGCCTGAGCGTACGTCTCGCATATGCTCATGAGCTCCCTGAGACCGCCTATAGACGCACTCAGCAGCACCATGTCGTCCGCATAGCTGATGTTATTAAAACAAACATCATCAACATGACAACCAACATGGCGGCTGCTGAGCGCTACCACAAGATCATCCATGTACAGATTGAAGAGCATGGGTGAGGTCAAACCTCCCTGCCTCACCCCACACTCCAACCTGTAAGAGTCCGATAGAACCCCCGCCCACCTTACATTATTGACCTGGTTCCCGTACCAGTGCTGGAAGATGTTCACTATTTCAGGTGCAATTTTACGATCACGTAGCTTTTTCCACAGCACTTCGTACGAAACCAAGTCAAAAGCCCTGGACAAATCAAGAAAACCGGCATATACGGCAGTCTTCCGGTCTGTGTAGTACTTGACAGCATGCTTCATACTCAGTATCGCACTCTCAGTAGACAACTTCGGTCTGAACCCAAACTGGTTGTCGTGTAGAGTTATGACTTTGTTTAAGTGAGAAGAAAGCATGCTGTCAAACACCTTCGCGATGACTGTAGCTAAGGAAATCGGCCTATAGTTCTTTTTATCCGAAATGTCACCAGTTTTATTTTTTAAAATTGGTACTACAACCGATCTCATCAGGTCTTCTGGCAGATAAGAATGTCTAAGGCAGAAATTAAATAACATCGCAAGGACACGTGACAGGTGGGGACCCGCATACTGAAGGTGCTCAATGCTGAGCCCGTCATGCCCAGGCGACTTACCCCTAGTCATGCCTTCAATTACGCTTGCCACCTGTGCTGCAGAAAAGTTAATGCTAGGCTTTAAGGCACATTCAGACTCAGCAATAGTCACCATCACACGCGGGCTATTATGAGACTTCACACAGAAATGGTTTTTAAACATATTTGCAATATCCACATCATCAGACACGCCATCGACGCTCACCGGCAGGCCAGCCCTAGGATTTTGTCTTTTTGTATCTTTCCAGAAGCTGCGAAAGTCTTTTGCTGCATGCTTCTCGGCAAGTATGTCCATTTGGATTTGGTCTTGGTGATTAAGACACCACCTCAACTTAGACTTGAAAGTCCTTCTGCTCTTACTCATTTCCTCAAACACCACACCGTATTTCGGTCTACCACACAAAACCCATTCTCCAAACCTTTGCCTGGCATACAAATGAGCCTCGCTAACGTGTCTGTTCCAGCCCACCACGCGCCGTCGCGACCCTTTGCCATTACGTTTCTCCCTGCTTACTATAGCGGCGTCCCCAAGAGCGCAAACAATATCACGGTACAGGCAATCAATAACTTTGCTATGAGTCGGATCGCTACACATGCAATCACAGCACTTGGACAACTCTGTTGGGAAGTCAATCTCTCGCAAGCGTCGGTGACATTCCTTTTTGTACAAACTAATTGCCTCTGGGCCTTTCTCCCCCCACACCACTTTATTTTCAAAAGGTAAGCCCCTGGTTAATTTAGTCCTTATTACATGCAGATTACATTCAATCAGTAAAGGGTAGTGATCCGACCACATAACATCATATTTAACATAAACATTGCTAACTGTTCTCGCAGAAGATTCAGTGCAAATACAATGGTCTAGCCATCGCCTTGCCCCGTTACAATCACTTATGAACGTATGAGTTTCCGAGCTCACACCCAGCCTGTTCACATCAATACAAATAAAATTATTTTCATCACAATAGCTCAGTAAGTCATTATAAAACAATTCCCCGGGATGTGCATTATAGTCACCTAAACAGTATACTGCTTCCGCATCACTATTCTCAATAATAGCACTCACTAAGCCTAAACAATGGGAGAATTCGGGTAGATTACTCACTGTATCTGTGGGCATGTACACACTCATCACAAGGAATGGACTTTCACTGGTATTAACACGTATTGCACACACTCGCGGGTTATCCGTCGGTATAACAAACACGTCGTTAAATACGCTCTTTCTCCATAATAAGGCCACTCCACCATATGGTCGCCCCACCAGCATTCCAGCCGTCACGTCAACTGCCGAAGTCCCCGTACCACTGAAGTCGCTATGAATGGTGCTAAGAAAAGGCAATTCATCAGGCAATAGCCAACATTCTTGAAGCGCTATTATATCGCAATCAGCGCATAAGTCTCGCACCCCCTCAATAGAACGCTTGATACTCCTACAGTTAAAGCTCGCAAATCGGCAAACATTTTTATCACTCATTAATGTCGTGTACAGGGCCGGATTTAAAGGATTTCTCCTTTGCACGTTTTTGGCTATATGAGTAGTGCACAAAACGTCGGAAAATAACATTCTCAGGCCAGATATTCTCGTCCAAAAATATAGGGACTTTTGATTCCGCTACGTAAAACTTGTATGCGTCATAATCAGTCTCCTTACGAGACGACAACTTTTCTAGTTTCACTAGCTCGTTGGTTTTCAATTTAATGTGATTTACAATATCCACTGTTACCGAATCTTTGTGCACATTTGTAATGAACAGCGGTACTTTCCTTTCAGCTGCTCTGAAACACCCCTGTGCATCCTTAGCGACTCCCGATTTTCCAGAAAAACGATATTTTTGCTTCACTTTACGATACGTTGCAACTTGCCATTCATTCTTATTAACATTCTTTTGGAGGTTTAAATCATGTTGTTTACTCGCTGGCTCGTCTTGCCTCGACTGTGACGTCACCGCCACAGCTGTTTGCACCGGGGAGCGAGTACGGCCCGCGGAACCGGTTCTCTTCGACGACGATGATTGTACTAGCGACTCACCGACACTGTTATTAATTGGCAAAGATTGTTTACTACTTATCTCAGCTGAGTTATTCATATTTTCGGCTGTACTCAAAACTTCCATTGGTGCTGGACTGCACAAAGTATGCTTAGACATTTCCAGACTCCTATAGGAAGAGTTACATAAGGACACGCCGCCTTCGCCACAGCCTCGTTTCAAATTCACACCGCGCTCCTTTTGAACATCCTCAAGCAACGATGCAAATTTTAAATCATACTGAAGGTCCGCTTTTACTTTTTCCAATTGTTCAACCGTCACACAGGTCGATCTGAGGTCCCGAACTTCTTCCTTGAGTAACGTGAGATCCTTTAGAAGTTTACTCACATCCAGGTGATCAAATGTGACCGGAGGTAGTTTCTCAAGTTGTCGTGCCACAAATATCGGAATTAAATCAGGATCCGTTGATTTAAATAGGCCAATTATATCTGCTAGGTCACGATGTTCCTTGCCTTTTTGCTTCCGTTGGATATTTCTTTTGTTCGTTGGAACAGATTCGAAAAGTAACGTTTTTGACATTTTGATGTCATCGTTACTAAAAGATGAAAAACATATTCGAATCAAACTCTCGTCATCAATCACCGATAACTTATTTTGTACGAACGATAACAGCTCGTCAATCACAATATTACATTGCGAACACTTAACTGTAGCGGACATTTCGCTACCACGGTAAACACACCGGTCACAACGAAACAAAGCGAAATGGCTCGTATGTAGGGGGTCTGGTTTGTAATGCCTTTGTTCCTTGACGGCACGGTTGGTGCTACGTGTCGCGGGTTCGAGTCCCTCACGGTAGAAATATTTGTATAATTTGCAAGTACATAGTTGTTCCAAATCTGGGTGTTTGTGTGTGTGTAAGTTTTTATGTTTGTAAACACACCCGCGAAACAGGAGAAATTCCTAATGTGGGGCAAAACTAAAAAAAAAAGAATGTGTATTCCTGAACGCGTACGAACTTAGTGTCTCTTAAGTTAGATTGAACAGGCTTCTCCTGGGTAAACTCACTTCGTCGTAGACCACCCCTGGGTGACAGAAACAAAGTCTACCTAGACTATAGTCAAGAGCAAAACCAATTAAAGAGAAAATTAGCATCCACCATTTTGCTATACGAGTTCGTGACGACTACACTGGCTAGTAAAAACCGCACTGCAAACACACCGCCAAATCAACCAGCAGGCTCTTCAAAACAAAAAAAAAAAAACTCTTCTGCTATCGATTTGGACAGTAATCTGTCGAATTTCCGTCCACCATTACTCACTGGGACACTGATTGACAAATGAGGTCCTGACACCACTGGATGCCGCCTCCTTGATGCCACTGTTTACGGATCCATGATTAATATCGAATCCAGCTGTTAAACGTGGATCTGTTTAGGGAATTGTGATAGGGGGCGCCTGTTGTGTTTATATGCAGTTCGGGGAATCGTGAAAACGTGTTATTGAATACTTGAAAGTAGCTTTTGAACTGTAATCTGAAACTGTAACCTACACATATGATAATTTTATTTTAATATCTACTATTACTGTTAGTCTGGGTCTTCCCACTACTGAAAAATAAAATACAAGAAACAAGAGAAAATCTTACTTATAGGTATATATTATATCTACCTACATGTGAAAGTCTGTTTGGATGGATGTTTGTTACTTTTTCCCGCAAAAACCACTAAACGGATTTGGATAAAATTTGGTACACAGACAGTTTATAATCTGGATTAACACAAAGCATAGTTTTTATCTCGATTTTATGTTCTCACGAGAAAATTTTCGAGTTGTAGAGGGTGAAGCCGCTGGGAATAGCTATATAGGAAAAGCATTTTTGATTCTTGAGATTAGCCTTTTTAGGTGTTACATCATCAAATGATGGACTCATTTCACCCTTCCTGGATGGAATGGAAGGGAAGATGATGTCAGACTCTTACTGACTAAAAATTCAGCCCTGTTCCCTCATTTGCCCTATAGAGTTCCAGGGTCATGGTTACCTTTGCAAGTGGTCCCGTTACAAGCGAAATAAATACCTAAGGCGCTTTCTGGTAAATGGAAAACGATACAAGAATACAATCTTTGAACGTTTTAACTTTAGTTTTATAACTAGTATAAACGGGAAATTCCGTGAGATCTAAATCACTGTATAATTACGTCAACTCGCCAGATCCATTCGTGGCGCCTGCTGAAGATCTTCCTCCTGGAAAGGAGCTGCCTTGGCTGACCTGGAAATCTATAAATAGACTTCGTAACCAGGTAGGCCGAAGCAAATAAAATCTGCTCAGGTGGAATTTCATTGATAACTCAGCTCTGGAGTGTAAGTGTGGTGCTGTTCCACAAACGATGAGGCACTTATTATCGTGCCCTGCCGACTGTTCGTTACAGGAGCTGATGGATTGTTCGGAGAGCGCTAAACTCGTGGCCCAATTCTGGGTTGAGTCAATTTAGATTGTCATCGACACGATAAGAAGAAGATTACGTCAACTTGAAATCGGAATTAACTCTCTCGTAAGTTTCCTACACCTACTTCAACGTGTAAGCCTTTAGGGCTATGTCAGAAACATGCATTACTATATCCCTTCATTTAGTAAACTATACAATATACCCTTATTTACGAGTAATACTTGTTGTACATAGCTCAGTACAGTCACGAGTTGTAAGTAACATGTAAATAATTAAGAAAATTCAAACGCAATTTACTCGTGAAATACTGGTTTCCACTTTGAATAAGAACTATTTCGTAATAGTATGGCTTCCAAAATAGAAGTCTAATGAAAAGGCAAAAGTTTAATCAATATACGATAGCAGAATATCGCTTTTGAATACTGCTTAGTGTATACATCACTATACATACTACTGCTCGTGACTGTACATGTGGCAAAGATGGGATGAAGACGAGACACTGTTCGTCTCAATTATCTTCATCCCTATTTAGTGTAATGGGGGATGAAATGGGAAGTACAACACTTAGCTAAGAAGCTCTCTTCAAACTTAGTTGAGGAAACTGCCCTTTACAAAATGGTTGTTATCATAATTGCATCTGTAAAACCAGTTTAGGAAAGCTGGTCAGTATGAAGAAAAGTTTGAAAAGAGTGTTTGAAAAGGCCTCTGGCTACGAATTTCTAATTAGGGTAGGTATGGTGAGGAAAAATTGAATCTTATAATTCCTTTTTTTATCTTGATGACACAGACTTTTAACTACACGAGCTATTAGTACTTAGATCCTGTACACACGGTGGTGCCGAATAGATTAACCGTTTTTAATTATCTCGAACTGAATAACGAACAGAGCCGAGCATGTAGTCAAATATCGTTGCTAACATATTCACGATCTTTCTACCAACGCTTTAGTCACTGTAGTAAAAAACTCGCCAGAACACTTGATAGAATGTTCGCTAAAACGCTCTCGTTTGTTTCTCTGTAATGTAAAATCCGCAAGATTACTTATTACAAGTGAATTTTCAAATTTATCAGCACCTTTAGAAAGGATATAAAGACACTGACTTCCAATTCAAATCTTACTTTCATGTATTGGCACATCAACAAGCTTACGAATAGATGATTACTTACTTCAAGAGAACCAACAAAACGATCACACGAGAACACAAACTCAATTAAAATCCTTTCTCGTCGCCATTTCCTCTCAACAATACCTAGACACTAAGTCTATCTACACTGAACAACAAAGAAAAATCAGCAGCTTGTAAATCACAGACTAATTTACACAAATAGTGCATGTAACGATGCAGCATCAGGATAAGTCTGGCTGGCTTCCAAACTAAGATGTATGGCTGTGGGTAATCGCCGGGGCACCCAGTTGGCCAGCATAGCGTTTAGTCACCCGCTAGGATTAGCCAGATTTATTGGTAACTGATTGGATTATTGATATTTAGGCTGTTTTCGGCGTCTTTCATGTTTTGGGAGTTTTGTTTGGTTGTGTGATCAGGTGGGTTGGCGTGGAGGTGTAAGAAAATATTTATTATTCACTATCAATAAACTATCGGTTCAGCTGAAATTACTCACATAAATTGAGTTAAGAATTTGATCGGTACTTTTGGCAATTATGAAGTCCAACAATTTATGGACTGATATTTTGATGACTTTTTCGCATTTTTATTTCGGGTCGTGGGGCTGTCAGCTGTAAAGAGGTAGCCCAGGAACGTAATGGGCCATTGAAGAAACACCGTGGATTTTAGTCGGTACGAGTCTGCAATCCATCCCGTCCCACCTTGCATCGAAGAGTCAGGTGCAATCATTAAATGAGTTGATGATTTTACTACCATAAAACAAAAAAAACTTATATTATGTATAATACGGATACTTCATACCTCGTCCCTATTTTCCCAGTTTTCCTTCTCAGATATAACTAAGACCAGGTCATCCACATCCATCACTAGTACAATGAGAACAGCTGAAAGGAACAGAAGCACCGGTAACAAGCTTTGTATAACTGCTGCGAACTGTTTTATTTGCTTGTACATATTATTTCACTTGCAAATGCCGACATTGTGGGAGCGGACGCATTGTGCCGTGTGTCGCCCTTGTGTGGAGCATCGCGGCCAAAAGGGCCCGAGATGCAGACTTTTTGTTAGCAAAGGAAGCTGTAATGATTACGAAACGACGATCAGATAATAATTTACAGAGAAACAATGCCATTTGCATGATTTTTCAACGATTTATCAGGTTCCTTCACCATTTGACATTTGTTGTTAGTTTTATTTTGGTGAACCTAACTTTTTTTTAGCGTGGTAAAATCATCAAATGAGTCCTCCCACCTAGGGCAGGGCGGGAGGGACTGTCAGACTTGCACTGACTAAAATCCACGGTGTCCTTCATTAGCCCTTTACGTTTCAGGTCACGGTAATGATATAAGTCCTGGTATCGTGGGTGCATTTACAAACATAGAAACTCACGTACAGAAAAACCCGATGTGACTATTTTAAAGTTTTTGATCATAGAAGACTTTAAAACACTTCAACGCTCATATAGCAAAGAACTATCAAGAATTCCCATCTACTAGTAGCAAAATAATATTTCCAGGCACATTGCATAATATGTACTTTACACTACAAAGTTTGTTTGAATACCCTCTTAAAAGTTGCTCACACGTTCTAAGATTTGCTCTAGTGAAACAACTTTCATGAAACTTTTAGAATATTATCGAGTTACTAGTTCTTCACACTTTATGTAAAGTTTGTCGGGAAGTTTTTGACGTACCGCGCTGCATATTGAAAGAGTCAATACAATCTTTAACGTTGTAAACTCCTGCTCGGAAAGAGATGAAAGCTTTGTCTATTTTTAAAATGGCTGTCATTTGTAGATCTTTGACAGTCGTAACTACTCGTATTATTCAGAAGCTCTAAAGTCTAACAACCATTTCCTAACTATATTGGGGGTCGGCTTCCAGTCAAACCAGATGCAGCTAAATATCAGTATTTTTCAACTGGGTAGCATACCATACCCCTGGGCAAGACTGCTTGTCAGACTTGTGGACATCACTACAGTAACGATTTAAAGTCAAAGATGTACAAAATGACAATTGGGAATAAAAAAATAGCTTTATACCTTTGCAATAAAAGCGAAAAATACGTAATCTGCCTCTTGTCGGTTTTACTTTTTAACCGACTTCAAAAAGAAGGAGGTGTGATCGACGGTATGTTTTTTTTTGTGTTTGTTACGTGATTACTCCGCCAATTGTGGACCGATTTTCAAAATTCTTTTTTTGTTCGAAAGGATATACTTCTGAAGTGTTCCCATTGTCACCATGTCAGGATCTGATGATTGGATCCTGGAGAAATCGAGGGCAACCCTCAAATTTTATGGGCCCGTTATTCGCAAATTTTATGAAGTAATTTAAGTATTTGCGTATGGTAATCATCATCTCATGTAGCTGGGCTGATGATGGAAGGTACAACTCCTCTAGTAAGGACTCGCCATCGACTGATTTAGTAATATGTTTGTGTTCGCATATCTCCGGAACTACAAGTCCGATTTAAGTAATTCTTTTTTTGTTTTTCTTGGTATCGTTCAACTTAGGGAATACTGCAAGTTTCATCAAAATCGGTTTTTGTTGGCGTTTACCCTTTTTTTATTTTAAAGGCGGTTATATATTTTTTAAAGTTTTTATGTTATGTACGGTTGTTTTGTTCTTGACTTTAGTCTAGGTGAGGGAAGAGATTATGGTTGTATGCGTTCGGGAACACTGACGCAGGCAGAGAGTTCCACTCCTTCACTGTTCGCATTATAAAAGACGTTTGGAAACGCTTAGTGCGAATTGGTGGATTACATTGCCCTGAACTTCGTCAAAAGTTGCAAAACATGATCAGCTGAGGCTGATTTAATGTCTACATGTGTGGTCACTTTTCTTAAAATAAAATAACATGAGAAAAAGGTCTAGTCTTTTTAATGAGTTGTCATTGTACAATGTATTTGTAGCTAAACACGCTCCTTGTCACGTCGCCATCTTCTGGGGTCCATCTACAGGCGTCCATGGACGGAGATGAATAAAACATGGCGCTATTGAACTACTCTTGTGGCGCAAGATGTAAGGTGGAGACAGAGTGCTGGTAGAAAAGCGAATTGAAGATTTCTGGCTTTTGTTGTAGCCGGTCTATTTTATGGAGAAGAGAGTTTCCCTGCAGGGGTCTGTTTCCTGATATCTACAATCTTGGAATGTTCAAAACAAGAAGAGTATACTTCTAGGCAAGCGTGATACACCGTCGAAAATATTCTCGCTTGCCATGGCGAGGTAGTGGTCAAATGGGAATCTATCGCTAAATTAAAAAGTTATAATATCGATGTTTCTCACTGAGCTTTCATGGTCAATAAAGTTATGTAATATTCCTTTTGCGTTTTGTATAAAGTTGAAGAAAAAGTGTTCACTCTGAGTTGAAACCGTTCAAATAACAAATAATCATTGTGAAAACAACAAGCAATGAAAACGACATGATTGACCCAGTGGCGGAGTGACTGGACTGCTAGGCTGTGTGTCGCGGCTTCGATTCCCGCACCGAGCTATTATAATTATTTGTTTGATCTAGAAGTAGTTGTAATGGGCGTTTGTGTATGTGGGTTTATATGTTTGTAAACGTACCCACGATACAGGAGAAATTCCCAGTGGGGCAGCGATTAAAAATTGACGCGGTGGGTCGAATCTATCGATTTTTGATTGTGAAAGAGTTTTTCTTTCCCCCAATTTTACAGTAAATGGTAGGTTATTTGCATCCTCATATAATAAAAGCAATACACCTGTATTTTATGAATATTAAGTTTATATAAAGCCAGGTAAAACAAAGGTTCAAGCAACACAATTCAGAATATTTTCACACCAGACCATATTACAAAATGTTTCATTACATTTAATTTACGGAAACTCGTAAACACAAAGTTATTGTTTCTGCTTATAACATTGTTTGTTGGTAATTACTTTCTCTCACGTGTTGTGAGTTATTGTCGCGATTGTGGGTGACGTCAACACACGTCGTAAAGTGTAACGTGTTTTGACGTCTATAGACGTTTCATTCGCGAAGAGGAAGCGAAAATGAGGGCTGTGTAAAAGTTTTTGCAGGGATTTGTGGGGTCATAAAAGGGTGCACTGATTTATATTCGACAAGCTGTTAAACGATTGTCTTCAACTACGTCTTCAGTGAAGATACGAACAGGAATGTCCTGGGAAGAAAAGTTTTTATTTATGTAAATACCTGTTGTATTTTATGAAAATTACTGGACAATTACAAAATCGATGATTTCTTTAAAATCTTAACTACAACATTGTTATGAAATAAATGACTTTTGACTTAATTATTAGGTACAATCCTCACTAAACTAACTCGTTCTACGAAAGTGAGTTTGCTTATCTGTTATGTTACGCTTTTACCCCTAAACGGCTGGACCGATTATTTATTTTTTTAGAATAAATAGGTTAAAGGCTAATGAGTAAGAGAAGAGGGCGAGCGAAGCCAAGGGCGAACAAGTAGATATCTGTAAATAATTATTATTTTTTCCTTGTAATCGCTCCCGCTACTTTACCCGCCCCGCTCATCAATGGCCCATGCAGGCATCAGTAAGGAATGCATTGATTTCTGCAGCAGTTCGCTGATTATCTGACAAATAAATATTACATGAGCACCAATGTGTGGCCTTTCAGAGTTTCAGACCTCATACAGGAATTTGTCATGGTTGAAGTTTATTTTTGCACTTTATTTTTAACATAGGTAGCTTTGAAAAAAGCTTAGTTTTAATATCTTGCTTGAAATGATTTTAAAATGCCAAGATACTCGTATCTATTATTTTCACTAACGTTATTTGGTTTTCATTTGATTTTTTAATGTTTTTGTCATTTTGACATTAAAGATTAAAGTGCATACTTAATCATTGAATTACGGATAGCTAAATTGTTTACAATTTTTATTTGGAAAATGGATTTCTACACGAATAACTCATCATAAACGGCATTACACCAAAAATTTTGCATTTACGGACAAACTCATGGTTAAAAATATGACAACCCTAGAATCAATTAATCAAAATCATAGCCAACAGTTTAATCACGTTGAAACTACTTCATATTTTCCCTCCATTATCAGCCTGTGAATATTGTCCCGACTTGCAGGTGGATTAAAATCCAATCACTGACGATATTGAGTCAATTATCATGCAAATAACACAATATGCACTTATACCACTAGTAAAATATCTCATAACAATGAAAAACAACAAATTTTCAACTCTATTACAGGCAGATTAAACAGATTTTCCAATGCAGGAATTACCGTAGATAAACTCAGACAAAAGTTTAAGTAAATTAAACTTTAAAGCTTTATGATAAGGTCGCTATATGATACGGTCATGATAAAAGATCATTATCAAGTACAACGGGGTACAGGCGCGCTTAATTTTTAAAATGTTAAACTGTTTATGTGGCGTTTATCTCGTAAAATGTTAAATCACGATTACGATTTTCACAATGTACAGTCGCGTGGTGAAGTGATTACTTTTTATTTTTATAACACGTTATAAATTTTAATTTTATGCGTTTTGCTCTTACTCCTAGGACTGGCGTTATAAAATAAAAGCTTGTCAAAATAATAATATGATATAATTTTGCGTTTTTTCCCCGTTTCTTGAATCAACAAATAGTAGTTTATGTAACTGGTACATAATGAGGGGTATTATACACGAGTGTGAGTTTAAAAAACGAGCGAAGCGAGTTTTTTAATAGTATCACACGAGTGGTATAATAC
This sequence comes from Agrotis clavis, assembly GCA_954870645.1. NCBI lineage: Eukaryota > Metazoa > Arthropoda > Insecta > Lepidoptera > Noctuidae > Agrotis > Agrotis clavis. The sequence goes on along the minus strand of OX940931.1, from coordinate 2,181,964 downwards.
CTAGTTATGTACAGTTTCATACACTACTTTATCTACTCTCATTGAATACGAACATATCAAATAAAAGATAAAAATGAATTAACACTAATATTCATCCACCGAAATACAAACGTCAAAATTCCAACATTCCCATTCAAAGCGCGCGCAGCCACAGATAAAAAATAAAATAGATGTATCTATGGTCAGTAGTCTGATATATAATGAAAAAAAATTAAATTATAACATTGTTTTGTTAGAGAAACAGTGTTATAATTTAATTTTTTAATTTCATTACGATACTCTATGGTATAAAGTATGTCATTATAAACTCGTTTTGAGTTTTGTATTTCGAATTTTACGATATGAGAGTAGATAAAAGTAATTTCATATTAAAGATCTAAATAGCTACAATTCAAATAGTACTCACTCACCTGTTACTTACTACAGTATTCAAAATGCAGAAGTTTGTGAAAATGAATGTTGCAAACTGTTGATATCATCCGGATACATTCTTAATAGTTTTGGCGTAGCATACAGATAGTTTATATTGTAGACAAATACATATACTCGTTATACCTTGCACGTAGAACTGATGGCCGATGCGGCCGTAAGGTTCTCGAATGGTGACCACGCACCGGCAAGCGCAGCGTAGGACGTCCACTAGGGTGTCCCGAAAATTTTTTTTTTAGATTTTCACAACGCAAGACGTCTCAAAAGTTGCGTAATTTATTGTAGATTACTGGAAAAATAATTAAAAAAATATCAAATTTTATCTTTAGGGCTCTACCGGTCTGCAAAGTTACGAAAAATTGACATTTTTATTGTGATATTTAGTTGTCCCCAATTTTGGCTATTGAACTACATAGTTTAAAAAACATTTTTTTTTAGATTAATTAGGTGTCATACATACACAAAAATCCTAGTTGCACCCTTAGAAACGGAAGGTTTTATAGTTTTTGACATGCAAACACCCTTCAGTTTCTACAAAGCGCGATGATTTTCTGCACTTGACCTGCGAATGTTTTTTTCGTATCTAATTACGGTTGTTCTTGTGTTTAATCGTTCTTAAATAATGAGTTCGAAGCGGATGAAACTGCTTGTGATTTATTGAGGCCTACAAAGAACTTGACGAACGACAGCTACCAACTATAAGGAACGTCATTAAATATGGTTTATTTTTTAAGAATGACCTAAAGTTAAATTAAAATAGAAAGAATCCATCCAATTTAGATGTGTTTTCGATTATTTCTGAAAAGATCAATACTATTTGGATTAAATCGTCGATTCCTATCGCACCTTACAGCTTTACTTAAATATTGTTAAGCCATCACAAAATTTACAACTGCTTGTCAACTACATTGTTCGGTTTCGTTCCTTTTCAAACTAAAGAAGTCTTTTAAGGACGGAGCCAAACATATTCTTCATATCTGAAGTTGATGTTGTTGAGGTTGATGTTGTACTCTCGAATTTCACTTGAAAATCTGAGCTCTGTTGTGAATTCTATCACTACAAGAAATGCTTATCAGAAAACCTTCTTGCCAGCACGCTTTATGATGACAGAGATCACATTCAGGAGCTGGTTTTTCGAAGAATACTAAAAGCTCGAGGAGCTAAAAGTAGCTGTAAACTCAGGATATTTAAACCATTAATAAAAAATAGAGATTACACCGAAACGAGTATGTGGCACAACTTTTAGGTGACAGCAACACTTGTTTTTAAACGTATTTATAACGAGGACCATCAAATCATGGTAAAAGTAAGGGCTTGTAAATAATTGACTTTTTCTGTCACACACAAGCTGTGGGAAGATGCGTTAAACCATAACAGAGGCCTCATAAAGTCTAACTGACGAAACTTTAACAGATAGTTACTTTAGAACGGATTTGAATGGAAGTGCTAAATTTTGACATTAAAATAATTTTGAATTTCACGTTTTGAATAATATATATAGCTTAAATTTCTTTTCTAATGCTTTGTTTTACTGATATAAATAATAAAATACCCTTTTTAACTGATTTTTATATTCTGTTAACCATACGGTTTCTGTCTGTAAAAATGAAAATTTACAAAACTTCAAGCTCCGGTAGAGCCCTAAAGATAATACTTAATTATAGTTTTTTTAGCATATTCGTAATCTATATAAAATTACGCAAGTTTTGATACCTCTTGCGATTGTGTAGCTTGAAAAAAAATTTTTTTCATACATCGACGGGACACCCTAACGTCCACCCACAAGGTGGACAGACGATCTTATGAAGACCAAAGGATCACGCTGGATGCAGGCCGCTTACAACCGGTTCTATTTGAAGTCTAAAGGGGAGGCCTATGTTCAGCAGTGGACGTCCTACGGCTGATGATGATGATGATGATGACATTTATACCTATAGGATACTTTTAATCTCTGTAAAACATACAATCCCTTGGTATAGTTTTCGAATTTCAGGCAGACAAAGCCGTGTACAAAAATAATAATAATATTTTAATTTATAGAAATCTGAATATTTACCTCCAATAAAATCATTCTACTAGTGAATCTAGGTCCATTGAATAAAGTAGAAAGTGTTCATTTGACGTTATCGTATCACGAACAAAAACTTTGTTCATTTGCCGGGTAACAAACATTTTTCAGGTTTTACTTCACGAATTGAGCGCCCGTGGGAAATATCGGCTGAACATTTTTAGGAAAAGCTTTTATTTATTTTTTAGAAAAGGTATTCTGTATTAAAAAAAAAATCTCTCTCGGGAAAAATATTCTATTTTATATATTTTTGCGTGGCAACGAAGCCGGGTTACAAAAATATTAAAAATAACTTTTGTTAATACATTCTGTTTGGAGTTAACACAATCCTTTTTAATCTATATGAGTAAATTTTCAGTAAAATATGGGAAAATACGATAGACTTCGTCGACCGATCGCTCGTCCATACTAAAAGAGAAAACGTTTTCGTACCCCTAAATGTTATCCTATCTCAATGATTTTTAAGAATGCTTCTGACACAGTAAAAAACTAGGTTTATAGGTTTTCTTTTTTTCAAAATTTATAATAGTTTGAAAGTTACAGGCGCCTAAGAGTTACTTTTGAAAAAAAGAAATATAAACCTAGTTTTTTACTGTGTCAGAAGCATTCTAAAAATCATTGAGATAGGATAACATTTAGGGGTAGGAAAACGTTTTCTCTTTTAGTATGGACGAAAGAAGCTTATTGGGGACCTATTACGAATGAGTTCTAACATAATTATTTCATTCGATTTTTTTTATTATATATAATTATGAGAAATTCCAAGTGTGCGGCAACACTAGGAATTTCTCCTGTGTCGTGAGTGCATTTTCAAACATAGAAACACACAAACACCCAAACCCGGAACAACTACTTTAAGGTCATTCAAATATTTGTTCCGAACGGGGATCAAACCCGTGACACGCTGTACAGCAGTCAATCGCTCAGCCCCTGCGCATGCGCACAGCCGGGACGAATTAATTAATTTATAAAAAATTAAAACTACTTATAATATAATTCCCTGTGCTAGTAAGGTAATCAAATAATTTTAAATGTACCTAAATTAGTAATTTAAAATGACATCTATATTCTAAGTATGTATTTGACTAGCATTAAAGATATTGTCAAACAGACAGGGCGAAGCGAATGCGATCCGGATCCTGTCATATAAAAAAGCGAAAGCGGTCCGATAGTCTACGTGACAGGCTCCAAACAATTCCATACATTACAAACAAAAACGCTTCGGCACGCTTTTCAGTTTGACAAAGGCATTAAAGTCAGTCTAACTACATAAAATATCTTAATTTACGTCACCGACGGTACTCAAAGACCAGTCGTCTTAATAACAGTCGGTTTAATATCAACACCTCGATATTATTTTGAACACCGTTTCATTCCTACTGAGCAGCCACAGTGTGGTGTAATGCCGTAGGAAAAGTTCTAACAATATGACAGGTAAGATGATACTAATCAGCTATTTATTTGGTAACTGTATAGATTAGGAAAACCTGTTTATATTGTAAACATCAAGTTGGTTGGTAACAGTTTTTGTACAATCAGATAGTAATTAGATATTCACTACAACTATAATAAACACGTTGCCCCACACGAGGAATTTCTTCTATGTCGTGGGTACCCCAGACCCGGAACAACTTTATGTAGGTCATATAAATTCAGTCACTGGAAGTGAAAGCGGTATACATAAAAGTTAACATAAAAAAAACGACGGAGTGATCAACGCAACTGTTAAAATCATCAAATTGTTTATACATTTCCGCGACCCCAGCAGATAAGTAGTACCCCTGAAACGTAGGTATTTTAGAATTGAACTTGACTTGACAATTCCGAGGTACATGTTGAGCTTCTGTGCTTTTTTTATACTGTGGCTAAAGTTTCCACCGGAATTCGTAATAGCACCTTATTATATTGGAAAGTGTGAGAGAAATAATGATCTCAATCGACCGTGCCCACTCAACTTAACATTAAAGCTTAATACACGTTTTTATACCTACCACAAACAAACACTAAAATATCGTTATAATCGTTGTTGTGTTTATCGAGAATCGATGCGTAATTGTCCACTCGTAAGGTAATCGAGTGGGAATCGATTCTTGGATGTGGAAAAGACAGGATATGTAACGAAGAACCTTTTTTGTATGTAATTAGTTTAGTTTGAATTGTTCATGGAAATAATTACTCTTACGTATAAACTCTCTCTAATTAGATAGTCTAAGTAAGTATTCATTCTACGAATTTGGTAGTCGATCTTCGCTTCTAATTATGTTGGTTTTATTGTAACCATTTAAGATATCAGTTACCTACAGGATAATTATCAAGCCAGCCAGTAAAATTCCTATCTCTATAATGACTGTTCTTCTTCGTAATGGAGCAATTTTAATAAATAACCGTGAAGTCATAGCAACAGCCATCATCAATATTAATTTTAGTTGATACAGATGACACCGTAATGACGTAAATACTGATTCACTGTTTTCTTCAATCGTCATCTCATCAAAAACACACAAATAAGCTATTAAATTATTTCAACAAACGTCACAATTTCCACAAAATTCACACACTCATTAAATTCGTCATCGTGCGTTTTCGTTTATTAATAAAAATATGGCGTTGAAAATATACGAATTCTGTCGAAATCGTGTGTGCGATTCGCATTAAAATAATTAAGCTCTTTGATCGGGGTCCGTCGACTAAGAGAATTTAATATGCAACCTCCTCACATCAAAGGGGAGGCCCAAACAGAAATTAACTACGCGATGGTATTTGAGTGATGAGCGACGAGCGTGACTCATGTGCTAAGTGTTGAGATGACTTCAAACGAGACAGAAAGGCGGGATTCAAACAATTCCATACATTACAAATAAAAACGCTTTGGATCGCATTCGCTTCGCCTGTCTGTTTGACAATAGCTTTAATGATTCGTAATTATTTGTCATCTGGTATCATGTAACAAATCAGATTTCACCATATTATTTTGAAATTGTCACGGAAAGATTTTTACCTAACAAGTTTTTTGATTTATTGTAAACTAAACAGGAGAAAAAAACAGAAACTTACTGCTTCTGTTGTTGTATTGACTCTTCTGTTGGTTTTCGCGCTATTCACTCTCTTCTTTCACAAAATTATTAAAAAATTGAAAGACTAATACTGGTGGCCTAGCATGACGTCTTAAAGCGAGAGAAATACCAGTGTGGGAATAAGATGGCGCTAGACAGCTTGTATATCTCTCTCTCTTTACCACACGGCAATTACTATCTTTTTAAGACGTCGTGGTGAGCCACCAGAAACTTTTCATCCCCGCTGTCAGTTCCCAACTTGCACCACACACACACAGACAGCGCAAATATCATTACATTCATATCCGCATTTCCGATTCCTTGGAACCATGTTTTATACAGTTCAACGATTTTGAATTCCCTTTCAAAAATATTATGTTTTGGTGTCATTCCAATAGCTTTGGAAACGAGCATGAAAAATAAATAGTCTGTTTTTGAACGATTATTTGGAGATGTCGTAATTATGCTTCTGTTTACAATTGTGGCGTGTGTTTGTTTGTAATTTCGTTTAATTGTACAGTAGATTACAGTAAAAAAACAAACATTACATATCGAATATCGATTCATTTATTATGTTTGCGTAAGTGTTTCGAGTTCACATTTCTTTAGCTGTTTAGAACTACACGCTTTAATGCTATTAAAAATCGCTCACAAAGCGTTTCGTGTTTTTAGAAAGAATTTCAGGATTTACGCTGAAATAATGATACTTTGGATGAGGGTCCTAAGTAAAATAAATAATCCAATAATTAAATGTGACCTTTTCTGAATCCGAAATTATGGAGAAAAGGTCAATAAAATCAAAATCCATTTTGATGTTATGGTAGGTGGTGCCCACCCAGGGCAGGACGGGAGGGACTGTCAGACTAGTATTAACTAAAATCCACGGTGTCCTTCAATAACCCTTTACCTTTCCCACGGTTACCTGGTGAGACAGTCCCGTGACAAATATTACAGCATATCATATCATATCTCTTCTAGAGATCTGGATTGAGTACTACGGGTTCCTTCCGGTGGTCCTCTTGATTCTGTCTGGTCATCTTCACTTTGGTCTTTCCCTCTTTCTCGTTCCTTGTAGACCCAAGGTATCATGGCTGGGTGCTAACTCACAAATCACCCCGTTTCTCTTCTAACTGTGCGATTTTCCCGGAACACCCCAACTACCCTGGGGCTCCCTCCGTATTTTTACAAACTACCCTCACTGTCACTACAAACTAGTCGGTATTAAAAACCATCGGGGTCGGGCAAACATGGTGACTTCAAGTCAATAGAGACTGGAAGTCACCATGTTTGCCCGACATGGACTCAAGTTTTTGGCTTGCAACTTGAACCTTATGTAAAAGAGAATAAAGGTCACTGTGATGAAGACGTGGATTATAATGAAAGACTGTAGTTGTTGATTAAAAGTTGTGATATCTGACGTATGTTGTTTGTCAACGAATATTGAGTGTTCAATATTGATATTGTATTGGACCTGAATAAATAAGAGGTTTTATTTTTGGACAAATCTGATCAGAAAAAAAAGCATTCTCCATTTACGAGTATTTATGTTTAATTTATTTAAAAAAAACGCACCGTCAAGCGCAGCGTGAGAGGTCTACGAGGACAGACGAACTGATGAAAATCATAAGATCACGCTGGATGCAAGCCGATTTATGGATGCAACCAGTCCTATTGGAAATCTATGGGGGAGCCCTGTGTTCATTTCTTTAGCCAACCTCTTATACTTCTTTATTATATTTCTTACACTTTCTTGAATCAGATTTAACCGCTTCAAAAAACTTCGTATTTACTTTAAATTCCGACAGTACATTTACAGCTTCAAAAAATCCTCTTTTCTTTGGGAAATCAAAACGTAACGAGATTAAGGTGCTCACTGTTAGGAAATCGAGTCACGGCTTCGTTAGGCCGTGTGTACATAGGCTGCAGACAGGCACGACGTAAATTATGTGTGTTTTACTACTGTGTGCTCCGGGGTTAAGTCTACAGGGGATTTGGAAATCGAGTATTGGAAGGGTGTAGTTTATTAATACATCAATTGACATGAAAGAAGATTCCTTCTATAGTAATTTACTGTAATTCTAAGAAGGCCAGCAGCTCGATCACAAGCAATTAGGTCTCTAACCTCAAGTTTATTGGTGAAGTGCTTCAGAAAGTTCGGATGTGTATTATAGTACCCGGAATCGACGTGCTCTTGTATGACCAGAGACCTTATCACGAATTTTCACGTTTTTGTGACGTACAGTAAACGGGGACTTTGATACATCTATACAAATCAAAAAAATTTGAGTGTCTGTTTGTAATATTGAAATAACCGTTTTTTGCTACATGCATACGAATATGTACCTATACGGTACATACACCAAAATAACGTTTGATACAACTTTTGTCTATCTGTCTGGCTGTTTGCAATGGCTAATCTCTGAAATGGCTGGGCCGATATTGGCGGGACTTCTATTGGCAGGTAGCGGATGTAATAAGGAGTAACTTAGACTTTTATTTTCGAAAAAAACTTTAATTTCTATAAAAAATACAGTGTTGAGTTCCGACATCCACGCGAAAGAAGTCCCGGGCATAGCTAGTTTGATGAATAAAATTAGTTCCTTGTTCGTACACTAGAGGCGCTGTAAAATACTTTAGAATTCATGCTATGGCCTCAGACGTATGAATGTGGATGAGGCGAAAGGAGAATGAAAGGATTGTAACAGGTAGCGATCTGTGGCTTCTGACAGACTACTCCCGGGAAAAAAATGATTATTTACGTTGGAACCATTTGGGAAGACTCCCAAAACACCTGGATCCTTCAGTTGCTAAATTAATGCACAATAACGAAATTAATAAAAGAAAAAAAAACCTTATATAGAAAAACCTTTCGCCGATTCTAGACCAATTCAATCAAACAGTTTAATGCTCACATAAATGTTTCAATCTAAGTCTACAAGCTTACGAAGCTAACTTGAACTCGCAGTCGATTGTTCCCGCGAGCCATAATCATGGGCACATAACACAATCTATGTAATGGCGGTTATTACGATAATAAGCCATTCGAGAGAACAAGGATAGGCGAGAGGTAATTACTAATTACTATTAAGTTATAACGTAACGGATTGTAAGAGAAATAATAGGTAGTTTAAAGTTGAAGACTAGACTTGTTTTCCGCGGTCGCGAGACTCCGGGATCGCGGAACTGTCTCATCAGGTCACTACGACCCTGGAACGTAAAGGGCTATGAAGGATAACCGTGGAATTTAGTCTGTGCAAGTCTAACAGGGGTGGGAGGTCATGAATTCGTGGACAGATAGATTAGCTATCTACACAACCCCAAAAGTAAGAATAGGTATATATAGCTTTTTGTTTTTTGATGGTAAAATTATTAAATTATGTCAGACTCTTAATGACTATCCACCCTGTTCTTTCAGTTGCCCATTACGTTCCAGGGTCACGGTTACTTTTCCTAACGGTTCCGCGACCCCAGGTAACCAGCCTCAATACCGGCCCAAAAATACAGTCAATATCATCCTTCAATCTTTATCGCAATCGCCATGTAGATCAGTGAACTACATTAGTTATTGGTCAAGGAAGCTGCGCATGAGTTGTCGATGTATCACTCGTAGGGCTGGAGGTGTAGGCGATGTAGACGATTGTCAGTGTAACGCGATAGGGCCGTGTATCGCTTGTAGAGCGGACACCGTTACTATTCGGAGCGTGGCGTCTGAGACGTGGTGCAGCACTAGTGTGGGGTGTCAGTAATAGCGAGAGGCAAGATGATTTGTTTTGAAATGATGGACGGAGAAGTAAAGAAAAGGTAAACGAAAAATCTCTGCAGTAGAGCCGCAGACAAGAGTGAAGAGCTGATAGTTTGTATTATATTTGTGTTACCTCTTCTAAATCTAGCTATGAAGGAAATTGTAAAGTTTGCAATAAAGTTCATGTTGACAAATCAAAAACTTAAAAAAAAATATTAACCGCCTTCAAAAACAACCACAAAAAAGGGTAAAATAACCTACAAAATACTCGTAACTTTTCTTTCGGAAGTCAGTGGCAAGTTTTTTATTTTACTCTTTTTAGTTTTAATTTTCAACCCAAATTTTTGTCAAATACATCATTTTCTTACATGTGCACTAGAATTTTGTAATCCGTGGCACCTGTATTAACATCGCTCATGTACACATGCTAATAAAATTCCCTATCTCAAAAACTGCTGAACAGATTTTGATGAAACTTGCAGTATTCCCGAAAATGAACGATCCCTAGTACAACAAAAAAAGAATTTTGAAAATCGGTCCACAATTGGCGGAGTAATCGCGTAACAAACACGCAAAAAAGTAATGTCATCCAAGTAGCCGAAATCAATAAAAATGCTCACAAAATAAAAAGTACTGAACCAAATTGGATGAAATTTTAATCGGACCACACTGCAAGTATACTGCATCGAACAAAAAAAGAATCACACTAATCGGATTAGAAACCTCGGAGCAATCAATGTACATACATAAAAAAAAAAAAACATACCGACCGAATTGAGAACCTCCTCCTTTTTTTGAAATCGGTTAAAAAGTATAATCAGATGAATTCCGAATTTAGAATTCTGTTAAAACCCTTCTTTGTAAAAACCTTGAAAGTCACTACATAAATGGAGTCATAGTCAAGTCAATGACTTTGATGTGTTATCCCCCGCTAATAACTGTCACTTGCACCCCACCCGACTTGCACTAGTGTTTATTTGTCGGTGCAGCGCGTGGGCAAGGTGCTAACGTACAGTCGCGCGCGCAAGTGCTAAGGTATAGTCGACTACTAAAGTGTTAATGCGATAATTTCATTATGCAGCGCGCTGATTACGGCGGTAATCGACGTTTGATGCTATCGCAGTTGCGTTGTAGTTTTGTTAGTTACGAGCTTTGAGGATAAAGTGGTTTAGAATTTTGAGGTGGATTATTATTTAGGTATCGGGATATCAATAACTCCGTGTTACAGAGAGGAGGCCTGTGTCCCAGCAGTGGGAACATTATGACGATCGGGACAAAGGACGGGGTAAAGTTTGATTGACTTTTTCATGTTTGCTCATATTTATTCAGTTTTTTTTTATATTGTGTAATGGGCGATGGGTATGGCGAGACGTCTGTATGTTTGCATGGAGCTTGCATGTTTGAAGGGATGCCTATGCCTAGAAGTGAGACAGGCTATAAAAGAAATGGGCCAGCTCTTGATACAGTTTTTTGTGACCAAAGCCAGATTCATGGTGTAAAAATTAGATAACTCGTTTTGCGTAAATATTTACTACAACAACATTATTGACATAAATACATCACCAAGATTCATTAATTTCCTCTAAGACAAAAACAGAATACCTGTGACTGTGCGCGACTGTCAGCGCGCGCGCAGGTGAACGCGCGACTTAACGAGCTCGTAAAGTACAGGCGCGCGGGAAAGCTTTAAATAGATTTAGTGCTCGTCTGTGACTTACTTGTGTTCGATGCACGGGAAATGCATCTGGATCTTATGTTACATGGAGTTTCGTCTGGAAATTGTAGACACGAAGAAAATAATACGAAGGTTCTTCTTTAAGGTTGGAAATTAACTGCCTCCTTTGTTTAGAGGTCGTAAGTGCGACTGCTAAACATGACGTCCTGGGTTCAATTCCCGAGTAAGAGTTAGTTTCTTATTTCAATATAAATTCCTCAGTAGCGTTCACGGGGCAGTAATGGCAAGGCAAATTATACGGTGAAATGAAAGTAATCTAATAAGTAAACGCTCTGCCTGAAATGGCCGGAATTCTTAAAAGGTGATGTTGTGTTATGAACTGTTAAAGCGCACACGATAAATCTTCGATTGCTTCGAGAGGCTTTATTATAGCCCCTAACCAATAATGAAAAATAAAGATATCCAATAATGACAACTATTAAAACTCAAAACTGAATTAAGTTTGAGCAACATTGAAAGTCCCTTCATCGACACTAATGTTTGTTTCAGCTCATATTTCAGAATTAACACCTAAAACAAATGTAAAAGATAAAATCAGTATGCAAACCGAGACTGACAGCTTAACTATCTTGCTGTAACGATAATTTAGTTTTATGTTATTAGCTGCTAAATAAACTAATCTGTTTCAAGTGGTTAGAACATTAACCAGCGTTCAAAACAAACCGTTCACTTTAAACACCGCACCGTTGCAATATAATTAGTAACACAAAGGCATTCATTAAGGTCTCATCATACTAAAACTCAACAAAATCGGAAAATACCGCATTCTAGTTCTGTTATAGAGGTAACGGGATGGACCTCACACATTCTACTCGTGTCTATGGGGTTGTATCTAAATAATAGCAGCTGTATTGAAAAAAACGTTTCCCTACTCAAGGATTTTTTTGTGTAGTGGGTACGTTATGGAACATTGAAACTCACATACAAAACACCAGAAAAATTAGTAGGTCATATAAATATTATTTTCATGCGGGTTTCTGAAAATTGCAGCGCAAAAGTCAATGGTCAGCCCCGTGCTGTCAAATCTAAATTACAGTTAGCAGCGCTAGTCGAGGTCAATCAGTGGATAGGTGACCAGTCATAATAATTTCAACTCCATGCGTTGGAAACCATATTAAGCCTGGCCGCATACATCAGTTTTCCTGGAATCCTGATACGTTTTCTATCCGTACACAGTGAATTCATACAAATGTGTGTGCATGTCACACACATTTGTATAACTTCCCGTACAAATTTCGAAAAACGGATCAGGATTCCTGATCAGGAAAACTGATGTATGCGGCCAGGCTAAACCGTAGGTCCCAGCAGTCTCAGCTGTTATTCTGTGACACTCGTTACTGGTTGTCAAAAGTCTGACAACCAGTCTTACCAAGAGGTACCATGGAGGTAGCATATTTATTTCGTTTCTGGGTTGTGGAGATATGCAATGTTAGATAGGCAATCGTTTCTTCTGAGATACTCCTATCCATCAACATCCATCCGATTATTCTGGAAGTCAATCTTATCATAGGAAAAAAGGCTGTGCAAAAATTGATGACGATGGGGTACCGACACGGGATGGGAACAGAAACGGGACGGTTGCGTCGTAAACACATTCATGACGCCGTAAAATGTTTTCAATTTATCTAGCTTGTCGATGGGAAAAGATTGTGAGTTTTATTGTTCGTATCAAAATTGAAGACGAATTGAGCAGGCGTGGGAACTTCGTTGAACAGATGCTGTGATGCAGATATGGATGAAAACTCAAGAAGTATAAAAGTTTGTAATATTTTTATACTAGGTATTCCTCGTGGTTTCACTCAGATTGCTCAGCTCCAGATGTAGCTTAATGTTGATAAAAGGACTACGAAACTAAAAAAAAAAAAAAAACAAGCCGGCCTCGGGTAGATTCGCGTGGAAGCGCGCTCAACTAAACGAACAAGCAAACTTGTTCAGCTTTATATTCTTAGTAATGATATAGATTATCGAAGATTAATAAAATGATTTTCTATCTATCCACTTTTGCTTGGAAAACTAGATCGCATATTCATTAACCTGATTTTCTTACAGAAGACGTCATGAAAAACAATTGATTTAGCTAGGTCTATTTATATCTATCTTCTATTAATAATATTTTTCATGGAATTATGTTTTCGAACTTCTTCAGCATCTATTATTTTTGCTAGGTTGTGACTTAATTTATCTGAAACGATTCATTTTATTTCAATACCCAATTTCAAGCTAACATAACATTGATTTGAATACAATTGATATTCCATTTGGCCGGCGTACTGTTATCAATCACTGTGGTTGCGGCGTACCGATACGCGCGTACTGGCGTATCAGCGTATCGGCGTGCCATCGTATTTAATGCTCAAATTGTTTCAATTGATTGCGCTGAGCTGATTCGGCTTTTCGTGGTCGATCGATCTTTCTGATCGATAGGGTTGCCGCGAATTATTCCCGCTGGATCCCACTTTTGAATCCCACTTGAATATTTTTCCCATTGGATCCCAAAAAAATTAAAAGTAATTCCCGTTGAATCCCATAACAAAAGAAAAACGTTTTATACCCGTTGAATCCCAAAAACAATTCCCGTTGGATCCCACATGCTTTAAAAAATCTGAATGCGAGTACTTTCAACGACAAAATTGCTATCATAAATTGCGGTTTCGCCCGCGTCGTGTTAGGTGTATGGCCCTATGGTCCAGTCTCGCATCAGTTCCCTTGAGGAAAGCGTGAAACACGACGCGCCATGACTTGGACCTGTCCTTGGTCGGACGGCTCCCGGACTCCTCGACCAGAAGCGGCTGGAATATGACTCGCGATTTCCGACGCCCTCGGGCGTCATCAGCGGTGGCTGGGGCGAGAGTAGACGATGTCCAATAAAAAACACATCCATATTGAGCGCAACATGACAAGTGTCAGTCAGTGTCGAATTAAAATCAGTGTTGTCACTATCACAAAAAAAAAAAATATAACATTATATATATCGATTTATCGATTACATAACAAATTGCAGGTTTTTTATTTTTTAGATCTCGTTTCTGTGAAAAATAAACTACCTAAAAGTTTTAAGGGGCCCATATCTTAGAGCGCAGCAGGCATTTAGAGTGATTCCCCCCCCCCCCCCTCTCACGTGGCATCACAGCGCTTTTCAATGATCTTCGCTGACCCCGTTGAAAAACGTACCACCTTGAGCTTATGCTAGCCTAGTACTTTGGCAGGCCTTTTAGAGTTACCTTACCCCCGCGCTGCGTGTCACGTGGCACCAGACTGCAAAACATACCACCTTGATCTTATACTAGCCTAGTACTTTTGCTGGTTAGTGACATTCTATCAGTTTTTAAGTAAAGACTGAAACAAATTCTCAGAATGTGTCTCTGCCATCTTTATACACACTGGTGACCGGTCTATGAAAAGCCTATGGTGGCCGGATCTTGTGGAACTTTTTTTGGTAAAATTCATAAATTAGTTACTCAGAGTACATCAGTAAAATAACGATAACAGTTTTCTTCTGATTGTACACATGTTGTCAAAAAGTGGGATTCAACGGGAATTAAAAATGGGATTCATCGGAACTACCTAAAAAATGGGATCCAAAAGTGGGATCCAACGGGAATAATTCGTTGCCGCGAGGTTTTAAAAAAGTTTACGTAGGTAGGTATTCCATTAAACGTATTAAATAAAATCAGCTTTTGCCCGCGACTTCACTAGATGAATCCCTCTTTAGCCTAAATCTGTCTCCAGTGTCGTATTTATATCTTTATCAAAATTCATCAAAATAGAAGCCGCAATTGAGGCGCGGAAACGTTACAAACAAATAAACATTAGTTAGTATTAGAATAGTACCACCTAATTACTTACAAATTAAATTATTGACAGGTAACATACACTGTAATATGATCTTAACCATCAAATCTTGAAGCATTAATTAAGTATGTACATAAGTGCCTTGGATAACTGGACAAAAATTAGGAAAGGATTAAAAAAGTCATTCCATAAAACAATTTAATTAGTACGTTTTGTACGAAAATTAGTTAAATTGAACGATATCTTCGCGTCTCGGTTATAAATATGGCAAATTATAACAATAAATTAAGCTAAGTAGGTTTTCTGCTATTGCAACTTTCTACGTCAATCCTTTTCTTAATCAATAGATCGGAAACATGATTGAACTTTGATAGACGCTAATTATTTGAATCTTGTCCGTAAGTGCCTGTAAAAAATAAAAATACTTGTCGATGTAACTTTCTCTTCCAATGCAAACATCAATAATTTACAGACCAATTTTATAAATGATTTATATTTACTAGCGGATGTTGTAAGTGCTTGGAAATTAGCGGCTATAACTTTAAATTAATTGGGTTTTGTAACAGTTTTTTGTAATTATTTGACTTTTAGCGACTTCAATTCAACCTGTGCCACTGCGTATGTGGCAAACGTAAAATTAATCGGGTAACCATAAATTCACAATTTTTTTTTATCATTTCTTTTTTCTTTTTTATTGCAGAAAACTTGGAAAACAATGACATACACTTGCATCAAAATCCACTTTTTTAATAAGTTCAACAAGACTCGAACCTGTCCTTCTGGATTAAGTAGGTACTCCAGAACACTTTACATAAGTACTAGGCAATCGCATAAATCATCATCATCATCATCAGCCGGAAGACGTCTACTGCTGAACATAGGCCTCCCCCTTAGCCCCTTCGTACACAAGGCGACGCAAGTCTCCGATACCTTACGACATTGGTAGCCATTGACGCGTGCCTGCATACGAACCTCAATGAATATGTAGTGCGATAGTCGCTTGGATACCGAAGTCGTAAGGTATCGGAGACTTGCGTCGCCTTGTGTACAAAGGGCCTTAGACCGCCACGCCGAACGACAATAATTCATAAATAATAATAATTAATGAATGCTACTGTACTCAAATTATCAAATCGCATTTATAAAATATACGGAACACAAAAAACTCGAAACTAACTGTCAAATCCATTTAATTGTGCATCCCGTGTATCAATAAGCTAACGAGGTGTAACTAATATCATTAGATGTTTATATTAGAACCGATTACCCGCTATAAAACTGGTATCCTTCACAATACAGCCGTAATAGAGACACGAGCATCTAGACGTTTTGACAAATGACCGACAGCGCGGAGGTCAATGGTGAAAGTGTCGGAATTCCCAGTTGAACTGCAACTTCTGAGAAAGGGACGGATAGGTAGGTGTATGGTGATGTTAGAAAGAGATGGAAGATGGGAAGGCTTTAATGCATTTTATTATCTGTTTGATTATTATCGTAGTTGAATGAAAGGCATTGTTTTTTTTTTTTGTTAAATGCATATTTTGATGGTACTCTCGTATGAGTACAATGCCTGGGGCAACGTTCAAATGTACATACATACATTTTAAATTACTTGAGCAATCATTTGGAAAATAGAAAGTTAGTATCTAGTTAAAGACTACTTCTACTTGAATAAAGTCTAGATGGGACTTTCTAATTACTAATACGGCCTTATTGTATGTCCTAAGTTGATATAATTAATTACACTAACAAAGTTTGAAAGTAGCTTAACAAACGGCTGTTTTAAATAAAACTGTCTTACCACAAGAAAGACAAACCTCTGTTAAATACTTGTCTAAAAAACTGTCAACGTCAAGACGACATTTCACGTTGATTTATGGGTCGTTTTGCAGTTAAACTTTTTTATAGACAAGCGTTCAACAGATGATCTTTTTGTGGTAAGGCTATAATTCATTAGCAATAGTCAAAATTACATTGTTCTAACTGTTAGATTGTTTATACCAAAAACTTCTGTACAGAACAATAGATATGTATCATGGATTCAAGTCCCACGATATTAGCGGTTAATAGTTATTTTCCGAATCCTTGATAATAACAGAAACAATAGTAAATGAAACCGAATTATTTTACAAACTTCGAATATCCGAATATCCAATTTTCCGATATCGTTGAGAGGAAACAATACGGATAATACAGACTTTAGGAGGAAAGAACCCAAGGGAACAGTTAATTTCAAGCGTATCGTTACTGTAACAAAAGGAATAACGTTATCGCGAGAATAACAATACAATGTTATGTTGTAACGTTTGTGATTACGTTTTGGTGATACGTTGATTGTATTATGGCGAAAATAGCTAGAAAAGATTAAAAAAGGCGGTTTAAAAGCAGTTTATATCTTGAACCGTGAATGTTATAACTTTTATCAAATAAAATAGTAGATTATTAACCAAGGGGATAAAGCAGTGTCTTCTGTCGCGGGTGACGATTTAAATCGCGAGCTTAACGAAGGACTCGAGGTTTACTCCCGAGCGTAGCGAGGGTGTTAAAAACTTAAATCACGAGCGAAGCGAGGGATTTAAGACGTGTCCTGAGTGTAGCGAGGGATTTAAGTTCACCCAAGACTAAGACAGCTTTATCACCGAGGAAAATACTCTACTTTTCGTACCATTTGCGAAAAAATTAACACAATAATAATATGAAATAAGCATTTATTAAACATTAACATTTAACAGAATTATAAAAATAAATTAAAATAAACTTGACGTTTATGTGTTTGAAGAAAACAAAAATGCGGCAAATTCCTCGACTAATATTTTTTGTCGGAAAAGCAAAGGCATCAAGCTCATACGGCCTCTTCGGTATTCGTAATTTTATTGAATAAATCATAACTGCATAATAAATGCGTATTCCTTTTTCAAAAAGTTGTTTATTGCTTTTTATACAAAGTCAATGTTGTAAAGACAGACTGATTGATGTAGTTCATTATCGGTAAGTATTCCAAATTTAAATCACATTCTCTCCCTAGAGGATGAATGAAATTCAGTGCAACTTTCTTTCCCTGTTTTTAACAGATTAAAAATGACTATTGTTATGTAGGGTGAGTGGGGGTAAGTTGGAATGAAAATTTGATGAGATGAACAGTGTTGACTTGAAACTGTTGTCACACAAAGGGATTCAGGGCAAATGCAAAAAAAAATGTTTTGGGTGAAAAAGCATGGTCAAGTTGTTTCTATAATGTTGAAAGAAATCTTTTTAAAACAATATTTTATGAAAAAACTGTTTATAAAATTGGTCATAAGAAAAACAATATGAAGGGGTAAGACGAAATGCCGAAGGGGTAAGTTCGATATAGTGACTAAAATCGTATTTATGGTCATTATGCATTCGTGGTGATCAATAAACCTTCTGCTTCAACTAACTACATAGCATGAACATAAGTTAAATAAAAAAATCGCTCTTTAAGTGCAAGAAAAATAATTAACTAAATAAAATATATCGATCTTACCCCGTTGAAACGGCTGACAGCCAGAGGTTCTCAACATGTTGTACTAAGATATAAAAAAAATATTTTCATGACTGTCAAGTCTAGGTCGGGTCGATAAATTAAACACACGTTTTCATTTAATAAGCTCTTCTTGCAGCGCCTCGACTTGTCAAAGTAACGGAGATTCCCCCCAGCGTTGCACCTACACAGTCACGCCAGTCTTTGTGCGTACGTTTTCGCCCAAACGGCTAACCGTTTCCCCGGCGGTCGTACGGTATCCCCTGATCATCCAGATGGCAATGACCCTCTGCCACGCCACCAGCCAGCCTACCAGCTGGTCGCCTCCACATGCACAGGGTAGATTATACATTCTGAGTCTGATTCCATGATAAAGGTTTTCGATACGATGTTGTGAATATTGCGGAAGGAATACCAACGTATATTTCAGATTGAGAACCCCTGACATATTGTAAGAGTTTCGCAAACGGGTTAAGATGGAAAGTTTTATATTATCATCTTACCCCGTTAAAATTTGCAGGGGTAAGTTTGAAAGGCACCATAAATCTTAAAATACGTCAAATAAACAAATCTCCACAATATAGAGCATGTAACATTTCAAAGCTAATTCCGAATATCAAAACAAAATCTTTGTTACTTATCCATGAAAGGAGATACAGCATGCGGGGTAAGAACAAAAAACGCGACTTTACGCGGAAAAATGTGTCCTTACGGAAAATATCAAATAACACACAAATGCTCTCACTTAGCGATTGACGCAGACTGCGGTGCGGGGCTAGACAAAACGGTGTCTACAATGATGTTGCTAGCATTAAAAGATTTCCTTTATATTCGGCGTTATTGTATCTTTTTTATCTTTCCCCGTTTTTCATCTTACCCCCACTCACCCTACGCTTTTTGTGGCATAGAATGTCACTTTTTTGAGCAAGTGGTACGAAAAAAATATTTTCATGTCCTTTTTGGATTACGTGATTCTGCCCAATAATAATTAAACATACTTCAATGCATCAAAAAAAGTCTTCAAACATACTAACTCTTTTTTTTTTTTTTAGCTTGTTAAAATCATCAAATGAGTCCTCCCACCCCGGGCAGGGCGGGAGGGACTGTCAGACTTCCACTGACTAAAATCCACGGTGTCCTTCAATAGCCCTTTATGTTCCGGGGTCACGGTAAGGAAATAATCCCGCGACCCCGGCAGGCTTTGGCCCTCTGAGAGGGGGGCCCCGTCATTATGCTGACGCTCTTTGAGGCTTTGAGGCGCGCGTGGGACACAACGCGCCGTCGACCCGGGCATGGTCCATGGTCGGGCAGCGAGTTGCCCTTTACTCGCTGCGCGCATGCCCGCGCCTACGGTGGCCGGAGATCGTCTCGCGACGTCCGTCGCCGTGGGCGTCCACCACTGCGGGTGGGGCGGAGGGAGGACACTGCCCTCTCTCGCACGCGGCCCGCCTCCACCTTCGCGAACATACTAACTCTTAAATATTTTTAAAAGCAGTTTATCCCTAAACGCTTCGCACTAAAAAATTAACATTGTTAAATTCCGACATCCATGCGAACGAAGTCGCGGGCACAGCTAGTATTGAATAAAAAAGAAAGATTTCATATTGGTTAGAAGGTGAAAATCAATAACAAAAACTTATACTACTAAATCTGCGTGAATTTTGAAAAGAAAATTTTTTGATACTTTATTCATTTTCTTTACTTATTAAATATTTTTTTAATAATGTATCTCAGGTTCACATAAAAACCATTCAGATACAGAACGGATAATTTGTTACGATCTTAGCAAATTACCGTGTCGAATCCATTCACAAAATACAACAAAGTCAAAATTTCTTAAAACAAAAATCGTTTTTCGCAATGTGACAACCCTAGCTATCACAAAACTTGTCCAATAACGTTACCGACCGATAAAACTAGGAGTTCCGTATCATGTTAGGGACTGTATACAAATGTTCGCGCCTCGCCATTCTATTCCACAATATTGTTTAGCAATAAAAGCCATCGAAAACTGTGTTACTTTGCAAGTTCTGTGGTAAACGGATAAGTTTGGATAGTCCTTTAAGAATTTCGCAAGAACTAACTTGGAAAGAGATTAGATTTAGTAGTTGTTATTATCCTAGCCCCTTTTCGAAATATTTGCGAAGGTTTGTTTGGTCTTAATAAACTTTTCAACTACTTATACTGTCTGTATTTAAAAGAGAATTTGTTTTATGAACGAAACAGAACCCTTTGGTTTTATTATTTCCTATGGAAAACAATTTACTATCAGCCTTTTTTCTCATGGTAACAATATTGTTATCTTACAATAGCCATTATGGAAGATGTCTTTCGCTCTCATTTGTTTGGTAGTCGTAAACTCTACACTACATTAAGGCCTCGGTTTGATTAATTTCTCAATTGTTCAGCCTCACTCTCGAACATTGCTATAAAAATGTAGTTAACCTCTAAATAATATGCTTCTGTACCCTTAGCATGAATTTTCAGTATTTGAGACGTAAAGTAAACTGGAACTTTGACAATTTCAAATTGACAATTTTCAAGGGAAAAATTAGTACCTTCTTCGCACACCAGAGGCGCTGTTCCATTTTTTCATACAAGAAACCTCAAGAAACGCTGTAAATACTGTAAAGTAAAAGAGTGACTGCTAAGGGTACTGTATGGTTCATCCTAGGATACAGGCGTAATGTTGTGTCATACGATAGTCGAAGAGCCTATAATAATCATAATCAGCCAACAATGTTCCCACTACTGGGACACAGGCCTCTTCTGTATGAGAGTCAACCACGTGGGTCCAGTGCGGGTTGGTAGATGTCATATATCTTTGAATTTTTGATTCTAAGTGATGCCGGCTTCCTTATAGTGTTTTACTTCAATGTTTGGATTGCAGCGAATGATGAAATAAATCACACAAATGCGCTAGCCTGGGTTTAAACCCAAGACCGAGGCACTGGACCACCAATGCTCTCAATAAACGCCAATGTGCTTGAACATGTAAAAGTCGGGCTCAAAATCGGGCTAGCCTAATGTTTTCAACGCTTTTCAAGATTTCAGCATAGCTTCCTAGTTTCTCTCCCTTCCCTGAAAAACAGCGTGAAGTAACTAAACAGTAAAACATGTAAATAGCTTTACAGCGGCAAGCGCGTGTGGTCTCACTGAAATAAACTGAAAAATGTCGTAAACTCACCTAATTGAGTCCGCCGTAAAAACTCAACGCCATTCTGTGGCTTTTCTCAGTATTTTGTAATATTTCAGGCATTGTTTTTGTTTTCAGAAAATTTCGTTGAAACGAATTGTATGAAACTTTTGAATGGAAGTCTGCTTCTCGAAATGAATGGATTGTCTCCTATTCTTTTATGCATGTCGTTACGGACTATTACAATTTATTGGTTTTTAAATTAAGCGCGAACATGAATGATTTAAAAAATATCGCTTGTTAAACCTAATAAACGTGCTGATATTTTTCTATAGTTCTGTTTGCAGTCATCATTAAGAAATTTAAGTCCATTTCCGTGATATTTTAGGAATTTTGAATAATTTATATATTATTGTGTTTGGCCAACATCCCCATCTTTAAGTTATTCTTCTCTTGCTAAAGCTTTGTACGAGTATATATCCGCGACTGCGGCAGGGTTTGACCCTCTAAAGGGGGCCCCGTCCTAATGTTGACACTCTTTAAGGCGCGGGTAGAATACAACAAAAACATATATTATAATAATTATGTTTTACGATCTTAGCCAGCCCTAGCCAGCAATTACGTTACTATCGCAGTCAATTCGCAACGGTGATTACTGACAGAAATTAAATAAATTATGGCAGTTTATTTATTTACTTAAACAAATTAAACAAATGTACCGGTTAATTACAAACATGAGGTTTATGCAGTAAATGTTTATTGATTACCGGTATTTATTTAGTTCATGTTAGCTAATTATCTTCGTACATTTATTTATGTTCTGTAATTATCTGTGTCCTGTCTATGCCCTGGGGCTAGAAGTGATTAGCTGATATTGTACCCATCACTGGGTGTGTCCCACTAGTGGGAACGACTTCCATTTAAAATCTGTGGGTCCAGCGCTGGTTAGTTATCATTACTAATATTTTTGAATTTTGGCTTCTAAGATCTTCCTCCTCACGATTTTTGATAAAGTTTGTATGGAGCTTCTACTTACTGATTTTGCTAGCCTACATCATCTCCATGCATCCCATGCCTTCCAGTTTTCATGATCCAGGGCCAAAGTGAACCACTGGGCAATTGGGCATTGGAGTTTTTACTTACTTTAGCTTTTTTTTTTAAATAAGGTAAAATATTTTACTATCAAAACTTCAAATGTCTAAGATCAATACTCTAAGATACCCAAGTACGTAATTGTGAAAAAAAATAGTAAGATACAATATAGCTGTTATTTGAGCCGTGAGAAATTTCCAAATAAGTTGACGCACACCATGACCCTTTAGAAACATACACAATAGAATATAGCTGAACTTATACAAAAGAAGAGCCATCCCAGACTTCAAGACTCCCTTTTCAACATCACGACTAAATAAAAACACATCAAACAAAACCGATAAAGTCTCTACCAGACGGGCGCACCGCAGCGATTTATATCATCCACAACCAATAAACAAACAAGGCATTACGCTTCATACACAGCTCAAATTACACGATTTCAATTAATCGCAACGCCTGCGGCGCTCGTGACGCACGTGTCCGGACGCTGCGATTAGTCGTCATTAGCAGTCGCGCGGTCGGACGGTGTGCGACCAGCTTTGTGGGCAGCCAATTAACTTGTAATCAAGTTTGCGATCGACACTGTAATTAGGGGTGGCTGTGAGGTGGAAGAGTATTGAAGATATTGAAGCAGGTAATCAGATAAGCGCAGTTTTTTTAAGAAACTCTTCCTGTCAAGCGTCTGTAATCCCTCTCGTCTGTGAGGCAGATACCTGGTGTACTTAATAGTACACGCACATTGCGCCACTTGTGTTTAAGTGCCATTTAGATAATGGGTGACGAACCTATTGGCATCCACCAGGCTCAAAGTCTTTCCTTTACTACTACTGAGAAAACCTAATGGAAGAACCCATAGAAAATTATCATCCCTTTTTCTTGCACTCAACTCAGATCTTAAGCCCATATCGGCAAATGCCGTTATGTTACTGACCAATGTTCTGATGGTAAGAAGTTGTGCTCAAAGCACGGTTTTTTCAGTGGCTGTTAACGCGACCTCTCGTGAGTTCCCGAATGGAATAAATATTTTTATGGCTTTCATTTAGTTGTTCCGAGTCAACTGTTTGTGAATGTGATTAAAACACACCCAAGATGTTGTAGAGATTCGTACAATAAAATAACGTTATGTGAAAATTAGCAAGAATTATTGTGAAATTAAATCAGAGTAGTTAATGTTAATTTTAGTTATCGTTAATGCATCGCCGAAGTTATCGTTGATGCATTTGCATTCCCATTAGATACAATTTGCGTTGCAGTACTTGAATTCGCCTAAACGACTTGTATGACATGACCACTCCTAAAATCCACAGATATAGTCGACTCAGCTTTGATATTTCTGTACAAATTATCCTTTACCTACATGTTATTCTGCAACATATTAGATAAGAGTAGAGCTGTAACAAGGTGGCCAGCCTGTTTTCGTAAACACCAAGAAATACCTCATGAAAGCTTAGAAATATTTTGTAACTTTGGAATTTCAACTTTACTGATCCTGGGTCGAGCATTGAAAATTCAACAGCGGTTTTCGTTCAAGCAGTTCTGACCAAGAGGTAATTAGGGCAAATGCAGTCAGAGAAACATTTCAAAATATCTTCTAAAGCACCTATGTAGATAATAAGTACCAAATATTTCGGTGAAATCATCAAAGAACCGCTCTACGGAAGAGGCTGTCAGACTCTTACCCTTATTAATAAAACGAGAAGTAAAGTTACGCCAAAGTTAATCCTTAAAATGTATGGTTAGTCCGAAGATTATCCTGGTTGTAACTTTAGTCCTCGTTTATTAATAAGGGGGTTAGTGATAAGAATCCAGGGTCCTTCTATGACGGTCCCTCGACTTCGTCAGTCATTTGCGCCTTTGGGAGCCCCGTCAGTTGGCAATTAAGAGCCAGCCCGCTCTTTTTATCGTGGTAAGATCATGAATTGAGTCCTCCTACCCTGGACGTGGCAAGAGGGACTGTCAGACTTGTACTGACTAAAATCCACGGTGATCCTTCAATAGCCCTTTACGTTCCAGGGTCACGGTTACCTGAAGAGACAGTCCCGCGACCCCGGCACGCTTTGGTCTTTTAAGGCTGCCTGTCCATTGATGCGATTGTACTAATTCTTCACTCCTCTTCAATGGTGCAATCCTATTGGTTAATAAGGTATTTCCTCGTTTCTCCGCTCCACCAGCTCGCTCCGCATCAAAGGACAGGCAGCCTTAGGGTTCCCGTCATATTGCTGATAGCTCTATGCGCTCGTGGTAGACGACGCGCCACGACTGCATAGTCCGTGATCGGACGGCGAGCCACACATTACTCACCGTCCACATGCCCATGAGCCAGCCCTAAGTCAGTAATTACGAGTTAGCTAGATAATGTTTCCAGCGGTTATTATTTAAATTAAATGGATTGTTTACAGTCGACACCGGACCGCACATACAAGTTGGGTAGGCAGGGAACTGACTATTATCGAAATTAAGGCAAACGTAATAAAGTATTGAACTATTAACTAGTAATTAAGTTGGGAGTTTTATTACGATAACGAGTAATACGGCCATTGATCTGGTATTAATTACTTAACTAGCCTTCTCTGTTAAGATATTTTGATGTACATGCTGTATCCAAAAAATAAGGTGACATTGTACATATTTATTTTGTAAATTCTGTATTTATTCTTCTAAATCAATTACATCCCCTTCAAAGTAATCCCATCCCGATGCAATGCACTTATGCCAACGGATTTTCCAATTTTCGAAAAATTTTCAAAAAGGTGTCCCTGCAGCGGTCTAAATAATTCTCCAAATTCTTCAACGCACGCAGTTTAAATTCAAATGTCACCTTATTTTTTGGACACAATAGTATATCCGGTACGGCTACCGCTTTGGACACTGATTTATAGGTATTTTTCACCTCTAGATCTACGTTAGTTAGACTCTGTTGATAATTGTATCCGTGTTATCTCCAAGAAAATCCTGCCTACACGATAAAGCCTTCAGGGTACCATAGAACAGGCAACCAAAGGAACAGGTGATCTACAATTTCGTCTTAAAGCCAGCTAGTTCCAGTGTGGGAAAGTGACAGACCTATACAAGTCGTCTAGCGCCACCTTCTTCCCTCACTGGAACTACTCTAGCTTTAAGTGGTCATGGTAGGCCACCTGGGGGGGTATTACAACGTCTTAAACCAGGTTTGTTCCAGTGAGTGAACGAGATGGCGCTAGACGACTTGTATAGCTCTGTCACTTTTACTCGCCGGAATAAGCCTGGTTTTCGCTCCACTCAGGGCGGGAGGACTCATTTGATTATTATCCATAGAAAAAAAAATAAAAGCCTGCCATACTCAGCATTATTTCATTCATGTTCCTTAGTGCGAAGGCACCAAAATAGAGCTACCTTCCTAAAACATTTTAATTCAATTAACCCTCCCAATTATGCTTAAGTAATGTATCGTATCTATCGCTATCAGTAGTATGGCAACATTTCCCGTATTGATTGGCTAACGCTGGCAACACGCGACGCGCATGCGTGCGTCGGAAGCAATCAGTCACCGGCTGCGCAGGAGTGGGCGGCCGGCTCAGCAGCTAATGTGACTTTATTATTGATTGGATTGCCGCGGGGTTAGGTCGTGTGTGATGGCGGATAAGGAACTTGTGGTACTTGGAAAAGTTTAGACACAGGTTATTATTTCGTAATTTGGTAGGAATTTGCCTAAAGATTAAAGGAGATACACACATCAAAAGTGTCTAGGGATCAACATATATTTTTGCAATAACTTTTCTCCTGATTGATATTAATTAAAATGTTCTTTAAGGATTCATCAAATAAAGTGTTATCGTTTGTCACAGTAACGATAAACCAAGTCACCTTTGCATTCATAAAGAAATTTGCCATTTTCCTAATAAAGGGATTTTTGACATTTGAACCACTACATTAAAGTTCGAAAAAAGACTGAAATAACAGTTTTCTTTAAAATTTTATTGGGTAACTTAAACAATTAATAATCCGTGTTTCTACCGCGACCACTAACAACACAAGAACATCGGTTTGGAATACTCAAAATGAGTTCATCCAAATCACGCTGTGGAATGGCCGCCCATGTTCGTTGCAACAACAAAAAAGGTCTTCTTGCGACTGGATACCCTCCATATTCGGCAGAGCTCTTCTCTGTAGCATATCCCATGCATGCTCAATCGGGTTCAAGTCTGGCGACTGAGCAGGCCAGGGCAGGACATTGATGTTAGCTGCGGCGAGAGTCTGTCTTACAACTCTTGCGGTGTGCGGTCGTGCATTATCATGCATTAACTGAAATAAGGGACCGATTTGCACTTGTAGAGGAACGATGACGTCTGATACAATCGTCTCAGCATAAATTTGAGCGTTGAGGTTGCCTCTGATCCAAATCAACTCAGTTCTTCCGCCGATCCAAATACCCGCCCATACCATGATGGTTCCACCACTATAAGGATGGACTTCCTGGCAGGATTTTAATCGCTGTTGGCGTCCAGGGGTTCTCCAGTGTCGTATACGTCTTGTATCCGGTCTCATACCAAAACGAGACTCATCAGAAAAGCACACGAAACGCCATTGTTCTTCTGCCCAATTTCTGTGTTCAAGAGCCCATTGATATCGAATCCTACGATTGTGCATTGCTATAGGTGGTACCCGTAGCGGTCTTCGGGAATGAAGGTTCACTTCATGCAAGCGGTTTCTGACTGTTTGGTCGCTAATTAAGTTCCCTGAAGAGTGATGAAGCCTCACGGCTAACATCATGGCGGTTATTGTTGGAGCTCTTCGAGTTAAGATTTGAATGTATCGGTCTTGTCTCCGTGTGGTGCAGCGATACCGTCCTCCATGGCACTCAGCCACGGTACCAGTGCTTCGGTAACGTGTCCAAAGTCGACTGATAACACTCTGACTTGTATTCAGAGCTAAAGCCACAGTACGTTGCCGGGAACCAGCTTCTATCATTCCCACGGCTCTGAGCATTTCTTCCCTGCTTAAATGACGTCGCCGCTCCATAATAACGTTGGTTTTAATCAGTAGTAGGGAAACAGTAGCACTAATAATGTCTTCAATGCGTTGTATGTTTTTATAGGGAAAATATTGACAGCTGATTTTCATCTTTTACTCGAATTTGATTTACAGTTCCTGATTCAAATTATGAAATGCACCAAAAAGGATCCATATAAATTTATAAAATCATAAATTTATTACAAAGCCACATCTCAATCTCAAGAAATCCGCATAAAAATGCTTGATCCCTAGACACTTTTGATGTGTGTACATACATAAAATTACTAATAAATACAACAGACAAAAATGAAAACGATGGCTAAAAGTTCTAAAACTCCCATAGGCATCGTACCTGATGCATCTGAATATCAGTATCTTATATGGAGCTACTGTTTATCTGAAACTCACAGCACTGGTTTATGTGAAACTAAATGCCAAGACAGGACTTCGATTCTTTACAAAATAAACTCCTGAAAATACCACTTTGGCGGAAGTCTTTAAAGAAAACATTATCTTTTGCATACAGTAGATCAATATTTTAAAACGAAACAAACATTTTAAATAATATCCTTCGCAAATGTTCATTTTGCAACATGTCATCCTAATCCAACATGCAAATCCCTTTACATTACTAACGCAATAAAATGAACACCATAAATTCTAAAACCAGGCTTACCATCTACCATAAGCCCAACCAATAAATCCTAATAACTACGTACAATCGTACATCCGACAATACCATCGAAATACATGGAAACGTCATCAGGCTGTTTGTCAACCCCCCATCTGCGGCTGACGACGATGCAAATGACTTAACCCTCGCGTAATGAGTGCGTTGTCGCTTGGGAATATGACAGGTGTTATTCAAGATAATGATGTGAAGAAAACTCTGGTTTGGTTGTCTATGAGGTATTTGTGGAGGGTAATGCGAGTGCCAGCAGAGGAGGATAAGATCTGAGTTAACTATTAGTCGATGAGATTCTCTTTTGGTCTATTTGAGTGCCTAAATATGGTTTTTAGTAAATACGAGTTTAACAGTCCCTTCTGCTCCACCGGATCCATTTCATGATGTTCTACCCAAAAAAAAACATGATTACAGTAGGTACCACCTACAACTACGATGTTTCCTAAGGATACAATGTCATCATAATTTAAAAGAACTGTCGACCATTAAACTTTAATTAAGGAAAGTGGTAGTAACAATCATTGTAGACCACTTTCTGTGATTGCTTTAATATCAGGTCAATAAATTTTATGAAACGAACTAACTAACATAACTTACCGTTATGTTACATAAAATTCTCACCTTTATAGAATGGGTAAGGCTACACAATAAAATCCGAATCTGGTCAATTACTGACCTTTGTGAGAAACCAAATAACAGTTCGCCCGATCTGGAAATCAAACCTAGGTCAATGATAGGACCTCATGCTCAACGAAAAAATGACACATAAACCGTAATCATAAAAACGACATCAAAACTTTACAAAGGCAACGTTCAAATTCTGAAAGGTGCATTTTCAGCATACAAATTAGTACTTACATCAAAAGTAAACAAGTCATACCATAAAACTCTCGCCGTATATCATTACAATCTCGCTCATTACCGTTGCTCCCGCTGCAAAGGGACGCTTGCACAAATGTCATTACCGCCATTATGAACAAACATTGTGATAGCGATATGTTTTGAGAAGGCCGAGTGTTGTGACTTGTGGTGCAATGGGCTTTTGTTTAGGAAGAGATAGGCTGGTCCTATTTAAAGAAATGGTCATGGCACACTGTAATATGGGATATCTGGAATTCTGGAGATGTTCGCACGAAACAGCACGGCTGACATTATTTAACGATTAACTGCTGCAGGGGTAGTGCCGCAGGTCCGAGTCCCACAGTTTTTTTTAATTTTAAAACCCAACAAAGCTCAAATCTTCAATTCTAAAAGATTACTATACCTATCTTGTTAACACACTATTGTCGGTTTCAGTTTTATCTTAAAGTCCAAAGCCGCAATTTGAAATATTTTGTTGTAGTAGAGACGGACAACCTGCATGGTGAGCCCTACATTGCTTCTACAAATGCGAACAGCCTTCAATCCTATGATAGAGCATATAGGGTTTACATTCCTGTAAATTCTGCATACCTCGCAAAAATCCTTACTTTTACCTACCGAAAAACCACCTCATTACCAGCCGTCATTACCGTGTCTGTGCTTTACTACCGTCGAATAACTCGCATTCGTATAATCGAGCAGTGAAGTGTTAACTCAAAGCGAATACCCCCCAACACCCCCTCCTCAGTTCACCCCCCCTCTGCGGTCTGAGGGCTGTCTGTGCTAATGCGAAGATGTGATTAGTTAAGTTCGATTGTAGGGATGTGCTTTCGCTTTCGCATGTGAGGGTTGTGCGGTAGTGCCTTTGAAAGGGTTATAGTGCAGGGTAATGTTGGTAGTGATGTAATTTTCTGTTATAGTAGTAATTTCTTGGGAAAGGGCTCGTAAAAGGGTAAATAGTTCTAGAAACTTTTAACTGTCTTATTTCGAGTTGAAGGGATATTTGCTGCTGGTGTAATTAGACCCATCATTAATTCTTTATACTCATCTTAATACATTTCTGTAACACCTAGTACACATGAATGCAATAAAGAATTTGAGTTTGAGTTATGTTGGCAACAGAGGCTTTACCACGATTTACATTATGAAAGAACACAGTTTCTGTCAATTTGACAGCGTGATGCCACACGAATAAAAACAAAACACTAACGAAACATCTATGCCTCGTATACCAGAAAGAAAACTACAAGAGCATTTGCAATGTTTTTTACGAAAATTTAAACAGAGTGAGATCCCGTGGCTTCTAGACACTAGTTTATTTTCTCAGTAGGTAACGAATGGATAATACGTTATGTATTTGTAAAATACTGCGTTCTTGCCGCAGTTGGATAATTGACCTATTCACAATATCAGACGAACCATGGCCGGTTCAGCGCTTGAACTTGCCGATGCCGAGCCGCCAATCTAGTCAGGATCAATGCTGCTAAGACCAAGGCGTGAGTTTCTCCGTAAAAAGGAGCCAAATCCACCCGGTTCTATCTTTTTGAGGTGGACAGTAAAAATTACGGACCATCGTGGCCATGATCACTCGTTAGTCCCGCGATCCCGGCAGGCTTTGGCCCTTTTGGTAATTTATTCAGCAGCTTGGTAGAAATTTTAGTACTTATCTATCTGCAGTTAGATTCACACTTGTGTATTCGACGCCGCCGCGCCGTGCCGTCTATTAGTATGTGGCGTAGCGTAGCCATATTTATCTACTTATAACTAGATACTGAATCCGTGAATTCTCGGCACAATACCGACACTGATCGGGGAACAGGCGCGAACGCGCGTGAACCCCGCGAAAACCATCCACATTCTCGTTCGCGCCTGGTCACGGGGGTTTACGGCACTAATGTGGAGCCGCCATCACAGTGTAAAGCCGGGTCCAGACTGGTGTAATGTAACGCGAATCCACCGTGTAATGTAACGCGAATTCTAGGTGTGAACGGCACCGCCAGCATTACATGTAACGCTCGCGGCTGATCCATCGGCTGTCGTTTTTTGCGCGAACACAAAGGCGCACTCAGTATTCGCGTTCTCAATTTGCTTTGAGTTCGTGTGCCGCCCACACTTTTCATGCTGATTACACGTAATCGTAAGATTCGGACTTTACACCAGTCTGGACCCGGCTTTAGTAATCATACTCTTCCGAAACGGCTTGACCGATTTCATGAAATTTTATAGGCGTATGGAATAGGTCTGAGAATCGGCTACTATTTATTTTTCGTACCTCTAAGTGATAAGGGTTATCCACACCTAAAATTCTATTTTTATTTTTAGGACAATTTTTTTAACATGATGTTGATCCTTATCCAAGTAAATACGTTATTCATTAGAAGCATTTGAGTTTGAACAAAATTGCCCTTGACTTCATTTAATTTGAATGAATATCTTAGGAGATATCACAGTATCAAAATACTACCACATCAAAATAATGACGGGCTGGGCAGGGCATGTCATGATTGCGGCGGTAATATCCCTCTTCGAAGAGTGGTTTCCTCTCCACCTTCGACCTGGCGCAAGTCCTCCCAGGCACGGTTGTTTCGGGAGGGATTCGGCGGCAGGCAAGGGGATGGGGAAGAGTCTGAACGTGTGTGGGAATGGACATCCTCTACCTCTCTCCCACCCACCGCTGCAGACACCCTGGGTGTTGGAAATCGCAGGGCATATTCCAGTCACTTGCGGACGGGGAGCAATGGGTAGCTGCCGTCTGACCAAGGTCTAGGCCCGAGTCATGACGCGTCGTGTTCCAGGCGGTCCTTAAGGGAACTAATGCGGACGGGGCCATAGGGCCCAATGCTTGATATGACGCGAGTGAAACCGCGAAGCTAGTATTTATATAAGATGTCTCTAGAAACATAACTCAAGTCGAATTGAGGCATGGACGAGATCATTTTCAATCTTTTTACTTCTGATAATGTCGGTGCGAACTTATACGGTAAATAAATTACGACCACTTTTCGGGTTCAGGTAAACAACCAATGCCTCTAGATTGAAATTAATTAAATTCTCTAACTTTGAAACTAATTAGAATTTACGATTGATTGAAACCTCTTAGTAGCAGTGATACACAAATCTCTAAGTGTTTGTCGTCCGCAAGAATACTCATTGGTCGAGGCCATGCTGTGAGGCGCGACGGATTGGGAAGCAGTCACCTCCTTCTACGAAACAGTCATGCTAGCGAAGGAGGAGGTGCGACACGTGAGGGAGAGGACAGTCTCCACCTTACTACCCAGCTACCCCTAAAATCGGCAGCATAGACAGGCTTCTTCCTAGGTGGACCGACGACATTGTGAGAGTCACTTGCAACCGATGGAAGCAAATTGTGAATTGTCGTTTGGCGTGGTGGTTTAACGGCGAGGCCTTTTATGAGTCTTAATAAATAAAAAACAAACATTTTTGCATGAAGTGCTTTTCCAGCATGCTCTCAATGATTGGGACCATAAAATACTTTTTTTTATGATCGTTTACTCCTGCATGCATTTGCGTACTGGTATCATTGCAATACCCGTGATATTGCAGGTTTTCTTTATTTTTTGGTTGCTTTTTGCATTGTATGGTGGAAGCTGTTCTCCTCCTCCCTTACGCGTCACGCCTCCTTCGCTAGCATGATTGCTTCGCAAAAGGGGGCGACCGCTTCCCATACCGTCTCGCCCGGCAGCATGGCCTCGACCAAT
This sequence comes from Agrotis clavis, assembly GCA_954870645.1. Taxonomy (NCBI): domain Eukaryota; kingdom Metazoa; phylum Arthropoda; class Insecta; order Lepidoptera; family Noctuidae; genus Agrotis; species Agrotis clavis. The sequence goes on along the minus strand of OX940931.1, from coordinate 2,149,155 downwards.
GCCGGACGCGAGAGGTTGCCGCGTATCGCCGCCGTGAGGACACGGTGGTGCTCTACCCAAGAGGGGCAGACCTGGACCGTATGCTCCAGGCATTTCTTCCTTCCTTATCAACACACACAGGTACCTCCCGAAACTTCGGTGTCCGGTGACGACCTGCATCAGGCGGTAGGGCAGGACGCCGTGACGCCTATCCTGTCACTCCTAAAAGAGGGGTCTAACCGCCGCGATTGCGGCATGCGTGCCCTATGGAAGTCAACCCTTTATTAAATTAGGTTACTTAGACGCCAGATTCGGGCGACGAAATTATAAAACACTAGCTGACTCGTACCCACTTCGTTGGGCGGTAAAATATACATGATAATTATCTTTATAATTTATAGCCTATAGCACTCGCGAATAATATAGCATTTGACAAGTGAGACAATTTTTAAAATCGGTTCACTAATCCCGGAGATTAACCCCTGAGTATAGATATTGTTCGTGTAAATCTTTATGAGTGTAAATACGGAAATAACAATTTTTCCCATGGAACATTTACCTAAATTGATTTTTCGTCCCAATAAATCCTTGTACTTATTCCAAATTTCATCGTAATCGTCGGAGTCAGTTTCGAGAACCGTAAAATATATTTATTTTTATGCGCGTTTAATAGTATAGGATAAGATACAGTTATATCCGCATTCAACACATTGATACATTTACATTACAATCAGATCAGAATTAAAATAATTCAAAATATTAATTTGTATCAAGAAAGGTTGGTTACGCTGTACTCTTCGCGATTGGGAAAATTCCTGGCCACCATTCATGACCTGCGGAAAATTCGAGTTACTACATTTTTCAAATGCAATTTGACGTTATGACGAAGATACTAGCGCCGCGTCTAAAGGTCATGAATGGTGGCGAGTATTTTTAATTTTAATGATTACGTGCCTAATGTCAAAATGGTTGCGAGCGATACGTCCTCCCTCAATAGGCGCCCCGCGCCGTCTAAATCAAAGAACAAACTGGTCTTGGTTTTATATTGAATTTTGTCATTTCGTATAATAATTTTTTACACTATTATTTTACTTTTAAATGAACTCATTATTTTTTTGATGCAAGGTAACATAGTAACCTTAGTTATTCAGTACTTTCTAATTAAATACCCATTAAATATTGATAGATAAAAAATATCATTTCTGACGAAAATTTGTCAATATCTTCCTGTTTTGCGGAATTATTTTTGGAGTATTTCTGAATAAAAAATAAAGAAATATTCTCTAAGGTTTAAAATAGACTATATTTGCCTACTTTCAGTAGCTTTAGGAATGTTAAAATATGTTATTTGTAGAACAAAAAATGTACCTAAACACAACACGATATGGTAAACACGGCAACGGCAGATCGTTTTTAAAGTGTTTAAAACTATCATTTTCAAGAAAAACGTCTCTATCATGGGAAGATAAAGAACCAATCTGTTTGTATTCGTTATTAGTTTTATTCGATTTGATTCAGTTTAGTCAGAAAATGTACCGAAAAAAGGCATAATTTTGTGTCAATTGCAAACGCGTCCTTAACGCGATTCAGTTTAGGCTGTGGGAAAGAGACAGAGCTATACAAGTCGTCTAGCGCCATCTCCTTCTCAAAGTCTAAAGACTTCATCGTAGTAGCAACTTTCCATCATAAAATCAATAAATTAAAAATAAATAAATCGTATATTGATATTGATTGTGTAAAGAATGTGAGAAATACAATTTTGTGAAGCCTTCCCCGCCACCCTGAGCACCGGACTCCATCAAAACGATGACAAGAGGAGATGAGTCTTGTATATTTATAACCAATCAGATTTCCATCGAAGCTAAGCGGTGAGATGTGGATTTCTGATTGGTTATTCAAACACATCTCCTCTCGTCTCCGCTTTGATGGAGTGTTCCTCCTTAGTCCTTAGTCTTCCCCATTCTCTTCTTTTTTTTATTTAACTAGCCACCTCGACTCAACCCCTGGGGTACGCACTTCGATTTTTGAAGCAAGTTTGTAGACAGGCACTAATGAGCTCGTTATACACTTTCTGCTGATCCTACAGGGCCCGTCAGACAAAGCCAAATATCACCCCAGATACTAGAAATAATATTAAATCTAAGTGTCAATTTATTTCCTTTCAGTGGACTATAAAAGTGCTGGGGAAATATGTTTGGTGTCGCGGTTAGCTGTGACTGGGGACGTATTACAATGTCGGGCAGCCATTGAAAGGGTCGGACATTATATTACTGATATTATGCTGGGTTATATGTATATAAATAAAGCATAAAAATAATACCCAATGGTACATAATATTCGGATGCAAAGCAGTCTTGTTGTTTTTCAGTTGCAGTCCAAAGCCAGAATTTTTACCTAGTTGATAGCGATTATACATATAACAATTATATTAATATCTTGTTATTATTTACAAACATTGTGTTGCATGCCAACAACGCTGCAAAAATTGCGTCAGGGTCAAATTTAAAATCGCTGTAACTTTTAGCAGATGGATTGAGTTTCTCAATTTGCAATAGGATATAATTTAAAATTTAACTTTAGACAGACTACCTAGAAACAATAATAGGGTCTAGAAATTAGAAATGACCTTTCAAACTCAAGAGCAAACGACGATCAAATACCAAAACGAAAAATGATATTCAAAATTAAAAGTAATAATGTAAACAATAGGCTTCCCAATCATCTCGTTTTAAAGTTGTTTTGTAACAACTCAAGTGGATCAAATGCCCCGAATGAACCCCAAGTGGGGGCGAAAGGGTTCAATTCTCGGATCGCCTGCGAATTACACCCCGAATAGGATACCGTTTGTAATTAATTATTTAATTAGTAATTATACGTCTGCTGAGCGTTAAGGATTATAAAGGGTTTGAGTGTTTGTGTTCCATATTAGGGGCGTTTTTGTTTATGTGTTTGCTTGATTCGGTGAGGGATGAGGAAATTGAGTAGGGTCAAACTGATAGCTGTTCGTCCACTCTTCGCAGAAAATTAGGTTTGTTTTACCTTTTTTTACGTTTACAGGCATATGATGAATCACAGCACAAAAGCGTGTGAATTCAGTGTTGAAATTATTGGGAGATCCCATAAAAAATCACGAATCACGATGACTGGCGGACGATAAAACAACATAATATATGTCCAGTTTCGCAGAAACTTAACCATTTGTCGTCAGATAAACTACATCAACCACAAATAAAGAAAAGGATACGCTGTGACCTTTAAACAGGGCCATAATGCGCCGTAACATCGCGGATCACTCGAATAAATCAAGACGTTACGGCAAAGTTCGATTCGACGCGATCCGATTCCCGGCCGGTATCGATTTGTGTACAAAAATCGATTGATCAACGTCGGTCGTGTATCAGTGAAAATTACTCACGAAGACAGTTATCTTGATAAAGTGCCGGATTCAATGCGCAGGCGACGCTTCGCGGGGAATAATACTCCTTTGCTGCATTAATATTGTTTTCTTAAGCTGCAGATAAAGTGCGAATCTTTTATGGATAAGTTGGTCATTGGGGTAAGCTTGACATTCGACATATCGATATTGCAGTGCCAGTTCCATTGCACTCGGTGTTACAGGGCTTATTTATTTAAATCACCCGTCTTAATAGCCAGGTAATCATTGCTACTAATGTGTATCCTCATTGCACGAAGAGTTTTTTCCATATTTCAAAAAATAATCATAAATTTGGTGGCACCGGACCTTCGTTTGTGGCATCCTTATGAAAATAATGGTGAAGCCCATCCTCTTCCTATATGCCAGAGCCTGCCGGGGTCGCGGGATACGAATACCGCGACTCCGGTACAGAAAGGGCTACTGAAGGACCGTGGTTTTTAGTACAAGTCTGACAGTCCCTCCCGTCCTGCCCTGGGTAGAAGGACTCATTTGATGATTTAACGACGAAAAAAAAACCTCATCCTATAGATACTACTCGGAAATACTCTATACGTACTTTAACAGTGACCTTGTGGTTAATTTATCAGTATAACGTATTCAAAAATTGTTGAATAAATTATTTCTATTCCTGAATGGTAGTTTCGTTTAAAGAAGAAAATATTACTAATGTAGGTACTTACTTACTTAATAATATAATATACTTGTTATTTATTTATTTTTCTGCCATATTTTGCATTCCAGTATGAACTTAGGTACTAAACCAGTTACCACTAACAGCCGTTTATCCAAAATTAGCTCTTAAAGTAAATCAGCAATAATTTGTCTCGGACAGTAATCTTGACAAATTACTGGATATAATTATGTCGGCGCCCAATTCACGGAATATTACGATTTTCAGTTTCTCAGAAAGACATGTGTTCAATCATTAAAAGTAAATACATTTCTGCCTAGACGAAAAGGAATCGTTTTCCCTGCGATAATAACTCAAAGATTCAGAAATAATGTAAGAAAAATAAAATGTTTCTTAGGGTCAATTCATCGGGGTGCTATGACAGGAAACCTCCACGTGCGCCCGTGGACTGGAGTTCCCTCTCGGATGCGTCCGGGGGGAAGGCCAGTTTTTCGGGCCGGTGCACCCTGGATGCGGGCAAAAACTCTTCCTTAGGCACTGTGTGCCAAAGGGGTTCTTTGCCCGTATGCGAATAGCCTGTCGTGTGGACGCTCCAACGCGTGTCTCTCCGATAAGCAGAGGGCACAGCGGCGGAGCGGGCTTGCGGGCGGTGAGTTAGGTAGCTCGCCGTCCGACCAAGGACCAAGCCCGGGTCGGTGGGGCGTCGTGTTTCGCGCCAAATGCCTGCTGGGGTCGCGGGTTTTTTCTTAACCCAGGATACCGTGGCCTCGGAACGTAAAGGGCATCCGAAGGAACACGGGTGGATTTTAGTCAGTAAGAGTCTGACAGTCCCTTCCGCCCCACCCAGGGTGGGAGGACTCATTTGATGATTTTGTCCCTCCCGCCCTGCCCTGGGTGGGAGGACTCATTTGATGACTTTACCACGTAAAAAAGGGTCAATACATACCTTGACGCGTCGCTGCGTTCCAGTTCCTCTTGCCACGTCGAGACTCGCGCCGCGTCGCGTTTTGGTGTGAACTGACCGTTATTCTTACGAATACTTTACATAAAAAGACGTTGCTCCGAAAGTTACCCGTTTACCAACACCAGACCTATATTTAGCAGTTTTTGTTTAAGTCCCGATAGGGAGACATAATAGGGGCGATGTTTTAGCCATTAATCTGGCACATATCCAGTCTCCATGCTGCTACCGGAAAAACGGCTTATCGAACTGATAACAAACTGTCATTAGCAGTATACCAGATCCTGTCCGGAAAATCAGAGGGTGCATAATGTACCTCGTTGTTGTAATCCGAAGGGTTGGGCAAGATTGACTATAGGCACATTGAGCAAAGATAGCAAGTTGGTTCATAGTAGCCTTATATAGATTTTTTTGGAATGAAAACTTTGAATTATTCCCGCTGGATCCCACTTTTGAATCCCACTTGAATATTTTTCCCGTTGGATCCCACAAAAAATTAAAATTAAATTGTCGAACCAGGGGGCCAATTCTCGATTTTCGCCATTTATCTCGAGTTCGAGATTGTAAGTCTATCTCTATGTCTATCAAAAATATCTCTATCTCTACCAAAAAATGTCGAATTGAGCAGAAATCCGTATTCTCAGTCAAAATAGAAATAAATGTCACGAAAATGTCGAGTCGAGTGAACATAATGTTACCATTATGAAGAAACGCACGTTCCGTTTTAGGTAGCTATAAGTGAATGAATGATTTTGTTTTAAAACGCTGACGAAATCGAATTATCAATGCCATTGTGTCCTATTATGACAAGTCACAATAAAATCAAAAAATATATTAAAATAAAGAAATTAATAAAACGGTCACAAAGGTCAATTAAAAAACAAAACCTTTTAAAGTTAAATATTTCTCTAAGAAAGGAACGTGTTATCCTGACAAAAAATCTTAATATTTGCACTAGTGAGTTAGATAAATGCAGGGAAAAGTATGATAGTGATACTCAGCTGCTCCATAATGATTTACTACACAAGGAGTATTTGCTGAAGGATATTTTTGAAAAATATGAAAGATCACAGGAACAGTTAAGTGACCGTCTGTTTGAAGCCGGGGAATTGCTGGACTTGGTGAAGTACAATGCTGAGCGGTATGAGTCGCTTACAAATAGCTTCTCCTGCAGCTGTACCAACCAACAACCACCTCGTCAACCCCAGCATGACTTATTGCCTCTTCCATCAGAAGAGTGCAGTAATTTTGATAAAAAAAATAAAACTATTTTTTTTTGTGACGAATTAGGTTCAGGCTTTGGAAAAATTCTACATAATTACCTAAGCCATAGTTTTACAAACCATTCTTATCACAATATAAATTTTAAACAATTAATAACTAGAATTACTCATTCCAACTTAAAGGACTATTCTTCAGTGGTTCTTCTATTAGGGAATAGTATAGGTTTGTCTAGAAAGGACATAGTGGATGGTGTGGACGCCTTATTAAAATTAAATGTAGGAAAGCTGATGTTGTGTGCTTTTCCTTATTCGGACAGTTTTAGTGACACTGAAAACCACCGTATATATAAGCTGAACAGTACTATTCACATGTTGACATGTCGTCATAGTGACAAATTATTGTATTTTGATTGTAACAAATTTGTTAGTAGTTTTTTTTTTGAATCGGGGATCTTTATCTTTGTCCCGGAAATGTAGACATTTGATTGCTATGTTGATAGCATTTAATATTAACCATGTTGTTGCGAATGTATTAGACTCTAGGTTAAGTAGGTTAAGTAGTAGTTTAAGTGACGAGTCTGTGTTGTTAGGTTGCCCTAACAACATAGTGATACAGGGTTCTGTACTTGCATGCTGTACGAAGGAGGGTCTACCTAATATACCATCTGCCTTGGAGACCACTACTACACAGGTTGGGTATTCCCTTCCTGCTGGTACACTGAATGGTCCTGTTTTGGAGATCACTCCGGATATTAGTTTAAACTAGATTGTAAGACAACAGAAGAAACCTCTGCAGTTAGTAACTCATTATTAGTGAACGATAAACAGGTTTCTTCTAGCAAATTAGTTAAGTATAAAATATCAAGTGGAGAGCAACACACTCTAAAATTGTTTCATCAAAATATTCAAGGGTGCTCTTCTAAATTATTGGAAATAGAAATGTTTTTGGAATCAACCAGGTTTGATATTGTTTGCCTTACAGAGCATTGGTTAAAAGATCATCAAGTTATGTCTATTTGTTTTGATAATTATTACGTAGTTAGCAATTTCAGTCGTAAATGTATGATACATGGCGGATCATTAATACTTATAAAGAAATCGATTAAATCTAAAACTCGAAATGACATTGTTGAACTGTCAGTTGAACATACCATTGAATTGTCCTGTGTTGAGCTTGATAAGCATGTTATAGTATGTGTATACAGACCCCCAAATTACCAGAATCTACCTATGTTTGATTCTATAATGGAAAACGTTTTAAATAAAATATGTAATAAAAGTAAATCTATCATCATTTGTGGTGATTTTAATATTAATTTGTTAGAAAATAATTCAAATAGTATCAGACTGTTGAGTCTTTTTAAATCCTTCAATTTGTCACATGTTTTTATGGAACCAACCAGAGTGACCGCTTCTTCTGCCACTTGCTTAGATAATGTTTTTTCGAATTGTGATTACTTACATAAAGAAATTGTTAATAAATTGCCATCTGATCACAGTGGCCAAACAATAACGTTTTGCGCCTATACACCAATTCAAAAAACTCAAATAAGGTATAGGCCAATTACGGGTAAAAATTTAGAAAATATGAATAATGCAATAGCAAATAAATTATGTGATCATAGTTTTAATAATGTAAGTGACCCAAATGAGTTTTACGCTGAGTTTTTTGCAATTTTAAACACACAATTTATTCGTACTTTTCCACTAAAAACTAAAACCATCGTTACAAAGTTCTTATTTAGTGATTGGGCAACACCAGGAATTCGCAAAAGCAGAGAAAAACTCTTCGAACTTTATGGTCTTAAGAGTCATAATATTAATAATATTAATTTTAATCAGTATGTTGCCAAATATTCAAAAACTTTTAAACGTGTATGTAAAACAGCTAAGGCTCTTTATATTAGTGGTAAAATTAAATCGGCTGATGATAAAATAAAAACTACTTGGAAAATAATAAATAATGAAACAGGTAGGAATAAGAAGCGCAATATTGAAATGAACTTAGAAACTGCAAATGGCCCTATAAACTCAGATGTGGAAATTGCTCAGGAGTTTGAAAGGTTCTTTTCGAACATCCCTCTTAAAACGACTGAATCTTTAAATTCGTCACCCGCACTCTCTGCTGCCTTACTTAGAAAGAATGTAAAGGAGTGCCCAATGGAGTTTAGATTTCAGCACACAAACCCCCAAGCTGTCATTAAAGCTTTTAAAGATCTAAAAATTAAGTCAACAGAAGATCTTTGGGGAATGTCCGTGAAAGTCTGCAAATCTTTTATTGAAACCGTTGCACCTTACTTAGCTTTTATATTTAACACTAGTGTAGACCAAGGAGTGTTTCCAGATCTCATGAAACATAGTAAGGTAGCTCCACTTTTCAAATCGGGGGATTGTAAAGAACCTAACAATTATAGGCCTGTGTCCATTTTGCCGGTTTTTAGCAAGGTGTTTGAAAAGTTAATGCTAGAACAAATGTTATGCCACTTTAATAAACATTCTATCTTCCATGATCAACAATATGGTTTTACAAAAGGGCGTTGTACAACTGACGCGGGTGTTACCTTGTTAAAGAACATTTTTAACTCCTGGGAGGAAGCACAGGATGCCATAGGAATTTTTTGCGACCTCTCAAAGGCATTTGATTGCGTAAACCATGAAACACTTTTGCTGAAACTAGAGCATTATGGAATTAAAAATAAAGCCTTGGATTTACTTAATTCATACCTAAGAGATAGACAGGTAAAAGTTCAAGTTAACGGCATAAACTCATTAGGGTCGGAAATGACAATGGGCGTTCCTCAGGGTTCTATTTTAGGTCCGTTCCTCTTTTTAGTTTATATAAATGATTTACCCCATTTACTCAAAAATCAACCGAATATGGTGTTATTCGCGGATGATACGTCGTTAATCTTTAAAATAGACAGACGTTCGCAAAACCTAGATACTGTTAATGATTGTATTCTTCAGGTACAAAATTGGTTTACTTTGAACAATTTAGCTCTTAATGAAAAAAAAACAAAATGTATTAGATTTACTTTACCAAATGTTAAAAGTAGCAAATGTGACATTATACTCAACGGGAAAAAACTCGAATTTATTGATCAAACAGTTTTCCTGGGAATCACTTTAGACGATAAATTACAATGGGGCCCCCATATAGCATCTTTGGCGGGGCGTCTAAGCTCAGCCGCTTATGCTGTTAGAAAGATAAGACAGTTAACAGATGTTGAAACAGCACGCTTAGTTTACTTCAGCTACTTTCATAGCATAATGTCTTACGGCATTCTACTGTGGGGCCGGGCGGCTGACATTGAATCTATTTTTATTTTGCAAAAGAGAGCCATCAGAGCAATTTACAATTTAAATCGTCGCGAATCTCTCAGGGAACTATTTAAAAAGATTAATATAATGACAGTGCCCTGTCAATTTATTTATGAAAATATAATGTATGTTAGGAAAAATCTTCATCTTTTCAAAAAAATAAGTGATAGGCATAATTTTAATACGAGAAATAAAGATAAAATTGATCAACCTTGTTTTAGATTGTCAAAAGTACAAAAGTCTTTTATGGGGTACTGTGTTAAATGTTACAACAAAATACCTAGTGAGGTCTTAAAACTAAATGAAAGAAAATTTAAAACTTATATCAAAAATTCTCTAAGTAAACAAGCATATTATAAATTAGAAGATTACATTCAAGATAAAAATGCTTGGAAACATGCTGGTCCTGCTCCATAGTACAATGTAGGGCTTGAGCAGAATCAAACTTGGTTGAAATTTTAATGCTCACACACTGCCTGTATTGTATTTGTATAAAGTTATAGTTGCATTATTTTGTGAAAGTGTGAACACCGTGTACCTTTTAGCTGTATAATTATTGTTTTTTTTATTCTTTAAATGGTCATAACTTGAGTGCACCGCTTTCACATTTATTTACTTTTTTTTAAATTGTAATTTCAAACCATTGTGAAACATTTTTGAAAAAGAGTAAGTATGGAGTTTCTTGCCCATTCTTCTCCATACAACCTACCTTAGCGAATGGGTGTAGAATCAATCCCATCCCTTCCTATTTCCTTTAAATTTAATAATCGACGTTCAAAAGTGCCCCTTTGGTGGCCTAATTGGAATAAATGATTTGACTTTGACTTTGACTTTGACACTACATAGTATAAAACAAAGTCGCTTTCTCTGTCCCTATGTCCCTTTGTATGCTTAAATCTTTGAAACTACGCAACGGATTTTGATGCGGTTTTTTTTATTAGATAGAGTGATTCAAGAGGAAGGTTTATATGTATAATAACATCCATTAAATAGTGGAGAAGTACTGTTATTTTTGAGGTTTCTAATGTGATGTCGTAAATAATTACATTTTTTCCGCTTACATTGCAAACGCAGGCTGAACCCTACGAGTTTTATCAAAATAATGTACTAAGTATTGTACACATTGAAAAGGTCTACAGAAAAGTCCGTGATGGTATATGTCTATCTCTTATGGATAACCCACAATAACTCTTTTTTGTCATTTACTTTTTACGACAAATAATGGCTAATTTTCGAAGCGATTTTAACCAATACAGCATTAATCCTTAACCAATTAAATACTTTGAATACATTGTTCATTTAATATAGATCTACATGGCCCTTTACACCGTATGATTTAAGTGAATATTTTCGAAGATATTACAGATTTAAAAATTGCGGGACGTAGCGTTTGCGGCGGTACCGGCCGGCCGCCCGGTGCGGCAAGAGCGTGTTAAGTAAGAGCGATTCTGTCACCAACTAACGAACAAGCAGATAAAGTAAATAACTTGATTCTTTCAAAGATTTATGCGCCGACGAAAATATACTACTCGGTCGATACTGTTCTCGATTTGGAAGAAGCTGTTCATTTTCCTACAGAATTTCTAAACTCTTTGAACCCGTCTGGACTCCCTCCTCACAAAATGGTGTTGAAAGTAGGTTGTCCTGTTATTTTATTAAGAAACTTGAATCCACCTAAACTTTGCAATGGCACGCGTTTGCTGGTAAAATCATTGAAAACTTTCATAATAGAGTGCACAATACTCACAGGATGTGGTACCGGAGAAGATGTATTGATTCCCCGAATCCCTCTGATACCATCGGATTTACCCTTCCAATTTAAACGTTTATAGTTTCCGGTAAAGACATATTTTGCAATGACCATTAATAAATCGCAGGGTCAAACCTTCAACGTTGCAGGCTTAGATTTGAGCGTTGACTGTTTTTCACATGGACAACTGTATGTCGCTCTTTCAAGAGTGACCTCCAGAGAAAACATGTTTGTTTTTATCTATCTACTGAAGCAGAAAGATTTTACATGGCTACTTATACGCCAAACCCCGCGTCCGAGTATCGTTAAGATTTTGACGACTCGTCGATTCCCGCTCGGACCAAATTATTTGTATCAAGTAGTGGCTTCGGGTCTGGGTGTGTGTATGTGAGCTTTCTATGTTTGTAAACGCACCCACGACACAGGAGAAATACCTAGTACGGGGCACAGTGTAAAAAAAATCTTAAGTTTGATCCCTATTGAAGCAGAAAGATTTTACAAGGCTACTTATACGCAAAAAGCCTGTGTCGCGAACCGTAAAGTCAAATTCTAAGAATTTTTTTAGAAAAACGACGTCACCGAAAGACGTTTAAAAATGGAATGAAAGATTCGACCTCGCTAGTGAGGCTGCGATAGCTTAGTTTTTTTTTTATCGTGGTAAAATCATCAAATGGATCCTCCCACCCAGGGCAGGGCGGGAGGGACTGTCAGACTTGTACTGACTAAAATCCACGGTGTCCTTCAGTAGCCCTTTATGTACCGGAGTCGCGGTATACGTGTGTCCCGCGACCCCGGCAGGCATTGGCCCTCTAAAAGGGGGGGCCCCGTCATTGTGCCGACACTCTTTGAGGCGCGCGTGGAACACAACGCGCCGTCGCGGTCGACCCGGGCATGGTCCATGGTCGGACAGCGAGTCGCCTATTACTCGGAGCATGCCCGCGATAGCTTAGTAGGTTAATCGTCTGGAGTACTTATCCAGAAGGACAGGGGGCCAATTCTCGGCTTTAGAGATGGTGTCGAACTCGACAAATAATTCTAATGACGTCATTTTTTCGACAAATTTTAAAAGTTGCTATTCTGGGGATGTCGAATTCGACATTTGTCGAAGGTTAACGTTAGAGTTCATGTCGAGTGCTTCTGAGCAGTAGAGATGACATCTCGATTGTAGAGATACGTCATTTCTGAGTGAATTCGTAAAGTTTTGGATTGTACACTTTGTTTTCTTTTCTTTAGTTTTTAAATAAAATACGGCTTGGCATCTCATACCTACTGGAAATTCGATTTATACTCTTGATTTTTGTATTTTGTTTTCTTGAAACGACAACCTTCGCGCAAATAACAATCTTTGTAATTTGTGTACCCACGATTGGACTTGAAACCACTGAAAGATGGACGAGTTTATTAGCATTTTTATCTCGGAGTTATTGGAAAGTGGCGAGCAACTGGCCAATACACGGCGACAACAGCGCACTTATCCTGCCGTCGATATTTACGATTTGAGCGAAACAGAAGTCATTTAAATAATTCCCCTCCATGTTAAAATAAAAATCATGAAATGTAAAACAGCACAGCCCACTAATGATTTATAAACACAATACAGAGTCCATGTAAACATAACAAAAGACGCAAATTCTGACACTGACAGACAATCAACTTTACTGTCAAACTGATTATTTTTACGCTAAACGTTTCGTTTTATACTTAAACTAGCGACCCGCCCCGGCTTCGCACGGGTGCAATGCTGATACTAAATACACTACAGAAAAACTGTGAACGTTGTATATAAAAACATAGCGGCCCGCTCCGGCTTCGCACGGGTATAAAATATATAGCCTATGTGATTAAAATCGATCCAGTAGTTTTGATTTATTCATTACTGCCCGTGGCCCGCACGCGTTAAATTTGGAGTAAAATAATCCCCCTTTCCCTATACCATGAAGTTTTCCTGCTATCTTTGGAATATCTAAATTCATACACTACATTTTTACTTATTTACTTTTTACATTTTTAACTATTTATTTTATTTTTACAACATATTACAGAATGTCTTTATAAACAACGTTCACAGCTTTCTTGTCATTAGACAATACAAACATGTTTTCTCTGGAGGTCACTCTTGAAAGAGCGACATACAGTTGTCCATGTGAAAAACAGTCAACGCTCAAATCTAAGCCTGCAACGTTGAAGGTTTGACCCTGCGATTTATTAATGGTCATTGCAAAATATGTCTTTACCGGAAACTTCCAGTTCCTCTTGCCACGTCGAGACTCGCGCCGCGTCGCGTTTTGGTGTGAACTGACCGTTATTCTTACGAATACTTTACATAAAAAGACGTTGCTCCGAAAGTTACCCGTTTACCAACACCAGACCTATATTTAGCAGTTTTTGTTTAAGTCCCGATAGGGAGACATAATAGGGGCGATGTTTTAGCCATTAATCTGGCACATATCCAGTCTCCATGCTGCTACCGGAAAAACGGCTTATCGAACTGATAACAAACTGTCATTAGCAGTATACCAGATCCTGTCCGGAAAATCAGAGGGTGCATAATGTACCTCGTTGTTGTAATCCGAAGGGTTGGGCAAGATTGACTATAGGCACATTGAGCAAAGATAGCAAGTTGGTTCATAGTAGCCTTATATAGATTTTTTTGGAATGAAAACTTTGAATTATTCCCGCTGGATCCCACTTTTGAATCCCACTTGAATATTTTTCCCGTTGGATCCCACAAAAAATTAAAATTAAATTGTCGAACCAGGGGGCCAATTCTCGATTTTCGCCATTTATCTCGAGTTCGAGATTGTAAGTCTATCTCTATGTCTATCAAAAATATCTCTATCTCTACCAAAAAATGTCGAATTGAGCAGAAATCCGTATTCTCAGTCAAAATAGAAATAAATGTCACGAAAATGTCGAGTCGAGTGAACATAATGTTACCATTATGAAGAAACGCACGTTCCGTTTTAGGTAGCTATAAGTGAATGAATGATTTTGTTTTAAAACGCTGACGAAATCGAATTATCACTACATAGTATAAAACAAAGTCGCTTTCTCTGTCCCTATGTCCCTTTGTATGCTTAAATCTTTGAAACTACGCAACGGATTTTGATGCGGTTTTTTTTATTAGATAGAGTGATTCAAGAGGAAGGTTTATATGTATAATAACATCCATTAAATAGTGGAGAAGTACTGTTATTTTTGAGGTTTCTAATGTGATGTCGTAAATAATTACATTTTTTCCGCTTACATTGCAAACGCAGGCTGAACCCTACGAGTTTTATCAAAATAATGTACTAAGTATTGTACACATTGAAAAGGTCTACAGAAAAGTCCGTGATGGTATATGTCTATCTCTTATGGATAACCCACAATAACTCTTTTTTGTCATTTACTTTTTACGACAAATAATGGCTAATTTTCGAAGCGATTTTAACCAATACAGCATTAATCCTTAACCAATTAAATACTTTGAATACATTGTTCATTTAATATAGATCTACATGGCCCTTTACACCGTATGATTTAAGTGAATATTTTCGAAGATATTACAGATTTAAAAATTGCGGGACGTAGCGTTTGCGGCGGTACCGGCCGGCCGCCCGGTGCGGCAAGAGCGTGTTAAGTAAGAGCGATTCTGTCACCAACTAACGAACAAGCAGATAAAGTAAATAACTTGATTCTTTCAAAGATTTATGCGCCGACGAAAATATACTACTCGGTCGATACTGTTCTCGATTTGGAAGAAGCTGTTCATTTTCCTACAGAATTTCTAAACTCTTTGAACCCGTCTGGACTCCCTCCTCACAAAATGGTGTTGAAAGTAGGTTGTCCTGTTATTTTATTAAGAAACTTGAATCCACCTAAACTTTGCAATGGCACGCGTTTGCTGGTAAAATCATTGAAAACTTTCATAATAGAGTGCACAATACTCACAGGATGTGGTACCGGAGAAGATGTATTGATTCCTCGAATCCCTCTGATACCATCGGATTTACCCTTCCAATTTAAACGTTTATAGTTTCCGGTAAAGACATATTTTGCAATGACCATTAATAAATCGCAGGGTCAAACCTTCAACGTTGCAGGCTTAGATTTGAGCGTTGACTGTTTTTCACATGGACAACTGTATGTCGCTCTTTCAAGAGTGACCTCCAGAGAAAACATGTTTGTATTGTCTAATGACAAGAAAGCTGTGAACGTTGTTTATAAAGACATTCTGTAATATGTTGTAAAAATAAAATAAATAGTTAAAAATGTAAAAAGTAAATAAGTAAAAATGTAGTGTATGAATTTAGATATTCCAAAGATAGCAGGAAAACTTCATGGTATAGGGAAAGGGGGATTATTTTACTCCAAATTTAACGCGTGCGGGCCACGGGCAGTAATGAATAATCAAAACTACTGGATCGATTTTAATCACATAGGCTATATATTTTATACCCGTGCGAAGCCGGAGCGGGCCGCTATGTTTTTATATACAACGTTCACAGTTTTTCTGTAGTGTATTTAGTATCAGCATTGCACCCGTGCGAAGCCGGGGCGGGTCGCTAGTTTAAGTATAAAACGAAACGTTTAGCGTAAAAATAATCAGTTTGACAGTAAAGTTGATTGTCTGTCAGTGTCAGAATTTGCGTCTTTTGTTATGTTTACATGGACTCTGTATTGTGTTTATAAATCATTAGTGGGCTGTGCTGTTTTACATTTCATGATTTTTATTTTAACATGGAGGGGAATTATTTAAATGACTTCTGTTTCGCTCAAATCGTAAATATCGACGGCAGGATAAGTGCGCTGTTGTCGCCGTGTATTGGCCAGTTGCTCGCCACTTTCCAATAACTCCGAGATAAAAATGCTAATAAACTCGTCCATCTTTCAGTGGTTTCAAGTCCAATCGTGGGTACACAAATTACAAAGATTGTTATTTGCGCGAAGGTTGTCGTTTCAAGAAAACAAAATACAAAAATCAAGAGTATAAATCGAATTTCCAGTAGGTATGAGATGCCAAGCCGTATTTTATTTAAAAACTAAAGAAAAGAAAACAAAGTGTACAATCCAAAACTTTACGAATTCACTCAGAAATGACGTATCTCTACAATCGAGATGACATCTCTACTGCTCAGAAGCACTCGACATGAACTCTAACGTTAACCTTCGACAAATGTCGAATTCGACATCCCCAGAATAGCAACTTTTAAAATTTGTCGAAAAAATGACGTCATTAGAATTATTTGTCGAGTTCGACACCATCTCTAAAGCCGAGAATTGGCCCCCTGTCCTTCTGGATAAGTACTCCAGACGATTAACCTACTAAGCTATCGCGGGCATGCTCCGAGTAATAGGCGACTCGCTGTCCGACCATGGACCATGCCCGGGTCGACCGCGACGGCGCGTTGTGTTCCACGCGCGCCTCAAAGAGTGTCGGCACAATGACGGGGCCCCCCCTTTTAGAGGGCCAATGCCTGCCGGGGTCGCGGGACACACGTATACCGCGACTCCGGTACATAAAGGGCTACTGAAGGACACCGTGGATTTTAGTCAGTACAAGTCTGACAGTCCCTCCCGCCCTGCCCTGGGTGGGAGGATCCATTTGATGATTTTACCACGATAAAAAAAAAACTAAGCTATCGCAGCCTCACTAGCGAGGTCGAATCTTTCATTCCATTTTTAAACGTCTTTCGGTGACGTCGTTTTTCTAAAAAAATTCTTAGAATTTGACTTTACGGTTCGCGACACAGGCTTTTTGCGTATAAGTAGCCTTGTAAAATCTTTCTGCTTCAATAGGGATCAAACTTAAGATTTTTTTTACACTGTGCCCCGTACTAGGTATTTCTCCTGTGTCGTGGGTGCGTTTACAAACATAGAAAGCTCACATACACACACCCAGACCCGAAGCCACTACTTGATACAAATAATTTGGTCCGAGCGGGAATCGACGAGTCGTCAAAATCTTAACGATACTCGGACGCGGGGTTTGGCGTATAAGTAGCCATGTAAAATCTTTCTGCTTCAGTAGATAGATAAAACTTAAGATTTCAGACTCGATAGAAGTTCTTAACAAACTTTGTTGTTGATCAATTGAATTTATTATCATCAAAAGACGTCTTTTTGTCCGGGTAATATTGGAGAAAGTTTTCTTCTTGTTTATCAAAAGTTTAAAGTTCATTAATTTTCCCAGTTGTTTCCCTAAGGTTATTTGAATTGATCGCTGTGTTTTGTTTTTATTTAGTTACTAGCGACCCGCCCCGGCTTCGCACGGGTGCAATGCTGATACTAAATACACTACAGAAAAACTGTGAACGTTGTATATAAAAACATAGCGGCCCGCTCCGGCTTCGCACGGGTATAAAATATATAGCCTATGTGATTAAAATCGATCCAGTAGTTTTGATTTATTCATTACTGCCCGTGGCCCGCACGCGTTAAATTTGGAGTAAAATAATCCCCCTTTCCCTATACCATGAAGTTTTCCTGCTATCTTTGGAATATCTAAATTCATACACTACATTTTTACTTATTTACTTTTTACATTTTTAACTATTTATTTTATTTTTACAACATATTACAGAATGTCTTTATAAACAACGTTCACAGCTTTCTTGTCATTAGACAATACAAACATGTTTTCTCTGGAGGTCACTCTTGAAAGAGCGACATACAGTTGTCCATGTGAAAAACAGTCAACGCTCAAATCTAAGCCTGCAACGTTGAAGGTTTGACCCTGCGATTTATTAATGGTCATTGCAAAATATGTCTTTACCGGAAACTATAAACGTTTAAATTGGAAGGGTAAATCCGATGGTATCAGAGGGATTCGGGGAATCAATACATCTTCTCCGGTACCACATCCTGTGAGTATTGTGCACTCTATTATGAAAGTTTTCAATGATTTTACCAGCAAACGCGTGCCATTGCAAAGTTTAGGTGGATTCAAGTTTCTTAATAAAATAACAGGACAACCTACTTTCAACACCATTTTGTGAGGAGGGAGTCCAGACGGGTTCAAAGAGTTTAGAAATTCTGTAGGAAAATGAACAGCTTCTTCCAAATCGAGAACAGTATCGACCGAGTAGTATATTTTCGTCGGCGCATAAATCTTTGAAAGAATCAAGTTATTTACTTTATCTGCTTGTTCGTTAGTTGGTGACAGAATCGCTCTTACTTAACACGCTCTTGCCGCACCGGGCGGCCGGCCGGTACCGCCGCAAACGCTACGTCCCGCAATTTTTAAATCTGTAATATCTTCGAAAATATTCACTTAAATCATACGGTGTAAAGGGCCATGTAGATCTATATTAAATGAACAATGTATTCAAAGTATTTAATTGGTTAAGGATTAATGCTGTATTGGTTAAAATCGCTTCGAAAATTAGCCATTATTTGTCGTAAAAAGTAAATGACAAAAAAGAGTTATTGTGGGTTATCCATAAGAGATAGACATATACCATCACGGACTTTTCTGTAGACCTTTTCAATGTGTACAATACTTAGTACATTATTTTGATAAAACTCGTAGGGTTCAGCCTGCGTTTGCAATGTAAGCGGAAAAAATGTAATTATTTACGACATCACATTAGAAACCTCAAAAATAACAGTACTTCTCCACTATTTAATGGATGTTATTATACATATAAACCTTCCTCTTGAATCACTCTATCTAATAAAAAAAACCGCATCAAAATCCGTTGCGTAGTTTCAAAGATTTAAGCATACAAAGGGACATAGGGACAGAGAAAGCGACTTTGTTTTATACTATGTAGTGAAGTGATGTCTAGATCGAACTGCTGCAGACTATTACTTTTATTACTATAGACTATAAGTTCACTTCTGAAATTTAATACTTTTATTTTACCATTTAACTGTTTTAGTACTACTAACGCATTTGCTTTTTATCTAAAGTTTCCATCGTCTAACTTTAGAAAATGTTAATAACTAATTTGTAGTTATTAAACCAACATCCAATTTCCATAGCTTTTACTAAAGGTAATCAACCAAAACAAAAGAATGATTTGTAGCGTCTGAAAAACAAAACAAAATGTCAGAAGCCAGACGCATTTCAACGTAAATGTAAAATATAAAATGGAGTTATAGATGGTTTTGTGTCCCATTGTAAAATAAGGCAGATTCAGACAGATACCGTGGCTGGCCTCGGGCGGGACATGCTTTTTATTTTAAAGATAAAGTATTTTAAATGTGCCCTCCCTAAGGGTGGCTACCCCCGGCCATTACCATTTATTTACTTACACCGCAAGGGGGACGTGTGTCTGTTTGTCATCGCATTTCTCTGATATAAATAAAGTTATTTCGGGTTTTTTATTTACTTACTGCCATATCTGTTTGATAAAATCTTTTTAATCTAGTAAAGAGTAAAACTCTAAAGTGTATTAAAGAAATAAAAATGTATAGGTTTACATTTTTACATTTATCCTGAAAATGTGTGAGTGTTCAAGCGCGTTTAATAAGAAAAATGGTTTAATTATAACTTATTAGGTTACCTACTTGATAAATTAAAATTCTTACCTTAAAAATTTAACTTGACAAGAAAATATTTCCCAAATTTTTCTTAAACAAAAAAAAACATGACAAAATAATGCTGCAATAATTCCGTTTTATGTTGTCATTTGCCTCCATTCGCCGTTTGAGAGGCGATAAGGATCTGTTGTTAGTTCCCGCCAAAATCGTCGCCATCTTGTACTCGATCCGATTTTGGCGGTAAAATGCACTTTATATTCTGTCCATTTGTCCTGATAAATAAGTACGTACTTGTTTCACAGTTTATTCATTTGTTTTAAAAGGAGTGTGATTATGTTTGTACTTATTTACTTGATTAATTTTGTTCACCAAACTCAGACTAAAATCCTGGTTTAATTTGCTTCTAAAATAATAAAGTTAATTTAGATTGCTTAAAGCTTAAGGTAATTGTTTTATATTAACATCATAACTGTAATGAGTGCTTAATACTGTACTTACAGTATTGTAAATTTTACATTGGCAACATATTAACATTGTCTATTCCATTTCAAACAGCTTCCGAGTACAATGGCTTATTTTCATCCTCCATTGATTTATTTCAGTAAAAGAGCTCCGTCAAAACTTGTTTAGCAATTCTTCAAACGTATGTTTAATGTTCCAATTCGTAGGAGAGTTGTAAAACATATTGTTCGACAAAAAAAGATCGTTTACCATCGCGAAACTAAACGATGCTTTACTTTTTACACCATAAACAAGGTTTTATTCCCACGTGAAAACGTGTCATAACATTTTTCAGCCTATTTTATTGTTCCTGCAATAATATCTAGAAAATACATTTGCTGAGTTGTAAAGTTAGAATTTATTGACGTGTTTAGGGTTGTGGAATGTTCGTGTGAAATGAAAATTGTTTTATTCTATTAAAGACAATAAAATGGATACCTAGTTGCCATTCAAGTCAGACGAAAATAAAAATTACTTTCTGCAAATTTTAATCCAAACATAATTTCAGAACGCCATTTCTTAAGCGTAGTCTTTATTAAACTAACAGCTGCTAACATATTTTAAGTTAATCCCAAAACAAAATATTTCTCTTTTTAGGTCTGGTAACCCTGTGCACAAGGCCGGGCGGGTCATTGTTTTATTCGTTCCGTCGCGGTCCGATTCGCTACGCACTTCGTTCGCACGCACAAACTTCACTTTTGTAAAACGAGACTTTCCAACAAAGTTTCATTTCTAATTCACTTAAAACTTACAACCGAGGGAATCACGGATGTAACGAAACGTAATTTAATTTTTTCGCGGAAATTGCACGGAGATTTTCAAATGGGTTTTTTAACTGATTTGGTGTTGCCAGAAAGTTTTCAAATACGAAGTAGGTGTACAGTCACGCTCAAAAGTCCTTTCGAGCATTTACAAGGAAATAGCTTGACGTTTAGTTCGACTTACGACCTTTTATTTTGGAGAGACACATGCATCATCAACTACTGATTGCATAGGATTCATAATTTCAACGGTAGCATGTGTGTCCAGTTGACGTAGTGGTTAAGCGTATACACCACAAATATGCGTTAATCTACGAGGTGCAAGTTCGAGCCTCACGCAGGGGATTTCTTTTTGTAAGTTTTACTCAATTGTTAAATATTGTAATGATACAGAAATATTATACGTACTCGCTTGTTAAAAATTTCTGTGAGGTAGAAATAAGTTTTAGGGATAATTAACTTGATCGAAACCAAATTGTCGTTCGGTTGTGGTTGTTGGTTAGTGACGTGTGATTTTATAAATAGCGATATAGTATTCAAGTATTCTCAAAATGCCGGCAAATATTAATATTGAAGCAAGAACGAATATTATTGCATTATATAAAAGTGGTCTTAATAGAACACAAATATCTGATGAAACTGGACTGAGTGTGAGTATTATTATGAATTTGTAACTTAAACTTTTTATTGAAATCTAAACTACGATTGGACTGATCGTCAATGGCCGGCTTAGATTATTTGCAGAGATATAAATTTATTCCATTCCTGTATTTAAAATCCATCATGATCCCTAAAAGATAAATAATTTATTGTTTATGAAGTGAATTAAGGTGAAAATAATACACTAGTTCGCTAATTAGTTTAGGTATAAATGCAGAGTTAGAGTATTCAAAAAAATAACTCAATTATTTATTTTGTTACTTATAGCTGTCTTATATTCCTGTTTTTTTGTTTTAGAAGAATACTGTAGGTCTCTGGATCAAAAGGTATGAGGAAGAGGGAAGCCTTGCTAGTCGACAGCGAAGTGGAAGGCCAAGGCTGATTAGCGCGGAGCAGCGACAACATATGGTGACCGAGTATGAAACAAATGGTTTCACACCTACCAGACACTTTGCGCAATTGTTCGACACCTCATTGCTAACGGTTCGTCGTGTCCTCCATGCTGAAGGCTTGCATCATAGAAGACCAGCTAAAAAGCCCTTTTTGACAGAAAGCCACAGACGAGAAAGGTTACGTTTTGCAAGAGATTATTTAGATTTTGACTGGAACACAACTGTGTTTTCGGATGAAAAGACATTTAAATCAAGTCAAAAGGGTAGGCTTCATTTATGGCGCAGGGATAACAGTCGCTGGTGTGAAAGAAATGTTATCCCTAATACAGAATCGGGTCGAATAACCATCAATATGTGGGGATGGATGAGTGCAGCAGGGCCAGGCGAACTAACTTTTATTCCTCCACGCGCTAACAGTTCTACTTATGTAGAAGTATTGGAAGATGTGATGCTTCCTACAGTGCGCAACACTTACCCAAGTGATGAGTTGGCCCAATTCACATTTGTCCAGGACAACTGTCCCATTCACCGGGCTAGCCCTGTGCGTGAGTGGTTTCAGAATCACCCGGAGGTCATTGTTATTCCCTGGCCTGCGAGATCACCTGACTTCAACCCTATAGAAAATCTATGGGGTTTGATGGTGCAGAGGTGGCAGTCACGGGATGAGAGATTGACGGAGGAATTAAAAACTCATTGTATGGAGGTCTGGGAAAATTTGAGAGGAACTGACATATGTGGTAACATTGTTAGGTCCATGCGCAAACGTCTGCTGGACTGTATTGATAATAATGGAGGTTATACAAAACATTAATAGGAAATAAGATACTACATATATTTATTTATTTATGTATTGTTCTTTGTATGACTTCAATATAAATATTATACGAGTATTAAATCTTTAAAAATATAGTGCGCCACCTACCTCCACCTTTTTATTTTTGTGTCCATCCATAGGTTGATTGGAAGATATCGCTATTATATGTATAGTATATTATATTTGCCTATCTATCTAATATCTTACACACATTTCACATGTGATATCACAAACATAAGTTTGTTAATTCTATAAATAAATAAAACAAAAAAAAAATCAGCTTAACTTTTTTATTTCCACCAAGACCAAAACAAATAACATAAAAATATAAATCTTAATACAATTTACATTATCACATAATGAGAACAAATAAATTTAAAACTAATTGTAAATAGTGCGGGTAATTGGTAAAATAAGTTAAGTTATCATCATAATTATCAAGGAGCGACTTCACGGCATTTCAATTTTAAGGCGGCGACCCAAGTTAAAAGATGTTACATTTATAGCGTAAATCAGTAAAGTGCTTCATTGTTATTAATATACGTAATTCAATAATTTATTAAAAAAATAACAAGTTTAGTCGCTTCTTTAACAGATTTTGGAAGTTTGCCATGCGCCACCATACGTAAAATTATTTTTGCCGTAATTTGTTCTAATTTTAGGTAAATACAATGTGGCTGATGTGAATGGAATGTTACAGTGAACGAGTTTATGGATAAAAAGTTATTGATTAATAATACGTATCATGATTTCAAAGAAACAAACAATAGCCAAACACATAATAAGATTTGAACTCCAGACCTCATTGATTGTAGCTCCACTTAGCCCAACAGCTATCAGCAATAAATAAGCAAATTATACAATTCGAAATTAATACATTAATTAAATAAGTGATTTGAAGACTAACTTACGTTTAATTTTTAAGAAAATACAGGGTATTTTTTTATAAAGTGCGGCCATTTTAGTATGTTATCCCTTGAGAAAATAAAAAAATATATCTTTATTTTAAAAGAAAATATCAGTGTTATCAATATTAAAGCCATTTTATAAGTTGGTATAGTAATAGTTTAACAGGCCAGTTTCTCTTTGCGTTCCAGGGCCGCGGTGTTAATGTTTCAAAACAAAATTCTTATGGCACCGCTGCCCAGGAACGCAAAGGGCAATTACCACTTTGCGTTCCAGGACCGTAGTGCCGAAAAAGGTTGTTTCGTCAAAACTATTTTTGCGCTCCACCAAATGCGAGTGAGCAAAAAAGTTATTTAAGGATTTGTTCTATAACTGAAAAAGAACCACGGAAATAATATTAGCACTGCTTAAGTGCATAAAAATACTACTATAGCTGAGACTTTTTAGGCACCGCGGGCCCGGAACGCAAATGGCCAGGTTGCTCTTTGCGTTCCACGGCCGCGGTGCCTAAAAGTTGATATTTTTTTTTAGCAAATCAAGTTTTTTTACGCTCCACCATGTGCTATGTAGCAAAAAATAATATGGAAATATGATCTATTATACTGAAATAAAACCATGGAAAAAATAACCGCACTCCATAAAAAATATCCTATTGAGGTCATAGTTTAATATTCGTTTTCTTTACGAAAAGAGGTTTGAAACTAATGGCCTCAATGTCCTTAAATAAAATAAAAAAAGACGTGTGGCACTCGGGGACTGCCGCGGTAAAGCTATTGCATAGCATTTTGTATCAACTTATGCAATTATAATTTTATTTATTTATTTTATTCATGCAGTATTGCTTTTTCTTTGATATTAATTCAAGTTACATTTTTAAATATTTCTTTAAAAAAAAATATTATTATTTCTTTATTTTTCTTTAAACTTATAAATTACATTTTTAAATATTTTTACAAAAAAGAAATAAAAAACATTATTATTATTATTATGGTTTTATTATTTTATTATATTAATAAATCAATAATTATTAATAATTTAATAAATTAAATGAGTGTGAGGTTTTTTTCGTTACGGAATTTCTGGATTCGGTCCCCGCGCTCAAGGCCCGCGATAGAAGCTATGCAATAGCTTAATAACTATGAATAAAATTATATTTACGTTTATAGTCTAATCAATTAATACAACAAAAACCATATAAAAAAATATGCTCATGGTAATCTTAAATGTTTTTTTTTATTCTTGTAAAACAAACGGCTTTTAGCTGATATTTGGTGTAAACATTCAGTGTTGAGTGCACGGTGAACGGTTATGTAATTCGTGTTGAATTAGTTACTCATTGGGGGAAACCACTTCCTTCGTATTAATTCACCATTCCCTGACGTCTCTGAAGTCTTTAACATCGGCCTGCCTGTTCGCTCTGGACAAGCGCTATTCTTCTCTTATTTCATATCCCACAGACTCACAGTATTTCATCACTAGAACAAAACATGAAACACTTTTATTATCTTTATGCAAAAACAGCTGTTTATTTTACTGTTAAGAAAAAACTAATAAGTATGAATCACATTAAGTTTGTTGTCCTTTTAAACAAACCTTTTAACGTTTTAAACACTTTTGAATAGGGAACAAAAGAATATTAATACGTGAAATAATTAGAATTTAAATGAAAATACTCACACTTAGTCTGGTTTCATTTGATATTTGCGTTATGTTTCATCCACATTTATGCAGGGCTATAATATTCGCCCTCAATGATAATTCCCACTGTTTATATTTCACTGCAAATGGATAACCATTATCAAATGTAATACGTAGATTTAAACAATCGTCACACACAATTACCAGGAAACAAGAACGTTCTATTATCTGTAGGTTACTTGAAACCTGTGCTCGAAACGAACT
Organism: Agrotis clavis; assembly: GCA_954870645.1. Classification (NCBI taxonomy): domain Eukaryota; kingdom Metazoa; phylum Arthropoda; class Insecta; order Lepidoptera; family Noctuidae; genus Agrotis; species Agrotis clavis. The sequence continues at coordinate 2,123,449 of OX940931.1, read as the reverse complement.
AACACATAATTGTGTCTACCTCACAATACGAAATAATTTACTTTGTTTCGTTTTCTGTGATCTACCAACTAACGAACGGCACACAACACTCAACACACATCAAACTAATATCAGAAATTATAAAAAAAAAACAAAAATTATCAAATTTCTACTAAAAAATGAATTAAAAATAACAAAAAGATTAGGGGGAATGAAAGTAATTATTAAAAAAAGGATAATGATGATTCGATCCCACGACTCGCCAGCGATCGCAACTTTAAAGCAGTGGCTAACACCACTGCGCCATTACAACACATAGAATGATGGTTGAAATTATGAACTATATCATATGTTAATTTGATTTAGATAGTATTTAAACAACTTAAAACAAAAGGTCTTAAGTCAAAGCGAAGCGTCAGTCTATTGCTTTGAATAATTTATAAACGATTTTGGAACCTGACTGTACATAAAAAATATACAATACGGTCTTGGCTACGAGTCTACAGAGATACGCAAATGAATGAAATTGGCGTTTTAGCATGGTCCTAGTCAACCCTATATTATTATGTAAGTAGTACCTATAACGTATTATTTTCAAAATGATGTGCCTGAACATAAATAATTATGGTTTTATGTACTTCTCATTATCTCTCGCAGGCGTGTAATGTCTTGAAGAGCTTTGGTTGCTTAGTTTAATACCTGAAACAAATAACACAGAATAAACTTTATTGGCAACAAAATCACATAGCTTTACACCTGGCTCTTAAATCATCAATCACACACCAAGTAAAACTTTCTAAGAAAAACACGCAACGCAATACGAAATAAAAATGACAGACGTACATGTAAATACAAATTATTACACCGGTTCCTTTAAGCGCAGACTAATATCCGAACGATAAATAAAAAGCGCGCGAAATGAGCTCATTAATTGTTGAGCGCATGCGCGTCCCGTAATTTGAGCTGTCATCTTTAAGTGGCGCTTGGGATGGCTTGGGTCATGAGGGCGGGAAACGAGAAAAAGGTGGTCTATGGTCGCGATTGAAGAAGTGATCTGTCAGAATTTGTCACAATCTGAGACAGAACATTGGAATATTGTAAGTAATTATAATTTCTAGTTGTTCAGACAGTTCTGCGTCTTACTATTTGACAAGGATTCTATTATCTCGTGTGTGTCACGAGAAAAACCTCACTTTCTAGTAGCACTTTGTATTAACTTCTGTTGCCTTCCTCCAGTTATTATTTTTTGTCAAGTTTAGCAGTGAAACTAATATTTAAAGACCAAAAAGATTTCCGTTTGTCCATAAATCATGAATTCATCATCGTTTAAAAAACTTTTTTGTGAAATGTTCAGTGTTGCAACTTATTTAATTTACGTATAAGAAAGCCTTGTACGTAAATTAAATTGTATTATAATTTTTATTCGAATTGCATAACCAGAGCTTTAACATTCGAAAATCCAGTAATTCACGCTAGATTATCTAGCACACGTAAAGAACATCGCTAAAAGGCCAGTGACCGTTGCAAACGTTAAATTAGGTTGGGATGAATGGTGCGATGCCGATGCCGCGCTCTCCTGACATTTTTTAGGTACGGGCCGCATGAATGAAGCGTGGAAATCTCGTTGAGACCGTAATGCTCCATTGCGTTGGTGGACTGCCAGATGTCATGGACTATTAAGACTGGATTGAATGAGGGTTGGTCAGCTTTGTTACAAGAAAAACGCTCGTTTTCAGTTGTGAATAAATGGCATTAAGTCTTTTTTTAAGTACCTAATGGTGTAAGGAAAAATCGCGGTAAAAACTTTTTGAAAAAAAAGGGAACCGACTTCAAAACCAAACACAAAAAAAAACTATAAAATAACTTTTCTTTCGGAAGTCAGTGGCTTTTTTTTTTATTTCATTGACATTATGGCCACCGACTTCCGAAAGAAAAGTTATTTTATAGTTTTTTTTTGTGTTTGGTTTTGAAGTCGGTTCCCTTTTTTTCAAAAAGTTTTTTATTTTTCCTTTTTTAGTTGAAATAATCAACTACAAAAGTCTTCATAAAATCGGCGTCTTTGAAAATCTACAATCCTATTAAGCAAAACGGATCTATGTAAGCAACTTCACGAGATATCCATTATTGTTATATACTAAAACCTTCCCCAGAATGTAACAAACACTTTTCTGAAAACTGCATCAAAATCGATTCAGCCAAACGCGAGATAATTGCGGACAAACATGCAATCGTCCCTGAAAATCTACGATTGAAGTAAGCAAAACGGATCCACGCGGGCAACGTCACGGGATATCTATTAGTGTTATATACTAAAACCTTCCCCAGAATGTAACAAACACTTTTCTGAAAACTGCATCAAAATAGGTTCAGCTAAACGCGAGATAATTGCGGACAAACATGCAATCGTCCCAGAAAATCTACGATCCAAGTAAGCAAAATCCACGCGGGCAACGTCACAGAATATCTATTAGTGTTATATACTAAAACCTTTTCAAGAATGTAATGAACACTTTCCTGAAAACTGCATCAAAATCGGTTCAGCCAAACGCGAGATAATTGTGGACAAACATGCAATCGTCCCTGAAAATCTACGATCCAAGTAAGCAAAACGGATCCACGCGGGCAACGTCACGGGATATCTATTATTGTTATATACTAAAACCTTCTCCAGAATGTAATGAACACTTTCCTGAAAACTGCATCAAAATCCGTTTAGCCAAACGCGAGATAATCGCGGACAAACATACATACATACATACATACATACATACATACATACATACATACATACATACATACATACAGGTCGAACTGAGAACCTACTTTTTTTTTGAAGTCGGTTAAAAAATAGATTGCCGCCATGATGAAATTGCTTGCGATAACATCAATTCTGTTTTCTTAGGTACTGTTATTCTTTTGAAAGCATAGCAACCCTTACACGTAAAGAGGATGATTCATAAAATCATACTCTGTATTGTTATACATATTATAGCGTACACGATAATACTTTATTATATTTTTATCGTACACCAGATATTTTTGGCGCTACAAAAATACATGAGATTGTCGATGGCACTCCTCGTGAATTTATTTTTAACGTTTCCTACTGCAATAATATTAATCACGCTGAGATATCGCATTAATAATAAAACGCCATTCAAATTTTCGTTCGTTTCAGAACATAATTTATTTAGTTTCCGTTTTCTGTGATATTTTGTGTTTATTTTTGTCTGCACAAATAAATAATTATAAAATTTAATACTTTACGTTTGATTTTTATACTCTACGTATATTTATTAATCTTCTGAAAAACGAAGCACAGTTAGTACTACAACCTTAAAAGCTTACTACAAATCCCTGTACCCTGTAAAGTGAGGCTTTTTGGCTGCCCCATCTAACGACTCAGCGGTAGACTGCCAAAACTGTTGATGTCTCTAAAACTGTACTATAGCCATAGATTTACCAAGATCTGTCAGTGCTTAAATACCAATAACTGGAGGACGCTGTTTGTATACATTTTTTTAAATTATCTGTGGAATGTCGTCATAATATCAATGCACCCTGTACAGTATTCAAACCTTTTGGTGTCGTGTTAAGCAGCCATTACAGCACAGAATATTAAAAACAGATAAAATTGCGCAGCAAAATTATAAAAAAAGCTTATAGACTTATAGCAACCGCATAATACCAAAATGAATGCACTTTACAGAACATTTTATCCATTTTAAAGCTACGGATTAAAAATATCGTTCATATTTCATGGCGTGTGGGTGTTTTATGATATATTAACGGTTGGCTACAGTGTGCCCAGCAGATTAAAGATTGCACTCTGATGGATGGAAATGGGAAAGCCCCAGGCATTGAATAATAACTTATAATAAATATAAAATGAAGAGCTAGCCTGCTGTCTAGTTTACTCACTTCAAGCGGTGGAGATACGTAATTGAATTTGATGTTTCATATTTATTCTATTTGCTCACGGACTTTTGCAAGCAAAACCATTGAGTGCAATGTTTGTAGATATTACAATAGAGCGATAAAAGCACGACCAACAATGCACCAGGTGAACTAATCTTCAAACGGCAGCAACACTCGACGATTGAGGCTCGTACAAAGCTCGGTGCACCATGCTATGTTATGTTTAACGTGAGATTTTCACGCAATAATCCGAAAGCAACGTTCCACATAGCCACATCGAACATGCAAATCGAGCCCATAACACTACGATTTATTTCCCCATTCACTAAAAGTAAACTCGTAGGTGGGTCATTATCGCTCTCACATCTCCCCGTTTATTTGTGTACTAATTAATAATCTTTATACATCTGCTTAATCATAAGGTAATTTACCATATTTTTATCTTGAGGCAGCAGTATTTTAAGCTGTGATGTCGGAGCGAGCAATATTTCGCAATCACACATGCCCGGTGGCATCGGTTAATTATTATTTAAATTGAAACATTGTACTCTGTAGCCAGGATTTAAATATGGCGACCATTGCACGCATTAAGTGGGTGGCGTCCGCAAACGGCTTATTATAAATATTAATTATTTGAGCTATTCGTTTGTGAAATCATTAATATGATTAATTTTGACAGCATGGCTTTCGATAGGCAACATTTAAATTCAATTAGTGGCGTAATTGAACTTAATAAGAAATTAATGATCACTATAAAGAAATACCCATTAATCAAAATGGTATTGAAATTGACAGTGAACTATAAAAGCAAAACCAAACAAAGAAATTAGCACTTGTGGACCAAAAAAAAAACATTCACATTCGCAATAGTAGACAGAAGTTTTAACAATGTGCGGCATCTCGCCGAGGTGGCAAGTAATAGCAGCGCGGCGCGAGCCTGCACCGCGCGCTCTTCACACAGCAAAGTAAAAGTTTTATCTCTATTACGAAATAATGAACTCTGCTTCAAAGGATACTTACCTAAATCGATGTAAAGACTTATACAACGACTGTGATATTGAATATGAAGCGACAGTTCATTAAAATTATATAACCTATAATGAATGTTAAAATAATCTTCATGATGTTACAAAAAATCCGAACCGGTGAAGTTTTCCGCACATGCAGCAGATTTCCATCATTGAAGATCCTTCTGACATGCAAACTGGTGTAATTATCTCAACTCGTGCGCGCTTGCCCAATCGCTCGGCCTCAGGCGACGCGCGCGATTTATACATACAAGCCAGGAAGAAGAATTGAGGGAAATATCGACGATATTTTGTAGAAAAGGGTGGTTTATTTATAGATACGAGATTTCTTGCGATTCAAATGATTTTTATTTAGAAAGCTATGCATAAAACATGCTTGATGAAATAAATGTATTCATTGCACATAAACGATGTTATCGTGCCTAGAGGCAGGTGTTTAACGATGATTTATCTAATAACATCGTTAAGTAATAGTTTAGAACGTACTGATTATATTGCACATTCATTTATCACACATTTATTACGTGAATGATGGATTAGTGGCATGATTGATGACGACGAGAAATTCATAATAATTGCAGCATAAAATTACATTAAAATGTGAAACGAAAATACCAGTATATCTTAACAGATAATTTGGTCGGGTTTGCGTCCTGAGGCGGGAGAGCAAGCAAACAAAACGACTGGTGATTGCTGGCCGCAGATGATATGATTGCAAGCAGTGCTGGGCCTAGGATACTGCCCTGAGGCACGCTCCGGTACAAAACTTTACGCCAACTAATATCTGGTGTAAAATGATATGGGGAAGGCGTAGCGTGCTGTAGCGATGTATTTTTGTGTTTTTGTTATTTTTTTTATGTTCTTGGATTAACACTTACAGATATAATAAGAGAAGATTGTTAAAGTACAAGCAATGTACGTATAAATGAAAACGACATAGTAAAGGTTTATTGATTGTTAAATTCTGGTATAATTCGAAGTAGAGAAACAAACCAGTAGCTTTTCAATCTCATTTCCTACCGCAATTTATCAACAAAAAAACCGGCCAAGTGCGTGTAGGCCACGCACAGTGTAGGGTTCCGTAGTTGCCCATCAAAATACTTATGCCAACTAAGTAAAGTGATTCGCTGAATTTAATTTTAAAAAGAAGAATTTTCAAAATCGGACCAGGCGTCTTTGAGAAATCGGGGAAAATACTTAAAAAAAAAGATTACGACGAATTGAGAACCAATCCTTTTTTAAAGTTAGTTAAAAATAGACAGCCCATTCGACCGGTACCACCTGATGTCTCAACTCAAGCTTCGACAAAATTGCTCCTCGATACTTTCCAAGAAACATCTAGAAATCGGCAAGCAATACAGAGCTACGGGGCTATTGTATAAATAACAACGAGACAGCTCCCTTCAGGCGCCATTCTCGCTTATAAAGCTATCGCTCTTTGTCACGAAGTAAATGCAAAAATATTGGTGCATTGTGTGAAAAATCTTGGATAATGGCTGCAAGGATATGGTGGCGAATGTGAAAATAAAAGTTTTAAAACGTGACTGCTTTAAGGTATGTTTGTAATAATAGTAGGAATCAAGTAATTTACTTGTCTTTAAGATCGTTGTGATTCTTAAGGTGAAAACTGAAAACGTATAATATTATAGAAAAAAATCGATTCCCAACACCGGCCTCAAGGCTCGAATGTTGTTTATACTTCCATCTGTAGAGTTTAAAAACTTTGCCTATTATTTTTTAATTACGATTCGCAGTAAAACTACCTATACCTTTACTTGATTTCCTATAATCATATCGTTACTTAGATCATTACTTCAAGCTTCGTATTATTCTGATTCATTAAGTTCCTGATCCAAAACACAAAGCTAATGAGTTAATCAAAGTAAATTAAGCCCAACAGATTACAGGAGTTAATTGCCGCTTTAATGACTTTTCTGATAAAACACTACCGTTTCAGATGTTCATTTTTTAAAGTCCTCAGAATAATGAAGTTACGAGATTAAAACAATTCTCGCCGTACTAAAGGTTGCTAATCAAAAACGCCGACGGGCAAACATGAAGCTGTTACTCGTAAAGCTCTTATTTCGAAAGTAGGAGAGCGCAATGTCGTTTGTAATGGTGACCAGATTAAGGTTGTACACAAAAACATGGCCAGTTCTATTAAGGTACCGTCGTAAAAATGTATAATGTCCAGTGCAAAGGTAATGCTCCCTAAGGCAACTTGAGTTTTCAATTAGAAAACAGTTAGCTTACAAGTCTGTTCCCTACTGTTTTGTAATAAAGTTTGTAATTAAATGAGTGTAAGATTCTGTTTGAAACTAAATTGGTCGGAGAACAATGAAAGTACAGAGTTTTGTGAAAGTTGATTCTTGTGTCACAAGTTTTATGTCTACTGTATGGACGACCAAAGCCACGTTTAACTTAAAATTAATCCGAGATCGTTTAACTCTTACGTGATAACCGATAAAAATCTTAAAGACGAAGTTAAGTGCTGATAAGAGGAGTAATTACTGATTATATAATTTATTGGGCAATTAATTTTAAAGCAAAATAATGTTGTTTTTTATTTAAATCGGTATAATGGGTTTTTCTCCCATTGATTGAGAAACTGTACACGATTAGTACACGAGTGATCACAAATGTGATAATTTTCAAGGAAATGATAAGCATAAGTAAGACATTTCGTATTCAAAAATAAAAGCACCTGAAACAACAAACAGCGAGAAATGATAATACAATAAACTCAAGCTTTCAGATGACTGGATAAGTATTTATGACGTATGACTCAAAACGAAGAAAGAAACGCGAGAACATGAAGGATAAACATTAATACAAATGAGAAAGCGATGTCTTCATTTGAGAACGTAAGACCAATTTGCTTCCCAAATAAACGTGAACATTAAATATAAACTTGGAGAACGCTTCACGCATTCCCACTCGCTGATCTGGAGACAAGAATCGAATAAAAATAAATCGAGACAATCGAACCAGCCCGATGCCCGACTCATTGTAAATATTCCACCGTAACCGGATGGCAACATTGCTTTCGTTTTGTTAATTTTATTGTTTTAAAAAACTTCATCTGACGCTTGAATGGACGCTGAGTTTCCGATTGAACGCACATCGATGGGATTTTGGCCAGAATTTTGTTTGTATTGTTAGTTTAGGAAATTAAAAATTGTGTGCTGAAAATCAATTTCCTTGGTTGAGGTTGTGAGGCAGAATTTTCTTTGAGATTTAAAGACCACAGTTTCGAATCCAATCAATTGTCAATAGTACCATCAAACTGGACCACTATTCTTCCTCAAATTAAAGTCTTTAATGGACAATAACAACATTTTGATTGCGATCGTTTAAGAGGTATCTGATCGGTGGTCACAGGCAGTTGAAAAAAGCCGTCGCACATTTTATTGAGCCACCCTTATTCAGAACTCGGGGCTGGCCTAAGTGATGCGATGATTGAGATAACAGATTTGTTATGGGTTTTAAAAAAAAGGTGAAAATTGTGAGAGTGACATCAAAGTCCTTTTTGGGCAAACAAAATTGAGACATTAATATCCTTTGAACATTTTATTCGTAGCCTAACGAAGAGAAAACAGGAATTATCGTCAAAAGTAACAGTAGATTAAAATGCTGAATAGAATCAGTAATAGTTTTTCAACTTGGTAAAGTTAAACCGCCAGTTAGGGGCAAAGTGAGAAGTGAGAACATTCCAGACATCATTCATCAATTTTAGATACTTCAGGAGGTATTGAAGAAAAAATCTTAATCTTGGATCTTATACGTGTAAGTGTGCCTTTATTACGCCACATTCGTTTACAAATTACATCGCACATTAAAGAATGTCCATTCGTCCGCGTTTCGTCCATTACGCGCTATCGTGGATCTCCGCCATCGCGCTGCACATAGCGATGCGCCGGCGCAACAAGACGTAAAAACATCAGTCCCGTTACTATTGATATGCAAACGTATGCAGACATGTCCTGGAAGACCGGCTTTTGTTTCTTAAGGATTTTGGAGAAAGAAAGTCTGGTTTTGGCTGTTTTTAGGGGAAATCCGTCTCTGATTCTTGGTGGATAAGACCTGTTTGTAGAATTTGAAGAAATGATTACCATAAAGACTCTGAATGCGAACTTTCACGAGTTTTTATCCTAAAATAATGACGTTGATGCAGACTAACAACTTGCCTACCTACATATTCTACATGTGACTAAGATGATGGGGTCCAATTTAGTTTGAAATAAATATTGATAACGTGTGAAAAGTATAACTTTACTACGAGACAAATCGTACCCAGCTATTGTTATCCCTAATGAAATCGAACGAGAAAACAAAGCTTTCTACTGTACAAGAAGTTCAGAACTGAATAACTTAATTATTTTCTAGCCAAATACTGACTATTAAGCCTGGGCTGACAAAGTATCAGGATATCTAAGTACTTGTAAAGGACGCACGCATAAATAATAAATCCTTTAACAACACCTATCAAGATAAATTCAAACAATACCTGACTTAGACATTCAAAGAATCTCATTTCATGATCTTTCTCAAAACTGACAAACGAGATCATGATAAGATGAAATCAGGTTGTTTTGCAAACATCTTGTGATGATGAATAGTTTCTTTAACATCTGTTCAAAGAGTTTTAACCGTTTTGTGCCAGGTTATCAAATACTTCTTTGATGTCTTTGCCAAAACTAACAGGTGAAACTAACAAAAAATTGTAAAGTTTATTTTGAACGTTTTTGTGTTTGTTTATGCTCACCTTGATCTTCAGAGCACTGAATATCGGTATGTTATTAAAGTAATAATACCTAAGATACCTATGAAAAACGTGTGAGTTTTGTAGAAAATGTTAAATTACGATTCCGTTTACACTTTTCATCGAATGCTCAAAATAAGGTTTGAAATCTTCGCACCTGTTTTCCATGATTTTATATTCATTCTTAGGAAAATCGCTTCAATCGTGTATATGAAAGCTGCATTTTAAATTATCTTACCATCTCACCAATGACTTATACAAATCATCATCATCGGCCTTTAAATGTTTCCACTGCTGGGACACAGGCTTCCTCTCTGTAAGAGGGAGCGGGCCATATTCCACCACGCAGGCCCAGTGCTGGTTGGTAGATGTCACATGTCTTCGAAATTTTGGTTCTCGGACATACCGATTTCCTCACGATGTTTTCTTTCACCGTTTGACAACAATCATCATCATCATCATCATCAGCCTATAATGTTCAGACTGCTGGGACACAGGCCTCCTCTCTGAGAGAGGGAGTGGGCCATAATCCACCACGCGGGCCCAGTGCGGGTTGGTAACAATGGTTTATGTTATTTAATTATTAATGTGTCTCTAAGTTCACGAAAGAGTTTCTTACTAAACTAATGAATTATGTATTGCATCGCATAATTGCGGTTTCATTAAATTAAATGCTTCAATGCATGTTGTCATTTGCTCTAACAAGCTTAAACCGATTCTGTCTCTACATTTATGTCTAAATCATGTTAACACGACAAATATAAACCTAGACATTAGAATATTTTGAAATCATAGACACACTTAGGTCCTTATTTACACGTTGTAGATCTTTATCGACGAGATCTTGTCTATGGATTAGCCTCGTGTCTATGGCTGGGTTATAGACTAGTCTAGTTCACTCTGGATCTGGGTTAGTGAGGTGCTTGTTAGTAGAACCTGTTGGCGAGTGTTTATTAATTAATTATTGTTAATGTGGCAGGTATTAACACGGGCGTGCTTTAATTTTATGTAAAGTTAAAACAGGGACTGGTTTACAGGGACTATTACAATAGCGGATAGAAAATGTGCTATAAGGTATTGATGTTCATTTGAATTTCTCACTTTCACTGACTTTTACTAATCACAAGTTGCATGACACTAGTTTTTAACCGCGACTTTGCCTGCCCCACAATGCAAAATTTTGCATTGTGAGGCAGGCATTTATACAACATTATTATACAACATCATTTATACAACCGACAAAACAGGGTAGATTTTTAGTCAGTAAAAGTCTGACAGTCCCTTCCACTCTACCCAGAGCGGGAGGACTCATTTGATAATATTACCACTCCAGAAAAAAGTTTCTGGTGTATTTTTTGTAGCAGAAATGATCAAAATCCATTTATCAAACAAACTAACTTTCGCATTTATAATATTACTTAAGTTGTCTAGAAAAGGTAATATAATTAATTTGGCATCTACCTTAGCTAAATCGCTATTTGTATGATTGATTCATGATACTCAGCTTTTAAATCTCGAACAACTCGACCATTTCTCTTCAACTAACGACAAAGCTCAAACGTTATACCCTTGTAAATCTCCTAAAACGTGATCGTGATCATCAGGACTTTGTCCACCGTATCACACCGTGATAGTGATCTAAAACTGTCAGACACTGCACATTATAGTGCAAGTGTACACCGCCGGTGGGTAGGTAGGCGCGTCCGTCGGTGCGTGTAGATAGCGCTTAAATTACAGAAAACATGACAACACAATTTGTTACGGAGATCTTACTGGACGACTTCGCTTAGATCCGGCTGAGAGTGGATAAGAAAGGAAAAATATATTACAGTGTCCACAGACGGCGCGCGGCATAAAGGAAAAAAAAAAGAAAACAGTCTGGTATACTTAGTCAAAAACCTCGTGAAGAAACGGTCCATAGTTTGTACTATTTTCACCCGATCTGGAAATGCAAGTTACGTAGAGTGGGCTAATGGGCTTCAACAATTAGGTACCTACCCCAGTGACCATCGTATGTGTTTTCATGGGGGTTAATAAAACCATGAAGCTAACTGCACATTAAATAACACCATTTTTGGTATAAAAGTTATAAAACATAAGAGTATTATCAAAAAATGCAAGCTTAAAATAAATGAAACTATTTTTGTCGCATTAAGTTTTAAAATGAAAAGTTTTTGATGCTGAATTTTCAGTCATTGCAACATTACTGAATCCCAATCAAATTCATCAAACCAAGTTTATCTACCTACATAATCAAACAAATTTAACGGTCCCGTGTTCTCTCGTTTCAGTTTTAGCAAAATCTACTTTAAACATTCTACAACTTTTTCCGTCAACAGAATCAAAAGTTTCCTATCCATGCTCTCTAAATCCTGGTCGTTCACCACCTAAGGGCCCGGTTTCTAATTGCAGGGAGGGCCTTAATTGAATGTTATTGAATTAGGATCACGCCCTACTCACTGACACGTACGGACTCCGTATGGACCCCGTACGAGCCCGATATCGTACGATAAATATTGTAAAACGATACCGGTGTTGGTACACACACGCTGAGTTCAGATTTAAGAGGTAATTTTTGAGAGGGTAAGGAATGGGTGTTGCGAGTTTTAAGGTATATGGTTTATTTAGTTGCATTGATGTTTTCGATTAAATATGGCTGTGGACTAGTTAATTTAATACTTTTACTTATGGTCTTCAACATAAGAAAGTCAGAAAATAATTAAATAAAATTATAATTTTATTTATTTATTTTATTCGTGCAGTATTGCTTTTTCTTTGATATTAATTCAAGTTACACTTTTTGAGCGTGGTGACCGATAAGAAAACAATTTTTTCTATTATTAAATAAATAAAAAAAGTTAAAATATTGATATGTTCCATTAACAATTTTTTGACAAAAAGATTCGTTTGTGAAATATTAAGCTTTAAAGTGCTAATTTTTGCTCGACTCGAGTGTCCCCCCCCCCCTCTAGCATCTAAACGGTTATGTTTGGGGGTGTATATAAAAAAAAAAAAAAAAAAAAAAACTTGAGAGGTGCCAAGGGACACCCGGATGGAACGAAGTTACTTTCGATTAATTAGTGAAGGAATTGTAATAAAATTTTATTTTTTTTTGAAGTTATAATAATATTTTTTGATTTTTGTTATTTGACATCTGGGATTTCTATTTTGATAGTAATATCAACACCCTCAAAAACAACGAAAACGACATCCATGATGAAAACCTCCATAATTTTGGCAGCCGCCACCTTGGATTTACATTTTGACTGCACCATCGGTTTCAACACCCTCGAAAACCATGAAAACGACACCCATGACGAAAACCTCGATATTTTTTGCAGCCGCCATCTTGGATTTACATTTTGACTGCACCCTCGGTTTCAACATCCTCGAAAACCATGAAAACGACACCCATGACGAAAACCTCGATATTTTTTGCAGCCGCCATCTTGGATTTACATTCTGACTGCACCATCGGTTTCAACACCCTCGAAAACCATGAAAACGACACCCATGACGAAAACCTCGATATTTTTTGCAGCCGCCATCTTGGATTTACATTTTGACTGCACCCTCGGTTTCAACACCCTCGAAAACCATGAAAACGACACCCATGACGAAAACCTCGATATTTTTTGCAGCCGCCATCTTGGATTTACATTTTGACTGCACCATCGGTTTCAACACCCTCGAAAACCATGAAAACGACACCCATGATGAAAACTTCGATAATTTATGCAGCGGCCATCTTGGATTTACATTTTGACTGCACCATCGGTTTCAACACCCTCGAAAACCATGAAAACGACACCCATGACGAAAACCTCGATATTTTTTGCAGCCGCCATCTTGGATTTACATTTTGACTGCACCCTCGGTTTCAATACCCTCGAAAACCATGAAAACGACACCCATGACGAAAACCTCGATATTTTTTGCAGCCGCCATCTTGGATTTACATTTTGACTTCACAATCGGTTTCAACTTCCTCGAAAACCATGAAAACGACACCCATGACGAAAACCTCGATATTTTTTGCAGCCGCCATCTTGGATTTACATTTTGACTGCACTATCGGTTTCAACACCCTCGAAAACCATGAAAACGACACCCATGACGAAAACCTCGATATTTTTTGCAGCCGCCATCTTGGATTTACATTTTGACTGCACCCTCGGTTTCAATACCCTCGAAAACCATGAAAACGACACCCATGACGAAAACCTCGATATTTTTTGCAGCCGCCATCTTGGATTTACATTTTGACTGCACAATCGGTTTCAACTTCCTCGAAAACCATGAAAACGACACCCATGACGAAAACCTCGATATTTTTTGCAGCCGCCATCTTGGATTTACATTTTGACTCCACTATCGGTTTCAACACCCTCGAAAACCATGAAAACGACACCCATGATGAAAACTTCGATAATTTATGCAGCGGCCATCTTGGATTTACATTTTGACTGCACCATCGGTTTCAACACCCTCGAAAACCATGAAAACGACACCCATGACGAAAACCTCGATATTTTTTGCAGCCGCCATCTTGGATTTACATTTTGACTGCACCCTCGGTTTCAATACCCTCGAAAACCATGAAAACGACACCCATGACGAAAACCTTGATATTTTTTGCAGCCGCCATCTTGGATTTACATTTTGACTGCACAATCGGTTTCAACTTCCTCGAAAACCATGAAAACGACACCCATGACGAAAACCTCGTTATTTTTTGCAGCTCCATCTTGGATTTACATTTTGACTGCACCCTCGGTTTCAACACCCTCGAAAACCATGAAAACGACACCCATGACGAAAACCTCGATATTTTTTGCAGCCGCCATCTTGGATTTACATTTTGACTGCACAATCGGTTTCAACTTCCTCGAAAACCATGAACCATGACACCCATGACGAAAACCTCGAACACTCCACTCCACTCCACTCCACTCCACTCCACTCCACTCCACTCCACTCCACTCCACTCCACTCCACTCCACTCCACTCCACTCCCCTCCCCTCCCCTCCCCTATATATTTTGTATTGTGTATATAAACCTTATATTCAATCACACCTCCTTGCCCTATACGCCTGCTACAAGCCGCCCCATGCCCGCCTAGACCTTGCGGAGCTCAGGGGCCTGCTTGTGGCCAACAACAGCAAGGCGACACTCCTTGCCGGCGATATGAACTCCAAGCACCCAGCGTGGAACTCAGCGCAGCTCAACGACGGGGGGAGGTGGCTCTTCGCCGACGCGGAGGCCCGGGGCTACACGGTGTCAGGGCCGGAAGCTCCCACCCACTACCCGGACAACCCCAACCACATGCCGGACGTCCTTGACATCGTCATCCACCTGGGCCTGCAGTGCCAGGTCACCCAACAGGTCCTGGACGACGAGATGATGTCTGACCACCACCCTGTACTCGTCGTCTTGGAAGGAGTGCCGACCAGACAGCGTCCACCCGCGCCACGTCGAGTCATCAACTGGGAGGACTTCACAGAAAAGATTGAGGCCACCACACCAACTCGGTCCGCGACTACCTCCGCAGACGTGGACTTACTAGCCCGTGACGTCACTGCTTGCATACAAAGCGCCTTAGATGCGGCGACAACCTCTGCGCCGCAGGGGAGAGTGCTACAGCCGCCCCTGCCGGCGTACCTTCAGAAAATGATCGCCGACAAGAGGCGCCTTCGCAAGCAGTGGCAACAACTACGTTGCCCCACCCTCAAGACCCGGCTTAACAGTCTGGCGGAGAAGATAAAGGCCGAGTTGAGGAGCAGAGACACCGAGAGCTGGGAGGACAAAATAGAGGCAGCAGCGGATGACTGGCCGTCTGTACACAGGCTGTGCAGGCGGCTTAACAACACCCCAGCTCCGGTACGACCACTCAGGGACAGGGACGGGGCGCTCAAGTACACAGCGGAGGACCGGGCGGAGGTCTTCGCTGAGCACCTGGAGCGTCAGTTCCGACCTAACCCTACCACCGACACCGAACATGTCGCAGCAGTCGAGAAACACCTTGGGGACTACTTCGCGACGCCGGTAGCCCCTGAGGAGTCCCCCATCTTTTTCTCCCCCGGGGCGGTACAACGCGCCATCCGCAGGACGCGGCCTAGAAAAGCCCCCGGTGCCGACGGTATAACAAATACAGCGCTGCGCCACCTGCCACCCCGCATGACCGCGGCCCTGGCGCGCCTGTACACAGCGATACTGCGCACCGGGACTTTTCCCGCCGCGTGGAAGGAGGGGCGCGTAATCATGCTGCCCAAGGCGGGGAAAAACATTCTGAAGCCAGAGAGCTACCGGCCCATCACCCTGCTGCCCACCATCTCCAAGGTGTTCGAGTGCCTCCTGCTGCGACATCTCCAGCCGCACATTACGCCTCGCCCCGAACAATTCGGTTTCAGGTCGGAACACAGCACGACGCTTCAGCTGTCGAGGGTACTGCACCACCTGACAGCCACCACCATCAAGAAGGAGTATGCGGTTGCAGTATTCCTTGACATGGAGAAGGCCTTCGACCGTGTGTGGCACGAAGGACTTATTTATAAGCTAGCCACCTCTGACGCGCCCCGTCGCGTGGTCAAGGTGGTCCAATCTTTTCTAACTAACAGGACTTTCCGTGTGGTGGTAGAGGACGCGCTATCCAGCGCCCGCCCGGTGACTGCGGGGGTGCCGCAGGGGAGCTGCATCTCTCCGTCCTGCTACTCACGTTTCACCGACGACATCCCCACCACCGCCGACGCCATGCTCGCGCTGTATGCGGACGACGCCGCGTACATTACTACATCAATGAACCCGAGGTACGCGGCCGTCAAAATGCAGCGCGCGCTCGACCTCCTGCCTGACTGGCTGTCGAAGTGGCGACTGTCGGTGAACGTGAGTAAGACGCAGGCCATCATCACCGGGAACTCGCCCCTACCACCACCCCTGAAGCTGCATGGGGCTGACGTCGCGTGGTCGCCCCGGGTCAAGTACCTGGGGGTCACCATCGACCGTCGCCTCAGCATGGGCGCGCACGTCCGCCAGGTCATTGGGCGGGTCAGAGCCGCCCGCGCCCAGCTACGCCCAGTGCTCTCGTCCCGACTCCCGGTGCGGGTCAAGTTGAGCGTGTATAAGCTTTATATACGCTCAATTTTGACGTACGCCGCACCCGCCTGGTTCGCCCTCACGTGCGAGGGGAACCGGAGGCGACTCCGCGCACAACAACACCTCGTGCTGCGGACCATCCTTGGTGCACCCTTCGTCGTGAGGAACGACGTGATACAGCGCGACCTCGGGATTGAGAGCCTGGACGACTTCATAAGGCGCCTGGCGACGGGGATGTTCGCGCGTGCCGACGCTTCTGCTTGGCCCCACGTCAAGCACTTGGCACCCCTGCACGCGCGCCCCCCAGACGCAAGGCGCCTTCCCCGTGACCTCCTGGCGGACTGCGCCCCCGCCCCTCCCGGATTGACTCCTGGGTAAGTCGCTGACCAACACGTAACTTACCCAAACAATAGACTTTACTTCACATGCACGCCTGCTGTGCGACGGATTCTAAGTTAATATAGGTTCGTCGTGCAGTGTCACACAATCACTTTCTCTTCAGGCGCTACACACTTACGCCTGAATGCACAGCGTGGGCTGTGATTCAAGCAACCACTGGGCGGTGTTACACAGTACAATACCGTCCACACACTCACCTCTGCCCCTTGCCCGGGTCGCTACTGGCTAGCTCTGGAACACGGGTCGGGCGGGGGCCACACACTCGTGTAGGAGCGCCCCAGCCGGCCCCCATGTCGCAGGTCGCTCTCTGCTGAGCCTCCCCCAGGTAACTGGGGGTCTCACTCGGTGGGGGCGGACCGCCTGGGGGTCGTGAAGAAGCGGGAAAGGTTCCTTGTTGTTAGTACCGCGGCGCGCCTACACAAAAACAATAGCAACTTCTCACTGGAACTATCAATGCCTTACAACTATAACAGGCCATGGTCATTTACCACCCTAATGACCGGTCCATCGCTATGGGCCGCGGCAAGCGTCCGCGGGAAGGGGGCAAAGCCCCGGGACCGCTTGCCACACCCCTTGCGGGGTGTTGCGACTACTCCAGTCCACCTCCTTGCCCGTCGGAGTGGGGAGCGTGAGGTTTTTTCGTTACGGAATTTCTAGATTCGGTCCCCGCGCTCAAGGCCCGCGATAGAAGCTATGCAATAGCTTAATAATACTAATACATCTATAGTACAAATTGTTAGTTCCTTTTTGCGATAGATTCATGTGTATATGTATAAACGACATTTGATTTGTTTCTTACCAAGTTATGTGTTCAATTAATGGTATGGTGTGGCTGGCATATACCTGTAACAGAAAAGATTCAATAATTAGTACTTATCTCAAGACCGAAAACAATGAAAAACATTGCTCCGTACTTAGTATAATTTTATACAAACATATTAAAAAAAAAACGTGTTGTGGGATGCAAGGATAACTCTCAGTGTAGTTTTCACATTCATCAAAATAATCCACGGTATTTTTTTCGCCCTCACCAATAATTCACCATAACCCGTTATGAATGGTTTGCTCGCTGTGCAAACAATAACACGAACTGACCAAACGTGAGTTAAAAACACTGACTTTTATTGATAACTTTTGTACGCCATGTTTTTACAAACTGTGGCAAATTGAAAAATTGTGTGGCCATAGGTAGAGTGGCAATGGTTACTGATAAATGTTGTAGAGCAGGAGCCCGTAACAGATGTCCGTGACCAATTTCCTCTCAAGCGATAATTAGCAGACTACATGAGGGAGTCGTATCATGAACATTCGTGGAAGTCAGCTGCGATTCCGTTGGTGGGATAAGCAGCAATCGCCGTTCAAACACGTAGAAAAAAAATTTTTTTTTAGTCATTTCCTCTCAATTGAAACCTGGTTTATATTGAAGATTACCTTGTATCACGAAGAATAAAACCAATCAGCCGACGGTACCATGGTGGAATACACGTCAGCTGGTCACTCGAACATGTAATTTTTTATTTTATTTTCAGTGATTTCCTCTCAACCCAAATTTTGCCTGATGAATGTTTACATGAAGATATGGCTAAAAACAGACGTCAGCTGGCTGTATCTCGGTGGAAAGGTCCTCAGCTGATACTTTGAAAATTATTGTACAAGCAGGACTAAGGGCTAGTACAGACTTGCGGAAACCGCGCGTTCATGAATCGCGCGGTTCGAAACCGCAAAATTGTTATGCAATCAGACTCCGGCGGTTATATATGTGATTATCGTACAGGGATAACGTCCGTTTGAAAAAGGAGGTCAGCGAAAAATCGATTTACTGTGGTTGTTGCTCCTTAAAAAAAACGATAAGAAAAATGCGGTATGCAATGCAAATGGGTGCATCCAATATTAAGTAACCAACCAAGTTTCCAACGTATTTTCACAATTTCCAAATATCTCCACTAACTCTTGCCAAGCTTGGTTATGATAGTTTTATTTGAGTAATCCTCACACTGAATATCCCATATTGCATTTCTCTTCTCCACTTCATCAATAAACAGTTCAGTGTCGAAACGAACCGTGCCAAACTCACGAGCTGTGATGTGCTAACCGCGCGGTATCCGCCACGCAACTGAACGCAAAGTAAAGACTCCATAGTAATAGAAACGCGCGGGAGCAGCGCGATTCTATTTTCTGGCGGTTGACTAACCGCGCGGTTATGTCTGAACGATTACTTAATAACTCATACATATTATTATAAGACTCTCTCCTCTACTCCGCTTCTTTATACGCGCGCTTGTATCATCAATCCAAACGCAATAACAAATCAGCGTCTACGGCGCCGAAGAGGCGCGTTCCTGAAACGCGCGTCTTCTGCGCGTTTAGAATACGCCGTATGCGATGGGCCTAAGGTTCTCTGCCCATTCTTTGCACGAATATGCAAAACGATCATAATGAACTCTTGAAAAAACGTATAAATGGGTCTATTGATTTATTTTCTCAATTAGTGAAAAGTATAAGAAATAAAAAGCTTTTCTATAAAGAAAACCCCCAATCATTGCTTGATTCATTGTTTGATGTTATTGTCATTTACATTTTTCATTTACATTACATATAAAACAATTAAAAATACAAAATAAACATGTTGTTATGAAACATATATCAATGGATATCTAGTTCGGACCTCAAAGATAGGAATTTCTTCATAATGCAAGCCGGATCGAGAAGCTCTTCACGTAATCTCCAAGCGAGAGCCTTGTCTCATCATTGAAGATCGTGCGGGAATCCTTCTGATTCTGTTGAACCGGTTAACGGACCTTCTTGATCAGGGTGTCAATTACTTATTCACTCCAGTAAGAACAGTTCCATAACTTGAACAAAATAACGAAATACAACAACAAAATCATTTAATATTGATTTGAAACCTTATGACAGCAGAATGATTTGACAAGATTAGACATTAAGGATGACACAAGTTTTTTTTCCAAATAATATTTTTTTTATGGCTTCTTCTATGTGTCATTATGACAGACACTTGTTTCCCATACGTCCGTTTTGATATTGCAAATAAATTACGTTTAGTTATTCAGATTTAATAGAATATTTGTTTCTTATTATTTTATTTTACGATCTTTCCACCGAGATACAGCCAGCTGACGTTTGCTTTTATCCATATCTTCATGTAAACTTTCATCAGGTAAAATTTGAGTCGAGAGGAAATCACTGAAAATAATATAAAAAATTACATGTTCGAGTGACCAGCAGACGTGTATTCCACCATGTTACAGACAGCTGATTGGTTTTATTCTTCGTGATATAAGGTAATCTTCATTATAAACCAGGTTTCAGTTGGGAGGAAATGACAAAAAAATATTATTTTTTCTACGTGTTTGAACGGCTATTGCTGCTTATCCCACCAACGGAACAGCAGCTGACTTCCACAAATCTTTATGATTCGACTCCCTTATGTAGTCTACTAATTATGGCTTGAGAAGAAATCACCAACGATATTTTGGTCTGGCTTCCGGTCTATTGGTTATTGCAGTATACGCTATGGACAATAATTGATCGCAGCGCACCATGTGGCAGAGATGTATTGAAATGTGATGAAGAAGGATGTCACTCATGTGACAGAGCGCGATGAGTATGAATTTTAATGAATGGGGAGGCCAAATAAAAGATGCCTGGATTGTCTAAGGAATGCTATAAGAATGGAAGAAGAAAATGTGTTGCGCCGAGCACAAGTTAAATGGGATAATGGCAGGGAGATGACCCGCAGAATGAAGTACGTATCAAGTTAATGCACCACAACCTTTTTAAGTGTTTTTTAGTTTTTTTTAAGAAGAATTTGCCGAAAGTGTTTTTCAAAATGTCAAGTTGCCAAGAATTGGCAGATAAATATGTGCTCTCAACGTGGTATACATCGCATTTACATAGGGATCTGGATTTGAACCACGTCGCCCCTTGTTAAATGGGATTTGAACATAACTGGCGAAATATATGGGTTTATTATTAGGACGTCCAGAATTTAAGGCGTCATGTTATATTAAGGACAAGCTTGGTTTTTGAGAGGACGTGGATTTATTCTTTAAAATTTGGTCACACCCACTAATTTAGAACATGGCTCATGAAGAATTACTTTGTTCAGTATTGTATAATCAAAGTGTGATATCGTAGTTCACCGTATCGGTTTAAGCGACAGCATTTTTCTTACGAAAACATTTCGACAATAAAAAATCAAAATCAATTAACTTTAACAGAAAAGAAATCCCAAGAGTTACCGATACTGCACTAAAATCGTAAACGTCAAAGACGAAAATCGTAATTCGGAAACCCTTTCAAACCAAGTGAACTCGATACATCCTTTTTGATTTTCGAACCCTACTCACGGAACAGTGCCTATGGTACGTTTTTTTTTTTCATCCAGCCAGGATTGGATCCTAGTCGATTGGCAACCGAGTGGGTTTCAGCCATGTTGCAACGTTTCAACCCTTTAGTGTTGCGCGCCTTGTTTTGTTTTACTCTTTTAACCCTCGCCTGCCGAAGTTCTCGATGGTTTTTGGCATTATTGCGACGTTTATTGGAAATGGGTGCAGCCAGATGACAACAAATATTGTTTTGTTCACGAAAATGTTATGTAACTGTACAAATTGCTACTATAAGGTTCTACTTATAAACTTTTAATTCTGGAGATAATAACACTAAATATACTTAGCTAAATGGCTGCGGAATTAATCCCAAAAGGTAACAAATTACAAAATCCGTAATTTATCGGTACCTTCCAACGACCTACTTATTATCTTAATTGCAAGAGGGTTCTCGCAATTGAAAATCTCTTCTATCTCTTGAAAGTAATGAGAAAAGTAAATACCCTGTTAAAAGTTGCAAAAAATTAAAACACTTTTTAACGAATTTCCATTACTACACGATCTCATTGGCGAAAACATATTACCTACTGTCTCTTACTCTCTTCTCTATATTGCAATCTTGTATCTCATCAGACATGTTTTTATGTTAATGTTTCGTCTCTTCGCCATCCCTCAATTAACACTACCATGAAATTCGCACATAAACTCGTTAAATACCATAACACAGTGCATTGGCGAAAGCATTAATATTCCGCTCGTTACGCACATTGTCCGGGCAGAGCCATTAATAACCGAAACACTGGCGGACATTTTGTGTATAATTAACGAGGCATGCTCGAATACAAAAATTGTATGAAGTAAGTACTTGTAAAAGATAATGGATGAATGATGTTTTAAATGGCTGTGAAATTAAGTCGGGATGGAGATACCCGACTTAATGGCTTTTACGGGAATAAGATGTTTATCGTGAACTGTGCGATTCAACATTAAAACTTTATTACATAAATGGTGACTTCAGAGTAACATTGTATCTTCAGTCCTTCCAGAGTAATTTTAATCACTTGTTCTCGTTACCACAAACTTCAGTGGCCAATCTAGAAAACTCTTAACCGATTGCGGGTCTTAGTTGTTCGTTGCGAATATAATCTAACCAAATGGGGTAGATATCTTCGAAACATTTCAAACCGAATGCCAGTAGGGAACTCCTATGCAGAATATGCCTCACATATCCTGCATAATCTGCACCTTCCAACATTTAAAAGAAGCCAATGTTAGAGCCTTTCAGATTACTAAGTATTACTCAGACTTTGAGTTTATCGACACGAAATATATAATTATATCGACATACCATAGCAAGGTACTGTTAGCTTGTTACTGAAAACACTAGAATAATTTTATTCTAAAAGTTTTAACCAAGACTGTACGAGTGTACGTAGAAAACTATTGAAACGTTGCTTTCTTCGCACAGAGCGACTTACTTCAGAAGCCTAAATACCGCGCAGTCATGTGATCCCGGCGAGGGTCTCTCAAGGGAGCCATTGACGTTTCTCTAGACCCCCAGAAAGATTAGTAGTACGGTTTGAGTTATTTTAGTGAGAAAATACGTGGTCATAAAGGAACGCTGACCAAAATAAAAGAAAAGATAATTGTAAGTAAGTTGTACCTATCGTGGGTCAACGTAACAGTTTCTTGATTAAGGAAGATTTAGGCCATAGGTCCCCAACGGGGTTGGTACCGCCTTTAGTCAGCGCTGGAGCTTTTCGTGGGGGCAGTAGGCGGGCTAAAGGTAAAAGGAGCGTTGTGCAATACCTTTATTTTCAAGAAATATAAAATGTTTATTTGTGACAGATGATAGACAGGCAAATAAAATTGGTGTTGTTAACTATCATGGGTAGCCAGTCTAAACAAGGTTTCCAAACCTATGATCTAGATTAATTAATAACTAAAGTCTCACGAGGCAATGAGTTGAGGAAATGTATTTAGAGGTTACCCCAGTCCAGGAATGCAAAGAAAAATTGAAGGAATGGGGTGGGTTTAAGTCAATGTGAGTCTGATAGCTTTAACTTCAATGGGAGGACTCATGATTTCCCACCGCAAAAAGAGATAGAGGCACCTCATATATGATCATATTGACCAACTCCCATTACTCTCTATTTTATGCCTTAGCTATTAAAATAAGAAATATTCAGTGTAGAAGTCCTTCAAAAAGGCCAGCTAAGCGCAGCACAAGTCGTAACCTGTACCAAAGACATGAATATGCAAAGATCGTACGCAGACGTGTGCCGTGCCGTAGTTTCTACCATGAAATTATGCATGTAACTGGTCAATCCATATATTTTCGTGTTTATGAGCGTGGCTGGTGCCCCCGTATACTGGGGCAGGTGGGAAGGGGGCCAGTGCCCCTTCGATCGCTACACTAATGCAGCACGCGCGCTCACCGTATTAATTTGTCATACTGTCAACGATTTTGTTTAGGGCAGGCGGTGCAAGTTTGGAGCTGAAGCGTTGAAGAAAATGGTAGTTTCTTTGTTGAAACTAACTGGTATTTGTGTTGAAAAAAATCTCTAAGATACTTTTACTTTACTATAATTACAGGCATAAGTCCCTATGGTACATTTAGAGGTTGTTTGGCAGATAACTCGCTTGCGTTATTACCTGCGCTGCACCCGTAGATATGTGTGTATTATTGTAAAATAGCTTTACGAGTAATGTATCCATTTTAGTGTAAAATAAAGTAAAGTCTCATATGATTAGCGAAAGCTCGTTAAACAAAATCATATTACTAGCTGATTGCCGAGGTTTTTCCTCCCCTATACCTATTTCTTCCCCTTGAAGTTACATACAAAAATGTAAAAATAATCAAAATCTGTTGTGCTATTTGGACGTGAAAGCATTGCAAACAAACTTACTTTGCCTTAAGAGGATCGTGTACCGAGCGCTCGTCCATACTAAAAGAGAAAACGTTTTCCGACCCCTAAATGTTATCCCATCTCAATGATTTTTTAGAATGCTTCTGACACAGTAAAAAACTAGGTTTATAGGTTTTCTTTTTTTCAAAAGTAACTCTTAGGCACCTGTAACTTTCAAACTATTATAAATATTGAAAAAAAGAAAACCTATAAACCTAGTTTTTTTACTGTGTAGGAAGCATTCAAAAAAATCATTGAGATAGGATAACATTTAGGGGTAGGAAAACGTTTTCTCTTTTAGTATGGAAGAGCGCTCGGTAGACGATCCTCTTAAACTACATTAAGTTAGAAAAATAAAGAAGGAAGAGCAGCAATGCTTATAAGTACAACGTGTAGGTAAAATGAGAAATTGGTTGGGCTCATCCCGACCAATTTCTCATTTTGCATGAGAAACCATTTTTTTTTTGCGAATTTCCATAAGTCTTAGAACAAAAAATGTTCAGTAACAGGGGAGTTACCCCACGAGAGGTTTTGCGCTTTTGGCGTTACACGTTGTATAGCCTTGCTATTGTTCTTACTTTATTCCCGTTTTAACTGTGTGATGAAAAAAATACACAAAATGCGCAACCCGCTTTTTTCCCTCACTTGCGCCGCTCCACTATTTCCCGTGAACACGTACCGTGGTATAATGACAGGTAGAATGTCCACTCGATGACACCCGCTCCCAACATTGTGCCATAAATATGTAATCACCATCAAATTATACCTATCTGATGGCTACTGCAGTGATTTTATTGTGCCGTGTTACGTACGGGACACGATACAAAACAAATAGATTGTGAACTTTATAATGTGCTAGGTAGTTAACCGCATCGTTGATCTAACTATCGTAAATGTGTCTGCTAAGCATTTTTTTTAACTGTGGTAAAATCATCAAATGAGTGCTGCCTTACAGAGCGTCTGCCCGTCAGACTCGTATCGACTAAAATTCACGGTGTCCTTCAAAAGCTCTTTACGTTTCAGGTTAACAGTTGCCTGATAAGATGGTACCGCGAACCTGATTGCTGAGAGTGAGGTCTCGGGTTTGATTCCCAGGTTAACTAAAGTGTCTTTGTTTTTTTCTCTCAGTAGCAGCCACAGTCTAGATTTTGGCTTCATCATCATCAGCCTATAATGTTCCCACTGCTGGGACACATGCCTCCTCTCCCTTAGGGCCAAAACACATAACGGCGTTGCGGCGCCGCGCCGCTAGAATCGACAGTAGCGTCACTGCCGATTTAAGGCTGCATATTCTGAAAGTTGGCAACGTCGCAAAAAGCTGTCAAATATTTACAAGTTTTAATTAATTTGGCAAATTTTCTGTATGAAAACAAGAAATATCGCTCTGTAGTGCACTAAAAAAATGATATAGGAATGCAATTAAAACACTGAATTTGATGTTGTAACCGTTTCAGGTGTATAAAAGGCATTTGGAAGGCTTCCAAATGCTTTTTTTACATCTAAAACTGTATATTCGGTGTTACGATATTAATTATTGTATTCCCTTATCATTTTTTTAGTGCACTACAGAGCCATATTTCTTATTTTCATACAGTAACAATGCTAAATTAATTAAAACTTGTTAATATTTGACAACCATTTGCGACGTTGCCAGCTTTCGGAATATACGCTCTTAAGCGGCGCTCGTTCCGGCGATAAGGTATCATACTTGTTGACAATGATTCAGTTTTTTTCTGTCACTGTCAAAATTAACATGTCTGACGTTGACTTCGATTTATTTATATCTTTGGTTGAGGATCGCCCTTGTTACGAACTGGTTACCCTACCGAACGACAATAAAACGCTCTTTTTCACGACGCCGCAACGCCGCAACGCAAACTGCCGATTTTAGCGTTGCGGCGACGCAACGCTAAAATCGGCAGTTTGCGTGCGCCACAATCCGCCACGCGGGCCCAGTGCGGATTGGTGGATGTCACATGTCTTTGAATTTGATGGTTTTATGACATGCCGGTTTCCTCACGATGTTTTCCTTCACCGTTTTGAGAGCAGTGGTGATGAAATAAATTACACAAAGTAATGCGCCAGGCTGGGTTCGAACCTACGACCTACAACTCGTAATTCGAGGCCGATACCACTGGGCCACCACTGCTCTTATTGGTTTGGGCTTAGCAGATGGCAATAGGTTTCCCTTACATGGGACTGAAACATAACTGGTGAAATCTGGGTGTTCTGTTAGGTACACCTCTGTCTAATCCTTTGGGGATTACTCAGGCGTGATGTTATGTGATAGTAACAAAAAAATAGAGATCATCAGCACATTATATATTTCTAGTCCGTTCTATATACCTAATATTTATATCCTGTTTCAATCTGTACAAACTCAAAGGGGAGTCCTAGTCAATTCTATTTAGAATATTATAGCACATGTGGGGTCGGAAACCAACCCTTCCTGAATGGTAACCATTTGTTTTCAAAAAGTAATTAAGCCAGTTTTCGCTAAGTTATTAAGTTTCTGTTAAAACTTGGTTCAAAAGCTCCGGAAAAATAAACTTCAAGGGATTTTCCGAGAAAATCTTCTTTCTATATCCGTAACAGTGCTTAAGAGCGTATATTCCGAAAGCTGGCAACGTCGCAAATGGTTGTCAAATATTAACAAGTTTTAATTAATTTAGCATTGTTACTGTATGAAAATAAGAAATATGGCTCTGTAGTGCACTAAAAAATTGATAAGGGAATGCAAAAATTAATATCGTAACACCGAATATATAGTTTTAGATGTAGAAAAAGCATTTGGAAGCTTTCCAAATGCCTTTTATGCACCTGAAACGGTTACAACATCAAATTCAGTGTTTTAATTGCATTCCTATATCATTTTTTTAGTGCACTACAGAGCGATATTTCTTGTTTTCATACAGAAAAATTGCCAAACTAATTAAAACTTGTAATTATTTGACAGCTTTTTGCGACGTTGCCAACTTTCAGAATATGCAGCCTTAAACACCCGATTCAACACTTTTGAACTTTCTCGTAAATCAAGTCGACCTATTAATTCCTTGAAATAGAGATGTCATTTACTAGGCCTACCAAAATTAGCATATCTGCATTTAGAGCTATGACTCCTTCACAAAAGGTCCATATTTGTTCGAATTAAATTGTTTCTACCATTACAGGAATACCGACCTACTTGATTGCATATTTACTAGCGTTTCCTTACAAGTTAAGCATTGCTTGGAACCATAAAACATGGCATATTTGGTCAATCTGAACTGCCTGGAGTTACAATTAAGTTAGCATGTTTAAATTGTAGTATTGCGATGGTATTGGTACCTAAACTTAATGTTTTGGTAGTTATTTCTTGTCCTGAGTTTGCAATATTAGTCATTGATTCGGGTGAATTTTCTTGGTAAGAATAAAACCCTACGTTCTTTGTTTTAAGAATGTTTAGCTTTCGTTTTCAATACAAAACGTAACGTTTTCAGCGAAGCCACTTTTTTGAAATGTGTGAGTAAAGCGCCACGTACACATTTAAAAGTTTTCCTTGAACATTATTCACTTGTTTTACGTATATAGGAATCGAACGAAAGGGATTTTATTTTCCTTTTTAGGGTTCCGTAGTCAACAAGGAACCCTTATAGTTTCGCCATGTCCGTCCGTCCGTCCGTCCGTCTGTCCGCAGTTTAGCTCAGAGACGCACAGTACTAGAGAGCTGTAATTTGGTGTAAATATACGGATTTGTTGTGCCGAAAAAGTGGTAAAATAAAATCTCGTAAAATATTTTTTTTTAGGGTACCTCCTGTACACGTAAAGTGGGGATGTTTTTTTTTTCTCTCGCGTACCCCTTAGTGTGGGGTATCATTAAATAGGTCTTTAAAAAATATTGATAGTTTTCATTAACAATTTTTTGATAAAAAAATTCGTTTGTGAAATATTAAGCTTTAAAGTGCTAAATTTTGCTCGACTCGAGTGTCCCCCCCTCTACCAGCTAAACGGTTATGTTTGGGGGTGTGAAAAAATTCACAATAGTAGTATATATAACGAAGTTTAAAAGAAAATTATCACGACTAAGTAGGCTTTACAACTTTACGAGTAATAGTCGACCAACTTATAAAATGTACTTGGATAACATATTTTCTTAAACAAAATGTATCTGAGAACATGTTCTTCAACTGCAAATGTAAGTTTGTCAACTTTATTTTTACAGCTTTAATAGGTATGTTTTTACGGTATGTTTTTTGGGGATAGGTAGGTTTTTATCGTCAACTATTTTTAACTAACTTCAAAAAAAGGAGGAGGTTCTAAATTCGTCGTAATCTTTTTTTTATGTATTTTCCCCGATTTCTCAAAGACTCCTGGACCGATTTTGAAAATTCTTCTTTTTAAAATTAAATTCAGCGAATCAGTTTAGTTAGTTCGCATAAGTATTTTGATGGGCAACTACGGAACCCTACACTGTGCGTGGCCCGACACGCACTTGGCCGGTTTTTTTATGTATTTTCCCCGATTTCTCAAAGACTCCTGGACCGATTTTGAAAATTCTTCTTTTTAAAATTAAATTCAGCGAATCAGTTTAGT
Source organism: Agrotis clavis (assembly GCA_954870645.1). Taxonomy (NCBI): domain Eukaryota; kingdom Metazoa; phylum Arthropoda; class Insecta; order Lepidoptera; family Noctuidae; genus Agrotis; species Agrotis clavis. The sequence goes on along the minus strand of OX940931.1, from coordinate 2,094,440 downwards.
TAGTTCGCATAAGTATTTTGATGGGCAACTACGGAACCCTACACTGTGCGTGGCCCGACACGCACTTGGCCGGTTTTTGGACTTCAATTCTGAATGGCCTAAGTAGTAGGAATTTCTATAATCTAAGCCTTCGTCTTTATGGTTTAAAAGTCTATACGGGATTTCAGAGAAATTTTATGTGCAATTAAATTTGATTATGGAAGAAGAACCAATTGTTACAAAATCAATATTTTCTTTAATAATTCGTGAATAATAATATCATTAAAATAAACAGAACGATATAAAAACGCAAATAAGAGCAACAATCAAGAAACCGTCTCGGCTTCCATCTTGTTTTGTTAAATTGCGCGGAAACAACGAGCTTGTAATTTGTGTTGTAGACTCTTTGGTCGTCCGTCCGCCATTATTTATTATAAATACTGTCACAAAAAAAGAGTCCACAATGATGATCCCTCATTATGCTATGATTTATGTGAATATAATGCCTCTTTTATTGTTAAGTACGTGGAAGTGAAATGGGATCACAAACTGATTTATTATTGTTCGTTCTGATATTTTTAATGTTTAGTGTAGTGTGTTTACTAATGGACATCGAAAATGGATGTGGTTATAGTTATGGTGCTTTATCTTAATTTTGAAAAACACCGACTCTTTCTCCAAATAGTAAAAAACAATTTAAATATTAAAATACTGGCAGTATTTTACAACAAATAATTTAATCTAACAAAAGTACAAGCTCTTCCAAAAATACGACAAATTACAACAAATTGCTGTCACCAACTTTCTCCACATCAAAAGTTCTAATTGCGAGGAGAACATAAACATCGCAGTTAACATCGTCTGCGAGCAACGCCGGGGCATAAACATAGCATTTTACAAACCACTGAATGACGCTTATCAACTATTTGATCAACACAAGTTAGTGCCCGCGTTCACGAGTCGTGTCCAACATGTTGTAATGAGCACTCAATTAGTACACTGTTAAGATGCTAATTGATGATAAAGTGGGGGCAGTGTTAGGAAATTAATGAGAGGTTGTAAAAATTAAAACGATTTTTAGGCGTTTGAGCATGGTTTCGCCGGAGTTTTTAAGTTAAATGGCATAATAAAGATGTGAACATTCGATTAAACACCCACAAAAGTGCACAATTACACAACTTTTAATACACGAACTACGACATTAAAATTAATTGACACATAAACGTACACTCAAAATAATCTTTCCAAACAAACTTCTGTTAATAAAACTGTTAGATAGACTACTAAAATCCGCCATTCGCGCCTGTAAATCAACTTCAAAGCTTCGACAAATTATAATAAATGCTTATCATGGCGTCGACACAAGCAAGTTTGTGTCGGAAATGTTGAAAGGAAACCAACACTACTTCAGAAGCTCTTTGGGTACGAACACCGTCTGTCAAACATTCTGACGTTTTCGAATCTACGAGTACGTTGTATCAAACAAGTCTACTGTAGAAGATTACTGAACACGCAAAAGCAGGGTGTTCCTGTTGGAGAATTATGTTGGTGAAACTATGAAAGTTGGGGTTTAGGGTCTATGGAAAGTTTATCTTATAGTTGATGGCTTTGAAAGGCCAAGGTGTATTCAACTGAATCGAATCATTAATTTAGATTAAAAGGGATGATACAAGAATTACATAGGTATGAGAAACTTTCAATGCTTAAGTTTATAAAGTAAGTAAACTCACAATAACTTATGCGTGAAGGGTAAACATATAAATCCTTTTGTGAAGTTGCAATTTATATCCATGAAACATTCCTATTATTTTGTCGCAAGAAGTGTAAGCGCTTAACCAACAAATCAACATTATAATTTAGTGCATTTATGTTGTACAGTGTGCTGGGGCTCTTATAAGGATTTATTCGTAAGTTATGTGTGACACCTGTTGACAGTGATCGTGATATTAATTCCCGTCCAACACGGGTTTATTTGAAGCCTACGTACGGAATTATTTTAATTTTGGACTTGTTATTAAAACATGTTGCACATATTCGTGTTTATTTTTTGAGATGAATTAAAAAAAAGACACGCAGGACGTTGACATATTGCCAATGGGCATTGTTCATTTTTTTCAATATGTTGTAATTGAAAAACCATTTCTAGGAATAGCGTTACTAATCATTAGTAACCAATCAAAAATGAAAAATGTTCATATTTGATTGATATTTTTGATAAAATACGCTTGACCTTCCTTGCCCTTCAAGTGACGTTATTATTGGCTGTACCGTCTTGTATCGTTGCCTCAGACAGTAAAAAGTAAGTGGCAAGTATTTTCAACAATCTGTCAAGTGTCAAATTAAAAATGTCAAAAATGTAAACAAATAATAATGTTTAGTTTTTTATATATTTTATGATTATTTCTGCAACATGCCTCATAATCTCTTTATAAGATTTGCGAGAAAAGTGATGCCGTGATGTAGGCGTGTAATATTGCAAGGTTTATAAAATGTACCTACTGTTGCGAAGATCATTTTGATGTAAGTAAGATATCAAAGCTTTAGATACCTTTGTATATTCATTAAGTTAATGCTAAAGTATTGCTCAGGAAAACGAACAATAATGTCACCTCGTCGACGACTTTCCGTTTTAAAAAACAAAAATAAAAACCGATTTCAAAAATTTATTGTATTTTTATAGTAGGGGAGGCGAGGATTCTAATTTGCAGTTACTCGAGCATCATGGCGACCTATTGGATTTGAAAGAATATGTTCTAAAAAGAAAAAAGTTTCTGACAAGTTTTCTATTTTAGTGGGGGGAAGGGCGTGTAAACAGTTTTAAAACTGTAAAAAAAAACAGTTGTACAGAAGTACTCGAGCGCGTCAGCTATTTACAGTGTAAACGCGCTTTTCTATTTCTGATAACCAATACATATTAATCGGATGATTAACTCGAGGGGGCTGTCCGTGGCAAGCGGTTGAAAATCCAAAAAAGAAGTTAATCAAGCGCGTCAGATATTCAAAGTGTATGTAAAGTAGACCTTAAAAAGTGTCGTATTAAAATGTCTGACGATTTGGATGTGGCACAAAGTAATAATTCATATTTCTATTGGTAAAAAAAACGTAATCTTGAAATACTCGAGCGCGTTCCATTTTTTTTTAATTGAAACTAACACTGTAAAAATCATACTCACTAATAATCTGACGTTTTCCATGGGGCGAAGTCGGTAGACTCGCGGAGAAAAGGTGAACTACCTGTTAGTTCGCAAGTATCGGTCGTGATTTAATGTCCGCCATCTTCAATGTACATAATCATATACAATTTTTTGAACGTAATTAATCTACCTTTTCGTAATCTGACTCGCTCAAGTATTTCTGTGGATCGATTTTTTTTTACTAATCTGGCGGGTTCTTCCACACAACCAATGGTGGGGACCATATGAAGGGTTGATACTTGGTACAGGTACATTAAAGGGTGCAAGGTTTCTCCTTTATGATAATTTGATGCGCTGGAGTCACATTAAAATTCCCTCCCTGGGCTCTCCGACTAAGGATGTTAACTGACGTCTACTATCCGGAGAAAGTGACGTTGTGTTGTCAGGCAGTTTTTTAAATTATTCACTGGTGAGGCAACGGCACAACTTTTTGGTCAATGGTGACGTCAGCTACCTCAAAAATTAAAATATTAAAAATAAAAAAACTATTGAGCCAATCATAAAAATATTCAAATTAGTTTCTCAAAATGCTCTAAATTTGCAGAAAATAAAATAAAATCGAATGTTTGAAAAATTAAGACAATCCCCATTGCCACAGAGAAAATATAATACTGAAGCGATTATACCGTTTTCTTTTCAACCTTCTTGGTCTAAATTTAAATTGACACAGCGCATCACTGGCACTTGTTCATTAAAAACTATAAGATGCCATTAAATATTTGTTTTTAATTAAGTTTTTATTTCATCATATGGCTATTCGACTGAGAATTTTGACACATTTGCGCCAGTATCTAATAACTTTTATTTATTAAAACCTCCTTGTTTTAATATTTTTCACAAGTACGTAAACGAGAGACTATTAACTATTATATTTACTACATTCAGTTGCATAGTCCATAGTAACACGAGCTTCAGGTTAACTATCGGTTAAAATGACAACAATAAAAATCCTTTTAAACGTTTTGTTGTTTTTACATTGCTGTTTATTACGTTGGAATCCCACTATATGTATACTTCTAACATTATTTTTATGATTTCATTTTACAGCTCATAGGTTTAGAGCTTATATTACTGTGTTTTAACTTCTTAATTTTATGACTGTGACGCTCTTTGCTGAAAATGAATTTCATGGTCTTCTAAAGGCTTTATAAACATATGAGTTTTGACAAGCTTAGTACTATGAACATCATAAATTACTATTATTGGTTTCCGTGTAAAATATGTACCCATACGTAGATTGTCTGTTAAATAAAAGATATTCACCGGTCAAAGGATTGTCAACATAATCTGAAAAATGGAACCGCCCTCAGAAAATGACAATAACAAAAATGTGACCCCAAACCAGTTCACGTCCAGAAAGTGTCAAATGACATCATATCGACAAAATGAAATCATAAAACGCACAGGCGAGAAGCAGGCAAGCGGGGACCAGATTTGTCGCGCGATACGCGGCCGGCCGCCGCGCGCGATTAATTGTCGCGATAGCGCACCGCGCGGCGAGCCTTCAAGCGTTTTTGTGGATTTTTTCACTTTTATGTCATATTCGTTTTGGATGTGTGACAGTGTGAAGTCGCGATAAAGTCTGAGACAGTTGATGTACGTGGTGTACAGTCATGACAACATAAGTATTAAAAGAGATTTCCACTTTTTAGTGTTTTTTTTTCACAAAAAAAAAAAACACCATCATCATTTTTATGTAAAACTAGATGAGGTAATTTTAAAAGTCTTTGGTGAGGCGTGTAAATAGCCTGCACCTTTGTGAAGGTTGTGAAAAAAGTTTAAATTAAGAACCTACGTAATTTTAAGAAGTAATGGCGGACCTAAAAAATATATACCTCCCTATTGATGAATCCCCGAGAAACCAATACCAAAAAAATTATTAGCAGCAAACCATGCCCACGTACCTTGACAATCCAGAGATCCCACTCAGACCCAGGGAGATGGGAAGATACCTCGTTCATGCGCGCGGTATGGTATGAGCTGCCGGCCGGCGAGCAAAATCTTCTTGAATCCACCGGTGGAATGGTTAAAACTCCAAAAATCAACACTGCACTATAAGTTCTCAATGAAGCACAGATGCAGGTCCATTTATTTCATGAATATCATCAAGGTTTCACCAAAAAGGAATTTTTGAAAGGCGGAGCAAAAAACACAGTGTCCTTTTTAATGGCAACGGGAAGAGAGTGCGCCTCGCTAATGCCATCTATTGGTCAATTGCGAGAACACTCCAGAAAGTTTCGATACAAATGGGCGCTGCGGAAACAAAATATTGGTGCGAGGATTCATCAATAGACAAACTAAAATATGTAATCTGAACTACTAACATATTATATTATATGGAAAAATCCTAAAATATTATTATTTATTTTATTTATATTGAAAAGGCATTGACGCTTCACCATGCTCGGGGGCTTTGGAAGGACGCAAGTGCTTTCAAAAAGAAAAGTGAAAAATTATAAGTATTTACTGACCTATATTTAGATCAGAGAAAAATCCAAGCTCTATGACTGAATGCGAGAAACAAATAATACAAGTTATTTAATGTATTTCCTAAACCTTAAAGACTACTAGTATCGTATAAGAGTTAACGTTTATTGCGTTGGAATAGGATATAATTTAGCGACGGCACGTTTAAAGTTACCGAACTTTGTCTTTACCATTTTTGACATGAGCACGGCGGCACAAAGCTCCAGACGTGCAAGAGTTGTAACCTTGGTAGGTGAAACCTTTGATTTCGCACAAAGTAAGCGGACTATGACACCAGATGGACCAGTAGAGTGTATATAAATCACACACCCGTACCCACCCATACTAGCATCAGCAAACGCGACTATACGAACGGAACAAACATCGGTAACGCCCACATGGCGTGGTATGCGTAATGTATCCAGCAGCGGAAACTCTTGCATGAGAATGGAAAAACGTTTAAAAATATCGTCAGGAGCGGGATCATCCCAACCAATATTACTCAGCCATAACTCTTTGATGAGCAACTTGGCATAAAATATCACGGGGGCGACCAAACCGAGAACATCAAATAAGCGTGCGACTATCGAGAGTATATTTCTCTTAGTACATTTCTCAGCTACGTGAGCGGAAGTGAAGAAAAAATTATCCTGAGAAGGTTCCCACGAAAGGCCTAAAACCTTAGACACATCACTCCCAGCGTGAAAATCAAGGGACTTACGATGCGAGTCGGGAAGACTGTTTAAAAGAACGGGTGAATTGCTACACCATTTAACAAGGTCAAAATCGCCCGATTTAAACATCTTTATAAGATCATGCGATAGCTGCATGGCGGTGTCTTCATTATTCACAGAATACACCAGATCGTCCATGTAGAGACTGGTCTCTGCTACTTTAGCAGCTTCGGGATAATGCGGACTGTCAGAGGCCAGCTGTCGCACAGTGCGCATAGCTATGTAAGGACTCGACTTAAGCCCGAAAGGTAAGCGATTAAAGGCGAAGGTTAGCACAGGTTCGTTCTCATTGAATCGAAACAAAATGCGTAGGTATTTACGCTGGTCAACGGGTACACCAATGCGTAAATACATTTGTTTAATATCAGCATTTATAGCGATGGGAAATAGTCTGAAATTTATTAAAAGAATAAACAAATCTGTTTGTAAATTTGGACCAATATGGAGTACATCATTTAAAGATAACCCAGTATGAGTTCTAGCACTAGCATCCAATACAATGCGCGGCATCGGTTTGTCCGGCCGAACGACAGCGTGATGAGGGATATAGTACCCGTCATCGGAAACGGCAGATTCGTCGACCTGAATTAAATAACCGTTGTCCATATACTCTTTAATCACTGCATTATAATTTTTCCGCAACATCGGCGATTGGCGGAGTTTCCTTTCAAGCGCAATAAGCCGACGATACGCGGCGGTGCGCGAGTTACCCAACTCGGCGGGATCCTTACTAAAAGGTAACGCGACGGTATAACGTCCCACATCGTCTCGTGACACGGTCGAGGAAAAAATATTCTCACATTCGGTTTCCTCAGGAGAGAAAAAACGTTTATTATTAACTTCTTCCAATTCCCAAAACTTTTGTAATAAATCATTGAGAGCCAATGCCGTGAAAGAAGAGTTAGGTAAATTTAAATTATCACTATTATGCGGAAAATCACCCATAAAGATATACCCGAATGTGGTCAATAATGCAGGTGGGGCGCGTGAACCAAGATCGACCCTATTCCCCAAGTAAATGTACGGAAACAGTTGAGCGCCCAACACTAGGTCAATATCCCCTGGAATATTCCAGCTTAAATCTGCGAGCGGAAGCGCGTGGAAGTCTATATGGCTATCCCACTTAACATGGTGCGATGGTAGCTGGTCCGTAATGCACTCAACGAACGCGTGAATAGTATATTTTTGATCAGGATATACGCGGGACTCGATATCTAAATGTACGTATCCTATTATCGGTCGCGATACAGAACCAACTCCTTTAACAAATGAATTACTCAAAGGAATTATCAGTAAATTAAGTTTTCTACAACATGCTGTAGTTATTAAATTATTCTGCGAGCCATTATCAATTAAACACCTCACTACTGTTTTGTGACCCGCACTGTCACTTTTAGCTCGCGCATAAACCTGAGCTGTCGATAACAGCACTATCGCCTTAGCCTTCGCTGCATCAGCTGCTAATAACACGGCCGAGCTGTGAGCCGAAGACGCTGGCGTCACATCACACGAATCAGACGCAATCACCCGTGCGGAAATATCGACCTTATCGCAATCAACGTAAGAGCGAGGCACCAAAGGCGTACCGGGGGTCGAAAGGAGCGCGGGAGGGGGGAGAGACAGCGGCGCGGGAGACGACGACGCCACGACTACATTGCAATTCGTCGCTTTAACATCAGCTGTTTGCGGTTTATTTTCTTTATCAAAATGTAATAGTGTATGATGGCGTTTTTTACATAAGTCACAGACTGATGTTGACTTGCAGTTACTCAATCCGTGCAATGTGCTCAGACAATTCGCGCACCCACGTTTGGATTTAATAAACTCGAACCTTGTTCTAGGAGTCAACGCGGATTTAAACTTAGCGCAGTTATACAAATGAACATGAGCGTTATCATTACAATACGCGCAGCATGGAACCGCGATCGCGGGTAAACAAGCGGGCGAGTCAGCTGACTCGCTCACAACAAACGCTTTTGTCTGTGTGCGTGACTCGCGAGGAGCGGAAGCGGGGTTTCTACTAAAGTTTCTCGCGTTCGAATGATACAAATTCGAGCGTGCCAATATCTTTGCCTGATCTTGAACGAAGCTTATCAATAATTGCGTTGTGGGAATTTCAACATCTCGAATGGTAAGTTCAAACGATTGAGTAGTCTGTGCATCGATTTTTCTCATTGCGCAGTGCAAAAGAATAAATCAGCAAGATCCGTAATCCCAAGTTGTTTCAAGGCAGAAATAGACGCACTAAATGTTTCTATGAAAGAATCGAGACTATTAGCGTTAAATGAACAACTTTTTAAATCCAATATGTTATTTAAATAATGCGTACCTAGTGAGCGCTTCTCTTGATATTTTTTAACTAAACTATCCCATAACAACTTGTAAGTATCACCAGTAGGCACAATTCCAGCGGTAACCTTCAATGCGTTGTGTGTAAGCCTACCTATCAAGTACTGCACACGCTGCGAGTCAGTCAGCTGATCATTATCATGGATATTTGACTTAAACGACTCGTAGAAAACGGGCCAATTCTCAGTTTTCCCATCGAAAGATGGCAGCGCGATAGGAGGCAACTTTATTTTAGGCGGTTCAAAAAAAGTCTTTGAGTTGCTACTGGGTAATGGTGGCGATTGATTGCTGTTTATTTTATTCCTAACACGTTTAATATGAATATACAAATCTTCAAAGGATTCTAAACAAGCATAGTCGGCACTTGAACCAGGTTTTAAACTAATGTTTATTTGATTAATTTGATCGACAAAGGATTCAAATTTATCTCGAATGTCATCAATTGTCTCTGACTCAGTCATAAAACTTTCATTTTTCCTCGAATCGAACGACGATATATTTCTTGATAAATCATACAAACGATTAATGCGTTTAAATAACAATCCTTTCTTTTCGTGAAGAATAGTTAATAAATCTTCCGGCTTCAGTTGTTTATCCGTCATTTTGCTAATATTATAAAACGAAGACAATAACAATAAATACCTACCAGGCGGTTTGCAATATTATCGCACCTACCAAACTATGAGTATCTAGGTATCTATCTAAATATTAATACGCACAAAGCCGAGATGAGTTGGTAACTACCTACTTATTTACTTATGAACAAAGCGAATTTTTAAATGCGGATACCTACTTAGAATGAACTTTACCAATAAATACGTAATGTCGTTCTATGTAAACTAGGTATTATATTAATTGAACAGATTTACCAACAAATACGTAAAATCTATTGTCAATTTAATAAGCTGCGTTAATTAGGTATTAATTTACCGAAAGTTTACGTAAATAAATATCTATTGTGCGTTATTGAACCTATATGATTTTCACCAAACAAATACGCAAAAATCTAGGTACCTACTGGTTATTTATCCGGCTCGAAGGACCATTAATTATGGTGAGGCGTGTAAATAGCCTGCACCTTTGTGAAGGTTGTGAAAAAAGTTTAAATTAAGAACCTACTTAATTTTAAGAAGTAATGGCGGACCTAAAAAATATATACCTCCCTATTGATGAATCCCCGAGAAACCAATACCAAAAAAATTATTAGCAGCAAACCATGCCCACGTACCTTGACAATCCAGAGATCCCACTCAGACCCAGGGAGATGGGAAGATACCTCGTTCATGCGCGCGGTATGGTATGAGCTGCCGGCCGGCGAGCAAAATCTTCTTGAATCCACCGGTGGAATGGTTAAAACTCCAAAAATCAACACTGCACTATAAGTTCTCAATGAAGCACAGATGCAGGTCCATTTATTTCATGAATATCATCAAGGTTTCACCAAAAAGGAATTTTTGAAAGGCGGAGCAAAAAACACAGTGTCCTTTTTAATGGCAACGGGAAGAGAGTGCGCCTCGCTAATGCCATCTATTGGTCAATTGCGAGAACACTCCAGAAAGTTTCGATACAAATGGGCGCTGCGGAAACAAAATATTGGTGCGAGGATTCATCAATAGACAAACTAAAATATGTAATCTGAACTACTAACATATTATATTATATGGAAAAATCCTAAAATATTATTATTTATTTTATTTATATTGAAAAGGCATTGACGCTTCACCAGTCTTCTTACAAAAGTTATTCTCTGAAACTCTATTAATTATGTTTTATCTTTGCAATCGATTTCTCGAGAAAATCACTTTTGACTTTTACAAATTGCATACTAAGTTATCTGTTCGTGACTGTACGTGGTGTACTTTAGAAATGACATTGATTCTTGTCGTGTATCAAATAAAAAGACAGTGACGTGAAAGAATTGTTTTTATCTTTTTGTTAAGGGGGATGCTCCAACCAGCCCGCGAAATTCAATTTTTTTTTACGTTTTTTGCAATTTGCAGGCCAGTGACATGTTGTAGCTTTATAAATATATGAGTTGCGGTAATAACAAGTATAATTTTAAATATAAAAATTATCAAAAAACTCGCTCCATCAGCTCTCACATAGAAAAGGTGCATCATGTTAAAATCTCCGAAATCTAACTACGATGCACCTTTTCTATGTGAGAGCTGATGGAGCGAATTTTTTGATAATTTTTATATTTAAAATTATACTTTTTATTACCGCAACACATATATTTATAAAGTTACAACATGTCACTGGCCTGCAAATTGCAAAAAACGTAAAAAAAATTGAATTTCGCGGGCTACATCGAAGCAATCACCTTAATGTGTTTTATTTAAGCTGATGGGTTTACAGTTCCGTGTTGCCGTTACTGACTAAAAGAATGGTGCCCAAAAATAAAAAGTAACGCGGCCAAAAACAGTTTCATGGTTACCAACCAAAAAAAGTTTCATGGATACCAAATCCTGATTATGATTCACTAATTCTTCAAGACATTTATCGTCAAAATTTTAAACTGTTGGAATTCGCATGAATCTAACTCGAGATAGTTTAATATAAGTAGCTGTGATTGAAAATCGTTCTGAAATGTCTCGTAAAAAGCAAATCGACGATGGTAAGATCCAATCTCTGCTAGACACGACAAGTTATGTTACATTGAAAGCCTGGCGAGGCTATAGCCCACTAACGTTTTACATATGCGATTCCTAGATCGACAATCGGTAGTTTATCTCCTACATTCCACAACTACCCGGTACGAGCTCAATTTACATCAATAAATTAGTAAGGAAAGTCTATAAAACATGTCCCGTTCACGAGCTAACACACAGACAAACAGACACTAATATATAATGCTTTGATCCAATCGCACCAGTCGACACATCAAAGGCGAACTATATTTATAAAATTATCAATTGATCGATTCCGCGAGCGAACGGAACTTTCGATTCGATACTATTCTTGAATCGATTCTGGTTATTACAAAAATGTACATACGTTGTTGTAATTTTGCCCGAAGAATGACGAAGATTAGTTGTTCGAAACAATAAATATGGAAATCAAAAACTGATCGAAATAGCTCTACCATTAATTTTAGAATCCGTTCACCGAATCTGAGTTTTCAATCACGAACATAAAAAGTTTCATTATTAAGGATTTTAAAGGGCGCCCACATATTTATCAAAGTGAAAAATTGTTATTTAATACAGCTGGTTTTTGCCCAGGGTGCATCCTTTCCACGACCCGCGTGCACAACATCAATCACCCGATGAAAAAGAATCTTTTTAAAAATAAACAAAAAGGGCGCGAAACCGACTCGTCTCGCTTTTTAAAATGCGAAGGCACTGGTAATGAAGTATTTTATGCCGGTTAACGAATGTTTAATGCTCATGCATGGCATACTTTATTTTTGTTATTCGATATTTCGAATAATCGACTAATTGACCGAAAAACTGATGTATGTGTGTCAGTTTCTTTAGTAATATAACACGAAGAGGATTTATAATACGTTTTCCGTCGTTATTTAAAAGCTTTGTAGTTTGAGAAGAAAAGCTGAAGGTAAGTATGTTAACGTTTAAGTATTCCGTGCGAGTAGTGAGTGTCGCCTATAGAGAATAGACTTGTATGTTAGTGATGCAGCTCCTGCATGTGAAGCACCACTCTACTGCACTAAATAATATTGAAAATCATAAATATTTCAACTGTCCTTACACGTTGTTTGATTCAGACCGACAAAGTATACTTTGAAGAATTTATTGTCCGTGATATGAATTTGAAATTAAAGCTAAGCTCCATTCTTTTAACCAAGTTACAGTTTCGCAAAAGGACATGAGAGATTTATGTCAAAGCTATTTATCACCTATTAATATTATAATACTTTGACTAAACATTTAAACATCCTTTCTTACCAAAAAGTCAAGAACTTGTTCTTTGGCTTTGTAAATACTTATAATATGCAAATACTAAAGAATATTTGCAGAGATGTTGCAAACTTGCGACTTAAGTAAGTGCCTACTAGGCTAGGTATAGACTACTCGGCTGACATAAGTAAATAAATGGACAAGATAATTTTGGTTGAATCCTTGTGAGAAAATTGAGCAACTATCAGCCCGGTGCATAATTCCAGGATCTTTATTCTGATTAAAAAGTGTGAACTTTACACAAAGTCAAAGAGTAGTAAGGTAAAATAGAATTTACTATGTTCATTGACATCTTAATTAAACATATACCGAAACCAACTACCTACTTACATAGTTGGCCATTGACAGTAAATTTCAATCCCACCAAAAACATTAAATGTAAAAAATGCCAAGTCTCTCGATGCAGTCTTTCCATCGTAAAAAGTTTTGAGATCTCACAGAAGCCAAGTCCTATTCAAATTATTTTGTAGTTATAAATCAACATTTAGTAATTATATCAATAGTTTTCTTTATATTATAACTATAGTGACTTGGCAATGAGCACAAGTAAAAACAAATAAAACGGCATATTTGGAGGTTACACACACCGCATGCGTAAACATTCTCTTTTACTTTATAAATTCTCTTAACATTCATCATATAAAGCGATGGCCCGTAAGGTATTTTTAATTATTGTATTGGAACATGTAGTCGGTAGTGACCATCATGATTCACACATAACAAATAATCTGATCACAGGTCTCGTCAGTAACATTTGCACATAATTCCAGGCAGCAAGTTAATTTGTGCTCATTGCCAAGTCACTATAGTTATAATATAAAGAAAACTATTGATATAATTACTAAATGTTGATTTATAACTACAAAATAATTTGAATAGGACTTGGCTTCTGTGAGATCTCAAAACTTTTTACGATGGAAAGACTGCATCGAGAGACTTGGCATTTTTTACATTTAATGTTTTTGGTGGGATCTCATTTATTTTTTGTAAATGTATTTCTTTCTTTTTTTTAGGTGTCCTCATAATTTCTTGGACTTCAGCTACTTTTTTGCTTAGGACCCATTCTCTATCTAACAAACTAAATAGAACTAAACTAACTAACAAAAAAATAAATAAATATATATCTGCTAACTTACATGTAGATATGTAACTATGTCTATGTTATATTAATGAACTATTTTCCTAAATAACTGTTTCAGTAACAATAATAAATCTACTCCGAATATCGGTACAATATTTTTTTAGTTTCGAAATGGTTGTTCATAGATAGATGGCGCTATCAAATGAAAATTATTGAATTATTTTAAAGTACTACTTAGACTGCGCTCTGTAACGAAACCATAGCGCGATTCAGACAGGTACAACGCCATCTATCGAGCGCGCATAAAATATTTATCGCAATACAATGGAGTTTTAGCTTTATTAATTTAATGAATTATGAACATTATGTATTAATTTATATTAATTATAGTCTATGTATTACATTTATATTATTCCTTTCTATTCTATGTATGTATTCATCCAATTGAATACTAACTTAAACAACGAACCAAGTTAACAATGCAGTCAAAATCCATACACAATGTTCTTGCCAAACCGCAAATATAAAATTGTTTTTTAAGGTATATTATTTTTTAATGTTTTTATAATTTTTCCTTTATATGTGGCTAATGACCTATCTTGGTGCAAAATTTGAAGTTTCTAAGTCTGCTAGAAGTACCTTAGTTTTTTGATGATCGGTCAGTGAGTGAGTGACAAAATGGTGTAACTTTGATCGACCGTAACTCCTAAACTATTCATTCAATTGGCATGTAATTTCGAACTTAAGCTTGTTCTAATGCCTACTATTATTCACCGAAAACCTAAACTCCTAGCTTTGTCCACGTCGAAGTTATAGGGGGGGCGAAACAGCCGCGAATCGCTTCGAGAAAAGATGGTACGGCCGTGCCCTTTTGCTCGAGACTTGGCGGGGCACTGCCGTGCCCCCAGATTTTGTTCACCTTGGCCCGTTTCTCGTAAATCTTTTCTAGCTTATAGCTATCTTCAAGGCGCCATCGAAGTCTGTACCAAAATTCATCGAAATCTGTCCAGGGATTTAACCTCTCGGACCCCAATGCGCCCCAATGGCACAATTTTGAGCCACCAAACCCCGACCGATTTTAAACTGTATTTTTGTAAAAATAAGTCTTAAAATCGGTCAGGGATTCTTGGCAAAAAATTTTTCGCGGGGCTCGAGAGGTTAAGCGTAAATTCGTAAAATACAAAATATCATTCATTTCCGATTTGATAGTTGTAATTCAAATATCAATTGTAATAATATAAAAAATATATTCATAGGTAAGAGCTTTTTGAAAAGAAATTGACCCTTAACAATCCACATTCCTTAAATAAGCTTTATTTGATTATTTTCCGATACTACGTGCCGGCGACGGTTGTTTTTGGGGACAAAATTCCCCCCATGTTTACACTCCCAGCTTTATGGTGTGTTAATGACACGTCGCACGCATGCGCGCAACGCTATAATTTATAAAGTGAAAATTAGAGGAGAACATCGTGGTTTAGTGACTTATAAATTAGGAGTTTTTGTTCTACGTTGGGGGTATTAGAAAGTTTTTGTTTGAATTAGAACAATTTTAACATCGAGACATAACGGTGCGCGGTGTAGAATCAAGATGTGACCTGCGGAAAATTAGTGGTACATATATATTTTTTTTAATGTAATTTGATGTAATGACATAGATACTAGCATAAAAAGGAAGTTCCAAAGAGAAGATAACAAAATTCGGTCATATAAACGCCTTGTAACTCTTTAATAAAAACTTTTTTGTTAATTGTTACACCTAATACTGGCCATTTCTTGTCAAAACTACTGGAAGATGCCATTTATTTATGTCTTTTTTTTCTTTTTAATTTTAATTTAAGGTTTTGAGAAGTTCAGTCAGTAATTCAGTGGACATTTACGTTCAATCTTATTATTTACACCTTATTAGTTACAGCTAACACTGGTCATTTCTTGTCAAAACAACTGGAAGATGACATTTATTTATTTATTTTTTATTTTAATTTAAGGCTTTGAGAAATTCAACCAGTAATTCAGAGGACATTTACGTTCAAACTTATTATTTCGATACTCTTTTGTCATAATTTTTGACTTTCTATGAAGATTCTTGCAGGACTGTACTACAAGAATCTTTACTAACATTAATAGAAGGTCAGTGCAGAAAAATGGAAGGAATAGATTCCTGAAATTGTATTGGAATATTGTAGCACCGAATGTGAGCCCTTAGTAAAAAAAAATACAAACGAAAATTCTTCCCGTCTCTACGTACTTCGTTACCCAATAAATAGTTAAGACATACCACAGCACAATTACATGGTGGCGCAGTGTGTGGCAGCACTGAAGACTGGCCGGTGACAGATTTACTGACACCCAGTGTGGACCGGCGCGGGCGCAGCTATTCCATCGAAGTTCCCCAGGGAAAGGTTTGGTAGTTCGATTTAATTTTTAATGTATCATAAAATGGTAATGTTAAAGGAATTAATTATAAATATTTCATTAGTTACCTGATATTTATACTACTTTATGATTATTGTGTATGAGTGGTGGGTTAAATAAAAGAGTTGGTCATTCTAAAACATTGTCGGATTTTTTAGTCACAAAAGGATTTGTAAATGATTTAAATCCTAGAATGCAAAAAAAAACACATCCACATTCATGCCGTGACATGACGGCAGTGGCCGCCGACCCTTACGCGTGCTGTTATAACTGGTTATCGCCTTTTTCCATGTCACAAATCCTTCTTTATATACCCCAGGGTAGATATTTCTTGACCAACCCCTTAAATTACCCCTTAGGGGTTAAATAGAACTTAAAGTACGTTTGCTATCTCCATTACCCCTCTTACTCATCATCATCATCATCATCAGCCTATAATGTTCCCACTGCTGGGACACAGGCCTCCTCTCTGTGAGAAATCATAAAAAAGAATCCATAATTTCCTATAAGCCCCTGTCATAATTGCAATAACTTAAAAATTGTAAACCATTGCGTAAGTCACAAAACAGGTAATGTGCAGAAAGTTCATGAAGAAGAAAGGAAGGATTGGCCAGAATATTTACAAATGCATAAACTAGGGTAATCTGATTTTATTTTAACGTTTCATTTAATTACTTATTTTTATTCATGAGAGTGAACTGATGCATCTTAACAAAAATGAGATATGACAGCAGATTTTAATCTCGATCACAATTTCAGAAATTGGAAATGAGTTACTATAAAGTAATTGACAGTTACATCAGAGGCGTCAACACATAATTTCCGTATTTTACCGTACAGCACACTTGAAGTATGTGCGGCCTTTACGGTAAGGAAAATGAAAAAGCGCCTTTAAAAAAGTCGTCAAAGTTCCAGTTTGCTTCCCGTCACAAAAACGTGAATCGTCACGCCGTGTCCACACGCGCCTCAAAGAGCTGTCAGCAATATGACGGGCAAAGAGATATAAAAGAACTATAGAGCGGGCATTGGGAATATTGTCATACAAAATTGTTGATGCCGTGCGTTAGTAGCGCTATCTAGCGGTGTATAGCAAAACCACGTATTAAAATAATTCATCAGAATATATTTCAGCTATTGCGCAATAGATGGCACTGCCGAGCACCTTATGATAGGGGTGCAACATTAAAGAATGACATACATTATCGATACAATAACATCGATAAAGTTAACTAGGATTGAAAAACATATTTTTAATAAGTTAAAAAAGTGTGTAAGGGCAGAACGGAAATAAAATTATATTATAAGTTATTAATACCAGTCATTAATAATATGATCTTATATTATTAATTTATGAATATGAAAAAGTCTTTTGTTTTACCTACTTCCACCGTCTTGATTTTATTTTTCCCCATATAATGAGCCTTACATGAACTGACAACCAACGAGACAGTCCATTAAATCATAAACAAGTAAGTATAGGAAATTTTTAATTACTCTTCGACAAGAGTCTTCGACTTAATAAATATCGATATTTCATATCGATAAACAGACAACTCTAATTCCTTAGCAAAATACGTACAGCTACTGAGCAACAAGTGGCGTTTATTTCGAAAATGCAAATGTTCTAGAACAATATCAGAAAATATTGAAAAACATCTTAAATACTAGGTAAAAATAAAAAATATTTACGTTAAAATAAATTGATTTCAAGTCCACTTGTTTTACCGTACCTAGATTTGCAGTTTGGCAAAGCGAAACTAGGCAATTTTTCTTATAATCGTCTATCAAAGTTTACATTTTGTCGAACGGTCACACGAACTGTCAGGCGGAACGTTTCGAACTAGACTGAGCGACTTTTTACTTATTGGTAAAAACTTTTGGATCACAAATTTCTTCGTGATGTCCCGTCTATTGCTCATATATAGTTTAATGTCTTTGATGACGGGGCTCCTTTACGGGGGACCAATTAAGGATACCGTAGATATTAGTCAGTACAAGTCTGACAGTCCCTCCCGTCCTGCCCTGGGCGGGAGGACTAATTTAATGATTTTATCACATAAAAAAGGGCCTCAGTCCGGTTGTACAAAACCCTTTGACAGTATTATCAACCAACCCTTCAACAATGAAAAAATGATTGGACAAGATCCACCTTCTGAATATAAACCGTTGTTGTTGCACAACACAAATCGGAATTCAGTCAAACCCCTTTTCGGTAGTTTGCCCATTTTATGGCGGTGTCCCACAAGCTATGTGTTTATTTATTTGGTGGCGGGCCTTATCTGGTGGTGTTATAGTCGTAAATACACTCGTGACGGGCGACGTGGGGGTATTATGTTGTAGTATGAACTGTGGGACCGAGACTTTTGAAATAAACGCGCTTTCACCTGATCTAATACCTATATTATTATGGTAAAAGAATGTCTCCATTCTAAAACTATAAATAAGTATGTTTAAAGACTTATTTACTTGATATTAATGATCCCGTTTTACGTCTCTTAGCAACGGCAACGTTTAGAAGAATTAAGGGATTTTAGACCATCACTTTTATTTAAATACATAAATAACAGAGCATCACTCTTGCTTGTGTAACATGTATATTCTTTGATAAAAACGCTCACTTTTACATGTGGGACAATACTTGAAGTAGAAATATTATTTAAGGAAATTATTTCCAAAAATTCTACTCGTATGAACGAAGAACAGAGTAAAAAAAACGATAAGCCAGAGAATTCGGCACGCAAGTGGAATGACACCTGTCAAATTAGACAGGTTTCAGATGAGGAACAAGCCAAGAGAAGGAGCGATTATCATTTTTTTTTAATTTTCTTATCCGTGAAGAAAACCGATCCTGTTTATATCCGAACCTTACTAGAAACACAAATTCGATCTACATAAAATAAAAAACTCAACAAAATATTCCTGTAACTTATATTTTCAAAATTACGTAGGTGTGTAGGTATTTATGTAAATTTTTTTCGTACGTTGAACTCTCCTGTAAATGAAAAAGCAAAGGAATGTTTAACTTATCCAGCTCATTCAGTATGCAAAGACAAAACAATGAAGTAATTTCCCAAAGGGCCATATTTTCACACCGAGCAATATAGATACTTTCGTATTTGTTACACGCTTACAAAATGAAACAAAGCTGTTTATGAATAACTTTTGTATCATGTTTACTACAATGTAGTATGATCCGCGAGACAATGAGACACGGAGTGAGATTTTCAAGTTATAGCAACAAAATCTATTTAATTTTGTCACCGTAGTTGCTGTCTTATATTCCACGACATCGAAAAATCTTCGAATTTATTGCTGAACCTGATGTTTAAAAGTAACTTCAAGAGTTAGTTGTAAGATGGTAGCGATTCTTTCCGAGATTGATTTGTCAGATTTTACACATCATAATTATGCAACTATAGTTTATTTTAATGTCATAAACGGCATCGAAATGTTCTGAAAATGTTTTGTGCATCGTCTGTGATTTAAAAAAAAAGCGAGACATTAAATGAAGCGTTTGTAGCCAAGGCCAAGAAAACTAACACTAGAACCTAAAGGTATTGTGAGAGATAGCTCCACACAAGTAGGAGTATATACTCACATACCGCTCGTTTTTCGATTCATAAATGGTTACAATTAAAAACCTTTTCTAGTTTTAGGCATTTCACTTACACCTCGCACTTATGCTCCCATATAGTATAACTTGGCCCACATAACCCTCACTGTCAGTGCTCCCAGGATGCCTACACGCCAGGAGGCCGCCCGCGCCGCTGCCGCACACCGCCGACACTCGTCAGCCGAGCGGCGACCTCGCAAAAACTTGACACTCCAACATTTTGGACAGGCCTTATGTCAGGGCCGAAAAAATCCGGAAAATTTTAAGCATCATGTGGTGCTTCTCGCTGTTTGTAGACAAATATTTTGAATAATTGTTTTCAGTAGGTAACGAAAATAGTAAATATAAAGCTTTTTTTATATCGCATATTTCAATCGATATTGTTGTATGCTAGACTGTTGTGGATCCAGTAAAATTTATTTCCAGCACAGAAATTAATTCTCAGGGTAATGCACAGCAAGGTCGTAAACTTGTATCTGCATGTAACAACGTTGCAGTGCCGTAACTATAGCCTTTTATGCGCCCAGTGCGAGCTTCTTTAACTGCACCCTGGCCTGGCCAATTATGATTCTGATCTGGCTATTCTGCGCCCGTTGGCACACTCCTATTTTCGGCACTGCAATGTTGCTACTGTTTCGAAAAAAAAAACAAAAACTAACACTAGTCAATCTCGACAGTGATTAACAAAGAAGGTAGGACGAGAAACTGAGTCCCGAAACATATTGTCCTGTCTATTCCAATAGTATTAAAGTATAATGGGATAGCAGTCCAATGGCTTCGATTATGTTCCACACTTGCTACTGTGAAATTCTTATAACACGAAAGTAAAAAGACTTACCAATATTTTTTATTAGTAAGTAGGTTAATCTAAAACTCCAAATCATGTGCAAAAGACGTCATAAGCTAAACCTCTGCTCATCCATCATAAAGCACCAAATGAGCTCATCTCCGCGTCGACAACACGGCAACATCACGTTTGACTCTAATAACATACACGATCGGATCAAGCCATCAATCAAATTTTCGTAAAAAAATATAACATCTCATTTTCAAATACACACACAAATGTACTATTTAGTACAGAAATAAGATGTACAATCGACTCACGGAAAATTCGTGGTACTATATTTTATAAATGAAATTTAATGACTTAACACACTAGCGCGGCGTCAAAAGGACTTCCGTCTTGGTGTGGACTCTACCATTCAGCAGCGAAAGAACTTACCACTTGTTTGTAATAAAACGTCACTGGCAAAGTGACATGAGGATTTCAAACAATTTAATTCTAAAAATAATAATTATGTAATGGTGTTTTATTTTAATTTCAGATTGCAACAGTACGGTCAATGAACGCAGTCTACTCGTTACTAATTTACGTAAAACTTCACTTTTGCTATGCGTTTATTGGAAGTGGTAAAGCAATTATGAACTCGATTATACACATGCACACACACTTAGGTACAGTTATTCGATTCACAGTATAATTCGCAAATGGGAACTCTCAAATGTCATTCTGAATCAAGTTCTGTAACCCTAAATTAGCTGCAGATGGAATTACAATCGGGTCTGAAAGACCCCTGGATGTCGGCTCGATTGTGGAACGATTGCGTCTCGATTGTTTGGCCAAAACAATGGGTTATTAGTGTTTTTGCCAATACTGTAATGACGAGTTGGCAAGATGGTCATTGCGACCGGCCGACCGTAAAGTAGGGTAGGCAAATCAGTTGCTATACCTGGAAGGTATACCCAAATTAGTTTATAACAAGGTTATTTATTTTTATAATTATAAATGTTTGCTGCATCAATTTTATTCTTTTCCGGCAGGTAGACTTTGGTAGCGAACGCAAATGCATGTCATTAGTACACGGTGGGAAACTTTTGGATGCTGTTTTGGTTTGAAGGATCAAAAGTTAATAAAAAAAGGTTAGTCATTAGCATCTTTTAAAGAAGTTTAAGATATAAAAAATAAGAATATAAGATTGAAAAAAGCTTTTTCATTTCACAAATTATCATATTTAATTTCTCAAATTATTTTTCCAAGATGATTATTTAAAAGTTTAAACCTACCTACTTATACAACTCTCAGCAAAAACCGTTTTGTTTTGCTCCTCAACGTCGTTTCTTTCATTCTTATTCCATACAATAAAAAAATACATTTTCTCGCCACACTACAATAGTTTATCAAATTATTGCGATTTGTACATCAAAAAGTTATAAATATTTCTTAGTGTTCGGGAAACTATATACCTAAGCTAGGTTCGAGGCCTGCATTTTCAGGATACTGATATCAGAGTATACCATAGTATGAGGAATATTTTTAGTTTTAGAACTTTTCCTACAATTCAGCTCTTTTTTGCAGCCAGTACAGGCGCGGCCATAGCGTCATTACATGCAACAAGAATCCCAACAGTTTAGTTGCAACCAGTCGGCCACAGACTACAGTTGTTACCGCTAATGGCCGCTGGCTAATGTGCAAGATGTACCCGCTGTAGTCTCTGGACTTTTTTACTCTGTGACAAGCGAAATTTTAAATGGCTACGACTCTAAATGCATTGCTTGGAAGGATCAGTTGATCTTTTTAGCTTGCATAAAATTCTTGATGAAGGTGTGTTATTGGATTTAGAGCTTTTTTGTTAGGATGGAATGTCATCGAAGAACCTTATGTAGAGAAGAAGGCACTGTCAGACTCGTACAATCATCATCATCAGCCTATAATGTTCCCACAGCTGGGACAAAGCCCTCCTCTCTGTGCGAGGGAGTGGGCCATAATCCACCCAGTGAAGGGTGATAGATGTCCGATGTCTTCAATTTCAATGTTTTGCTTCGCCGTTTTGAGAGCAGTGATGATGGAAAAAATTACACAAAATAATTCGCCTACCTCTGTTCGAACACGCGACATACAACTCGTAAGTCGGGGACGATACCACTGGGCCACCCTGCTCTGTATAATCCAAATATAAATACGTATTTCGACATTTTCAAAACTGTTCATAAATTAAATCATGCATTAAATATCCGATAATTTATTCCACGATTAATTTAATTACAATCAACTTTACTGATTGAAAAGGTAAATAAGGAAACACAAACAAATTATTAATGTTCAATAATTGGTACACTTACTATGTAGTACCAATGATTGAGCAATTAGGGCAGCAATACCAACAAAATATGAGTAAATTTATACGGAAGTTATGGTTTTGGTTCACTAACGGTATTAAATTGAACCATAAAATTAATGTGCGTTACTGTTAACCTATGATTTTGTTATTGTAAGTCATCATCTGGCAGTCTTTTCCCAACTATATTGTGGTCGGCTTCCAGTCGAACCAGATGCAACTGGATAATTATCAGTATTTTACATGGCGCGACTGTCTATTGGACCTACACAACCCCATGGTAAAACTGGTTGTCACACTTTAGAGCTTCTGAGTAATTATAGTCACGACTGTCAAAGATCTACAGCCGGGATCAACGGCTTTACGTACTTTCCGAGGCACGAAGGAAACTCGCTATGACAGATGGTCACCCATCCACAGACCAACCTCGGCAAGGACGGCTTAATCCGGAAGATCGGCCTGATTTTATTATTGCAAGTATTAGTTTGAAATACTTTTCAGGTTTTCTATGGCTTTTCTTTTCGCAATGGTGCTCTGCAAGGTTGGCTGGCATACCTTGTTGCTGAGCGAGCACTACGTGTAGCAAGTTCAATTCGACCTGTAAGTAGTTGTTCCGGGTCTAATTATTTGTATATTATTATGTGAGTTATAAAAACACCCACGATACAGGTAGTACTCCTAGCGAAAAACAAGGTATAAAAATTGGTTATCGATATCAACTTTTTACTTACACAAATTCCTGATATTGAAGCCACGCAAAACAATTTATTACCTGTAACAAAAAACAAAATATAATACATTAGAAAGAAAAGTGAGCAGGCATCTATCGTTTACGAAGGTAGAAAATTTAATTTACATAAATAAACAACTGAAGAGAAAAAAGCGTTGAATTTCCTCTTTATTAATTTCTGTTTTGTAAATAAAACGATAATACTTTAAAAAAATGAGCTGCGTTGCCAGAATACAAAATAAAAATAAATAATGTTACTGGTAACACTGACATCAACAAATGACCCAATTGAGCAACAAAAACAATTTGACGATCAACAAAACGACCAAATTATAGCCGTAATTACATAACAATAATCCACCACGATCTCTGCTTACCCATTATTTAGACATCCGTCATTCTTCACAATACAATACAACATCCATTTGAGTCTACACCTTGCTTCAAGGAGATAAGGTAACATTTCGATTGATAGGAAACAGACGAGATTAATGACAATTTGATTGTAATTACATTCGAATAATAGTAATAATTGAATTATAATTTGATTTATTCGGATGATTGTAATAGCTATGTTAATGTATTAGTTACTGATTGAATTCTGGAGGCCACATTTGCAAATAACATTTGGATTATCTATGTCGGTTACTTCTGTGATAGTTAAGTATTGCTGAACGTTCCAGAAGTTACGGTGACATAGTCGTTGCTACAAAAAAAACTATCAACAAGCTTTTTTTTATTTGAGATGGGTTACTCTAACTCTAGGTCAAATAAACTTCTACTATGGAGTGAGCTTACCCAGTAGAAGCCTGTTCGATCTAGCTTTGAAAAGATTCGATTCGCATACAATTCGAATCTATTCAAAGTTAGAGTGAACATGCTTCGAACACAAACACAGCTAGTGCGTTCCACTATATTGCAGTGTGCATTATAAAGGATCTTTAGAAGCGCTAATAGATTGTACGGATGCTAATTTAAAATCAGTAAAATGAAAATTCTTGACGTATATGTAAGTCAGGTCACGAATGAACACCTTTTGCCTTTAAAACTTCCTAATGTTATTTAGGGACAAGAGAGGGAACACACCCCAATAAAAATGTATATTTGGGCATGAGAACTAAATTCTTAACAATAGTACCTTAAAAAAAATGCCATTTTCACCCAAAATATTGTGTCCATCAGGATGGCCGGTCACTTATACAAGACAACCAATTTTAGATTTTATTTGAGACTAGGTACAATTACTTAAGAGACGTACAACCTAAAACCACAAAATAATGCAATCGGTCGTACTTAATCTAATTTGGCAGTGTGTGTCGATGTGAACCCACAGGTGGAATCTGCCCACCTGATCCTCCCACGGAGAACATGCGACAATCTATACTTAGCACAGGTGATGAAATAAGAAGACATGGTTAGACCTACCTATAGAAGATGTAGCACGCCTGATATAAGAGAAAATAAATGTCTTCCGTCTGAACTATCGGAGACTCATGTTTTTTATTGGATAAACTGGAAGACAATGTTTCTAAGAAGCATCTTCATCAATAAATTGCAAATCTAATTAGTCTGAAAAATAATCTAAACGTATTTATGCTTTTGCCACACTTTTGCTAAAAAATCTTGTACAGGTACTAGCTTGTGACGTATTGACAATTTTAAGTGTACTTACATATTTATCGTCAATTTTGTTTTACATAAAATATAAAAATACATGTTAAATATTTTTTCTTCCAATTAGGTACTCGTAACATCTAATTGGTAATTATTTCAAAACAATACAAATAGGCACCGACCTCATTATCCACCTATGGCCTTAAATGGCCTATGACCCATTACGGACGGCTCAATTAGCGACGGGCACGGCTTCTAACACTGAAAGTCCCGTAAAGGAGAGCGGGCGTGAAGCAGTAAACATAGAACAAAGCGTCCCTGTTACAGATAGCTTTTGTGTCATGTTTACGATGTTGCTCACTTATGATTTATTTATAACGGACTTTATTGCAGTTTTCATCATGGGAGCTTTGATTTTAAATGTTGTTTTTTATTTGTTTGTGTTGTTTTGTCGTTTTATTACCTAATAACTTCGTGATTTTAACAAATGACACACAACATTT
This sequence comes from Agrotis clavis, assembly GCA_954870645.1. Lineage (NCBI taxonomy): Eukaryota > Metazoa > Arthropoda > Insecta > Lepidoptera > Noctuidae > Agrotis > Agrotis clavis. The sequence continues at coordinate 2,068,723 of OX940931.1, read as the reverse complement.
GTGTTGTCTTGCTATCAAGTTTGTTGTTATTAATTTCAATGAAACCTTGCCAGTTTTCAGTTAAATAATCATAACGCAGAAGTATTATCTCCATAATTGGCAACACCGCAATAACTGTCATTCCAAACAGTCTACTATCTATGGTCATTTCAACAATTTTCTCTCCAACACGGAGACGTAAGAAAATGTACTGTTTGAAGTAAAACAAACGCTGGACTAAGTTAGTGTTTTATAACAAATATTGGCAACAATCTAAAGTGTAAACTTAGTGTTTGCGTAAACATTTGTCCGGCTAATGCGTCGGGAAAATTAACAATGTGTTAGCTTAAGAGCTGCTAACATAAATGAAGCAATATGGAGGTCTTGCATCTGGTTGTGCGTCAATAAACGTCTTGATGTATTGTGAGGAATCCGATTAGTCATGGCTTTGATGAAAGAAACCTTTTTGGAGCGAAGTGGAAAAGTTTATGAGTATATGCTGCTCTTTTTGTCCCGAGCGTAAACGATCGCAACAGTCTGCATCAAGGTAAAATCAGTAGAATATACGTAGATATGATATTTACGTACAGGAAATAGAGGAAAAGTTGACGACCTTATTCTTAAAAGAAGTTTGATCAGCCTTTTTTGAGGGCTGATTTACGTAATATGATTAGCATAAATACACAACAGATATAATTATCTTGACGTTTCCCGTTTTTGTGACGTAAGTACACTGGAACTTTAACGTTAATTTGGTTCTCGTTCGTGTACACTAGAGGCGCCTTTAATTTTTCCAAACAAAAAACGCAATAAATACGTCATGTTTTCTGTTAATATAATACACAGATCTTGTCATAAGACCTCAAATGCCCAAACCTGCACATTAGCACTTCTTATAACCTAACCATGTGCAAGTGTAATTTGGGCGACAAACTCTGAACAAACAGTCGTCAATTTTAACGTCGTCTAACAAAGAACCATAAAGCATGCTGCGAAGCCGTCATGTCACGTCACATGCGCCATCTTGTCATTAAAGTATTGTTTGTGATCGTCCACCGTTACGTTTGCAGATGAACATGACATGACGAATTGACATGAAGGCGTAGTGTAACAAGATGACATGAATTATTTGGAAAAGACAATTAAACTGACAGAGGGTGTAGAATCAATCCCATAATAAATAAATAATAACATACCAAATTTCAGCTTTCTAGCACTTCTGGAAGTAGCCAAACATTTTGATGATCATCACTCATCAGTGTGTGTGTCAGTGACGAAATCGGTGTATTTTAGATATCAATAAAATCTAAAGTATTATAGCTATTCAATTGAGACTTTGTATGTTTAATTAGTCTATTATTGGCATCATATCCTGAGAATATGAACTATCTCGTACACCGGAAACCAATCCTATGAGGGTTCAAAAAAACGACGAAACACTTCGAGAAAAGGAGGTGCCCTTGCGCTTTGCTTGGATCGTCTTGGCGGGGGCACTTCCGTGCCCCCAGATATATTTATTTGAGAAATATGTAAGTATGTATGTTGTTACATTTGCATTACGTCTAGAAATTTATTTTTATAAAGGATTTACAATTTAGCTGTAGCGAAGTCTAGGCTAAGTTTGCAACGCATCCCATTTCCTTTAATTTTAATAATCGTGGTTTGGGGTTGGCAACGCAAAGATATTGTAGATGGCGCCACCATAGAGTAGTCCTAATCCGACCAATGACGTAGTAGTATTTTGAAGTAGGTACCTTTAAGATTTGAACGGATTTTAACCAATGACGATGCTTGGAACAAGCTATACTAGCGCCATTAGTTCTCCAGTTGCCATCCCCATTGAAATAAATTCAGCAAAAACATTATACGAGTTGCGTTAGAATGATTTCTATTATTATATTTTATTATTTATTGCCTGAGCGATAGAACAGAATAGGTACTCCACTTTATCGCAATTCATATTATGATTCTGTAAAAGTTGCTTTTAAAACCCAGGGCAGGTTGTTTTGTAAAGTTTGTTTATAAGCCATCTTAGTTTACTGAGGATTTTGAATTCCAGTTATACACACATCAAAAGTGTCTAGGGATCAAGCATTTTTATGCGGATTTCTTGAGATTGAGATGTGGCTTTGTAATAAATTTATGATTTTATAAATTTATATGGATCCTTTTTGGTGCATTTCATAATTTGAATCAGGAACTGTAAATCAAATTCGAGTAAAATATGAAAATCAGCTGTCAATATTTTCCCTATAAAAACATACAACGCATTGAAGACATTATTAGTGCTACTGTTTCCCTACTACTGATTAAAACCAACGTTATTATGGAGCGGCGACATCATTTAAGCAGGGAAGAAATGCTCAGAGCCGTGGGAATGATAGAAGCTGGTTCCCGGCAACGTACTGTGGCTTTAGCTCTGAATACAAGTCAGAGTGTTATCAGTCGACTTTGGACACGTTACCGAAGCACTGGTACCGTGGCTGAGCGCCATGGAGGACGGTATCGCTGCACCACACGGAGACAAGACCGATACATTCAAATCTTAACTCGAAGAGCTCCAACAATAACCGCCATGATGTTAGCCGTGAGGCTTCATCACTCTTCAGGGAACTTAATTAGCGACCAAACAGTCAGAAACCGCTTGCATGAAGTGAACCTTCATTCCCGAAGACCGCTACGGGTACCACCTATAGCAATGCACAATCGTAGGATTCGATATCAATGGGCTCTTGAACACAGAAATTGGGCAGAAGAACAATGGCGTTTCGTGTGCTTTTCTGATGAGTCTCGTTTTGGTATGAGACCGGATACAAGACGTATACGACACTGGAGAACCCCTGGACGCCAACAGCGATTAAAATCCTGCCAGGAAGTCCATCCTTATAGTGGTGGAACCATCATGGTATGGGCGGGTATTTGGATCGGCGGAAGAACTGAGTTGATTTGGATCAGAGGCAACCTCAACGCTCAAATTTATGCTGAGACGATTGTATCAGACGTCATCGTTCCTCTACAAGTGCAAATCGGTCCCTTATTTCAGTTAATGCATGATAATGCACGACTGCACACCGCAAGAGTTGTAAGACAGACTCTCGCCGCAGCTAACATCAATGTCCTGCTCTGGCCTGCTCAGTCGCCAGACTTGAACCCGATTGAGCATGCATGGGATATGCTACAGAGAAGAGCTCTGCCGAATATGGAGGGTATCCAGTCGCAAGAAGACCTTTTTTTGTTGTTGCAACGAACATGGGCGGCCATTCCACAGCGTGATTTGGATGAACTCATTTTGAGTATGCCAAACCGATGTTCTTGTGTTGTTAGTGTTCGCGGTAGAAACACGGATTATTAATTGTTTAAGTTACCCAATAAAATTTTAAAGAAAACTGTTATTTCAGTCTTTTTTTCGAACTTTAATGTTAGTGGTTCAAATGTCAAAAATCCCTTTATTAGGAAAATGGCAAATTTCTTTATGAATGCAAAGGTGACTTGTTTATCGTTACTGTGACAAACGATAACACTTTATTTGATGAATCCTTAAAGAACATTTTAATTAATATCAATCAGGAGAAAAGTTTTTGCAAAAATATATGTTGATCCCTAGACACTTTTGATGTGTGTACTTGGTGCAAGAAGTTTTGCTCTAGTTAGTTAAAGTGTAATCTTGTGCTTTGTATTTTGGTTAAACACCGAATAGTTTACCGTGCTCTAATCCAGAATATTATTCTCAAAGTGCAAACTTAAACTATTAAAATTATGTAAGATAGTACAGACAAGCAAACAAGTAACATTACAATCTCGTAATGTTACAATTTACAAATACATAACATAATTTGAAGCAAAGCGGGTGCAATAGGCCCTCAAACAAACAGACAGACACACAAATATTTACGGTATTAACAATGTTAACGCGTGTTATGGTTCGGGCCTCAGCACAGCTATGTTTACATGCACACGTCGTAAAATGTTGTTAGTTTGTAATTAACATGTTCAATTGTGCACTGACCTTTTATTTTTGTCTGAACTTTGGTGACCTGTTGAAAAAGGAGCTAGTAGGCTGTGGATCATATTTCCCTTGCCAAGGTTGGCGAAGGAAATGTGATATCTACGCAGAAATATGGAAATAGAAAGTAATCTTATACTGTTTTATAGTCTGTAGTCTGATTATAAGTGCAACTTAGTAAATAGTTAATTGTTGCTAGTAAAGGAAAAAAATGTATTTTCATCTTAAACAAAATTAATCACACCAAAAATACTCAGTATAATTTTAAAATGATTCGGTTCCGTGCACCATTTTATATATTTTTTCCCATGAAAAGAAAAAAAGAAACTTCCGTACATTAAGGTCAGTGCCACACACAATCTATTAAAAGTAACAGGTGTAAATCAAGGGATCGTAAAAAGAAACATTAAACTAAAAGAACATTTATTTTCTATCAGAACTGGATCCAACCACTAAACAGATCACTAAAGAAAAGCACAAGATTTAATTTACACCCATAATCCCAAAATGAATTTCAATTTTAAACGTCCTTTCTCGTTTGAACCGCAAATAATTTTGTCAACTACCAGAAAAAATTAAACGCTTCGATACATCGAACTAAATGGTCCTAAACAAACTTTTACAAAAAATACTAACTTCCTAATCGACTGAAATTAATCTTTACTTGTTGAACTTTTAAGTTCAAACTTGTTTGCAGCAAACTTTGAACATAAAGCCTTTATAAGGTCATCTTTATGAATGACTCGTCGCGTTCGTATTTTGAAAAAAGGTTCTTTTTGTTGCCACGATGTCTGCCGTAAATCGTCGTCCATTGAGAACCGGCGACTCGAAGGAAGCTAAAAAAAAAATTACAACAAGATGGCGGTGTAACTACCTGCTATTAGATATTGAGTGAGTCGTAATATTTTAAAGAATTCTATTCAGTTTGAAAGGCAAAGTGATTTCGAATATTGATTCGTTTGGGAAAGGTGTTGCGTACGTGCGAATGAAACAACGAGTTGCTTAGCACTAACAGTTTACTATGAAAAAGTGACATATGTGTGAGGATGCAACCTACACAGACTAAACCTACTTACACATATATAACACCCCTCCCTTCCAAGTAATGACTTAATTCTAAAAAAACTGTTTATAATCTACATGAGGACGATTACGTTTCGCCCTGTCTTGTGGGACAGTAGGTGGTATATCCAGTCCCAGTACTCTAGATTCCGTTGACACAATCCCCTCGTCTGTGGCAGTTGTAGCTCCGCCCTCAGAAACCACTGTTGACGATTCTTCATTGTGAGTCTCCGTCTCCTCCTCCACAGCGCTAGTAAGATGAGCGGTGGTAGTTGGACAGTCTGGTTCCGACTGTGATGTGATTTCCGGAACAATTTCAATTTCGGATGCGTCGGAAACACTGTCGGTATCGGTTTCCCATGTTGAAGTCGTGTGCTCGCATTGGTCACTATGATATTTTCTTATCTGATTCTTGTGTCTTGTTACATGGGAGTTCGATTCAGGAACAAAAACTTTATATACCACCCTGCCTATTTGTTCTACTATTGTTGCTCGTATCCAAAAATGTTTTTTCTTATTTAAATATTTTTTAATCAACACTTCTTCTCCTAAGTTAAAGTCTTTACTCTTTTTACCACCGTAGTATTTACTCTGTAATGATTGTTTACATTTTACTGCTGCGGCGAGCTCCGGCGAGGAAGGCAAAGGAGTCGGTTTTAATAAGTCTAATCTACACCTGAGTGGGCGGCCATATAACAACTGTGCTGGTGATTTATTTGTCGAGCTATGTGTTGAGTTACGATAATCAAATAAAAACTTATTTATTCTATTGTCTAAGTTTTTCCTATCATGGCATGTCAATAATATACTTTTGATTCCTTTTTTTACTATTTTGACGGAACTCTCAACTTGGCCGTTACTGCTAGGATGGTATACGGGCGAAAAAAGTTGACGTATACCATTCAATCTACAAAACTCACTGAATCTTTGTGACGTGAAGGATGTACCGTTATCACTTACTATTATAGCCGGCACTCCCGTCCTAGACATCAACTCATATAAACGCTCAATTACCGCGTCTGATGTGATGGTGGACCTCATCGAAAAGCATTCAACCCATTTTGAATAAGCATCGACAACTATGAGATACATGCGATCATTTAACGGACCTAAGAAGTCGATGTGTATCCTATGAAAAGCATGCGGTGGGAACGGCCATGGCGCGAGCGGGGCGCGCGGCGGAGCCGGACGCAACTGAGCGCACACTGCGCAGGCGCGCGCCGCGCTCTCGATCGCAGCGTCAATTCCCGGAAACCACAGCCGCGCGCGCGCTTCGGACTTCATTTTAACGACACCTAGGTGAGAACTATGTAACTCCTTAATCACCTTGCCGTGTAATTCTGCCGGAATTACAATTTTATGTCCTTTCATTAGACACCCATTCTCTACAGATAGTTGCGTCTTGCAAAGATAGTAAGGTTTTAAGTCAGGGTCCGTAACCTTTCGCGGCCAGCCGCGCTGTGTGTACCCCACTACCTTTTGCAATACTAAATCACGGTCGGTAGACACACGAAGTTCATCCAGAGTGACCGGTAAATCTCCCTCAACAATAAAATAGACGTAGGCCGACCGATCCTCACATTCGTTCACCTCTTCATGCAAGCCCAGGTCCGTACTCAGTTCACCTGTGCTTGCAATTGAACGTGACAGGAAATCTGCTATATTATCAACGCTGCGAACGTAAGTTATTTTGTAATTATAAGCTGCTAAAAATATTGCGTAACGCTGTAATCTGTTTGCTGTCACTTCTGGAATCCCTTTGTGTGACCCGAAAATCGACAGTAGGGGTTTATGATCAGTGCGTAATATAAACGGATCCTCCCTACCATATAAATATTGGTGAAACCGTTTAACGCCAAATATAATCGCGGTCGCTTCTTTTTGAATTTGAGAATATCTCTTCTCAGCTGGAATCAATGAGCGAGACGCGAACGACACTGGCCTTTCAAGTCCGTCCCTGTCGATCTGCGATAACACCGCCCCGAGACCATACGGTGACGCATCGACTGTCAAAATAATAGTTGCGTTCTGATTGAAATGTGCTAATACATTATCTGAGATTAAATGCCGCTTAATTTCGCTAAACGCTTGTTGGTGTATGTCTGTCCATGACCATTTACTATTTTTATTTAATAATTGGTACAATGGACTAAGTATTGTCGAGGCCCTAGGTACAAAATTCCTATAATAATTAATTAATCCTAAGAAAGATTGCAACTCAGTTACATTTGTTGGTATCGGGGCGTCACGGATTGCTTTTATTTTCTCTGGTGATTTACGTACACCATTCTTGTCTATTATGTGTCCTAAATAATTAACTTCGTTCTGGAAGAAAACGCACTTGTCCTTCCTTAAAGTTAACCCTGCTTCTGCTAACCTTGCTAACACTGTTTTCAGCCTGTCCAGGTGCTCCGATTTGTTTCTACCTGTTACTAAAATGTCATCCATCAGACAGAGAACTCCATCTAAACCCGAAACAACACCTTGCATTGCCTTTTGGAAAATGGCGGGAGCACTAGATAACCCAAATACTAACCGCGTATATTTAAAAAGCCCTCTATGCGTGTTAATACATGTTATTAATTGTGTATCATCATCTTCCGCCAGTAATAATTGATTGTAAGCGCTCGACAAGTCTAACTTGGAGAACTGCTCACCCCCGTGTAACTTTGCAAAGAGGTCATCGACCGTAGGCAACGGATATTTTTCAATTATAAGTTGTTTATTTATAGTTGCCGAGTAATCTGCGCAGATCCTGATTTCCCCGTTCTTTTTAAGGACTGGAACTATCGGCGATGCGTGATCGGAATACTGCACCTGTGTTATTATGCCTAAAGACAATAAGCGATCTAACTCGTTATCTATTTTACTACGGAGTGCGTAAGCTACCGGCCGTGCCTTGCGAAAAACCGGTTTGGCGTCAGGTGTTAACGATAATCTTATTTTGTATTTAGTGAAACAACCTATTTTTTCTGAAAACACCGATGGGAAGTCATTAATCAGTTTGTCTAATGGAATATTGTCATTTTCCATGACACAATATTTTATAGGGGATATTTCTAATCTAAAAAGCCTTATAAAATCTCTCCCCAACAACGGAGGTCCACCATCGCGCACCACGTAAACATTAAGCGTGTGCGTGTGACCTTGGTACGTCACGGGCACTGGCATAACGCCTAAGGTAACAATCCTACCTCCACCATAACTTTTTAAAATTTTAGCTGACGGTGATAACGGAATGTTAGAAAAATATTTATGATAAGTTTTATTAGAAATAGCTGAAACGGCCGCTCCACTATCGATTTCAAATTCTAAATACAATCCGTTAATTTGAATGCGCTCAGACATTGGCTTCGACTCCGACTCACACCGAATATTACTTATGCATTTGACTTTACCTGTTTTGCCTTCCCCTTCGGAATTCTCCTCAACGTATTTCACTGAACTAGACGCCTTAACAGAACACATGCGCCGTAAATGCCCCTTTTGATTACACTTCCGACATGTAAAATTTTTAAAACGACATTCGGTCGATTTGTGATTTTTAAAACCACACACTGCACATTTTGCCACTTCGCTCACTTTTCTATCAGTAATTTTGAACACCGCACTAGACGCCGACGCTGCCGCTGGAGCCGCGGTAGCGGCGGCTGCGCGCGCACAACGCACGCTTTCCGCCATCTCCACCGCCTTCGCCAACGTCAGCTCCTTGACATCCTTCGAAAACAGCTTGTCGCGCTCGGGTCCGCTCATCATACCCATGACGAACCGGTCTAGCAACGACTCCTCCAAGTTCCCGAATCCGCAGTGTGCCGCTAGCCCTCTTAATCGGGCTGCCCATTGCGCGTGACCTTCATCTGCCCTCTGAGACGCCGCGTAAAATTTTGAACGCTCGGCGAAACCATGACGCTTAGGTGTAAAATGTTTATCTAAGGCGTCCAAAATGTTCTGGAACTCTTCTTCCTCCAATTTCTTTGGCAGCACGAGGTCGCTTGTGAGTTTGTAGGTGGACTCGCTGAGTGTCGTAAGCAATATCGCTTTGCGTTTCAGACCCGTTTTGTCAGAAGTCACAAGGTCGTTGGCGATATACCACTGCTGAAGACGGTGTTTAAATGACTCCCAATCTTGAGAAAGATGATCAAAAGTATTTAAAATACCGAAATAATTGGCCGCCATTTTGCACGCGTTATAATTTTTGTATCCTCGTCGCCACTGTTGCGTACGTGCGAATGAAACAACGAGTTGCTTAGCACTAACAGTTTACTATGAAAAAGTGACATATGTGTGAGGATGCAACCTACACAGACTAAACCTACTTACACATAGGGGAAAGGTGTACGAGATGATTCCCTTAAGGGAGATTGCTTGTAGATTAAAAGATATCCTACTTAGCGCGAATGTAAATACGTATATACATAGTAAATTTATTTATCTTATTGTTGGCATACTCAAAATTTTGATTTTTTCGATGCTTTACTATTAAAAAAACACATTTTTAAAACGTTGTCAAAGGATCATCTTGTACACCCCGGTGTCCAAGATGATCCCAGGATCCAGGAAGAGAATAACCCACATAAAACCATAATCTCGGTTTATTTTTTCACCTATAAATTTGATTGTACTGACAGCCACCTTATTTTTGACTTTTGCCCGCGTTTTTAGTGATAATACAGGCAATCCAAACTGTGCTATATGGCATGCCATTTTTAACAGCATCCAGTGCTTTGATCATGGAGTGTTCTGACCACAATCCGCGTTTAGTTTTTTTTTTTATAATTACGAGGCATAGTCTTAAACCAAAAATATATGAACTTAAACATAATAACATACAAAGGTTAAAAATATCCCCGTAATAGTAGGTATGTTACCGGTTTACAAGAAGATCCGTGGGGATCATCTTGTACACCGGTAACATAATCATCTTGCCCCAACATAAACTTTTTTATTCAATGTTCGATAACTTAAACTATGTGCTTTCAACTGTTACCATGCTATTAAAAAAAACAAAATAGAGCAATTTTCAAAGCTAACTTATACCACAGCCTAGTAATAAAGTACCTAGAACAAATTAGATATAAACTTCAACTCACCCTTACCTTAGATCAAAGTAACGGAATATTTGTTTTTTTTCTCAAAAAATTTAATTGTCACTCTCGACACCACTACTTTTGACTGAGGCGGGGGAATATCGGGGACTACGTTTTACCATTAAAAACAACTAGATGACGCTACTGGCTTCGTTGCAATATCAAAGGATCATCTTGCCTCGACGGATCATCTCGTACACCTTTCCCCTATATAACAAAAGGAAGTGAGAAGATTCAGTTTATTACTCAAAAAAGAGTGTTCATATATGTATATGTATAGTTGACTGTTGGAATCGTGATTTTATCCCTGTTATAGGCAAACCTACTAAATCTGGAAAATTTACAATTATTTAAATGTTTCAGAGGAACAAAATCCACGATAGTTCAACAAGACAATTGTAATAGCCACACAAGAAATTCTAAAGTGCCACAAGAGCGATAATATCGCCGACAAAGCGCGACTACTGTGAGGAATCTTACGACCTACGAGCAATCCGCAGACACCCACATAAAACAAGCAAAGTGAATAATATTCATTTACGCCAGACAAGGATTCGAGGAGTATTAGATTTTATTATTGCTCCCCAACTGGCACGCTCAACTTACACAGTCGACTTTTAAAAAGGATTTCATTTTACAATTTTAAACGAGTTATTATCTTTCTTGGAGTTTAAAATATTGCCTAAAGTAAGTGAGAAATCTAGCCTTGCTTTATCCCAGCTCGTGCACTAGCAAGAGAATAATAAAACATTCCGAGAGTCAAGCCAAGAAAACCATTACACGAAATCTCGGACTAAACTGCTACATTGCCACTTCGCAAACCAGAAAATATTAGTCGTAGTAAAACACTGCGGCATCCCGCGACCTCTCTCGGACCGCAACGGTATAAAATGGATACGAGGAGCAAATAAGAAGCGAATAATATTAATTTACACCCCGATCCGGCACGACGAGTAATTAGAAAAAAAATTAATTAGAGATTTTACTACGCCCAGTAAATTCGCTTTATTTAGAAACTGCACCCGATCGGGAGACTGCCGTAAATTATAATTATGGACGTTTGGTTATTTATTTTCGGGGTTTTATGGCGTATCTATGTCGTTAAACTAATGTTGTAACTTGTGATTTGAGATCGTCTGCATTTGGTGTAGGACTTTTTAATGTGTTACTGTCTCCTGCGTTTAACTGTTCAAACATCGCAGCCCATAAAAGTCCACGAGGAGAAAAATGTTACACATAACATTTAAAAGACATCGTGAATTCGTGATGTCTCTCAGCCTTTTCCGATGTTAAATATCTTGTTCAGCAAAGTATTATTTCGGTCTTCATAAGCTATCAAACCATATCTGATGATATTTACAACTCAAATTACTTACTTATGAACACTTTTACTCCTTATGAAGATCATAACGATCTAACAGCTCACAAATGCTAACAAAAGCCAGCCCACACAGGCGTGCTAACCTCGCGGTGTTTACCGTATTCTGGGAGGCTGAACAGTCCACTAATGCCGTATTGCCGTAATGCCGTACTGGGGTATCAACACTCCCAGTAAACGATATACGACGACGTTTACTGCGCCACCAATTACGAGCGAGGCGATATACCGTGCAATTGTTATGTTCTCGCAATCGAGCCAGATTTGATTTAACTCCGCAAGACTCGTTAGCTCCTGGTGCGGAGGTGATCCAGTAATAACTCGGTACGTCAAATTAACATGAAGTTTATTGAAGTTATAGGAGCAATCAGCTTAACAAGCGACTTGTCAGATTTAGGAATCTCCAAATCTCCCATCCAGTCGCTAAACCCAATTGGATTTAGCATCATTTCCTCTTTAATTCATTATCAATCATAAAAATAATTCCGTATTGAAAACCAACAACAGGTGTACCTCAAGGTGAACTCACTAAGGCGTTTGACCTTCTCGCGCAACTAAGAAAACAAAAAAATAAAGATTTTACTCCAGACAGCATCAATAAAGTCTAGTCCCACTAAAAACATCCCATTTATTAGCAGTAATCCGATTATTGCACTATCAAACAACGCGAAACTCATTACAGTCTAAATTATACCATTTAACGACAGCCTCAGATTAAACTGGCTCAGCCAGACATATTGCTGTTTCCAGACATTTTTTTTGCTCTAACACATCACACTTGCTTTTCGCCGAGCCAAGTCAACAAATAAAACTTTGTATTTAAGTCGATTGAAGGTACAATATAACAAAAAATGTTTTTCGCTAATTAGAGCTAAACGGGATAATTACATTTTTATCATTTCTTTTGATTTTTAGATATTTTGGCACAGTTGCAAGTGCCATGATCAGAAAGACACATAAAAAATGTTTTGTTTACTTCGTCTTGGCACTTTTAACTAGTACTTTTTGGAAGCAACTCGTCAAATTCTAGTTCAAAAGCTTAATATCAACTGATTTTTTTTCAACATTTTAACAAAAACTAAGTCACAAACAAACCAGGACATTAGTTACTGCCAATATGGCCTCGCGTGGGTGTCGGATCCCCGGCAGCGCTACAAGAGAGCACACGCCTGTTCCATAATGATGTGCTAATTAGTCCCATGTCGGAAGCTAATTTGGCGTAGGAAGGCCGAAGCCAAGTGTGGCGGATTGATTTCGGAATCTAAGGTGGAGCGAAATTATAATATGATACGGTTCATATGGTTAGAGTTACTCCAATTAATTACATAAACCTCTGTCTTAATGTGGAGGTGTTGAAAGCAAATATGGAACTATCATAACTAAGCGATTATTTACACTCCGCCTATAACGTTCGTTCCCACTGGTTGGACTCAGCACAGGTGAACTAGTCTTTTCTGTGTCAGTGAATGGGATGTAAACCACAATCCACCAAACAGCACTCAATGGATTTTTAATAATTTATTGATATGAAAAAGAGTGTTCATGGAGTTTCTTGCCCGTTCCCAAACATACATCCCTTGTCTACAGGGATGTATGTTTTGGAATGGGCAACTACAGGAATTTTAGTCATTATATTTAGAAACAGAAACTGCAGCTACATTATTTTAACTTTTAACAGTTCAAAGGTGTCTGTAACTGGCTTATTTGAAATACATGCTTTAATTTTGAATGAAAATATTGAGTTCTTTTAACAATTATGGTTGTTGTGTCAAACCAGTATGTTTAACATTCAACTTTCATCATCATCGTCAGCCGGAAGACGTCTACTGCTGAACATAGGCCTCCCCCTTAGATTACCACGCCGAACGACAATTCGCCACTCAATTCAAGTTTACACTACAAATTTTTACGCTTCTAATCGCAGACATTTAGACTGCTAGGTCCATGAATTTAAAACTTAATGCGAGTCGGAAGATCATCAAAAGACGTATATCTCAAGAGGTGACAATCAACACCACAAACTTTGTCCAAAAATGACACCACAAATTATGTAAATCAACACTTTAATTCCACAGATTAGTTATTTGCAGTACGATTGGATCACGAATTAGCTATCAATCAGACACAAGAGGAGCCGCAATGTTAATGACATGTTAATTAATACAACTGTCAGTGTTACTTGAGTATCGGGTGTCAGATCAGAAGCCGGAGTGGTGCTGTGCATGTATCCGCGTATTAATTGCTGTCAACAAGCGATTGTTGATAGTAATCCATTGTTAATTAATACTCAAGTCACGGTTTTAGATTGGGGTTTTAGGCATGTTATTGACACGCATGGTTTTTATAAGTTATACAATGCATCCGGTTTCGGTTTGCACAAACTTAATGGGGGCTTGCTTATTTATGACAACAAAATTGTTCTACACTAGTTAACTTTTGCTAGCGGCTTTGCACGCTCACCCCCTCTTTATTGTCTATGTCACTCAGGACCAAAGTAGCTTTAAACTAGTGAAAGATTTTTTGAATTCGGTTCAGTAGTTTCCGAGCCTATTTCAATACAAACAAACAATCAAATTTTTCTTGTTTTTAATATTAGTGTAGATGTGAGGTCGAAACCTAGCTCCCTCTGAATGGTAGCCATTTTTGTTTTTTGTTAACTTCAGACTTGCTTAATTAAAAAAAATTGACTCGTGTGGTTATTTCCACGAACTTCTAAGATACTAGTCAATATTGATTGCCATCATCTACAAATCTGTGAATGGACTTATACAGTAAAGTATTGCACGCCAGCTCATGGCTAGCCATGATGGATCGTGCCACCTGTCAAATTGAACGTTAGTTGCGCACGCGTCGGTACTACAAGACAATGCTACGCTTTCACGCAGGTAACTTATCTATCATACGAATGTAACTGTATAATGGAAAAGTGAAAATTAACATGAAATAAAGAAGGTAAGAAATTGAATTTACAAAAAAAAAGTATCGTATCTAAGCTGCAAGTACATATATTATTACTGGTGAGTATAACGAAGATAAAAACATACAATCAAGTAAAGGGTAGGTATAGGACCACAGTAGACACTAACAGTCAGACAAATCAACAATGAGTCATAAAGTCATAATAGAGTAAACTTTCCCCATCACACTCGACCTAATAACCAAAACACAACTGGCAACAATTCAAAATTCATAACACAACCTTACAAGTAACATTCCCGGGCAATAAATTAACAAAATAAATTACTTAACGCTAATTAATTTTACGAGGCTCGCGGCCCCTCCACATTGGGTGCGCACTCCACATCTCGGAAGGAAATCTCCACTTAATTAACTTATTGGACCATTATAGCGGGCCCAGGAATATTGAGGGGGGGTTCGGTGCTGAAATAATGTCGTTGAGATAATGAGAATAGAAGCTGATAGGAATAGAAAGTATCCTCATAGTTGGAGTAGGAATATTATAAAAGGTCGGTTCTTTTTGGGACGGAATTACTCTATCGTGTCTTCTTCTCATTACTTGAGAAAAAGTATACCTCTAAACTGAGTTTCTGTGTCTAAAGGGTAGCTAGGAATATTGGACACAAGACGCAAATGTCGGAGGAGCGTTTCTTGTAGCATGCGACAGACGTTAATAATAATAAAATCATGGGCAATATCATTAGACGCCAAGAAACTCCGATGTTAAACTTTACACTGACAGACAAAACACAAGTCAGATGTATGGTTGGTAGAGGTAATAAGAGGTAAGAGAAAAAAAACGTTGTTTCTTGTATGGATACAAAAATTCAGCACTCAGGACAAATTTTTGAAAATTACTATAGGGTAGGTGTTGAATAGAAGTTTATTCCAAAGTCATTGTCATCATTTATTTTTCCGACTAGTTTTAAACAAATCGTGGACATTATCTGCACATGAATATATATTAAAGTTTAATCACCATTTTGCTTGCCAGTTCTAATTCCAAATGTTACAAATGAAAAGCGGCAGTTTCCTCTCCCTTCCAATTAACAATAGCTGTCAAACATAATCAACATAAACTACTCTAAAGAGGGTATAATTATGGATCTTATTTAAATGCAACGGTATACACAAGTTTGCCCCCAAGTTTTATATTGTAGACAGGGATTATAATCTCACGTATGTTCATTGTTATATTCAATCTCTGATAATGTACTGATAGACTTGAGCATTCGCTGTTTTTAATTTTGTTGAACTGGACAACGAAAAGAGGCAAGCATAAAGCCAAACATCGTTAAGATAATTTCCATGATCTTTCTAGCAAACGCTCTAGTCGGTGCTCGGCAAAAGTTTCTTCATGATGATGACAGATTTGACAGCCAGCTTGGCAAAAAGCTGTTACACTTATTTCTCTGTAATTTAACTACAAGTGAAAGCTCAAGTTTATCAGCACCTGTATTTTAAGTATAAGTTACTATTTCCTACGAAGAAATTCTAAGAACCATATTTTTCCCACACATTTTCAAGTACAGACAACTGAACAGAATTTCTATTACTTCTTGGCAGATTTATCTCAACACATTGCTGAAACGGAAAGCCGTTCAGTGTTCATCTGTTCGTGCTGAAACTCACTGTAACTGAAATACTATAATTTTCAATGGATAATGTAGGTTCGCTCAAGGATAAAATAAGTTTTCTCAAGTATAAAACTGACTCTTACAAAAATTATGAGCAAAATAAAACCTTTATTCAAAAGTATGGATACCGATAATATTATATCGGTTTCAGATCACGTAGATCTCAGTCTCGTTAGCCGATAATTCAGTCATTACCATAATAGCGAGCGACAAAGGGTAACCGATCAACCCGAAGGGAATTAACCTCTGAGATTGGAGCCAAGCAACGGCGCTGTTTTGTAACTGAGACTTTCGTAAGTTCGGTTTATAAGTAGTGCATACGCTGTCTTTACTTTGAACTAACTACTTTTTTCAGAGACAAAAAGCAAGGTTTATATTGTAATATTTTTAATAATAATATTCCACAACTATCACACAACGCCATCTAGTCCCAAGCTAAGCAGAGCTTGTGTTATGGGTACTAGACAACTGATATACATACTTATAATTATATTTCTAAATACATACATATTATAGATAAATAAATTACACCCAGACACAGAACAAATGATCGTGCTCGTGATTGTTGAAGATTTAAAAAGAAAATAAGCACTACTTGGTCTATTTTCCACTGATTTCACTAATATCTTGGAATATTTTAAAGATCGTGTCTTTCTCATTGCCTGACGGTAAGTTCTGAATATTCTGATACATCATAGTCGCCATTTATTGTTATTAATTAGCTTGTACTTGTACTAGGTAAAGATCTCAACGATCACAGCTGTGCACCACCTCTTTCTAATTTTCAAGAAGGAGACCCAGTTCGTCTCACCATCTTCCTCGTGGTCTACCGCCACCCTATGTGGCTGCACCATTCCTGTGCTTTGCGAGCCGACAGCTCTTCTGCCATGCGACAAAATACAGTCGCATTTATGTATCTAATCTAGGTTGAAACTTGATTATTATCCCTTCATGATATGACTGATCAATCCCCGGAAGGGTTGTCTGTAACCTTCATCAAAAATTAATATCAACCTATTTTCGAGCATTCCCTTTTCAAAGGACATTCCTATCCCATACAATCAACTAAGAACAAAATATAACATACATTTCCGGTCAGACACACATCTACAAACATTCGAGGGGCACAATTTGCTAGTAGTTAATCTTGCCGACTGGTCGCGGGGCATGTCTTGACATAAAAGGGATCGTCTCTGGGGTCGGGCAAGCGTGTTCACATCGCAGAACATACGGCCAACCGGCTCGGACGCCGGGCCTCCGGACCGTTGGGCCCCTGGGGGTCTACTTTCCAAGTCCATGAGTGAAGACGCGGATTCGGATGTACGATAACTAACGTCAAAATCTTTGCGAAATAATACAGCCATGACTGAAGTTATTTTGACGCGGCGCTAGTGTCTATGTCATTACATCAAATTGTATTAAAACTGTATTACCACAAATTTTCTGCATGAGTGGTGGCGCGGACTCTGGAGCTATCTGTCAAATCGTAATATTTTTCATTTTTAGTTCGGGCTTGTAGTCAAAACGCCCGAAACAACGGCTTTCGTCTTAGAGACCCCAGTCCGCCGTGTCGGATTTCGGGGCCAGAAATGCCGACACAGCAAAAGTCTACGAAACTATTGTAGTAGTGGAGAAACTTTGAAAATGGATACGAGTTTCGCATAGTGTGTAGTTGTAGTAATTACAGATCATTATAGTTAAGTTGTTGCCATGTAGTTTGAATGTGTGGTTGGAAGATGAGCTTGAGGCTGTGGTTGCTTAGATAGCGGGGAGCGGAAGCGGAGAAACTAGAAAAATATAAATTTATAATGAAAGTAAGCAAAAACTACAGAACGCCATGTAATCCGATGCCTAACTAAGTATGCTCTATTTTTTTAAAGCAGCGATGTGATCCACGGTGAAGAACACTTGCTTAAAAGTAACCTATTGCCTTTTGACTTAAAGACCACAAGGTTGTATCTATCAGGATACACAGTTATGTTCTTTTGCTTTTTGGGTAAACTCCGTAATTAACCATAATAATTAAAGACGTTACCTTCTGACCCTACTTTTTGTGCATCGATCAGGTCATTGTTTAATATATCGGGTTGTCTCATACCACTTACTTTTTATTACTCGTTCAAACGACTCTTTACATCAAGCAATCATAAAAAGACCTTAACTCAGTACTAGTACGTAACATAATATCTCCTAGATTTTCTTTTACATAAAAAGGGAACCTATAACAACAAAAGCGAGCCAGTCACCGTGTGCACTGGCGTATCCACAAGTCAGGCGAGCTACTCGCCCCGCTACTGGACAGGACAATGGCCAGTGACAAACAGACCACCAGATCTAAATACAATAATATTGTAGCGCGCGTTGAATAATAGTTGTTTATTGTATTTTATGTAATGGACGCTATGTATTTATTTATTTATTAAACTTTATGCACAGAGTACATGGGCGGACTTAATGCCTGAGGCATTTTCTGCCAGTCTACCTTCGGGTGATGCAGAGAAAAGAGCAGTAGGTGCAGCAAGAAAATTATTTATGAAAAAAAAAAATACATTATTATAAATACATAAATACATACATACAACAAAATATATATTATAAATTAAATAGATATAAAAATGGATGGGAACATTTAACCAACAAAGTAATTTAAGTAGAGTCTGCCAGCTCTTTGAGTAGGTGTTCACGCACTTTAACCTTAAAAGTGAACCTGTTGGTAACCGTCCTGATGTTCAGAGGGAGCGCATTCCAAAGGAAGACCGCCTGTACTGAGAATGAAGATTTAAGAAAACCAGAGCGGTGGGAGGGACATCGTAGAAGACGATTATGGGAGGAACGAAGAATTTTGCTATGCGCAGAGCATAAGTATTGGACATGACGAGTCAAGTAAGTAGGAGAGGTAGGTTTCTCCAAAAGAGAATGCAGAGTCGTCAAAGCCCTCAATGCTCTGCGCTGTCTGATAGGCAGCCATTTTAAAAATGAACGATGTGCGGAGACATGGTCATACTTACGAAGATTGAAAACGAATCGAATACAGTTATTTAGAAGTCGGTCAAGTTTATTGAGGAGATCTGCATTCAGGTCATAGTAACACACATCACCATAGTCGAAAATGGGAAAGATAAGGGATTGAACAAGCATTGCCTTTATGCGAGATGGAAGAATGTTTTTCATACGATAGAGCGACCGCAACGTTCCGGTGACCCGCTGACTGACAGCTGCAACCTGTTTACGCCAGTCAAGGCAGGTGTCAACGTGCAAGCCTAGATCCATGACGTCGGACCCAAACGGAATGATTTTCCCGTCAAAGGTAATAGGCGGTACAGTTAAACCAGTCAGCCTTCGCAAGCTATAAGGGCTCCCTATGATGATAGCCTGACATTTACTGGGATTAACCGCCACCCCAAAACGACGTGACCATTCGTTGATTATAGCTAGATTCCGGTTAAGGTCCTCGATAGCATCGGATAAGCTATCAACACCTGCCTGACAGTAGAGTTGCAAGTCATCGGCATACAGATGATACGCACACTGAAGTTCGGTGGTAATGAGATCTATAAAAATAGAGAACAGAAGAGGAGATAAAATACCGCCTTGAGGGACGCCCGCTACAAGATCACGCCAGCTTGATGATGAATCACCAGCAGAAACGGACTGCCGACGCCCCTGAAGGTAGGATGAGAACCATTCCAGAACCTCGTGAGAGACCACGCGATAGGAAAGGATGGATAAAAGGACATCATGACTGACGGTATTAAAAGCATTGGAAAAGTCAATCAATACTAAGACCGTAACCTTAGTATCTTTCATACCGCGCCTTATATCGTCAGTCACTTTAAGGAGAGCAGTAACGGTACTATGCCCAGGCCTGAATCCAGATTGGAGTGGACTAATGAGAGCGTTTTTATAGATGAAATCGGAGAATTGTTTATGAACACAAGCTTCAAGTACTTTGGATAAGAAGGGGAGGATGGAAATTGGGCGAAAGTGACTAGGGAGTGTGGGATTAGGAATTTTAGGCAAAGGGCGGACAAGGGCTTTCCTCCACAAGGAAGGAAAAGCACCGGAGTAAAGAGAGAAATTAATGATGTGGGATATAGCAGGAAGGAGCTGGTCGAGAACCGTCACAATCATGTGTCGACTGACATTATCACAACCAACAGCTTTGGACTTAATGGATAGGATTATCTTCTTGATCTCTCCCGAGTCAACTGGGGTGAAGACAAAGGGAGTAATATTGGGTCGCGTCAGACCAGCAAGGTAGCCGAGGGTTTGGCATTTGGTTAGACTATCTAGGGTGGGAACAGTGGAGAAATGACGATTTAGATCATCTAAACCAAATGTATTGGGAAGATGTAAGCTGCAGAAGGAATTTTGCAGTAAAGAAAATATGAAATGGGATGGGTATATCATAAGATAAATCACGATAAGATCTCTATCTCTATTCTATCTCTTTCTATCTCTATATCTATTTCTATCTCTATTCTACCACATCTAATCTAATCTAATATCTTTAAACGAGCAATTCTTGTATATTTCTTTCTTTTCTCGGAAACGGCTCCAAGGATTTTCATGAAAGTTACAGATTAGGGGTTTTTCGGCTCAAGGAATCGATTTATCAAGGTCCCAGGTTCCAGAAAAGCTCGGTTCCCAAGATATAGACATTTTAAAAACCGAGCGAAGCACGGTCGACCAGATATTTTCTATATTATACCACAAATCATACAATTTAAAATGTGGTAGAATTTAAATTTTATAAAATTATTTCCGTCTTGAAAGGACTAAACCAATAGACCGGAAGCCAGACCAAAATATCGTTAGTGATTTCTTCTCAAGCCATAATTAGTAGACTACATAAGGGAGTCGGATCATAAAGATTTGTGGAAGTCAGCTGCTGTTCCGTTGGTGGGATAAGCAGCAATAGCCGTTCAAACACGTAGAAAAAATAATATTTTTTTGTCATTTCCTCCCAACTGAAACCTGGTTTATATTGAAGATTACCTTATATCACGAAGAATAAAACCAATCAGCTGTCTGTAACATGGTGGAATACACGTCTGCTGGTCACTCGAACATGTAATTTTTTATATTATTTTCAGTGATTTCCTCTCGACTCAAATTTTACCTGATGAAAGTTTACATGAAGATATGGATAAAAGCAAACGTCAGCTGGCTGTATCTCGGTGGAAAGATCGTAAAATAAAATATGAAGAAACAAATAATTTATTAAATCTGAATAACTAAACGTAATTTATTTGCAATATCAAAACGGACATAAGGGAAACGAGTGTCTATCATAATGACGCATAGAAGAAGCCATAAAAAAATATTATTTGGAAAAAAAAACTTGTGTCATCCTTAATGTCTAATCTTGTCAAATCATTCTGCTGTCATAAGGTTTCAAATCAATATTAAATGATTTTGTTGTTGTATTTCGTTATTTTGTTCAAGTTATGGAACTGTTCTTACTGGAGTGAATAAGTAATTGACACCCTGATCAAGAAGGTCCGTTAACCGGTTCAACAGAATCAGAAGGATTCCCGCACGATCTTCAATGATGAGACAAGGCTCTCGCTTGGAGATTACGTGAAGAGCTTCTCGATCCGGCTTGCATTATGAAGAAATTCCTATCTTTGAGGTCCGAACTAGATATCCATTGATATATGTATCATAACAACATGTTTATTTTGTATTTTTAATTGTTTTATATGTAATGTAAATGAAAAATATAAATGACAATAACATCAAACAATGAATCAAGCAATGATTGGGGGTTTTCTTTATAGAAAAGCTTTTTATTTCTTATACTTTTCACTAATTGAGAAAATAAATCAATAGACCCATTTATACGTTTTTTCAAGAGTTCATTATGATCGTTTTGCATATTCGTGCAAAGAATGGGCAGAAAACTTTAGGCCCATCGCATACGGCGTATTCTAAACGCGCAGAAGACGCGCGTTTCAGTAGACGCTGATTTGTTATTGCGTTTGGATTGATGATACAAGCGCGCGTATAAAGAAGCGGAGTAGAGGCAGGGGCGGGGCCCTCACGCCACTACTGCACCGCCCGTGCCTAAACAACTGAAGAAGAGGAGGAGTCTCTGATCTAAAAAACGCAGAATCTACGAGCGACTATAGCGCGTCTGTTTCGCTGTATCTGTGCGTATACGTGCAGTAGAGGCGCGATTCACGCCCTGAGTGCTTATGTTACAAGGTTGTGATTGAATCTCGTATACGCGCGTAATCTGCGCGGTTAAAGAACGCCGTGTGGCGTAGGGCCTATGTATACCACGTTTTTTAAACGCGCCGTCGACGCGCTTTTTGTAAAAGAGCAGTTTGTTGTCGCGACACAAAGCGTCAAACGGGCGTTTGCATTGCATCTGTATCACTACAAACGCGCGTCAACGGCGCGTTTAATAAACGTGATGTACATAGGCTATTTGGGCTAGTCCATACTTGGTGGAACCGCGCTATTTCAGAATCGCCTGGAAATCGCGCGAGTCTTATAATTATATGTATGAGATATTAAGTAATCGTTCAGACAACCGCGCGGTTAGTCAACCGCCAGAAAATAGAATCGCGCTGCTCCCGCGCGTTTCTATTACTATGGAGTCTTTACTTTGCGTTCAGTTGCGTGGCGGATACCGTGCGGTTAGCACATCACAGCTCGTGAGTTTGGCACGGTTCGTTTCGACACTGAACTGTTTATTGATGAAGTGGAAAAGAGAAATGCAATATGGGATATTCAGTGTGAGGATTACTCAAATAAAACTATCATAACCAAGCTTGGCAAGAGTTAGAGGAGATATTTGGAAATTGTGAAAATACGTTGGAAACTTGGTTGGTTACTTAATATTGGATGCACCCATTTGCATTGCATACCTCATTTTTCTTATCGTTTTTTTAAGGAGCAACAACCACAGTAAATCGATTTTTCGCTGACCTCCTTTTTCAAACGGACGTTATCCCTGTACGATAATCACATATAACCGCCGGAGTCTGATTGCATCACAATTTTGCGGTTTCGAACCGCGCGATTCATGAACGCGCGGTTTCCGCAAGTCTGTACTAGCCCTTAGTCCTGCTTGTACAATAATTTTCAAAGTATCAGCTGAGGACCTTTCCACCGAGATACAGCCAGCTGACGTCTGTTTTTAGGCATATCTTCATGTAAACTTTCATCAGGCAAAATTTGGGTTGAGAGGAAATCACTGAAAATAAAATAAAAAATTACATGTTCGAGTGACCAGCTGACGTGTATTCCACCATGGTACCGTCGGCTGATTGGTTTTATTCTTCGTGATACAAGGTAATCTTCAATATAAACCAGGTTTCAATTGAGAGGAAATGACTAAAAAAAAATATTTTTTCTACGTGTTTGAACGGCGATTGCTGCTTATCCCACCAACGGAATCGCAGCTGACTTCCACGAATCTTTATGATACGACTCCCTCATGTAGTCTGCTAATTATCGCTTGAGAGGAAATTGGTCACGGACATCTGTTACGGGCTCCCGCTCTACAAAGAGCATTCATCTTTGTTCTAAAATTTTAAATAGTACCTATAGCAAATATTCGTCAAAATTAAAACGTTCAAAGAGATTTAAATCTTAATTCTTAATATTGTATGCCGTTAAACTAAGAACTATACTATCAAACATATTACTTTAATCCCAAATCCCAAAATAATTAAAAAGCTCCCCTTTGTAACGGAGAAATAAAACAAATATACAGTATTAAATAAACAACGCCGGGGCTAATAACTATGCAAATTCCATCAAACAAACTGACGGGAATTACGCGCGATACAAATTATTGGCCAGTTTGTGTTGAGCTCCCGCCCCTCGCTGGTTGTTTGACCTATGGGGTTATAAAGGGGGGTTATGTAGTGAGTTAGGGGTCAGTGTTGAGTGGTCGATAGTGTTGGGATACTAATGAAACGTTTGGGTCAGTGGACGCCGCGGGCTTCGGTGGTGTAACGTGGTTACAGTTTGAAAGTTCTTTTTTGACCACATTGTTTTCAAGAAATCGAAAAATGATTCAAACATTTTTTGTAGTATTATTTCAGATTTATGTGGCAATTTATTTCTAATAAAATAGAAGAATCGATAAAAATAGTCGTGATGCATATTTTTTCACAACTAAGCTTTTATTGATTAATCAAAGAATTATTTGCATTTGCAAAATACCTAGTAAAACTCAATAACTCACAAACCCTTTGTTCACCTGTTCCATTGTACAAACAAAACAAAAATAACCCTTTTTCGGTAACAAAAATCCGAAACGGGCATACATCCGAATCCTCACTGTAACTTCAAACAGGGTTAACAACATCAACAATTTCACCTAACAAACGCTGTGCGCGACTGTACGCTCAAAGCACAAATTCATTTAACTGGAGCTTTCATTTAGGGATGTTCGATACTTGTATTTGTATCTATCGATGCCTTGATATTATTGATGCAAATATCGTAATCGTACCATACTTAAATGCTCTTTCTCCATGGTGATCAGCAGAAACTATAGGTCCATTCCTTACATACTTGTGTCTTCTTCACGGAGATTATTAGATGTGTATGAATCTAGTAATACAATAAGTATCGTATTGTAGTTACGGATTCTCCTCCATCCTCCAGGAGTATAGAAACAATAGTTATTTGTTTGCACACTATCAAAACTAGTTTATTACTTTAACAGCACTTTAACATATCGCTCGGTTAACAGCGTTTGAACGTCAAAATTCTCATGAAACCCCAGGTTTTCGCCACTTCTCTGATTTTATACAGTAACACGTATTTACATACACTGGAGGGATGGGAACCCTTTTTGTGTAATCGTTTCTTATTCTTTCAAATTGACTGTCAATTACTTAGATGTATCGATCAAAAATATGCACTGCAAAGTATCGTACTTATTGGTTTCTGCATTTGTGCATCACTACTCTCAGTAAACTTCATGGCTCAACCCTACAGCTATAATGTCCACGTTTTATTGGCGTTTGATTTTCCAAACTTTGGAGGGTTAATAAACAGTGACGAAATTATGGGGTTATTAAATTTAATGGTCGTGAAAATGGAAGCGTCTCGTGGAATTTTGATCTTGAAAGGGTTAACATTGTGATGTAATTAAATCGATGAATTATGTACTTTCTATTTATGTGCAATATTAAATTGAAGTAAGGTAGAAAAAATAATGTACAAAAAATGTTAATGTTAAAATCGTTTTGACTTAATCTCTGAAAGCTCTAACCGCCTATGGTATGAGCGTCCATGTTTTCTACTTTTATTACTGAAATGTTTTCCCTATAATCCGATTATCGATTGATCGACTGATTATCGAGATTTGCAGTGTCTCGTTGTTTAAGTAGAAAAGCGCTACTTTAGACCATCAAGTCTTTGGTCCGATTCCAAGACCAAACAATATTAATTTAGAGAGCACACATTGTATTTGCCAAAGGCAGCTCTGAGTTAAGAACTCAGGCGCAGTAACAAACCTGTACATGATTTAAAATAATAAAATCCTCCTATTATTATAAACCATGCTTTATTTAAGGACACGTCATAAAACATAACTTTCGAAGTTTGGAACACTTCTGCCAAACCCTACAAAGATTACGAGAATGATGATATCCTAAAAATAAAACAATTCCTTGAAAAACATTGAATAACTCAACCTACATGAGCCTTATTTGAAACTCCTTATTCCTTGCATTATACATTCGAAATCGATTGCGCTCCCCTCTCATTAAATCGATTATCGTTCACCGAGCCAACTCGATACTGTCAACTCGAGTGTTTCGCAACTCGACTAACATTCTCACGATTGCCTGATGATCACGATTCGTGTTAATGGAAGCATTTTGGTTTACTATAGTCGTGTGTTTGTCAGTAAATTAGTTAGTGTTGTGTGGTAATAGTTCTGTTACAAAAGTTGGAGATGTAACTGAGGTTTATATTGTTGTAAATCTTTAACCTACTGAGCTCAATCAATGTAAGAATTAACTACTAAACTGACTTGTGAAGCTGGTTCATTCATTTCATTTCAATTTCCTCAAACGTAGTTTATCTAAACTACGAGTACCTAAAATTATGAGGCTGTAGAGGTTGTTTGGTTAATCTCAGGAACTGCTGGTTGGAATTGACAAAATCTTTGTGTGTTGAATAGTCCATTTATCGAGGAAGGCTATACAACATCACGCTATGAGCAAAAGGAGCCGGGCAACGGATGAAACCGGGGAACAGCTAGTGTTTAATATTTTGCTCTCCCCTTTGAGTCAGAGAGTGATTTTATATAACTTAACTATGAACGTCGCTATGACTCACTTCCCTCTTCTTAGTTTTATGATATTATTTACCATCTTCACCACCCTCCTTATTTCTGGGAACTTGATAGTTCTTTAAAGAAAAACTTTCAGTTGAATTTGATCAGTACTAATAAAATGAAATTACACCCCATGTTACTAGCTGATAATGTAATTTTTTTTGGAGAAATGAGATTAGAGTCAATGTCAATGGCAAAGACACTTCAAAGAAAAAGGAAGAATTTAAAAATCTATTGCTTATTTTTTTTAGCTAATTAGTTTAGATTAGCGTGTCAGAATTAATAACAATAGGTAAGTGCTTACTTTAAGACAATCAATAACTAGTTTAATATACCTTCAGATTTAATATATGTAAGGCTGAGGCTACATTAGGCAACGATTTGCGATGCGACTAGAAGACTCCTCTTCCAGTCGCATCGCAAATCGTTATGGTTACACCCTACATCTCCATGCAGGGTGTAACCATTTAAGTCAGCATTCATTAGTTAGTTTTAATCGCTCATGTGTCGCAGATCGCGTCGCAGTGTAGTGAAGCCTCAGCCTAACACAACAACAAAGTCGATCTTTGTAATCCACACCCCATACAGTCAACACTGTCGATCAACAAAACAATTTAATCGATCACCTCACCTGTCTATTTACAAACATTATCCAAGATCCACTTATCCCAAAATTCGTGAACAATACACAAGAGCTCGATTCATCGATTGTGGTGGAATACATTACAGATAAGGGAGATGAATCGGCCTCCATTGACAGATCGCTTGCCGGAGGCTTTGCAGCAGGCAGACGGCCGATGAGCCATGGGTAACTGATAAGAAGACTAATATGAAGTTACAAGGGTTCACAGTTCATCAGAGAAAGCGTTTGGGATTCAATCTTTTAGATGAATTGACAATGAGGCAGCTAAAATAGTCTCAACGAAGATGGAATTATAAATTGAACTTTCGGGACTTACGTAATAGTTATTTAGTTGAGTGAGAGATAAGATTGAGTTTAGAATGAAATTATATTTACGATAGTGTAATTTATTAAAGGTGCATAATGAGTAGTGCTTGTAGAAAAATAATGTTGGGATCATAACATTTGGCATGGCTTTCGTTTTTTTAAAGATATGGTCGACGGTGAAGCACGCTTGCCTAGAAGTAACCTGTTCACTCTTGACTTGAAGACTCCAAGGTTATAGCTGTCGGGAAATACAAATGCCGCAGGGAATTCCACTCCTTAGCCGTGCGTACAATAAAGGTATTCTGCTTATCCACATTGAAAGAAAAAGCCGTGATCTTTGATGTTTATATTCTTCTATGACATGGTTGGCGCTGTGGCTGAGTGATCGACTGCTGCACAGCGTGTCGCGGGTTCTAGCCCCACACGGAACAAATATTTGTATGATCTACAAGTAGTTGTTTCGGGTCTGGCCTCTGGGTGTTTAAGTATGTATGTGAGTTTCTATGTCTTTAAACGCACTGACGATACAGGAAGGAATGCATGGCGTGGCACAACGTTTTTTTTTAATTATAGAAAATGTATAATATAACTGTGTGCCACCTTTCTAAAGACAATGAAAATTAAGGACGCAGAATTACGCGGAATTACAGTTGCCAACCTCATTTCACCTACCTCATTGAACACAATATTACTAACAAGCACACTGATGGTCCATTAATTCCACCTCCTGTAAAGCAGCCATCTTGCTAAGTATGTCAGTACTGCCTTGTCACTGATATTAAAATCATGGCGGTGACATTACATTATTTTGCATCAGGCGCGACGGTTTCAATAAAAACGCCATTTGTCTCGGTTACATTGCACTGATGAATTCAATTTGTCTGGCTGTGTGTGTCCGTTCAGACATGGGGTAGGTACGTCAGAAGTTCCACTAGTCTAAGAACTGATGGATGAATTCCAGTGTAGGAAAGAGAGAGAGTTATACGAGTACAAGTCGTCTAGCATACTCATTCCCTGGACTGGATTTCCTCTCGCTTTCAGAAGTAATGCTAGGCCACCTGAAGTCGATACTTTAGAACAATTAAGAAGACTCTTCTCCCTCAACGTGGTTAAACTCTTAAAGGCGCGGGCCACATAGAAAAGACGTAAAACGCAGACGGGGCGGAGACATATGTCTCTTCGGGCGGCGTCTCTTTCATACAAAATGTATAGAAACGTCGCGAAGTAAAACTCACAGAAGAGACGGGGCGCGGGCGCGACTCTCATACATTTTCGCACGTCCATGACGCGTCCTCGTCTATCGTCTTTTCTATGTGGCCCGCGCCAAAGATTCATAATATCATTGCTATTTCAGCAGAAGACGATTACTATAATTATGACATGGTGTGATTTGGTAGAAGAATGATGTACCATCTCTTTGGTTTTGGCGAGTTCATTTGTAGAGGGCCAGTCTCTAGGGCCCAAAGACACACATCAAAAGTGAACGTCTCTTACAGTTGAACTTCTGAACTTAAATAAACTTCGTGACCTCAGTTTCTAAGTACTGCTTACTAATGCTAAACTAATTTCCCGTCTTCCTAGTATTTCCTAACTATTCTGGGGTGGTTATCGACTAGATAAAGGTTAATAGAGGTCAGATCACTTGATTGCTGATGGTGCAAGTAAAAGTAACATAATTATGATTTAACTGTACTACGGAATAGGTTTTTAATGATGCAACTATTTTGTACGTTAAATGGGGTACTTAAGGTTATGAATTTATTATGATATGCCCCGCCTTATAAGAAAGGCGTTTATAGGAATTTATGGCCGCAGAACGTGGACCAGTTGGTCGGCCATCATTAAAGTTGCATTGTTGCCCGTGCGCGTTACCTTTCATGAAGGTAATGGTGCGAGTTGTTCCTGGTTTTATATTTTGTTGACGGTTTAATGAAAACCCGTGGCCACTGGTAAACTTCAGAAGGTACAAACATTATAGTGATGCTGTAGCATAGGCCACGAGAATTTTTTTACAGTTACACTGCAGCTTAACTATTAACTTACTTTCGTCATAACTCAAATAGTTATTCTAAACGGTCTTTTGTCTACTTCATTTGGAATTTTCTTTTGCAGTACGTCCCCACATGACTTTCCAGTATCAATCATTTACACTAAAGAATAAATGTTGTTGTTCCTTGATTACCCATTTCAGAATAATTTTCGAATAAATAATGAGTTAATTACCCATTCTTTCAAAAAGTACAGTTTTAATTGATCATCAGGTGGTCAATGAATTCCTTCAGTGAACGGCTGGTGTACCAACTTTCCTCCATTGTGCTCTTTGCACAATACGCCATAACTTTACAAGTCGGCAAGTAAATTTAACTTCGACAATATTAATAATTAAAAGGATAATACGGCGTACGGAAATCGTTTTTATATTGTTGAAGTTGGTAATTAAACAGCACGTATGTGAAAAGTTTTTATTGTGGAATAAAATTTCGAAAGTACAAGACTTTGAAATTCAAGTTTATGACTATTTGAAGATTTCTGTAAAGCTTGTAAATACTGTACCCTTAGCACGAATTTTCACTATTTTACTTTACAGTATTTACAGCGTTTCTTGTATGAAAAAATGGAACAGCGCCTCTGGTGCGCAAAGCCGGAACTAATTTTTTCCTTGAAAAATGTCAACTTGAAATTGTCAAAGTTCCAGTTTACTTTACGTCTCAAATACTGAAAATTCGTGCTAAGGGTACTGTTATCATTTGACAGTTCCGCATGTCAGCCGTAACGCCTTGAGCTGGTCTAGCGTAGCACGAAGGCTCCATAGAATGAGAGGCCATGTTATATTGGTTTAGTTACACTGATGTGGGGCCTAACCTATGTCTCAAACGTTACCCACTGTGCTTATTTTACGACGAGTGCAGACAACTGATATTGATGATAGTAAAAATCAGAGTAGCATCCGTTTTAAGGGTTAATGGAGATGCGCAAAATGTGTCAGTAAAAAGAAAATGAATGAAGTATATCTTTTCACTTGATGAAGTAGTTCATTCATTCATTCAGTACTTCATTTAGTCCAACAAATCAAAACGAGTTCTTGAATGAGATGATTCACTGAACTAGTTCATTGGACTAGTTCACTGGACTAGTTCACTGGACTAGTTCACTGGACTAGTTCACTGGACTAGTTCATTGGACTAGTTCACTGAACTAGTGATTTAGAGAAATGATGTATTTCACTAAATCACTAGTTCAGTTTTATACGAATATCGATATTCCTTCATACTTTAATACGAATATAGTCTTAATGGGAAACGGACCTACCGTTTCCCGTAAAGACTACATTCCTATTACAATAAAGTTCATACTTATTAGGGTGAATAGAGTTACTAAGCGAAAAGAAACATTGAACTAAAGACACATTTGAATGGCCAGTGAATGAATGAAAAGTTCATTTTGGGAAATGAACTAGTCCATTTACTTCAATCGTTCGCGAACTACCCATGTCTAAGGGTTAATGATAATAGCAACATTGCCGATCTACACTTCTATACAATCTGCTGTATTAGTCTAATATTACGTGCTTTACAATTTTTAGTATCCAAATTAGGTAAATAATATCATGTGGAAAAAAACAGTTTTTGATTATTAATATTCTGTTGTAGTTATTCCTCTCCAATATGTAACATCGATGCAGTCATTCATATCTATTAATAACTTGGATCAAATCTTTTATTCTAATATGTAAAAAAATCTCGATTGTAATAAATTGAAGTATGATAAATAAAAAGCAAGAAAACCTTTTAGTAAAATGAATTGTACCACAAAAGTCACTCAATAATGGCCGACGATAAAGTTGCCAGTCGAAAAAATAACGAAACGTCGTTATCATAATTAGATTTATTTGAATATCGAATAATTTATTTTTAACAGAGCGCAGAGTTTGTAAGTACATATCTACATAAGTACCTACTCACTGTTTGATAATTTTGGAATGGAACAATATTTTTTTTCTGCATTTTGTCTTAATTCTTAAACCATTAGTAAATTATTTATCGTTTAGAATTTATCATCACGGCTGACTTCGTAGAAGAGGGTCAACCACCGATCAGTAGTATACATTGGCCACTGGAAATCTTGGGGATACTGGGGAGAGGCTTTTGCCCAGTAGTGGGCTGACGAAGACCACAGTAATCCACGGAAGAGAGACTGAGAGAAAAAGAGTCGTTTCGCTGCTGATAACTGAACGAGCACTTTGAGTGTTGGGCAATTAGGTACTTAAAAAAAACAGTGTGTAATAGAATTTCTACTAAAGTTAAAAAAATCGGCACGTGTAAATCAGACCGCTTTGATCCCCTAAATGTTCTCAGAAAAATATAGCGCAATTTCTCAGTGAATATTTGAAAAGATGTAAATTGACGGGAAAACGTTAGGTAATCTCTTCGAATTTAGCCCAGACTCGTGTGTCTGTCATCAACATCATTTGACAAGACGCGTGACGTGGCGTCGCGTCTTGAAAAAACATGTATTTTCCTCATACATTCTTACCAAGTCTGCGAGTTGCGACGAAAAGCGTCATGAATGAGTTTGAAGAAATTAATAATGAGTGATCTATTATTACACGTGCTTAGTTGCCGCAACCGCCAGACGCGGTTCAGCCACGCGACGTTCTATTTTCAAATTGTTACAAAGCGTCGGGCGCGTTCCGATTAATTTGTCATAGTATCATCGCGTTCCGTGGCAAGGGAATGTTTATTTTTATTACAAACAGCCTAATCTTCATCTTTTTTTTTTTTTTTTTTTTTTTTTTTTTTTTATTTTTTTTTTTAGGTGGTAAAATCATCAAATGAGTTCTCCCGCCCGGTGAAAGATTTATAACGTGTAGCGGTTAAGGCAATTATAATAGTGGGCGCAGCAAGCGTGGAATGTAGCGTATTTGTTACCGGCGACCACTTTTTTGTTTATTTTGTTAAATTTGTTGCGGAAATTAATGTTTGTATTCATAATTGTCGTGTCAAGTTGTAGAAATTTAATTTGTATGATTTGTTGCTCTGTTAATTTTATTGTGTTGTTTTAGCAGCTGGTTTGTTTCTCCGTGAGAAAATTATTATCTTTACCGTCCGCGTTTCTTCGACTTTGTTTTTAAACTTGTATTATTTACAGATTCCCCGAAGCCAAACACGGAAAATGTTAAAACAACAAAAGTGGATTTTTTTCCTCTTGTTTTATTCTGGGGGCTGTATTGTTAAGGAGGATATAATTACGTGTTGTTTCAATCAATACTGGGAAGGAGGCTGGCATGGCGTGCTCGTCGATAATGCGAGTATCGAGCTACAACTAAAGGTGTGATACCGCCTAGAGGTGTTCTATATACACTTAATACCGCCGATACCTTGTCAGATGCGAGCGGAAGCGATTTTACTATTAAATTAATAGATTTTCTATTAGGCAAACAAATGCCATTTGTGGTTTAGCCTTTCCAGACTACTTGATACAGTCATTTTGTCCTTTGCTGTAAACAGAGGATTTTGTTTCTCAACATCTTTTGCGAATAGCGGACATTTTTGGTGCCCTATATAGTTTCATTTTTGACGTACAGAAAGTAGTAAAGCAGTAGACGTAAACAAAAATATAGCGGCAACAGATATAGATCATTTTGTGAAAATTTCAACTTCTTAATTATCACGGTTACAGAGATACAGTCTGGTGTTAGACGGACAGATAGACAGACAGGCCGACGGAGAGCGAAAAGTTAGTAATAGTGTCTCGTATACCCTTTGGATACGAATCCTATAGGATAGATATATAAAATTTCTATAAACAGCCAACCGTCTTTCACATACACCATACCCTAAAGTGCATAATTCCATGCTAGAGTCACGAGCGATGACTTTTAATAGTAATATGATGGGATCAGCGAGCTGCCCGAATGGAGCCCACTGAGGCCGACGGCTAATGCGTTCGTGTGCTCCCAATCATTAAGTAGATCGAACCAGCTTTATAGGTATAATGTGTGATGTGTAGAACACGTAACTAAGCTGACTTTTGGAATATGATATTGGTAAGGTTATACAGGGCTAACCTGTTATTGTTCAAATGTATAAATATGTTGTTAGGCATACTGTGGCGCAAGACGAATTGGCAATTGCAGACTGAAGTCAGTCTAATTTATTATACCACCCTTTTCTGTATTTCGATTTTCAGTGGTGTTCACGCATGCGGCTTGCGACTCGACGACATTAACAAAATTATATAATTTGACTGACTTCTAGACCTTTTAAAAAACCTTCAGGAAAGCTCAATTATTCTTAAGCGACTAGGGGCGAGACGGAGTGGGAAGCGGTCGCCTCCTTCTGCGAAGCAGTAATGCTCGTGAAGGAGGAGGCGGGCCGCGAGAGAGAGAGGACAGCGTCCTCCCTCCGCCCCAACCGCAGTGGTAGGCCCCCGCGGCGTCGGACGTCAGCAGACGATCTCCGGCCACCGTAGGCGCGGGCATGCGGGCAGCGAGTAAAGGGCAACTCGCTGCCCGACCATGGACCATGCCCGGGTCGACGGCGCGTTGTGTCCCACGCGCGCCTCAAAGAGCGTCAGCATAATGACGGGGCCCCCTCTCAGAGGGCCAAAGCCTACCGGGATCGCGGGATTATTTCCTTACCGTGACCCCGGAACATAACAGGCTACTGAAGGACACCGTGGATTTTAGTCATTAGAAGTCTGACAGTCCCTCCCGCCCTGCCCGGGGTGGGAGGACTCATTTGATGATTTTACCACGCAAAAAAAAAAAAAAAAAAAAAGCGACTAGCTTTTTGATTTACATTTAAAGCTACCGTAAATACCCTTCCATCAAAATGTCCTATTCAAAAAAGTTTAATTAAAAAGGTACTTCTAATCCCGTATCAACATAATCCGTTTGAATGCGCTACCGCACCCCGTGCCTACATGACTGCTATCTAGCAATAAATCTATGAGATTATCAGCGTCGTTCATAATCTGTGAGACAATGGCGGCCACTTAACAGCCAGATATCGTCCGATCAGATAGCAGATAACTCGCCTTGTTTCTATTAACTATTCTTAATTTATACTGATTATCAATCTTTAGTTTTGTTGTAAAGGTGCAGTCAACGGAGGAACCGGAGAGGACTACGGACAGTGGACATCGAAATATTTGTCCAAATTCGATGTTACAGCTAGTGCCTTGTCGGGTCCCCTCGATTTCACAGTTAAAACTATTATTTGAATGGCTTTATCTGAAAGGCAACTAGGAGTTGAAAATCCAGGGAGAATCGGTGATGGTTTTCAGAAAGCTTAGATGCGTAGAACTCGCAACACCACGGACCTGAAAAATGAAGGGCATTTGAAAGAACAGAAGGTTTTTAGTCAGGAAGGGTCTAAAAGGCCGGTTAACTACGCCCAGAGTGGAAGGACTCATTTTTGATAATTTTAATTAAACTCCAGGTTTATTGAACTCAGGTTTTGATTAACGCCTTCCGCTATAGGAAAAAAGACGTATGTTTCTTTAAGTAGACGCGCTACGTTAGTTATGATAAAAGTTTCTGAAGTAGGTCAAAAGCTAGCCTATATCTGTCTGACATACATCAGGCAGGTATAAAAGTAGAAGTTTTCCTCTACCATAATTATGATTATGGTTTCAATCATGTAATATTAGTTTTTCCCGAAAGATTGAAACGAAAAAGGGGGTGTTTGTTATTCAAAGATTTCCTTGACCTTAGCTTTGGTCCATTATATTCAGGAAGCATCATGACGAAGGACTTCGGTATAAACTTAGAAATGAAATTTTTCGCAATCACAAAGGAAGTTCACGTGTTTCACAAGCAAACCATAGCAGCAATACTAGTGAAATAAAACAAAATAACACAAACCATTTGGTACAAACACAATAAATTAATATTAGTAAGCCAAAGTTTACTGCCACAGATAGTCTTAACAATGATTTTATTCCACTCGGTGATATTCAAAGACAGAATTAATCAAATAAATCGATTTATAATTAACAAAGCAGCCATTGAGGCTTGGTTTTATCTGCATGATTTACGAACGTACTTAACCCTCTGACCATCGTCTACACAGTGGGCCATCGTGTGCACACTGGACCGCCACCCAGACCGCCACTCATAAATTCATGATACTCATAAAATTGATAGTTTTTACGACCCTCATTTATGAATGTTACTGTAGATTGTACAAATTGCTGATTTGGCATGCAACTATTAAAATAATGCTGGGTCATAAATTGTTGATTGAGAAAGTCTAACCTTTTAATTTAACCTTACCGAATTGCTACAATTGTTATGCCAGTAAAAAGCGGTAATGTTTTAAATGACTACATTAAAGTTAAAAAAGTAGAGCTTTAACAAAATCAAGCTTTCACAACACATAGCTAGCATAAAACATTTATTATAGCTCTTAGAATAATAATAACAAACTCATTAGCTACGTACAACAAACGCGTTGGTAAATAAATTGTTAATACTACCACAGGAGCTTTTTTTTAAGTAGTGCCTGGTAACTGGTATCTTTCATCTATTGAATGAAAGCAAAAAACAAGAAATACAAAGTAACAGGAAAAGATGGCAGCAGTCTTATCAAAAGTCATGTAAATGATCAATAAGACAAAGAAATATCTAACGTAAAGAGCAAACATCTTGTAACATGTAATACTTGTGTATATGGAACAGAATGACGTCAAGTTACACTTGAATGAACACCTGAAAGGCACGCTTTGACTGCGAGACGATGCTCAAGGTTGGATAACATTGTCTTTATCGCATTAACGTAGGTAGAGCCATTCATGGAGATGAAAGCCTGAATAGCAGTATATTTCAAGTACAATATTGCGAATAAACTAATACCTATCAGTTTTAGACTACAATAGTGGTTCAAAGCCTAACTGGTGTACCTGAGTTTAGATCCCCAGGTCGGAGTGTTATTTGGTACTTCTATCAAGTATTTCTCAGGAGCAGAGTCACGAAACCTATATTAGTATCATTGCCATTACTTTAGGAACATGAAACTGAACAACACTGTAAAATAGACGTGATATGTTACCTAGGATTTACAGTTTAGGTTAAAGGTTTATTTAGGTTTCTCATGCATGATAGCCTTCTCCGTATTCCCGATGTCTCTTCCCGAATCCCGTTAAGAAAGGTAATAATAAAAACTTTTTTTTTTTTAAATGTAACCGCCTTCAAAACCAACCACAAAAAAGGGTAAAATAACCTTCAAAACTTTTCTTTCGGAAGTCGGTGACTTTTTTTTATTAATTTTTTGTTTTTTTTGCCACCGACTTCCGAAAGAAAAGTTTTGAAGGTTATTTTACCCTTTTTTGTGGTTGGTTTTGAAGGCGGTTACATTTTTTTTTAAAAAGTTTTTATTTTACTCTTTTTAGTTTAAATATTCAACCACAATTCTTGTCAAATACGAGTACATCATTTTCTTACATGAGCACTAGAATTTTGTAATCCGTAACACCGGTAATAACATCGTTAAAAATCTCTTACTTTCATTCCCTATCTCGAAAACTACTGAACCGATTTTGATGAAACTTGCAGTATTCCCTAAGTTGAACGATACCTAGTACAACAAAAAAATAATTACTTAAATCGGACTTGTAGTTCCGGAGATATGAGAACACAAACATAATTTACCAAATCAACCGACGCCAATTCCTTACTAGAGGAGTTGTACCTTCCATCATCAGCTCAGCTACATGAGATGATGATTACCATACGCAGATGCTTAAATTACTTCATAAAATTTGCGAAAAACGATGTGTGGGCCTATAAAATTTGAGGATTGCCTTCGATTTCTCCAGGATCCAAGCATCAGATCCTGACATGGTGACAATGGGACTACTCCTGAACTATCTCCTTTCGAACAAAAAAATAATTTTGAAAATCGGTCCACAATTGGCGGAGTAATCAGGTAACAAACACACAAAAAAAAAAAAAAAACATACCGTCGAATTGATAACCTCCTTCTTTTTGAAGTCGGTTAAAAAGAAAAAGAAACATACACACTTCAAACATTACCAATAGGTACCTTAATGCCTCTCGAAGGCAAAGAGTCTCTTGAAATTAATATTTGCGTGAAAGAAAATCTCAGAATTATCAATTATATCTTATCTGGCTGTCAGACTACGCAAGTTATAAAGGTAGTAAATAATTAACTGCGAGGCGGTTAGTTATGAGCTAGGCTTACATAGATTATCATATTAACACTGATAGATAAATGCTATTCATTTTTGCTATTGCGTTAGACGTTAAGACGCCGGGAATTGCTGTGGAGGTGGAATGAGCAAGATAAACACGCATCTTGATATTACCAGTTTAGAACGTGCACAAATATTAAATGTAGAAACTTGTGGCTATAAAATGATTGGATAGAGATCACTTCTCAAAAGAAATATTATGCCAAGTGATAAGCAATAAAGAGACTATGTTAGAAGTTTAGAGACCTAATTGAAGATGCAAAATAAATAAAGTAAGAATTAGGATTTTTGAAAGACATTTTAACAATATTTATGTAGTTAATAATTATCGTTTAGTGGTCAGCTCAGAGGTGATGAAGCAGAAGGCATAGGATGAAATAAGAGAACCATTTAAAACATTAGACTCATATTATATTTACAATTTACAGTATCACTATTATTTCTCAATCATAACCAACATCGCTAACAATACGTCATCAGCTCTTCAATGGTACAGGACTTATAGCAGCACTCTTCGACAACGTGACCGCGCTTGCCTCGTGCTCCAGCCAGCGCGTTCACTGGCATCTCCCAGTGGCCGCGCTTGTCCTGCGGGGTCTCCCAGCAAAGCGCGGCCAGAGCCTCAGCAAGGCGACGGCCGCAGTACACGCCGCGTCCGCTACTCCCCGCCTGCGCCACACCCACGCACCACAGCAGCGCCACACACAAGAACACTAACTTCAACATGGCGGCTTAAGTCACGGATGTGCTGCTGCTCGATGTGAATGTCCCAGTGGATGGGGATGGAATGTGTTTTCCCTTAGATTAAACTACCCTTTTATACTTAGGGAAAGCTCATTAATATGCACTTTCAGTTATGACGCTTTACAATATGTAGGTTTTGACCCTGGTACTACCCACGCTTTTCTTGTAACTTGACGCAAAATAGATCTAGACTTAGACATTCGTTGACCACGTTCAATGATAAACTACTCGTCAGTGATTTTTGAGTGTCTATTGTGTGTTCTTTTTTCGTAACTATTTGAGAAGAGACCTTTAAGTGTAAAATAACTTATGAAAACCAATTTAAAAGTGAACATAAATTATGTTTTAAAGCTGTATAATAGTAGCCATACACCATCCTGCCCATCGACGATCGATTTGACGCTTGCAATTGTTTCAAATTGCAATTGTTTAAAAATGCCAATTTGATGGCATGACATGCCAATTTGATAGGTCATCAAATCGATTTGATACAACGTCAAATCGGCAGCAGTGATGCATTTGGCTATTATTCGGTGACGACAGCTACAATTTTATAAATTTGTAGCTATCGGTCACCGAATAATAGCTAGATCTAGCTATAAAGTTGCTAAGATGGCATCGCTACTGCAGATTTGAAGTTGTGTCAAATCGATCGTACGATAGGCAGTATGGTGTATGGTATATATGGACGAACTGCCAATTTGAAACAATTGCAAGCGTCATACGATAGGCAGGATGGTGTATGGCTACCATAAGATAAGTACCTAATGTGTACTTTGTGTAGGACGTCACCTACATATTTTCAGGTGCTAAAAACGTAAACACAAGAATATTAATGAACTAGATCCAGGTATAAAAGCTCAGTTATCTTAGGGAAGAACACATTCCATCCCCATCTACTGGGACATTCACATCGTGTAGTAGCACATCCACCATGTTGAAATTAGTGTTGTTGTGTGTGGCGCTGCTGTGGAGCGTGGGTGTGGCACAGGTGGGGAGTAGCGGCCGCGACGTGTACTGCGGCCGTCGCCTTGCTGAGGCTCTGGCCGCGCTTTGCTGGGAGACCCCGCAGGACAAGCGCGGCCACTGGGAGATGCCAGTGAACGCGCTGGCTGGAGCACGCGGCAAGCGTGGTTACGTTGTCGAAGAGTGCTGCTATAAATCCTGTACCATTGAAGAGCTGATGACGTATTGTTAGCGACGCCGACTGTGACTGATTTGGAACTAATTGTTATAATGGTTTGAATGAATTTATTTCCTAAAGTTTTTAATTGGATGAATTTATTGTTCAAATGCTCTATTGCTTTTCATTCATTCATCACCCGTAAAACCTGATTTCAAACTACATATATCCGTGCCAAAAATCGTAGTTCTTATTATCTTAATACACATTATATCCTCTATTAAATTCCTTATCCCAGTCCATAACAGCAGTACTATCAAATAAACAGGCAGTATATCGCCATCACTGCCGTCTAACTACACCAACCAGTTGAACAACTCCGAATTAATCTAAACCTCTTCAGATACAATAACCATCAGTATTCTTCACACAAACGATGTTGCTAATACTCGGTGTGCTGTATTAACACACTATTATCGTAGATTATCTGATTATATTATTGTAGAATCAACAAGAATATTAATAAGAATTATTAAGGCATGGATTTTTTTAAACCAGAACGTATTGTGCAATTTTAATAAGAATTGAGTGATGAAACTTCAGAGGTGGCGTTCTTTTTATAAAGGTAAAGAACAAAGAATGACAGTGGGCAGGCCATATAGCACGCAGAACTGATGGCCGATTTTATGAAGACCGTAGGATCACGCTGAATGCAAGCCGCTTCCAACCAGTCTTGTTAGAAGTCTATGGGATATGTGGATACATTCAGCAGTGGACATCTTATATTATGATGATGAAAAAACAGAACCCCATAGGGTTTAATAGTCTGATATTACCTTTCTACTTTAGAAAGGATTGCCTCTCACCATCTCAAACATCATAAATGGCAACATATTGTTAACGTTTCAGCACTATGTTTTTCAAACTAACGGATTTAAATTCAATCCGAATAAATCAGGGTTCTAACGGTATAGAACATGCCACTTTCCTATTCGTACTCCACCACTTGATTCAAACATAGTATTCTAATAGGGCTATCAAAGTGTAAGTGTCACTTCATTCACTCTGTTAACTCACAATTACCTCATTGGATGTTGTTTACGTTGAGATAAACATGTAACAGCTGACTCGACGTCACCTCGGGTCAGAGAATTACCGTTAAACTCAACTTATAGAATTGTTAGATTCCATTGAGGAGTCTGATTTTCATGTAACTTGGTGATGATCATATTAAATGTAGTGACATTTTACTTAAACAACTTACGGTTGTGAGATCTGAGATTTTTCTTTAGGTAACTTGGCATCATTGCCCTTCCTCTTTTTAACTTTATCAGTTGTTATTTCATTTTGCATTATTTAATTACCCTGGCATTATTCCACTGTTAATATTTACCTGAAATAGTCATCAGGAACATTTCTCTTTGATGAATGATGACCAAGACATATTATCAACTATTCTAGCAATATAAAGTACTTAGTAACAACATCATTTCTATACAATCATTACCCCGTCTTCTTAACCCAGCTGTCATTCCCCTACCTTACCTAATTCCCTTGCTGTCATCATTCCCATCTTTCCCCTACCGTCATTCCCGTGAAGGTTACCAATCGTGTCATGGTTTACAACCGGACAGCTTTATTTAACAGCAGTCGTAAAGTAGTTACGAGCTATGCAAAGCTTTGTGTTGATCGCAACAAGTGAACGCACGGACATTGGGCGGTCACCTTTGTATCCATGTTGATGGGAAAGGATTCACAGGCTCGTATTACGACAGTAAAAGTATAACAAAGATAGTTGTGGAGACAGCAAGGTTAATAATCTCTTCTTAGTTAATTGCCGTCCTGCAGGGCTATTGGCTAACTTGATAGTCACTGACCAGCCGGTTGTCCACTTGGATGGCTTGATACCTGTTATGAGGCTTAGTTGAGGAGTGGAGTGCCTCAAGAGCGTGAGAATAGTTTTTTTTTATTTTAGGGAACATTTACATTTATCAGTTTCATTGCAAATGGAAAAGCCAATACGAAATTTATCTTTTGACAGCTATTTGATGATCATCACACAGACACCGAGATACACAATAGCCCTGCTGGGCAGTCCGCATCCATCCACTGCCAGCCACCTCTTCAAATCATCGATCCATCGTACCGCAGGACGTTCCAACGTACTTACCATAATGTGTGGTTGCAACGCAAATAAAACTTTCTGTTTCAGAAGTAAGAATTTGTATTTATTTTCAGAAAATGTTTGTATAGCTTTTGAAAATAGTAATCTTTGAAAATTAAAACAGATAATTAAATTAAGTAAGTTAGCATTTAAGTTACTTTGATTTTCCTTTGCTCTTTATTTAATACATATCTACCCACAAGTCTTAAAGGTTTTTCAATTGAACTCAATTTTTAATTTATAGAGATTCGTCAGCCATTTAATTTATTTTGTAAACCTGATATCTAGACCAAGTTAACCCTAATGAAACTTAAGTAAGAAGGTAGGTAGGCCTTGTGTGTCACCTTGAATTCGCAAGTGAATGAGCACCCCACTGGAACTGACTCAGAAACAATATCTGGTATCCAATATGGCTGAACTTTTTGCGTAAACTGTCATGTTAATATTGCGTTTAAGAGCTTGTGCACTTATTTAGAGACAGGAGGTTTCAAAATTTTATTTACATAATGCTTGAATTAAACTCCTCTCCTGAACAAGACGGGATAGAGAAGATTTACTAATAAAATACGGCTATAAGCCGTATTTTATTAGTAAATCTTTGTTGAAAAGCATTTTGAAAGTATTTTCTCTCGATCTCTCGATCTCAATAATTGACGAAACCTCTCGTTCGGGGCTTCGTCAATTATTCAAGAGTTCTTTGTCACCACTATTTCTCCATGATTTAAGATCTTAAGAGCAAACAAGTCAACATTTTTTCCATAGAAACTTCGTTGGGGTTTTACTCCATTAATTGACAAAGTACATCCAAAATTAAACATGGTATCGTTTTGTCTCATTATTAATTTTGTCTGTACGGAAGCAGAATTGTAAAATATGAAGCTATTAAAAAGTTACGAGCTTCTAAAGATTCGTTTTTTTGCTAATTTTAACACAACTTTAGGTGTAAATTAGAAGCTAAAGAAGCATCAAATTTCCAAAACGAAGTCCGTACCGACACAGCAAATTTATCGAAGAATTTAATAAATTTTATTTGAAATTAATTGGTGCAGTGGTTTTTTCATAAAACCCCAACAGCCAAAGGCTTTTTCGTATTTTTTTACGCGCGCCTTTTACTCTGAATGATCGTGCATCTCACTGAATAAGTTTTCCCCTGTTTTCTCCACGGGGGGATGACGCTCGCGCACACATGAACAATATGGCTCGATTTCCGGTGAAATATCATGGTTTTTGAACATGCCTGCCAGTGAGTTCGAGCTCGCGACTAGCGCCGCCTTAAAGTCCTGTTTCTAAACTTATTCATTGTTTTTTGACGGGTACGGTCGACTCCCAAAGTCAACTGTCAAAAGGAACTTTACAACTATTCTGTAGTAAGTTTTAAGAAATATCTTTAAAACATGACATCCGGAACTGTTACTGTTTACTACCAGTACCCACAACTTGCATATTATGCAAGATCTCAAATGGGAACTTATAGAGAACCTGCATATCCAGTCCAGATATTAATTAATTAATTCAAATTGAAACAATCGCCCCAGTCTTAGTTAATTACCTATTCAATTGTCCCATTATATCGCGGCCGGCATTAGATACGCGTTAATGTAATAAGCTTTAATATTAATTGAATATTTAGTACAAACACTGACTAGGAATTGGAGTGAATTAATAATGTGAATTCACTTATCAAACAGATTAGTAGTAGCTTTAGAAACTGTGCTAAACTAATTATTTGAGCTTAATTTCTCGATAGCTTCCAAATTCGTAGAATTTAGATATGAAAGCGTTGTTATTGTAATAAGTCATTGAAAGTAGACAACGTCGAAGGAATCTTAATAGTTTAGTAAACGAACTGATGATCACAAACTGAAGCAAAAGCATTTAATTCTATTAAATCATTTCCTTTTGAAACGGCAAGATAATACCAGTCAGTTTTTAGACGAAGTAGAGTGTTTGACTTGAAAATATAAAATTAGAGCCACGCAACAACTCAAATATTGCGGCAAATTCTTGGGATGACATTTTTAATGCAATTTTTTATAATGACAGACAATAGCGCCGCATCAAAAGGACTTTAGTCGTGGCGCGGACTCTAGGTAGCCTATTTATCGGTCAAAGGTCAACTGCCAGTCGTTAAATGCCCACTGCCCAGTAGACTGAATTCTTGATTTTTGACTATCTTTTAATAAAGAACTATTGTAATCTCTTTATAAATGTTATATCGCATTGTTACGGCACCGTTGCGCTATCATTGGAATTGGAAGCCGCACTAGTGCGTGCATGCTACGTATACGAGTATGTCAAAAGGATTAAAGGTCGATCATTGTCTGAGTGACGGATTGCTAGTCAACTCTTTCATTGTTCTACTCATCATCATCAGCCTATAGGTAATGTTCCCACT
This sequence comes from Agrotis clavis, assembly GCA_954870645.1. Taxonomy (NCBI): domain Eukaryota; kingdom Metazoa; phylum Arthropoda; class Insecta; order Lepidoptera; family Noctuidae; genus Agrotis; species Agrotis clavis. The sequence continues at coordinate 2,024,714 of OX940931.1, read as the reverse complement.
GCTGGGACACAGAGCTTCTCTCACAGAAAGCCAGTTCTATACCTACATACAATCACATGCCTTTTTCAAGAGGGAAAGCAAAAGGCAGAACTACAGAATGCCAGCCCCCTACTAATCTTCAAGATATAGCCTTGCGATGCTATTTTGTTTAGTTGTTGAAACGGGAAAATGGTGGTTGAAACGAGACGTGGCTGTTTATAAGAACGTAAAAAATATGCAAAAGTCTCTAAAAATATTTACTTTAGGGACAACTTATGTCCATTTAATTCGCAGAGCCGTAGATCATAGTGGAAAATGAAAAATTGACATCACGACAAATAAAAACTGCTTGCAAACCCCGAGAGCAGTTAATTTTGTTGTTGAATGTTTACAAAACATATGTAAGTTTTGAAATTCAAGAAGTTTTATTAAAACTATATATCATTAAAAACATACGTAACCCGGTTCACAGGCCACTGACCATTTACGACCATTATAAATACAGATATTTGTACACACGGAGAATTTTAAAATATGGCCAATAAAACCATTATATGCTGTCAAAACGATGTGAAGAAACGTGGGCAGGACAGACAGACAACAAACTAAAAACCACTCAAAGAAACACCCACCGTTTCATAAGAATAGCACTTACTACGTAAACATCTTTATTTTTCATAATTTCACATCGTAAAAAGATCACAACAGACGATAGAGTAATCGAATCTGCATAACAACGGCAAAACGACTGGGAATGTTGGAGTGCACTATGTCTATATGTAAATATATGTGTATTACTGTATGTATATAAATAAAAAGCCTATCCGACCACTCGGTGTCCAGTAATAGAGCCTTCAAATAAATTAGAAGACCCCTGTGGTGTGGGGTGTGGCCCAAGCCATAAAATTACGGCGACTTTGCCACAGTTAGCCGATGAATACATTAACGCCTTATTTATTATTCAAGTCACTAAATATGTGTCTTGAATTATAATAAAATGTATGCTTTATATTGGCCGGACAACTATGTAAGGTAATATTGCAGTTATTGGACAGCGTATCTGATTTAATTTGCAATTATAGTGGTTGCTAAGTTAGGTAATTTTCATTCAACACTAGTAAGATGTAAGGAAATAAAGTGAAAGCTAGTGGCGTGGAATATTAAGAGCTTAGTGGATGGATAAGATCCATAGATGGCCAGCCTTACTTAAGTGAATGAAAGCAAAACGAAGACTCTAATTCAGAAGGCCAGATTTTAATAATAATATTTAATTTTCTATCGTGATGTGGTTGATGGACGACTTCCGTGTCTACTACTTTATATTACTATTTTATTATTTGAACTTCTTTATTCCAAATTCAAATGTTTATTGCTCAACATAGTACATATTCATAATATTTCTAGATGTCCAATGAATGCTAAGTTCTCTGTTTTGTCCTAATTTAGGCATGGAAAATTCTGCTAACTTAGTTCACCTCTTTAGATTGCTCTCTCTCTCTTTTTAGATTGTTCACGCAAATCGCTCCGCTCCCAAATTACGCCACATATCTTACACCACAAAGTTAGTGCGAGGAAAAATTATCGATAGTTTTCGTTTTTTGTTTGATGTCGACACCTATCGACGTCGCCTTCCCTAGCCGTGAGAAATGGCGCTAATTTGCATTCGTAATTACTTGCCTGTTATTTATACATTAATATCGTTTGGCAATTTTGTTTTATATTATTTATTTTACAGCTGTTTTCAAATGACTGTGAGTTAGTAGTTGGCGAAGTTGTAAATATTGTGACTCGGGAATAGTTAGTGGTCGTATTTTTTCATTAATAGTTCTGTGGTTATTTATTGTATAAATAAGGGCCATAGAAAACATTATTTATTGATTGGAAGTAGCAAAAAATAATTGGCTTCGAGTACAGTAATTTTAAAGTAATCTTGAGAGTAGATAATGTCTTATTACAGCGTAAACCGGTGGCTCAAGGTTTTGTTATTTATTTAGAAATATTCTACCATTATTTTACCATAACCTATGTGCACTGTTGTCGCGTCCGCAACTCCAAACGACTTAACAACCACACCTGTTCAATAAACTTTGCTATTTATACCAATGCAAATAAAGTTTACTTTACTTAATTTTTCTCTCGGTAGCTACGTTTATTTAATAAATGTTTCACTGATGGTACTTACAGTTACGCAATACAATGTGGGAGTAACTAATTATCGATACTAGTGTTGTAATAACTTAACTATTAGACGGTAGATAAGTTTATTTTAACTGTACAACAAAAAGCAGTCAAGGGCGAGTCGGTATTTATTCTTTAGTCGATTACTGGAGCAAACTTAAGTTAAATCAACTATTGTGAGGCTCTTGAAACAGACGAGACGAATTATTGTTGCCTATAGGATTATTATACGCCATTAATAAGCTCTTATTTTCTGATTAAGGTCAAGGGTCTTGCTTTTCTGGGTCAATATTCAATAGTAGTAGTCGTATGTAAAATACATATCCTATAGTCCGTAATAAATACATAATTGAAAACTAATTCGGAAGCTGGAGCATATTGTTGAAGTCTCCAAAGTTGCTGCACAAACTGCTCCTACCGCGACTAGCGTAAACACTTTTTGGCCATTCAATATTTTTTACAAAAGAGAATGTAGTATGAAAACCATGAACAAGGATCCACTCACCTGCACGCAATGTTCTTTTGGCCAATTGTAGCTGAAATCAGAAGCATCCAACTTTTGGCCGAAGGGGTTGTAAACTGGATATCTTTTGGAAAAAGGCTGTTTGATCCACTGAGAACATTTTCAGCATACTCTGCCTTTGAAAAGGCATTGTAAACGTAACAAATGAGTTATCACATCGGATAGCTAATCGATGTAATTTTCAGTTATCATGACGAAACTGAAATTAGTTTTGGATTCAAGCAAAACATAATGAAGTCAAGAAGTCATTCCAACTTCAACCTCATTGTAAATCTATTTAAATAATACATGTAACATTAAAACAAACATATTTTAATGAGTCGTGAAGAGCTTATATTAAGCTGTTAATTTGATCTCCGCTACAGAGCAGCATATAACTAATGTTTTACCATTCTCACGGCGCGCCAATGGAGAATTTTAATTACCTGTAACAAGAAACAATAAATTTGGTTAAACCAAAGTGTGAATAACTTAAGTGATGGTACGTGGAAACACTGTTTAATATAACATGTGACATTCATGATTTATACTGAGAGAGCGGTGGGTTTCCTCGCATCATGGGCGCCATGTCGTAATCATGAAACGAATAGTCATGAGACTTAGCGTGTTTATTTACTACTCTTCAGTAAGCATAAACAAAGCGACAGTTTTCATTTACTTGTACCATAAATCATCATCATCATCATCAGCCAGAAGACGGCCACTGCTGAACATAGGCCTCCCCCTTAGACCACCACGCCGAACGACAATTCTCCACTTGCATCCATCGGTTGCCCGCGACCCTCACGATGTCGTCGGTCCACCTAGTGGGACGCCTACGCTGCGTCTTCCGGTCCGTGGTCGCCACTCGAGATCTTTTCTTCCCCATCGGTTGTCAGTTCTACGAGCGATGTGGCCTGCCCATTGCCACTGTAACTTGCAAATTTTATGAGCTATGTCGGTGACTCTGGTTCTTCGCCGAATATACATGTTCTGAATTTCATCCCGCAAAGAAACTCCGAGCATAGCTCTTTCCATTGCTCATTGAGTGACTCTTGGTCTACCATAAATAGTGAGTCTTAGTGTACCATAAATAGATTACCTATACTATAAGACTGTGTCTTCATCTTTCTATTCTAATTTGGATCGGCTCAACGCGTTTTCTTCTTCTATCTTTCTGTCAAGACATCACGGCATCATTAGTATTATTGATTAGTTAAATAGCCCTTAAGTCTTAATCAAACAGTTCAATCGAGTAAAAAAATATCGTTTATTTAAGCAATATACTGTAAGACTCATAACATAACGTCCTAATGAAGATCGTTGATTAATTAATAGAAACTGATCACGAATCGTACTTCCTTTATGGGTTTCAAAAGCACGGTTTTTGATGACCCGACTTAAAGAATATATACGGCTGCTGTAGTATAACTAAATAATAGAGCAGCCCACATATCAAAAAGTATTAATCATTGATTACCCTGTTACAGATTAACGTTACGATCTGCCATATTTTATTCATCGACCACGCTATCTTTCTACCAACTCAACCAGCTGGTATCATATTTATTCTTATTTCTTCTTCATCATAACTAAAACCCTCACGGACAGGGCCATACATTCGCCAGTGCAAAATATTGGGGTTTTCTCGCTAGTCGATGTTTGTCAGACAATGTCGGCCTATAAATATTAATTTAATTTCCCGGCATTTTGCTGAACTGGGCCTAGTTTACCATTTTTTCATATTATAGCTTATTTTATATTGTACATTTGTGGCATGATGTGTCAAATAAACATCTGCTCTTTCTTCTTCGTTTTCTTTCTTGGCCAGGAATCTGCGCGCGCGTCGGTGCGATGGCTATCCTTCGCGTCAGCTCGTGTGGGAGGTACACCACTTTATGACTTGTTCTCTGTTAAACAACATGCCTGGGAATGGTTACATGTGTTTTTCCTTTGAGGTGGATTCGTGTAGGTTACTTTTAGTTTTGATTTTCAAGTTGAAGTCAAGTTTTATCTGTCTTTTTGTGTCACAAAAACTAGAGACTAGCTAGATTTTTTTTAACTCAGATATTAAAATGTTTAGACAATCATGTGACAAATATAATATATGTTGCCTATTATAGAAACAGCATAGCTTCCTCCAATTACTTAGATATTGAAAGACCTACTCATTTCCTAATCCGCAAAGTTCTTGTAATAAAACCTCTGCAAATATTGCACTCCAGAGTGTAGAATATATACTGCCGTGATATTCTAGCTCCTGAATAAGCTAATATTTACAACATTAGATAAAAAACTAAACAGGTAAAAGTCAATAAAGATACCTAAAAATTATAGGTGCTTAAAGTTATACAAATGCCGCAATTCAACTATTTAAGTATCTTTCATAAACGAGACCCATTTAAGATAAACATGTGCATTTTGTCGAGGATTCAAACCTTCAGTTATTACTAGATACATCTCCCAGACATTCCGTCTGATGTCTATCGCGGCCCGGATCATAAACACCGGCGCACACGCACGTGGAGCGTATCGTCCTCACAACTGTAGCTAGGTATGTTAGGTGGAGCTATCAGGAAAGGACAGTTATTTATAGACAGACTGCGTCTTCGTTGAGTCATTAGTCTATATTTGTAACTTTTATTGCTAATTACGATATCTAAGTTTTCTCCACAATGTTGTTTTGCAAGTATTTATTGCTCGCTCTATCGTAGAATTTGTCTCTATCACTTCTGACCTACACTAGAATCAATCAAGAGCAAACACAAGTCAATTTTACTAGTCTATGAGCAGACGATTAGCTATGGAATTGAAGCAACTCAAAACTGCTAAAGAACCAAAAGGGGTTTGTCTCCACGGATCCCGGTATCAGATTGAATTAGCCAGGGATCACGGGTGGCGACTTGTTTCCACCGATACCGTGATCCGTTTCCAACACAAAAAATAAAAAGAAATGTAGCCACCGATCACCGATCATCGTGGGTACAAGATATAAATTGTATTATTTTTGGAAACTGATCTCGATGCGCAGAGACAAGAAACAGAGTAAAATGTTTTTCAAGCCTGTTGTTTTTTTTTCTTGGGTTATCCTCAATCATTGTCTATTATGTATATAAATCGGTGGAAACAAGTCGCCGTGATCCGTGGCTAATACCGGGATCCGTGGAGACAAACCCCTTGTAAGTCCCTGGTTGAAAAAGCACAACTTTGAATACAGAATGACAAATGACAGATAATATGACAGCAGCCTCCACTAAGTATAATGGAGGCTATACACGTTAGGGTTTGCATGATGGTTGTAATCTTCCATGCATAACTCACAGGCAAGCCTTAGCTTGTATTTGTTAAAACTGCAATGTTATCGGTGCATGTTACGTATGTGCACAGTTAAAACCTTCATGCAAACCTTATCGTGTATAGCCTCCATTATATGCACGCAAAACTTATTGAAGACACCTTCGATTTGAAAGAACCAATTGATCCTATGTCTAAAATTATGAAGGAACTAACTGATCCCCATAAAACAGATGATCGCTACAACCCCATACCTTGTACTGCAATATGAGCAGGTCTTGCAGCACTAAGATATAAAGTAAAGGATATGTAGGACTCTTAACAGCTAATGGCAGCACATTTGCATTGACAGTCAGATATCAAATGGTTACTGCGTCGCGGTTGATGGCGTAAAAAATGTTCTGCTGAGTTAACTGATACCGTAAATTAGACATGCATGCATATCTAAACGTGTTAAATAAAAGGAAATTATTTATTTAGTTGAGACAGGTAAGAAAATGATTGATTATGTATTGCACCTAAGGACATCGTGGTGAACACTGTCGATCTGTGAGAAGCGCAAAAAGGTAATTATTTTGTCGAGTCAGGAAAATTATATAATATGCATTACGCAAAAGGATATTGTGCGAACTCTCTTTCGAACCATTAATAGCGCATAGGCGCATTTTATAGAACCGATTTTTTTTATTAATAATGATTTTAAAGACTCAAATAATGATAATTATGTATTATGTACGGATTTCATGTGAATTTAAAATAACACTATGTTGTTTTTTGTCCTATAGTTCGTTTTGAAAACTACAAACGAATGATTTCTATGACATTATATTCGCATAGAACAAGTTCAATGCAATCGCCCATCGGTTAGCTAGTTTTTCCTTTTGGGGATAAGCGTAATAAGCGATAAACCTTGAATTACTTAGCGATAGGCGATAATGTGCACATTTACGAGGCGGACATCGCGAGAGCGCGAGGTTGTAATAAAATAAACAGCTTACAGCTGCTACTTTGTTGTCCTGCTTTTATTTTCTTTCACATAGTGTGAATGTATTGCTGACACCTTGATATACAAATAAGAAAATGATTTTGTAGTAATAAATCATTATTATCAGAAGCTTGTATGCATGTTACAGCCTGAAGGAAAAGATGAAAGAAGGATGCTGATTTGGCAGGACAAGCTGGAGATGAGAGCGCCTAAGTTACCTTTGAATTTAACTAATAATAATAATAATAAATTCCACAACTATCACACAACGCCATCGTTCCAAGCTAAGCAGAGCTTGTGTTATGGGTACTAGACAACTGATAAACATACTTATATATTTCTAAATACATAAATATTATAGATAAATTACACCCAGACACAGAACAAATGGTCGTGCTCATCACACAAACATTTGTCCTGGGTGGGAATCGAACCCACGACCTCCGGCATAGCAGTCAGGGTCACTAACCACTAGACCAACAGGCCAGTCGATATAACTAGAAGTTATGAAGGGAGGGCATTATAAAACTTTGGCTATTTACAACTATGGGATGCAGGCTATTTATTTAGTAATATTATTATTGACATCCAATGCAACAGTGGTTCTAAAAAGGCCTCTTTACTAGAATAAATCAAATTCTTTATCTACATAATATTTATTATTTTGATCATTAGAATAGAATGCCTATTCGATTTCACGAATTTACGGTTCTGATAAAGCGGCATTATTAGACCCCCTGAACAATTTTCACAAATGCATTGGAATATCTATTTGATTCTGAAAAAAAAAATAGATTTAGATTTCAGTGAATACGAGTATACATTTTTTTTTGTCTCGAGACGACAAAAGTTTTATGAGAAAAGCTTATTAGTCTCTGGATCAACCTGTCTATCTGTAAGATTAGTAGCGGTACCGTCAGTTGGTCACTTGATAGTCCTAGAGGCATGTAACACTAACTGCAACGAGAAAATCGCACCCGGAAGATATCAAATGTCACAGTTAACAGACAAATATCAGTTAAGCAATTATCTTTAGAACCGCTCACTTGCCGGTAACCTTTAGTAGAGACTTCTAATGAACACTTAAGGGGAATGCTCCAACCAGCCCGCGAAATTCAAATTTTCTTACGTTTTTTGCAATTTGCAGGCCAGTGACATGTTGTAACTTTATCAAAATATGAATTGCGGTAATAACAAGTATAATTTTAAATATAAAAATTATCAAAACATTCGCTCCACCAGCTCTCACATAGAAAAGCTGCATCTTGTTAGCGAGCGAATTTTTGATAATTTTTATATTTAAAATTATACTTGTTATTACCGCAATTCATATTTTGATAAAGTTACAACATGTCACTGGCCTGCAAATTGCAAAAAACGTAAAAAAAATTGAATTTCGCGGGCTACATCGACGCAATCACCTTAAATAGAAAGATAACCGTTTTAAGTCGTTTTATTCCGTGATTTCAGATAAAACGTTAATTTTCTAAGAGCTGCTGTAAAATTAGTGTTGTATGTTTTGTCGTAAAATTAACAGCTAATGACCTTATTTTAAAAACTTTTTAAGATGCTGTTATTACACATCCTTTCTTTGATTATTATTGAATCAGTGTTTATAGTTTAACTGCAGATCAGTTCAGTCTTCTGTGCGATTATAGAGTCGGTCTTACAGGGGTATTACACCTTCCTAAATTCAGGATCCGATATTTTGTACATGATTTAGGATAAGACATTTAGACACCGAAGCTCGCAATTACACGTACTAAATCGTGTCCAAATTAGGATGCTACTCATACTCATCCTAAATGCGATTAAACTTTTCTGAATTCCGGACATCCTGAATATCGGCTCCTAAATTTAGGAAGGTGTAATAGCCCCTATAGGCTATAATATTGAAATGAACATGTGTACTTAGTGGAGAGTAGTACTGAATTAGCAATTACCTTCCAGTTTTTATCTTTTCATAGGTACGTATGCCAGCAGGTCAACCTACACGAATCTGTCAAGTTTTACCAATCGAACATTAACCTTCCACTATTGTGATGAGATTGAAAATCTATTAAAGTTTGACAGATTGATGTAGCTTGATGTGCTGGTGTCTGTACATCGTATCTATGGTATAGTCAAGAGACATTTACAAAAATGATCATCTTTTAATCCAAACCCTTTGTGGCTAAAGAAGTACCTACATCAGCAATTTCTACCTCAAAACAACTCCTCAGAGAAGCCGTAACACATCTATTGTGTCACAACCTTCAAAAACATTCCTAAAAGTCCAAATCCAGTGCAATCTCTCGCGAATCTGCGCCAGCCTTGTGCCAAATGAGCCGCTTTGTCTCCGTGACATATTTGGGCAATAACAGCACCTGTGACAATCACGTAACACGTCTGTTCTACTTTCCCCGGATTTAGATCTGTATTATAAACGTGTTTCAGCTAGGTCGAGCTTAGAAAAAGGTAACAGGATGTTTTAGAAAAAGTTGAGTATAAAGAAGAGCTCGTAACTAAATAATAACAGCAGGTCGTTCTTCCTCCTCTAACTCAAGGCAAATTCACGTTTGTCCATCCAAATGTTGTCTTGAAAAAATCGATAAGACACTTTTGATGATTTTACCACAAAAAAAGACTACGTTGGTTGCATTCAGTCAATAGTAGACAGCACAGGTGCCCAGTACTAACTGGGTTGTGGGGGTCAGGAAGACAGTCGCTCTATGTAAAATACTGGTTCTGAGCTGCATTTAGACTGGAAGCCGACCCCGACTTACTCGGGAAAAGTCGAGGTAGACTTCGAATACGAGTACAATATTTTCATAAAATTATACATCGGTGCAATTATGTTTGGGTCGATTTAATTTTTTTCCGACGGGGTCCCCATAGTGTGCCAAATGCCTGCCGGGGTCAGGGGACTGTCTAAACAAGTAACCGAGATCCTGGAACGTAAAGGACTATTGCAGAAACACCGTGGATTTTAGTCAGTACGAGTCTGACAGTCCCATGCGCTACACACCGGGCGGGAGAACTCATTTGATGATTCTACCACATTAAAAAGCTTAAATAATTAAAATTGGTGTCTAAAAACATACGAACCAATCTGAACTAGATTAATAAGGCGAGTAAAAAGATTTTCATCGTGCAGTAGACCTTTAAAATTACCTACCACTTGAGAATATTGAACGTAGATCAAAGGAGATATTGCTATTAAATTCATGAACTATACTGATTAGTTATCTCAACCTTGTCACGTTAGATGAATTGGCCAAGATATATGAGGCAGATTTTAATAGGTTAGTGGTTTATTACTGCTGAAAACCTCAGAAATAGGTCGAAAGTCTCTATTATTGACGGCACGGTTGGATTAGTGCTTGAGGGGTCGAATGCTGCTGAGAGAGTCGCGGGTTCAATCTCCGTACGGAAGAAATATTTGTATGACCTGCAGGTAGTTGTTCCGTCTTGGTTTTGTGAATTTATGTGAGTTTTGATGTCTGTAAACACACCTACGATCCAGAAGAAATTCCTAGTGTGGGTGGTGTTTTTAGAAAGAGGATCATCATCTGCCTGCCTTTTCCTATTTTGTGGTCGGCTTTCAGTCAAACCAGATGCAGCTGGATATCAGTATTTTACATGGAGCGACTGCCTGTCGGAGCTCCACAACCCAGTAACTGGGTAATACGATACCCCATGGTAAGACTGGTTGCCAGACTATAGCTTGACTAAACAGTAACGACTGTCAAAGACTTACAAATGACAGCCGGGACAACGGCTTGACGTGCTTTCCGAGGCGCGGAGGAAACTCGCTATGACAGATGGTCACCCATCCACGGACCAACCTCGGAAAGCGCGGCTTAACGCGGAAGATCGGCCTGTGCGGCTGTAATTATTTAGCCGCGAGCTCCTCGTTTTAGAAAGGGTTTTTAGAAAGGTGATTGTGGCTTAATAATAACAGCCGCACATGCCGCCGATCTTTCAGGTTAAGCCACACTTGCCTAGGTGTGATGAGTGACCATCTATAACCATACCGAGTTTCCTCCGTATCTCGGAAATCACATAAATCCTGGTCTAGGCTGTCATCCTCGATCCACCTAGTTCCTGGTTTGTAGAAGTCAGGTAAGCAGTCACTTCATGCAAAATACTGATATTCAGCTGCATCCAGTTCGACTGGAACCAGAACATAGTTGGGAAAAGGCTAGGCAAATGAGGGGCGATGTTTAAAAAATATATGAGGTAGATCGGTATCTTATTGGCTCAAATCCGTCATTATTTCCGCATCAGAAACCGTACCCGTATCATTGTTCTTGGCTTCAGTACACCCCCGGGATAAGAATAAGTGGCCTATTATATTCCGGGAAACACCGCAAGCCCTTTACCTAATTTCATATTTATGATGCGGAATAACAAGCAGGAAAAATATCGTATAATTATGTACTGTCTACCGCACATCAGTTTTATATTACAACTTGCGATCCGCGCTGGCTTCGCACAGGCGCAATTTTGTAAATAAAAGATAGCCTGTGTTACTCGCGAATAATATTATGGCATTCTATGTATAAGTAAAAGAATTTTGAAAGTCGGTCCAAAGATAAGTCATTAAAAACTAACTTTTTGCACACACATTCATGTTGCTCTTGTTGCCAATGTTAATTTCTAACTTACCACTGATGTAGCTGTGAGCTAACATGTACCTGCGACAGCTTGTATTTATTTATAGATTGAAATGAAAGAAACCTTACTATATTTACGTACACACCCAAAAATGTATTTACAGGACCACAAAGATGAATAACAAAGTAAGTCCCGAATTTGAAAAGAATGTGAAAATCATAAACCTATCGGAAATTAGTTCTTCTGATTAAAACAAATTGAATTGAATAATAAGAATGATTTACCTACCGAAAATTATTTCTTCTTTTTGTGATACAAAAGTCACATAAACACAAAATTTGTTCTCAAAAATCTACTCATTATCATCAGTTTTAAACCTGGTCCAATTCCAGACTTAGAATAACTCACCACATTAGTTACAAGGTACTTTCCCAATGCCCCACAAATAGTGTGTAACACTAAGCTAAACACAAAACACGTTAACTGAACACGGCTGCCCAGTGCACTAAGTGCATTCCCGATACAATTTCACTTCGTAAACTTATGATGAAGTAAGTAGATAAATAATGTGTAAGTTAGGTAATAAATAAACACAATTTATGGCATGTCTCACTCGTTTGTATGGAGAATTTAATCGATGCATTTGTAAGGAGCGGCCTTCCTTGGTTTCAATGAAAATATTGACTTCCTGCTGGTTCTTTAGTTCTTCAAACGGTATGAAACTCTTTGAAAGCATTTCCAATATATGGCAAATAACATTTAACCTAGAAACCATTGAATACTCAACTTATATTCGGTCTTGAATCCTCTAAAATTATTCCCAACATATTATCTCGCCATTATTTACTCCTTTGTTTACCGAACTATGTGAAATGAAACTATTTATTTCATTTATTACCGACCCTAAAATGTTAATGTTCTTAATAAATCCGACTGTATTGCCTTACTGCAAAATATGAACACAGAGATTAGACATACATAATGGAAAAATACAGGGTTATTTGTAAAATATAAACCACCTATAATGGGCTAAAGGAACTTATGATTATAAACAACTTTAACTATGAAACCAGCCATGAAAGATAAAAAAATGTGTTTCATACGTTGTCTACGAAACAATATTCTATTTTGTATGTATAATTTGTTGTACAAATAACTCTATTATGAAAGCTATTGTTGTCACTAGTCTAGACTGTACGACACAATTGAACATTGAACTAATGTTCTCTTTGTCCGCATGTACCAAAAGGTTAAACTACAATTTACCTCTATCTCTTAAAACTAGACAGTCTAAATGTCATCGAAGAAAATTTCTAGAGAAAATACAAGAAAGTTAATAAACCACACAGTGGCACGAACAGTCATCAAGTAACAAATTAACAACCGTTTAAGTTCCCCATCGTCGCAGTAAATATGCACAAACGATTGCAGTAAACACTCTAACACTCTCAATTACCAGTTAAACACAACTACAGGTACACATATCATAGCGTACTTCAAGAATCGATGTCAAAATGTGACGCTTTCTTGTTTAGTCACACTTTCTTGGGACTTGTGAATATTCATAAAATGGCTGCCGAAGTCTAACATTACATACAGCGGGTTTAAAACGGGCCCTTTAGTAATATGCGTAATAATAAATTAGTTCATTTCAAGCAACTTCATTGGCAATTCTTCTAACATTCATTAAATGGCACAAGCCAGAATTTTATGGACTGAAACTTCCCTAACCATAATTATTATGTCAAATAAAATTGTTTAATAATTTGCATTAGGTATCAGAGACAGTAACTATGACGTACAATAAAGTTAAGATGATCCTACAAGTATTTGTGTTTTTTTAGAGATTGTGGCAATTTTAACTAGTCTATGTTCAGTGTTCAGATACGCCAATTTTACTTGTGCGTGTAACCATTTGCGAATATTAAAAAAACTTTTTAAAAAAAAAGGGAACCGACTTCAAAACCAAACACAAAAAATCGATAATAGTACATTATGCAACTAGTGAATAAAGAGCGGATTTAAAGTGAGGGCCATATATATGAATCAAGAGCAAGCGAAGGATTTTAATGACTGAATCACGACCGCAGGGAGTGATTCATGATGATTGAATCACGAGCGAAGCGAGTGATTCAAGTATTTAAATCCTGAGCGACGCGAGTGATTCAGGCCCTCGATTTAAATCCGTTTTATTCACGAGTTACATACGATACTTTATACCATGACCACAAGAAAAATAATAATTAAGCGATAATAGATAGGTATTTAACGAAGAAAAAAAAGACAAAGGTGCGTTTACAAACATCTAAATTCACATACACAAACACCCAGATCCGAAACAAATAACTGTAGATCATACGAAAATTTGCTCCGTGCGGGAATCGAACCCACTGCACGCGACGAAGTAGTCCAATCGCTCGGTCACTGCGCCAACAAATTGACATTAAACTCGGAACAATGATTTAAATTAAGAGTATCATTATCCTAACAACACGGGGGCTGACGGGGGTGGACCGCAGCAATGTGTTCTAAATTCAAACAACAAAACAGTGAGTAAAAGAGCTTTTTACTCACTGTTTTCAGTGAGAAAAAGTAACTTTTTAAAGTGGGAATGGTATAAAATAACTTTTCTTTCGGAAGTCGTTGGCTTTGTTTTTTTTTTTTATTTCATTGAGTTATGGCCACCGACTTCCGAAAGAAAAGTTATTTTATCGATTTTTTGTGTTTGGTTTTGAAGTCGGTTCCCTTTTTTTTTAAAAAGTTTTTTATTTTTCCCTCTTTAGTTGCGATATTCAACAAAAATCTTCATAAAATCGGCTTCTTTGAAAATCTACAATCCTATTAAGCAACAAAACCGGATCTATGCGAGCAACTTCACGAGATATCCATTATTGTTATATACTCAAACCTTCCCCAGAATGTAACAAACACTTTTCTGGAAACTGCATCAAAATCGGTTCAGCCAAACGCGAGATAATCGCGGACAAACATGCAATCGTATCTGAAAATCTACGATCCAAGTAAGCAAAACGGATCCACGCGGGCAACGTCACGGGATATCTATTAGTGTTATATACTAAAACCTTCTCCAGAATGTAACAAACACTTTCCTGAAAACTGCATCAAAATCCGTTCAGCCAAACGCGAGATAATCGCGGACAAACATACATACATACATACATACATACATACATACATACATACAGGTCGAATGAGAACCTACTTTTTTTTTTGAAGTCGGTTAATGAAGTCGGTTAAAAAGAATTGCCGATGACGTTACTGGTAATGCACAAACTTTTGGGAATATTGCTTAAAGTAAACGTTTTAGACCTGCTGATGTTCGTCGAACATTAAATACAAGTCGGTATGCACATTGCACACACTGCCTGGAATTTTCAAGAGGTTTTCGCTATAAATGTTCGTGTTGTTGAATAATATGGACTTGGCAGTTGGGTCAGACTCAAAGAGAATTAAACCACTTGAGAGCTCATA
Source organism: Agrotis clavis (assembly GCA_954870645.1). Lineage (NCBI taxonomy): Eukaryota > Metazoa > Arthropoda > Insecta > Lepidoptera > Noctuidae > Agrotis > Agrotis clavis. Next base: position 2,009,685 of record OX940931.1, on the reverse strand, counting down.
GACCGATTTCGCCTAGGCACACGACTCACCACTGCGGGTCGGGGGACGAAGAAAAAACAGCGGTTGTGATTGGCCGATGCAACAATGTCAGGACGAATGTTCCAAACATAGTGATGCACAAGTCAGTTTTGCTACAATACCTAATATCGATAAAATAGAACATAACGATGTCTGCTTATTCTTTTTTTTTATTAACTATAGTGATTGGGCGTTCACTGGGTGCAAATAAAACACTTACGTAACTCTGTTTTAACTTTATTTAAATCAAGGTTAATAAAATCGTAAAAAAATCAAAAGAAAAAAAATTAGGCCTAGGTTGGACGATCCTCCTGTACGAGACAATTATTTTAAAATTAACTTACAACGAGGACATTATCATAGGAAATTCCAGGTACGTTATGATCATCTTTGCATTTCTGGGAGGGTATTTGATGGTAAGTTTGTCCTATTTATTGATACTAAATCCTGTAATTATACATCAGGCATTAAATATTGTAACAATGCGGCTTAGGATCACGAATCACGTCGTTAGAATAAATTAACTTACTTGTGAGATATTTAGATGGGAAGGCCCGGGTTAATTAGAACCATGTATACATAGATCAGCCGTCTTATTTGGTAAAGCCTGTAAATTATAAAGTTTTTATTTTACATGTAGTTACTTCTTATTTTTTTTTTCTAAAAACATACAAAATTTAACTGAAATATGTAAAAAAAAAACATACCAAAACAGGCAAAAACAGAGTCGGTGTTGCTGAACTAAATAAACGGCGTCGGTTCTTTAGGGTTTCAAAGCAATCTTCCGTGAAATGCCTTGAACAAACAACGCTATATTTTTTTGGAAACCAATTTTCCTTGTTGACAACATTGATTCACTTTTCTTTCACTTCTGGAATATTTGAAAATCTAAAATGTAAACATTAAGTAACGTTACTTTTTTACAGTTAGACATCGTTATTTTTATCGACAATATTTTAAAGACTTAGTTTCGAAGTTGTCACAACACTACAGCAATGCATCTGTCTCTTTCTATTTATGCCTACAGATAGAAAGGGACACACTTATTGAAAATACCTAGTGAGAGTAAGGGACTTTTCAAAAAGACATCAACGCGGTGTACATTTTGTGTGCCTTAAACGTAAACAACCAGTTTAGCTTGAGCCCTGCAATTATTCATAATATTATCAAATTTTATATATATTTGACTTACCGATGAAAAGTTATGCCATCCTTTTTATAGCTGGATGTTCTAGACGATTTCCCACACCATATAATTGAACAAGAACTCATAATTAATTTGATATTATGCAGAAATATTTAAAAATGTTATCAAAATAATCGCGTGTGGAGAGATCCATTAACTGGTCAAAACTAAAATGGTCAGTCATATTTTCATCTAATATAAGTGCAATTTCACTGATGTGTCGTGAGCCTGAGTCGCCCGTATGAGCAGTCAAGAGGCTTTATTGTCATTGGTCAGACTGGACCCGCCATTGCTATCTTCCGTGAGTCATAACATTTTGGTCTATATTTTCTCGTGAGGTTGTTGCTAAAAGTTACCGCATACGTGATGTAATAGGAAAAGGATAGGATACATACATAAGGTGTTATAATATGTAGGTATCGTATCTTAGGAGGGAATGGTTCGGGCCACTCAGGTAACCAATAAAACCTGTCATTTCCCGCACGTGCTTATTGGCCAACGAACGTGCTCTGAGGTGAAATGTGCAACTTATAATTTTCGAACTTAGCCTTACTATACGATGTTAGATGGAAACCCGTAGCGCACCACCATCGCAACCGAAAAAAATAGATCATTATTTTTTTGGTTACTGGACAATGTAGAGCCCTTAACCATAGCTACACTTAGGTAAATCTTAAGTCTGTTACACAATTAGGCTCTGCTCTTTAATAAAATAAAATTCAATTGCTAACCTTCTTTGAAACTAGAGTTGTTTTTTTTAATCGTGGCATATTTATTAAATGAGTCCTCTCACCGAGGGAACTTTAATACCTAGCTCTTTACGTTCTAGGGTCACGGTTATCTGATGAGACAGTCCCGCCAGTCCCGCGACCCCGGCAGGCTTTGGCCCTCTAAGGGGGGCCCTGTCAGAACTGGACCTGACTTGGCATGTACGAAGTATTGTGACCGCCTGACTGGAGCATAAAAAGCCATTAAGGGCATTCATTTAAGTCTTCAATAATATGAGTGAATCCGAAGGCTTAGTTATGCCTCGCGCTCCAGTGTCGCGGTAACGTCGTAAGACATTCCCATGATACTGGCAATTGGCCTTATCCGGTTCCGTCAATTCGCCGCCTAGCCCTATCTCTCAAATTTTCTAATTCTTAAATCTCTTATTTGTTAAGTTTTTCTTCTTAGGATTCCACAGAGATTAAGCCTCGCTACATTATACCTACCATTTAATATCTAAAAGCAATTCTACAGATTAACCCTTAAATGTTCAGCTACATGTTGAATCCTTGTACAAAGTGCTCCTGTACCCAATCTACCTCTCGGGAACTGTGTTATTAACCCAATAAGCCAAGCACACAGTACACACTGGAGATGTGTTTGTTTGTCTGTCAGCTTGACGTCGAGACCGACTGAACGGCTGGCAGTCACGGATACCGTGTGCAAACACGCGACAGACTCGAGTTGCCGACTGACTAAACACTGACATGATACTGGACTGTTTACATGTGGATAGTTAACGGGATTTTAATGGTTGATGAATGAATGGAGTACTTAGTGGTTATTTGGGAATATGTATTTTTTGATGTAGTGTCGATACGTAGCTGGTGATTTATTATTTCTGAGTAAATGAGATAAACGCCTTTTCTTGAAACCTCAGTGTTTTTCTTAGATCAGTATCTTCAATGTTTGTATGCATAGAAGGATCAATTGTCAGAATCATAACTCTTTAAAAATCATCTATTAGTCACCATGTTTTTAAACATGGAGAGAGAGGTACCTTTTTTGGGTGTTAAAGTTTTCAAATAAGTCCTCCCGCCCTGGGCGGAGTACTGTCCTTTTTATTGACCAAAAGTTTACCCTATTCCTTCAATACCAGAGCCGAAAATAAGGGTGTGCCAACGGTGCCCAGCCAAAGGGCGCAGAAATGACCAGACCAGGACGCAGTTAAAGAAGCTCGAACTGGCCACATAGAACTAGTTACGGTACAGTTCTAGCCTTTTGCATTCCAGAATCACGTTAGCCTTCTTAGTCCGGCCCACAACCACGGCAAGCAAGAAGAGAAACCATCTGTTAAAAAATAAATCGGATCAAAACTTCGCAGTAAAGTGGCAGCTTAATTCTATTTTGTCACTTTCATTACACTTTCCTTTTTCTAACAAGATGACAAACTAGACGAGTTCTCACATCTCCTTTCGTCGCAGTGAGGTGCAAGTGAAAATCCTTATATATTTTATAACACCACATTCCACATCAATGTGAAGTTTTCAACACGGACGTAGCTTTTCAATTTTTAAAGATTTCACTAGTAAATGGTCAAGCTAGAAAATATCGTAATATTGAGATACAATAAAGACACATGGTGAGTTTTACTTGTATCTTTTCTTTCAATAATATTTTATAAATGCGAGGATGGATGTATGTTTGTTACTTTTTCACGCAAAATCCACTGAACAGATTTGCATGACTTTTTGTACACAGATAGACCTAAATTACGAGTAACACATAGGACAGCTTATCCTGATTTTATCTTTCCGGGAGAAAGCAAGCGAAGCCGGCGTAACAGCTAGTGGGAAATAATTCCACAAGAACTTATTTTTAACTATTACCAGGATAAAATCCTTTGTCTTAACTCAGGATTTATGTGTTAAATTTTTTTCACATTATTTCGAGAATCACCAATATGTCTGTAAAGTGTACAGATAAAAAAACAATCGCAAAAAACACCAAAGGCACCGGATAGAAGCACCAGAGTCAGCAACCTGTCACAATATTTTTTGCATTAACTTCCTCTACCGGGTTTTTGCTGAATTTCTTCAACATATATGAATATGAAAGCAAATTATTCCCCATGGAATAACGTAACAACTTGTTTTACGATTTCTTAGAAATAGAGTACCTATTTCTAGTTCAGCCTCAGGCTTTAGGTACGAGAAAAGGCTTGAGAAACGTCCGGAAATGTAATAAAATTGCATTAATATTGAAATGAATAGGTTGGCAAAACTAGTTATATTGCGAAACATCATAATATTTTCATTCATTACGGAAACCTTTAAGGTTTAATTCATACGTAAATTGGTACAAGAGTAATTTCTAGATAACGTGTTTTCACTTAGCAAAAAGACAAAAAATGGTAGATTAGTTTCTACTTCGTACACTATAAAAGCGCTTTTTCATTTTAACCGACTTCAAAAAAAGGAGGAGGTCCTTAATTCCACCTGTTTTTTTTTAGTTTTTGTTACTTCAAACTTACGACTGGGTGAACCGATTTTGATCATTCTTTTTTAATGCAGTATACTATTGCAGTTACAGTATAATATTGGGTTGAATATTTGAACTCAAATGGGTTAAATAAAAAACTTTTTACAAACTAACCGCTTTTTGTGGTGGTTTTGGAAGACGGTTTATTTCTTACTGACGAAGCTTTTTTTAAAGTTTTTTTTGAATTCTCCATACAATAAACGCAAGTAAATACTTCAATTACGCTGTAAATAAAACAGAAATCTCGTGCTAAGGCCTCGGAATTCCAAATTAATTTACATATCAACATGGCCAAGTAAAATGTAACCCGCTGTCATCAAAACATTTGGATGCGCGCTGTAAACGCACCAGTATACCGGTAGTACCATCATTTTGCGCCCACGCATGCTCGAAACTTGCTCACTAGTTTGTGGTTTTTGACTTGACTATAAACGGGGAAATTTAAATAAGTGGAAACTAAGATAACTGTAAGAAAATTGGTTCAATTGATACCCAAATAAGGTATTTTATGACTGTCGATCTTCTTTTAAATGCATTGAAAACTGATTACTGGACCAAAAACAATGGTAATGAAGCTTATTATACATATATACTAAAGCTGGGAGTTTATTATAAAAGAAACTTTAAAACCATAAAACTCAGTAACATTTCGCTTACAGGAAGTGAAGTTAACTCAAGTAAGTAGTTGAGCAGTAAGCGAGTGGCGGTATCTCGCTGACAATGTGTTTAACACGGCAAGCGATGAAGACACCCTGCTGGTCTGACACACGGGCCGGGAGGATGGTAAATGTTGGTTGTGTGAATTTGTTTACTTGAGCAATGAAGTTATTGTTAAGTTGAGCTACCTATCGTTGTGGTTTTAGCGCGATACGCGATGTCGATAGGTAGAAACAGCTGATAGAAACATACAGGTGGAAAGTAGCTGAAATAACCTGAAAGTCATTCGAAATTATGATATTGCTATACTTTCTACTCTGAAGATGGCCATTTTATTTTGATTTAAAACAAAACCAATAACATTAAATTACTATAGATAAAAGTAACTCAAAATAAAACATAGGTAAGCCATGAAAAGCATAAGTCATGAAAACGAGAAGAAGAAATTGGAATATTAAAAAGTGTGAATGAATTAATACAAACAATCGAAATAAAATTATTGCAAAACTGTTGCAAATATCAACGCTCGCAGGATTGTTCGCCATCCTTAGCCCCGTATGTCAGACGTTGAGTGCGTCTGCAATTGCCACTAAAATGCATCTAGTTAGTCGCAGTCACAGTCTATGAATAAATTAATAATTATGGCCGCCACTCGGAATCTCAAGTAATTGGAACTCATATTCGATCGGCATTTTATCGCCTCTCCGCCATTTCGAGGTGAACGGAAAAATGTGAAAAAGAAACTTTTTATTTATTTTTTAAAGTGCATTCTTATACTTTTATATTAATGCAGAATTCTTAGTATGCTCATCGCATGAAAAGGTTTCCCACGAATCAAAACACCTTTACCTAGGGATCAGCGATAAATATTGCACATCGAGCTTTGGAAAGAGACAATCGGCTATAGTTTCGGCTTCGTAGAGCTTTGTCTCTGTCGCACGAAGCCTAACCAACCACAACGAACCAGCGACAAACGCCAGTTAGGTAGTACATACTCTGACTTTATAATTCAGTCATTAGTCTGTCAAAATTCGGTGCAAAGAAACGCATCCGCAATCTCTCAATACAGGTTTGAGAGAACCATAACAGATTATTTAATCCGCAAAAAAATCTGTGCCGCAACTTTAAATGCCAGGCCAGTCTTCTTTTGTTAAACATAAGAATGACAATCAATATTTAATATAGAACGATCATGGACACCAAGTTTTTGTGGGCAAGGGAATATTATAATACAGACGGGTAACAGGTAGCTTGCTACTCGTACCTCAAAAGATTTTTTGTGACTTCATTACCAAACTAAATAAAATAGTAAATCGCATAAATCGTGTCTAGAATATTAACTAGTGTTTGCTAAATATATTAAAACAAAACAGATCAAATAACACTATTATCAAGACGGTAATAAACTTCAAATCCGTTGTAATAAATCCATGTCAAAATATACCTTAAAATTTCACATTGCTTGATCTAAAGTTGAAATAGCTTTTGTTTCGTATTCTATTTCTATGCAGACCACGATGCTATTGAAATACGAATACGTACAGTCGACAACACGACCATGGCGATAAAATTGTCATTGACAGTGTCTTTCTGTAGTAACAATAAGAGCTATTTTCGCAATGCAACTCACGTGTGGTTCACTATACGTTAAAGGCTAGCAAAAAGAGAGATAGCCCCGTATTTGTTACGTTCTGAAACGGTTGCCTGTACAGTGACAGATGTATGGAAGGATTATCCGAGATCCGACTGCGTACGGATTTTTTATCCGAAGCTTATCCGCGGCATACGACGTGAGGCTTCGCTGTCAATCGATGCTAGGAAGTCTAGAATAGGAAGGACTGGTTAATGAAAATGCAACAATATTGTAGCTATAAACATATCGGCTAAGTAAGGTTGGGGTACTTTTTCAGTTACAGATCTCAACGAACCTTATAAGGGGAAAATATATTGATATCAAAATATATTTTTTGTAATTAAACGAATAGGTATTTACTTTCACTTGATGACCAAAGGGATAGAATCTTCGTATTTCTGAAATGATTTTCTACAAAATAGACAAAAAAAATCGGAAGCTTATAATATCTAATAACGACGTTTACCCTTTTTAATTGGCGTACTTTTTTTTTTTTACGTGGCAAAATCATCAAATGAGTCCTCCAACCCCGGGCAGGGCGGGAGGGACTGTCAGACTTCTACTGACTAAAATCCACGGTGTCCTTCAGTAGCCTGTTATGTTCCGGGGTCACGGTAAGGAAATAATCCCGCGACCCCGGCAGGCTTTGGCCCTCTGAGAGGGGGGCCCCGTCATTATGTTGACGCTCTTTAATTGGCGTACTTGGCTAGAGCTTTTGAGTTTTGGTCACTGATGAAACGTTTGACTTTAAAGTTTAAACCATTCGTTGTCTCTAGACGGAATGTCGCTTTCTCTGGACAAACAGCTCTGTCATTTGCCTTATTTAACTTGCAATTAATTCGTACTTCTGTAATACAATACTCGGCAAAACATGATCATCAATTCTCCAAAGTGTTTATTGCGTGCGTTAAATACGTGGTTATATCAGTTTACACTAGAAAATACAAACGGACCTCTTAAACCGTGTAAATTATCATAATAACTTAATACCAGCAAGTCTAACTGTATTACTATTATCTGATTTAACGGTTTCTTTGACAATAAGTCAACTAATAAATGGTCTAGTTGTATTATCGTAAATAATATACCTAAAACAGTTTGCGTAGCACAACTAGAGCTAGAAGTGCCAACTATAATTATTATGACAAGATAATTTGTTGGTAAGTAACACTTGAGGCAGTGGTAGCCCAGTGGTATCGATCCCGACTTACGAATGGTAGGTCGTGAGTTCGAATTCAGCTAGGTGCATTACTTTGTGTAATCTATGTCATCACCACTGCTCTCAAAACGGTGAAGGAAAACATCGTGAAGAAACCGGCATGTCCTAGAACCAAAAATTCGGAGACATGTGATTGTATCTACCAACCCACACTGGGCCCCGTTGTGGATTATGGTCTACTCAGAGAGGCCTGTGTCCCAACAGTGGGAACGTGATGATGATGATTAACACTTGAAGTATTAAATAAGTGGTGTTTGCGTGTAATCAGTGATTATTAGAGGATTTTGTTTCTTAATGGTTGTGGGCGAGCAATTTGTGGCTTATTCGTGACTTCTTCGGTATTTACAACCTCATTGTTTCATGCTGCAAACAGTTGTTAGAAACAATGAACTTGATTCTATCTGCCTGCTACAAATTGTACATTATTGTATGTGTTTACTGTAAAAAGCGAGTACATGGTATTTGATATACCAACGTGATCCAACTCAAACAGTTTCAGCATTAAATGAAGGGAAATTCTTTGGAAATTCTCTTATTTTTATACACCAAAGACAGGAAAATTACAAAATAATATCTCAAATAATACCCCAACGATTGCATACGTTCAAGTTTCAGCTTCAAAATAAATAAAATTAGCATAGCTCTGAAGGAAAAGAAAATAATTTACGTAGTAGGTACCTGTCTGAAATAAGTCTCACCGGAACTGACGTCATGATTTATTCATTCCGACTTCCTTTGGAAAATTAACGAGATCCATTCATTGGTGAAAATAAAAGGTGTCAGTTTGAATGTTGAGAGCTCACGAATGGATGCGATCGCCAGAGTAAAAGGTGCCTTCATTAAATATTTTTGCTAATTGAAAAAATATTGCAGCGAGTTTTTTATGTTAAGAATGTACATAACGACTTTTCTTTTAACAGCACACCTCTGAAAATATAGTAAACATTTATTTTCGAATTGACATTTGCCCTGCACATTCATATTTTATGGTACTACGTACTAGTTATTACAGACATTTACGACAGCATAAGGTTACCCAACCTTTGTCGAAAAACTTCGGAATTACGACATTAGGGAAAACTTGAACGTAATGAGAAAACATGACAATCAAGTTAGCCGACATTTTAATATAACTTAAAATTCAAAAAACGTTCTCGTGGAGGCAAAATTATAATAATTTCCTGCTCACACTGCCAACATCACAGCGTGAATAGACTTTTTACAACTCTGTGCTCAAAGAAAATATAGTTTTGGAAATAAATTTCCGAAAAAAATACTTTAATTTCCACAAAGTAGAGTCCAAAATCCAATGTGTGGAGTAAAGTTGACAAATCATCACCAATAAGAGTGTGTGCCAATGATATTATGCGTAGACACGAGTTCGGTCCCATCCACTATGTTTATTCTATCTTAAACCAACAAAAGTCCACCCTATTCCATGCTAATAAGATCCACTTTTAGACCGGAAGCCAGACCAAAATATCGTTAGTGATTTCTTCTCAAGCCATAATTAGTAGACTACATAAGGGAGTCGGATCATAAAGATTTGTGGAAGTCAGCTGCTGTTCCGTTGGTGGGATAAGCAGCAATAGCCGTTCAAACACGTAGAAAAAATAATATTTTTTTGTCATTTCCTCCCAACTGAAACCTGGTTTATATTGAAGATTACCTTATATCACGAAGAATAAAACCAATCAGCTGTCTGTTACATGGTGGAATACACGTCTGCTGGTCACTCGAACACGTAATTTTTTATATTATTTTCAGTGATTTCCTCTCGACTCAAATTTTACCTGATGAAAGTTCACATGAAGATATGGATAAAAGCAAACGTCAGCTGGCTGTATCTCGGTGGAAAGATCGTAAAATAAAATATGAAGAAACAAATATTTTATTAAATCTGAATAACTAAACGTAATTTATTTGCAATATCAAAACGGACATAAGGGAAACGAGTGTCTATCATAATGACACATAGAAGAAACCATAAAAAAATATTATTTGGAAAAAAAAACTTGTGTCATCCTTAATGTCTAATCTTGTCAAATCATTCTGCTGTCATAAGGTTTCAAATCAATATTAAATGATTTTGTTGTTGTATTTCGTTATTTTGTTCAAGTTATGGAACTGTTCTTACTGGAGTGAATAAGTAATTGACACCCTGATCAAGAAGGTCCGTTAACCGGTTCAACAGAATCAGAAGGATTCCCGCACGATCTTCAATGATGAGACAAGGCTCTCGCTTGGAGATTACGTGAAGAGCTTCTCGATCCGGCTTGCATTATGAAGAAATTCCTATCTTTGAGGTCCGAACTAGATATCCATTGATATATGTATCATAACAACATGTTTATTTTGTATTTTTAATTGTTTTATATGTAATGTAAATGAAAAATGTAAATGACAATAACATCAAACAATGAATCAAGCAATGATTGGGGGTTTTCTTTATAGAAAAGCTTTTTATTTCTTATACTTTTCACTAATTGAGAAAATAAATCAATAGACCCATTTATACGTTTTTTCAAGAGTTCATTATGATCGTTTTGCATATTCGTGCAAAGAATGGGCAGAAAACCTTAGGCCCATCGCATACGGCGTATTCTAAACGCGCAGAAGACGCGCGTTTCAGGAACGCGCCTCTTCGGCGCCGTAGACGCTGATTTGTTATTGCGTTTGGATTGATGATACAAGCGCGCGTATAAAGAAGCGGAGTAGAGGCAGGGGCGGGGCCCTCACGCCACTACTGCACCGCCCGTGCCTAAACAACTGAAGAAGAGGAGGAGTCTCTGATCTAAAAAACGCAGAATCTACGAGCGACTATAGCGCGTCTGTTTCGCTGTATCTGCGCGTATACGTGCAGTAGAGGCGCGATTCACGCCCTGAGTGCTTATGTTACAAGGTTGTGATTGAATCTCGTATACGCGCGTAATCTGCGCGGTTAAAGAACGCCGTGTGGCGTAGGGCCTATGTATACCACGTTTTTTAAACGCGCCGTCGACGCGCTTTTTGTAAAAGAGCAGTTTGTTGTCGCGACACAAAGCGTCAAACGCGCGTTTGCATTGCATCTGTATCACTACAAACGCGCGTCAACGGCGCGTTTAATAAACGTGATGTACATAGGCTATTTGGGCTAGTCCATACACGGTGGAACCGCGCTATTTCAGAATCGCCTGGAAATCGCGCGAGTCTTATAATTATATGTATGAGTTATTAAGTAATCGTTCAGACATAACCGCGCGGTTAGTCAACCGCCAGAAAATAGAATCGCGCTGCTCCCGCGCGTTTCTATTACTATGGAGTCTTTACTTTGCGTTCAGTTGCGTGGCGGATACCGCGCGGTTAGCACATCACAGCTCGTGAGTTTGGCACGGTTCGTTTCGACACTGAACTGTTTATTGATGAAGTGGAGAAGAGAAATGCAATATGGGATATTCAGTGTGAGGATTACTCAAATAAAACTATCATAACCAAGCTTGGCAAGAGTTAGAGGAGATATTTGGAAATTGTGAAAATACGTTGGAAACTTGGTTGGTTACTTAATATTGGATGCACCCATTTGCATTGCACCGCATTTTTCTTATTGTTTTTTTAAGGAGCAACAACCACAGTAAATCGATTTTTCGCTGACCTCCTTTTTCAAACGGACGTTATCCCTGTACGATAATCACATATAACCGCCGGAGTCTGATTGCATCACAATTTTGCGGTTTCGAACCGCGCGATTCATGAACGCGCGGTTTCCGAAAGTCTGTACTAGCCCTTAGTCCTGCTTGTACAATAATTTTCAAAGTATCAGCTGAGGACCTTTCCACCGAGATACAGCCAGCTGACGTCTGTTTTTAGCCATATCTTCATGTAAACTTTCATCAGGCAAAATTTGGGTTGAGAGGAAATCACTGAAAATAAAATAAAAAATTACATGTTCGAGTGACCAGCTGACGTGTATTCCACCATGGTACCGTCGGCTGATTGGTTTTATTCTTCGTGATACAAGGTAATCTTCAATATAAACCAGGTTTCAATTGAGAGGAAATGACTAAAAAAAAATAATTTTTCTACGTGTTTGAACGGCGATTGCTGCTTATCCCACCAACGGAATCGCAGCTGACTTCCACGAATCTTTATGATACGACTCCCTCATGTAGTCTGCTAATTATCGCTTGAGAGGAAATTGGTCACGGACATCTGTTACGGGCTCCCGCTCTATTTCACCTAAACCTACACAAAGCTTGTATTTTTTACCAAAGTTTATGTAACCTCAAACAATTGAAATTAACCTTTGGGAGTAAGGTAATAAAGTCGTAATTATGAATGTGAAGTTGGTTAATTAAGGGGAAGTACTTTGGGTAGAACTTCCGTGGCATTATGTAGCGTTAATCCGCGAGCGGTATGCGTGCGCGCGACACACGCGACGTGCCCTTAAGGCGGAGGATTACAAACATATTTTTTATTAATAATGTTAGTTGACCGATGAGAGTGACATGTTAAAGAAATGTTCGTAAAAAATGTTTCCTCTGTTGTTTAATGGTCGTCGTAACCATTACAAGACCATGGCATAAAGATCAAACAGTGCGGTTCGCTTCAACTATTTGTCATGCATGAATTGAAGATTCATTCACATATAAATGGTTCTTTACTAACACGCCAGATACTTAGCCTCTTCTTATATTGGTTCAATAACGCGAAAAGTTAGAAGGTTTTTCGTAACAAAGTTAGGACACACGAAGGTAATAAATACTCATTATTTTGCTTTTAAAAGCTCCCGATATTGGCCATAAACTTATAATACATTTTACTTGAAGCTCTTCCGAGTGATCTAAGGAGGTTTCGAACTTTTTTCATCTCATTACTTCTCGAATAACTTCGAACGTTAAAAACTTAATAGAGCAAGAGCCCGTGAACCCCAGACCTACGTTATTTTATAAAGGCTGAAAGTTTGTCAGCGGATGCTCCCAACACTGGTAAGAACGATGACCATTTATGGAGTTTGGGTTATGGTGGCTTTGGCAGGTAAACGGTACTAAAGATGCGTAAAATATAAGTTTACTTACGTCATAGTATAAAAGCTGATTTTTATATATAATACTCGGGTAATAAGTAGATGATGTTTCCTCATCAGCCAGACACTTATCATGGTGGCAACCCCTTGCCAGACACCCTTAATGTTCACGAAATTATAAGTTTACTTACGTTATAGTATAAAAGCTGATTTGTTTAAACAATACTTGGGTAATAGTATGTAGATGATGTTTCCTCATTAGCCAGACACTTTTGATAGTTCCAACCCCTTGCTAGACAAACATTGTAAATAGCCCAGTCAACTGATGTTCAATACAAAGTATAGAGGGAAAGTCTTGGAACACAATTTTTGACTACGCAACTTTGTTTCGACTAGTTAGGAGGAGAACATATCAAAAGTCCCCATCCCTAGCCCTTGAGCTAAGGGGGAGGGAGGGGTTCGTAGGTATCACTTTTTGGTTTTTCGCTTATATCTCGGAAAGTCGGAAACCATGGGTCCTAGCGGCATAATATATATGAAAAAAATAAAAGCTGAATAAATTCCCCATAAGTCTTGTTCAATAAATGTTTCCAGGTTTTGTTTAGTTTTCGAGCTATCTGCTCTTGAAAGTCTGTAATAATGTGAAAAATCATTTTTATCTTTTTGCATTTGGAAAGTTGTATTTGATGTCGCCAAAGATCCAGAAAACAGCATCAGTGTTTCAGACCCTCCAAGTTGCGCAGAATGTCATTTTAATTTATATTAGGTACATTACAACTTAAGACGTATTTCGTTAGATTCGAGTCGTTTTATAAGATTAGACCCAATTCTGTTGCCCAGATATTATCCTTCTTATACAATGAAATTATCCTAACATGACACTAAACCAAATAGCATCATAAAAAAATAAATTTAATTATTTTTTTATTCATACTCATTTTACACACATTTAGGAGTACTTTGGATCCAAGAGCGAGCGAAGCGAGCTCGGGACTTGGGGCACCCCGACTCGGACAGGTTAGGTTCGAAGGGGATGGCGGGGTCTACATACTAATTTTTATGGACACCACGCACTTGATCAAAAATTAAATATGCTAAAATTGTTTACATTATAAAAAGCTAAAGGTTCCTAAGATCGTTTTTCTGTAGCTTGTATGGAAGCGGATTTCCGACTTTCCGAGATTTAAGCGAAAAACCAAAAAGTGGTACCTACGAACCCCTCCCTCCCCCTTAGCTCAAGGGCTAGGGATGGGGATTTTCGATAATATGTTCTCCTCCTAACTAGTCGAAACAAAGTTGCGTAGTCAAAAATTGTGTTCCAAGACTTTCCCTCTATAACTTGTTTTGAACATCCGTTGACTGGGATTTACAATGTTTGTCTGGCAAGGGGTTGGAACTATCAAAAGTGTCTGGCTAATGAGGAAAGATCATCTACATATTATTACCCAAGTATTACTTAAACAAATCAGCTTTTATACTATAACGTAAGTCAAACTTATAATTTCGTGAACATTAAGGGTGTCTGGCAAGGGGTTTCCACCATGATAAGTGTCTGGCTGATGAGGAAACATCATCTACATAATACCCGAGTATTATACATAAAAATCAGCTTTTATACTATGACGTAAGTAAACTTATATTTTACGCATCTTTAGTACCGTTTACCTGCCAAAGCCACCATAACCCAAACTCCATAAATGGTCATCGTTCTTACCAGTGTTGGGAGCATCTGCTGACAAACTATCAGCCTTTATAAAATAACGTAGGTCTGGGGTTCACGGGCTCTTGGGCTATAAGCAAAAGGCTCCCGAAATAACTGAATAATCTCGTTTTCGGTTTTTCTACTGAATTTAATCTTATTTTGACCTCGAATGTTTGTTTTGGAAACTTTGAAAAGTTTAAGTTTGTAGAAAAATGGCCGACAGCGTTAGTAGATTAAGAATAATTATGACATTTATAGAAATAGGTTATAAGTTTATATTCTTAAGTTTTTATTCTGAATGAAATCATATTTTATATGCACATAATTAATTATTCATTCAAAGTAAGTCAATTTATTTAGCATTAGCAAACAACATTTTTTAAATAATAAGTTATGCTCATATAATTATTATTTATGCAAATATTATTGTCTTGTTCAAGTTATTAAGCAACATTATTATTGTCCCCCACAGACTATCAATAATCGCAGTTATCCCATAAGTTTTCCAATTACAAGTACTTAGTATTGTGTCGTTATATTAAGTTAAACGTCTGTCCGCGGCCGGCGGGTCCATCCATCTCCGTCATACAGCATCATTTGTAGTTCCCGCCATCCCGCCACTCGCCGGCCCGGCCAATCCCCGTATTGAATCTCAGCCGCTCTGTTTGACTAATGGCAGCCAAGCCCGCCATCCTCCAAACTGATTTATTAAATAAATTAACGTCCGCTTGATAAACGAGCTTTTTAAAAGCAAATTCTGATGCGAATTATCTAACGCACAGACTTCGCCTTAACTTCGGTCTCGTTTCATAAAAGAACCCGCTTTATTTTGCTGAACAGCCAAATCCCCTTTTTGATTCGTTCGTACTAAATTCTACGTGTTTACAATCGTCACGGCCAATACAAAAAAAAAACTGTATTTTCCGCCAATTTTAACATAACCTCAATAAAATCCAACCTTTCTCGTAACCTCCTTTGTGCGTGGCATAGACAAAAAATAATGTTTTCATACGTCGCAAAAGAAATAAATCAACATGGCTAAACTCACCCCAGTGGAAACCGTAAAGTTTAGGGCGCATATTGCTAATAAAAACAGGGGCAGTGCCACCCCCGCGTGCAATGAAACGGATACAATAAATAAATGCCGTAATTAACTCTATTCATACATCAAATTATCTGCCGTATTTACGAGTTCCCCAAATTTTGGCGCACACAATAAAGTCGTACAATTTGTATAGAAAGTGCGAGAATTGGAATCGGATGACAGTTGGACAGCCATTTTGTATTGTATTGCAATAATAGTGCAGAACTGGAGCAGGTCATCGAGGGTGGCAGTGTTGCAGTCAGGCAGGATGTCACGCGAACATCTGCGTTAAGTTTGGGACGATTTAATTTGTCCTAATTAAATTGTAACAATACCCAGCTGTTGGCTGAGGCGATTAATGTTATTAAGCTAATGAATGCGTGTGAAAAAAACACTGACCATTGTCATCATCTGTTGCTTGTGTCTACACAATGACTGCTACACGTCTACTGGACATAATTCAATGTCCACCCTCTGGGGTCTGGAAGTTAGTCATTCACAAACAGACAGCACTGTTTAAGTTGTGCATATAGATGATAAGAATGACAATAATTAAGTTTAAAATTACTATTTGTCTGGTATGGATGGTGTTAAAAGGCAATTTACGAACCACTTAGCAATTTCCTAGAATCAAAAGTAAACGTAACAATTCATAGTTTAACAAACATCTCAAATACCACGACGATATTAATGGTAAGTATTTCACGCACGCCATTGCCCTACATCGGCCATAACCAATACAACAACCAGCATTTGATAACTTCATAAATAACACGAAACGATTCAATTTGAGATCTGAAGCATTCATCTAAATACGGTATTTGTTTGACAACTCGGAAACATACTTATTTTGGCGAAATGCCAATTTAGATCCCATATAGGCGAGGCTGGAATGGCTTAGGAGCCTGAAATAGAACAAATTGCAGTCATTTGTGAGACAACGGTGTATCTTGTTATAGGCATGCTGCAGACGTGTGGGAAGGTCGGCTGCACAACTTAGCTTAGATTGAGAAAAAGATTTGATGATGCTATTTTTTAAGTTTGTCTTAATTTCGGTCTAAGCGTAGGTGGTGCTTTTATGGTCCTTAAATGTGATGAACGGATGTTGCCAAATTAATAAGAGCAGTTTTTGTTAGGATAAAGTTACGATATCAAATGGTTATGGAAGCGTGAAATAAAATACAGGCTTCTATTTAAATAAGTAATGTAATGTAATACCGATATGCTCGGGCTCTATTTTCAAACGCTCATTGAGGATTATTGGAATACAATACAGTCGGAATAGGCTTCCATATTCCTTACAAACCACCTGTTGTTTCAACAAAACATTTACAAACACGTCCTTATTCTGAAAACAAATTCGTATTACATAACAAAACTGGCAACAAACGTTTCCATTGACGGCTGTTTAAAAAAAGCAAAGAGTCCTGTTACCGGCCCGCCATAAATCTAGCAGTAACCGCGCGTTTAACGCCGAGTTAAAATAGAACTGAGGTTAGAGTGGCCAGGTGGACGACAGTTCCCGGACTGGCGGAAGGTTTAATGTTTTCTTTAACCTGGATTTTGTAATGGGACTTTGAAGTTAGCTGACAAACGTATTGTTACCTTGTAAGGTAGAAGTTATTATGGGTTACACGAGCTTTTTTTTCAGTGTCCACAACTGACTTTGTTTCTTCTATCTGTGCCCTTGCAAGCTTGAATACGCATTATTTTTGAAGAGATTTTATTAAAAGTATCAAGTGCTTCAAATTCTGATCTCGAGTTACTGAATCGTTGTATAATAATGTCCACAAAAATTGAGCTTTGCTTTGCTTGAGAGATTGGTAAATTCTATTTTGGAAATGCTGAACATTTCCAAAATAGAATTTACCAATCTATTCAAAGCAATAATAAAAATACCTGAAGCATTCAAAATACCTTATCCCAAAATGCATCGCGTCGTGTCTGGCAACACTACACCGTGCTATAGTTACAGCGTTAGTTATTATTACAACGACGGCTTTATGACTGATATTCGAACTAAACGTATCGTTATTTTAAACAAATGTGACGTTAAAAACTATATAATAACTGGGGACTTTCATAGCTTCCTCGAAAGTTTCAAATAGAAGCACGAGTAATAAGGAAATGGTTTTCATAAAATATGAGACGGTTTTTTATGAAGTCTGTGTTTGGAGAGAGGTTTTCCGTCAATGGGGAACAATAGAGTTTCTCCAAGGTTTTCTTTTGATTGTAGTTGTCAATTTGAATAATGTTCTCTTTATACAACTCTTACAGTTTTGTCAATATGGAACAATGTTAGCCCTTCTTCATATATTAATTTCTTTTTCACACCACCTGCTCGTAAATGTCACATTCTATGTCATGCAAACCGGCCGTAAAGCAAGTCATTGTTCCCCACACTCAAACCAGGGAATAATATTGTACTGAATTTCATTATTCCCGTGGGAATAATGTGATTTGAATTTGGAACCTCAAACAAAACATAGTATGAAAACTTTGAACGAAGGAATTGAAGCAGCGGCGGCTGCCCCCCGGCAGTCCCCACTGCAAAAGCTGATCGCTTGCTGTGGTGGGCACCACAGCATGCTCACGTTCGAAGGTTGTCGTACCACATCAAATTTCAAAATTCCAATTTATTTCCTCGCAGGTGGTGTGAAAAGCAGAGTACTCACCTCAGGAATAAAGCTGCCTTTGTCTTGGGCTAACTTAAATCCCTCGCTACACTAAGGATTCTTATCTTAATTCCCTCGTTTCACTCGGGAATTAACACTTGAACCTCCTCGCTGCGCTCCGGAGTTTCACCCCCAGAATCCTTAGTGTCGCTTCGGGATTCAATACGCCCGTGACGTAAGGCACTGCTTTATTCCCTTGGTGCGTAATCTACTATTGTTCATTTTTTACACATAAAATCCCCACCCACCTTTTTCAAGTCATCAATATGAATAAAAAACTTGGCAACACTTCTTAATAGGCACACGTCAACACATATACAGCCTTAAGCCGAGCTAATGACATATTATTAGAAGAATATCCGAACGCATTTAACTGACATTACTGTCATCGGCAACCATCCATCATGGCAGCTTAAATTCTATCGGCGGCGTCCTCTGAACTAGGCATTTTTGAATTATCTCGTTGTTATAACTTATACGGATGGACCTATTTCTATAATAATGTAATTTAAGAATATAGAAGTAACCGTCTCAGTGCCAATTGGAATAAATATTTTGAATGCGGTTTAGTTTGAGATTTTTTGAGTTTGTAGCAAATATTTAGCACTTTTTCCTTTCGTAATCATTCCGAAACCATTCATTTAGGAACCATTTGAAAATTTGCAAATGGTTAATTCAATAATAGTGTATCACACTGTATATCACTCAACCATCCAATCCGCTTCGGTCGCACGTGGTGGATTACGGCCCACTCCTTCTCAAAGAGAGGAGACCAGTGACACTACAGCCTAGCAATGGAGAAGACAGACTTATCATACTAACAGTTAATGAATTTCACCCTACGACCAAAGACATCATTTTATTTATAATATCATTGACGAGCAATAGACGGGACATCACGAAGAAATTTGTGATCCAAAACTTTTTACCAATAGGTAAAAAGTCCCTCAGTCTAGTAGTCGCGTTGCTATGCAACGCTTAGATAGCGCTACTGACGCACGGCATCAACAATTTTGTATGTCAATTTTCCCAATGCCCCCTCTATAGGTTCTTTTAAATCTCTTTGCCTACGACCTTAGTCTATAACAAGTTCTCCAAAACTCATAATCGATAATGTTGCCAACTTTCTCTAGAAAAGACAGTTAATTGAAAAGCTCTTTCCCTCAACATTTGCGCAAACGAATGGTAAAATCATGCAAGTAAACAAGAAATTATTCATGGATGCCAATATTGTATTCAAAGTTGAATGGCTACATCTAAATATTTGAGCAAGGAATTATTACATTCTGTCCTGAGTGGCCATTAGTTAATTTTAACCAAATTAATCTTAACACTGCAATGGCAGGTAGCTGTATTTATTGGTATAAAGTGCGAAGCCCGCACGTGGCGGGTTAAGGATCAGCAACTGATTAGCAGTAAACAGCGAAGCAGTCGTTACGAAGTTAATAATATTAAAGTTTTTATTATGTACATGGATTTTATGTGAGCAATATTATGTATGATTATCTACCTACGTTCTAAGGTGAGCTATGTGGTAGAGGTCACCAACCTTTGTTGTTGTTCAGGCTTCACTAGCTACTATTGTTTCATTTGAGTGTTTGTTGTTGTTTAAGCAATGTCTCGTCCCATAAATTAACTAATCTAAACGTTGCCATACACTAGAAATTAATCCTGTGTTGTAGGTGCGTCTACATTTTAATATACACAAAATAGTCCACTTTGAAAACACAACCAACAATATCCACTACTTATGGCCGCAAAGTTGAATAAAAAGGAGATCACCTAATTTTTGATGATTTACGACCCACGACAGCCCCAATGTTGAACTTTCATATTTCCCTAACTATCCGTAATAAGGGCTACATTATCATCATAAAAGCACATAACTATTATCTCGACAACCAGCTTAATAATTTTATATTTTTGAGAACAACTTATCATAATAAGCTCTTAAACCAAATTACCTTGACCTATCAAAAGCTCCGTACTCCTCCAACTTTCATACAAAGAGAAATAAATTAGAGTTCATTTTATACTGGTTGTCTAGTAATTGAAGCTTTGCGTGTCTGCATACATAATGCTAAGGAAATGACTTAAGTGCTGTTTTGAAAGAAAAGTGAAATAAATAGTGTTTGTTTTCGTTGAAAACTTGTTTCTTATGTTAATAAGTGTGGTTACTGTGAGAAAATTTATGTGTTGCACTGGGAAGGTGGGAAAAACTACTCTGTTTATCATATTGATTGTTTTTAATGATATTTCAGATAAAGATATTTTATAAGTGTTTTCAACACTTAGTAAATCATAAGAAATAGACAGGCAAGTATCGACTGGAAAAACTGACATTCATGAATCAAAATGCTTTATTCGTCGTTTAGAAAAAAAAAACATGAGTAAATCACTTGAAATAAAAGAATTTTAGAAGACTTTGAAAACATGAAGGCAATAACAGTATTCTTTACCGATGAATCAAAGATTGCAACATCTTCTTTAAATGGGATAAAAGGTTGCTTCAATCACTCTCTAAGCGCATAGCTACCGAACGGCTGCACCAAATTCGATCTTTTTTTTTTGTTGTGTTCGTTATTGTCTTGCAATTAAATTTTAAAATAAGAAAGTTTTCGGAAAATTCACATGAGATGTTGAAAACTGCCAAAAATTAAAAAAAAAAGCTTGCTTATCAACCTCAAACAAAATGAAATCAGTACTTAGTATATAAATATAACGAGTCCAGCGATCCAGCCCCCGTTATATTTGCGCGCGCGCCGATCTCTGACCCAACGCGTCGAGGGCAGGCTTTGACTGATGCCGACATAGTTGTATTGATACTCCGGGCCCGCTACCCCGGTTATATTCAACTAGGTTTAATGTTATCATTAACTTGAACATCTTTCGATGATAAAGAATGCTCTGATTTTATTACTCTTTTTTAAATTGAATATGTTTAGCTCTTGATTCTAGTCTAGGGGTGACAGAGACAAAGTAGACGATGGAGCCAGCTTACCAGAAGAAGCCTGTTCACTCTAACTTTGAAGAGATTATGGTTGCATGCGTTCGGAAATACAGACGCAGGTACAAGACTTGTTTTTTTCTCTTGACCATAAATTACTTAAGCCCGGGGTTTAGTCGTAGGGTCAAATTAGTGATTGACAGGTGCCCAAATCGATCTTTTTAAATTACATGTACAAGTTTGTGCAACGATAAAACGAAGCAAAAAATCTGGTTGAATTAAACA
This sequence comes from Agrotis clavis, assembly GCA_954870645.1. Taxonomy (NCBI): domain Eukaryota; kingdom Metazoa; phylum Arthropoda; class Insecta; order Lepidoptera; family Noctuidae; genus Agrotis; species Agrotis clavis. The sequence goes on along the minus strand of OX940931.1, from coordinate 1,988,028 downwards.
AAGCATCAAGCATTTCTGAGTAATCATAAAACCAGCAGGATATTTAACCAAATAAAAGTGCCCCACCAGTAATTTAATACGAAATTAGCCATAACATCTTATCTCAGATACAAAGCAACTATTCTTTCAATTGTTTTTGTTCTACCATTGTATTGAATGTAAAAAAAGAAACTTTTAGCATTGTGGGCGGTCAAAACTTCACTACACATCAATTATTTTGACAGTTCAAAAACAAAAATACATTTGCTACTGATCTTCTTACACACCGAACAATTTTAAGACTTATATTTAGAGCGTTAAGGGAGTAGGGTTAATTTTAGGGTTGGTAGCATTCACTTTGTAAGAAACAGTGACAAAGGACAATGTGTCAGTTTAGTTGTATTGAACGAATGAATGAATAAATAAACAATGATTGAACGATGACTTCCGAAGGTAATCGTTCGAATGTGTTGGTTTTAATCTCAATGCCGCTGACAATGATTCATTTGAAATCGTTGTTTGATGATGATTGCGGTCGTCATTAAGAACAATTAATGATACATGTGTTTATTAAGTACTTACTTACTGTGCTTTGTTTACTGTGTTGTAACTAACTTGGAATAATAAATGTTGCCCTTTAAACAACATCAAACCTAGCCTAATTATCGTAATCCTAACTTGATATTGAAAATGCGTAAGTGAGTTTGTTTGTTTGTTATGCGGTCACGTCTAAACTGCCGAACCTTATTATAGCAGCGAAGCCGGGGTCGAAAACGATTAACAATTGCATACCCGACTGCACAAAAGGATAATTTTCAAGTTTTTATTTACAAAATTATGAAAAGAAACATGCTGCGTTGTCACTACACAAATCGTAGTGAGGGATGGAAAGACTGGGTCGCGGGACTGTCTAAACAAGTAACGGTAACCCTGGAACATAAAGGGCTATTGAAGGACACCGTGGATTTTAGTCAGTACAAGTCTGACAGTCCCTTCCGCTCCACACAGAGCAGGAGAACTCATTTGATGATTGGTAAAGACAAAAAAAGGACTGGAATTCTGGAAATACATATCTTATAAAAATGGCCAAAATAAACATAACGAGAAGTATAATAATAGGAGAAAAAGGAACGTGAAATAAAGCCAGCTATTATGTAAACAGCAGTAGTTTGTCAAAGTGAATAACTTAAAGTACTCCTCATTGGGCCCGCGCATGCCATCACTTTATTGGAAACTTGGGGTCGCGCCAACCGGAGCCTTTAGCTCGACTTTATTACTCAAGATAATGTTCTGATGCTAATGTGGATATAAAAATGCATAAGAAGAAAAGAAGAGATGTTTAGGGAGAAGTAATTTAAGCTGATGTTTGGGAACTTAAATTATAAAATGTCCAACATGGGCGTAGCCACGGTGGGGCAGGGTGGGGTGCTTGCCCCACCTTGACTCCGACTTGTTAGGTGTCTTTTAACCAAAATTAAATTATCTAGGTACTTACCTAATACAATACCTACTTAAGGGTGCTTGTACACGGAGCATGTAACCCGCACAAGTGCTTCAACATGCTCAAGCTACATGCGCCGTGTACAAGCACCCCGCGGGTAGCTTGATCAAGGAGCTTGCGCATGTTACTCTCGCGGGTAAACCGCAAACCCGCACCTTTACTTGCGAGAGTTGCATGCGGTGTGTACAAGCACCCCGCGGGTAACTTGATCAAGTAGCTTGCGCATGTTACTCGCGCGGGTAAACCGCAAACCCGCACCTTTACTTGCGAGAGTTGCATGCGGCGTGTACAAGCACCCCGCGGGTAACTTGATCAAGTAGCTTGCGCATGTTACTCGCGCGGGTAATCCGCACCTTTACTTGAGCGGCTTACATGCGCCGTGTACAAGCACCGTAATATCCGTAAGAAACCTCACACTCGACAATCGTCAGAAGACACAAAAAAAATCTTGCCCCACCCTGAACACATATCTAGAATTTTGCCATGTGCTCAGGGTGGGGCCTGAGCACATGGCTGGCTACGCCCATGTGTCCAGAATAAAATCCAGATTAATAAAAAATAAGCGTTCACATTGCGATGCAATCAATTAGGTAATTTTGACTACAAGCAATCCTATTTCAGTCAAGTTTCCAGTTCCAGTCAAAGAAAACAAAAAATATCCCGTATCACAAATCATCAATAAATAGACACAGACTTAACAGAATGAAATTACACTCACACTCAATACCCATCCATAATGGGTCAAGCAGTAACCACGAGTGTTATTACAGAGCAGCACTCGAATCCAGCCGAATAAATACAGGCAGTTTTGATAACTGTGCTATTTACAAGTATGTACATAGCCATTGATAGTGTGCACAGCTATTAGGTAATAGAGGAATACTGGCATACCATCCATAAATTGATCTTCATTTATGAAGACTCAATATAGAGGATATTGAGTGATTTTGTAACTGGCCAGTGATATCGGGTGGTCTATAGTTTTCTTTGACTATGGAAAGGCGCGAAATTTTTTTAAAAGGAAAGTTATCATTATGACCACTTTTCGTCTTCAAACACTTTTTTTTACGTGTTAAAGTCATCCATTGAGTCCTCCTACCCTGGGCAGGACGGGAAGGACTGTCAGACTTGAACTGACTAAAATCCCATGGTGACTTTGACCCGTGACTGCATGCGACCCCGGCGCGCGGCGTGTTCTAACACTTGGAGAAAACGTTGTGGAAACGTTTATAGGAAGTTGCTGTCCTGAAATTCTATGTGTGTTCTCATTGTATGATGAAAAATCAAAACTTGTACTTCACAAAAATAATTTTGATACTGAAAAAAATATCTCAGTCCTCAAAATCGGAATAGAAATAAGAAGGAACATTATTTAAATTGGTTTGGCTACTTAGATACCAACATTTTTACAAAATAAAGGAGACTCATTATTCAGGCTTAAGATTTATTGTCTGAAGTTGTATCTACCTAAATAATTAACATAAGAAGCTTATGTTTCAAATGTTCTTGTAAGATTATTTATAAGGTTGTAGAACTACAGCATGAAGTACTAAATCTTTCAGCTAATATGGTTGCAAAATAATGTTATATCTGTTAAACCAGGTTTTTATTCAAAACTATAAAAGTCGATGATAATCGTACTTCTCTGCCCCGTTCCGTTTAAAGGCAAAAAATACGATTTCCATTTTATTAAACAGTTAAATCAATAAATAAACAACTTTTTATATTAAAACGTACTTATGTATTGCAGTCTCATTTTATTGCAAGAAAATGACAAGATAGGTTAGATTTATTGAATGTTTATTATTTTATGGATGCGGTATGCTGAGAACATAGAAGTGGATTCTTGAACATGGAGCTCAACTGTAAGGCTGCTTTTCCACCAGAGATGCGCTATGTAGCTGTGCTACGAGGATGTAAAAGCTGAGCTACGAAACTGTGTGACCGTTTCCACCGATGCTACGCTATGTAACTGTGCGGTAAGATGTGCTATGGAGATGGGTAGCTGCGCTACGAAGATGCGCTGTCACAGGGTAGCTGCGCTACAAAGATGCGCCGCCACAAGGCAGCTGTGCTATGAAGATGCGTAGCTGCGCTACGAAGATGTGCTGTCAAAAGGTAGCTGCGCTATGAAGATGCGTAGCTGCGCTACGAAGATGCGCTGTCAAAAGGTAGCTGCGCTATGAAGATGCGCTGTCACAAGGTAGCTGCGCTATGAAGATGCGCCGCCACAAGGTAGCTGCGCTATGAAGATGCGTAGCTGCGCTACGAAGATGTGCGTTCACAAGGTAGCTGCGCTATGAAGATGCGTAGCTGCGCTACGAAGATGTGCTGTCACAAGGTAGCTGCGCTATGAAGATGCGTAGCTGCGCTACGAAGATGTGCTGTCACAAGGTAGCTGCGCTATGAAGATGCGTAGCTGCGCTACGAAGATGCGCTGTCACAAGGTAGCTGCGCTACGAAGATGCGCAGCTCGAGCTATGCGATGTATCGATTGTAGGGAAACGACCCATAGCACAAATCCATAGCATGCAGCCATAGCACGCAGGGGAGCACGCAGCCCCAGCACGCAGCCCCAGCACGCAGCCACAGCACGCAGCCATAGCATGCATCTTTTCATATAAAAAACCACATCTTAGTTGAATCCGTTTCCACCAGTGCTGTGCTATGTAAATCAATGAACATGATTGGTGGATATCAAACGCATCCGCAGCAACGTAGCATAGCGCATCTCTGGTGGAAAAGCAGCCTAAAGCTGAGTATAGACACTCGTATGTAAAAAAATGGACCATACAATAATTATAATCGCAGCACTTGACTAATGACCAGAGGATCGATGATCGTATATCCTCATTCCATTTTACAAATACATATATACAACGTGTAACGCCAAAAGCGCAAAACCTCTCGTGGAGTAACTCAGCCCATGTAACTGAACAATTTTTGTTTAAGACTTTTGGAAATTCGCAAAAAAAAATAGTTTTTCATACAGATGTGACCGACCAATATCTCATTTTGCATTGCCTGGCGGTATTGCATTGCCTTCTACAGCCTTCTAGAATTTTTCTTCGCACCTAGAATGGTATAAAATGTCCGTTGCTCTATCTTTTACAGAGAGAATCGTCACATTTTGCTTATTTTTAATTTAATTAACAATATAAGGACCTAACAAAAATAACAGCTAGTCATGTGCTGCTGTAAGTAATCTGATGTACCTAAGTAATCATTTTCGATTAAAACTCTCGCATGATTGAAATCAAACATTACAGTTTCAATGACACCAACAAGCTGAAATTCTTTAGATACATTTAAAACTACATGTAAAATAGTCCACTTATGTAAGCAGTACCCATTCAAATTAACTCCAAAACAACAAACCGAGTTACAAACATTCAGTAGTCCAATTACGTTTATCGCTGGCGCTAGTAACTCGCGCCAGTAGCTCTCCCGTTGAGGCGCTGCCAACTCGACTAGATAGGTCCGGATAAACACTCGGCCGTAAATACACGCTTATCTGTTAAGTTTTTTTTATTGTGTTTTGTTGACTAAATTAGCTGGGATGTATCAGTCATGGGGTTTGGGGACCGCAGCGTAGAGTTAGATGGTAAGTGGGTAGTTAATGTGCAGTAGGTGGGAGTAGACCACAGACTAGATAGGTTAAAATAGACCAAGTATTATGTGACAATGTCCTTTATCTGACAATTGTCACTTGAACATGACGTTTGGCAAAAAATAACTTAATTATTAAGTTAATTTTAGAGCGTGCAAGTATTAAGAGGATTGTATAGCGGCTGCCTTTTCAAAAAATAGGTATTTAGAAAAACTCGTGCTGTCCCTCTCGCGCGTTGAAAAACCCCCGATCGTGCGATAGAGCTCGCGACTGACTGTGAGTATTTTTTATATGAAATTTGTCTCTCGGGAGAAAACGTTTTTCGCATATTAAATCACGTCCAATCTCTTAGATTTTGGAGTCAATCGTTTCAGCATATTATATTCCAGGTTTGTAGGTTTTGTTTCTTTTCTAAAACTTCTTTGTTTTTAAAATACAAAGGTTTTACTTCAATGAAGATTTTGTCATAAAAATAGTAACTCTTAGGCGCCTGTTACTTTCAAACTATTATAAATTTTGAAAAAAAAGAAAACCTATAAACCTAGTTTTTTATAGTGTCAGAAGCATTCTAAAAAATCATTGAGATAGGATAACATTTAGGGGCAGGAAAACGTTTTCTCTTTTAGTATGGACGAGCGCTCGGTAGACGATAGTCTTAAAACACGTGCATGACATCAAAAATTTATAACGCCATCGCAGCTTCACCCTTGTCGCATAGTAAGAGGATGGCCATTGTTAAAAAAATAGTCATCGAATCAATTTATAACTATCAACCTGCATGACCAACACGCTATTAAAATTACAATAAAAAATATTACATCTCAACTCATTAAAGTATTTTTTAAATTAAAAACAGTATTTGTTACTATTAATTCACAAACCACAAGCCATTATAAGCCCGCATAACCATAGACAAGACAACAATACCAGAACTCCAGGAGATGGCCGATTGTGGCCGATTGTTCCTCAAATCGGCCATTACACATGTCGTAAAGGAAATAAGCCATTGGTAATCAAATACATGGTTTTTATCACTTCCTAAGGCTATAAAACATGCCGTAGCGACATATCTCGACAAATAACTTGATAATATCAATCACAAGAATTCATAGGGCTGGTGCGACAAGTTTTTATAGTAAAACACTTTACTTTAATAGGATAAGTAGCATTCCAACTCCTACAGAGCTATTTTAAATCGATTCTGAACGAAAGCTATTCGATACGTTGCCAAACTCCGATTTGGTAACTGAAATTCCTAAACAAGAATTTATTTATTTAATGTGTGACCAATAATACTTGAAATTTTTGAATTTTTCAGTGATTATTGGATACATCTGTAACAAATGCTTTTCGCTAACAAATATTTGAACTCGCCGATTAGCCAATGTTAAATTCGTTATGCCATTATTTTGTAACATAATAGTGAAACCACTTTTTATTTTATTCTTCACTAAATATTTTTGTGGCTCCGTTGCATTGCTTGCGATTAAAGGAATAAAAAGAATCGAACTGGTAGCTAAAGTGAGCGACTTATCTGTTTTAAGTGAACTAAAAGGGTTTCCCATTTATTATCTTTCAGAAGCTCCTGCCGATCCTTTTTAGACATTTAGATTTGATTTTAGCACAAACTCCTGTTCATTTGTTTGCCTTACTTCGTTATCTGAAGCAGAAAGCTTTATGTGGTAGAAACTTTTTTTAGAAAGATTTTTAGTAGGTACAGCATGCCTTTTAATTATCTCTTCGGGAAGGGCTATTAGATTCATTTCTAGGTACATTTTTTGTTTTGTGTTATGCACACAAAAAAAAAACAATAATAGCAGGTTTATTTTAATAATTGATTTGTAAATCCGTGTCAAATAAATCGTCATTTTCTAATGTTGCCAGCCCTGAACGGTGATACAAAGCAATAAACTAGAATTCCGAGCCAAACAGCACGTTTAACACTAAACTAGCACAATAAAATAACATTATCTTCACGCCGATCGACTCGTTGTCATTCATCCTAATTTTTATCCTTTTTTATCCATTTTATCCTCTGTACTTTAAAGGAAAAGGTCTCATCGGATCTTTATCGGTGTGACACTCGCTTGTAAGTATTATGCACTTAAAGCCTTAAATAAAATAAGGATAATGACATATTTAACCCAGATCTAAGGTGTTTTTTGAAAAGTTTGTCTATGAAATTGAAGTTAGGTAGCGTAAAAAGACAAGATGCAGAGAATAAAATTATTATTGCAAGTTTTTATAACCGCCTTCAAAAACAACCACAAAAAGGGTAAAATAACCTACAAAACTTTTCATTCGGAAGTCGGTGATGTTTTTTAATTACTTTCATTGTCTTTTTTGCCACCGACTTCCGAAAGAAAAGTTTTGTAGATTATTTTACCCTTTTTTGTGGTTGTTTTTGAAGGCAGTTACATTTTTTTTTAAGTTTTTATTTTACTCTTTTTAGTTTAAATATTCAACCAATATAATTCTTGTCAAATACATCATTTTCTTACGTGTGCACTAGAATTTTTTTATCCGTAGCTCACCGGTAATAACATCGTTAACATCTCTTTCATTCAATCCTTATCTCAAAAACTACTGAGCCGATTTTGATGAAACTTGCAGTATTCCCCAAGTTGAACGATACCTAGTACAACAAAAAAAGAATTACTTAAATCGGACTTGTAATTCCGGAGATATTATGTGAACACAAACATAATTTACTAAATCAGTCGATGCAGAATCCTTACTAGAGGAGTTGTACCTTCCATCATCAGCTCAGCTTCATGAGATGATGATTATCAGATGCAAATACTTGAACAGCTTTAGAAAATATATGAAAATGGTACTATGAGCCTATAAAATTTGAAGGTTGCCCTCGATTTCCCTGGGATTCCATCATCAGATCCTGACCTGATGATCATTAGACTACATGGGAAGTATACCCTTTCAAACAAAAGAAAAAAAAATCCAAATCGGTCCAGGCGTCTTCGAGAAATAGGGGAACAAACATAAAAAAAAAAACAAGATTCCGACGAATTGAGAACCTCCTCCTTTTTTTGAAGTCGGTTAAAAAGGGCTAAGAAGGGCAAGGACAAAGTTGATGTAATAACATAAATTCAGCACATAACACCTCTAGTACAATGTTACCTATTTTGCATCGGAATCGTAAAAAATAAAACTTTTCTTTCTTTATTTATTTAAAATTAATCTACAGGAGTGTCTCAGCGAACTTAATTTCAATATAAGTACCTTATTATGGATCGATTTTCCCAACCCTACTTTGCAAACTTACTAAAAAAAATACCCCATAACAAAGAAAATAATACAATAGATAAAAAGTTCAATTTATCAAGCTTTCCGTCAACTGCCACAATAAAATTTAATATAATTTTATTGAATTAGTATCAACAAAGTAAAATTATGTATATTTTTATACTTAACTTGTCTATGTGGGTGCTTTTGAATGTTCCCTGCGATAGTGAAATGGCTCTAAATGGCCTTTATTTCACAGAATCATGGTTTTTATGGCTTTATTCTGATATAATTTTTGTTGAAACTTGTTTTTGGTCTATATTTTATGCAGTAACTGCAGAAATGAGACGAAGTTTTATATGTTTTTGCTTAAACAAGTTGTATTAGAATACGGGATACATTTTTATTAAGTTAGTTGTGCCGCCAATGACGGTACTTGCCAGTTTCAATAAAAAATGCTCGGAAAAGTAAAATGGGTCAGGAATTTAATAAAACTAGTTTTATTGTAATAATACGCCCGTTATTTAACTATGTAATACAAACTGTTATTTTTTCAGCTGTTTCCATAAAAGTTATTGCGTAAATTAACATTTTTGTAACATTTTGTAGATGCCGAAAAATAAGCGTTTCTCTAATTTCGTAAAGATCCTACTATAGCCTCTAACCAAGAAGATATTGTAACAATTCAATTTATTCAGTTACCAAATAATCCATTAAAAAATCCCAAAAAGAAATTAACGATCTACATAAAAATCTAAATAAGTCTTGCCCATTACTTTTAAGGGGAGATAATATTACTGAAAAAATAAAAGAATCATCCTTGAGACGTCTTTAGAAGTAGAGTTGGTAAATTTATGATAATATGCGTTTGTGGTCCACAAATCATAGAGCCACGCATCCCACATGCGTGGGCGCACCTCTATTATCGCGGCGGAGTTTGTTAGCTCTACATTGTGATACCAAGTGGATGGGTAATTACGTGAGGACAACGTTCAAGATAATTGTTGATTACTATTCAAGTTTCTTTTGTGTTACAATTGAGATTTCAAAATGGCAGCTTTGCGAATTTACCGCAGCAAAGTTAGAGTTACTTTCGCATTTATATTTAGTAACTTGTATGGATTTAGAAACTAAATTAAAAACACAAAATAGTTTACGAAATATCGTAAACTATGTAATCATAATTATTTGACACTCGCACATTTTAACCACCAATACTACCAAAGCTTTTCCGGCTAAAGCTCGCAGTTAATTTCTGAATCTAAATTAATTCTTAAGACGCTACAACCGATGCCCTGATTCCCATTCAATAAAAACAGTAATTCCGTTCTTCAAAACTCGTAACTACTTTTTCCATGCACGTTCTAATTTTCTAATATGGTATTCTCATAAAGCTGACGGCCATCAATCTATGATGGATGGTGTTACGCTGCGCCCGCGCCGCTCAGCGGAAAAATTTATAACTCATAAATGTTAATTAACGGACAGCTATGCCGTGCAATAAATCAATTAATTTAACCAGCAGTTAGCGGGGAACGGGTTAAATGTGACTTAGATTAAGTACTGTTTGTAGAAACCTCTTATTTGATAGTTTCTGATGTCTTTCACGCGATGGTAGTCCATCTTGGTGGGATTTATGAGAAATGGTTTTAAGATAAAATTCGGAAGATCTTCGTTTCAGAAAGCTTTATGATTACTCGGATGTGAAAAAGGAACAAAATGTTATAAGGCTTCATTTGAGCCAAAATACAGGTACAGTCAGCATCAAAAGTTGCTGACCACATTCAGATTTTCAAAATAGCTGTACACCGTAATAATTCGTAATAATACGGAGTACATTGATTTTGAAAATCTTAATGTGTTCAGCAATTTTTGATGCTGACTGTACTCCAATTAAAATAGTACCATCCATTTGTCTATGTGGCAACATTTCCGGTTCTTGAATACAATTTTCGGCGAAAAATAAGCCTTTTTACTATTTTCCAGGAAAAATCTTTAAACGGGTTTAGGTATGCAGAGTATCATGTTTTTCATTAACTACTCCTTAAAGATTAGGGAGAATTGTTATTTTAATCAAGCCTATTTTAATTGGAAAAGTAAAAATTTACAGTACGACAGCAATTCATGGAGATAAATGAACCACAAAAATTATACTTCCTTCCAAAAATAAAACTATTTCATTCTACAAAATTAGGAATGAAGTTACTTATTTTGGCACAAAATACTTGATTTTGCTGAACATAATTTACTACGAGCCCTACATAAGAATAAAAGCTCGTTACTATAAAAAAATGATGTGAAATAATATGAAGGCAAAGCTTATTCTGTTGAACGTACCTACGCCTCACATTTAAGTAAGTGTAGGCGAATGGTAATCTTTCTCCAGCGTAGTCTTTTACTTAAGTTTAGCTTCAAAGCTAGCTTTAAAATAAGAAAGGAGCAATGTGCATTTTCAGTTCCTTTGATTCTATTTTCTTTGATTTGATTCTTCCAAAGTGCTTTTAAACTGATAGGAATACTTATCTCTTCATCATTAAGAATTTCGTTTAGTCCACTCTCGTCCCCTCGACCCCCAAGAATTAAAGTGTCCACTCGACCCCTAACTACAGTTTTTTCTCGACCCCTGGGGGTCGAAAGTGGAGTTCATTTTGAAGCTAAGTTTTGGTTTCCACTCGACCCTCAAGTACAGTTACGATGAAAAATCATCAGTCTACCCTATAGTTGCATACTATTTAACTAAAATACCGTCATTATATTTTGTTTCAATCCTTAATCGTAAGAATCGACATTTGTGTATTTACCAAGTGACCGGTGCGTGCACAAGTAGGTACTTCAACAAAGCTGTACCTTATAATTACACCCAAAATCTAACGTAAACCTGCCCAATATTGCCATCAGCCAAGAATAAATCCAGACTCCGTAGTTGCTAGTGAGAAATTCCTAATAGAAAACCTAGAAACACTGGCTGACCCAGGAATCAGTGCTTCAGCAGTTGCGCTTGCGACCACTAGACCGACGAGGCAGTCTTTTTAAATACCAATTCCTGAATTTCGCCTTTAGTACGTCACTATACCAAAATATTAATTATCATACTAGGGGACGAGAGTGGACTCAAAGTGCGGGACCTTTGTATGAAAATTCATTCTCACCCCCTAGGGGTCGAGAGTGAACTATGTTTAGGGGTTGAGAGGAAACCAATGAGCAAATCTTTTTTTAAGGGTCGAGGGGTCGAGAGTGGACTAAACGAAGAATTTCGATTAAGTTAGAGTTCTTAATTAAACCAACTTTTTTTTATCTTCTTTTTATCTCGTAACGTAGAATATAATGATCGCTCCACAATTATTGCGGAGTAATTACCGCAATAACATTGATTGGACAGTCGTAAAACAAACAGCAACAAAAAATAAGCAAATCATCTAATTGTTTGAAAACAAGAATGTAAATTACATCTAATCTACGGATAGTCGAATAAAAAATACACCGAATGTAGAAACAAATGATAAAGCAAGCAGAGTATAGTTCTAGGGAACTGACCTTTGCATTCGTTGGCATCCCTGGCGGTGGCGCGTCCCCAGGGCCGGTCGAAGTGGAAGGGCTTGCAGCGCTCGCAGTCCCTGCCCGCCGTGTTGTGCTTGCACTCGCAGGTCAGCTGCTGCACTCCTCCGGTCGCGGCCACCTCCCCGCCCTTCATCGGAATGCACCTCGAAGCGTGCCCGTTGCACTTGCATCGCCCCCCGACCGCGAAGTCCGACACCGCGTAGTGCTGGCTGCCCGGAGCTGCCTGCTTCTTGTTGTCGATCTCGTCGCCTTCGTTCACCATGTGCAGGCGGTTGAACACCACCCTGACATCGGTAGCAGTGACCCAGTCTTGGAGAACTGGGGATATGTCGAAGTTAGAAGCGCTCGGGCGTCCCTCAAGGGTGCTAAATGCCAGCCTCGCTCCTCCAGAGCTCTCCCCAGTCAGTCTATGACTGTCGGAGCACCTGGCTTCCTGTTCATTAGCAGCAGTAACAGTGGCCTTGTTGGGTCTCCCGTACACCCGTCTGCATTGACTGGAGTAAAACTGGAAGGGTTGCCAGGTGATGCCGTTGTCCGCGCTCTTGTAGATAGCGACGGAGTCAGGTCGAGCGGCTTTCGGACAGAATTGCAGGCTCACGTAAGTTAACTCATACTTTTTACCGAGAGATAAGGTAAGGGATACGTTGTCGGGTGGTGAATCGTAGGAGGTCGGGGGTATCGGAGCGGATCTCCAGCAGGTAACATCGTTAGGGTTATTCAAGTCAGTAAGATAGGACGGCGGGTGTCGGCGGTCGGACCTGGCAGCATCGCATACTCTACAGGAATTATCTGGGGGTTGGTCCCCTGGCGGGTCACAGAGGCGCTCGGGTCCTCGCCTGCCACAGATGGAGGAGGCAACCACGGGGGCGCTAAAGGCAGCGTTGACGAAGTCGGGGATGCAGCGGCGCGGGCGGCCGTCCTCCAGGCAGGGGTCGGGCGGGGTGGCGGCGAGCGCGAGGGCCGCGGTGGCTAGGAGGGCCACGGCGCGGGCGGGCATGCTCACTCACTGTCACTACACTCGCGTAAAGTTTCCGTGGGAGGGCGTTGCGAGCGGCACGTACTCGCCGGTCGAATGCCGACGGCGGACTGAAGGGGCGCGGAGCTTGCAAGCTTTGCCGGCCGAGCGGCGGAGCGCGCCGTGGACCGCGCGGCGCACGCCGGCCGAGCGGCACCCGCGCGCAGTGAAAGTTTACTATTTTTAATATCGTGTGTGATTTGATTAGATAGTAGATACGTATAAATTACCTCTGTTGTACAAACGACATCAACGAGCGGCTGTCTGCCGGAGGACAGCAGCTAAGTGGTCTCTTCCGTGATTGCGGCTCTTGTTAACTGTAATAATTCATGCTATTTAGCAGATTGTTCGAATATGACTGTTCAGATTGGTATACTATTATGTTTGCTATTTTTCTTTGACTATGAATAAAAGCCGTACGTGCCTGAACCACTTTATTTTAGAGCTTTCATACGTTTGGAGCATTAGGGTCGTACAATAGAGACGAGGCCAGACGGTTTGATCCCGCGTGTGTAAGAATGCGCCCCTCCGCGCACCCATCATACCTGAGACTAATTCATAACTCGCTTACCCCGCAGCCGCGAGCCCCCGAGCTGGAGGGTTCCCTACGGCTCCATTGAAAACGTTTTGTTTAGAGTCATCCGTGTTATGCGGTCTGACTTTATTATGTTTGCTTGTTCAGCTCATTTTTGTTTTTTGTTTGTGCTCTGTTAATTTTTAATTGGGAGATTTATGTAAACTCTTAAAGACTTGTTTGTTATGTCTATAAGTTGTTACTATCAAAAGATACAGCTATATGTTGAAACCTAGAAATCTCACAATGGATGCTTTTAGAAGTTTTAGTATTATGGCCACAATAAAACGCTTTAGCTTTTTGCGTTTTATTTATACTTTAATTAATAGGACATTATGCCAATCGTAAAAAGTTGTAACATGGACGTTAACTAACGTCCGGGACACTAACGTTACCTATAATATTAAAACTATAATTAAAAGCTCGGCGGTGCCAGGTATGGAAAGTTTCCAATTTATGAGGATGTAGGCCGCATCAAACTATCGCCGCGGGCAGTACACCGCTGTACTCACGGGATTCAAACTGAAAGCTTTTCACAGATAATTGTAATAATAAGCTCTTATCAAAAGCTCTCTGAAAATAACAAGTCAAAATTACAGGGGACTTCAACAAAATTTAATAAACCGTGTTTCAAAAATAGAACGCATGTTCAATAGTAGATTATGCACCGAGGGGCTAAAGTTGTGTCTTATGTCACGGGCGTCATATTGAATCTCGAGCGCAATGAAGGATTCGGGATTTAACTCCCGAGCGTAGCGAGGGAGTTAAGAGTTTAACTCACGAGCGAAGCGAGGGAGTTAATACAAGAATCCTGAATGCAGCGAGGGATTCAAGCTAGCCCAAGGCAAAGACACCTTTAGCCCAGAGGAGGATACTCTACTTTTTACACCTACTGTGAGAAAATAATAGCCATAGTACGAAAAACAAAGTATTTATTAAATAAAAAAACAGTAAGAATAACATTTAGAACTAGTTATATAGGTACACTTATATATTAATTCAAGTTAATTGTAACATTTGAGACATTAGTCCAGTTGTGCAAAGATATAGTTATGTTTTTATTTGGTACGTTTATAGATGTTGATGTGTAATTTATTTGAGTATTGCTCGTCAATGCTTCAGAATCTTGTATTTGCAGAGAAGCATTTTGGGTGGTGAAAGTTGGTGAAGGTGGTGAATGAGGCTCAGGGAAAGATGGAATGTGATGGTGTGATGTTGAAGGTTGTGGTGAAAAAGAATCAGATGACGTTTTTAAAGTGATGCTGTTACCAATTTGACAGCTTATTTTATTTTTGTTTTGTACAGAATTTTCAATGTATCCTTCTGCTACTGTATCCGATTTCCAGCCACCATGTCGTTTTATTTGGGTTATATCTGCTCCCGCATCCGCCAACAGTGTAGCTGACGTTCGACGAAAAGAATGACCCGTATAGAGCTCGATATTTGGTAATCCTAAGTATTTGGCAATTTCCTTCGGCATGGCATTCATTTTGTTCTTCCCAATCACTTGACGGGTGCATTTTCCACTACTGAACGCTACAAAAAATCGGTTAGTGTTTATGTTAGGAGGCCGCAGAGCTTGATACTTTTCCACAACCTTTACATATGCTCCGCGGATGACAATAGTTATTTGTTATGTAAGGCTGCAAAGTTGATTTTTGGCGCGAGTACTTGAATTGAAAACTGAGCGAGCGAAGGATTCTAAGATTGAACCGCGAGAGAAACGAGCGGTTCAAATATAGAATCCTGAGCGATGCGAAGTTTTCAAAGGTACGAGACGCAGAAAAACTTTGCTGCCGAGTGCAACACACAACTTTTCACCTCACACAGCGAGGAAATGAAGTGGGGGCATTGACCTATACAGGGGGCGGCTCGCCTGGCAGTGTAGAAAACAATTGAATACAAGACGTGTTCGAATTTTAAACAACACTTTGTGCTCTAGAGCACAAAATGGAGTTTTGCGCTCAGATTTTGAATGAGAAATAGAATCTTTCCGAGCGGGTGAGGTGAAAATGACCTTTCCTTTTTGGTTTTAGTGTCTGGCAACTTAATCAATAACAACTCTTCTGAGTGTTTTTCTATATCTTGGACCTTCATGTTTACCATTTCTTGACAACGACAAGCCCCATTCACTCCAATAATTAAAGCCACCTGTAACAAAAATAAAAATAAATTTTACTAACAACATACGTAAATTCAGTAAGTATACTATACATAAGTGTTCTTGTTGCTATTTGCTACCATGTGGTATTTTATTTAGTTATAAATAAAATGATGTACTTACTTTTACGGCAAGATAGCTATGATCAGGAGCTTCATTTAAAAAAGTTTCAATATTCATAGGTGTGAAAACTTTCGATTTCTTTGATTGGTGACCTTCCGATTTCCTCTTTAGAAATGCTAATAGCTTAGCGTATGTCTTGATATTTCTATTGTGTTTCATGCTTATTGTTGACCTAAGCATTGAATAAGTACACCATAGGCTACTTGACTTCTGAGTACAAGATAAATGCTGAAAATACACTAATAGAACTGGTTCCGAAATGGACTTGACGCCTTTCGTACTTTTCCATTTTTGGAAATTGTCACAGGCTTTTATATAAGTTTCCTTTGACTTTTCCGGCAGTAAATCATTGGAAATATTATTAGCTTCGGTTGTAATGAATTCAGGAGTACAATCACTTTCATCACTCGACATTTTATAATACTTTGTTGATAAATTTAAAATTTAAATGCCAAAAATTCGCGCCTTTATTGCGTCTACCAATAAGTAGCCAAGACACGATCAATTCGATTTTCGAAAAAAAAAGTATCTTCTATGGTTTTGTCGTGTTTGTCCTAATGATATCACTCTCATGGATGTGGCGTTTGTGTAAACTAAGTTTTATACAGGGCTGGTAGAATGGTTTTGGATGATTGGCTGTATGCATTTTGAATTTAGAACGTCATTGGAGACGCTCGTGAAAATAGAGTATTTTTGATAAAATGTGATAAATCGACTATATTATAGATAGGTTTTATTATTTATTTATTTATTTACAAAATCCACAGCAATCTTAGTGCAGTTTATTTAAAATAAATTAACTAATGTTACAGCCAATTACTATTACCTACGGTATTACGGCGCGGTACGGTATTTGTTATTATTAATGCCAGTTTTAATGTTATTTCATTCCTTTTAAAAAATGGTTCGTAGGTAGTTATCTAATTATTCTTACAATATTATGTCTTCGAAAACATGGCAACGATATGAAGAAGCAATCGTTATGATTTTTTAGGAAATCGAGAATATCATCCACGCGTAGTAAGGGTTTCGAGAATAGCTTTCCTCTTTCTGGCACACTAAATCAGACTTGGCTGTATGGGCTCAGCTCCCTTTGCCTGCCCCAAAGAGGGACGAAAAGAACCAAAAAAAAAAAAATCTAGGCTGCATGGGCTAGATAGATCCCTTTGTCTTCCCAAAAGGGAAAAGAAAATTAAAAAAAAAAAAAAAGGTTGCACTCCAGGAGTGCCGGTAGAAGTGAAAACTTTTTTGTTACTATGTTTTATTTTAAAACTGGAGTAGTACAGATATGAAATTAACTAATTTGAATGACGTCTTACTCATTTTCGATCAGGGTCACGTGACCCTGACGCGAGTTTTAAATTTTTTACCCATTACAGAAAAAGTGTACAACGCCGCTAAAGAAGTTTTCACTTCAAAAATCTTTCTGGCACCAAAGGGTGTTTGTTGTATAAAAACATATTCCAAATTCAAATCACATTATTGACCAGCGGGTAATAATGAAATCCAGTACAACATTATTGACCGGCTGTGCCCTCGGCCACTAATGACTCACTTTAGGTTAAGGTTGCTTGACATATAATTAGACATTTTCGAGCAGGTGGTGTGAAAAATAATTTGTATTTCTATTTTTTTTTGTCATAGTGCTCTATTTGGATCTTTCGATTTATTTTTGATTTGTTCAACATTGTGTGTTTTTTATTTAATTTATTGATAAATCTAACCAAATAAAAGCCTTCTTTAGCTACCAGAATACATTCAAATAATGTTGTATTTTTAACCTTGTCGATCCATTAAATATTATAGATTTATTATTAAAGAATTATATTATGTTACAAAGATGTAACCTAATAGTATATCCAAGTGGATTAGGCAGAAGTACTAAGAACTAACTAATTCCTTACTCCTTTCCTCCTAATTTTGAGTTTTTCACTGAGCCTAAATAGTGTAGACTCAATTTCACCACTATCGACTATCATAACTGACCTGACCAAAAATCCTAAGCATAAATAACAAATCACCATACAGTATAATGACATGTACTTATGTTTTTTCTTCACAATTAAAGCTCTCATGTCTCATATGTGCAAATTACGTTCATCAATCACTTGCTTCATTATCCGTTGACACGGAGATAATTAACTAATTAAATACCTTTCACATCTCATTGTGTGATTTGTTTGTATTTCAAAAATGTTTGAGTGTATCAAAATTGGCAATAAAGCCGCTGGCAAAGTGCCCGATTTATTTTACTGACAGTTTTAGAAGTTTTTCTTTTCTTTTTTGCGTATTGTTCAGATCGACTTTCGTTTTTTGTCCCGGAAGTTGTTGTGTTAGCTTACCTACAATTTTTGTAACGAAATACCTGAAATATGGTTACAAATAGACTGCTAGCCATTAATTTAATTGCTAGTTGCAACTTAGCGTTAGAGAAACAGGTAAGTAATATTTTTAGCTTATCGTGGTAAAATCATAAAATGAGTCCTCCCACCCAGGGCAGGGCAGGGGGAACTGTCAGACTTGTACTGACTATAATCCACGGTGTCCTTTAATAGCCCGCGACCCAGAGAAACAGGTCTCAGATTCATCTGTATAATCTGTGTATTTTTATGGGGCAACATTAAAAACATTAAAAAATACTAAGGGTGAAAATATTTGATTGCTTCTAAAGTGTTAGAAACGTATTTAATTCCATGTTACATTACCAGGTTTAATTACACTTTAAGCTTGGATCTAAACCAGAACCAACTACGCCATCTTATGCTTTCAACTCATTTCATCAAAGATGTTCACAAAGATTTACGAACATCGTCAAAATATCCTTATATTCCTATACACCCTGCTGTCTGTCCGTCTGTCACATGTCACAGAGCCTCAATTGAGTACATTACATCACGCTTGACTCCAAGGGGTCGGATCTTCCTCATTATTTAAGTTAAGCCCTTCACGGGGTTGTGGCAGGCCGTTTGATGGTAGCTACTGTTTGTTTGTTTATTTGCTTAATTTAGAGGATCATATTTATTTCTTTATTCAAATAATGAGTTGTCTTAATAGGCTTTTTTACTCAAAAGGCAACTGTATTGGGGTCGGCTTCCAGTCGAATCAGATGCAGCTGGATATCAGTATTTTACATGGAGCGACTGCCTACCGGACCTCCACAACCAGTAACTCGGCAATACGATAACCCATGGTAAGACTGGTTGTCAGACTTATGAGCTTCTGACCAAAAGCAATGACTGTCAAAGATCTACAAAATCACAGCCGGGACCAAAGGCAAGGAAACTCCCTACGACTGATGGTCACCCTTCCGCAGACCAACCTCGACAAGCGCGGCTTAACCCGGAAGTTAGCCTGTGCGGCTGTAATTATTTAGCCACAAGCTCCGCCGAGATTATAAAAAAAATATTGACCGGTATTTTTTCGTTTGTTACGTAGGTATTCATTGATTTAAAAAAAAAAATGTTCTTTTTTTTCAATAAAAAATAAATGTATGTAAATAATTTATTTATGTAGTAAACTACGCCATTCTCTGCATTACGCGTATATCTAAAACTTTGGTCATTTAGTTAATTTCAGCTGTTACAGTGCGTAGAAACGCAATGCATTCGACGAGTAGGTAGGTACGAGTACATCGTTGTTTCGGTCGATATGCAACCAACGATCATTCGATTCCGCAACTGTCGCTCATCATTCGCCGCCAAAACGCACTAATATTACACCTATATAAAAAAGAAAGAAAATTGTGTTTATTGGCATCAAAACTAATTAAAACAAAAAAAAAATCAACACAAATCTTTTAATGCCAAAAGGGTTTCAGCACAGCTTAATGCTAGGTGGCAGTACAAACTTTGCCACCTGACGCTAATTTTCAGCTGCAGCCCACGAATGCCATACGCTCGAAATCAAATACGTCAATACTTAAGTATACATTTTGGTTTTTCATACAGTTGTGCCCGACCAATTTCTCATTTTACATGAAAAACCAAATATTTTTTTTTCGAATTTCCAAAAGTATTAGAACAAAAATTGTTCAGTAACATGGACTGAGTTACCCCACGAGAGGTTTTGCGCTTTTGGCGTTACACGTTGTATAAATATAATGTGTAAAGTACAAAAAAATACTTGATAAAATAAAATAAATAGGTACTCACATCTCACATATTACAAAGGCAGAAACTACAGCCACATGCCACAAACCCGTCTACATAAAAAGAACATCAGAAAAAAAAACTCATTATAACAAAATGCGCACATTATGAAATTCCGGAAGCACTCGGCTAATTACAAAAAGTCCTCTTTAAGTTTCGTTTAAAATTCCGGACGAGCATAATTTCATTACACTGCACTTGACTGTCCGGCCCGCACTCCGGAATGCATGGATGACGTAGTTACGTTATCTTCCCGCCGGCCAGCGGACGGTAATTACTCACTTCCGTAAGTTCCGGTCACCCCTGCGTCCCTTTATGGGCCTCATATTTTAATGGCGGAGAGATTTGCGCAATTTATAGTGTTATTCGTGGAACAAGTTTTTGTTTCATGTGGCTGAAAAAGTTCGCGTGGCTATCTCACCGTCTCACGTACAAGTAATAATGTTGGAGGGTGGATTGAAGTGGTGTAGTTATAGTGTTCAAACGAAAAATACAGTCACACTATAACTGTAAAAAACAACAGTAAAAATTCTATGTCCATTCTACTATGAGTAGACATAGTTAATTTTATACAATTCGACAATAATTTTGGGCACGACCCGTAGAGGACTGAAGACTTGGAAGAAATCTTTACATCACAAGATAGAAATCTTCCTACATTCTGTAAACCCATTCCTACGGTGTCATGCGCAAGCTGGACAGGCTTTTATTCTTTCTTTATCAATTAAACATTTAATTAAAATTACCATTACTTTTTTCAAGAATTAGACAAGAGATTTACAATATTATGGACAAAATAATAAAGTAAGGTTACTTGTTTTCCGTGTACTTACCTATTGTGAAAACCGGACGTTTATCATATTAATGTATCGATTAACAATATTCGATAAGGCATTGCACATCGTCTACAAGTTACAACCACAAGTAAAACATGACTGATTCATTTAAATTACACCGTTACTTTTAGACTAGTAGTACAATATTATAATCATAACGCGGAAATAGCAACAATATGATAAGCATGTAGTTATCAATGACGTATTTATTTGAAAATTAATAAATGATTTAAGGATATCGCTAAAGCCTTATTTTTGCGGTATATGTTGGATGAACTGAACTCATTCTCGATAAATAATCTGCAATTAAGTCAAAATTGCGTGCAACTTCTTGTAAAAAAAAATAGGCTTTTCTGAAAGAAACTTAGAATAGATTTCTAAGGTATAGGTACTCGTACTAACATTTTAAACTGATTCCACCATTTCCACCCTATCCATTGTAGAGGCAAAATACACAAAAAAATAGACGATCTTAATTTCGTACCGTCTGGAAACTTAGAGACAATTATGACCAAAGTTAATTAGGTCACTAATTTAATTCTTGTTACTGAAACTTCCATTATAAGCAGACACTTTTCGCAAAGCTTAGGTTAAGTCTATCCAATATATTTTTGACTTTTCCGTTTGTTGTTAACTGCTACTTCTTTTGGCCACGTCCCCATTTCACCTTATCTATTATGCAAAAAGAAACATATAACACGTCTCTAATCATCACAGATTTGGAAGAGACCTACACTCAGCATTGGGTGACTAAAGGTTGAAGAAGAAGAAGAAGAAGAAGAAGAATCATCAGAGTCCATTCAAACGCTGTACCAAAAATCATTAAAATCGGATCCAGATTAAGACGTGAAAATGTTACAAACAAACTCACTTTCACATCATAATAGGTAGGTACTATTTAGAATAAAGTGTCACCATATATAGGTCTTTGAGATTATACTCTCCTCTATCTAGACACATCTAAAGCTACAGTACCTAGGTACCCAGGTACTTATGATTACAAGCTGCGAGTATACCGTAGTGTATGATTACGCAAATGCCACGCGTGACGAGCCGCGAACAATGAGAACGAAGTGCAATTGTATAAAAGGCCGCCACAAGATCGTATCGAGATGTGAGGACCACTCCTAGTTGTGATGAGTAGCGGGATCATCGTGCGGATAAATTATAGGGGAAGCTTCGACTGTTGGACAATGGAATTAGATGATCGTATATTCTGATATTCAACAAACCCACACTGGGCCTGCGTGGTGGTTTATGGCCTACTCCCTCTCACAGGAGGCCTGTGTCCCAGCAGTGGGAATATTATAGGTTGATGATGATATTCCGCTCATCAGGTTATGAAAATGCAGTGTTGGAAGGCAACAGCTTTCTTTTCGTTTCTGCACAGATTTAAATACTGGTTATTCACCAAAATAAATCGGTAAACGACCACCATCTTAGCATCGTGTAAAATTTCTTCAACCCTAAAAGAACCCGTGATTTATGCTGAATTTCATAACCTGAGGATTTAATTTAAAAGATACTCCAATTGCAAACTACCCCGTAACAACCAAAAGCTTCAAAGAAACAAGGCGAGATGTTAAATACAATGTTCCAATTAGTTTCCATCCAATAACATAGCGCACACACAAGATTCCTCGCCCAACACCATGTAACTATCCTCTAAAGCCTTAAAAACTGCGCTAAGCAAATGTAATAACATAACTGGCAATACGAACTAGTCCGCGATGCGATCTGACGGATAGTCGCACAAAAAGTCGCGGCCCAATGGCGACTAATCGCAGCCATTACCCCTGTATGGACTACTGCGGTGTAGAGTAGTTTCAGGCAGATATAGTTTTGATGTTTTAATAATACCTAAATATTATGCTTTTGAATATAAAGGTAGAATGGAACTAGGGTTGCCAAATACACCACCAGGCTTTCTGATTATAAAGAACAATGAATACCGTACATTGGATTAGCAATTAGTAGGATTTTTATACAGAATCGTTTCACAAATTCATAAAGTTAGTGATATCTTTCAGTGTTCAAACTTAACAGCCTGAAACTTAACTTCAAAGAAGAAGAAAGGAAAAGATATATCAGATAAGACCTAAATGCTTATCCAATTTAAAAAGTCAGGAAAAGGTCCTTTTGTGATCCTGTTTTCTCTATTCATGCACTACTCTGTGCAAACCGCAGGACATTTACGGGCGCGGGCGAGTGGACACAAAAACGGAATAGCAGTCGCTGCCTGCTTAGTGGACAATTACTTATCGACGCCGGGGACATGTCAGTCTTGTCCCGGCGGCTTATTCTGGACCTGGAATGCTTTATTGTTGCTTTGTAGTGAAACGCTGCAATATTGTTGTTAATAGGAAAACTTCGTAGAACATCTGTGGCGGTCTAGTGAAGAGTGTGTTTTGTACGAAAGCAATAACAGAGTACCTTAGATACCACTGCGATTTCATCATTGAAGTTCAAACACTAGGCCCGGATCAACGGCGCTTTACTAAGCGCCGTCTACCAGCACCTTAAGGAGCTGTCAGAAAACGGATGAGGTGCCTCATAGGGCCAAACCCCTACCTGGGATTGTACACATTATACCATATACACCATTGTACGTGACCATAGAATGTAAATTGAACGAACGGCAGATAGTGTAACTTCTGGAAATAGGTAATGTAATGTGGAAAATGTACTGGAGCATGTGTTATGTCAGGAGTCCGGTAGCCGGAATCTCATCCGCACTTTGTCGTTACCGTTTCACCGAATCTACAATCAGATGTAGAATGGGGTAAAAAACAACAACATAACTAGAGCCGGGTGGCAAAAAATCAAGCAAAGAAAACAACTATAAAGTTTTGTTTCTAAGCCTATTAAAACCAAACATTCTCATTTTGCTGTAGATCCTCGATAAGGCGAGACCCATTCCAATCATTTCGACACACGCTCCATAAATCCACGAGCACATACCACCAGCTTTATCTGCGAAACGCCACACTTATCGATTTAAGGGTTAGAAAAAATATTTAGGACGAAGGCCGGAGTCCGACCTTGCGTTGTTCGCATTCCTTGGACCCTGGAGAATGGAGTCAGAACTTTGTAATTTATTGTAAGGATACTCCGTTCTCAGGAATGTGGTGAATTGCCAAAGTTGGTCGGTTAAAACTTTGATGTCTGTAAGGACTAAGGGGTAAGTGAGTGACCATCTTCTCAGAAAACAAGCTTTACCATGGATCTTGTCGACGCAACTTAGTACCTGAAAATGAAAACCAGTTTCCGAAAATTTTCAAGAAGGGGTTTTCAAACCAATGCCAATCAATAAGGCTTATTGCCTGTAAGACGTCAGAATCGCACAACCCCGAAACTCTAATAAAAACAATGCAAAAAATAGCACCACTTTGAGGCTTTGGATAAAAACTCCGAGAGACCGATTCTGAAACACATAATAATTGTACTTATTATAATAAAAAAGCGCCTCTATCTATAAAAGGTCAGTTCTTTACCAACTTTCAGTTTCCAGAATACTCATCTCCCACTGGTCCTGGCAATATCAACATGCTACAAATCCGGGGCGGGTGAGCAGGCACTCGCAGGGATCGTGGGTAAAAAGGAAGCTATGCGGAAGGCATGCGTGCGCGCACCGCGTCGCTTGTGAGCGCCGCCGCGCGGTCGCACGGGCAGCGGGCGCGTGCCTGCATCCATCATACGACGCTTCTTGATAAGTCAAACGAGCATAGATCATGGAAATGAGGGATATGATAATACTATAATTTAATTAAAAAAAAAAAGTCCTCCACTATTTAAATCCTGATACTTAACAAACTCAAGATATTTTCAAGAGCGAGGTCTACCACATACAAAAAATCAGTGTTTTTATTCTTAGAATCCAATCTGCCACAGAACTTATGTATTTTCTAACGTTGAAACACCTGTAAGCCAGAATCTACATTGTGATCACCAGAAAATCTACAAGACAATGAATTCAAAGAAGATCAAGTAGCTTACAGATTCTTACAGTTTTTTGGTGCTAGCTAGATGTCAGCCCGAACCCATGTAGGTTCATCTAAGGCCTGATTTTCAAATTCATAAGTAATTTATGTAAGTAAGCAAGTTCAACTTACTTGCCGGGCAGTGTTCACGTGTGATTTTTTTACCTACTTACTTGCTTACGGATGTCTAAATCGATCTTTACAGCAAAAATGGCTCTTATACCATATCCCTTTTATTTCGACACTCCATGTAGGTTTCCTCAGAATATTCATAAAAGGCATGTAGATACCGCTCGGCAGCACAGAACATAATTATTGTACAACATGGAGCATTCAATAACTTCAAGTTATGATAATCACTATTACTTTTATTGCTACTGTCTAGTTTTTTTTACATAATACATGTTGAACAAGCCATTAAAGGATACCAGGGATTTCAATTGAGAAAACTCGCTTGATTTCCCAGATGAAAACTAGTTTTTCTATTTTGTGTAGTTTCGCCGAATGTCTGGATATGGACAACTGACTTAATAAAAGATGATATTATAAGGATTCAAATAATTATTCTCTTATGTATTAACCGTTAAACTTTTCCCTGCATTTGCTTTACCTCTCGGAATAAATTTCAAGTACCTAACTTGTTCATAAATTCATCTGGTCAAACGTCTCTCATGATTTACGAGTGTATATCAAAATTATCATTTAGGTTTCTTCGAAATTAGATATTACTGGACTTTTACTCACCAAGTCACAATACAAGATAAAGTGGTTGATATCAAATTAAATTCATTTATTTACGTAAGTTATTTATGAAAGAAGGTTCCTAAAGCAAAATAAAATTACAAATCTGTTATTTTGCCTTTAATTTGCTGCTGTGGTAAAAGCAACGCTCAAAACATTATCGATCGCTCCAATAACTAAATATACTCAATAATACAAGTAATGACCCTAACTGTTCAATATTCATCTCACAGTTCTGCTGTAGACCTCCCTTATAAATCCAATAAGTAACAGTCTGTCCTCAGCCATCTCCGGAACAAAGGGAGATGCTGTTGATGTAAGAACAAAAAATAGTTAAAAAAGTATAGTAGGTAAAATTATTGGATTAGTAATAAGAAAAACGCAGAGAGTTAAAAAAAAACTACTGTTAATTTAGTATTTTTGTTCAGGCAGAATGTAACTAATTTTTTATTCTTTATCTTTACATACAAACTGGCTTGTTTTATATCATAATTCGTCCATTAGTCTAAAGATAGAGCGATAATATAATACGATACGATACGATAATATATGCGAGATAATTATAGAAAACAATAAACATAGTCACAAGTAAGATAAAGAAAATAAATTCTTTTCTATTACCTACTCTCGACAACTTAATGATCTCTAGAATCCAAGATTGACTTTAAGCGTGATCTTTGCCATAAATTGCACCTGCATGTAGGCAATCCCAAACCATAAATATGTAGTTAATCTAACCATAAATAACATTTATTAACACTGGAATGTCGGAAAAGCTGTGAAATGAAAGTTTGATTGTAATGTTACGACGTGGGCGGAGGAGCAGCACAGTTATTGTTTTAGAAAATTGTGTTTATGATCCCAGTGACCTTGTCTGTTCACTGGGTGGCCTTGTTTGTGGTCACAATCATTCACTTTTGAGCTGTAAATTTAAAACGGGAATAGAACAACGGAAAAATCAGGTGATCTTATAAATATGTTGTAATTTGATCCCGTAACATTATAACTGTTAAGTTAGATTAAATATTGTTAGAGTAGGGATTGCAAAATCCGGATTTTTTGACATCCGAATTTCTGTTAACTCGTTCAATTGTAATCTATATCCAGATCCGTTAGAATAAGTTTTGACTGAAATCCGAAAAAAAAGAATTTTTAGTTTTTTTTTTCAACTTAAAGAATCTGGATTGAAAATATTGACTTCAGACTTACTCTGGGCTCCTTTGAAATATTTACGAACATTACATAATCGCGTAACTGAAATACAGGAACGTTGACAAATCTGTCACGCACCCAGTCACAATCAGGAGGTAATTCGAGCGTACCATAGCACTGAACACTTAACAGAGCCTATATGCAGAAGGTTAGCATTATGAAACTTATTAAAAAAATGAGTTCTACAAATCTCTAGGTATTTTTCAACATAATTCTTAAAACGGATCTCTCAGTAATAATTTGCTTATGGCACCTCATGAAATTCGCCGATGACAGCTTAAGATTAATTTCATTTTCTATAGGACTAGAGCACTTCGTATAGCCTCAGTTTTTTTTTTATCATATTAACTCACCTTTTAAACCTTCTCTGGACTTCAAAAAACCATTCCAAAAGAGTTCTCGAGTTTTAGTGAGACTAACGAACAAAATTTTTATTGATTTTTATATAAAAGAGAAGTAAAAATCGCAGCAAGTTTCTATTTTTATGACATTTTCCAGGTCGACGTAGGAAATAGCCTTCTTAACCAGATTATCCTGTGAGTAGTCTGTTTGGCCACCAATCATGAGAAACACATGGTAACAACGGCAATAGTTCCCAAACTAGACTTTTTTAACTTCTTGTCATACTGGCTATTGGTATAAGATGAACGTCTGAAACTGCGGGCTGCGACTATTTGATAATATTGTTCTCTTGATTGAACAGAGAAGGAATATCGTCGATAGACAATGCTGTCTCTTTCTTAGGATGCAACTAACTTGGAATTGATATTTCATCGTGTGGATCCTATCTCTATGGTAATTTTGCAAACAAAGGGAGTTTGCAGTTTTCCGTCGATTTTATGCTTTTCAATTTAACAGCACACAAAGAACAATAGCCTCTATTGTATCTTTAATAAAAATACGGAATGCTTGAATGAATAGAACACTCCATATATCTTTTACCTTTCTTGTTTTCCTTTTTTTTTAAACGTTGCCCCACACTAGGAATTTTTCCTGTATCGTGGGTGCGTTTACAAATATAGAAACTTACATACACAAACACCCAGACCCGGAACAAATATTTGTAGATCATACAATTATTTAACTACGAGTATCATAATAGTTGTATTAATACTAAGACAGAGCCCGATTACCAAATCCCTAAACAAGCTGCTGAAACTGAAGAATGTCCTCCTTCAGCAAATCGCCGAAAACACGTCATTGACGAGTTGATCACGTCTCGGAAACACATAATTGGCTATTAGCAGCTGCGGGTGCGCTGGCGCAGTGCCAACCTGACCAATCAGGTGCGCGACCGAAATACTGCAGTCTGAGGAACACACTAGTTTCCTCAGCTAGAACATAGGTGAGGGGAACCTAGACAAAGTGATATAGAATCAGCAGTCACAATGATATAAAATTCCAAAATGCACCAATAGATCGGACCTAAGCAATTGACACTGTCCGAAAAATATAAAGTTATGCTACCCTTCCCATAAATAAGCTAAAGAAATGTAGAGTCGCAATATAGGCGTTATCAAAAAAGAAATTAACGATCATTTACGAAAAGACATACATACCTACATAGTTCATACAACGGTTCCTCCACTATGTAGGTATACAAATTTTGAGCCAAAACTAAGAATTTATTAAAGTTAAAGAATCATCACATCTCTGCAGCTTAACTGAAAGATTCTTATTTATGACATTAACTCACAGCGAAAGCATTATAGGCATGCGTTCTGATAGAAATAAGTAAAATGCAAAAAATAATTACTACTTTACTTAGCTCTCTTGTAAAATAAATTCACATACAAATAACTTGAAGTACAGTCAACAAAACAAATGTAGAGTCATCGACTGAAGCACATCAACTCAACGATCACTGATTTGACGTCTGTACCCGCGTATTGACGTGCCAACTTTCTTTCGCAGTTCAAATAACTCTTTTCATTAGACCTTCAACCTTGTTGCTTATTGATACGGTTGTGGTTGGAGGTTTGTGTGAGTAAAAGTTATGTTTGTGTGTCTGTCTGTCGGCGCTTTGAACGTCCAATGATATACCAATACTTAAGATGTAGGGTCTCATTAACTCTGTAGGTGTTTTTGATGGCAAGCGATATAACTAAGTGTTGGAGTGATCGTTTGAGTAATGTGTATGTGGGCAAGAAGTATTTATACCAGGTGACTATGTATGGGCAACGAGTTAAATAAAATTGTTACTTTGTTGGTCAACCAAGGTTGTTGTCATGAATGATTGTCAAAATATAATAAATCAAATAATTTGTAATGAGTTATTGTTTGAAGGTGTGAAATACATTCGGGCCTTCAAAAGTGACGACTCTTGTTTAATTACATAAAGATTTAAGGTACACAAATGTCTTCGTCTCATATAATGACACAACTGAAGCAATCATGCCAGCTCCACAGTCCTTAGCGGCACTATGTGGTCGTCATTCGATCTTCGATGGATTTATAGCGACTTCTTAGTATACAATCCCGCGATACTATTTTCAAAACCACTATTATTCCTGAGAACTAGAATCAACAGTAATTACCACCAGAAAAGCTCAAAGAAACAATAAAACTCGACTTGTCCCGGAGAATGAATTTAACTGTTTTGGATCAATGCAATGCAATGAAATAATCAGAATCAAAATCAAAATGGGATAAGGGAGGACAAGGGAAAACACAATTTTCACTTACAGATGATAATATGGACGCAATTTTTCTTTATTTATATTTCTTCTCTTAGTTCTCTCTTCAATAAAGTGTGTAGCAAAAATAACTTCAAGCAATCTTACCTGTAAACCAATACACTCGGCAATGGATCTGAGAAAACTCTATTTAACGAATGTGCGAGGAAATCGATGAAATGTCCAAGTTCTCACTTTCGCTCGCTTACAATTAGCCGCGCGTTTATTTACGGATTAATCTGCATATTGAATGAGTTGTTAACATAAATTCCCTTAAAAACGCGTTAAATCATTTTTTAAGTTCCTCATCGAACTGGTGGTAACTTTTTCCACAATTTACTGGTTACTTACTTTTGCAGCCTTTTTTATAATAATGTGACGTGGTGTTACATACTGTCTTACTGCAAAGCAAAAGTCTCTCTTTTCAACCCATGCAGATACTTTAATTAAGTCCAAGTTCACGTCGTGTCAGTTGCATACACAAATAATTTAAGACAAAACATACGGGACTTCTTACCAAATGACACTGAAACCTGTCTGACTCCGTAAGCTGCGCAGTGTCACGCGAATCAGCAGGAAGGCGCGGATCACATTGGTATGCGCGCGCGCAGCTTTGTCGACAGCAGCAGCGCCGTAAATATACCGTGACAAAACGATCGCAATTCGTCTTCATTCCACAGATAATTCAATTAAATTGGGTTACTGTGTTGAGGAATTTAAATATAATTTATAAGATGGTTATAACGGGTAGGCTGATAAAATTAACGATATTTGTATGTAGTTAATTAGGGTTAGCAATTAGGAGCTCGCACATGCAACCCTATAGGTATGCTACTAACCTTTATTTTTTTTAATTTCTTTTAGGGATAGGTTCGCGTTTGGCCACTAAGTATCTCGCTTGACGGTAAGCGAAGACGTGGTCGGTGAAGCACGCTTGTCTAGAAGTGTGCTTATTCAGAAACATCTAAAACTAGGTAGAATAACACCAATCACGATTTCCTACCTGTCAACACTGCTAGGTTTGTTCTAAGAATAATTTCAGTTAAAAGAACTTAAAAAATGTTAGTGGTGAGCTACGTCACAAACAATGTCCCCTCCTGTTCCGACTAAGTTGCAACTACACTACAAACTCCTGTACCTTGACGTAACTGTCCAAAGCATCTATTAAATCTGCCGAGATGGCAGAGTACTGGTTTTTACCATATCTACACAGAAAACATTTTTTTTTTTAATTTGAACATGGTAATCATCGACACGACAAAGAAGTTCCAAAAATAAACATTAATTGCTATTGCAACATCACACGTCGTAAATCCATAACCACTCTTATAATTTACAACCAAATAACCGTTTTGTATCCAAATGATGACCGAAATAATTTCCTCACGAAACTTAATTTGTCTCGAACCATCATGGCGAAGAATTCGTATAATTGTAACATGTTATGTTTATTTATGAGATGATAAATCTGGACAAACACCGGGCCACGGCGGGCCCTTATCGGGACTGGTTGTAAATTTTATAGACCTTAAAACAAACTTGGAATAAAGTGGTCGAATAAAACGGATAGGTGTCCGGGACATTTATGAAAGACGATTATCGTGTCAAAAGGTGTATTTGATCAATGTGCATGATATTGCACTTCTATACTCATCTTATAACTGTAGAATGACTAATTTTATGCCAGTTTTGTCTACATTAATTCAAAACGAATATTGAATTTTGTCTGAATTTTTCTGTTTCTCCCTTAGTTTATTTGGTTTGGTCCATGTGCCCACAATTTCTACCTCAGTCGTAAACATGGACTTTTGTTTTTGAATGTTTTGAAATCCTCTTTCAACCCCCAGAGGTTGAACTTGGACAACATTTTAGGGTTGAACATCGACAGGCATTAAAATCATGGTGTTGAACATGCACAACACAACTAAACCGTAACTATGCAACCGCGTCTTTCAAAAGAGCGAAGCGTTAGCATAGAGAGTGAAGTGGAAGATTTTTGGCCGTGCACTTCGTCGTGTCGTGATATATAAAAGCCTTCCGACCAAACTAGGTGTGTTCCTGATTGAGTTTTTACTGCACCCCAACAGTTGTCCGTCCGTGTGTCTCGTTATCACTGGAACACGTCCAATTACTGATAACGCGGAGATACCTCCGCTACGAGCCACGTTTTACTGCAGGTGAATCAGTTTCCATCTCATTATACTATCGTGAGCTGCTCCTTATCAGATTAACGATGTCTTAAGCAATGTCCTGGTGGAGGAAATATCCTGGCTGATAGAATACATATTCAGTAAAGTAACAAGTCTGCTAAAGTTTTGCTTGCTACTGCCACTGGCAATGAATGGTTTTGGTACAATTCTTGCCACGGCTCGCTGGTAATTGCTTGCGCAAAACCTTCAGGATTCCAAAGAATCACTCAGAGGTCTGCATTTGCATATTTACCAGTTTTCCCCACTTCAGAAAACGATTCCAATCATTTGATAAGATGATTTTCATATACTTAAACCTACCTTATCCGGTCTCTCCACTCGCTCCCGAACCTAAAATAATGGGACTTAAAGGTACCTAATAGAAGAAATATGGGTGTACTGTTAAGTATACCTCTGTCTAAGCCTTCGCGGTTAGACAAAGGGATAGCTTACAGGCGAGATCTCTCATAATATGTCAGAGCGGGCCGGGCGGCAGGGACTGTAAGACTTGTACCGACTGAAATCTACAGTAATCCTTCAATATCCCTTTACGTTCCAGGGTCACTGTTACCTAATGAGAGAGTCCCGCGACTCCATATCATCTAAAGTCATCCGTCAGTCTTTCCTCTTTAAAAGCTCTCTCACATCCGCTGGCTTCTTCACAAGGTAACGTCATAAAAATCCCGTAAACTGCGTACATAAAGTCGTACAATTGATGGGGATAACTGTGCATTCACACAAGTGTTACAATCCTAGATGGAAAGCGTTATGATCCCCTATTTGTACACGAAATACTCAATGCTTAAGTGAACATTCCCTAAAATGGAGGCACTATTGAACACCCACTGTTTGTCGTATCGTGCGAAAACATTACTGTTAAT
Organism: Agrotis clavis; assembly: GCA_954870645.1. Taxonomy (NCBI): domain Eukaryota; kingdom Metazoa; phylum Arthropoda; class Insecta; order Lepidoptera; family Noctuidae; genus Agrotis; species Agrotis clavis. Next base: position 1,955,602 of record OX940931.1, on the reverse strand, counting down.
CGAGAAATATTCACAAATATTTCCACTTACCTAGTTACTACTGTTTACTACACTGAACACTCTCATTGTGAATTTAAATCGATAGAAATATTGTCAGGCGTAGGTTTAAGTGCTAGCTGCGAATTATTAAGCTTTAAGTGGTATCGAATGACCCTTTACACGCAATTCTTCGTGGTGTAAGAAAATGTAGAACAGTGTCCTATAAATTCCATGTAATTTAATACACTGCTCACTTAGCTTATCTTTATCAGCATAGTTCAAAACTGTTCTGAATACTTCAACTGGCTGTTCTTGTATCAGGCTCAAGCCTCAAGGGTAAGAATTTACCTCCACATGTACTATATAATAGGGGACGAGACTATTCGCCATCAACACTAGCAAGACAATAATTCAAAGCTGCTATTGATAAATTCTTTAGGCCCACTTGCCAATCAAATCCGGAAAAACCGCGATAGCTTGATATAATAAGATAGAACTTAAAACAATGAAACATGTGTCTGAATTAAGACGACAACACAAAAAAAAACAGAAGTGATTATGAATAGACAGAATGGTACTTCTAAAATAGCAAGCAATATCAAACAAAACCAGGGAATAATTCCTTTGAAAAACAAATAAAGATTGATCACATTTGCTCAATAATTGCGGAGTGTAAGACAAAAGTGACCCTGAACTATTTATACCCAGTGTAGCTACTTACTCGTCTGCCATCTCAATCATAATGTTTTATTTATTTTATTCTATTGAATTTACCTGGAAAATACGTGTATTGTATTCCTAACAAAATATGGCGTCCTTTTGTATATTTACCTTTGAAGGCTAGACAGAAATAAATATGTCCGACCATGAGACATAATTTGAATATTTTAGATAATTCTAAATCTAGACCTACCACCCTTCATAACTATGCATTATTTATGAAGGATATAACAATAAATACACCGAAATGAATGCAAGCAAAATTCAAGTAAATATCAATAACACATTTCCTATTCCATTTTAGAAATTTTCTACACACTATCACCTACGAATATTAAATTTTCATCCCTTACTGTAACAGGAATGTCTCCCAATCCATTCAGTATTATTTCCACCACCCCTAACTACTGAAACAACCCTTTCACGAACAAACTCATTTGTCTAAACTGCTCTAACCTTTATTGAACCTCGCAATAAATACAATATCAAATGTCGTGACAAATCGTGAAGGATTACCCCGCTCCCTTCACCCCTGTTCCCCTTGGCCCCCTACACCCCCCTGGCCATTGAAAACATTTAATTAACAGGGGTGACCCCGTTGATACGCACAATCCAGCATTCTTGGATGCGTAGTTATTTACATTGTGACTGGCTGGTGTTTTTGTAATTAATTTGTTTTTTGACACTGGGTTTATAGCTGGAGAGCTACTGAACCCTGCGACTAACGGTCTTCCTGTAAGGTTAGAAATTTGTACACGTAATATTTATAGCATGCTAAGAGCAATAGCGACGACCTGGCAGGCGTCAGCCGTGCACATCATTAGACAATTTAATTTTCAAAGTGTAAAAAAAATTGAAAAAAAAAACTTGTTCCTGTAAGCTTAAAAATTTAACAGGATGTAGTTTATTCATTGTAAATCTTGGAAAAAAAATGACAGGCGATTACAAGGTGCACAAGTATGTGACAGGCGAATTGAAAAGTGCAAAGTTAATGAGGAAAAATAAACTTTCTCCTGTAAGATCAAAATTATCTCGCGTTTGGCTGAACTGATTTTGATGCCGTTTTCAGAAAAGTGTGCGTTACATTCCGAAAAAGGTTTTAATATACAGGGTGAATTTTTCAACTGGGCGTGGATAGCTATCTCCGAAACAATGAGGAATATCGAAAAACGTTGAAAGGAATCTCGAGGACGATTTTGACGAAAATAAAACTGCATCGTTGGATTTTAGAAAAATCAATAATCCTGGCCAGGAATCGAACCCGCTGATTTTGGAAAAAAAATCACAGCCTGTATTATTACACCATTCGATAGTGTTGCTAATAAGGATCAAATTCTGGGAAGTGATCATATAAGACAAACTTAAGGAAATAGCAGATTTTCATGAAATTGCTATATTTCTATGTTACTGTGTTCTACTGATCCATAATTTATTTATAATTGTTTTCAATAATTCAGTGGATTTGATGTCTCAACAATCCCAGTGTATTCAGCAATGCGAAATTATTGAGTTGAACAAAAATAAGAGTTATTTCAAAGAAGAAACGGTTAACTTATGTTCCGAATACAGTTATCGTCTTGATCATTCATCAGTTTCTTTTTTCAATTATACGTTTTCCTAAAGTTTGCCGTATATGATTACTTCCCAGAATTTGATCCTTATTAGCAACACTATCGAATGGTGTAATAATACAGGCTGTGATTTTTTTTCCAAAATCAGCGGGTTCGATTCCTGGCCAGGATTATTGATTTTTCTAAAATCCAACGACGCAGTTTTATTTTCGTCAAAATCGTCCTCGAGATTCCTTTCAACGTTTTTCGATATTCCTCATTGTTTCGGAGATAGCCATCCACGCCCAGTTGAAAAATTCACCCTGTATATTAAAACCTTTTTCGGAATGTAACGCACACTTTTCTGAAAACGGCATCAAAATCAGTTCAGCCAAACGCGAGATAATTTTGATCTTATAGGAGAAAGTTTATTTTTCCTCATCAACTTTGCACTTTTCAATTCGCCTGTCACATACTTGTGCACCTTGTAATCGCCTGTCATTTTTTTTCCAAGATTTACAATAAATAAACTACATCCTGTTAAATTTTTAAGCTTACAGGTACAAGTTTTTTTTTTCAATTTTTTTTACACTTTGAAAATTAAATTTTCTAATGATGTGCACAGCTGACGCCTGCCAGGTCGTCGCTATTGCTCTTAGCATGCTATAAATATTACGTGTACAAATTTCTAACCTTACAGGAAGACCGTTAGTCGCAGGGTTCAGTAGCTCTCGGACTATTATTTATTGTTTTTTAGATTTTGCATAAAATATAGCGTTGAGTGCAGCTCAAAGAGGGGATGATACACTGCAGGAGGTACATTACAACCATTATATTGTGTCTGCTGACGCTTTGTAATGCAGGAGCATTAGACTCAGTGAGAGGAAGTGGGCCATAATCCACCACGCGATCCATGGCCTACAATCTACCAATTCACAATGTGCAGTTTGTGTTGGTACATGAAACTAGAATTAATGTAAGTATCTTACATTCCTTCAACATCCAAGAGGAGAATTTTCTTCCCTTTCACAAGAAGCTCTAAGATTAATTCCCCGACCAGCTTCAATCATTTACTTCATCTGTTATTAAACCACCCCAGCCATCTTCCTCGCCAGAAGACACGAGACTTCATCTCCACCGTCCTTGCATCACTTGTAATAACAATCCCGTAATTATAATATTAATAGTTTAATTCGCAGAGGGCGCTGTGAGCGACGGCCGGAAATTGCGAGCGGTTGCACTTCCGCATGCAGCGGTGCCTAAGTTCGGTGCAGTACGCCCCGAGAACACCCTCAGGCTATGCGACGAGACTTGCACGGACAAGCAAGTGCGACCGTGAGTCAGCTTTTTCCGTCGCTTGAGTTGCAGTGACTCGTGGCTTGCTCTTTATTATTCTTTAAGGTTGTCAAATTATCAAATGATTCCTGTCGCCCTGGGTAGAGCAGAAGTGACCGTCAGACTTGAACTGACTAAAATTTAGGGTGATCCTTCAATAGCCCTTTACGTTTCAGGGTGATGGTTACCTGTTTGGACAGTTCCGCGACCCCGGCTGCTGTCAGTCAGTCTCAGACTCAGTCTGCTGGGTTCGCGTCAGTTCAGACAGCTTTATGAAACGCACGTGGAACATGATACACCATCGAGCCAGGCATGCTCCATCATCAGACGGCGAGTCAGCAATTACTCGCCATCCGCATGCCCATCATCGCATGCTCTAAGCAACCTTTTTCAAAAGTCGCAACAAGCTTGTTGCTTGATCGTATAGCTTGTGGCCAGGTCGATAATAGTTCGGAATACAGTTACTCCGTTATTCCGCAGTAGCTGGGAGTAGGTGCTGCCCGCGGCGGCTTTCAACTTGGATTAGATGTTGTACGCAAAGATACGGAAGGCAAATTCACGTTGTTATTTGAGGAAAGGTTTCTTGGAATAATGGCTGAAATTAATATGGTAACAAAAGCGGTTATTTACCTCAATTTCTTTTAAGTTTATCTTAAGTGAAAACTAAAAAACAAAAAGCTACTAATTTACATCCAGACTTACCTTTTCAAAGAACTAAAATATAACTTTCAAAGGTAGGCCAAAAGTGAATAATGTTACTTCTAGGCAAGCTTGCATAATCGTCGACCACATGATTGCTTACCATCAGGCAATTGGTCAAACGTGAACCTATCGTAAATTAGGAAGCAAGGAAAAGGGTAACGAAAAATGCATAAAATATTTCTGAACACAACCGTTTAACCTACCTCTAGCGAAGCTTTCAGCACTCACAAAACGCAGTGATAAACTAAACGTCGGTAATTCCTAACCCCTTCGATTTATCTCCGGGGCCCACATCATTGGTAAGTCTTCGCGAGTGGACCGCAGCACCCCGGGAGACGAGCTCTGAATTATTCATGGCCAAACAGCTGCCGCGATTCACTTTACATAATGCCTTCTGTTTATGTCATTCGTTTGAAGATTTCCGCTCAGAAATGCGTTTTTGATTTGGTGATGTTTTTTGGCAATTTTATTTGGGCTATGGAAATGAATTGCCCAATTGGTAGCCTGGCAACTAAGTCGTAGAGTTTTTGAATTCGTATATAGATACCCAACCATAAAAAGTGTTGACTGCTTTCAAAATCAGAAATCGACTAGACAATGATGCCGGGGTCACGGGACTGTTTCAGTCTCATCAGGTAACAGTGACACTGGAACGTTAAGGGCTATTGAAGGATCACCGTGGATTTTAGTCAGTACGAGTCTGACAGTCCCTCCCGTCCCACCATGGGCGGCAGTCATTTGTTGATTTAACAACGATAAAAAAAAGAAAACTCCAAACAACATGCCACTGATTTTGCTCTGTTTCTTTAACTAGTCGATAGTCCTACTATTTGTGGTACTAGTATTATTACCATTGCTTTTGCAAATACTCCTGGATCTTCACTTTTCATCCAGATTCAAATGTACATAATTATTTATATTCAAAATCGTATGAAAATATGCTTCCAATCGGGTGAATTGCTTTGTAAAACCTATGTTCATCGCTTCCATCCTGCATGTATCCATTAGGAGCATTCGTCGGTAAACACGGCCTCAGCGCCGGAGCGATACCGTGCCGAGCCGTGCCGGGCTGCCTATTTCCAAAGCCTATACTATTTCAGTCACGAGTCAGACTATAATCGGTGAGCTTTTGTTTGTGCATATTTCTCTACAATACCTAATCTATCTCAGTAAAAAACTTGACTCAAATAGATTAGCTTTTGTTTTGATATTTTCAAAGAAAATGCACGGACAAAATCTAGTTCTATATAATTCATATCACTCGAATAGCTAAACTTTTGGCGAAGTATTTTTAAACATTACGTACGAACAAAACCTTGTCGAGTAGAGGCTCACTAGCTATATGAGTAAATTTACCTCGGAATTTAACTTTTCTTAAATTTTATAGTACTTGAATATCGTAAATACGACTGTGGGCACCCCGACTCGGACAGGTTAGGTTAGAATGTGTTAGAGTGGTTATTTTTTTTTAAACCACCCAGAAGTACACCCGTCGACGTTTTCTGACATTTTACATAATTAAGTGAAATGACATGATCTCTGACTCTATATTAGTATTTTTTATCATTATTATCACTAGATACTTTTCTTGATAATTGGATTTCGTGAAATCCCTGATTTCCTCATTTCACTGCGACATGCATAAACAAAACCTCGTCTTTTAACCCCTTATTAATAAACGTGGACTAAAGTTAAAGTAAAAAAATTATGGTTAATCCGAGGATTATCCTGGTTGTAACTTTAGTCCACGTTTATTAATAAGGGGGTTAGAGTTTGACTCGTGCGTGACTGAAATGGTACTAGATTTTGTCCGTGCATTTTCTTTGAAAATATCAGAACAAAAGCGAATCTATTTGAGTCAAGTTTTTTACTGAGATAGATTAGGTATCGTTGAGAAATATGCACAAACAAAAGCTCATCGGCTTTGGAAATACGCTGCCGGGCTGGTACGAGTGCATTACCGACACGTGACCGGCATGCAACCGTCCAGCCGGTCTTTTGCTAACTCTAGAAGAGTGGCTGAAGAGTGCGGTTATTGATGTTCTTGCAGTCCCTTCTAACCTAGGCACGGAGTAAATGTTCAGTTGTTTATCACTACGAGCTGAGGTGAAAAATATGACTTTGAGTTTAAAAGTATTTATCCTGTAAATATCGCATCCGTAGAGTTAAAAGCGACACAAGAAAACTGTTACTAAAGTGACGCTCTAAGCTTTCTTATGTGATCTACAATTTAGCACTACACATTGCAAAATTTTGTATCTCATTGTGTCTTATATGATCGTGCAGAAAATTAGCAATAACAGTGTCTGATTACACATGACACGGCGTGCTCCTCAGTTGCCGGAACCCATCAGGCTAATGGAAGCTGCCCCGCCCCGGCGCAGGACCTATTAGCGATCATTACAGGCACTGACGACCGACATCTTCATTATAAACACTACTGGTTTCTGCGGTGCTTGAAAAAAATATGTCCCAGTCATGTTAAATGCAGTGAAGTCGCACGCAGAGCAGTGCCGTATTATCCATAAGGCACTTTAGGCCAGTGCCTAGGGGCCCACCATGACCAGGGGCCCAGCACGCCCGATGAAATAATAATACAATAAAAAATGAAAAAAATAAAATAATTTAAAGAAAAACAAAAACCCGACTGCGTAAAAACTAATGCAGAACAGAACGACTCCCAGTCGGGGCCCCTTGGGAAGATTTGATTGGTTTTGAATGGACCCCGACTGTGAGTCGTTCTGTTCTGCATTAGTTTTTACGCAGTCGGGTTTTTTGTTTTTCTTTAAATTATTTTATTTTATTCCTTTTAGTTACGATTCATTGACTTCGTTAGATGGTGGACCAGATTTCATAGAAGCCCTGTCATCATCCTTTCGCAATCTAGTCATTTCATTCAGGGAGTAAATATCGTGGATTATATAAATCCTAAACTTTTCTTTAAAATGAAAAATGATAAAAGAAACCTTAAGATGATTTTAAAATACCTATTCAACGACACCCCACTTGACATAGTTCATCGACTTTTTTTTTAACCGACTTCAAAAAAAGGAGGAGGTTCTCAATTCGTCGGAACCTTTTTTTTTTTTTTTCATTTTGACAATGTGGCGTCTGGACAACCAGACATGACAGTAATCAAAATTCACCACAGCGACAACGTTGTGGTGAATTTTGATTACTGTCATGTCTTTAGTGACACTCGCAAGGTTAAGACAAATCGATTGACGTAAGAATTATCAAAATCGGCCGACGCATTTGGTCTCTAGAACGCCACATAGAAACAAACATACATACATAGACTGATAAACACACTACCCTCCTTTGCGTCGCGCAGTCGGGTAAAAAAGGGGAGTGTGTGGTTTTATGAAACCACGGTTAAAAGTGAAACATTTTTTTTACATTATAAGGTAAAAGCCCCCATTATTGACACTATGAGAGTAACGGTGAATGTCTGAATTTTTTAAATTGTATGGAAATTAATCTAACTACTACTACTATTTTTTTTTGCATAAGACACTTTTATTAATTTATTAACTTGTATAATTTAAATTTTAACCGACTTCAAAAAAAAAGAGGAGGTTCTTAATTCGGATTCTTTTTTTTTTTATCTCTTTTACCCGATTTCTTGAAGACGCCTGGACCGATTTGATTTTTTTTTCTTTTGTTTGAAGGGTATACTTCCCAAGTGGTCCCATGATCATCTGGTCGGGATCTGATGATGAGATCCCAGGGAAATCGAGGGCAACCTTCAAATTTTATAGGCACATAGTACCATTTTCATATATTTTCTAAAGCTGTTCAAGTATTTGCATCTGATAATCATCATCTCAAGTGGATGAGCTGATGATGGAAGGTACAACTTCTCTAGTAAGGACTCGACATCGACTGATTTAGTAAATTTTGTTTGTGTTCGCATATCTCCGGAACTAGAAGTCCGATTTCAGTAGGTAATTCTTTTTTTGTTTTACTAGGTAGGTATCGTTCAACTTAGGGGATACTGCAAGTTTCATCAAAATCGGTTCAGTAGTTTTTGAGATAAGGTTTGAATGAAAGAGATGTTAACGATGTTATTACCGGTGCTACGGACGAAAAAATTCTAGTGCACATGTAAGAAAATGATTTATTTGACAAGAATTGTGGTTAAATATTTTAACTAAAAAGAGTAAAATAAAAACTTTTTCAAAAAAAATGTAACCGGCTTCAAAACAAAAAAGGGTAAAATAACCTACAAAACTTTTCTTTCGGAAGTCGGTGGCAAAAAACACATTGAAATTAATAAAAAAAAGTCACCGACTTCCGAAAGAAAAGTTTTGTAGGTTATTTTACCCTTTTTTGTGGCTGTTTTTGAAGGCGGTTACATTTTTTTTGAATTTTTTTATTATACTTAGAACCTAAATAATCGCCTATTATATAACAAAATATATATTATTTGAAATCAGAAAATCAAGTGTGGGTATTATTGACAGGGCAAAACGGTATCAGGGTCTATTATTGACAAATTGCGTTGTTGTGGTATGAAAAAAAAATGTAACCGCCTTCAAAAACAACCACAAAAAAGTGTAAAATAATCTACAAAATAACTTTTCTTTCGGAAGTCGGTGCCTTGGTTTTTTTTTCTTTTCATTGTCTTTTTAGCCACCGACTTCCGAAAGAAAAGTTATTTTGTAGATTATTTTACACTTTTTTGTGGTTGTTTTTGAAGGCGGTTACATTTTTTTTTAAACAGTTTTTATTTTACTCTTTTTAGTTTAAATATTCAATCCGAATTCTTGTCAAGAACATCATTCTCTTACATGTGCACTAGAATTTTGTAATCCTTCGCACCGGTAATTACATCGCTCATGTACACAATTTAAGATAATAAAATACCATATCTCAAAAACTACTGAACCGATTTTGATGAAACTTGCAGTATTCCCTAAGTTTAATAATACCTAGAACAACAAAAAAGAGAGCAACAAAGAAGAATTACTTAAATCGGACTGGTAGTTCCAGAGATATGCGAACACAAACTAAATCAATCGACGCCTACTCCTTACTGTTAAGGAGTTGTACCTCCATCATCAGCTCATCCACCTGAGATGATGATTATCAGATGCAAATACTTGAACAGCTTCAGAAAATATATGAAATTGGTACTATGTGCCTATAAAATTTGAAGGTTGCCCTCGATTTCCCTGGGATCCCATCATCAGATCCTGACCTGATGATCATGGGACCACTTGTGAAGTATACCCTTTCAAACAAAAGAAAAAAATTCCAAATCGGTCCGGGCGTCTTCGAGAAATCGGGGAACATACATTAAAAAAAAAAGATTCCGACGAATTGAGAACCTCCTCCTTTTTTTGAAGTCGGTTAAAAAAGGGAGGGCCCGAAACAAGCTGTGCCTAGGGGCCCCGAGATGGTTAATCCGGCCCTGACGCAGAGTTGAGCCAAGCTAATTAGTGTTCATTTCGTGTCATTTTACAGATTTCGAGGAAGACATCGTAGTTTTGTGCATGATAAAAGAATTCAGGAATTGTGAAAACATTTACTTGAAATAAAGTGAGGATTCTGAAGTACCATATGATAAGAGTATGTGCCCGACAAAGTTCTAAAGAAACTCTGTCACTTAGTACTGAGATCAGTCTATCATTAGTTGATGATTACAGATCACGTAGTGATACTCAATAAATGGTACCATAGCAAGCCATAATATGCATGAGAAGGTGAACATGAAGTGATACGAGTTTGGCTGTCATGATGACGATTACCATGGCCTGATAGCCAAGATTCTCGACGATTATCCTGTCTCTATATAGAGCTCTAGCCACTGGTAGCTTGGAATCTGCTTGACTAAACACTATAACTATTCATAATTCAGGGCATAATAATCTTAAAGAAAGAAATAAAGTGATCTCTAAACCGATTATGCTTTTTGTAGATATTCATGTACAGACTCATATAAAACAAATGTTTTCAAGTAAACTCGCTTTATATTAAGCTCCGTACTCAGAACAAGGTCATGTTTCTCAAAACGCCGGTTTATTATTACAAGGAAATCTTAATCCAGACGCTGTCGCCATTGTTTCCAGAATTTACAATTAAACCTCTTCCGCTAAAGACGGGGAATGATCATAGAAATAAAGGAGACATGATTAAACACGGTGAATGATTGCCAGGGGAAAACGTAATCCAAATCTACTGGTGAAATGCATCCAAATGATGGTTCTTTGAACAACGATGAAGCACAATGGGACATTTCAACTATATTAATAAGTTTGGCGATCAAAATCGTTGTTCATGATAATTAGATAGTGGAAACTAGAACTCCATATTCATCTTCTTTAGAGATGAAGATTAAGACTACCATGCGAATGTTTGTCTAATTTTCTGTTACACTTAGTACATTTAAGTCAGTTAGTATCTCCCAGGAATTATTGTCACAAGAAGCACTACGTTACATATGTATCAATCATGCATGAAGTTATAGCATGACCTCTATTTGAAGTTTTTTTGCCCTAAACAGGAAAAAAAACCACCAAGTGCGAGTTGGGTTTGGAAACATTCTCGGTGAAAATTTCTTCTGTTTAAGGGCGGCCACGTGAATCCTGGATCCGTTTTCCATCCGAACGCAGTGAATTCATACAAATGTCACAAAATGTGTGTGTATGTTTTGTGTGTGTTGTTCACATTCGATAACTTCCCGTACAGATTTCGAAAAACAAATCAGGATTCCTGATCAGGAAAACTGATGTAAGTGGCCGCCCTAACTATCATGGTTTATGAGATAAAAGCCTGGTGACAGACGCAAAAACAGACAGACGATTACAAAACAGACAGACGGACGGAGCAGAGTTTTAGTAATAGAGTCCTGTTTTACCCTTTGGGTACGGAGCTCTAATAACGTTAATGACCTCAAATAAAATAATTTTCACCTCACCCGCTCGGAAAGATTCTATTTCTCATTCAAAATCTGAGCGCAAAACTCCATTTTGTGCTCTAGAGCACAAAGTGTTGTTTAAAATTCGAACACGTCTTGTATTCAATTGTTTTCTACTTTTCTACACTGGCAGGCGAACCGCCCCCACTACATTTCCTCGCTGTGTGAGGTGAAAAGTTGTGTGTTGCACTCGGCAGCAAAGTTTTTCTGCGTCTCGTACCTTTGAAAACTTCGCATCGCTCAGGATTCTATATTTGAACCGCTCGTTTCTCTCGCGGTTCAATCTTAGAATCCTTCGCTCGCTCAGTTTTCAATTCAAGTACTCGCGCCAAAAATCAACTTTGCAGCCTTGCATAACAAATAACTATTTCACCTCACCCGCTCGGAAAGATTCTATTTCTCATTCAAAATCTGAGCGCAAAACTCCATTTTGTGCTCTAGAGCACAAAGTGTTGTTTAAAAATCGAACACGTCTTGTATTCAATTATTTTCTACACTGGCAGGTGAGCCGCCCCCACTGCATGTCAGTGCACCAACCTATTTTTTTTTTATGAACATTAGTGTTAAGTAGTAGATGTCGTAGGTAAGTTTGAGTTTTTAAAATTCGAGAAAATCTTCTCGAGCCGCCTGATATCTGTCTCTGTCTCCAACATTCACAATGGAATCCAATGAATTTGAGCAATTTTCCGCAAATTTACGTAATAATAACACACAAGTGACAAACACAAGTATCAATGTTCCAAAAAAACATTTAACTTTCAATATTAACAATTGTAGTAATTTTACTTTTAATTTCTAAAATGAACAAATAAATACTTATATAGTAAATTGTTCAAGCTGTTTCTCTTACACCTACCATTTCCTCGCTGTGTGAGGTGAAAAGTTGTGTGTTGCACTCGGCAGCAAAGTTTTTCTGCGTCTCGTACTTTTGAAAACTTCGCATCGCTCAGGATTCTATATTTGAACCGCTCGTTTCTCTCGCGGTTCAATCTTAGAATCCTTCGCTCGCTCAGTTTTCAATTCAAGTACTCGCGCACAAAAATCAACTTTGCAGCCTTGCATAACAAATAACTATTTCCTACCTGTTTCTATGATCCATGAACCAAGTCGATCTAGCGTGTACTTGGTAGTAAATAAAATATAAACCAGTTTCCAAATAAGGAGGTATAAAATATATTGTTCTAACTTGATTTATGTTTCGTGGAACAGTAGCGTGATAACCTGAACGATAGTGCTCAATGAAACACGGTGCGGTCAGTATCGCGGGTTCGAATCTGGCCACTAATCAATGTTGTTAACTAGAACTTTATTGAGTTCGTTCAAACACTATCCTTTTTAGTGATAATAATCACCATTATATTACCCCATGTGTGACCAATAACCACCATGGGGAACCTTGTGTCTTATTGTGTGTTAGACAGGCCGAAATGCTCTCATTGATTTCCTTCATCTTCGAGGAGCTCGTGGCTAAATAATGACACGTGCAAAGTGGGTGGGTGACAATCAATCGCAGCGAGTTTCCTTCGTGGCTCGGAAAGCTCTTAAAGAAGTAAATCCCGGATGTCGTCTTTAGATCTTCGACAGCCAATACTGTTATATTATGTACGAGTATAACCAATTTTGCTTGAAGGGGTATGGAATCACTCAGCTACTGGGTTGTAGAGGTCTGATAGCCAGTCGCCCCATGTCAGCTGCATCCGGTTTGACTGGAAGCCAACCGCAACATAGTAGGGATATGTACAAAATGATTTCCTTAATCAGGGTTTAAAGATTGCGAATGCATGAACTACAATAAAATTCCTTCCTCATCCCATTATGTAAATTTTTTTATTATACTTTTTGTTTTATAATACCTCTATGATATGATGATTTAGGACACTCCAGTCAGTCTATAATGACGTTAGAGGACCATACAATACAGATTTTTTAAACTGGAACTTGCCTCGCATAGCAATAAATCTCTCATCTTCAGTCTTAATGTCAAACAAATAGTTTCTTTCTTTCCGTGTATGTTACACGCAACACATGAAGTATTCGAGCGATGGCGACAGGTGGCGCCACCTGAACTATGCTGAACATGTGACACGCATGACACGTGTGACACGCATGACACGTGTGACAGTGTGACACGAATACATCAAGTGTCACGTGCCCTGCATTCACTGTGATCTGTGATGACCGACTCTTACACTAGGTTCACAGTAACGGAAAATGCCTTTAAGCGAACATTTTAAAGACTATTGTCGCGAAGATCAATAATCAAATGCCATAACTGTGGCCCGGCTATTAATGATTCTGATCTCATCTTGATAATCTGGTGGCTGTAATCACAACTGTTGAGTTAGCACGACTTCCTGATGTCGATTCCGAAAGGTAGACTAAAATATTAATCAATTCTACACACATAAAAGATTAACAATTTTCATTAATTTGTAAGTTAACCATCCATGGGGTGCTAAGACAACAAAAAACCTAAAAGTTATCCATCCATATTAAACCCGACGATAGTGGCTTGTTTCTTGTCCTTACCTATTTCTGAAATCACTATTACAAAAGTAATCTAATCAACTAAACTAAATCACTAATCAACAAAAATAAATCAAAAACTAAAAATCTTCGCTGAAAATGATAAAGAAAAACATGAAATGTTTGTACGAATACAAATCTATTTTTGGCCACGTACGATTCTGAAAGTTGTTGCATTTCATAGAGTGCTGCTCAAATATTCGAAAAGCATAACAGAAATCCACATTTTTATACGACTTTGTATACAAGTTTTCACCACATAATTGTATTTTCTACTGGAGGACATGGGTAAGTTATATATTATTGTTATTAAAAGGTTATCTTGGGAAAGCACATTTAGCGTAACTTATTTTATATGATTACAACTAACTTTACAATTAGATAACTATTATAACTATACTGACTTATGCAGGAGAAGTCGAAAGAAGAACTTAGTAAGATTCATAAGGCCAAAGTCAATTTTACAATTTAAAATTAACCCTAATATCCAGGCCAATGAAACCATAACCGGAATTAAATTAAACTCGGTACGACTAGGAGCCGATAAATTAAAAGAATGAGATCTGCCGAGCTTCCCTCGTGGTCGTTATGAATTTATAGATCTGCCGGAGAGATTTACGATCACGTCGTGGAGGCTGTACATCATTCTCTTATTGTTACTGTTTGGTCAGGTCTTAGAAGATTTCACTTGACTGTCTTTGTCAATTTCTTTCTTTCTGTATTATGTTTTTTGTTTTCAAATTTCTATTCAGTTTACATTTAGTTTAAGAAAAATTAAAATTATAATTTAACCAATCAAAATGTTAAATGGTAAATGTTGCGTATAAGTACCTGTAGGTATACGCAACATTGTATAGGCTTGCATACCAGCACATAAGTTTATATTTTTAACCGACGAAAAAAAAAGGAGGAGGTTCTCAATTCGACATGTATATTTTTTTTATGTATGACCACGCATAACTTTTCCTAACGTGGTCCGATTCAAAAATTCTTTTTTTATTGGAAAGAGTATATCTCAAAGTTAGTCCCTTAGAGGCCGATTTTAGTCTCAACTAAAATCGGCCTCTAAGGGTAGAAAAAAAGGAATGAATTGTCAATCTTCCTATCAGAATTTTCAATTATGAACCGATTCTGTTGAAATAAAGTTAACAATTGTAGTTCTGAGGACATTATTAGATAGCAGAGATGTGGAGAACATAACATGATGGCGTCACCATCATCAGATCAACTCCAGATCCCTGTTATTTTGTGAAGTCAGTCCCAAGAGTTCCTTAACAGTTAACAACAGCTGTATCGTGTTTGGGTTCATTTCACTCAGCTTGATGAGAACTTTAGACCTAGCTGAGGTATCATTGCCATCGAGGGTCTGAGGATGGTGACGGGTAGCAGTAGGGGCAAGAGGTCCTCAACAGTTAACAGCACCTTTATCGTGTTTGGGCTCATTTCACTAGTCTTGATGAAAACTTTATACCTAGCTGGGGTATAATTGTCATCGAGGGTCTGAGGATGGTGACAGAGGGCAGTAGCAAGAGATCCTTAACAGTTATCAGCAACTATATCGTATTTGGGCTCATTTCAGTCATCTTGATGAGAACTTTAGACGTAGCTGGGGTATGACAGTCGTTGAGAGTTTGAGAATGAAGACAGAAAGCAGGTGTAGGAGGTCGTCAATAGTTAACAAAAAAATATATATATTAAAAAAAAATCTTATATTTTTTTAGTAATAGAAATTGACACGAGATAGGAAACCCAAAAGTAAAAAATAAAACCTTTTTAAACAAAAAACAAAAAAAAATTTGAGGCGGCGCCAAAGACACAACGAATAGCTACGACGAGCTATTCAACCACGACAACCTATACAACGAGCTATTCTGCTCTTCAAATAGTTAATGTATATGTTTGTTTGTTTGGCGCCGCCTCAAAATTTATTTTTTGCTTTTCAGTTCAATGTTTCGTCGGTTTGATTTTTTTTTTAAAGGTTTTATTTGTTTTCAATTTACTGCGTTATGTTTTACTGTTGGTGTACTTTTAAATAAATAAATAAAGAAAGAAAATAAGTTTATTTGACAAGCTTCAGGCACACAATTAAAATGAAAAATTACGAGACAATGGAAAAGGAAGAACACAAAAGGCTGTGCCAAATAAGCTTAGTTCAAGAAGCCAGGCCACAGGGTGCCTGACGCTTGTTTTCAACTGAGCCTTGTGAGGCGTCACAGGTGTAATAACATCACTCTACAAGTGAAAATGGAAAAAATGTATGTATATTAGATGTCGAATCTTACGTGTTCATGCGGTAACTAATGTCCCTTACAATAGTTTCTATACAAATATATAGCACGTCGCGTGTCGCCGTCGTCTGCCTACCCCATGTGTAAGAGATGGGTTGAACACAATGCAGTTACAAGTTATGAGTCGCTCAGTACTATTAGCTACCGTCTGAAGCGACTTAATTACAACAGCGTGATGCCACGAGAAGTGCTAAAGGTAGTTGTGTAGCGAATGCTATAAAAGCTTTACTTTTCACATTCCATCACACACTGAAAAATATGGTTATCAACCACATACATTTGGCAGGTCATGAAGAGATAACTAGAATGTTTTGGATGTCCAGAAATTGCTGTACCTTAGCAAATTAATTTATTTTCACCCCTATTTCATTTGCAATATCCAAATCCGCATTTTGTAACAATGCGATTCTGATGATGCTGATGTTGTTTTAAAATCCGACACAATAACATATCGCAGTGAGTTTATTAAATTAAGGTTAGTAAGAACTTTTAAGCTGCATGTGTTAGAATTCAAGAAACCTCACGAACGATAAGGAGGCAACGGAAATAAAATATGGAGGCGAGGGAAAACTGGGATAGTTTTAGTTAGTAAAGTCTGACAGGCAGATCTAACATGGAGGACGACATCCATTCAGTATACCCAACTTCAGAAATAGCTGCAGCTGTAAAAGCTAAAATAACCGTGACTATGACCATTTTCGTTACAAAGCTATAAAGTTCGGTTTCCTACTATCCTTCTGTGTACCACGTACCTTATGTTCGCGGTGCGATGTTCATTGTGTGGGGAGCACTGAGAGTGTACGCCACTCACTGCCAACTAGCGACACCTAGCGGTCGATAATTGCATGTAACAACATTTTCAGTCTGAAATTGGATATAAGGAAACGAGTACCTATCCTGAAACTCTGAGGTTAAAATACTATTAATGAAATATATTTATTGTTAAGCTACAGTTAGTTAAGAAGAGTTTAAGGGTCAACTATAAAAATAATAATAATATTCCACAACTATCACACAACGACGTCATCTAGTCCCAAGCTAAGCAGAGCTTGTGTTATGGGTACCAGACAACTGATAAACATACTTATATATTTCTAAATACATAAATATTATAGATAAATTACACCCAGATACAGAACAACATATCATGCTCATCACACAAACAGTTTTGTCCTGGGTGGGAATCGAACCCACGACCCCCGGCATAACAGTCAGGGTCACTAACCACTAGACCAACAAGGCCATTCGTGAACTGATTCTATGTTTCTGAAGTTATTAAACCAATCAAGTTTTTGAACATGTCCATTATTTATTTTTATTTTTATCTCTGAGCCTAGTTCTCTTTTCTTTATATTTTTTCATAAATAATACCCTCGTCTTCAGTTTTCCGCAGAAGGCTTGTAAAAAGATAATTCCGTCTGCGTCTTGATAGGTGCGTCGATATGGCGGCAACCGTCATCATACGTCCGACCCGTGCCAACCGGACAAGCGCGCATTTAGGTTCAATGAATGGATTTGCTTAATAAATGGGCAGGTATTTACCATGCGCAACAGAAAAGGCACTCTAAACGTATTCTATATAGAAAAAAAACAACCACAAAAAAGTGTAAAATAATCTACAAAATAACTTTTCTTTCGGAAGTCGGTGCCTTAGTTTTTTTTTCTTTTCATTGTCTTTTTAGCCACCGACTTCCGAAAGAAAAGTTATTTTGTAGATTATTGTCACTTTTTTGTGGTTTTAAAATGTCACTTACGGGATATCTTCCGTGATTATATTTTTGGTTGAGTTCCCGATATTTCGACGCTGTTGCAAGCGCCATGATCGCGGGTTGACTGGAGATTGCGGGTGGATGAAAATAAATTGTTAGGAGCAGACAAATCTGTCTACCCTCTTTCTTTGTCTCTTGTTACGCGCACTACTGGAACTCGACACTAAGTCACGGCAAAACACACTCACAGTATCAACAAGTTTTTTGGAGTCTTTATAACGATGCCGGCTGCCCTTTATGAGCATGTTCACAACTGGATTCCACGTACTCGACAATTTGAAGCCATCCTCTCGATTGAAATTCTTGTGTTTTCTTATTTCAATTGCTTCTCTTGTCAGTCTTGGTATGTAATGTTTGTCCGTGGACCAAATACTAGGCTTGTGAAATTCAATCCAGTGATTGGGCCCTGACTGTAGCAGATGTTCAGCTATGGCAGATTTTTGCTCATCGTTATTTTTGACAGCCTTGATGTGCTCTTTGATGCGGCATGAGACAGTTCGCTTCGTCTGACCTATGTATGAGCTGCCACAGCTGCAATCGATTTTATAAACCCCAGGATGTTCATATGGGATTTTATCCTTAGGTGAACGCAGACTTTGTGCAATTTTCCTATGAGGAGTAAATACAGTCTTTATCGAGTATTTACTCAATAAACGACCTATCTTGTCCGTTACTCCTCTCAGATATGGCAAGAAAGTTGTTTGGCGTTCCACTGTAGCCCTGGCGGCTCGCTTCTTTTCTGGTCTTACTGCTTCATCATTTGTTTTGTAGCCATTCATGAGTAACACTTTCTGCACATGGGTCAATTCACTAGTAAGGTGTTCAGTATCACAAAGATCGAATGCGCGACTTGTAAGTGAGGTGACTACAGAATTGAGGTGATAAGGGTGATGATGTGAGGTGGCGTGTAAGTATCGGTCCGTGTGAGTCGGCTTCCTGTAAACTGAATGGCTTAGGGTCCCATCACTCCTTGCAATGACCTTGACGTCAAGAAAACCTAAAGACCGATCCCTTTCCAATTCCACTGTGAAACGCATGGCCGTATGGATGTTATTCAAATGGTTCAAACATCTCTCAACTTCTGGTATTCCACCTCTGAGGATGCAGAATACATCATCCACATACCGCTTCCACACCTTGATAGGCACAGGACAAGTAGAAATAGCCAAGTCTTCAATAAAAATGTGGATGATGTATTCTGCATCCTCAGAGGTGGAATACCAGAAGTTGAGAGATGTTTGAACCATTTGAATAACATCCATACGGCCATGTGTTTCACAGTGGAATTGGAAAGGGATCGGTCTTTAGGTTTTCTTGACGTCAAGGTCATTGCAAGGAGTGATGGGACCCTAAGCCATTCAGTTTACAGGAAGCCGACTCACACGGACCGATACTTACACGCCACCTCACATCATCACCCTTATCACCTCAATTCTGTAGTCACCTCACTTACAAGTCGCGCATTCGATCTTTGTGATACTGAACACCTTACTAGTGAATTGACCCATGTGCAGAAAGTGTTACTCATGAATGGCTACAAAACAAATGATGAAGCAGTAAGACCAGAAAAGAAGCGAGCCGCCAGGGCTACAGTGGAACGCCAAACAACTTTCTTGCCATATCTGAGAGGAGTAACGGACAAGATAGGTCGTTTATTGAGTAAATACTCGATAAAGACTGTGTTTACTCCTCATAGGAAAATTGCACAAAGTCTGCGTTCACCTAAGGATAAAATCCCATATGAACATCCTGGGGTTTATAAAATCGATTGCAGCTGTGGCAGCTCATACATAGGTCAGACGAAGCGAACTGTCTCATGCCGCAGCAAAGAGCACATCAAGGCTGTCAAAAATAACGATGAGCAAAAATCTGCCATAGCTGAACATCTGCTACAGTCAGGGCCCAATCACTGGATTGAATTTCACAAGCCTAGTATTTTGTCCACGGACAAACATTACATACCAAGACTGACAAGAGAAGCAATTGAAATAAGAAAACACAAGAATTTCAATCGAGAGGATGGCTTCAAATTGTCGAGTACGTGGAATCCAGTTGTGAACATGCTCATAAAGGGCAGCCGGCATCGTTATAAAGACTCCAAAAAACTTGTTGATACTGTGAGTGTGTTTTGCCGTGACTTAGTGTCGAGTTCCAGTAGTGCGCGTAACAAGAGACAAAGAAAGAGGGTAGACAGATTTGTCTGCTCCTAACAATTTATTTTCATCCACCCGCAATCTCCAGTCAACCCGCGATCATGGCGCTTGCAACAGCGTCGAAATATCGGGAACTCAACCAAAAATATAATCACGGAAGATATCCCGTAAGTGACATTTTAAATTTAGAGACAAACCGTGAAAGCTTAAAACAGTGTTTTTTGTGGTTGTTTTTGAAGGCGGTTACATTTTTGTTGAAAAAGTTTTTATTTTACTCTTTTTAGTTTATATATTCAATCCGGATTCTTGTCAAGAACATCATGCTCTTACATGTGCACTAGAATTTTGTAATCCTTCGCACCGGTAATTACATCGCTCATGTACACAATAAGATAATAAAATTCCATATCTCAAAAACTACTAAACCGATTTTGATGAAACTTGCAGTATTCCCTAAGTTTAAAGATAACTAGAACAACAAAAAAAGAATTACTTAAATCGGAGTGGTAGTTCCAGAGATATGCGAACACAAACTAAATCAATCGACGCCTACTCCTTACTGTTAAGGAGTTTTACCTTCCATCATCAGCTCATCTACCTGAGATGATGATTATCAGATGCAAATACTTGAACAGCTTTAGAAAATATATGAAATTGGTACTATGTGCCTATAAAATTTGAAGGTTGCCCTCGATTTCCCTGGGATCCCATCATCAGATCCTGACCTTATGATCATGGGAACACTTGTGAAGTATACCCTTGCAAACAAAAGAAAAATTTTCCAAATCGGTCCAGGTGTCTTCGAGAAATCGGAGAACATACATAAAAAAAAAAAAGATTCCGACGAATTGAGAACCTCCTCCTTTTTTTGAAGTCGGTTAAAAATAACACTCAGAATGTTTTTTTTTTTTATTGTGTGTAGATAGGTTCGCGTTTGACCACTATCTCGCCTGATGGTAAGCGAAGATGTGGTCGACGGTGAAGCACGCTTGCCTAGAAGTAACCTGTTCACTCTTGACTTGAAGACCCCAAGGTTATAGCTGTCGGGAAATACAGATTCAGGGAATTCCACTCCTTAGCTGGGCGTACTATAAAAAATGCTCAATTGCACAGTACTACATGTTACATAATCTCCAAACTTTGAAGTTGTCTATATGTCGCAAGGAAATGATAAAAACCGGGATTTCATCGGGAGATGTTAAAATAACAACACGATTTTATTTAATTTCCCTAAACAAATCTAGTAAAGTACAATAAAGGTATTGGCAAAACGCTTTGTACGCACCGGAGGGATGTCCAACATACAGGGTGACTTTTTTACCACCGTCCAAAATTTTTCTAGACATTAGGTATCAATCACTAAGCCCATTTTTAAAAAAAAATCGATACGTCAAATTGTCATATTAAATCATTTTCTCATCCGCTCTGTGTGGTCACTAAGCTAAACGTTAATAATATACACTTGCCGACGCATGAAACGGACAGAGCGCACCCTGCTGACCCCCCGCCCCGCCCCGCTACACCTGAGCGACACATCACAGCGCGGTGTCCGATTCATCAACTTTTTATAGATAACATTGAGACGTGATATCTCGATATTTTTGTATTGAGTGATACAAAAAGAAAAAACACGTATTCAATGATTTTCGCCAAAGATTAATATATTAACATTTGGATGGTGACTAAAAAATCACCCTGTATATCGATGGCGCATTGCCATACGTCTTGTAGTCCGATGATGATGTTTACATTTAAACAAATTTTATGAAAAAAGGATAGTGAACAAAGCTAAAAATAGGCTCTTTCTTAACACTAAAGCATTTCTGCATACTAGGAAGGCATTTGTATGCCAGCCATTGTTGATTCATATCAAGCAGCCAGATCGATAGAGCAAACTCCACAATTTATATTGCATCAAAACAAGATTGCATTTCACAATTCCCACAACCATTTTTCCTGAATATTTATGAAAACAAAAATCGTATTCCGTACACACTTGAACAGATCGACCATTTCCGCACAAGACAACAAAGTAAAAAGTGTTCAATATCTCAATATGTTACCAGCAGGGCTAACATGCACGTCACGAGATAATTATCTCACGCCATTTTTTCGAGGTGAGATGACATATCTCGACTTCTCGACTGTCGGTAACATTGCACTACATTTTGTCATGTCGTTCTGTCAAACGTAGACTTCGAGAAATTTTCTCTACAAACTGCAACATAGGCGCCATATTTTCTCATAAATAATCGAGTTTTGACATTTAGATTAGATTCATTTGTCGTCGATCATTCTGTTCGAAGAGATAGCTGGAGAAAAATAAAAAGTGTTGCGAAAAATGGCAGTGCCGTATTATAATTATTTATTAACTATTTACGAGGAGAGGTGGAATAGGCGGATCGAAAGGAAGCGCATACGAGACGTCTGCGATCCTTTCGATCTTCGCGACAGCGAGTTCCAGTCGCTGTGGCGGATCACTTTTTTTTTTTTTTTTTGATACTGGCATCTCGCAGGTCAACCTATAATAAGAGGTTGTGTGCTGCTTATCCGGACTTTCCTGTGGTTGCCATAGATGACTCTAAGGCCTCCAGCCAGGGGCTTACAAACTAAGTTAAAAACTAAGTGACCACACGCTAAGGGCACCCCCTGTGGGGTACGGACCTCGGCTTAGGGCGTCACTGACAGAGGACAGCAAGGGACAGGCTGGATAACTAAATATTTCATTATTTAGGGGCTAATTTAAAACTACTGGCTCAGCATTGCGGGCTGGCTCTTGCAAGGGACGGGGGGGAGGGCATTGACTTGGGCGTCGCGACGGGCGGCCTCGGCGGCGAGGGCGGAATGACGGAGTCGGTCTGTGTCTGTGTTTGCGCAGCGTACTGGTTTCCCTACGGCTCTCCTGGAGGAGGGTGATGGGGTCGTCGGGGGTGATGAGGGTATGCCTTGGTCGGCGAACGGAGCTAATACGCGATGGATCGTATCGAGCGGACGATGCGATTAACGGATTGGGTGGCGGATCACAAAGCCTATGGCTTTATATATAGTTGAAAAACTACGAGTGTAATAGTGCTATCCTTGTCATTATTCATATTCGCAAAAGAGAAAAAACATTTTTATTTTTTAATTTAATGAACTTGACAACAAGTCTTTTGGCCTTGTTTCACATTTCATTCGTTCAATTTGTTGTGTGTGGGTAGCTTTAGTCACCATAGACACACATGATTATCAGTGTTTTCATTTAAAAATAAAACTTGACGTTTCGTCATGAAAGGGATATCTCACGACGTGATAATTCTCTCTCGTGGCGCATAAGTTGCGAATTGCGAGAAAATGATCGAGAGTGACAATATTTCTCATCCCATCTCGAATTTTCTCATGACCGCGTATGTTAGCCCAGCTGTAAGGGACTTTACTCATGGCGCGATGCGACGCAATGCGACGCGATTCGAACGAATTCCAACTACAAGTGAAAATCAACCTTGCCACTAAGAAATAAAGATGCAATTCGATTGACTTGACATTGTCATGGCCATCGTGTTTTGTTTTTCATCTACCCATAGATAACAACGTGTTTTATGTCTTATGTCATAGTGGTAAGGTTGATTTTCACTTGTAGTTGGAATTCGTTCAAATCGCGTCGCATTGCGTCACATCGCGCCATGAGTAAAGTCCCAGTGTGACACGTGAAATGAGATGTTTCCTATGTCATGTGGGATTTCCTTCCATCTCCCTTCACATTTCAATTTGCTGTCACTTGTTACTGTCAAAGAGATCAATCGCCTCGACAGACAGGTGATGGTTTTATTAATAATTCAATGTTATTTTACCTGTCTTCATAGAATTATCTCAAAAATTCAATTGAATTGCTGTTGCACTACCTTCCGTTTGGCTTACTAACTTGGATCATTGTGGGTAGTGGGTACTATCCTTTGATTGTCATTATGGTCTATTTTTACTATAGGACAAATACCTACAACATCGTGAAAAATAAGGAACATCTAAACTCTACATTTGACGATTTATTGTGAACCAGTGAACGAAGAAAACACAGCAAAATGACAATTGATTTAGATGAACGCAACAACATTTTTTTTCTGTAATAGATATTTTTTACTTTTCATTAGATTAGAACTAATTAGAAGTCACCTTACTTTAATCAGTAATTTTTCGAAATTACACAAAATATCTGGACGTCTTTTAAGTGAAAATATCATCGCAGCCAGTCGACCCCACTTCCTTACTTCCTAAATCTTTACTTAGCAGTGGCACATTAAAGTAATAGGTAAGTAGATCTAATTGTTAGAGTATAGCAAATCTCTCTTTCTTTTCTATTAATTGTTTCAGTCTCACGACTCCACAAGTGAGTGGTAAGTAGAACGAGCGGTAAAACTTGACCAACACTTTAACTAACTATTATTACTTCTCCACTCGTTCAATAAATTACTTTCTGACTTGGAGTTTTCTCGATAAACTTCGAGATTAGACCGTAAGTCCTTCGGAAAACCATTTTATTATGTTGTATTAATTTCCTGAATATTGGTATATTTTCATCAATTTACCGCAACGAGGATTCAGACAAGATCAAGTAGTTTAGAGATGAGTCAATTAGAACTATCTAGGAACTCGACAAACACGTTAAATTGTAACTGTCACTTTACTTGTAAACAGAAATAATAGAACGATCACAAAGCGTGTCTTCCAATCTAGTCGTGACAATTACAATTGACCGGGAGAAATTGTATAACATCGTGAACTACCAGACTGTAGACAGCCTAGACTTGTGACAAGTGACCGAGTTACACAATTAACACCATGATACACATGCATATTGACGCACGTGCATAATTGTGCACAATTCCACTTGTCTATTCTCATAACTTCAGATAAAATTGTAATTACTGGTTCCTTAGAATAGATTTTCTGGGCAGTATCCCAAGATATAGTGGTAGGCACTCGGTATTACAGGATACAGCATTTTAATAACACAAGAATAAGACCTTAAGACCAAAAAATGTCTTTTTCGTTTAGTGACTTGAGGTATGTACCTACGAACTTTAAATTCTATTGGGAGCTGCCTACTTTGAAACTTTTAGGAAGCTTAATGGTTGTCGCTATTACTTTATTAGCGGTTTCATACTAATTTATACCTAAGAAATTATTTTGATTGAAACGAAAGTAAGTACCTAAAGCACAAACAACAACAACCTTTATAATGTCAACGGACTTTGTAAAGTTAACTAAATCAATATTGTAGATAAGGCAAATATTTTAAATAATTCAGACACAAGCCCAGTTTCGGTCCCTCAGACATTCTTGTATATTATCATCTGGAGTTTGAGTAAGACATTAAACTAGGTTTAACAGCGTCTGAATTATAAAGTAAACTTTGGTAAACTAATCTGGTAATCTATGTAGAGCTGACTCAGCATTTACTTTGATACGAATGTTGTACTTTAGTGAAGGCAAGGTTGTCTGTATTAAATCATTGTATGATAAGTGCAAGAAGTCATTAACTATAATACGGATTGAAACAGGTGTGACTTAATGTGACTGGTAAAATACCTAGATTTAAAATGCCAATACCTCGTAGTATTGTAGGAATGCCGCATGCTACGTTTGAAATGAACCATTTAGCAGAATTGGTAAACTGTGTTTTCTAATCTAGTTGTCTGATTCACACATCGTAAGTTACTCTTCCAAAATGAAGCCACATTAAATAAACACATCGAACAATTAGGTACACATTACACATCAGTTGAAACAAGTGACTACAGTACAGTGTGACAAACGAAGAGTTCCAAGAATCGTGGGGCGAAGTGCCAGTCACTGACGGTAATGTCGATGTGGCCCGACATCTTTTGTAGTGACAGCAGAGATTTAAATGAAGAGTCGAAGGGGATTATCGTGGACTTATGTAGCTGCTGGGTGGGTTACCTAGAAAGCTAGAACTGTTATGTTAAGGAACGAGGGCGAAGTTGATATATGTTGGCAACGGTCCTTGAACTAAAGATAGAATGGAGGTACTTACAAGTCCCTGTTCAGGTCGTGGTAGTATGAATGTGTGCAATACTGTCGATACTGTCTTGATTAAATGTAATGCGCGAACCATAGCTAGATCTTGGAAGGTTTTTGCCTGACTAAAACTACACAACAAACGTATCTCTAGCGATGACACTGTGGCATTGGTAAAGTTTGGGGTAGCTAAATTCGGAGGCTGCCGTACTAGCGAAATAAAGAAATAAATGAATGACATTAAAACTATGCTGATTAAAGATCAACGACCAGTACGTTTAGATCTTCAAGTTATTTTTTTCCCAGTAGTGAGACATTCTGTTAGACAACAGTAACAAAATTGCGCAAAATATGTGCAGAACAGTTATGAACGGAGTCTATCAAAGGTATCACAAATAAAATCACCGTCCATCCACATCATGTTATAAACGTCTGTACCGCTTCAATCACAGATCAGTCAATGCAAATGGCCGTCGGCTAGAGCCGCGCCGCAGCTATATCACTCATGCATAGCCGATTGATTTGTCAGTCGATAGACAGACGAGGAAATGGAGACATGAGCCCTGGACATTGATGAAGAGAATCAAAAGTGGCTCACGGTATTATACAATTGTACCGAGAGCATAGGGTATAGTATAGAATAGTAGGCTCATTTCTCAGGTGTACAGTAAATTGTACATACATAGTCTATCTATTTCTGAAACACATGGATTTAGTCAGCCGGAGTCTTGTGGAATAACATGAAATGACTGCCTATCGGCTCTCCACAACCCAGTAACTGGGCAATACAATACCCCATGGGTACCCATGGTAAGACTGGTTGTCAGACTTATGATTTTTGACTATCAGTTGCGACTGTCAAAGATATAGCCAGGACCAACGGCAATTGTTGTTGTAAAAATACGCCTATTTTTGCCCATGGGGAAAAGGTGTGAGTAGGTATAAATGTAGATATTTATGTAAACATAAAAGTAATAATTATGTTACACAGTTTTTTGTTTTGTATGTAATACTTACCTAATTTAGCAGTTACTTACAAAATTTACAAATTGTCATTTAACCAGAAATTCACTAGCATTTATAATCTTGTCCAGCTATCACAACTTCACAAAACCTCTCATTGCTTTAACCCACGAAGCTTTAAAAAACTCATTCTCGAATTAATTTCCCGTCTCAGATTACTTCCTTCAAATGGATTTAAAAGAAAAAGCCTCACGGTGTCGGTACAAATGGCGGCGCGTCTAAGCGATTGGCAACGCTGCGCGGACGCAGATGGCGGTGCACTTGAGACCACCCGGGCGATACACTGTACCCATAGTTGATGCAGCCTTTCTTTGATTACGTTTGATTTGATTGTAATTATATCAACGTAGATACTGTAATGCGGGGAAAGCAATTTGATCGCTATTGCTACTAGGGAATCGAGAACCGGTCCTTGTTGGAAGTCCCGGGATTTTCGGGACAGGCGTCCAAGGAACCGGGAAATACCGGGATTTTCGGGACTTTCGGGACAAAAATGCATTTTTTCCATGGCATTAGAAAACAATGAAAATAATAAGATAACTTTAGGGTATAGTATTTATTCTGATTAAAATCATACAACCAACTTATTCGTCGGCCTCATGGACATGGGTTTGCTATAGCCTCTTTTCTATTCAGAGGTAACTGTACTAACTATAATAATTTAAATGGATGGAAACTTGCAGTTAATCTAGATGTCCAATACTGGACATTAGATGTAATGCAAGTAGGCCGGTGGAAAGAGGTTGTAGAATTCATGAGTTCGACCTATTTTAGGTCTCATCTTAGCCACGAGCGAACCCAATAAAAAAAACGAAAAGAGGGTAAGTTTGCTTCGATGAGATGAGCTAAGCTGTAGAGTAACCATCCACCAGTTTCACGTTGCTAATTAGTCTAAGGACTGCGACTCTGCGTTCCACTGAGTTTATTTCAGTAAGTTGTATTTATCTGAGCCATCCCAATGATTAAGTTGATTAAGGTTGCTGCAATACTCCGTAAGAAAAAACATAAGAAACTTTGAATTTCGCTGGCTACTACGACGCAATCACCTTATGCAGAAATGGGCTTGCACATATTTATTTATTTAGTTCAGGCTTCAAGACTCATATAAAATACTATAATACAATACATTAAGAAACTTAATTAACTAATATTATAATAATACAATACATAAACAATACTATACATAGACTATCCAGGTGTAAGGTATCGCTTCACTCTATTTAGAATGCCCACGTCAAAGTTGACACTGGATGTCAGCTCCATGCCCAGAAGCTTAAGGTCATCACTTACAGAAACAGGAAAAATAGGAGTTGGTCCAAATTACTCTATAAAAGATGTAGTTTCGATTTACTCCTACTTCACTAAGGAAATATACGCCTGTATGTTGGTGGCGTTAAAAGAGAGAAGTTTCTTGTTCGCTCACTGGGATACTAAGTATCAAATCTGTTCGCTCTACCATGGTCTCTCTGAAGCAATGAACTTCATCCCCACTGGATTTTGCAGTGGGCAAGTATGTCACTGAAACAGTACTGTTATCTACCTATCCAACAATACCAGACTGAAGTGAGTAAGAAATGTGCAGCAAAATAAGAGTTGCAAAGAAAACAGATAACTGTTGAACTCCAGAGTCAATGACCAAAAGCTCAAAGGATCAGTCATCAACGACAACTCTGATTGATCGTTCACTAAGAAAGTCTGATATCCAGCTACAAAACTGTCAAAATCAATTGGCATACCAAAAGCAAGGAAGCTTTTTGTCTCGAGACCCTGTCAAAGGCTTTCGAGATATAACCAGTACTACATTATCAACTTTCTTCTCTGTCAACCACACCTGTATCTGAACATGTTATTCCGTATATAACGACGAAGTGAATAAATACCTTACATCCAATTTGATTATTTTGTTCTATAAAAGAATTAAGAAGTTTAAACAAATTATTTGTACTGTTTTTCTGAGTCCCGAAAATCCCGAATTTCCCGGTTCTCAGTCGCTTGTCCCGGGTTTTAAAATATACTTCAAGAACCGGGAAATCCCGGGATTTTCGGGACCGGGATTTCCCGGTTCGATACCCTAATTGCTACGCTCTCTAGGGGCTCAAATACTATTTCTGTGCTTCTAAAATACTTTGACGAATTAATATACACAAAGGCTCTTCTGACTTGACCACAAGTGTATTCTAAACTATTCCTAACTTTCAGTTTCCACTTATCGAAAACTAGTTAATTAAAATAAAATCTACTGAACATCTATTTGATTTAACATTTCAATCAACTTAACTAATTACTCCAGCCAAGAGTCAGACAAAATTAAAACCAAAACTGTTTACCGTGAGCCATCGTTTACACACTCGGCCACGCAAATGTACCAACTATATATCAAAAGTTGAAAATTTCAACGAAATTAATTCACCACCCCTTCGGATAGCAAACAAACGCATCTCGTTATAACTATCCCTCATCGCTGAGGGGCGAGCAGAGGACTTAGTCTGAAAAATGTCAGCAATATTTTAGGTCGACATGCCGGAGGGCAGAGGGCGGAGGGTCACAAACAGGATTAAATAAGTTCCGATCTAATTTTCAAATACGTATCTTTGCCATGCCGCCATTTCGAGCGACGTGGAACTGCACGACTTTAATGGGCTCATTGGTAATTAAATTATAAATTGTTTCTTTAATCCGCAGCCGGAAAAGCAAAAGTGTAGGTGCAAAGATGCTTGGAATTAAACTTTCAGCAGATTAAAAAGTCAATGAGGGGAGAGAGAATGCAAAATATCAATTTGATCCAAGTAAGAGCTATTACAGGTATGTTTATGTAGGTATTACAGATTTGATGAGTTATACAACGTGTAACGCCAAAAGCGCAAAACCTCGTGGGGTAACTCAGCCCATGTTACTGAACAATTTTTGTTCTTAGACTTTTGGAAACTCGCAAAAAGAAAAAATTGCGAATTACAAAGACAGGACTTTCAAAATTTGGTTTTTCACAAGGACATTTCCAAAAGTCTAGAACAAAAATTGTTCAGTAACATGGCCTGAGTTATCCCACGAGAGGTTTTGCGCTTTTGGCGTTACACGTTGTATAGGGACAGGAAAATAAAACGGTTGATATAACTGTTGAATAAGCTGACAGGTACCTATCTTTCCAATCGTTGCCAATAATTTTATAGGTTCATGGGTTCAAATACTAATTTGGGTAAGTAAATAATATAGGTATATTAATATTTTCGGCCGACTTGTACTTTTGGAAAACCTCTATAGTTGGTGCCAGTTAAGATGGCAATAGCGGTCATTGACCTTTACCTAATAAGTCCTCGTATAATGACATAAGATCAGAATTAGCATTTTTCTTTGAAATGATAGTGTTTACTTGTGAGTCTTAAATATAAAAATAATATAAAATCTTAGTTATAGGTGAAATATTTTTACCATTTTGATATCTTATGAATTATAAGATACTTATATCCTTACAATATACTTACTAATTTATTCGGTATTTTATAAAAAATCTAATTCTGAGCTTATGTCATTATACGAGGACTTATTAGGTAGGGGTCAATGTCCGCTATTGCCATCTTAACTGGCACCAACTATAGCTTCTATCATATTTCTTGAAAAACTTATTAAAAATAAAAGTTATTTTCCAGATACACACCGCTACTCCAGAAAAAGCAATGGAATCTCATCGTGAAATCAAAACAAAATATTTACCTTTACCCATCGACAAGCCTACTGTTCCCCGCTTACGGGATGATAATAAAATAATAATAATAATGCGCGGTGTGAGGGCGGCGCCGCGTGCAAGAACAAATCCAATTTTTAATAAACTCACTCTCTTAGCTGAAGAAGGTGAACCATGTTTGTAGAAAAATTGGGACACTGTGATATTGTACGGATTTGAACTACAGTTATTTTCCATATGCTGAAACCGAAAAGACGACACTTCTATTTATTTTCTTCAAAAGTTAAGTCCTTAGACAAGTAGGTAACATGATATTATTTGGGTACATAACCGTGTAGGTACATAGTCAGTAGTCACTCATCTAGCATTACGTCTCAACAAAGGAAATGCAGCAGCAGAAAATGTAATAATAATAATAATATTCCACAACTATCACACAACGCCATCTAGTCCCAAGCTAAGCAGAGCTTGTGTTATGGGTATTAGACAACTGATAAACATACATATATATTTCTAAATACATACATTTTATAGATAAATTACACCCAGACACAGAACAAATGATCGTGCTCATCACGCAAACATTTGTCCTGGGTGGGAATCGAACCCACGACCTCTGGCATAGCAGTCAAGGTTACTAACCACTAGACCAACAGGCCAGTCAGTGTAGATCAAAAGGACTCTCCGAACACTAGCTGTCCGTTTTGATCCAAACGCACAGCCACCCTAATTTCCCCTAACCAAAGCTAAGAGAAGAGACACTGTTTATATTACTAGTGGATTATTCGCATCTCAGCGCGCGCCGTCCTTTCGCCATAGACAACTATTTTTTGCGTCCTCCCCACAGAGTCGGGGCAAAAACAATGACTATTCAGCCTCTGCCCTCTGAGGTCATGGAGTTCATCACTGGGAAGGTTGTATGGGGAAATAGATGGTCGTTGATGAATGAAGATGTATCGTCTTACACTAAAAATGGAAGGGGAAAGTTGTGTAATTAACTTCCTAATTATTTTCACGCGTTACGTTTCCCGGCCTAGCGACGACCCTCAACATCTCCCGGAATCTCCCCCGACATTTGGTAGAATAAATAGGTACCTAATAGAAATTTCGAATTGAATTCGACAACAGGTCGACAGGTTGAGGTCGTCAGGTCGACATATATAAACACTGGGTTCGTATGGTTTAGGATTAAGTAAAAAAATAAAAATAAATTGTTCATAACTAATTAATTCGGCCGTGAAATGGAAATGGAGTGCAAAAGTCACAAGTCAAGGATCATATAACATTCCACACTGTAGTTTCTTAAAAACAATCCAAAAAATGTGTTATTACATCATCGTTATTGGCTAACGCGGCGCATGTCACGGCGAGATGAAGTGAAATAAAATTCCTGCAGCAGCCGCGAGACGGCGTCTGACGACAAGAGATGTTGGCGTGTCGATGATGTTGCTATCGAGAAGATATTATTTTAACATTGAGAACATTACCTATACTCTCCAGTTAAAATTCAGTAGGATGTAAACGCGGAGTTGTGTCCCTAATTACGAATTTATGGTCCCCACTGTGCTGCAAAACATTAGTCTCTTTGCTGCCATCGACAACGGTATGAAAGAGGGCAAATATCATAAATAAACACCTCTGCAACTTCTGCAGAAGTGACTAAAATGACTGCACTTATTAATTGACACATAATTATGCCTAATGTAGTTTTTTTTTTATTTTAAGTAATAATATATTTGAGGGTGTACTAACCTAAGTCTACCTTCATGAAGCAGGTGACACAATTTTTAATAAGTATTAAGTATGTTTTTGCAACTTGGTTAGAAAACAAGCCATATCGATACAAATCATTATTCCAGCTGCACTTCACTAAATACAGACGTAAGTATATCGACATTAATCTCAGCACACGCGAAATGCACATGTTTTTACTTTTTATTTGCGAGAAAATGTACGTCTCTTTAGAACGAGACAAATTTTAACGGATTTTTTTAACTTACAACAGTAATTCTGTCCCCAAAGTAATAACGAGATAACGAAATAAATGGCGCACCGACATTTTAAAACAACGGCATTTGCATTCTGCCTCGACATCTCAGAATATGTGACAAGTTTATTTAATTCTGAACAAAATTAAGTCTTCTGTCAGGGAAGATCGAATGATTGTTTATCGAAAGTTATTTGATCAGTCAGTTTGATAAGTAGGTAGGTACTTGTTTTACCTTTTATCCTTTTTGACCAATTTCAAAGTAAGGAGATGATGAATAAATTAGTCGAATTTGTTTTTCTCTTCTCTAAGAGTTTGTGTTATTAGTAGGTACTGTATTGATAATTTAGCTAAGAGAGAGATTTAATTTCAGCTTGAGCCTCCACGAGTTCCTGAGAATAAGGACGTAGCCTACCATGACTTCTTATAGCGTGAGTGGTTCCGCTCAGGGAACAAGATAGCGCTAGACGACAGACAGACAGACAGACAACAAAGTGATCCAATATGAGATCCTTTCTCAGGATCCTTTTTTCTTTTTTGACAATTTATTATGACTCAAATACTTACGCGGCAATTTCGCGCGCTCCCCATTTTCAGTGTTGCCAGCAAGAGAACCCAAATTACCCCCTATTACTGTCTCCCGCCCAGTCAGAATTTGCATAGATTTACTTAATCTGACCCATTGTTATCTCTGGTTTAACAACGGAAGAGTCATTTAATTGTTATTATTATCGCAACCTTTACTGCCATTTTTAATTGTCTGATTTCGTTATGGGCCTCGTGAAACATAAAGTGTCGGGAAATTGGTTGAGATTTCCCATATTTCCCTTTAGATGAAGCTGGCCTAATGGACGTTCCTTGCTGATTAAGGACTATCAATTAATCTTACAGGATTGATGTTAAATTAAAATCAAGATAATATAACAGATGTTATCCCATTTATTCAGTAATGTTTGGCTATAAGCTGAAGCACTTCTGGCCAACTCTGTATACAATAGGTATCTGGTTTTAGGCCTGAGATTATTGAATGTCCGTTTCCAGATTCCTATAGCAGGCCACGAGAATTGAAGTCAAGCAAGAAGAAAGTGAACGTCGTACGTAAAACAAGTGAACATCGCCAAGGATAAAATTAAGTGTGCACTCACTCGTCACACTTAATTATAACAAGAAGAAGCTTAGTGTAACCTTTGTTTTGAAAACGGGATTCTGACATTTATAATAATCTAAGTTTTAAGCATTCTAACCGACTAGGGTATAGTACTCGGTCAAGCCTGGGCGCGGGCGCATTTACGCCGAGCCTTCCTAGTTTTGGCGCGTGGTCTAGTCTACATAGGTTATTAATTACATAATTAAGAATATTTTACCAACCAGCTCTTATTACTAACGTAGGTATGTAGGTACTTAAAAAATACTTGGCAAAAAGGAAGGTACATAAGTGTTTTGCCCGCAAGAGTTCTTCATTGTCGCTTCCTTAATAACAATTGCTATCTAGAAATAGGAAGGCGTTGGAATGAACATGAAAATATGCAATTTCATTTGCAAATCGCACTGCAGACTGCAGTAACATACTTAATCAAATCTTCCCAACGGCAAGGAACAGGCCAAGTCCTATTCAAATCAGCAACAAAAGACAGATCCTAACTTAATTCTACGTTTTTATTTTGAGATAACGAGTTGGCAGCGTGCTTAATGTGTCAGTGAAGCGGGAGGATCGCGGCAGTGGGCCAGCGGATAACTCCAGTTAGTTATGTTCTCTACTTGGCTCGGCGGCTCGGCATTAGAGGCGTACTGTAGTGCCTTACGTAAGGGCTTTGCAGCTGATTAAAGCTGGATGTTTTTAAATAAGTCTTGTTGTAGTTTGGTTTGGGAAAACATAACTAATTCCAGAAAGATAAACGCAATACGAAGAGTGATAACCATCAACCCGCACTCCCAGGTAGCATTTTTACGTCATAATGTCGTCAGTTTACGGTACTGCTCGACGTGAGGGACGTCATGTCTTGACGTCGGGGGGTCCCATCAGATGTCGTCAATTTGTCACAGCCTCAAGACGTCAGTTTACAGACGTTACAGAGACGTCATATAAGGATATCGAATAGTAGAGTAATCGTCAGATAAGAATTTATAGGGACGTTACTGGGCCGTACGTATTAGGGCAGCCACAGACGTTGGAGTGACATCATAATATACTGAATTCATAGGGACGTTACTGGGCCGTACCTATTAGGGCAGCCAATGACGTGCAATACCATGTATAAATCCGCAGGTCTCTTTGGAGTGGGTTGTTATTGGAACACTGTTAGCATTGGTAAACTTGACACTTCTATTCACTGTACCGATGCATTGCTCTCAATAACTTCTCAACAAAACAAAATTAATTCTTCAGACCTTATACTAGCGGCGGTAACGAAACCATAGCGACTTCTATTTGGACTACAACGCCATCTATCGAGCTAGGCGGTACTATTTTTCGAAACTTTAAATAAATATTGATCGCTGTGATTCCGTTCTCGCTGTAACTTCTAGTAAAAAATTGCTCTGCCGATTTTTATTTTTTTATGTGTTATCTTATCCTTAAATACATAGGTTTGTTACCTTTTTCATTTTCAAACGTCATTATTTGATTGATTCGACATCAAATAATGTTGTTTAAAAAGGAAAAAGTTTTGGATTACGTAACAAAACCTACGTATTTAAGGATAAGAAATAACATAAAAAAATAAAAATCGGCAGAGCAATTTTTCACTAGAAGTTAGAGCGCGTTATGTAAAAAGTTAATTTGGAGTGACACTGAAATCGAAATTTTGTTGGATTTTTATACTTCCCTATTCTAACTAATACATTTAAACAAATACAAAAAGAATTTGAGGCTGAGGAATTTTTGACAGAGAGTTATAAGTAATTTTCATGTTTTGATAAAAAAAACGGAACTTCTAGGCTAAAAAAATTTTGGATTATTGTGTATCTGTAATCTGTATCACCTTCTCTCATCATATGCCAAATTTCAGCGCCGGAGGAATTTTTCGAAAGTCTTCATACAAAAAAATCCTCGTTGAATGGACTAATGTACCGGCTATACAAAACCTTGTTATAATGATTAGTATTTGCCCATAATATTCGCTATGTTGGTGGTCGACTTCACTCGTGGAATTATGTCAGTCAGATGCATTCCATAAACTGTTCTTTAACCAATCTTTAGCTCATTGGGTCACTTTAGGACCAGATATGTCATACAACAGTCGTCAACCTGAGGGCAGATTTAGACTAATAAGGGACAGACTGTAAAACGACGTTGTTAGGAGTTATCATTTATGACCTATACAGTACGTACAGTACAGTACTATAATAGTACGTAAGTATGACGTACAATAATGACGTAACTGTGGTGACCCTAAATTGACTTAATAATGTCGTCATTTTTTAGTCGCCGACGTCACTTGCTACCTGGGCTGAACACTTTGTGGTGGATAGGTATATGATTTGTAATTATTACTCGTTCGTTTTTTCCTATTGAGGTATTTTTTGTAGTGGGAACAGTTATGACCATAGAGTTATGACAAATTAAAAGCCGATTGATGCTCGCTCCGCATTACATTATTTCTTTTTAAAACTTCGTTTCTCGCTAAGAATTTCAGTAGATCGTGCGTGCGTTAACAAACATTTAAACTGCATGTACACAAAGAGCCAAACCAAATGAAAATGTACTGGTACATTATAGAATAAGTGTATAATACGAGTAGGTACCTACATAATTTGTTACGTGCACAATAATCGAACCAGTGACACGCAGAGCAGCTTCGATTGCTCGGCCACTGCACCAACAGTGCCGTCTAATTTATATTATGGTGCATTAGATCAAATTAATAATGAATTGGGAGATTTTTAATTATAGTTGGGGAGGCGAGGATGCTAAATTTGCAGTTACTCAAGCGTCATGGCGACCTACTGGATTTGAAAGATTATGATTGTTCTAAAAAGAAAAAAAGTTTCTGACAAGTTATCTATTTTAGTGGGGGGGAGAGCGTGTAAACAGTTTAAAAAAAAACAGTTGTACAGATGTACTCGAGCGCGTCAGCTATTTATAGTGTAAACGCGCTTTATATTTCTGATAACCAATACATATTAATCTGACGATTAACTCGAGGGGGCTGTCCGTGGCAAGCGGTTGAAAATCCAAAAAAAAATAAGTTACTCGAGCGCGTCAGATATTCAAAGTGTATGTGAAGTAAACCCTAAAAAGAGTCGTATTAAAATGTCTGACGATTTGGATGTGGCACAAAGTAATAATTCATATTTCTATCTGTAAAAAAGAACGTAATCTCGAGATACTCGAGTGCGTCAGATTTTTATGCAGGAGGTTCAAGTTGATATCATAGTCCTCCTGAATAATAATCTGACAATTATATGGAGGGATATCGCAATTCTGAGCATCTTTAAGGAAATTTATAAACAAGATAACTGCATTCACGTATAAAATAATTATGAAATTAAGTTAAATGTATTAATTATAAATAGAAACCCGTCTACATCATTAAAATGCCATCAAAAACATAAATGTGAAATGAGAGCCAAGTTCAATTTATGATTTATGTTTTGGTTGTTGACTTCACGGACAAAATAAGTGAAATCTAAATGGGTGCCAAATTCAGTGGTCAGTCCTGAAAATTTATCTATTTTCCTATATAAAAATCAATGCCACTTTTCGTTGTAATTTTATAACTCAAGAACGGGCTGCTTACCTATCCAAACCAAATGATTAGGCTTTGTTCGGACTATTTAGTAGATGGTTTATGTGAAGTTTGCACAAAATCAGTAGAGCGGTTCTACATTTATCACATTTTTTGTAACAAATTGGCGGGTTTCAAACCCATGACCTACAATTTGTAAGTTGGGTTGGTTTTTTTTTTATTACAAAGCAATAAATAAAATATCGATATAAAAAGCCTAACTTTTTTTTATTAACTTTTATGGTCCATAGGGAAAAATATTTCCCACGAAATTATAGGAAATCTATACACCCTGCTGTTTTTCTAGTGATATTATCTTACTTTACACCCAAAATAGCTAAAATATTGTGTTGTATTCGCATATTTAGTCTCAGCCATCTTATGGTCCTGTAAGGGTTATAGAGTGCAAGGATTCTCCCTTATAATAATCTGACGCGCTCGAGTCACAGCAAAAATGCCTTCCCGGGCTTCCCAACTATTAGATTTAGATCTAGGTACACATGGAGTACTGAAGTATCGGTCAGTCTGGTATCGGCAGTGAATCCAGTGTCCGGTTTTTGAGTGATTACATTATTCATTGTGGTTTATTTTTCTGGGAATCTCGTAAATAAAGAGCAATACGTAGTTAGACGACCGAGACATTACTACGCCAGTCGCACTACTGTTACCGATGGAAAACAAGAAATAAAATGCCAGAATTTTATTTAAAACTTTTGTATAATTACTATTATTGTACAATAATCACAAGTTTTACGACATACCATACACTCCACACACATAGCCAATAACGTAACTTAACTCAAACTGAGGCAGCCTTGGTTTCAACAGAAAGGAGGTGCAAACATTGTCAATGCACAGTTTTATAACGTCAGCCATTCTCCGCAAATATGCCTTTTGTGATCATTATAGGCCCAAAATTCTTACGGCCTTACCAAAGTAGAAGGCATACTTACTGCTACAGTAAAAAGGCACTTTTCCCCAAAACTACCTCTCCAATATAAACTAAAACAAATGATTAAATCTACACAAACTAATTCAAAACAATTAATTAAATTCAAGTAATATATTTGTCGTTCATACTAATATTATTAAAAAGGCATAAAGTCTACAATAACAGCACATGATCATTATCAATTTGCATTAAAAATAGATAATAAAACCCAGCAGAAATAAAGTTTAATTATGTAATTTTATGTGTATTTTTGAAGTTCAAAAATTCCTTTAATTAGTCTTTATGTATGCGATCTAATGGTAAAGGTAAGTTCATTAGAGCCAGCCAGCACCCACCCAGGGTGACGGTTGGCGCTAATGAGCTGTGACCTTAAGTTTTAAAAGTGACATGGTCAGCAACACTTTCATTAGAACTACGGATAAGTAGATGTTAATTTTGTCTTCCCAAAAAAATATCCACCCGCTTACTACAGTTCATCCGTGATCATGCAACAACGCCGAAATATCGGAAACTCAAATAATAAACTTGGAAATTCTTTCATTTTTAAGTTCTAATGATCGAATGCGATTCATTAATTTTTTTAACAAAAGTGTCCAATCAAAATGTCTATATTTAATGAAATCTCAAAAAAAAAACTAACTAAAATAAGTATCATAAACTAACAGTTTTGGCCTCTTTATGAGCATAATTACCATGCTGATAACACTGTGGTATATTAACTAGTAACATTATTGTATAATTATATTAATTATGGCAACACCTGTCTAATTTCGCCGCATCGGAAAACTTACCTACTCATATTTTATCAATGGCCACAACGTAAAGAATATCACTAAGAGTTTTTTTATTTAGTTCATGGCGATTTGTAATAAAGCTATCCAAAGATGATAGCATATTCTTTACTAATGAACTAAGCGTATCAAAAAATGTTCAGTCCCGACGTTTCGTGCCCTCCATTCCTCCAAGGCCAAGGTTACCCAAACATCGCGACACGCAAACGTTTTTTAATAATATTTTGAAGGGTTCTTTCTATCTTACGCTTCGTCTACATCAGTTCTGCGCCTGCACCCCACTCTTACGTCGTCTAGTAGACCGTTTGGTCTTCTCCTCTACAACATTATCCTCCGACTCATGCAGCACCTTCTTGCGTGAGGACCTCCTCGGGGTAGCGACATCATGCTCACCTTCTTGCGTCGTGTTCATACTCTTGCGTCGACTCCTCGTCACCACTGGAGACCTATCTTCAGCATCCTGCCTGACCAACTTGGACTTTCTTCTAGAGTTTTCTTTATTCTCCACCTTCTCAAGATCCATGGAGGAAATACCACTGTCAGTTTGTATCTCATCAGTTTTCTGCTCATTTACCTCGCTGTCTGGCGTGTGGTAGGATATGTCTTGTAAGTCAGTGCAGTCGGAGCGGTTGAATAGGACCATTTTGATTGATTTCCTAGTGGATTTCTTTTTAGTTGTTGTGCTCTTGAGTATGCTGCGTCCTGGAGTCGCGTATAGGTTGATTGGTGTCATCGGCACTGGGGTTTGCTGCAGAAAAAAAAAAACATTTTTAGTAAAGTGAATTCATTTTGTAAGCTTCAATGAGTGTGTGTGACTATAATTGAATACTTTAGTTATGTATAAAGCATTGTTTTTTTAAACTTACCGGTAATAGAGAGAATCCATCACACTCCACATTTTTTCCAAATACAGAGGCACGAAGCATCGCAAACGATGTTGAGTTCTGAAATGCAATTAGTTAAGTTATCTCACACACGAATTTTCCTCTCAATTTATTGTTTCTATCCTGAAATTCCTTCCAGGATTAATAATGTTTTCTATAGTCATAATTATAATACATAACATACTTGGCTACTTCAATATCAATAGATAAACATACAAATA
Organism: Agrotis clavis; assembly: GCA_954870645.1. NCBI lineage: Eukaryota > Metazoa > Arthropoda > Insecta > Lepidoptera > Noctuidae > Agrotis > Agrotis clavis. Next base: position 1,915,379 of record OX940931.1, on the reverse strand, counting down.
TAACTGCTTACCTTGCTAGCCGATGCTTTCTTCGCCTCGCTGGACAGTACAGCCTTCAACAGACTGCTCGTGGAGCGGGGCGTGCGCTCGCTGGCGGGCGAGGCCGCGCGGGCCGGGGAGCGCACCGGGGACTGCACGCTGAAGAAGCCTGCCTCGAATGTCTTGCTGTCGCCTGCGGGAGGCTGCAGTGTGGTGCGAGTAGTAGGGGCCTCTTCCTGCTCCTTTTTCGCCTTTCTTGCAGCTAGAAGTTATAATAAAAAGTAATATTTTTACATCATCCTTCTGAAATGTTAATCAAATCAAATATCTTCGAATCTTCGGATCACACTCGGTCGCGGCACTGTCTAAACAGGTAACCGTAGCCCTAGAACGTAAAGAGCTGTAGAAGGATTGAAAAGATTTTTGTCAGTACGAGACTGACAGTCTCTTTGCCTTTCTGGGGCGAGAGGACTCATTTCACGATATAAAAAAGTTAAAACAAAAAAAAATGGCGATATTCCTTTCATCATCATCATCATCATCTCAGCCGTAGGACGTCCACTGCTGAACATAGGCCTCCCCTTTAGATCTCCACATATACCGGTTAGAAGTGACCTGCATCCAGCGTCTTCCGGCGACCTTTATAAGGTCGTCTTTCCACCTTGCTGGTGGACGTCCTACGCTGCGCTTGCTAGTCCGTGGTCTCCACTCTAGTACTTTTCGACCCCATCGGCCATCTGCTCTGCGAGCAATATGGCCTGCCCATTGCCACTTCCTTCCACTTGATATTCCTTTACACTGCCCAAATCTACTATAAATTGTGGCTTTAAATAGCAAAGACCTAGGGGAACAGTGTATAAGACGGGGACGTGATATATAATGAGGACATACACTCTTGAGGCATACTTAACACAACACTAACCTATATACAAATGTACTCTATGACACTAACGTAGCGCAAGCCGAGCCGAGTCCAAGACGTCATTTGCAAGTGGCCATTAACAAATGGCGTCCTGTTAGCGCTTGCGCTACGTAGTATCTATTGTGTTGTTTGCCTAAAATAAGGGATTTCCCAACATACCTCGCGTCCCGGTCTTATACACTGTTCCCCTATATACTCCACTCCATCCAATAGCTTGGAGCAGTATAGATAATGAAAAAGAGTTATCTGTGGTGTTGTTCTCACCAGCAATCATCTCCCTCAGCCTGCTAGGTCCTCCTGCAGGCTTGGCAGCTTTCTTCACATTGACAGTGGGTCTGACCACTTTCTTCTTGACCTCAACTGGTTTGTCCTCCACCCAGCCACACAGGCGCAGCTCTTCCAGCTTCTTGAACCTCATATCTACATTCTCGACCTAAAGAAAAATTAATGTCGCTGCTATATTCTAATTTTAACAAAATTACCAAAGATAATATAATACTAGCGTACAGATACCCCATCCCATACAAAGAAACGTGACCGCCGTAACTACGTCATTTACTCGGCCTATATTGAGATGGCGGCCTACGCTAGATGGTGCTAGCAACGATGACTCGCTAGCTTGTGGGCCGCGAGTAGTTTATTTTACACAAACACCAATAGATGGCGTTAAAATCAAACTGTACTTTTGCACTACATAGCCCCGTGACCTTGAAGCTTACGTCGTCAGTCACTCGGCAGATAAATTCACGTTGTTTCATGCATGCCTACTTTGCGATAGCGCATGATTTCTTGAGCGTTTGACATTTGTGTAAGAATCGCTATTTGAAGCCAACTGTTAGAGAGCCAGCCAGCCTTGTTAGGAACCTGCTTGCATTTCGTGCATTGGGTCTCGGGATCAAATCTTGCATTTTAATTACACTTTTTGCGTTTCTTTTTTTTTGTTTTTATAATTATAATCTGAGAGTTTCTCATAATTAAAGTAAAATACATACTTTTACTTTAATATTATTTGCAATTTTATTTTTCTCTAATATTTTTCAAAAGTTCTCTAGGATAAAATGTACGCTGATTGTAGGTTAGTAAGTTGGATATTTTTTTAAACTGTAATTTATTGTTTGAGGTGTAGGAATGTTAATGGTTCAAATGGCCCACGGCTTCGCTTTCGTTAATTTCGAATTTGAGAAACAAGACGGATCGTGTCAGTGGCGCCATCAACACCAATTCAAACACAGATAAACACAAAATAACAGATTGATTTAATTGCCATTAACATTCCTACTCCTCAAACAATAAATTACAGTTTAAAAAATATCTAACTTATTAACCTACAATTTATCCTAGAGAACTATTAAAAAATATTATAAAAAATCAAATTGCAAATAGTAATATTGAAATAAAAGTATTTGAAACTCTCAGAATAAATAAAAAGAAAATCAAAAAGTGAAAAAGAAAGTGCAAGATTTGATCTCGAAACCTATTAGTCGTAAGGCAAGCAGGTTTTTAAGCAGACTAGCTGGCTCGCTAACAGTTGTTTTAAAATAGCGCTTCTTAAACAAATGTCAACAATTACTGAAAACCAACATAATTATTATAATTTACAACATTGCTAATCCCCCAAAGGGAATAGCATAAAAGTAGGTTTGAGGAAAAATTGAAAAAAATACTATCCAGTGGCCGCCAACTTAAAACAAACATACATTTAAAACGACGAAGTTCTGCGCGAACAAACTTAAAAAGCATATATATTATTATACATACGGTCGAATTGAGTAAAGAAGTACCTAATTCAAAATTGCATATCTCCCAGTTGCGATAGCTAGCGTAATAATACATAGCCTATTGACAGAAGCATATTATTAGGAATATTTGAGGAAAATTTGATCGGAAAGTTTTCAGTACTTTAGGAATTAACGCAAAAGAAAAATCCGTAAAAAAAAACGGAAAAATAGTTGATTTGTCATCAGAATCGATCCCTCTCGAAAAAAATACAAAAAGAAATAACTATTTAATGTACAGGAATGACAGCTCTACGATTTTATTACACATAAATGTTTAAATATAGATTTGAATTTCATAATTATATTTCATTCTATCAAAATAAGTACATACTCGTAATTATAGTAAATGGTAATGTGAGAAATTATAGATTATTGAGCTATGTAGTAAAACTCTGAAAATGAAAACAACGCCATCTATAAACAATAAATGAGTGAGCAAACGACAACGTAGTACAAATTGTATTCACTAGAGGCAGCACAGTAAAATTATTTAATGAAATCATGGAATTTGGAACTAGGAGCCCATTATTCCGTTTTTTTGAGCTAAGCGAATTTTTAAAAACAAGGACATACTTTTTTCCAGGTCAAATTTAAACAGATACAGAAACTTCAATAACAAATCGATACATATAACGCCATCTATTGAATCTTTTCTTGAACTACATTTTCTTTGTATAGAATAAGAGCCCATGAAATTACTGAATGTTTTTCTTAATATGAACCTAGTAGTTGAAATGATCAATGAGGGCACAAAGTTTAGATATCCTATCCTTTCGACAAGTATTTTAATGACTATGTAATTTCTAAAGTGCTTTAATTATAATTGACTCAACGATCCTATACCTCTTCTACTAAAAGCATTTACAGGGTCCCAGAGATGACCCCCTCAGAATAAAGTTCAAAATCTAAATGCACATACACATACACATTAAATGGGATTAGGCGCACAATGCCACATTCGCAAAATGACATTTTCAAATTTCGCAAAATGCCACATTCTCAAATTGACATATTCCGAAAACGCCACATCGCAAAACGTCACATTAGCGAAATGCCATTTTCGCAAAATGTCATATTCGCAAAATGCCTTAACGCAAAATACCATTTCCGCACAATGTCAAATAATCAGAATATCGAAATGTCACTTGGGACATAGTCATTTTTTTATATAAACGGTCAGTCCACACCGAGATTTGTTTGATTTTGGATTTTAGATTTTAGACTTGATTAAGCAAATCCTATAATCAATACTGTAAATCAAAAAATAAAGGTACCATGGCGCATGCAGAAAAATACTTTGATTGAGTCATAATTATTCTAATTATTTTTCTGACATTAATTGTACAGGGTGGTCCAGGCCAGATGGATATAATTTTTTTTAAATAAGTAGTCCGCTTAGGGACCTATTTGTCCCACCAGAAAAAAATCGCTTGTCACCTGCTTACAAGAAGTTTTTTTTTTTTGTATTAGAAATATCACCAATTTTAATGTATTCGTGATTATTATTTACTTCTTAAATGAAAAAATAATATTATGTTTTTATTTTAGGTGCTTACTTAGACATTGCACTCTCTCAGAAAGGAAAAAAATCATACTGATCTGCAAATTTGAAGTGCATTTAATTTCATATCGATGCGAGAATAATTACGTTCCTTGAAATCGACAGATTTTTCATAAACTCCAATAAAAAAAACTTAGAAAAAACTTTATTTAAATATTCCTGGCGGGTTAAATAGGTCCCTAAACAGACTACCTAAAAAAATATATACAGCGTGAAATTCTAATGGTTGTTCTACCGAAGCGAAATGAGTTTGTATCGGTAATACAATCGATTCATATTTATAAAAAAAATTAGACTCAATAAATGGCAGATTTACAATTGTGATAATCAAAACTCGAAAGTGACTTGAACCAACAGTAGGGCATCGCGCGATATGATACGCGGAACGCGAGCGGGCGCGTGGTTGGCCCGGTCGTTGCACTTTTAAATCAGCTGTGTGCTTAGTGCGAGTTTTTTTACGTTGACGCGATAGTAACGTTTAACCGCGTTTGGCGCTCTCATTGGTTGAGAGTTCTCACGACCTTGCAGCGGGCCAATAGGAGCGCCAAACGCGGTTAAACGTTACTATCGCGTCAACGTAAAAAAACTCGCACTAAGCACACTGATCATACGCCTGAGTCCTGACTTAATCAAACACAAAACCCAATAAGTTATTCCAATTTTCCCTTCATACTTTTACGGATTTAGGACCGTCATAAATAATTATCTTTAAAAAAGTCTGATTTAGATAATTAAGTACTTGAGGCGTATTAAAAAAATGGAATCAACTTAATATTTACAATGATTTTGATTACCTAACCTACTTTTAAATGTTTATTTACGAGGTACGAGTGAGTAGGTACTTACATTTCCCGGTAGCGGAGTTATTGTTCGAAATGCAAACCACTATTTTCAATGCACAAACGAGCACGTTTTAACTGGTTGTCTTTCAGTTTGATAAGAGTGTCTCTATCACGTCTCACGATATTGAAAGCGTCCACTATCGCACATAACAACACGTCACGAGTTTGATTTATACCTCACAATACACCAGGCGTTTGAGCTCAGACCACAAATAAAGGTCAAAAGTCACAAAAATTGTAATGACGATTCAGTTTTGAAAAGATGTCGATAACGTATTACACTTATGACGTTCGCGGAAGGACTAAACTAAACGTAAACGCAGAGGCGCGGGCGCGGGTGAGGGAGGCCGCGGCCCCCCCTCACCGCCGCGTTCGTGCAGGCTCGAGAGAGCTTATTTTGCTCTGAACATTTATTTTATTATTCACTCTTCTTTTGTAGTTTGCCGCGTCGTGAGTTTCCAGTTTCGTGAAGGTACCTACCTACGTCATATCTAGTGCTGACTACTATCGATTTTCGCTCTTTCGAGTTTATGAATACTTTTTTAAAGATTTGAAAAAAAAAGAACTTTTTTTTTAAAGTTTAACTTTGTGTTTCGATAGTACTACTGATGGGTAATCGTCCTGCCGCGGGAGAACAACCATGAAAATTTCACCCTGTATACATTTGGCCTGGAACACCCTGTATGTATGATATTATATCATTGTATTACAGTTGCATCTAATCATTATTAATGTTTAAATTGTTAAAAAAAAATAAGAATGAGCGAAGGTGGGAACGTGGAAAATAAAATGAGTGTAATGACAATTAGACTATTTGTTATCCTATTATCGACATAAGTATTTCAGTTTACATTTTTAATTTATTTTATTTTAAAATAAATGAAAATGAATAAATTATATTCATAAATCATCGGCTCGGAAGTCACTTAGTGGCTTTAATTTTTAAGAATGTGTCATTTTGAGAATGTATCATTTTGAGAAATGACATTTTGCGAATGTGTCATTTTGCTAATGTGGCATTTTGCTAATGTGGCATATTGAGAAATGTCATTTTGCGAATGTGTCATTTTGCGTCAATATGTCATTTTGCGAATGTGGCATTGTGCGCCTAATCCATTAAATGGTCTAAGTAAACAATAAAATCAAAAATAGTTACAAAAACCTATCAATGTGAAATTCAAAACAAGTTCAACCCTCCTAAGGAACTAATTCCTGGCTGTGGTAATGTATGACCTCCCAGTCTTGGCTTGAACCATGCCTGCTTGTTTGCAGTCTGTTACTCTATAATTTTTGTAGTTACCTGCATAAACACCATGTCCCAGAAACCGTGCAGGTCTGCGGGCGTGATGAGCGCGGTGCCGGGCTCGGGCCGCGCACACCGCTCCACCAGGGACGCAAACTGCTGCAGCTTCTGTGACATCAGCAGGCGAGCCTGGCCCACTGCCGATAGCACTGCTTCCTGGTAACAGCATTATAGAATATGGTTTAAAAATAATATCATATGGACCTCATAGTTGCAGAAAGATTAAGTTCAGTTAAAAATTACAGAAAAGTTCAGTTTAAATTCAGATACTCTGTATGTACATCTAACTTTACTAATATTACAAATTCAAAAGGTTTTGAGGATGGATGGATGTTTGTTACTCTTTCACACACAAACTACTAAACAGATTTGGATGAAATTTGGTACACAGATAGTATTTATGGGATAAATTTAGAGTTAGAGAAATGGGTGAAGCCACATGCTGGCCTTTCTGATTTTCACTGTAATATTGATTGATCTGTGCTGAATCAGACCAACTCAAACAAGTGTTTAGCGCACCTAAACCTTAGCTTGTCAATTCCTGCAATTAAAAGTGTTAAGACAATTTACCTGCACAGACTCTGGCAGCACAGTCTGCTCCAGTATCTTATCCCACACCTCACACATCTCCGTCATGCGCTTGATCTCCGAGGCTAGCTGTCTCCTGAAGTCGTCCACACTGTCTATGTTGCTGGCATCCTCGTCCAGTAGACCTATATCATTTAAAGAGTTTAAGTCTGAGCAAAACTTTGTTTTGAATTATATATATGTATATAATATTATATAATTATATAGGTTTATGAGTTCTTATGTTTTTTTTAAGTGGTTCCTGAATTAAGTAGGTACCAAATATTTACACTCCACACTCCTAATTAATAGGATAATGTAATATCCTGAAAATATAAAATAATTAAAAGCTCATACATACCCTCATCAAGTTTCTTCTTCATCTCCTTTCTAGCATTATCCTTGCCTCGGGACATGGTGACACAAGGGCTAATGTTCTTAGCCTCTTCCACTATCTGCTCGGGAGTTAAAGCAAAATCATCCAAAGACTTAGGAGAGCGCAGACGTTCTTCAGAGCTAGACTCACTCTTAGGCACAGGTCTCTTAGGAGTGACACTCTGTATAGATTTTCTCGGTGTTTTGGTAGTTATTCTGGGGGAATTTTGAGGTGGCAATGACTTCCTCAAATTCTTACTAGTCAAAATTGGTGAGAATACAGTGTTTTGCTCTAATTCACTTGAAGAACTACTCTGTAGTGGAGTTATTGATACTCTACTAGTTTTTGGAACTGGTTTGGTCACTTTGCCTTTGGTCGGTTTCTCTGTCTGTTTACGCACAGGTTTCGTTTCAGTAGCAGCCTGTTTGACGGCCTTAGATCTTGTCTGCTTGCTGGATTCTTTTTCATTGGTAGGTAAGACTGGGTCAAATGTTATATTGTGTTTCTTAGTCTGTTTAGTCTTTGGTGCCAATTTTGGCAGTTTAGTCATAGTTTTAATTTCTGGTGGCCTAAATGATGCATTTTTGGGTGCAAATGAATGTGATGCTGCTTTTGGCTCCTTAGTTTCTTTAGGTTTGCTGTTCTTAGCAGACTGGGAGCGTGTCACCCTCCCTGAAGTGCTTGGCATGGGCTTGGGAGGTGGAGGTGGGGGCACAAACTTGAGTGGTGCATGTGGCACTCCTGCTACGAAAGGCTTCTTCTTCTTTGAAGCAGCTTCTTTTTTCTTCTTCTCTTTTTCTTCCTTCCACTTCTCCAGTTGCTGTCTCCTGTGCTCCACCTTGGACTGCACAGGATTCACTACAGGAGCTGGGCTGTCGCATTTTGACAAATTCCTCAAATTATCAAAGAATGACAATCGGCTGCTTTTTCTGTACTTGATGTTTTTCTCTAGCCTCTTTTGGACCTGAAAGACAAAGTTATTCTGATGAATTGGTTGTGAAATATCATCTTAGTAGACCGAAATGGTGCATTCATAAAGAATACTTTGCTTCAATGCTATGTTAAAGAACGAAATGAAGGGAATGAAAATACTGTTTCATTTTAATACATAAATGTTTCAGTTACAAGCCGTGCCTACAGAGAAATGAACACATACAACCCAAAATCATCAATAAACCATGCTTCACTAAAACGAATCACAATTTTCTGTTGACACTAACATTACAAACAAAGTACAGCATTAAGAATGCACCCTCATATACCTACATTACGTGAGGATTCTACCTCATGCATGATGATAACTAAATTAATTGGATTTTTTATTTAAATACTAGAAACACACCCCGCCAGCTACGCTGCTAAACTGTGCAGGCTTGCTCTTGTGCTTCTTCGCGTGATTCTTGAGAAGCTTCCCGAAATCGAAGCTTTCCTCTGCAATTATTAAAATAATGCTTCATAGAAATTGATACAATTTTAAATCAATCAGTCTGAATGTCAATCATATTTATTATACGTATTTTGAGTTTTTCAGAAAATTAAACGGACACTAAAACATTTAGTATCATTTACAAAGAAGGGATTATATTTTAAATGAAACTTACCCATAATAAATACCTGAAACTAAAAATCAAAATTAATTTTAAATAAATAACTGTCAACAAACTCAAACAAAGTCATCACTAGTGATGTAGGTAAAGCGTCGTTGAGACATTAGCGTATTTCCGACAAAAAAAAGTTAACACTCTACTAAAAATGTTTTCTTTACAAAAGTCCGGTACAAGAAGAAGCTTTATTTTATTTAATGCAGTGTTGTAGAAGCTTTATTTTATTTAATACAATACTAATATTAGATAAAAACTGTAAAGAACAAAACTAAAATGTAGAAAAATAATAGTTTCAGTTTAGTTTCAATGAAAAAGCAAAATCAGAATAGGTATTTGGTTTCAAATGGCTGCATTAAAATTATTTATTATTACGTTTTTATTGGCATTTTTTATTAATTTATTATTGGCATTATTTATTCTTTATTTATTTTAGCCTCACGCCTTCAGTCATTCAGATACAAAAAAAAACCGTAACCTTTCGGATACATTTTCAGCATAATTATCAGAGCACTGGAGCATATCGGAGCATTTGACCAAGATAACGTTCTTGAATTTCAGTCATTAATTTAGTTTTTCGATATGAATGGTTATTTTTAATTGACCTTGAATTTATGAATTCCTAAAATACCTACTAATGTATAGCAACATTTGGGAAATAAATTCTAATTAAAGGGCAATACCGTTTCCGACTTCCGGCTGTCAGCTGATAGACTCCCTATTTCTTTCCAAAACCTATTTCGATTTTCGCAAAGAAAGAATACGTCAGGCACCATTCAACATGGGCTTGAAATACGCGATCAAAAGCTAGTTGTAGCTGAAATATTGCTCTAATTGTAGCGTTATTGTTATTATAGTTTCATTTTACATGTACGTTGTGTAACTTTATTAGTAGAAAATGGATACGTTCAACCTACGATACTTCGGTTATGGCGTTTGTTGATCATTAAAAAATTACGTTCGGTTCATAGTTATTCTTTATATTTGATGTCAGCTTTTCGTTTGTGATCGTCTGTTTAGTTCGTGTTTACGTGTTTAATGTAAAAATGGTGAAGGAGAAGCCTAATTCGATTCGGATTTACGACGACGAGGGATTTAGACGTCGCGCGGCGTGTATCTGCGTTCGTTCTGACGCCGAAACGGAGGTTAGCATTATAATTCTGTTGTTGCGGTGTTGTTGAAGACGAGGACAGGTTGTAAAGTACGTGTGTTTGCTGTTGTGTCGTGTAGGTGCTCCTGGTGACATCGTCACGACGTCCCGACAACTGGATAGTGCCCGGCGGCGGCGTCGAGCCCGAAGAAGAGCCCTCGGTGACCGCTATGCGCGAGGTGCTCGAGGAGGCCGGCGTCATCGGCAAGCTGGGCAGGTGTCTCGGGGTATTCGAGGTGAGCGAACTTGTAAACAAAGAAATGTGTCATGGACGACATTAAGAGTCTTATGTGCTAAAAACCTAATGACAGTGTATTTACATGCACAGAATCATAGCTGCGACTGTAGTTAGCAATAAGATAGCCACCCTTTATTACTGTGACACAGTATTGAAACATATGGTAATCACCTGAAAGGTCAATTTCCCAGTTCATGTCTTATGTTATCAAAAGTGACAGTACCTGATCTATCTAAACATATTCAATGATGTTCATGCGATAATACAATACCTACATCATTAAAATTTTTATTAAACATAAAAGTCAATAAAAGTTGTTGACATTAATTTTTCACAGTTCATAGTCCAATATTTTAGACCATAATCTCACTGAGTGTTAGATAGACAATATTTATTGATGATGTAGCTAATGCTTATATTGTCTTTGACCGATAAATCTGTATTTCACCATCAGCCAATACATGTTCCCATTGCTGGGAAACAAGACTCTAATCCACCATGCGGCCCTAGTGAGTTTCTGATTACAAAAGGATAATGCCCAAAAATGTAAGGAGCAAAACCTATTCCTATTCTAGGAATTCTCTGTGTCATGGATGCATTTACTAAAACACGGAACAACTACTTGAAGGTCAAACAAATATTTGTTTCATGCGGGGATCAAAACCGCGACACTCTGCACACTTTATGCATAATTATTACAAGAAATCTGAGAAATATAGCTAGGGGCTTTAAAACTATTCAATTAGTAAATAAAATGTCCTAATTGCCATGTCAACATCTGTGACTTGTGAAAATGAATAAACATCTTTCCTTACGGTGTGTACAGACTATATTGTAACATAACATGTTATAACATTGTTATATAACATTTTTCATTTACATACATTTGTAGTGTTATATAACATTGTTACATGGTCTGTACGCACCTTTATATTACCACATATTACTGCAGACTTACCATAATGTGAGTATTTTTTTTTTAATTTGTTCTTTGATTTCAGTGTATTTTCACAAGAACATAAAAATAGATACACTGAAGAAGCCATTCTATTTCAAATTAAATTATGAGATTCTATAAATAATTACTCATTTAATTTTATTTATATGGTTCACCCACAATTAAATACACTGAGTATTCAAATGATTAGGGAGCAGTGGTGGCCCAGTGGTATCGGTCCCGACTTACGAGTTGTAGGTCGTGGGTTCGAACCCCGCCTGGCGCATTACTTTGTGTAATTTATTTCATCACCACTGCTCTCAAAACGGTGAAGGAAAACATCGTGAAGAAACCGGCATGTCCTAGAACCAAAAATTCGAAGACATGTTACATCCACCAATCCGCACTGGGCCCGCGTGGTGGATTATGGCCCACTCCCTTTTACAGAGAGGAGGCCTGTGTCCCAGCAGTGGGAACATTATAGGCTGATGATGATGATTCAAAGAAATGAGAGATTAGGCTTCTTACAGACTCAATAGTCTGTAAGAAGCCTAATAGCAGATCTCATTAATTACATTACATGCTTACTTATGACAAGTTGGTACAATTACCAACTTGTCATAAGTAAGCATGTAATTATGTTGTCATGCATTATTTATTTGTTCATTAATATTGAGCACCTACTTACTCTTAATTCACTAAATTGTCTTTATTTGCGATAGAAATGAAAAAATATTTATTACTAGGCTAGCTGATCACTATGGCTTCACATAATATGTTGAATTTGAAAATAAATTCTATGTTACTTGCTGATAATATATGCAGTTTTCAAAAGATATTTTTTTTAGATTTATAGTAGTTTTTGAGTTTATACAATGCATGAAATGTAAAAAAAAATATTTTTATTAGATCTAGAAGTTTAGAAAATTCTAAACACAATTGTTGTTGTGCTGTCCTAGAAGGCTATTTTTTTTGTTTTTTTTTTTAATGTGTTAAAATCATCAAATGAGTCCTCTCACCCTGGGCAGAGCAGGAGGGACTGTCAGACTTGTACTAACTAAAATCCACGGTATCCTTCAATAACCCTTTACGTTCTGGGGTCACGGTAATTCGTAAGTCCCGCGATCCCGGGTCCTAGCATTACCATAGAACACCTAATAGTACTACAAATAATAAAGTAAATTTTTAAAAGCAGCAAATTATTGTATGAAAAATTAATTATATCTTAGCTTCAATATTTCTGGGCATGAAAATACTAGCTATCAATATTATATACTAGCTGTTACCCGCGACTTCGTCCGCATTGTATTTGGTTTTAAGGCACCTAAACTAATATTCTCTTTTTTAATTTGTTGAGAAAGTGAGGGTACCTGATGTCCCACTTGAATTGATTGTCCCAAATGAAATGAAAACTTCCAGACACAACACTTTATACGACATTGGTAGTTTTTCCCTCTGGTGCTAAAATAAAAAGGTGGTCAGCATTACTGACACTACTGACAGGCGAGCATGTGTTATATAGTTGGCCGTGGGAAAAACAGTTGGACCTTAGGTCGACATCAGCTTCCTTCAGGGTCTGTCCTTGGGACTTATTTATGGTCATCGCGAAGTAAGTGGCTACCGGGAATTGTGTGAGTTTGAACTGGAAAGGGAAATTGTTGGAGATGAGTGGTATTCACGGTATCAATGCAGTTTCCCCTGAGCCACATCCGGTGAGAATTTCAGCTTCGCTTAAATTTCTGCGTAAAGGTGCGTACAGACCATGTAACATGTTATATAACATGTGTTATAAAACACTACAACTCTATGTAGAATGTTACCATGAAAAATGTTCAACAATTTCGGCTAATATGTTTTCATTTATTGCAGCAGTTCGGTCATTTTTTTAGTATCGCACGATCACATAGCCAAGAGTTTTCCTGAAGTGTTATACTTGACGGGACTCCGAATACGTAACTTATCAATTCTTCTTACAACGGGCAGTCTTCTTACAACGGGCAGTGTCTGCCGGAATTTTACAGAAAACAGTACCTACCGTGATATTGTCCATCATGGCGAATGTCTCAAAGTGTTCTGTCCACGGCCTCGACGGCTTTTTTGTTCGACATGGTACATTCAGACGATTACATTTTTTTAGCGTGGTAATACATCACGTGGAACACAACGTGCACCCTTACTCGCCGCCCGCATGGCCGCGCCTACAGTGGCTGGAGATCGTGTAGCGACGTCTGTCGCCATCGGCGTCTACCGCTGCGGCTGGGCTGGAGGTGGACATTGTCCTCTCCCTCATGCGTCCCGCCTCCTCCTTCGCTAGCATGACTGCTTCGCAGAAGGAGGCGACTGCTTCCCATTCTGTCTCGCCCCGCAGCATGGCCTCGACCAACACTAAGCACGAGAGGTCACCGATTATCGTCGTAGTGAGGACACGGCGGTGCTCTGCCCAAGCGGGTAGTCCTGTACCGTATGCTCCACCGTGTCCTCCAGGCGATCCACGCAGTGGTGACACCCAGGCGATTCTTCTTTCCCTATCAGACACAGGTACCTCCCGAAACTTTCGTGTCCGGTGAGGACCTACGTCATGTGGTAGGTCAGGCGGGACGCCGTGACGCCTATCCAGCTACTCCTTAAAGAGGGGTCTTACCGCCGCGGTAGAGGCGTGCCCGGAACTCGGTTGCGACAGTCGCTCTCTCAATATTGCCCTGTGATCACGCCGGAGCTCTTTCCGGGAATTCATCCTGGCGATTGTATTGTATAGTGGGCTGGTATCCGCAACTCCACGTCATATGCGCGTATTTTGCGTGCGGATGAGATGATCATTCTCCTGGCGATGCGCCTCGATAGACGCGATGGAGGGCCGTCGCCTCCAGGGGAAGACGACTACATTATAATCCTGAAATACCTTTGCTTTGTCACAGTTTCATGACTACAAACACGTTGAGTGTTGCAGTGTTGTCTTAGTCAAATGGGACTTTAAACAACAAAAAAAAAAATACGCATCTTACTTTGTTAGTGACGTACAACAGAGACTGCTCATCAGGCTGAACAACTTTGCTAAGACGTCATTCCTTTTTATATTATAGTGTAGCTGGGCTCTTGGAGTTCCACAACAGGTGTTCCAGATCTTCAATTTTTATACGTCAACAGAGAGTGCTCATCAGGCTGAGCAACTCTTGCTAAGACGTCATTCCTATATATGTTATAGTTTAGCTGGGCTTTTGGTGTTTAACATTAGGTGTTCCAGATCTTAATTTTTTATATGTCAACAGAGAGTGCTCATCAGGCTGAATAACTTTGCAAAGACGTCATTCCTACATATGTTATAGTGTAGCTGGGCTCTTGGTGTTCCACATCAGGTGTTCAAGATTTTCAATTTGTATACATCAACAGAGACTGCTCATCAGGCTGAAAAACTTTGCTAAAACGTCATTCCTTTATATGTTATAGTGTAGCTGGGCATTTGGTGTTCCACATCATGTGTTCCAGATCTTCAATTTTTATACGTCAACAGAGAGTGCTCATCAGGCTGAGCAACTCTTGCTAAGACTTCATTCCTATACATATATGCTATAGTTTAGATGGGCTTTTGGTGTTCCACATCAGGTGTTCCAGAGATCTTCAATTGTATGTCAACAGAGAGTGCTCGTCAGGCTGAACAACTTTGCAAAGACGTCATTCCTGTATTTGTTATAGTGTAGCTGGGCTCTTGGTGTTCCACATCAGGTATTCCAGAGATCTTCAATTGTATGTCAACAGAGAGTGCTCGTCAGGCTGATCAACTTTACCAAGACGTCATTTCTGTATTTGTTATAGTGTAGCTGGGCTCTTGGTGTTCCACAACAGGTGTTCCAGATCTTCAATTTTTATACGTCAACAGAGAGTGCTCATCAGGCTGATCAACTCTTGCTAAGACGTCATTCCTATATATGTTATAGTGTAGCTGGGCTCTTGGTGCTCCACATCAGGTGTTTAAGATTGTCAATTTTTATACGTCAACAGAGACAGCTCATCAGGCTGAACAACTTTGCTAGGACGTCATTCCTTTATATGTTATAGTGTAGCTGGGCTTTTGGTGTTCCACATCAGGTGTTCCAGATCTTCAATTTTTATACGTCAACAGAGACTGCTCATCAGGCTGAACAACTTTGCTAAGACGTCATTCCTTTACATGTTATAGTGTAGCTGGGCTCTTGGAGTTCCACAACAGGTGTTCCAGATCTTCAATTTTTATACGTCAACAGAGAGTGCTCATCAGGTGGAACAATTTTTGCTATCGCACCATTTTTTTATCTCTTATAGTTTAGCTGGTCCGTTGCGGTTCTGCACCAGGTGTTCAAGTTTCCAAGATAAATTATAGCCTATGTGTTGGCCAGACTTAACACCTATACAACAAAAAAAAAAATCATTCAAATCCGTCCAGTACTTTTTGAGTTTATCCCGGACATACATACAGACAAACAGACAAAAATTCTAAAAACTATATTTTTGGCTTCGGTATCGATTGTAGATCACACCCCAAGTATTCTTTTCAAAAAATATTCAATGTACAGTTTTGACTTTCCTACTATTTTATTATATGTATAGATATCCCATATTTAAACTTAATAAATGAACACCAAGCAACATGTTGGAGTTTATTTATTTTTTTATTGCCAGAAAAAAGATCATAAGTGTCATGAATTTATTTCACAGTATTGTTTCTGTTTATAAACAGACTAATTACACAATAGGCTATTAGGAATGGAGCCAAATAAAAAGCTTTGTATCTAAGTCATGTGAGAATTGCACAAAATATCGAATGTTTGAACAAAACTACTTCTGTTCTCAGTTCTGTGTTTCGGCCGTATCGAGTTATTTAGGCGGATTTTATTTGTGTTAGTCCATGAATTTTTTCGCAGCGGATTTTATGTCCTACTTCCAAGTATGGTAATTTTATTATTTTCTTATAATTTTGCTTTAGATAGGCATGGTAGAACTTAGGTGAGGGATAGGGACTAATTTTGAAACTTTAGTGCGTCATTTATTTTGTATTCGTATTGAACACCTTTCACGACACTGCATCCTCCTTCCAGTCGAGACGAAATCCGTCCGTCCAGTTCGTCCCGCCATCTCCACCTACGTTTCTACCGGGATCTAGCCTCACTGTCAACTGACTTTACTGCTGAAAATACACTGCGCATTTAGGCAGAAGCCAGACGAGCGTAAAATTTGAGTTTCGAGTCGCATAATTTCGTGTTCTGCTACAGTACCGACCACTCATTTTGCGTCGCGACAGACTTTTTCTATGAAAGCGACAGAATTTCTGCGACTCACGACCACAAAATAACGCTCGTTTGGCCTCACCCTTAAAGTATTACAGAGGGTTACTTCCAAGCTTCGCACCTAATGTCTATGAAAATAATAGCATATTAAACCAAAATCATCGAAATTAGGCCCGAAAATTCTTTTGAGAAATTAATTTTTGTATTTTGGTATCCACTCCCGCTTTAGCTGGTTAAATAAAATCGATGAATCCGCACTCTGTAATTAGTTTAAAAGAGGCTTCGATGGCCTACCATTTAGATATAAAACCTCTAAATTCCTAGACTGACTAAACATTGAATGCAGAAATCTCTTGGACAGTAATACGCAACTAACACAACATTATTTCGTAAGATAAATGCTCTGTATGTTGTGTTCTAGAGGACTGTAATTGAATGAGAAACGGAATGACGTTGTAACATAATTATGGGCAACACCATTCTAATCTAGATAAAACCCTACGTCCTTTATGTCACTTAGAAGCTGTATGTGCTTAATATTGTCGGAATACTTACGTAAGTGGAATCATGCTTCCAATGAATGACTTATGTAGGTATGCTGTTACCGTAATATTTAACTTGTCCAACGACATTTTATGGCAGCCTATGCTGTTCTCAGAAGTGACATCCCTTTTCTGACCCTTTTTATTATATCCCACCAAAAACATTAAATGTAAAAAATGCCAAGTCTCTCGATGCAGTCTTTCCATCATATCGATAATAATCTGTGGTCCGACGTCTGTCATGAGTGACGTATAAAATTTTCTTCCTCTATTTTCTTACAATATTTAATTTATTTTTCGTATAAACCGAACATAAAACGTGTTATTTCAAAAGAAAAACAGAAATAAAAAAAATTGCTACAGTGCAGACAATGAAATATAACCGAAAAAAAAAAAACGAAAATGAAACCATAGTAATGTCACCATCAACATCACCCGAATGATTACAAGAAGTCGGACTAAACAGCTACAGGCACACCCACCATCTCCGGACTCGTCGCCGAGCTCCGCCTCGCGGCCGCCGGGACGCGCCTCATCTGAGTACGTCGTGTCTCCGGTCGCTGCAGCTGCGTCGAGCTCGAGCGACGAGTTTTTCTCCCCACCGTCGACACCACCACCACCGCGACGACGAGGAAGAGGACGGCCACCAGCGGGCTTGGGACCTCGAGGCCAACAGGCCCCGAATAGGGTCCCCGCTGCCGGTGGAAATGTGTCGCGCATGCGATGGACCCAGTCCATGAATGAAAACGTCATGCGCGCATATTATGGGGCTACTGAGGGGGGAAGCAGCTTGACTGCGTACCGTGGTCGGATGCTCTCTCTGTTTCAGGTGCTTGAGCCAGGTATCAGCGTGTCGGCACAACGACTTTCGGATCAGGTGCGGGTCATTCAGCGTAACTGTATGCTGGATGACACCTTACTTGATCGACTACGCTCGGATTCACGGAGTAACCGAGTTATTCCTGCTTCACCAATGATCGCGGTGCGGCAACAAAGTTCTTCCAATATGCCACCGCGACCCGATCGCGATTGTGAAGAGGATCATGACGAAGTTATATCCGTGAGTACCCAATGCAACGCACAATTGAGGAGCGCTTTGGAGAGTGCGTTCCGGGAGTACCGCTCCGTACCACCGGAACTTAGACCACGTTTACCTCGTTTGCCTATGCACAATAAAAACAAGGCGCTTATGTGTGCTCTAGACTCAGAGCTGTCAAATTGTTTTGACAACAGTAAGGATCTTGCTGATACCCACTCAATCCTGTACTGTGCAGCTGTAGCGGCATGTCGTGTAGCTCACGTCAAATTCCCTGACAGTGACAGAGCTACGCGACCAAAACCAGCGGCTCCAGCTTGGCAGTGCAGGATTGAGCGGCGTATCGGTGAAGCTAGAGCACTCATCGGCAAATTGCACTGCTTCAGGGAGGGTAATACTCGTCCTAGAGTGATGCGTTTTGTGAGGCGGGCGTTCACAGGAATCGATATCGATCCTCGTGATTATTTGGCCCGCGTCACGGAACGTATCGACTTCCTGAGGCAGAAGATTTGTGCATGGGCGAACCGTATTCGTCGGTACAAGCGACGAGTGGAGCGGTACACTTTGAATCGCACCTTCCAAAGTGATGAAAGGTGGGTCTATAGGGCTTGGGAGCGACCGGACCAAGGTGTGGCTGACACGCCCCTGCCGGATGATGATGCCATGAGTTCATTCTGGCGCAGCATCTGGTCGGTGCCTGTCGGTCACGCTGAGGGCGATTGGATCAGGGATGTTGAGCGAGCGTGTAATCACATTCCAGAAATGGGGGCTATCACCATCAGCCCCCAAGACGTAGCTTGTGCAGTCCATCTGTTGCCGAACTGGAAATCTCCAGGGCCGGATGGGCTGCACAACTTCTGGATTAAATGGCTCAAAAGATCACACGTTCGCTTAGCATCCCAGTTCCAATTAGCCTTAGAGTCAGGGTCGTTACCCCAATTCTTAACAACAGGAGTGACCCACCTGCTCTATAAATCAGGTAGTACTGCGGAACCCAAAAATTATAGACCGATCACTTGTCTACCAACGGTCTATAAAGTTCTTACATCCATTCTGAGAGCTAAAATCAATCAACATATTGTGACTAATTCCATCATGTCCGCCTCTCAGAATGGATGTAGGAACGGGTCCCGCGGTACTAAGGAGCTCCTCCTCATTGATATGGC
This sequence comes from Agrotis clavis, assembly GCA_954870645.1. Taxonomy (NCBI): domain Eukaryota; kingdom Metazoa; phylum Arthropoda; class Insecta; order Lepidoptera; family Noctuidae; genus Agrotis; species Agrotis clavis. The sequence continues at coordinate 1,896,123 of OX940931.1, read as the reverse complement.
CATTAGCCAACAGGTTCGCCGCTCCCGAAAAGATCTGTCCGCATGTTGGATAGATTATAAGAAGGCCTATGATTCGGTACCCCATACATGGCTCATGAGGGTGCTAGAGTTGTATAAAGTTGATATAACTCTACGTACCTTCCTGTTGTCGTGTATGGGGACCTGGAGAACAGTCCTTTGCTATCCAGGATGTCGACAGATCCGAGGTAGCGGCGAACCGATAAGGATTGAGCGCGGCATATTCCAGGGTGACAGTCTGAGTCCTTTGTGGTTTTGTCTGGCCTTGAACCCACTCAGTACATTACTGGAGGGTTCGGGGCTAGGATATCGGTTGAAGAGAGGTGGTCAGGTCATATCTCACCTTCTTTACATGGATGATCTGAAACTCTTTGCCCCCAACAACTTGCAACTGATGAAGTTACTGAAGGTAACAGAAACTTTCAGTAGCGCCATCAGGATGGAATTTGGTGTGGACAAATGTGCAGTCATGCATGTGAAGCGAGGGGAGATTATGGAATCAGAGGGAACTCAACTCTCGGATTCCATACACCTTAGATCCCTCTCTTCAACAGAGACCTACAAATATTTGGGTATGTCGGAAGCATTAGGCATCAATAATGCTGACATGAAGCAATCGTTGAGGGAGCGCTTCTTTAGCCGCCTGAATAAAGTACTTAACAGTCTTTTGTCAGGTGGTAATAAGGTGCGCGCTTTCAACGGTTGGGTCATGCCGGTATTGATGTATTCTTTCGGCATACTCAAATGGACTCAGACAGAACTTGACGCCCTGGATAGGAGAGTCCGTTCACTGCTGACTGCAAATCGGATGCATCACCCGCGGTCGTCAGTGATGAGACTGTATATCCCGCGGAAGTGCGGGGGTCGTGGCTTCTTAAATGCTAAGACCCTGCACAACCGTGAGGTATGCAGTCTCAGGGAATATTTCCTAGAAGCCGACGTGGGGATGCACCGAGATGTGGTCACAGTGGACAAGGGTCTCACTCCGCTCTCCTTGGCTAACGAGAACTGGCGCAAACCTAAAGTATTAGACACTAATGATCGTAAAGATGTATGGCAGAGCAAGGAGCTTCACGGACGCTTTTACCGGGCATTACATGGTCCCGATGTAGACTTTTTAGCGTCCGTATCCTGGCTGCGCTTCGGTGACCTGTTTGGGGAAACCGAAGGTTTTGTCTGTGCAATTATGGACGAAGTTATGATGACGAATAACTACCGGAAATACATTGTGAAGGATGGCACGGTTGACATATGTCGGGCATGCCACCGTCCGGGAGAATCGATCCGACACATTATTTCTGGGTGTTCTCGTCTGGCTAACGGCGAATATTTGCATAGACACAACCTTGTTGCCAGGATTATCCACCAGCAACTTGCTTTGAAGTACAATCTTGTGGAATCGGAAGTGCCGTACTATAGGTATGCGCCCGACCCAGTTCTCGAAAACGGCAATATCTCGTTGTATTGGGATCGACCTATCATCACTGACAGGACTATTGTTGCCAATAAGCCTGACATTGTGGTGATAGATCGATTGGAGCGTCGCGCAATAATTGTTGATATCACGGTCCCACATGACGAGAACCTCGTGAAGGCAGAAAAAGATAAACAATTCAAGTATCTTGATCTGGCTCGCGAGGTTGTTGACATGTGGGACGTGAATACGGCAGTTATTGTGCCGATAGTCGTATCTGCCAATGGCTTAATTGCCAAGAGCCTCGACCAACACCTGAGGAGGCTCTCGCTGGGTGGCTGGATCAAGCGCTTGATTCAGAAGGCAGTACTCTTGGACACGGCGCGTATTGTTAGGAGGTTCCTCTCTCAAGAGCCCTGACCACCGGTAGCCCGGACCCTGTTCCTGGTGCTGATGGACTGCTATTTTTTATATTTTTAAATGTTTTTTGTTTCTTTTTTGTAAAAATATTTAAAAATGTAATTTATAAGTGTAAAAATAAATAAAGAGAATAATAATAATATAATAATAATATTCCACAACCATCACACAACCCCATCTAGTCCCAAGCTAAGCAGAGCTTGTGTTATGGGTACTAGACAACTGATAAACATACTTATATATTATATTTCTAAATACATACATATTATAGATAAATTACACCCAGACACAGAACAAATGATCATGCTCATCACACAAACATTTGTCCTGGGTGGGAATCGAACCCACGACCCCCGGCTTAGCAGTCAGGGTCACTAACCACTAGACCAACAGGCCAGTCATAGATAGATAATGTAACTATGTCTCATCATCATCATCATCATCAGCCGGAAGACGTCCACTGCTGAACATAGGCCTCAGTAACTATGTCTATGTTATATTAATAAACTATTTTCCTAAATAACTGTTTCACTAACAATAATAAATCTACTATCTAATCCGGCTAACTTAAAAGTTCTCCGAATATCGCTACAATATTTTTTTTAGTTTCGAAATGGTTGTTCATAGATAGATGGCGCTATCAAATGAAAATTATTGAATTATTTTAAAGTACTACTTAGACTGCGCTCTGTAACGAAACCATAGCGCGATTCAGACAGGTACAACGCCATCTATCGAGCGCGCATACAATATTTATCGCAATACAATGGAGTTTTAATGTTATTAATTTAATGAATTATGAACTTTATGTATTAATTTAGATTAATTATAGTCTATGTATTACATTTATATTATTCTTTTCTATTCTATGTATGTATTCATCCAATTGAATACTTAAACAACGAACAAAGTTAACAATGCAGTCAAAATCCATACACAATGTTCTTGCCAAACCGCAAATATAAAATTGTTTTCTATGGTATATTATTTTTTAATGTTTTTATAATTTTTCCTTTATATGTGGCTAATGAACTATCTTGGTGCAAAATTTGAAGTTTCTAAGTCTGCTAGAAGTACCTTAGATTTTTGATGATCGGTCAGTGAGTCAGTCAGTCAGTGAGTGACAAAATGGTGTAACTTTGATCGACCGTAACTCCTGAACTATTCATTCAATTGGCATGTAATTTCGAACTTAAGCTTGTTCTAATGCCTACTATTATTCACTGAAAACCTAAACTCCTAGCTTTGTCCACGTCGAAGATATAGGGGGGGCGAAACAGCCGCGAATCGCTTCGAGAAAAGATGGTACGGCCGTGCCCGTTTTGCTCGAGACTTGGCGGGGCACTGCCGTGCCCCCAGACATAGAAACCCAATGAATAAACTCCAGTCTCTTGAGTATTTGGGGTACCTACACTAAGGATCCTTTGACCTAGATAAATTAAGGGCCGATCTACCGAAAGATGCCATTTTTTATTCCCATGCCCAAATACCTAATCTAGGAATTGTAGGCAAAGGCCATCAGGCCCTTGCTCTGGTCATCTAGTTACCATTAGTCCCTACTACATTAGCGAGTTATTACAATGTAATGGTATAATTTATAACGCAAAACAACATCGCTTCATCATAACGAAAGTAAACAAGCTATTGTTTACCCTATCTAAATTAGTTTTGCAGACAATGTAGCAATACGTTGCAAAGTGATGAAGCGATCTCACTGTTCTAAAAGGAAATGTTATGGCTTTATTATGGTGAATTAATAGGAAATTGGCGAACTTTAAAACAGTGATTCATTATTATAATTTTATGCTGTACAGAATTTCCTTTCGACTCGTGTTATTGTTTGAATTTGATAAAATTTTCCTGTTAAATTATCGAACATGCAAAGGTTCTGAAGTAAAAGTTTGAAAGTTATGCCATAAATATAAATTAAGAAGGCACGGAAGCGGATGACTAATTCTAAGCTAAACCATTTGTCATAATCGGTCCGTATTTATTTTAAGTTCCCTCTCTAAATCCACTGAATGTAATTCAAGGCTGCCTATCTGACTCACTCAGGCCAGCCGTTCTATGAAAGACCTACATACAGCTTGACATAAAAATGTAGAAAACCGGAAGTCGCCACTGTCTTCACGCTACCAGCACTTTGAATGTTTTTTTTTTTTTCACTTATTACGTTAGTTTTATGGCACAATAATAAATCTAACAAACCTGCGGTCTTTGTTTACATCAAATATCAAAGATTTTAAAACGCTGTCAGAAATAAAAATTTTAGTTCCGTTTCAATCCGTTCTGGCCAAGCTGTACTCTAAAACTTAGCAGCTGTCTGAGAGTTCATAATTTTTTTTCACATGCAATCTTAAAATATCTGAATTTTATATTAGAAATATTTTTATCTTACTAACTTCCAAGCCAATATAGCCAAAGTATTGATAACCGTAAATTGTTGATAGTACACGCATGACGCCACTGCCCACCCATTCTCGGGAATGTCTCCATTTACGACACCTGTTATTTCATGTCCGGGAAACCACACGGACTGTAATCATTGCAGGAAATTTCAATTTAACAGCTCATTGCGCCTTGTACTATTTCTACGCTACCGACTAAACACGTTCATGAATCCTATAAAATACCTTATAACACGGTTGAAAAATCTCGTCCATTGCGTAGCCGTAAGTCACCTTTTTTCTCTATTAGGTATAATGGAAAGCTTCAAAAGCTCAGATATTTGTTTTTCTTTGAATCATTACTGAAATGACATTCACACATCGAAATGTTCAAATAATAGATAAACATGTTTATAAATGTTCCAAAGTCAATGTTCAGAACGTTACAGGAGCTTCATGCATTGTATCCTTTGACTAACGTAAACGTCGTATGATTTTTTCCGAGATAAGAGACTGATTTATTACATTGTATTGTTCGACTGTTAGTTCACCTTCGATTGTCCGAGGAATATGTTCGATCCTTCACATCATCCCCTGACTAAAATCTACCTATACTGAAAGCTTTACTTACATCGCCAAGGTACGATTTTACCCGTTGAAATAAACTCCTACAAGTAGGTACGTCAACAGGTGAGGGCCAGCAGCAGCCAGCAGGTAATACATGGCCAATCTAGACGATAACCTATATTTACTATTGATCGCGTCATTCAATCCTCAGGCGACACAATAGCTTATGAATACTGAAGTGCAAATAAGAAAAACATTGCCTTCATTATATTCGGATTATACACATATTTACATACCTACTAAAGCTTATGATTTAGCCCATCAGGGTGAACTCCTGACTTACTTATCAATCGTTAACTACGGTCGCTAATTACGTAAGCAATTACTTTGTCGTTAAATTAATTAAGATCGCTTGATTGGTATATTTACGTCATGCATGCCTCACTTCTATTGTTTACAAACTAGATTTTATTCGAAACCAATCACTTTTCCAGTGCTTCTGTTTTTGTAGAGTTATGTTTCAAAACAGGTTTCATTACGGAGGGAAAAAAATAACCGGCGTGGTGACGTCATTTGATCCCCGACCATCACTGTGCAAAGTTACTTGTGTGTAAAGTTACATTACTCGGCCTTTGTCAAATATTGCCAGGGCCAGTAGCAGCCGGGCGAGGCGGCCCGTGGTCAACACTTTGTTCACTAAAACCGACCATAAAAGTCGGTTATCTTTATGAACTCTTTGAACCCAACACAAATAGTGGGCAAATGAATAGCTTGTTTAGCTCCAATATGTATTGCCGAGATTGCCAAAGTTGTGTCGGGTCTCTGACCTATTTGAAATGGTTCACGAATCCCTGAATTGACGACCTTTCAACGAATGATTTAACACACATTAGTAACATGTATTTCTTTGATGTTATTGCAGAACCGAGAGCACAAACACCGAACAGAAGTGTACGTGATGACGGTGACGCAGGAGCTGGCGGAGTGGGAGGACTCGCGGCTGATGGGGCGCAAGCGGCAGTGGTTCAGCATCGACGACGCGCTGGCGCAGCTGGCGCTGCACAAGCCCATCCAGCGGCACTACATCCAGCAGCTGCGCCGCTCCAAACAGAACAAGCCCGACGACCCCGGCAGCTAAGCTCGGCCGCGGCCTCTAGGTTAAGTCAGCCCGGAACTGAAGCGAGCCGGCGTGTCGCGCGCCCAGTCGAGCGTTGGGCTCATAACGACGCAGACGCCACACGTATAACATCTCCTTTTTTCTATTTTTACGTATATTTTTATACTACGATGGAATAAATGTTAATTTTATTTTGTTAGCATTAAAACGAAAAGACATACAAGCTCTATTTTTATTTAAATTAATTCTGCGTTTTATAGTCCTGATGAAATGAGTTTTAAAATAAACATTTTATATTGCTCTTCTGTAAAGTTTTTGTTTGGTGGACGGTGGTTACCCAAATATTTACCTTGCAAAGCGGCGCAGAATGATCTGCTTTTAGACTTCTGCTAAAACCGTTTGACGTATTTTGTAATCCTAATCAAATAGTCGGAAGCCAAAATACGTCATGGTATATTGACACAAATATACATACTACAAAATTTGTTCAAACATATACACATTTATCAACTGACAGTAGGTCTGGTTACATTCATATCCTGGAGATGGAGGCCAGGAACACCCAGACGCTGATGACATTGTTAGGGTAGGCGCACACTTCCACGCCCAGTGCGAACTCCGCATTAGGATCGTCGCACAGGTGTAGGCCGGTGGACTTGACTGCCGATATCACGGACTTGGTGTTCACGAATGACATATTTAGAGGAAAACCATAAATCTGGAAAAAAAGAAGCAATAATTGGAATTTGTAGCGCCGTTTTTATTGTATTGAGTCACTATTAACGTTCGTATTGTTACCTTAAATGTAACCATCAAATGCTTCAACTTCTGACTGTAACCAGGCTTGGGACCTGTTGGATTGAACACCCAATACTCCCACTGCGGCAACATATCGCGTAACAACGTGCTGCAGTACCTACAAGAGGAAGAAAAAAATCTTAGAGGGCTCAGAACAGATGCTAAGATGACACTAGACTGAGCCACAATTCTGTCGTCAGCAATTTAGTTTGGAAGCTGGCGAAAATACTAACTGAACGTGAAAAACAATGAGGTACAAATCCGATCTCCTAGATTTATTATTTATTTTTAATTTTATTTATCATAGTAACTTTTTATACGCTCGAAATATACTTCCCATCTCTTACACTTACAGGAAGTGGTCACTGCGTAGACCCAGGCCATATCTCCCCTTGTTAGGAAAGTCGAACACAGTCCATCGAAATCAGAAACTCGCAAAAAGAAGCATTGGTTGCGCCAGACCCTGGTTAGTACCCCACAAGCTTTCACATTACTAATTACCCATTCGTCATTTAGAAGATGTTAATGGACTTTTAGTACCCTGATTTTTTACGATCGTGTCGGATTGCTGCTCTACCCCTCGAACGTCCGTATGATCCATCGATGGATCTTATGGACGTTTAAGGGGTGTTTAAATTTATTTTTGACAATTTGGTTGGTTAATTAGGCAGACCTCCGAACAGCATACTAGCCTGGGGCGCCACAAACGCAGTCCGCTTCGCCCTTATTGCTGAGATTATAAGCCATGACTGAAACTGGTCAAGACTACTATTCTAGTTACCTGTTCCAAATAGTCTTCATGTGAGACCGCCACTTCTGCACCTTGGTCTTGATCTTATTCTCCAGCATGACCCTGATACCCTCCACATTCGGAGGAGCGGAGTAGAGCGAGTTGTCTGTCACTACTGGCTGCTTCATCACGAAGACTGTTTTGTCGAACACCTGTGTAACAGATATTGAACTTAAAAGCTTTTATTTTAAACCATGTCATCTTAGAAGACCCTTCAAGGTTGATGATTTTGAAATTAGCATACACCAAAGCATACACGTAGAATTCTTACTTACTCTCCTTTCGATAACTTAATTTTGAAATCATGAGTGGATACTTACGCCCTGCCACTCTGAAGACCTGGTGAAATCGAAAGCCATATTCTCGCAATCTTGTGACGCTTGCACGTTCACCCATATCTGAAAAATACTTCTTTTTTAATTTTCTTCAATGTAACAAAGACGTGCAATTACACACATATTTTAAGCTTTGTGTTTGTACTTACATTTTCGTTGTCAAAAACATAATCGACAGTCTTTAAAGGGCAGCCGACATCTCTGAGCTCATACCGCTCCCCGCTACTCGCATCACATACATACCAAGTATATCCATCACTCTTGTTTAGAAACCCTCGACTCCTGAACAACTGGTCATTCTCCAGGACTATCCTGCGTGTGGTCAGGTCGTATTTTATTAGGACAAAGCTGCTGTGACCTCGGGGAAGGCCCAGGCCTACGGCCACCCAGCATTTGATGCCCAGGTAGATAAAGTAGCTGGCCAGCAGAATTGTATGGTCTAAGGGTGAGCCGTGGAGGACTTTTAACAATTCCTGTGGGGTAAATTAACTTTATATTACATGGACTCAGTGTTGAAAAGATGAATGAGCCAAAATTATATTATTAGGTCATACTAACAAGTCCCAATAAAGTAACAGCATGCGATTCCGTCACTTCATAACTGGGGATCAATGACACATAACGCATACAAGCGTTCATCATCCTAGCTAGACTATCTCCTTCTCTAGCGCTGTAGATAGACTCTCTCTCCTCCTGACTAACTCTATCCACATCCAGCTCTCTACGTCGTCCGCTTGAAGATGAGCTTCTCGAAAATCCAGAAGATTTCGAAATAGCAGAGTCACCCCTCGGATTCTTTGGAATAAAATCCCTCTCAGGCAAGGGAATCGGCTGTAAAAACTGCGTGACACATTTATTTCTGCCCGCACTATCTATAAAAGTCAACGAAATATTCCTCATCGGAAATTCATTTGTGTATTCTGTTACGAAATTGTTCAAATGTTTGATCAAATAATCGTCTTCTACTGAGCTTGGCAGCGGCTGGCTGTAAGCGTGTAATCCTCCCAAATGCGAGAGGCTGGTACTTATTTCTAATGTAATGAAAGCGGTGTCTTTCTTCATGAGTTGGGTTATTTCTGGGATTAGCGATGTTGACTCCTTCATTTGGAGCGTTTCGTATCCAAACAAGAGTGGCGGGGTCGTGATCTTGAATGTGCCCCGGAGCTGAAAGCGTGATAGTTGGTAAATATTTGTGATAATTTGACTACATTGCTTATGGTTTATCCTTGCCGTAAGAGCTTTTGCTTGGTTTTAATTAAGTCTTTCCCAAATGTTGATAGTGCTATTTACCACTGACTACAAAACACCATAAAATAAACAAATATAAAAAACCGGCCAAGTGCGTGTCGGGCCACGCACAGTGTAGGGTTCCGTAGTTGCCCATCAAAATACTTATGCGAATTAACTAAACTGATTCGCTGAATTTAATTTTAAAAAGAAGAATTTTCAAAATCGGTCCAGGAGTCTTTGAGAAATCGGGGAAAATACATTAAAAAAAAAGATTACGACGAATTTAGAACCTCCCCCTTTTTTTGAAGTTAAAAATAGTTGACGATAAAAACCTACCTATCCCCAAAAAACATACCGTAAAAACATACCTATTAAAGCTGTAAAAATAAAGTTGACAAACTTACATTTGCAGTTGAAGAGCATGTTCTCCGATACATTTTGTTTAGGAAAATATGTTATCCAAGTACATTTTATAAGTTGGTCGACTATTACTCGTAAAGTTGTAAAGCCTACTTAGTCATGATAATTTTCTTTTAAACTTCGTTATACACTTCTCATCAAAAAAATCGAAACACTTTCGTTTTTATTGTTTTTGTCCTAATTTTTTACAAAAGAGAATTAATTCCATGAAAAAAAAACATTACTGTGTAGCTGGCAGTTTGGTCATTACAGTAAGAGGAAAAAAATCAAAATTCGAAATAATTTCATTTGTTTATCCTATAAATGAAATTAATCACTGTTTTGAGACAAATGTGTATTTAGGGTTGCAGTACGTTTCTCGTTTATAAACTAAAAATTAGCGCTTGTCTTTAAACTTTCTGTTTCTTATTTCATTTACTGTGACTTTGGGACGTCTGAAAAAACTTTTTTTTCTAAAACATATGGATACTTCGCCCGCAGAAGCCGCCCAAGTGGTGGCATTGCTGGATTCTGGACTTAGTCAGCGTGTTGTGGCTGCAAGATTGCATCTAAGCTTATCATCTGTTCATAGAGTCTACAAACGCTATCGGGAGACTGGTTCGTTCACGCGCCGTTCAGGATCTGGCAGGAATCGGGTCACTTCTGAGCGAGATGATCGATTTATTGTAACAACTTCTTTACGAAATCGACGCCTTAACGCTTTTCAACTGCAGCAGCAGCTTCGCGTTGTACGAAGAGTAGCTGTAAGTGACTCTACAATAAGAAGAAGGTTGAAGGAACGCGGATTGGCACCGCATAAGCCAGCGAATGGGCCGAAATTAACTGCAGACCATCGAAGAGCGCGCCTTAACTTTGCACGCGAGCACCTAACTTGATCATACCTTAAGTGGAGCAAAGTACTGTTTTCTGATGAGTGTAAAATTATGCTGTATGGTAACGACGGAAGGAACAAGGTCTACAGAAGAGGGAGAACGCTTTGCACAATGCTGCATTGAAGAAAAGGTCAGCTATGGTGGCGGTTCGTGGACGGTTTGGGGAGGAATCAGCGCCGACGGTAAGACAGAACTTGCCTTTGTGTCTGGGCCACGGCTGCCTGCACTAAACTCTCATCGGTACATCGAACAGTGTCTTGAACCTCATGTGATGCCCTATGCACATTTTATTGGCAACGACTTCATATTCATGCACGACAATGCTAGAGCTCACACCGCGGGCGTCGTACGAGATTATCTTACCGAAGTCGGTATCTACATTATGGTATGGCCAGCAAGAAGCCCGGACATGAATCCCATTGAACATCTATGGGATGAATTAAAGAGACGAATTCGAGCAAGAGATCCAGCCCCAGAAACACTTAGCCAGCTGCAAAATGCAATCCAAGAGGAATGGGATAATATACCACAACATGTGATCGTGACTCTCATCCGATCGATGAAGAACCGTATGGAAGCAGTAATAAGAGCTCGCGGAGGGAATACGAGTTATTAAATAAACGTTTCTTACATTTTTTTTTCATTTACGCGTGTTGTTTTACCCATTTCCTTCATATTCCATACAGGGTAAAAATTACTCATTATACAAAATACGAAACCTATGAAGACTTAATTTGAATTTAGAACATTAACATTAGGATTTAAAAACCTCATACTACTCACTATTAAATGACATTTTACATTTATTCCTAAATATACACATTTTTCTGATAATCCTTATCAAATCATAAACTGCGAGGTGTTTCGATTTTTTTGATGAGAAGTGTATATACTACTATTGTGAATTTTTTCACACCCCCAAACATAACCGTTTAGCTGGTAGAAGGGGGGGACACTCGAGTCGAGCAAAATTTAGCACTTTAAAGCTTAATATTTCACAAACGAATTTTTTTATCAAAAAATTGTTAATGGAAACTATCAATATTTTTTAAAGACCTATTTAATGATACGCCACACTAAGGGGTACGCGAGAAAAAAAAAAAACATCCCCACTTTACGTGTACAGGAGGTACCCTAAAAAAAAATATTTTACGAGATTTTATTTTACCACTTTTTCGGCACAACAAATCCTTATATTTACACTAAATTACAGCTCTCTAGGACTGTGCGTCTCTGAGCTAAACTGCGGACAGACGGACGGACGGACGGACGGACATGGCGAAACTATAAGGGTTCCTTGTTGACTACGGAACCCTAAAAATCACATGGCTATGTGATTAAAAATATTAGATTGAGATATTGACTTCACCAATTACTACCGACTATTCCGCGTAATTCTTGGTCTCCGTGCTAATCCAAAACGGTGATACTGTTCATACGTGCTAAATGTACTGTGTAGGTAGCCAGTAGTCATACGTCAGTGCGCCACGCCCCTCGCCAACTGGCGTCATCGAACGATGTCCGTTGCCAGGACGTTACTCTCAATTACACTGGATTGAACATGAATCACGCCGCTTCCTCGCGATGTTTGCACTCAATAATATGTGTCACTCTCACTTAGGAATGTTGAACGGACACACCTCTTTGAGGACTATTAGAACGTATTTTGAAAGGATCTACATCTCTAGTAAATGTAATTGTAAAAAAATAACTGCAGCATAACTCATGCAAAAGCCGGTGGTCTATAATTATAATTATAGAATTATAACTTTTTGATGGCATAAAGGATCAGCTAAACAATCAACAAGTAGTCGATGAAAGCTGGGCTAGGATAACTTCTGCGGCACAGGTTTGATTACTACTAGGTACTCACCGTGCCCAAAGTCAACACCGCATACAAGGGAACCTCCAAAGTTCCGAGCCACTTGTTGTAGTAGCGATAGTGGACTGTCTTGTTGGAGTGATCCTCTTCCGAGAAACCATCCACGATGTTCGCCTTGTACTCGTCGAAGATATTAATATGGATAGACGAAAGTGGCTCCAATCTGTAGGTGAATAAGCATCATTTAGGCTCTGGTTTCTAAAATTAATTATTATCATGCAGAAGTACCATAGAACTTCACTGAGTATTGAAGGCAGTACAAGCAAGCAAGACTACGTTCATGTCTTCTCGGAGAAATTAAAATAGCAGGATAACTGACTTGGTGCTAATTTTCAATGTATGGCTCCAAGATGGATGACAACCGATCGCAGTAACAGTTTGAGCTGAAGTCCCTTTGTAGTTCACCCTAACGAATGGCCTCAATGGTCGCACTTTGAAACCTAAAGCAAGAAATTAAATTGATAAGAAGTCTGTTAAAAAGACAGTTATATCACATGCGTAGTATTCAATTGCAGCAGCACTCCCCGGGCTTAAAGGTTTACCTGCAATCTTCTCATCATCTTCCGACGCCTCATCAAGCATGACAGAACTCCGATCTCGTAAATTGAATGCTCTCAGCACAGTCACGTGAATCTCCTGGTCTTTGCCCAGAGAATCTTTCAGAATCTGCTGTTTAGTGGAGTTTGATGCAGTTGCCAGTGCCCCCACGTCGGACTGATTGGAGAATAAGCTTCTGTAACCGAGAAATTAGCAGGGGCAAGGATATTAATTAAAAATCAATATTTGCTAAATCTTAAAAACTTAGTAAAATATGTATCAATAGCGGTGGTAATTCCATAAATAATTAAATCCAAAAGTACCTACTTTCAATACACGGAAAAAGTTAATCATTTCAAACATTAATTTAAGTTACCTAAATTATGGAATCAGGCGTTACTTTGCGGAAATCCATGACATTAGATGTTATGAAAAATATCTAGTTTTAATTCCGCGACAAAAATCCAGGCTTGTTGCAGGTTGCAATCCCACCCTATGCAATCATGCATATGCACTTGCAGCAAAGGACCCACCCTCCCGCCCACATGCATATGCACAAGTGCAAGAAACAGAAAAACATGCCACGCAATCAAACCTATACTCGACACGTGTTTCGCCCCTCCACGGGGCATCTTCAGGAGATGTTGACTCGACAAGCGCTCCTCGCAAGGCCTCGAAGGCCTCGAGGCCTTCGAGGCCGGCATGTTTTTCTGTTTCTTGCACTTGTGCATATGCATGTGGGCGGGAGGGTGGCTCCTTTGCTGCATGTGCATATGCCTGATTGCATAGGGTGGGATTGCATCCTGCAACAAGCCTGGATTTTGTCGCGGAATTAAAACTAGATATTTTTCATAACATTTAATTAATATAAGTTTTTTTTTTTTGTAACTTAATCAAAAGAAATAATTAAAAAACACTAACTTTAAACTAAAGTTGAACTCCTTAACGACATCTTTGTGAGTTTTCTGCAGAAGGTACTCATTTAAATTCCTCAGCATGTTCTTATTTAACTTTTGAACATACTTGGCTCCTATAAACCTTTGCAACTCAATTGGATCCATTTCCATTTCTCTTTCATTCAAATAATCCATGTCGAATTCTCTTTCATTTGTTTTTTGAAGACAATTAAGTTGTTCTGTCGTTATTTGACTTGCATAGAGTGGAACCAGTTTCTTATCTATGTTAGTAAATCTTCCAATATTTCTCAAATGAAGCAATTTCAACCTTGTTATTTCAGGATTATTCTCGTCCAAAGGAAAGCTATCATCATCTAGAATTTCCATTTTACTAAGTTTTTGTAATGTTTTTACCATGCTTTCATCAGTAACTTCTTTTTCGTATATTTTACTTACTACGTCTAATAACATGTCTAAATTCGGTTTGTCAATGCCATGTAACAGTCTTTTTATTTGTTTTCCTGTCTCCATAGAAGTTTTGATAGCCTCAGTTTGATTTTGCTCTAGTTTATCATTCCAACCCACCTTAATGTTTATCTCATATTTGGTGTATAATTTTTCTTTGAATAGGTTGCTACTTTTAATTCTCACTTTATTGGCGTGTGCTATTTCTTTAATACTAACACCACTGCCTACGTATTTAGAGTTAGGTGCTACCATTTCCTCATAAATAAGATCTACTGCTACAAAATCAGCATTAGCATTAGTTTTTCTTACTTCTAACAAGTTTATAATAAAATCAGAAACCTTTGCATCATTTTCTAATAACACTAATCGTATACTTTTATTTTTCGGTAGAATCTGTACGGAGAAACTCTCTGTAAATTCTGCACTAAACATATTATTGCTAGAGTATTTTTCAGATTCACATACAAAAACCTCATCCACATAGATCAAAAAGTTGTAATTATTTTTGAGGAAATGTTGACCTATTTGTCTTAAATCACTTAAAATGCTTTCATCTTTTTTTAAGTTCATTTCTATTTTGTCCTTATTAACAACAGAATTAACAAATGCTTCTACTTGAGTTTTAATTTTCTCTTCGTCTAAGTGCAATTTGGGTTTAGTAGGTTTATTATCAGCATCCCCTTTTTGACCATTCTTCGCTTCTTTATATTCAATGTAATTCGTAACGTAATCAAATTCAATTTGGTCAAGCATGTCAGTGTATTCTGTGTTAAATGTATCATTCCACTCTTTATCGTATTCTGTTTCATCTAAAACGGTTTTCGTTATTTCTAAAATGTATGATGTTTCAATACATTCTCGTTTCTCTCTAATCATTTCTATATCTGACCACAATGATATAATTTTATGAATGATCTCTTTTTTGGATTGTAGTATTTCTTTATATTTCTCTTTAAGCCTAATTAGTTTTTCTGTGTATTTCCTTACAGTTTTATCAAATCGCACATAATCTTTTTTACTAGGACTGACTTTCATTAGATCTTTTTTAAGATTATCCTTTGTTTCTCTGTAAACTTTAATGTCTTTCACAAGATCTTTTAAAAGCCTCTGTATATAATTATATTCATTATAACATTCTACAACTTTTACACAAAGTAGTTTTTCTAGCGTGAAGGAATGATGATGTTTGGATGTAATATTTTTAATTGAGATATCTAAAAATTTAATGGGAGCGTCATTATCTTTATTGTTATTCTCAACTATATCATTAAACACACAAGGGTCAGCATATTCCACTGGTATTAAACACACTTCAGGTACAGCATTTTCGAGAACTCTTGGAAATCTAGGGCTCAAGTTAGCAGCTCGTGATTTTTGAGTCCATCTAGAAAAAAAAATAGATGTGACACTCGGAGACTGCCGCGGTGAAGCTATTGCATAACATTTTATATTTTAAAAGAAAAATCGCCTACCCCCTTTATTTAACGAGAATATAATTTATTTAAAATGTTTGTGGTGCACTACTGTAATAAAGAACTTCTTTGTTGTAGGAGAATTTTATAAGTAGGTTTCATTGTCAAAACTCCTTTTGTAGGTGGCCTTTTAGAATGAGTGAGAAAAAGTAAATTGTCTTGATGGAAGTCTCCCGAACTGAAACGACGTTAGACGATGCGTGGTGTCAGGTTTTTTCGTTAGGTTTTTGGGAAAATTCTTGATTCGGTCGCCTCGCCGCGCCGCGCTCGGAGCCCGCGATAAAAGCTATGCAATAGCTTAATAAATGAGTTAAATTATAAAACAGTAATTAGCTAGCACAGACAGGAGCGTCGGGATTAACATCTAAGCTAAACCAGATATCCAGTGTGTGTGACATTTATCTACTTCTACTCGTCATTTTTTTTTTTTGCGTGGTAAAATCATCAAATGAGTCCTCCCACCCCGGGCAGGGCGGGAGGGGCTGTCAGACTTCTACTGACTAAACTCCACGGTGTCCTTCAATAGCCCTTTATGTTCCGGGGTCACGGTAAGGAAATAGTCCCGCGACCCCGGCAGGCTTTGACCCTCTGAGAGGGGGGCCCCGTCATTATGCTGACGCTCTTTGAGGCGCGCGTGGGACACAACGCGCCGTCGACCCGGGCATGGTCCATGGTCGGGCAGCGAGTTGCCCTTTACTCGCTGACTTCTACTCGCCATAGCCAGTTTGTTGTATTTTGTAGTTTTTAGGGTTCCGTAGTCAACAAGGAACCCTTATAGTTTCGCCATGTCCGTCCGTCCGTCCGTCCGTCTGTCCGCAGTTTAGCTCAGAGGCGCCCAGTACTAGAAAGCTGTAATTTGGTGTAAATATACGGATTTGTTGTGCCGAAAAAGTGGTAAAATAAAATCTCGTAAAATATTTTTTTTTAGGGTACCTCCTGTACACGTAAAGTGGGGATGTTTTTTTTATTTCTCGCGTACCCCTTAGTGTGGGGTATCATTAAATAGGTCTTTAAAAAATATTGATAGTTTCCATTAACAATTTTTTGATAAAAAGATTCGTTTGTGAAATATTAAGCTTTAAAGTGCTAATGACAAGAGTCCCTTCTGTATGGGACCTAAAATATATAACAAACTGCCCAAGGATATAAAAGAAATCAAGAATTTAAATGTATTTAAAAACCAGTTAAAAAAGTTCCTTATTGATAAATGTTATTATTCTGTTCTTGATTATTTAAATGATAAATGTAAATGACTAGTTATTATAATTGTTCACAGTAAAACATTATTGTATTAGTTTAGTGTTTTTATAATAGATGGCGTTGTATTCGCAACACAAAGTGGCCAGTGTTGTTAGTTTAGGAATCTTGTACTAGATGGCGTGTTAACATATATTTCTAAATCGCGGTGTTAAGATTCTCACAGCAATACTATAATGTCTCCGATAATGTAAATTTTTATTTGAGTTTGAACTGGTGTGCAATATAGACCATAGTACGGTGTCCGGTGTTTTATTGACCCGAAGTCCGCGCAGTAAAGTTCATGGTCCTAACCGAGACGGATAGTGAGATCCAGTCAGTGTTTTGTGTTTCTTGGCGTGGAAACCAGGGTGGATTGCCCTGAAGCGCCGCACACCCAAGCTGGTGTGCACAGTGAAGTGGCCAGTGCAGCTGCTGCAGAGTTGGCGTGGACCAGCACCTGGAGTTGGCGCAGGGCGCCAGGCGGAGTTGGACACCATCGCAGTGAAGGAGGAGCAGGGCGTACTGGACATCATCAGCACCAGCTGAGCAAGGCACAGGGCGGACGAGGACATCATTAGCACCAGCTGAGTTAGACGCAGGGCGCCAGGTTTACACCTGAGCGCTTTCTACATCAAGGTGACGCAGTCATCTTTGGAGTGGTTCAGTGATAGTGAAGTGCGGTTTGTTGAAGGCAAAATCGTGAGTACATTTTAATTGTTACGTAGCAAGTCGGATTTTCTGAAGATAGAAAATTTCGTCATTATTTATTGGACTTTAGTAGATTTTGTTGATTTATTCTGTGTGTGTACCTGTTTTTATATTTTGTTGACTTTTATTCTGTGTGTGTGTACCTGTTTTATATTGGACTTTTGTTAATTTTATTCTCTCTGTGTGCCATTTATTTATTCGTTAAACTGGGTTTATTGCTGACGCTGAATCACAGTAGTTTTGTTGTTTAAAGACTCCAGTAATTCAAACAAAAATGGAGGCTTTATATAGAGTTCAATTAAATACAAAGCTCCTTATAGAAAAGGCTCAACTTAATTTCAAAAAATCACCCAAAGAAAGGGTTACCAAGGTATATGTGGAGACCAGATTAGACGCTCTCGAAGCTTTGTGGGTAGAGTTTTCAGCAACGCATAGAAACATAATTCAAAAAGTTACAGACTCTCAACAAGAGTCTGATAAATATTTCGTCAGTAATGTCTATGATAGCACAGAAGAAATTTACATTTGGTACAAAACACATTTAAAAGAAGTGTTAAATAAATTTTGTAATAGTAATGCAGATCAAAGTAATAAGTCAAATGTCGATCACACACTAGTATCAAATAATGTCAGATTGCCAAAAATCAATATACCAAAGTTTTCGGGCAATTACGCAGAGTGGACAACCTTTAAAGATTTATTTACATCGTTAATACACAATAACGAAAGCTTAGAAAACGTGCAAAAATTGCACTATCTAAAGGGCTTATTGTCGGGGGAAGCAGACCAACTGGTCAGACATATTGCAGTAACTTCCGACACCTACAAGGAATGTTGGTCATTGTTAAATAGCAGATATAATAATAAACGATTTCTGTCGAATTGTTTACTAAAGCGCTTATTGAGTCAAACTAATGTAACGGAATGCTCAAACAGCCTTAAGGGTTTACTAGATACCACAATGGAATGTCTCAACGGTCTAAAAAATCTCGGAGTTGACGTCAGTACATGGGACATTATAATCATCTTTATAATTAGTTCCAAACTCGATTCCGAATCACGAAAGCAATGGGAAACAAAAATCAGTTCTAAAGATGAATTACCCCTGCTCTCGGACTTTAGAGATTTTTTAGAAGCCAGATTTCGTGCGCTTGAGTTTTTAAATACTAAGTCAAGTAGACCTAAAGCAAATGTTCACCATGTAGTTAGTACCGACAATAAGACCATAGCAACAACTTGTCCATTCTGTAAAGAAGCTCACAAAATCTACAATTGTAAGAAGTTTGCTCAAGAGAGTTACGAATCTCGTCATAGCTTTGTTCAAACCAACCGCTTATGTTATAATTGTTTAAACGCGAATCACTCCATTAAGTTCTGTCGACAAACTGCGTCATGTCGTATATGTAAGCGAAGACATCATTCGCTACTACATTCAAACTCAGACTCAAACTCCACAGTAGTTAACGAAAGCTCTAAAACAGCAGCTGACGTTAAATCAGCGGTGTCTAGTGTTCAGGCATCGTTATCAGTAGGCGAACCATCAACGTCAAGTATAGTTTCACATTTTTCTAAGGGATCAGTACCTAGTCAAGTTTTGTTGGCTACTGCTCTTGTCGAAGCACAGACAGAGAGTGGCTCTACACAACTGCTGAGAGTGCTATTGGATCAAGGATCCCAGGCATCATTCATAGCAGAATCAGCAGTTCAGTTGCTTGGACTAAAAAAGAAGCCGACCAAATCGGTCATATCAGGAATAGGCGGTGAGAGAAGTTCTTTTGCTTCCAAGTTTACAGTCACGTTGACTATTCACTCTCGCTTAGATCCTAATTTTAGAGTCAAAGTCCATGCTTTCGTATTAGGTACCATTACGTCGCTTTTACCCTCAGAGAAATTAGAGAAGTCTTATTGGCCCGAGCTGAAGGGTATAACTTTAGCAGACCCAGATTTCCACACGCCAAACAAAGTAGATGTTTTGCTTGGCGCAGAGATTTATAGTAAAGTCCTTAGAGACGGCTTAATTCAAGGTCCACCAAACTTACCCGTAGCTCAAAATACGGCTTTAGGTTGGATCCTTTCTGGACAGGTATCGTCCAGCAGTGAGTTTGTCCATTGTCATCATGTCATTAATAGCAGCGAAGATCAGGCTGATGACAATGCGTTTTTGAGAAAGTTTTGGGAACTGGAGTCAGAGCCCTCAGTTCATAGTAATATCTTGACTGAGGAAGAAGGAAAGTGTGAGCAGCTCTACTCCAAAACTACCAAACGCGACGCTACTGGGAGGTATGTTGTAGAACTACCATTTAAAACTGATTCGCCCAGATGCACGTTTGGTGGATCAGAGGTCATTGCCCGTAGGCGTTTTATCAATCTGG
This sequence comes from Agrotis clavis, assembly GCA_954870645.1. NCBI lineage: Eukaryota > Metazoa > Arthropoda > Insecta > Lepidoptera > Noctuidae > Agrotis > Agrotis clavis. The sequence continues at coordinate 1,876,181 of OX940931.1, read as the reverse complement.
AGAAAAGATTGTTAAAAGATCAGTCACTTAAGACTCAGTATAGTGCAGTCATAAATAAGTACGTTGAACTAGGGCATGCTGAAGTTGTACCACAAGTAGAGTTAGGCAAGGATGCGTGCTACCTACCACATCATGCGGTTGTGCGTGAGGATAAAAGCACCACTAAAGTTAGAGTAGTATTTGATGCGTCATGTTTAGACCACAATGGTGTATCGTTAAATAAAGAGTTAATGGTTGGCCCAACCTTACAACCTGAGCTGCGTCAAACTATCATGCGGTGGCGCTGTCACCCAATAAGTTTGGTCGCAGATATTGAGAAAATGTACCGTCAGGTAAAGGTTGCAGATGAGCATGCGGATTATCAGCGCATTTTATGGCGTGACAATCCAAACGAGGAATTGAAGCATATCCGATTGTTACGTGTTACTTTTGGAACGTCGTCAGCGCCTTACTTAGCGGTCCGGTCTCTGCAGCAACTTGCTCGAGACGAAGGAAGTGATTTTCCTCTAGCGGCACACAGAGTCCTTACATCATTCTATGTAGATGACCTATTAACAGGTTGTCAGTCTGTCGCTGAAGGAGAACTTATTTACCACCAGCTAAATCAATTGTTAGCGCGTGGAGGATTCAAACTTCAAAAGTGGTCTAGCAGCAGTGACGAATTATTAGCTAAAATGAACGAGGATGCTGCTGGGCAGGACAGTCTGGAGCTTAAGATGGATGCGCTCACAAAAATATTAGGATTAACTTATCAGAGAAAGTCAGATGAGTTTAGATACGTAGTGCAACTTTCCCCGCCAGATCCTCCCATAACTAAGCGAAAAGTAATATCTGACATCGCTCGCTTATTCGACCCTCTTGGCTGGCTTGCGCCGGTAATAATAACAGCCAAGGTGTTCATTCAACGCCTTTGGTTAGCGGGATCCGAATGGGACGATGTACTTCCAGATCAATTGTTAAAGGAATGGCTTAATTATAGAGATAATCTTCACCATCTTAGAGACTTCCGTCTGCCACGGTGGATTCACACAAGTCAATCCGACGTCCTATTAGAGTTGCACGGATTCTGTGACGCGTCCAATGTCGCTTACGCAGCCGCTGTTTACGTTCGGTGTATTGATGCTAATGGTGTAGTTCATGTCAGTCTAGTCGCAGCTAAGACCAAGGTGGCCCCTGTCAAACAGGTATCCATACCTCGTTTGGAGTTATGCGGCGCCATGCTGTTATCAAAACTTCTGCGTGAAGTTTCCGACACCTTGGGTATCTGTAAAGAAAACATACATGCCTGGACTGACTCGACAGTGGTGCTTGCCTGGTTGAGCAGCCACCCCAGCCGCTGGAAAACTTTTGTAGGCAACAGAGTGTCTGAAATACTTACCGTTATGGAGAATAGTCAGTGGTCGCATGTCCAATCAAATGATAATCCTGCAGACATTGCGTCGCGTGGCTTGAATCCCTCAGAGTGCGTTAACCTAAAACTGTGGACACAGGGACCTAGTTGGCTGAAAAACAAAGAGATTAATTATAGTAGAAGGGAAATCAAAGAAACTAACCTAGAAGAGAGAAAGCCAGTAGTATCATGTAATACAGTAGTAAAGGAAATAAGTGAGGATACCATAATTTCAAAATATTCGTCTCTTAAAAAACTTACCAGAGTAGTAGCGTACTGTAAAAGAGTTTTGAGTTGGAAGAAACAATCGCGCGGTGAGAAAAGATTCGAAAGGTATTTAACTAAAGAGGAAATACAAGATGCAACCAAAACATGCATAAAACTTGTTCAGAATCAAAGCTTTTCTGAAGAAATTAAAGATTTAAGAAAAACAGGAAGTGTGAAGGCGAGAAGCAAGCTTAAAAGTTTATGTCCATTCATTGATGATGATGGCATTCTCCGCGTCAGTGGACGCATAAATAATGCAGATGTAGACGAAGCTGTAAAACATCCCATTATTTTACCATCTGACAGTCACTTTACCAATCTAATAATTGACGACGTCCATAAGACGACGTTACATGGAGGACCAACACTAATGTTGAGTCAGTTGCGTACAAAGTATTGGATTATTTCCGCTAAAACAAAGATTAAGGCTTACGTACACAAATGTGTGAAGTGTAGACGGTACTCAGCATCTATTCCAACCCCACTTATGGGTCAATTACCGTCTAGTCGAGTTACTCCAGCAAGACCTTTCTTAAGGAGTGGCGTTGATTTTGCTGGTCCCATCAATATCCGAACGTCAAAGGGCCGAGGCCACCAGTCATACAAGGGGTACATTTGTGTCTTTGTGTGCATGGTGACCAAGGCTATTCATTTAGAAGCCATCAGCGATTTGACATCGCAAGGTTTCATCGCTGGGTTTAAAAGATTTGTGGCTCGGCGAGGTTTCGTTAGTGACATCTGGAGCGACAACGGAACTAACTTCGTTGGCGCTTCCAAGGAGCTTCAGCATTTAGTCGCTGCGGAAAAATCTTCCGTAGCTGTAGAAATCAAAGAGTGGTTAGGCAATAATAGCACTTCTTGGCACTTCATTCCGCCTCACTCCCCCAATTTCGGTGGTTTGTGGGAGGCCGGGGTGAAATCGACGAAATTTCACCTAAAACGCGTGATAGGTAATTCTACACTTACATTCGAAGAATTGTCAACTCTTTTGTCACAAGTAGAAGCGTGCCTTAATTCCAGGCCGTTATCAATGTTGCCTGACGATTCCAAGGATCCCACCCCTTTAACACCAGGTCATTTCCTGATAGGTGAACCTCTGATAGCCGTGCCTGCACGCAATTATGAAAATTCTAAAATCAGTAACCTGAGACGTTGGCAAGTCACGCAACGTATGTTGCAAGACTTTTGGAGACGATGGTCAAATGAGTACTTGGTTCATTTGTTACAGCGTTATAAATGGACAAAAAACATTCCAGAACCAAGTATTGGAGATATAGTTTTAGTCAAGGAGGATAATTTACCTCCTGCCCGTTGGCTTTTGGGCAAGGTAATGGACAAGCATCCTGGTTTGGATAAAGTTACACGTGTAGTAACCCTCAAGTGCAATGGATCGTCTATCAAACGACCTATATCAAAATTGTGCATTTTGCCTATCGAGAAATAATGTGACTCTATTATATTAAGTTGTTTAAAAACTAATTTTATGTAAGGTGTAATTTTAGATATTTGTTTTTATAGTTTTCTAAGTTAGAGTTAGTTCTGTTTATACATTTCATTAAATTAGATTTAAGTTTATACAGTCCACTAAGTATTTGTTTTAAGTTTTTTGTGCGATCTAGGAATTGGAGATTTGCTATAAATGTTATTTTTGTTCACGTCATAGTTTGTCATTGAATTATTCTAGTTTATTTGAGCCCTTGACCTCATGGTGGGCGGTTTTGTAATGATGAAGGACATATCATTATGTCCTTGGTGGGCGGTATGTTCACAGTAAAACATTATTGTATTAGTTTAGTGTTTTTATAATAGATGGCGTTGTATTCGCAACACAAAGTGGCCAGTGTTGTTAGTTTAGGAATCTTGTACTAGATGGCGTGTTAACATATATTTCTAAATCGCGGTGTTAAGATTCTCACAGCAATACTATAATGTCACCGATAATGTAAATTTTTATTTGAGTTTGAACTGGTGTGCAATATAGACCATAGTACGGTGTCCGGTGTTTTATTGACCCGAAGTCCGCGCAGTAAAGTTCAATAATATTGAATTAATTGATAATGTAATGGAATTTGAGGATGTAATGTTTTATCTATATTGAAATTTGAGAATGTAATATTTTGTTTGTATTGAAATTTATAACTATTTTTTTTAAATTGGTAAGATTGGTAAGAGAAGAATTTACTATTTAATTTGTATTTATACCTAATGTTTGCACACCTGTCATGGTAGGATATGGTCTAAAGCTCTTATATAAAAATGTCACCTCTTGAACTACCCATATTTCGGAAATAAATGATTCTGATTCTGATTCTAATTTTTGCTCGACTCGAGTGTCCCCCCCCTCTACCAGCTAAACGGTTATGTTTGGGAGTATGAAAAAATAAAGTTTGAAGGAAAATTATCATGACTAAGTAGGCTTTACAAGTTTACGAGTAATAGTCGACCAACTTATAAAACGTACTTGGATAGCATATTTTCCTAAACAAAATGTATCGCAGAACATGTTCTTCAACTGCAAATGTAAGTTTGTAAACTTTATTTTTACAGCTATAATAGGTGGGTATGTTTTGGGGATAGGTAGGTTTTTATTGTCAACTATTTTTAACTAACTTCAAAAAAAGGAGGAGGTTCTCAATTCGTCGTAATCTTTTTTTTAATGTATTTTACCCGATTTCTCAAAGACGCCTGGACTTTGAAAATCTTCTTTTTAAAATTTTGAAAATCTTCTTTTTAAAATTAAATTCAGCGAATCAGTTTAATTAGTTCGCATAAGTATTTTGATGGGCAACTACGGAACCCTACACTGTGCGTGGCCCGACACGCACTTGTTACGAGTATAATATAAAAAAGTTCCTTAGTAGCGGAAAGCGGTGCAGTGGAATGGTGCACCTACTCTTCGTAATAGCATAGGTAGTTAAACTTACCCGTTTTCTAAATCAGAAGAAAATGTCTTGGTTTTGCGAAATGTAGGTATTAAGGAGCTTGTTTTCAAATAACTGTTCTGTCGCTCTTTAGTTACATCTACTCTAGTAACAACATTTTCTGTCACAGGTGCTATGGTGGCGGCTATCTCAGAACTTATTATGTCCATTAAATTCGATGATTTTTCTTTCTTCTTGCCCTTTTTTTTCTTTAAATGCTTCTTGGGTTCAGTCTTTACATCATGTTTTATAAAGAAATCGTATTCATTCAAATGTTTCGGTGACTGTTTTGAAGAAAACGAAGTTTCGATATCATCTAGTGTTGTGTCTTGCTTGATCTCGTGGTACTCTTGGATATCATTGTCAAGCGAATCATCCGCCGTCCAAGTATTTAATTCAATGTTTTCATTCATGATGAATTTATTTTAATATCTAGGAAACTAAATGTTTGTTGTTAGCGCCATTCGTTGCTATGGCAATACCATAGAGTACATTTGTATATAGGGGGGCAATACAACTTTCAAAATTGTCTTTGTCTATGAAATGAATGACTGATGGAGATGAATCAGGCGGGCGGATACAAAACAAAATAGTCTACGCTACCACTCTCTACTCTAACGAACAAAAATATTCTGCCAACTCGCTGAGGTACTACGTAAGCGAGGGGGACGGGGTACTGCGTTGTGATTGGCTAACTCAAGGTCTGTTCTGTCTCAACGTATGTTTACGGCTCATAGGATTGGTCGAAATGAGACGGATATAAGACTTTTTTGCCTAATGTGTTGGCAGACATCGGTCGCCTGTTATTAGGAGTCTAGTATTATATCGTCGTTGGGCCTTCCCCATTCATGAGTGAGTTGGTCTTTGAGGCCATAGTTTTGTCCACAAACTGCATTTGTCATCATCTCAAAAGCCGTTAGGTTAAATTATAAATATTTAATCTGTAACAACCATAGACAAAATGTCACAAATGACTTTAGTAGCACTTGAAACTGACAGTGTCACAACAAAGGGAAAAGTTTTGTGTTTTAGTTTTTGAAACGAAAGTTTAGTTCATATGATGGCACGATTCCGTTTAAAAGACAGTAATGAGTACTACTTGGCTCTATCTGATCAGCCAAAACGATTTGACGCGGATAGTCCAGTTACGAATGTATTTTTCGACGACAGTAATGGACAGGTACATGGTCATCTATTTTCTTGTTATTTTGCAATTGTATGTTTAATTTATCTTAGTATACGACTACAGGGGCTTAGATGCGACCAAACAAAATAAGTAAATAGACTTATTGTAAGCAATTTTAATTCGCAAGTGTTACACATTATTTTCTTTCTTGTAGGTGTTCACAGTTAGATCTGGGGGCGTTACTGGCGTGACGGTCAATGCTATGGAAGAAGCAAAATCAACATCATTCCGAATGGAGGATCGTGGACCAATTATATCTATTAAATTTTCACCAGACCTCAAAATTCTGGCAATACAAAGAAACCAGGACAATCAGAACGCTACTGTAGAGTTTGTAAACTTCAAAGACTTGGCCCCCACCAATGTGGAGTACTCTCACACATGTAAGTGGAAGAATGCCAAGATCTTGGGATTTGTTTGGCCTAAAGTTAATGAGATAACATTCATAACAGACCATGGCATAGAGTTACTTCAAGTCATTCCTGAGAAAAAACAATTGAAGAGCTTGAAAAATACTTCATTCAGGTAACAGCAGGTTTACTTAAGCATTCCTTATAATCACAATTTAACTATTTATGCAATAGAAATTCTATCTGTACTTGTACATAAATACATGGTTACCATAGGAAATGTGGCGCAACAAAAGAATGAGTGACTCTAGGTAATACGCACACCTTTTTCCCATGAGGCATTTACAGTAAAAGATCCCCCAAATATCTTTAAATCAATGACAGTTTCATACAATAATTTTATTTTGGTGTTCCTTCTCAGCTGTGCGTGGTTCTCATGGTGCTCCCAGAGTAACATAGTGTTGTTGGCCGGCAACAATGGAGTGCTACTGCAGCCGTTCTCACTCAATAACTCCACCATCACCAAACTACAGAAGTTAGAATGTAAGAAACATAACTTTTCTTAAAGAAATGTTGTTCATAAGCTCAAACAACTATTTGTTCTGGGCATAGCTGTTTGTGTGAGGAAATTCTAGAGTGGGGAATTCTGAAAATAAAAGTTAATTATACTACCAAACTTCACACAAATGTGTGAAGTTTCATTCAGGTGTAAGCTAGTATAATTTAATGTAAATTTTTGTTATTAAATCAAGCAAGTTGCATGGAGCCAGATGAAATTTTGTACAGATAATATAGTCTGGAATAACATATAAACAAATTTTTAGGCCCATATTACAATCCCATGATATTATCACAATTTTTTTGACATGGAATCTACAATATTGATCATGCAATCTTTTTATGCTGAACTAGCTCATCCTCTCAGGTTTACCCACTGCACCTTTTGGTTGCACCATGATGTTATATAGCTTATAGCCTTCCTCGACAATGGATTATCCAACACAAAAATATTTTTTCCAATTCAAACCAGTAGTTCCTGAAATTAGTGCATTCAATCAAACTTTTCAGCTTTATAATATTGCATGCTAAATAAGAATAACATTGTCATGTTTCAGTGGACCCAACAAAGCCAGTGGTGGAACGCGACGTGTTCATCCTGCGACTGTGCGACGCGACATGGTGCGCCGTCTTCAGACACGCGCAATCTGCTACTGTTAGTGCTCCTGGACCCACTGAGGTATGTATTTATGCTATAGAATATTTTTTGCATCAAGAGTCAATGCCATCTGTAACCTATCATCATTTGGGCATTTTAAGACACTGGGGTATTTTTTGGACTGTTCATAAGTATCGTCTTTTCTATAAAAGCTAAAGGATTCATATAAATATAGGATGTGAGAGCAAGCAAACCAAGATCGAAAGTACCCTTAAAATAAGCTAGTCGATTGAACTATGTATACTATAATGCCCAATTGAATTCATAGCGTCTGAGGATGTTGGTGCTGTAGACAGATGGGCACCTGTTCAAAGTGGCCTGTGTGAAATATGGCTCTGACAGCCTTCAGCCAAGATTGATCAGACCATTTTTAAATTAGATGATAAGATGAGAATTAAGTTTTAAGTAACAAAATCTCATGAAACAATCAAATCTTTATTTGTAACTCATGACTCCATAACACTTGTGCAGGTGTGGCTGATGCCCATCACAGGTCCGTCAGGCTTCCACTACACACACGTGCTGAAGACCGGCCTCGTCGGCAGGTTCGCCGTGAATGTGCTCGATGATCTGGTTGTGGTGCATCATCAGGTAAGAGTACATTTTAATTTTTACACGACTGGATTTTAAGCAAAAAAAATATCTTGTCAAAACATCTCATTGTTATTCCTAACATTAGGACCTCAGTAACGGGAAATTCCGTTAATATTCACGTTTGCACGAACTTTAAAGACTATTATCGAAAATCAACGGAAAATGACGTCTGTGTGGTTTCTGATATAACTATGAGATAGATTGTCAATGTTTTTAACAAAATTACAGGAATCCTATGTCTTTTGATGAGCTTACCTATCTTGTGGCACTTAAATACACACATCAAAAGTGTCTAGGGATCAACATATATTTTTGCAATAACTTTTCTCCTGATTGATATTAATTAAAATGTTCTGTAAGGATTCATCAAATAAAGTGTTATCGTTTGTCACAGTAACGATAAACCAAGTCACCTTTGCATTCATAAAGAAATTTGCCATTTTCCTAATAAAGGGATTTTTGACATTTGAACCACTAACATTAAAGTTCGAAAAAAAGACTGAAATAACAGTTTTCTTTAAAATTTTATTGGGTAACTTAAACAATTAATAATCCGTGTTTCTACCGCGAACACTAACAACACAAGAACATCGGTTTGGCATACTCAAAATGAGTTCATCCAAATCACGCTGTGGAATGGCCGCCCATGTTCGTTGCAACAACAAAAAAAGGTCTTCTTGCGACTGGATACCCTCCATATTCGGCAGAGCTCTTCTCTGTAGCATATCCCATGCATGCTCAATCGGGTTCAAGTCTGGCGACTGAGCAGGCCAGAGCAGGACATTGATGTTAGCTGCGGCGAGAGTCTGTCTTACAACTCTTGCGGTGTGCGGTCGTGCATTATCATGCATTAACTGAACTACGGGACCGATTTGCACTTGTAGAGGAACGATGACGTCTGATACAATCGTCTCAGCATAAATTTGAGCGTTGAGGTTGTCTCTGATCCAAATCAACTCAGTTCTTCCGCCGATCCAAATACCCGCCCATACCATGATGGTTCCACCACTATAAGGATGGACTTCCTGGCAGGATTTTAATCGCTGTTGGCGTCCAGGGGTTCTCCAGTGTCGTATACGTCTTGTATCCGGTCTCATACCAAAACGAGACTCATCAGAAAAGCACACGAAACGCCATTGTTCTTCTGCCCAATTTCTGTGTTCAAGAGCCCATTGATATCGAATCCTACGATTGTGCATTGCTATAGGTGGTACCCGTAGCGGTCTTCGGGAATGAAGGTTCACTTCATGCAAGCGGTTTCTGACTGTTTGGTCGCTAATTAAGTTCCCTGAAGAGTGATGAAGCCTCACGGCTAACATCATGGCGGTTATTGTTGGAGCTCTTCGAGTTAAGATTTGAATGTATCGGTCTTGTCTCCGTGTGGTGCAGCGATACCGTCCTCCATGACGCTCAGCCACGGTACCAGTGCTTCGGTAACGTGTCCAAAGTCGACTGATAACACTCTGACTTGTATTCAGAGCTAAAGCCACAGTACGTTGCCGAGAACCAGCTTCTATCATTCCCACGGCTCTGAGCATTTCTTCCCTGCTTAAATGACGTCGCCGCTCCATAATAACGTTGGTTTTAATCAGTAGTAGGGAAACAGTAGCACTAATAATGTCTTCAATGCGTTGTATGTTTTTATAGGGAAAATATTGACAGCTGATTTTCATCTTTTACTCGAATTTGATTTACAGTTCCTGATTCAAATTATGAAATGCACCAAAAAGGATCCATATAAATTTATAAAATCATAAATTTATTACAAAGCCACATCTCAATCTCAAGAAATCCGCATAAAAATGCTTGATCCCTAGACACTTTTGATGTGTGTATTATACATTTATTTATCTTTCGCCAATTATGCGTAATTAATAGTAAAAAACTCACACATACTTGTGCTCTCTCCGTTCTCTTGTCTGCTTTCTCTCCACAGTCATAATTATAGTAGGGGTAATAACCCAAACGCTAGCACTGCACCAAATTATCAGCACTCCGAATAAATTGTCAAATTCTAAGGTTTTCACTTACTAATACGGGTTACCACACTAATAAATAAATAAATGTATGTTTTTGGAAACCTTCTATTGGCAAAAAAATACTTTGATACTACACAATGGCGAAAATTGTGTAACCAAACATTTGTGTCCAGCAGTTTCTTCTGTTTTTGCCTGTTTCTTGTGATCGCCGTTAAGTTCACGTGTTTACATTTTATGATATATCAGATCTTTTACATATTTTATATTGAAACTAACGATTTCTCTGATATTTGAGATAGTTCATGAGGATAATCTGAAGAGTAGAATTTGAGGTTATGGTGAAAAGTTGGTAAAATACGTGGTGCTGATAAAGGGATCGAAAATTTTGTAAATTTAAATTATCAGCACTGGTGCTGATAAATGGAAAAAAATGTACTTAGCTACTTATTTCATACTTTTTAATGTAAACTGTGTTTATTTTATGCATAGAATTCATTTTGTTTTGTATAAGTAGTGTAAACTATCAAAATCCAAATCTTAGCACGATGCTGATAACTGGATCAGAAGCATGCTGGTAAATTGGTTTTCCTAGAATTTCATCATCTCGACAAATTAAAAGTTAAAAAACTTAAAGAAGAAGAACAAGAGACTCGCAAAAAGAAAAGATTACGATTATTATTATAAGATTAAATACTACAAGATTAAAAAAATAAAAGAAATCACCAGAAACAAGATTAACAAGAAAGCAAAAGAGGCAATAGATACTTAAAAACAAGACACAGAAGCTACGAATATACAGGAGACAAAAGAAAATAAATCACGAGAGACCTTTATTAATCACCACCAGACATTTAAACACGAAATTATGATTCATAACACGAATATTATCATCCTCTCCTGAAAATGAAAACCCGATTAATAATAAGAAAAGGAAAGCCGAAGAGCAGAGTATGTATCCACCAAATAAAAAAATCCAAATTTTTTCCGACATTAAACTTAATTTACCACCCAGAGCCTCGCATAACAGTCAAAAAGATAACAACCAAAAATACCAGTTGGAAAAAAAAATAAACAACAAAAGAAAGAAGAATTACTCTACACTAGAGAAGATCCTTCAAGAGAATTAGAAGATGTGATGGCAAAAGCCTATCCTTTTTTTTTATTTACTCTCTGGTACACTTCCTTAAGTGCATGTTTCTTAAATTTTAAACTTTGTCAATTTTATAAAAGTATAATTATTAGATTATAGGTTATTCTTTTATATTACCGGGGTCCCTACTTACTAACTATATAAAAGTAAAAATCAGATTTAAGAATGGAAATTTTTTTGAATGCAATTCCTAACAGTGATATTTATGTGCTGATAATTAGCTCGCTCTATGCTATTAATTGGGGGTAATGGTGCTAGTAAATGGTGAGAGACCCATTTTTTATTCTTACTTGTCTAAAAAAATTTGGACAGAGGTCAACCATGGTTTTCTTTTAATATCGTCTTCCTTATTAAATATTAGAACTATAAAATTTGCCTTAACGGGTACAGAACTATTTTTCACAATAATAAATAGGCTTAAATTGGGACCAACTCTTAAAGTGCTGATAATTGGGTACTTCACCCTATGTGCCATTTAACACGGCAATAGCGGTCATTGCTCCGACTTTCATCCCGATATCTCAATATTAGCGATACTTCCTCTTCACCCGTACAAATCTGTCGCAAACAGTCGCAAAACTGACATCGCTTGAGTCTCATAATACATAAAAAATTACCACAAAAACAACACAATGCACAACCCAAAATAATAGAAAATCTAGCAAACGTACCCTACGAAATATTTCTTTTTAAATATTGTATTTTCGTTTTTACACAAGTTTATCACACTGAGACAATTTAAAAAAAAGTAAATATATTATTATGCATCATATAATTTTGCATTAACGTATAATACAATACTGAGTAAATATAAAGTTAGTGCATATTGTATGGATATAAGTGTATTAATATTCTTTTAAAATAAATTACAAAAACTATTTCATCACAGAAAATGCTAATTTTGATCTTATGTCGTTTTTGTTTTACGAGGTCATCGCGTCAGGGGTGCAGCACCCCCGGCAGCAGCCGCCATTTAGATTTGACATTCCGTGTGGAAGTTCGCTTGCGTTCGGTCTGTGCAAAGACATTAAACTAAATACGAGCAATAGACGGGACATCACGAAGAAAGTTGTGATCCAAAACTTTTTACCATTAGGTAAAAAGTCGCTCGGTATAGTAGTCGCGTTGCTATGCAACGCTAGATTGTGCTACTGACACACGGCATCAATAATTTTGTATGACAATTTTCCCAATGCCCGCTCTATAGGTTCTTTTAAATCTCTTTGGGTCTGTGCTATAATTTCTTTGCTTTTAATGTTATCGTTTTTGAGTTTGTTACAGTTTTGTTTTTGTGTTCTGTGTTGTTATTGTTACTTCATTTGTTGCTTGTAAAGAAGCATGTAACCAGAAGCTGGAACATCTACTGGTGAAACCAGTAAACGCCGTCGTCGTCCAAACATAATTATTCCAACCTCAAGAAGGTTCGGAATCGATACCGTTCACATCGCCGCCAGCAAAAAGACAGAAGATGATTCTCACCAGCGGAGAACGTCTTATGATTATAAATATTTTTAAATATGTCCAAAACACAAAGCCCGAGGATAAATATTTAACTAACCATGTCAAACGTACGTCAGAAATATGTGGGGTGAGTGAGAGATCGATATATCGGGTATTACGTGAATACAGAAATACTCATAAAATAACGCAACCTGAAGGTAAAAGGAGTAGACCAAACGTTCTCCAAAAAGTTGATGATTTTAATAAATCGGCAATTACTAAACTTTTGGAAAAAAAAAAATAAAAAAAAAGATTTTTCATTCAAAATGAGAAAATGATCGAGCCCATCAGTATGAAAAACCATTTTTTTTTATTTATTTTTTTCCGAAAGTTTTTGAACAAACATTGATAAGTAACATGGGCTGAGTTACTCCACGAGAGGTTTTGCGCTATTAACGTTACACGTTGTATATACGTAATTACCTATATACATTTGATTGATTGATTTGATGCCGCGCATTCCACATTTTTTTATGATGATTCTTTCACAGTCCAGGCTGTCGTTTGTGGAATGCATTGCTTGTATCAGTAAGACAAGCCAAGTCACTGGTTTCTTTTAAAAGCTTAGTCTTAAATCATTTCCTTTCTCTCTAATAATACATAATTATTTATATTTATGTATGTATGTGTATTTTATTTTATTATTAATGTTTGTGTGTATTGTATTTATATTATCGGTTATCTATTATTTGATGTGCACCACTGTCTACCCTCATTTTTTTTTAAGATTCTTCAAGTCCATCATAATTATCTAGAAGATATCGCTATTAGCGATAAGACCGCCGTTGTACCGTTAGTATTAATAAAACTTATTTTTTTTAAAGTACCGACTTCAAAGACAAATACAAAAAAGTGTAAAATAACTTTTCTTTCGGAAGTCGATGGCTTTTATTTATGTCATTGACTATTGCCACCGACTTCCGAAATAAAAGTTATTTTTCGTACCACTTGCTCAAAAAAGTGACATTCTATGCCACAAAAAGCGTACCTACATAACAATAGTCATTTTTAATCTGTTAAAAACAGGGAAAGAAAGTTGTACTGAATTTCATTCATCCTCTAGGGAGAGAATGTGATTTAAATTTGGAATACTTACCGAAACTGAACTACACCAGTCTGTCTTTACACCATTGAGTTTGTATAAAAAGCATTATCCAACTTTTTGAAAAAAGAATACGCATGTATTATGCAGTTATGATTATTCAATAAAATTACGAAAACCGAAGAGGCCGTATGAGTTTGATGCCTTTGCTTTTCCGACAAAAAAATATTAGTCGAGGAATTTGCCGCATTTTTGTTTTCTTCAAATACATAAACGTTAAGTTTATTTTAATTTATTTTTTGAAATAAGTTAATGTTAATGTTTAATAAATGCTTATCTCATATTATTATTGTGTTAATTTTTTCGCAAATGGTACGAAAAGTAGAGTATTTTCCTCGGTGATAAAGCTGTCTTAGTCTTGGGTGAACTTAAATCCCTCGCTACACTCAGGACACGTCTTAAATCCCTCGCTTCGCTCGTGATTTAAGTTTTTAACACCCTCGCTACGCTCGGGAGTAAACCTCGAGTCCTTCGTTAAGCTCGCGATTTAAATCGTCACCCGCGACAGAAGACACTGCTTTATCCCCTTGGTTAATAATCTACACTTTTTTGTATTTGTTTTTGAAGTCGGTACTTTAAAAAAAAAAAAAATATTTTACCCTTTTTAGTACAGACATTCAACAAAAATCTTCGTATAATCGGCAACTTTAGAAATTTATATCCAAGCGATCAACAAAAACGGATCTATGCGGGCAACGTCACAAGACATCCATTATTATTGTATATTAAAACCTTCCCTAGACTGTAATAAACATTTTTCCGTAAACCGCATGAAAATCGGTTCAGACAAACGCAAGATAATCGTGAACAAACATACAATCGACTTTGAAAATGTACTATGATCCGCGCGCGGACGAAAATACATATGACGGGAAAAGGGCCGTTACCTATCACTACATCCATTAAATCCGTCACACACAGTGGAACATTTTTTACGACACGCGTAAATTTATAAGCACACAATTTGATTTCTAGAAATAAAAAATAATAATTTTGAATTAGAGCAACACAAGATTCACAACCTCTGTATGTCAAGCAGGCTGGTACCACGATACTGTAGCGATAGAAGCAACTATCGCTTATTAGTAGTTTTAGGTAACAATAAGTGTCATTATCGCTTAGTGATGAAAAACTTGGTAGGAGGGAGTGAATGACCTCTTTTGCCATGTTAAATGGTACATACTATAGGTTCTGTTGTGTCCCAGGCCAGTCGTACGTCCCAGCTGTTCGACATAATGGAGGAGTCCCGTCCGGAGAGCGGTATCGTGATCCACATCCCGGTGGTGCCGGGCGTCGGCATGCAGCCGGCCGCGGTGGGAGACCTGCACTGTCCCATGTGTATCCTTTTACTAATTATTAACACAAGATTAAATAAATCTTGTTGTATTTGTTTCATTTTAAACCTATATTGTGCCACTGCAGCACAAAACTCTTCCCATAACTTTCCACTCTTCCGTTTTCTAGGCCTCCCTCGGTAACGACGCCCATCCGGCACCCACTGCGAAACGACTCTAGCCCACCCATCCCTATGCATTCTACACACATGGCCTGCCTAATCCCACTTCAACCTGGCAGTTGTATTGCCCACACCAGTCATTCCAGTTTACTTGGTAATATTATCAAATCTACCCTGGGTGGAACAGAAGAGACTGTCGGCCTCTTACTGACTAAAATCCACAGTGTGTACCTTCAATGGCCCTTTATGTCACAGGGTCATGGTCATCTCTTTAGACTTCTCCGTGTCCAAGATAGTCCTGCGATCCAAGAATAACAGGTTTTGTAGGTCAATCTGACAGCAACTTTCTTGTTTATTCTTTGGCTGGGTATGGGCCTCAGGGCAAAAAACCTCTGAGAACTGATCAAAACATCACAGAAACGTAGAGCGTATTATTTCGTATGGGCGAGTAATGGGCGACTCGCTGACCGACCATGGACGATGCCCGGGTCGACGGCGCGTTGTGTTCCACGCGCGCATCATAGGGTGTCAGCATGATGACGGGGCCCCCCTCTAGAGGGCCGAAGCCTGCCGGGGTCGCGGAACTTATCTCATTACCGTGACCCTATTAGTCAGTACAAGTCTGACAGTATGGGTGGGAAGACCCATTTGATGATTTTAACACTGTAAAAAAAAATGTAGTAAAATTAATAGAGAAACTTGTTGGAATAGTTTTCTTGACATTTGAAATAGATTCTGATACATGGGTGGTGTTTCAACCGGACTACATCATAGACGCTCGACTCGGCTGTCTGTGGCGCGTCAACCTCGTACCTTCCGGACTGGCGCACTCGGTAATATACCCTTTTACATCAAAAAAAAATCTTTTTTGATAGTCAGAGCCATTTTCTCTACTTCCTGGTAAACTCCCTTTTTTGGTTTCTAATTTCATTAAGTATATTCAGAAAACAGAAATTACTCTTGTATCCATTAATCTACCAACAACGCAGTCTGCAAAAATATCAAAATAAAGTCAACCTCTAACTCTTCATTCAGGTACCAAAAGATGAGATAGCGAAAATAGTGGCAGTTCTACTGCGCCGGACTAACGGCAAGGACACCATATACCGGATAGTGAACCAACTGGTGACTGAAGCAGGCTCCTACCTCGTCCAGCTGTCGCAGGTCTTCGACGAAATTAACTCGGTGTACAGGTGAGTTGACAACCAATTTAATTCTAGAAGCTCTATAGAAGTTCTGTAATACCTACTTATTATAGGCTTATGATGAATACCTACTTAAACTAACAAGAAATGTCCACCTTGTCCACAGGAAGTGGGCAGACCTGGAGGTGGCGCGAAACACAGCAGGACAGACACCAGAGAGTGCGCGGCCGCAACACAACCTGCGCGTGCTCATCTCGCAGCCCGACCTGTGCGACCACGTGCTGCAGTACCACGCAGACGACCAGCACATCGTGCAGGTCAGTTAATCAGTTCACAAGAGTGCAGCATAACCAGAGTGCCAGAGTTGGGCATTTTGTAATCTAACTACTGATTAATAACTACGATTACAATTTGTAGTTAGTAATCATGATTACTAACTACATAATCGAAAAATGTAGTTACATTACTAACTACAAAATGTAGTTAGTAGTTAAACATTTTGATTACTAACTACATGATGTAGTTAGTAATTAAAAATGTTGATTACTAACTACAAATTGTAGTTGCAATCACGATTACGTGGAAAAATGTAGTTAGATTACTAACTACAAAATGTAGTTAGTAGTTAAAAATTTTGATTACTAACTACATGATGTAGTTAGTAATTAAAAATGTTGATTACTAACTACAAATTGCAGTTGCAATCATGATTACGTGATTACTTTTTATAACTACATCTTCATACAGAGTATTTTTTTAGTTTGTAGATCTTGTCTGAGTCTGACCGTCTGAAGTAGTCTAACAGACTTTGATAGTGTCTTACAGAGCCTGACCGAGTCTGACAGTTTATCAGTCTGACAAAGTTTGACAGTCTGAAAATGTCTGACATATTCTGACGCAAACTGACAGTGACAGGTTGACAGAATCTGACAGTCTGTCACAATCTGACGTAGTTTGACAGTGTCTGGCCGAGTCTGACAGTCTATCAGTCCGACAGTCTGACAGAGCCTGATATATTCAGACAGAGTGACAGTCTGACAGAACTAACTATCTGACAGAATCTGACGTAGTCTGACAGTGCCTGACAGAGTGACCGAGTCTGAGTTTTTCAGTCTGACATTCTCAAAGAGGCTCACGGAGTCTGATAGAGTACGAAAATTTATCAGTCTGACAGTCTGACATAGCCTGACAAAGTGTGACAAGAGTCTGACATAGTCTGACCGAGTCTAAAAGTTTATCGGTCTGACATAGTCTGACAAGAGTTTCACAGAGTCTGATATAGTCTGACAAGAGTCTCACAGAGTCTGGCATAGACTGACAGAGTCTAACCGTTTCTGAAAGTTTATTGGTCTGACAGTCTGACAGAGTCTGACGGACTCTGACTCTGACAGAAAGAGACTGACAGAGTCTGACATAGTCCGACGGAATCTGACAGAGTCTGTAAGTTTATCAGTCTGACAAAGTCGGACAATCTCGCAGAGTCTGACAAAATCGGACAATCTCGCAGAGTCTGACATAGTCTGACAGAGTCTGACATAGTCTAAAAGTTTATCGGTCTGACAGAGTGACAATCTGACAGTGTGGCAAAGTCTGACAGTCTGACAAAATCTGACGTAGTCTGAATGAGTCTGACCGGGTCTGAAAGTTATCAGTCTGACCGAGTCTGAAAGTTGTCAGTCTGACAGTTTATCAGTCTGACTGTCTGAAAGAGTCTGACAGAGTCTTACATAGATCTTACATAGACTGACGGAGTCTGACAGTGTGACAATCGGACAGTCTGACAGTGTCCAGTCTGTCAGAGTCTGACCGAATCTGACAGTCTGACATATTATCAATCTGACTGTTTGAAAGAGTCTGACGGAGTCTGACAGAGTGACAGTCTGACAGTGTCCTAACTGTCAGAGTCTGACCGAGTCTGACAAAGTCTAACCGAGTCTGAAAGTTATCAGTCTGACAAAGTCTGACAGTCTGAAATAGTCTGACGGAATCTGACAGTCTGAGAGTTTATCATTATCAGTCTGACAGAATCTGGAAGTCTGACAGTGTCAGACAGTCTGATAAAGTCTGACTGTCTGAAAGAGTCTTACATAGTATGTCGGAGTCTGACAGAGTGACATGTAGTTATGATAATAACTACATGTAATCATAACTGCATGTAGTTATGTAACTACTTTTAATCGTAGTTAGTAATCAGATTACAAAAAGTAGGTAACTACGCCCTACACTGCTCGCAGCCCGACCTTTGCGACCACGTGCTGCAGTACCACGCAGACGACCAGCACATCGTGCAGGTCAGTTGATCATTCAACTGGTCGTTTGTTGAAAATTCAGAACGCTGAAAACAAAAATTGCGGCTTTAGCTGTGTATCGTATCTGGGTGATTAGTCAAACCGTGAACAGCATACTTTATTTATAATTTTGGCACCCAGGTAGTGACCGCCTACATCGCGTCCCTATGTCGTCACGACATGGTGGTGCAGCAGGCGGCGGCCGAGCTGACGGTGCGCGCGCTGGTGACGCGCGGCGCGGCCGGGCGCCTGCGGGCGGCGCTGCGGCGGGGCGCGCTGGGGGACGCGCGGCCGCTCGCCTGCGCGCTGCTGTCGCTGGGACACATGGACCCCGCGGCCGCGCAGCTGGCGCTGGATATGCTGTGGAGGCTGCGAGGATATGAGGTATACACATTTGGCTCCGCTGCCGGGCGCCTGCGGGCGGCGCTGCGGCGGGGCGCGCTGGGGGACGCGCGGCCGCTCGCCTGCGCGCTGCTGTCGCTGGGACACATGGACCCCGCGGCCGCGCAGCTGGCGCTGGATATGCTGTGGAGGCTGCGAGGATATGAGGTATACACATTTGGCTCCGCTGCCGGGCGCCTGCGGGCGGCGCTGCGGCGGGGCGCGCTGGGGGACGCGCGGCCGCTCGCCTGCGCGCTGCTGTCGCTGGGACACATGGACCCCGCGGCCGCGCAGCTGGCGCTGGATATGCTGTGGAGGCTGCGAGGATATGAGGTATACACATTTGGCTCCGCTGCCGGGCGCCTGCGGGCGGCGCTGCGGCGGGGCGCGCTGGGGGACGCGCGGCCGCTCGCCTGCGCGCTGCTGTCGCTGGGACACATGGACCCCGCGGCCGCGCAGCTGGCGCTGGATATGCTGTGGAGGCTGCGAGGATATGAGGTATACACATTTGGCTCCGCTGCCGGGCGCCTGCGGGCGGCGCTGCGGCGGGGCGCGCTGGGGGACGCGCGGCCGCTCGCCTGCGCGCTGCTGTCGCTGGGACACATGGACCCCGCGGCCGCGCAGCTGGCGCTGGATATGCTGTGGAGGCTGCGAGGATATGAGGTATACACATTTGGCTCCGCTGCCGGGCGCCTGCGGGCGGCGCTGCGGCGGGGCGCGCTGGGGGACGCGCGGCCGCTCGCCTGCGCGCTGCTGTCGCTGGGACACATGGACCCCGCGGCCGCGCAGCTGGCGCTGGATATGCTGTGGAGGCTGCGAGGATATGAGGTATACACATTTGGCTCCGCTGCCGGGCGCCTGCGGGCGGCGCTGCGGCGGGGCGCGCTGGGGGACGCGCGGCCGCTCGCCTGCGCGCTGCTGTCGCTGGGACACATGGACCCCGCGGCCGCGCAGCTGGCGCTGGATATGCTGTGGAGGCTGCGAGGATATGAGGTATACACATTTGGCTCCGCTGCCGGGCGCCTGCGGGCGGCGCTGCGGCGGGGCGCGCTGGGGGACGCGCGGCCGCTCGCCTGCGCGCTGCTGTCGCTGGGACACATGGACCCCGCGGCCGCGCAGCTGGCGCTGGATATGCTGTGGAGGCTGCGAGGATATGAGGTATACACATTTGGCTCCGCTGCCGGGCGCCTGCGGGCGGCGCTGCGGCGGGGCGCGCTGGGGGACGCGCGGCCGCTCGCCTGCGCGCTGCTGTCGCTGGGACACATGGACCCCGCGGCCGCGCAGCTGGCGCTGGATATGCTGTGGAGGCTGCGAGGATATGAGGTATACACATTTGGCTCCGCTGCCGGGCGCCTGCGGGCGGCGCTGCGGCGGGGCGCGCTGGGGGACGCGCGGCCGCTCGCCTGCGCGCTGCTGTCGCTGGGACACATGGACCCCGCGGCCGCGCAGCTGGCGCTGGATATGCTGTGGAGGCTGCGAGGATATGAGGTATACACATTTGGCTCCGCTGCCGGGCGCCTGCGGGCGGCGCTGCGGCGGGGCGCGCTGGGGGACGCGCGGCCGCTCGCCTGCGCGCTGCTGTCGCTGGGACACATGGACCCCGCGGCCGCGCAGCTGGCGCTGGATATGCTGTGGAGGCTGCGAGGATATGAGGTATACACATTTGGCTCCGCTGCCGGGCGCCTGCGGGCGGCGCTGCGGCGGGGCGCGCTGGGGGACGCGCGGCCGCTCGCCTGCGCGCTGCTGTCGCTGGGACACATGGACCCCGCGGCCGCGCAGCTGGCGCTGGATATGCTGTGGAGGCTGCGAGGATATGAGGTATACACATTTGGCTCCGCTGCCGGGCGCCTGCGGGCGGCGCTGCGGCGGGGCGCGCTGGGGGACGCGCGGCCGCTCGCCTGCGCGCTGCTGTCGCTGGGACACATGGACCCCGCGGCCGCGCAGCTGGCGCTGGATATGCTGTGGAGGCTGCGAGGATATGAGGTATACACATTTGGCTCCGCTGCCGGGCGCCTGCGGGCGGCGCTGCGGCGGGGCGCGCTGGGGGACGCGCGGCCGCTCGCCTGCGCGCTGCTGTCGCTGGGACACATGGACCCCGCGGCCGCGCAGCTGGCGCTGGATATGCTGTGGAGGCTGCGAGGATATGAGGTATACACATTTGGCTCCGCTGCCGGGCGCCTGCGGGCGGCGCTGCGGCGGGGCGCGCTGGGGGACGCGCGGCCGCTCGCCTGCGCGCTGCTGTCGCTGGGACACATGGACCCCGCGGCCGCGCAGCTGGCGCTGGATATGCTGTGGAGGCTGCGAGGATATGAGGTATACACATTTGGCTCCGCTGCCGGGCGCCTGCGGGCGGCGCTGCGGCGGGGCGCGCTGGGGGACGCGCGGCCGCTCGCCTGCGCGCTGCTGTCGCTGGGACACATGGACCCCGCGGCCGCGCAGCTGGCGCTGGATATGCTGTGGAGGCTGCGAGGATATGAGGTATACACATTTGGCTCCGCTGCCGGGCGCCTGCGGGCGGCGCTGCGGCGGGGCGCGCTGGGGGACGCGCGGCCGCTCGCCTGCGCGCTGCTGTCGCTGGGACACATGGACCCCGCGGCCGCGCAGCTGGCGCTGGATATGCTGTGGAGGCTGCGAGGATATGAGGTATACACATTTGGCTCCGCTGCCGGGCGCCTGCGGGCGGCGCTGCGGCGGGGCGCGCTGGGGGACGCGCGGCCGCTCGCCTGCGCGCTGCTGTCGCTGGGACACATGGACCCCGCGGCCGCGCAGCTGGCGCTGGATATGCTGTGGAGGCTGCGAGGATATGAGGTTTGTTTGTAGATTAAGATTGAGAAACATTAACACGTTTCAGATTAAGATCTAGTGTTTAGTTGATTTATCCTATCCACAGCATTCTAATCTCATCTCCTGTGGCGCTTCAGTAAGTGTAACAGTGTACCAGGTCTAAACAGCGTGTTATAGTTTAACCGTGTTTAACCTCCGAACTCCGCGCTGATATGCTATCAGGAGTTCACCTTGCACTCGTTAGCAGCGAGTCACCGTTATCTTATCTTCAAATCTTCCGCAGGAAGTAGTAGAAGTCCTGCTTAGCTGGAACGAGCCTGTGGGAGCAGTAGGTGCTGCCAAGCAGGCAGGGTCAGTGTGGCTGGCACTGCCGCCCCGCAAGCTGCTCGCAGCCGCACGAACTGTGGCTGAGACGAGAGGGGAACCTACGGCCTTCACCGCCGTGTACCACGCGCTGCAGGCCAGGAATGAGAGGACCAGAGGGTCGCCGCACTTCTTGAAAGGTAAGACTTGACGCTAAATAAGGCTTGTCCGCAACAGCACTATACCATCGCTTTACTGAAATGGTACACATGGACCCCGCATTTGTTCATCGTAAATTTTGTTATTTTACAAGAAAAATTATTGAAATACATGAAAATCTGATAATATAGATTCGTAAAGTACTTTTTTAATCACTTTAATAATAACTATTTCTAAAAGCGTTAGAAAAAGTGGGAAATATTCAAGTTTTTCCAAATACGTTGTTTTTTTTTTTTCATATTTCCAATCAAAACCTTGAATAATACATAATTATTTTCATTTTCTAATTAATTATAAAGTAGAACTGATGCGGACGCGCGACCGTACATTTTTGTCTGATCAAATCTAACCGAGTATATCTGTTCAAACTGTTAACATAATATTTAATTACCACTTACTTCCCTAGATGGCGTTGTTAGATTTTGTAAATCACGCAATGGTTTCGTTACATCCGAAGGTATATAAGGTAAAGGAAATGTTCGAATAAATGTCTTCGTTCGGAGTACGTGGTGTTTCATATAACTATCCCTACACGTCTACAAAAGGAGCCGGGCAGTCTGCGTTAACAAAAAGGTCCACCGATCCGGAACGTTTTTGAAGAAAAGCGCCTCTGTCGACGGAGCGAGCCCGGAGCTGAGCGGAGCGAGTCCGGAGTCTGGAGCTGAGCGGAGCGAGGTCTGCGCAGCCGAGCGGAACTGTTTAAGTGGTTTAGTGAAGTGATGAAAGTGCAAAAAAAAAAACCGTGAGTACAATCTTAATACAATTAGAAGTGTCAAAGACTTGTAAAATTCTCAAATTAATTCATGGACTTAGAAAAATTTGCGAAAGTAAAGATAGGACTTAGAATAATTCCTCAAAAATTGGAGTGACGGGGAACCTATGCCCGATTTTGGTTAGAGTAAAGTGCGGTTCAAACACTTAGAAAAATTTCATCAATCTGGCACTTAGAAAAAAATACGAATTGGGCACATAGTATTCTTCGATTGAATTTTCTGTCTTTGGCTTATTAACAACATGGAAGCACAGTTAAGGCTGTTAGAAGACATCAAAAATCGCATTGAGAGGGGACTAGTTAACTTCAAGAAGTCTCCAAAAGACAGAATAAACAAACCCTATGTGGAGTCCAGATTAGAGATTTTAGATAAATCGTATGAAGATTTTACAAGGAAACATGAGCAACTTTTGGTTAACTTCAAACAAAGTGACTTAAACGCAACAAATTATATTAAGAATGATGTTTTTGAAGCAGTCACAGACACTTTTATTGACTATAAAGTGGAATTGAAAAACGCTTTACCTAGTACGTCTCAGTCCTGCAAACCGAGTAATGAGTCGCATGAAGATCCAAAAACTATGTCTATTACTAAATTACCTAAGATAACTATTCCTACTTTTGATGGCAAATATTACGAATGGACATCGTTTAGGGACCTATTTTTGTCTTTAATTCATTATAATAAGAATCTTGAAGACGTACAACGTTTACATTATTTAAGATCACATTTGTCAGGTGAAGCAGCACAGCTCATAAAGCATATTCCGATAACCCAAGCAAACTACGATAAATGTTGGACTCTGTTAAATAGTCGATACAATAATAAGAGATTTTTAGCCAATTGTACTCTCAAGCGTCTACTTAACCAAAAACAAATGACGGGTGAGGCATCCACTGCTCTCAAGGAGCTTTTGGATACCACAACCGATTGCTTACATGAGTTATCAAATCTAGGGGTGCAGGTGGACACTTGGGATATAATTGTTATTTATTTGATCAGTTCAAAGTTGGACGTTGAGACTCGGAAGCAGTGGGAATTACAGGTAAGTCAATTTTGCGAGGACCTTCCCACCTTCAAAGTGTTTCGTGATTTTTTAGAGAAACGTTTCCGGGCTTTAGAATTTGTTGAACCACAGGGTAGTAGGTCTAAAAGTTACCCCAAAGCATTGCACGTGGTTGCTAAATTATCCTGTCCACTTTGTTCGGAAGAGCATCTCTTGTGTCATTGTGAGAAGTTTGCTCGGGAAACTGTTGATCGGCGTCGTCAGGTAGTAAAATCTCATGGTTTGTGTTTTAATTGCCTTCGCTCCAGTCATCTCATTACTAATTGTCGTGTGAATACTAGATGTAAAATGTGTAACAGAAAGCACCATACTCTTCTGCATCAAAATATAGAAATAAATAGGGATACCAGCTCTTCCCAGGCTCAATCTAGTACTCAAGGAGAAACACCACAGAACGAGGCCACGGCTGAACCTCATATTTCAACCCATTTTGCTAGAAATGTCCATAGTCAGATTGTACTGGCTACAGCCCTTGTCAAGGCTAGGTCTAGCAATGGGTATCATCAAGTTTTGAGAGCCCTGTTAGACCAGGGTTCGCAAGCTTCTTTTATAACGGAAGCTGCGGTTCAGTTATTACACTTAAAGAAAATAGCGGTTAAAACCTCTATTTCGGGTTTAGGTGGAGGTCAGGGCGACGTAACTTCAAAATATATAGTTAGGGTAAGCATTCAGTCGTTACGTGATCCTGCCTTCAAATTTCAAATTAAAGCTTATGTACTGAGTAAGGTAACTTCCATTTTACCTGAAAGGAAATTCACTTTGGTGGATTGGCCAGAACTCAATCGTTTTGAATTAGCCGATCCAAATTTCAACAGGCCTAACAAAATTGATATTTTGTTAGGAGCGGAAGCCTATTGCAAAGTTTTAAAAGAAGGTTTAATCAAGGACCCTAGAGGTAATACAATGGCTCAAGATACATACTTTGGATGGATTGTATCGGGTGAAGTTCATGGTGACGTAGAATTGCAATCATGTCACAACGTAATTCTAAGCATGCACGCTAAGGTCCAAGACAATGAAATCCTGAAAAGTTTTTGGGAACTAGAGGCAGAACCGTCAGGTTCTGAAAAGACAATTCTTGGTCCTGAAGAGCAAGCATGTGAAGATTACTTTGCTGCTACAACACGCAGAGATGAAACTGGTCGCTACATCGTGAATCTTCCATTCCGATCCAATAAAAGACCCTGCAACACAAAAGAAATAGCAACTAAAAGGTTATACAGTCTTGAGAGAAAACTAAAGAAAGATATTGAACTTAAAAATCGATACTCATCAGTGATAAATGAATATCTATCACTTGGGCATATGGAAGAGATTTCCAATGAAGACGAAAAGAATAAGGTGGGTGCTGTTTACTTACCGCATCATGCTGTTATCCGTGAAGAGAGATCAACCACTAAGTTGAGAGTGGTATTTGATGCATCATGCAAGGGATCCGATGGCATTTCCTTGAATGATACCTTAATGGTTGGACCACGCTTGCAGCCTGATTTACGCCATATAGTTATGAGATGGCGTCAACATCCAGTTTGTCTAGTTGCCGATATTGTAAAAATGTATCGGCAAGTGAAGGTGGCCGATGAACACGTGGACTTTCAAAGTATTTTATGGCGAGATGAATTTCATTCCGATATAAAGGAATTTAGGCTTTTGAGAGTTACGTTCGGTACATCTAGCGCACCTTACCTGGCAGTGAAGGCATTGCAGCAAGTTGCTAGTGATGAAGGAAAATTGTATATGTTGGCTGCTAGTAGAGTGATTACAGACTTCTACATGGACGATCTCATGACAGGCTGCCAGACGGAGGAAGAAGCTGTAAAAATCTATCACGAATTTAATGCTCTCTTAAATTCAGCAGGCTTTGTCTTACAAAAATGGACCAGTAACCGTGAACACTTACTAAAACAGATAAAACTCGATACTGAAAGAAACCTGGAAATAAAAGAAGATGAAAACACTAGAATTTTAGGTCTTACCTGGAATCGCAATTCAGATGAATTCCATTATAATGTAAACTTACCTTGTCTCTCTCAGTCGTCACCGTCTGCACCTGAAACTAAAAGATCAGTTATATCACAGATATCGCGATTGTATGATCCACTTGGTTGGATTGCGCCATGTATAATTACCGCTAAAGTCTTCATCCAAAAGCTGTGGATCGCTGGTCTAGATTGGGATGATGAGCTGTCTGATGAACTTCAACACGAGTGGCAAACTTATCGTAATGAGTTGCCAATTCTCAACGGCTTTAGAATCCCTAGGTGGCTGAAAAGGAGAATAGATGACCAACAAGTTGAGTTACATGGTTTTTCTGATGCGTCGAGTGTAGCATACGCTGCTGTTATTTATATCAGGATCATTGATGCTGAGGGTAATGTTCACTGTAATCTGGTAACTGCAAAAACAAAGGTGGCACCAATTAAGCAAATCACTATACCACGATTGGAGCTGTGTGGGGCAGTTTTAGTTACAAAGCTACTTTTAGAAGTGGCTCGTGTTTTGGAGGTATCAAAATCCAATCTTCACGCTTGGACTGATTCAACGGTGGTATTAGCGTGGTTGAGCGATCATCCAAGTCGTTGGAAGACTTTCGTTGCAAACCGGACTTCTGAAATTCTTACAGCACTTGATTCCACTCAATGTCATTATGTTTCTACGAAAGACAATCCAGCTGACAGTGCTTCTAGAGGTACAACGCCCACGTCATTCTTAAATGACTCTCTTTGGAAGCAAGGGCCAGCATGGCTGCTATCTAAAACTATAGAATATAGCAGACCCAAGGCTATAATGACGAAGTTGGACCAAAAATCTGTTAAAGTTCATACAGCACAAGTAGATGATAATCCGATTGAACAGATGTGGTCCAGATTTTCATCTTTTCGTAGAATGACCAGGACACTAACTTATTGCAGACGCGTTTTGAGGTTGAAAACACCAAGGCAATCCCGAACAAAGCTACCATCTTATCTGGAAGCTGCGGAAATTGTGTATACGATGCATTGTTGCCTAAAACAATGTCAAAGGGTGTGGTTTGAGACCGAAATCAAAGCAATTCAAGCGGGAAAAGACGTCAGTAAAAGCAGCAGTTTAAGTTCTTTAAATCCTTTCCTGGATGACAAAGACCTGTTGAGGGTGGGTGGAAGGATACAAAATTCACCACTGGGTGAAAATATGAAGCATCCCATAATAGTTCCTTGTCAATCCTATTTAACGAAGTTGCTCATAGCAGATGCTCATGAGCGAGTATTACATGGAGGACCCCAATTGACACACAACTTTCTGAGGACAAAATACTGGATTGTTCGAGGGAAGAATCTTATTAAAAATCACATACACAACTGTGTACCATGTATTCGTTATGCAGGTATAACAAAACACCAGCTGATGGGTCAGCTGCCATCATGTAGAGTAACGCCAAGTAAGCCGTTTCTACATTCAGGTGTCGATTACGCAGGGCCGATTCAGATCAGAACTTCAAAGGGTAGGGGACACAAGTCCTACAAAGGCTATATATGTCTTTTCGTATGTATGGCCACTCGTGCTGTACATATAGAAGCGGTTTCTGATCTGACTTCTCAGGGTTTTCTGTCAGCTTTTAAGCGTTTCGTCGCCAGACGTGGGCACTGTAGTCAGATCTACAGTGATAATGGCACAAATTTTGTCGGGGCTTCGAAAGAGCTTAAAGCAATGTTTCGCGATGAATGTGCTTCTGTTCCCAGAGAAATAGCTTCTGTGTTGGCAAATAATGGTACAGAGTGGCATTTTATCCCGCCTCATGCACCTAACTTTGGAGGTCTTTGGGAAGCAGGAATTAAAAGCACCAAACATCACCTCAAACGGGTGATAGGCGACTCGACTCTTACTTTTGAAGAGTTGAGTACAGTTTTATCGCAAATAGAGGCTTGCTTAAATTCCAGACCTCTGTCACAAGCTAGTGAAATTGCAACAGATCCATATCCATTGACACCGGGACATTTCCTGGTGGGAGAGCCACTTGTGGTAGCACCAGATTATTATTATGAGTATAACACGGAGAGTAGCTTGAGGCGTTGGCAATTGACACAAAGGATGATTCAATCTTTTTGGAAACGTTGGTCTCGGGAGTATCTGAGCATATTTTTTCAACGGCATAGGTGGGCCAAACGTACGAACGATCCAAAGGTTGGGGATGTTGTTCTCGTAAAAGAAGACAATTTACCTCCTGCCAAGTGGTTATATGGCAGGGTGATTGAATTACACCCTGGTAAAGACAATTTGGTTCGAGTAGCTACCATAAAGTGTAAAGACTCTCAAGTCAAGCGTCCAACGTCAAAACTTTGTATTTTACCAATAAGCGATGAAGGTTAAACATTAATTATTAGTACTTTTGATTGATTTTTATTATATTAACAAATTTTATTTATATACAGTCCACTCAAATTTTATGTTTATTGTGTAAAATGTAATTTATTTTGTTTCATTAATGCGTTTAAACAGGATGTTAACTTGTTTAATTTTATAAGGGCTGCACACCCAGGATTTTAGAGGCAACACGCTCTTATTCAGATTACTTTTGAAGTGAAAACTTCTTTAGCGGCGTTGTACACTTTTTCTGTAATGGGTAAAAAATTTAAAACTCGCGTCAGGGTCACGTGACCCTGATCGAAAATGAGTAAGACGTCATTCAAATTAGTTAATTTCATATCTGTACTACTCCAGTTTTAAAATAAAACATAGTAACAAAAAAGTTTTCACTTCTACCGGCACTCCTGGAGTGCAACCTTTTTTTTTCATGATGTCATGGTGGGCGGTTGAAAGGACTGAGTCCTTGGTGGGCGGTATGTTCAAACTGTTAACATAATATTTAATTACCACTTACTTCCCTAGATGGCGTTGTTAGATTTTGTAAATCACGCAATGGTTTCGTTACATCCGAAGGTATATAAGGTAAAGGAAATGTTCGAATAAATGTCTTCGTTCGGAGTACGTGGTGTTTCATATAACTATCCCTACACGTCTACAAAAGGAGCCGGGCAGTCTGCGTTAACAATATCTGAGTGTATCCGTCAGACTGACTCCGATTCTGATCCTAATTCCGAGTATGACTGAGTCTTACCGAGTCTTACGAAGTCTTAACGAGCATGACTTCGAGTCCGACCAAGTCTTATAGTCTTACGGTGTCGAGTACGATTTCGAGTCTGACCTCGGTCAGACTCGAAATCGATTCTGATCGATTCTTACTGAGTCTGACCGAGTCTTACGGAGTCTTAACGAGTATGATATCGAGTCTGACCGAGTTTTCCTAAGTCTGACCGAGTCTTACCAAGTCTGACCGAGTCTGACTCCGAGTCAGACTGAGTCTAACCGATTCTTACTGAGTCGTACCGAGTCTGACCGTTTCTTACCGAGTCAGACCGTGTCTTATCGAGTCTTACGGAGTCCTAACGAGTATGATTCCGAGTCTGACCGAGTCTTACCAAGTCTGACTCCAAGTCTGACCGATTCTTACTGAGTCTTACCGAGTTTGACCGAGTCTTACCGAGTCAGACCATGTCTTATCGAGTATTACGGAGTCTTAACGAGTATGATTCCCAGTCTGACCGAGTCTTACCAAGTCTGACTCCGAGTCTGAATGAGTCTGACCGATTCTTACTGATTCTTACCGAGTCTGACAGAGTCTTGCCGAGTCTGCCCGAGTCAGACCGTGTCTTATCGAGTCTTACGGAGTCTTAACGAGTATGATTCTGAGTCCGACCGAGTCTTACCAAGACTGACCGAGTCTTTCCAAGACTGACCGAGTCTTACCAAGTCTGACCGAGTCTTACCAAGTCTAACCGAGTCTTACCAAGTCTGACCGAGTCTCACCAAGTCTGATCGAGTCTGACTGATTCTTACCGAGCCTGACAGTGTCTTACCGAGTCTTACGGAGTCTTAACGAGTATGATTCCGAGTCTGACCGAGTCCTACCAAGACTAACTGAATCTGATTCCGAGTCTGATTGAGTCTTACCATATGTCAGAATCTTACCAAGTCTTACCGAGTCTGACCGAGTATGACTGAGTCTAACCAAGTCTTATCGAGTCTTACTGAGTCTAACCGTACTCGACACCGAGTCTTACTACGAGATTTGATTTGAATCTACTTGTTTCAAATTACGAAACAACACAAAACGGTTTCCTTTAAAAAACATGACAACAAAACTTGTTTTCAACCCTTACCTAACATAGGGCTTTGGCCTTATTGACGTCATCTCAAGGCCTAATTGCTGGATCTGTGGCAGGACCTGTTCATTTGTTCAACCCCTGTTCATTTGTTATCAGTAGTGACTAGTCACGGTACGTCCTCTTCCGCGTCGTTAAGAAGAAAGAAAACCTATTTATTTTACAGTTATAACATGTCATCGGCGTAGTAGACAACGCCGATACCATGGAGGATTGTACCACGAAGCGCTCGGTCAAGCAGAAACAGTGTGCCAGGTTCCGATGGCGACGGTGCACCGGAGATGGTTGGAATTCGAAACTTCGTAATAGCGGAGCGCTTCCTTAATTTAACTCTAGGGCAAAGCCTGGAAGACGTTCGTCATGACGAGAGACACTGCCAAGATGTTCTCACCCCGATTGCTTCCTTCGCCCTTTTTTAACGTGGATAAACCGGCAAATGAGTCGCCCAGACTTGTACTGGCTAAAATTCACGGTGTTTCTTTACTAGCCATTTACGTTTCAGGGTCACGGTTACCTGTTTTGACAGTCTCGCGACCCCAACAGGCGTTTGTCCCTCTATGAGGGCCTTGTCAGTCAGTCAAATCCCTCACATACACTTTTTGCAGAAGCCAAACAGGATATCCGCAGATCCAAGATACGCAGACGAGATAAACGGCATAGAAATAGAGGCCGAGTTAGAATGCAGTGAGAAACACATTGCTTCTCCTTCACTGGAGAGACTTCTGAGACCTAATAATCGGTAATGTAATTTTTGGAAAGCCCAAATGACAATCCTTGCCATTGAATTTGAAAAAATAACCATTCCATTCGCAAAAAATATAAATATCCATCATTTTGAGTAAATATCCGATAAAAACGAGAAAATACGAGTATTTACTCATTTCGGATAAATACTCGAGTATTTATCATCTGAGTATTTACTCTCCGCCCATCACTAGCGGTACTCATATACAGCGCTTCTACCTCTATAGAACGCCATATAAAAGAACTAAACCTAAAGGAGTATCATTACATATTCCTTTCGCATCATCCACGTTTATACAGAAAAAACCGGCCAAGTGCGTGTCGGGCCACGCACAGTGTAGGGTTCCGTAGTTGCCCATCAAAATACTTATGCGAATTAACTAAACTGATTCGCTGAATTTAATTTTAGCACTTTAAAGCTTAATATTTCACAAACGAATTTTTTTATCAAAAAATTGTTAATGGAAACTATCAATATTTTTTAAAGACCTATTTAATGATACCCCACACTAAGGGGTACGCGAGAAAAAAAAAAAAACATCCCCTCTTTACGTGTACAGGAGGTACCCTAAAAAAAAATATTTTACGAAATTTTATTTTACCACTTTTTCGGCACAACAAATCCGTATATTTACACCAAATTACAGCTCTCTAGTACTGTGCGTCTCTGAGCTAAACTGCGGACAGACGGACGGACGGACGGACGGACATGGCGAAACTATAAGGGTTCCTTGTTGACTACGGAACCCTAAAAATATTGTTTGTCACTTTTTTCGATCATTATAGATTTTCAGATCGCAATAAGTATCACGATTTTTTTTTGTTACAAGTTTGGTTTAGAGCCCATAGGGTCAGCCACATTATATGGAACTTTTAGCATAACTGTTAAAATTGGTTTTATGTTTGTGTTTAATATTGTTCAGGGTTAAAGTATTTAGCATGTATATGAGAAATACGTAAAGGACATCTGAATACACTTAAATATTTAAAAAAATGTTATAAGTAAAAAATGACAACTTTTTCCATTTGTACCTGTCATGAGAATGCAATAATTACTAGACTACAAGAAATTACGCGTGTCATGGCTTTCAGCGATATTTCAATCAGATCTTGTTGCAAGATATAACATATTAAGATATTTAGGATTGCAATGCCAACAGTTTGGAAATGTGGACGGTGAGTAATGGGTGACTCGCCGCCCGATCAGAGGGCTAAAGCGTGCCGGGGTCGCGGGACTATATCATCTGGTAACCGTAACCCTGGAACGTAAAGGGCTATTGAAGGATCACCGTGGATTTTAGTCAGTACAAGTCTAACAGTCCCTCTCGCCCTGCCCTGGGTAGGACTCATTTGACCACAAACACAGACCATAATAAAAAAAGAAATAGCGACAGTTTTCTGTTTAGAGTCAGAAGAAAAAAAAACATGAATATCTTTCCACAATATCTTTACTATCAAGTCACAATTGACCCCTAAAGCAAATAAATCTGCATCAGTACAAACCGGTTTGGGGCAGTATTAAAAAAAACACATCATTATGATGGTGTGTTGTTTTTCAGATGATAACTTATCAATACCATTTACTGTTAATGTCATGGGGTTGCTACTTCAGATAAACTCTGTTTTTTTATTATGGTGATAAGCTATTGATATAGAGTACCTACAGAACACGATGATTTTGCTAATTGAGCAAAAAAAACAGATAGAAAATAACTAAGGGATTTCTGCCGTCCTTACGAAAAGTGCAATAACTCGAGTTTTGCACCAAATTGAGATAAGTACATATTCGGAATCAGCAGAACGAGATCTATATTTTCTTTTTAGACACTTTTTACGTATCTATGACGTAGCCGGTTTTAATACTAAGCCTAACTGCAATATCTAGGTCGATGATTATGATTTACATGTCAAGACCGAAATAACTATAGATAGGAATAACTTACTTACGCTATTTAGTAATTTCACTAACTATATCTGCAATAAGTATAGTTACTATATTTATAATTAGCATAGTTCGTCATTTGTAATATTGATTGACTAGTTATAAGTGCAATATGTTTGAGTTATTGCAGATATGATACGGATCCTTATTTTTGGTATTAAATAATGTGCTAATTATTTCTGCAATAAATAGAGTTATTGCATTTATAACTACCATATTTAGTTTTTGTGATTCTCATTTACTATTTATAAGTACAATAAGCTTGAGTTATATTGCAGTTATCTTAAGGGACCTTACTAATAATTATGGGATGAATACTAAAATTGATTTAGTAAGTAGATATATTGCATTTATTTGTAGGAAGATTAAACGAATACAGTATACCTACGCGAAATAAATTGCAATAAATTCACCATTTATTGCGTTTATAACTAGCACCAGGAGGTGAGGGGGGAGTAAAATATTTCGTACAAACGTCAGTCGCGCGCGGCGCTCGCTTACTTCGAGTCGGACGATTACACGCACGTGCGACCAGTTTGGGCGGTAAGTACCTAACGTATTTAATATTACAATATGTTTACATATCACGGATATTAATACGCTATGATGTTATTAGCCAGTGTTACTTTATTTAGTTATTAATTTAATGTACTTAAAAGTTGATATAACTTTGAAGAGCGATGCCACACGGCCGTTGACCACGCTCCATCGTTTTATACACCATTTGATTGGCAATGCAAAATGCGCGCCGCGCGCCGGGCGCGGCTTAGTGTAGGTAGATAGGTACGCACCGACCGACGATTACGACGAGCGACGTTTGCGTAGATAACTAGCTCGTGGCGCTTCTACCGGTTAATTGCATTTTGCTATTATTATGTTATCACTTCCTTTTTTATTTTAAGTGCAATACTGTGCAAGCTTTTGATAAATAGTATTTTGTAAGATAAATCATTTGTCCAACGGATTAAAACGATTAATATGTAAGCGTTTATATTATAATAGAACTTCGTAGCGTCACCGTCCCGGCGTCACAGCGCACCAGCAACGCTCGTGTGGCATCTCTCTTTAGACTTCCAAGTCACTCGGATTCAATCTCAGGTAGTCATCACTAACTTTTCCAAAGTTTTTATTTTTGTTTTCATTGACACGATCTCTGACCGTGAAGGGAAAAGTAAGAAAACCTATAATAAGCCTGCAGGTTCTTGAATATAAGTATATAGTTTACTACTCCACACTCGGGTAGCGTAGTGGATGTTTTATCACGATGGTTAAGAGCCATTTGTAATAGGTAGGTGGCAATCTTAAGAATTTCTCGATAGAAAAATCCAATAACACTTGCCCGGCACGAGAATTAGGCGCTTGTGACCGGTTGACCATTGAGGCAATACCCAGTAGGTATTAGGGATGAGCGTTGAATCAACGAACTAGTTGAATCAACCGTTGATTTC
The DNA here is from genome assembly GCA_954870645.1 of Agrotis clavis. Classification (NCBI taxonomy): domain Eukaryota; kingdom Metazoa; phylum Arthropoda; class Insecta; order Lepidoptera; family Noctuidae; genus Agrotis; species Agrotis clavis. Next base: position 1,841,777 of record OX940931.1, on the reverse strand, counting down.
CTGTCAACGTATTAACGTTAACTGTATGTGAATCAACTAGTTGAATTCGTCAACGACGTTTATGAGTTCAACTCGTTCGTCTCGTTGAATTAACGAGACTGCAAACGCAACGAGCTGAGCAATTTACAAAACTTACGTTATTTTCAACGGTGAGTTTTTTTGCTTCGTTGTTTTTAACGTCATAGATTTCGAACGGTTGAAAGAGTTGATTTTCGAAATATTTATTTTAAGAATAGTACATTATTGGTGGAGTTTGTTTACTTACGTTTACCACAGATACAGATACCTAATCCCAATGTATTATTTGAAATTTACTATTTTTTGAAACGCAAAGGTATAGCGAACAGCCCTCTATGAAAAATAGAAAATATAATAGTTTTGATTTCACACAATTTTAGATGTTAATTTACACATATTTGTACATAAAACGTTTTCCAATCCATAAATTGAATCAACTTGTTTCTAAAATTCAACGCGCAATCGTTGGATAACAACCGTTTAATGATTCAACGGTTTACGTTGCAAGTTGACAGTTAAATTCGTCAACGAGATGAACACGTTAAATCGTTCAACTCGTTGACGAATTTAACTAGTTGATTAACTAGTTGACAAACGTGAATCAACGTTAACGTTTCGTTGACGGAAAAACCGTCAACGACCCATCGCTACCCAGTATTATTATGTTTGTTTATATTTATCAGTGTGTTTTATGCTTTCTTTACGCCTGTTGATTTTTTGTCCCTAAGCATAATATTTCTTTTTTCAGGCAACACCATGTCCAGAAGAGACAAAATTCTTTCTTTGGCTATTTCGCAAAAACACAAAACCACATGTTTCTCCATCTGAACCTACCAGCCATCAGCTGATTCCAAGGCCATCAATAATTAAACCGTCTGCTGTTCAAAAAGTCAAATCTTTTGAAACAACTGTTACCAGACATTATCTAAAGTGCTATGAAACCCTACCATATACCAATTATAAATATAACCGATTTCACATTATTTTAAAAACATAACTGAATGCAGATATTATGAGTAGACTTGACTTTACCGAAAACAGTTTCATGCTAAATCGGTAAGAGGTAAAATAATGTTTTGCAAACTTCTGTTTATACATGGGTATTTGACATAAAAGTGTAACATCTCTGTTTTTGTAATAGTAACAAGTTAAAACTTTGGCGTTTTAAACTTGTCTCTTACTAATGAAAACCGCAATAAATAAGAAACTTAATGCATATTTGGTTTAGGAAGCAGTTAAAAAAAAATGAATTGCTAGTCAAAAATGCACCATGTTGGTTTCCTAACCATTAGTGCAATAAATAGGTTACTTGTTGCGGTTATGACTAGTAAACATTCTTTATACATAGTAATAATACTTACCATTATTGTATTTATTGGTTTTTATATCGGGAATAAATGCAGGAACAAACATTAAGTACCACATAATATTCTCTACATTGTTTTACATCGTGTAGTGAAAGTTTCAATCCGATATCATGTATAGTGATGGAGATACAATCAAAATAAAAATAAAATCTTTTCCCGCGTTTATCTCGAAATCAGGTTTGACCTAGTTATTGCACTTTTCGTAGGGACGGCAGATTTGAAAACAGTAGTTTCTGCCACCACATGAGATATCTGCATGCTATATTGATGATAGTCTAAAATCTAAAATAAACATTAATGTAACCTGCATAATCCTACTTCCTACTAATATTATAAATGCGAAAGTGTGTGAGGCGAAATGAATGTGGATTGTACTATTGAGTTCGTCTCTACCTTTCAAGCCTTTCAGCCCTTCAGGGATTACAGGCGTATTGTTATGCGAATAAAAATATATCTCCTGAATACAACCACTGTTTTATAATGTTCACAGAATTGTTTTAAAACAATTGTATAATAACCATTGAGTCAGTTAACTGCAACCTCATTGTTTCAGGAGAACAATGCGACAGCTATGTGGAGTACTACAAACAGATCACGGCGGAGCCACTGTAAGAGAAACAGAAAACTATGGAGACGAACTTGGTAGATAAACTTACTAATACGGCCCAAATTAATGTTGTCATTACCATTTACGAAGAAAATATCTCGAAAATTTAAACAATAGTTATTTATTTTAAACTTTGTTATCAATCGATTTAAATATCATGTTAAGGACAAAGCTACAATACAATGGGCCTGGGCCAATCTTCAATTTTTGGACTTCCGTTTTGGATAATGACGCCCGATACTTTTACTGCTGGTGCAACCATCCATTGACAAAAAACGAAAATATATATTATTTTAATTTCATTTTAGTTAAACGTAATTAAAATAATTTATATTTTTGTTTTTTGTCAATGGATGGTTGCACTAACAGGAAAAGTATCGGGCGTCATTAACCTAAACGGAAGTTCAAAAATTGAAGATTGACCCGCCTAGGCTATTCAAAAACCCTGCCCTCTGTAGTAAAAGATCTCTACTCCATATTGATTGTTCCAACAATGGGTCTATACGAGATTTAAAAAATTGAGCATCTTTCTAAGCAAATGATGTTTTTAAAAACGTTTATATTCCTACTTTTGTTATGAGATGTTTTAATTTATACATGCGCTAATTTAACTGTTCCTCACAATTGTCCAATGTAATGTCTAAGATTAGAAGATGAGATAAAATTATAATTTAAATGTATGCATTTCCTATTGTGTGCTCTAGTTAATATTTTTATAAAATTGTGACAAAGATGTACCTACAAGAGTACACTATCTTTCATTGTTTATCATTAAATTTTATAGATGTAATAATTATGACAAAATATTTATAATTTATTAAACCAATGTTTCTCTAATTAGTCGAAATTATTGTGTAAATTGTAAATACTTAAATGTTTGTAAAAATGTTGGTTAGTTACGTACCTAGAGAATTGAATGCAATGTATATTTTGTTATGAATATAGACAAATGTTATTTTCATGTGTTTGTTTATGTACCTTGGCAATTGCAAAGCACTGCCCTGCCGTTCTTCAAGAATGCAGCCATGTGTAGATAATACAGTTTTATCTGAGCGATTTCCATCCTTATGTTCTAGCTAGACTATAAAGTCGAAAATAAAAGACTAACTGCAGTTTCGATGCCGCCCTCAGCTGTATTCTAATAGTATACAGGGGGTGTTTCTTTTAAATTGGCCAAAAGGGAGAAATCCGAATCCAAAGAGTTACGGGAAAACTTTCTTAGGAACCTTCAGCTCTTTTTTGATGTTGACAATTTTGGCGTTTTTATTTTTTTAGTCAAGTGTGAGTTGTCCACAGAAATGAGTGAAATTTTTTAGTGACGTTCTACTCTGTTTCATGTAAGGATCATTTCATTGTATCACAAGAAAAAAATCGGGACGGCGGAAGTTGGCCAAATTTTGCAAAATATTTTTTCATACAAATTGTTGATAAAGGTTCCTAAGAAAGTTTGACCTGTATCTCTTAGGGATTCGGATTTCTCCCTTTTAGCCAATTTAAAAGATACACCCTGTATATAGCATAGCTGCATAATTATCTATACCGCGCTCAAGAGAATAAAGGGTGATCCTGCGTAAAGCAAATGTCCGCGATAAACTGCCGTCGCTTGTCTACGCGTATGGAAACAGGAGGTTGCCTCTGCCGTGAACATTTTGTATGGAACCGCGTAGGTGCTGTAGATTATAGGAGCCAATTTGCCGACGGTCGGCGGTTTCATTGAACAGTCCGAGGCCTAACATTTACAACTACGTATAGTCATTACGTTAGTAATATCAATTTTATCTTAAACATTTAGTAATTATGATCAAAAGGTCGACCTCTTCAGCAATAATGACTTTATTAGCGTCACAGAGTGCGAAGATTCGTGTCATTACTTATTTTATTGGCCAAAAAATAGGTACTTAGATACTGATGATAAAATTGAATTGGGCAACCAATCGCTCAGCCACTGCTGACTGCTCCAAGTTTCTAGATAAGGCTGCGTTTCTACTGAGGCGGAGCGGAGCGGAGAGCGTTTTTACCAATCACACGGCTTGAGTGGAGACGAGATGTGGATTTCAAGCCATGTGATTGGTGACTCGCTCTCCGCTCCGCCTCAGTGGAAACTTAGCCTAAGGGGAAAATGCGTTGGGTGCTATGACAGGAAACCTCCACGTGCGCCCGTGGACTGGAGTTCCCTCTCGGATACGTCCGGGGGGAAGACCAGTTTTTCGGGCCGGTGCACCCTGGGATGCGGGCAAAAACTCTTCCTTAGGCACTGTGTGCCTAAGGGGTCTCTTTGCCCGTATGCGAATAGCCTGTCGTGTGGACGCTCCAACGCGTGTCCCTCTGATTAGCAGAGGGCACAGCGACGGAGCGGGCTTGCGGACGGTGACTAATGGGTAGCTCGCCGTCCGACCAAGGATTGCCAAGGACCAAGCCCGGGTCGGTGGCGCGTCCCAATATCAACCTTCCATAATGGAAGGTTGATATTAGGACGGACAAATTTTCGGGACGGAAGAAATTTTATCCTCATAATCTTTTATACTACAGGCTATGACCCATCCCGATACCATCTGCCACTGCCACTGCCCGCCTTTGTCGTCAAGATATTGTTAAGTACAGACGGCAGCACATCAACCTACCAGTACCTTAATCTGTCCAATTTCTTTAATAGATTTTTAACCTTATCACAATAGTGGAAGGTTCATGTTCGATTGGTAAAATTTGACAGATTTTGGTAGGTTGACGGTTATGTCTCCTAAGTAAATGCAAAGGTAGGTTTTAGTACTTACCTACCATAATGCAAACTGCATGATTTTTCCGACATCTTCAACAATTTTATTGTCGTCGTAATCCATCCAATTTACATAAAATTGAAGATTAGAATAAACTTATAATGCCATGTCAGAAGGTAGGATGATTAGAATAGATAAGTAACAGGTACAATGAGTCATGATTAAAAGTATCTCAGTGTGTGTGTAAATAGCTACATAATATCTAGATTCAAACACATAGGTTTATGCCGAAGCATTGAAGAAAGGATTCTAAAATGGCGGCCTGTACTTGCGTTGACAGATACTACAGTCAGCATATAAGATTTCAAATTAAAAATAATAAAAACAAGACTGGGTCACAATAATTTCTCAAACTTTACCTAACAATAAAACAAAATTAAAACAACAATAATCAACAGGTAACAACGGAAAAATAACAGAAAACTAAAGTAAATATTCTTAAAAAAGATCACTGAGCGCGTCAAGACATCAAGACTAATTTTTTTTCTGCTTACGCTACTCGCGGGAGTGAGTATAGACGGCACTAGTGTGCGAGCGAGAAAACACGATAAGCACCGCCATTTAAGGTGATTGCTTCGATGTAGCCCGCGAAATTCAATTTTTTTTACGTTTTTTGCAATTTGCAGGCCAGTGACATGTTGTAACTTTATAAATATATGTGTTGCGGTAATAACAAGTATAATTTTAAATATAAAAATTATCAAAAAATTCGCTCCATGAAAAGGTGCATCGTAGTTAGATTTCGGAGATTTTAACATGATGCACCTTTTCTATGTGAGAGCTGATGGAGCTAATGCTATCAGTGTAGATAATACAGACCTCTGACATATGGTTATAGTTAGTCTGATAGGACAATGGCGGTATCTACCTTTTTTTTACGTGGTAAAATCATCAAATGAGTCCTCCCACCCAGGGCAGAGCGGGAGGGACTGTCAGACTCGTACTGACTAAAATACACGGTGTCCTTCAATAGCCCTTAACGTTCCAGGGTCACGGTAATGCGATGAGTCCCGCGACCAATAGCGGTGTCTACCTAGCTAATAACATAGAACAATAGAAGTTTTGTATGAGTGTGTCTTGACATCTGCTTGTCCATGTTCAAGGACAATTGCCACTGCATTTGGTATTACACTTAGGACTGTGTTGTGTGTTCATTAAATAATTATGCAATGTCTATTCATGGTTAAACAAAAAGAAAGTAATGCAGTTCAGAGTATCAGGCAGTTTATTTTATAAATATAATTGGGAAACATGTTTGACATGTTTACAACTTCTTATAAAACACAGTATAACAATGACCATAACATAAATGCTTACAAAAACAGAATGTTTTCCTTATAATTACAACTGTACAACGGCACGGATAGACTTGCCGACATGCATCAGATGGAAAGCTTCATTGATCTCCTTCAGAGGCACATTGTGGGTGACAAACGCATCCAGAGGAAGTTTGTTTGCCAAGTACTCATCAACTAGCTTTGGTACACTCTCACGGCTCTTGTAGCCTCCAAAAGCTGTTCCCTTCCATGTGCGTCCAGTGACAAGCTGGAATGGACGAGTGCTGATCTCTTCACCAGCAGCGGCCACACCAATGATGACTGACACACCCCAACCTTTATGGCAGGCTTCCAGAGCAGCACGCATGGTGTTTACATTACCAATGCACTCAAAAGTATAGTCGAGACCTCCATCAGTCAAGTCAACAAGGACCTGTTGAATGGGTTTGTCATAATCTTTGGGGTTCACAAACTCATTGACGCCAAACTTCTTGGCAACTTCGAATTTATCAGGGTTGATATCTACTCCAATTATGCGTTTAGCTCCAGCAGCCTTGCATCCTAATGCAACAGCAAGACCAACTGCTCCCAGACCGAAGATAGCACAGTTTGTTCCAGGTTCTACCTTAGCTGTGTTAAGGGCTGCTCCATAACCAGTGGGGACTCCACAGCCCAGCAGGCATACTTTATCTAATGCTGCTGCTTCATTAACTTTGCACAGGGAAATTTCTAGAACAACTGTGTATTCACTAAAGGTGGAGCACCCCATGAAGTGGTACAGTTCCTGTCCTTTGCAGCGGAAGCGGCGCGTGCCGTCGGGCATGACGCCCTGGCCTTGTGTGATGCGCACCTTTTGGCACAGGTTGGTTTTGGGATTCAAGCAGAACTTACAGGTGTTGCACTGGGGTACGTACAGAGGTACGACGTGGTCTCCGGGCTTCACGGAGGTGACTCCCTCGCCGACACTCTCGACGATGCCGCCGCCCTCGTGCCCCAGCACCACGGGGAACACACCCTCGGGGTCCTTGCCAGAGAGCGTGTACGCATCGGTGTGGCACACTCCGGTGGCGGTGATTTTGACGCGCACTTCACCCGCTTTAGGCGGGTCTACTTCGATTTCCTCGATAGACAGAGGCTTGCCGGCCTCCCATGCGACGGCCGCTTGACACTTGATTACTTTCCCAGCTGTCGACATGTTCGTGCACTCTGGATGACTGCCACAAAATAAGTAAAATATACTACACAGCAGCTAGCGGAATTATATGAAACGAACACGTTCTACACAGAGTGAGTGTATGTATGTCGTAGTGTGATGATGTAACAAACATAAACGATAACAGCCAAACTTCAATGTTGATAACCTTGAACTCTGATCATGAATTTAAAAATTCGGCAACATAATACTTTACTTATTACTTTACGAATAAATTAAGAGTAAGGGTGGTAATCTACCTGAATGCAAATCAGGCTATTTGAAATGAAAACAACAGCGTTTCACAAAAGCAAAATCATCGCATTTCGTTTGTAAACAATGCAGCGGGTTTTAGTCTTGTGTAGTTCGCGAACGAACTAGTTCGAAAGAACTGCTCCCACAGATGAACTAGTGATCTAGCTCCCACATTTTCCGCTCCCTAGTTCAGTAGTTCGGACAGAATGAAAGAGATCGACTGTCGACTGATCTAAGATCGTTGCACGGGAGCACAGCACGGGAGCGGGACAGCACTACACTATAATACTCCCGTTCGCTCATCGATCATGCGCGCATCCCGTTTCGTACACTTTACACAAATTGTTGCATGCAGCAGGAACTGTATTAAAACGAGCGAACAAAGAAAAACTAAATCTGACATCTCTTTGCGAGCGAACGATTTGATCGCTCTTGATCGGTCGGTCTCTATTACGAGCTAGCATCGAGCTAGGAACTAACGAACTAGAAGAACGAACTAGTTCGTTTATGAACGGAGAACTAGATTGAGCGCTCTCAGTAGTGAACTAGAATGCCCAAGACTAGCGGGTTTCGATTGCCAGAGTGCTAGGTGGTAGCGTGGTAGCTATGTCCACAGTCCATGTCTATGCATGCAGTCTGTGGTGCTAACAGCACGTGATTTGTGAATATCCGAACGAACTAAATGTCAGTCATAGACTATTATATGATGTCAGTACCTGTGTCAAAAATATGCTTAAAATGTTGAATTTTTCACATTGGTAACGGAACGGAACGATTAAAAACATCAACACGTTTTTGTGCACGCCGTTTATGAATTCATGAACTAAAACGACTTATTACGTGGAAAACCCAAGTTACTATACTCTATGGGAAAACCTAATGGCCAAATTACACAATTACTACGTTCTATGTCCATTAATAGATCAGAAAAGTTTTCTCGGCGTTGCAGAAGATAAAGACGATGAACACGTTATTGTTACTTTGGGGCGTAATGTCGTCAATAAATACCAAGTAAGAACACTGTTCTAAAATGAGAGTAATCACGAGGTTATTTTGATTTTACACAACACAATATCTCTAATAAAAACGTATTTGTTAATTCGTTAAGGTTATGATCATAACTTGATATTCAGCTTTCAGACCAAAAACAAATAGGTGGATGGACATCCAAAGACCACATAACATCTACTGTAATCTATGACAAGGACCAGGCAAGCTATGTTGGTGTTTTCAACAAAAATACCATCAAATCATGGAAAGAGGACTCCGACAACTTGGATAAACTCAAGAAATTCAAGGTTACTTGAAGTTTTTTGGAGGCTGGCTTTACTACACAGAATTTTGGTCTAAGGAATCCAATAACTAACATATACCTTTTCTTTTTCAGTTTCCCTTGAATATATTAAAAGTTATCCCTAGGGAGAAGCAGTCTGCGATCATCATATTCTCCAATGGTAACTGTGCATCTTTACCATATGCACTTGACAACAGAAAGACTTACGAAAGCAAGTCTTTGTTGAAAGACACAGATACAATAGTGGAATCTGCTTGCTACACTGTCAACAAAACAGATTTTATCTGTTACATTGTGAAGAACAGTAAACATAGCTATGAAATACTGAACTGTCCATTGCGAGATGAGCTTGGTGATATGGACAGATCCAAGTTGGTGAGGATCAAAATCACAAGACCTGATGATGTTTATGTTGTTGGCAAGTTTATCTGTACTGAGGAGAAGAATGCTGTATATGTATTGTGTAAGTAATAGAAACATTTTCAACTCTATAAAGTTGTCTATTGACAATCTCCAGTTTTACATATTTATTAAACTCACAGATTAATATTAGGTATCATTTACTTACAGGGAGTGATGGAAAAATGACAGTATACAACTTTAAGGACTGGAAAACAATAGGAAGTGTACCCTGGGTATCAACTCTGTCCAGTGCATCCCTAGCCTGGATGGGCAAGCAGCACCTCATAGTGTTTGGAAGCAACACAGAGCAGGATGGAGCCGTCATCATAGCTTACAACATAGTGCTTGGAGTAGGATCATGCAAATACCCCATGAAGATGTATTCAGAAGGTGCAAGGTTATATTGCTTCCATGGACGTATCATATTAGAAGCCTCAAATCATATTGGAATGTTGCCATATGTTCTAGAGCCAAAGAGGAACCTGTCAAGTCTCCTAGGAACCCATGAAGTCATTCAAGATGAATTTATGGAGATTGCAGACTGGGATTCACCTACTGAACCAGAGTTCCCAGTCAGTGATAATACTAAAGACCTTGTAAAACTAGGTCTCACAGAAAGGACTATTTGTAGCAATGTCATACCTCCACTTTTAGAGAAAGATGATTTCAGAACTGTGTACCAAACACTCAAGCAGTTCAAAGATATTCCAGAAACAATTCTAGTGGCTTTACTGAAGTATTCCATAAAACTAGTGAACCCAAATAATATTGAGGTTACGGATGCTGAAGAATTTGCAAAATTATGTTCTGGTGAGCACAGAACTAAGAAAGAGCAGATCATGCACAGAGCCAAGTTTGAGTTGCTCAATTACACTCTGCAAATATCTTTCAGTGATGCACTCATTATTCCACCTCTGAGAAATGGTCTCAGTTTAGATGATACTCTATTCCTCATGACATATATGGCATATGTACTTGTGAATTCAGATAAAAAAATGGATACAGAGTATGAGAGTAAGCTGTTTGATTGGTACATTCTGTTGATGGATTCATTCTACCAACAGTACTTGATGACAAAGGATGAGAAAGTAACTGCAGTTTTGCAGAACACACTCAATATTGTATTAGACCTTATAAAGCAGCTACAATCAGTCAGTGAGATATTGCCTGTTATAAACAAATTGTTATCTGGTAAAATGATTGAGAATGATGAAGAGTCTATGTCATATGCCATTGAATTAATGCAAATATAAGAAATTACCTTTTTAATCATTATTTTATTTACCTACTGAAAATGATGTATCTGTAATAATTAATGAAATAATTGAACACACTGATTACTCAATAGTTTTTTTATTAGCTGCTCTAGCAAACTGTACAACCATGGGTTTCTCTTTCAGCATGTAGCCATTAGTTTCATTCAGTGCTGTTTCTGCTGTGCTCACTGAAGGGAATGTCACAAATGCTTGTCCCTTCATCCGACCTTCCTGCATGACCCTCACATCAAAGCCAGTCAGTTCTTCATCTGTCAATCCTTCAACATAACGCATGTAAATACTTTTTACATCTTGCTCAGTTACAGTTTTAGCCAAATTTTTTATGTATAATCTCATTGATGGTTGTCCAGGATGATAGTTCTTGAAGACGGGTAGGATCTTCATATCCTTGTATGATATCCTGTTTCGTAACAACTCTGCCTTGGTAATGACAGGTTGTTCTGGCTCTTCTTGTTTTTGTTCAACTTCAACTGGTTGCTCCTCTTTCTGGAATTTTCCAAGTTCTCCTATAATTTCTGGTTCTTCAGTAGGCTTTTGCAATGCATCTTGATGGACATTAAGTAGAATTTTCTTTGGTTCTTGAATTGGAACAATAGTTTCAAATACTTCATCTTGCTGGACAACAGTTTTCTTATTCTTCTTAGCGGCTGGTACAGTGAGTGGTAATTTCAAAGGATTGGGTTTGGGCACTGCCAGTTTTCTTTTCCTAGTTACAATTTTTTTGGCAGGTTGTACTTTGTGCTCATCCTCTGCACTGGATATCTCAGATTCTGTCTCACTCACAGGTGGCGGTGGTAATTGTATATCTGCCACAAACAAGTGCCTGTAAGTTTCTTTGAAAAACTCCATTGAGTTACTATTTTCTTGGAAGGGTGCATCAAGACACATCTTGTTCATCAAATGCACAGTTTGTGTATAAAATGGTTTGTGAGAAAATAATGCATGAATTATATTGATGGCTATTTTTGGATTGATGGCTGGATATTTGTATTTCAAATGTACTGGTGGAGCTTGATAGAAATCTATAGATGGGCTCCATGCATTTAAAACTTTAAGGAATTGTTTAATTAAATTAGTAGTCTCCGAATTCTGTTCTAGCTCTGGCTTAGCACTTGTTACCGGTTCCTTTTCTTCGGAGTATTCAACCACTAGACGTCTGTTGGCTATTTCAAGTTGATGAAGGCGTGAAAGCGATGCTTTTGCGGTATTCACACAACTAAATGAGGCAAAAATGTAGTTTCGTTTGGATCGCGACTCCCAAACTTTTTCAGCTCCGAAATGTTTTAAAAGTTGTTGCTTATCCTCAAATGATAATGTAGCAGGTAAATGCCTTATTATTAGCACTTTAGACATGTTTGTAACTTTATTAACTACCGTTTCTGAGAATATTTCTGCAAATAACTTTCATTACCCAGCCTGTTACACAGTAAAATAGATGCCGTAGGTAAACAAAATATCAGCTGTTTTTGACAGTTAGCTATGCCGAGTTTTTTTTGTAAATTTCTCTATTTCACACGGAAAAGGCGAAGGGCTTAAGCCTATACAGCCTCTTTTTTATAGTGGTAATGAACTGTCCTCCCTCCCAGTATGGGATGGGAGCGACTGACAGCCTTGAACTGACTAAAATCCAACCAAGGTGATCCTTCAATATACAGCTTGACATCATGGACCTAAAAAAAAAGGCGGACGGAACTTCAGTAAGAAACGATTGAAGCACCACAATGGCGGCGGCGTAAATATGTGTGCGTGTGTATAGGGATGCCAGATGAAGGAAAAAACTACCCATTTTTAAACAATATTTAATTAATATCTCCCTTGAACTTAAGTTTAATTGCAATTTTTTTGTGACGGATACCTATTTTTAAAATAAAGGTAAAATAATTTAAGCACATTGGATATTAAAGTATTTACAACTCGTTTAATGTTAATAATGTTTTACAATCCCTTTTGGTGATTCAAATTTTTGTAGACTTGTCTTTTGCTATCGACACATCTAGAAATCCCTTCTAATTTACTTAAGTGGTGAAAACGAATGTTTAAGTATTTTTCGGCTATAAATATTTAATTAAAGCTATTTTATGTTCCATTCCTACACGTCTACATTCCTATTCCATGTCTACACTCCCTTATTATTTTTATACAATCATTTTTCCATGCATCATTTTCCGTGGGAAATCTGTAAAAATATAGAAGAATACAATAACGATAAATAGTAACATAAAATATAAATCTCCCAATTTTAAAATAATTTGAACCTTGAAATAGTTGCAACACTGATTGATTTCGAGATGTTTATTAAATTTATTGACGTAAAATCGAGAAATAAGCTTCAAATTGACATGCTTAACTATGAAAAGTGATCCCCTGGCTTTTTTAATTGAACTACTATGGTTTAGACAACTTTTTGCAACACATGACGGCATACTTTGATTTTGATTAGACAAAATAACACCGTATAAAACCGCGAGTGTCGTTCGAAACGTAATGGCCGACGGCTGACTTACTATGGTGTGAATGTGTGCGTGCTGGCTTGTCCACATTAGCGCACTGACTTACTATGGGTGCTTCAATGGGGATGGCAACTCAAAGCTAATCGTAGATGGCGCTGCGATAGTTGGTCCCTACGTCAGATTACTGTCTACCTTGTACAAAAAACAAACAAGATTTATTGTTATAAAAATTGAGTTTATCTACTCTCATATCGTAAAATTCGAAATACAAAACTCAAAACGATTTTATAATGACATACTTTATACCATAGAGTATCATAATGAAATTAAAAAATTAAATTATAACACTACTTCTCTAACAAAATAATGTTATAATAAAATTTTTTTTCATTATGATACAGTTTACAGATCATAGATACATCTATTTCATTTTTTATCTGTGGCTGCGCGCGCTCTAGATGGGAATGTTGGAATTTTGACGTTTGTGTTTCGGTGGATGACATGGTGGATGTTTATTAGTGTTTATTAATTTTTATCTTTTATTTGATATGTTCATGTTCAATGAGAGTAGATAAAGTAGTGTATGAAACTGTACATAACTAGGTATTATACCACTCGTGTGATACTATTAAAAAACTCGCTTCGCTCGTTTTTTAAACTCACACTCGTGTATAATACCCCTCATTATGTACCAGTTACATAAACTACTATTATATACAAAACAAATATAGAAAATTATTCGTCAATGCAAGTGCATATACTAAAAGAAGAATTAAGACGCCGCGGTGCATCTACAAGAGGAAAAAAAGTAATTTAATTGAGTGGTTATACATTTGATTTTACCGTAATAAATCCACAATTACTTGTAGTTGAGGTTTCAATTTTTGAGTTTAGGTATGTTTTACCTGTCCTCTCCTATAACAAGAATACAATGCTGCTTCTGACTTTCTATTTTGATAAAATATCGTAATGTTTTAAGTCAGTAATTTTACCCATTTTTTCTATTTAGATTAGAGAAATATCACAATATATTTAATTTCTTAACACCACAACTATCACAAAACTCGTTCCAGGTGATAATTCTTCCGCCAGACGAACCATTTCATGATTTACGGAGCGATTCAATACTGGTACTTAACCTCCAATAGAAAAGTAGATATTATTTTGAAAAGTGTATTCGATTGTTTAGTTATGGTATAATCATAGAATTTCATAAATAAACTCAACTAACGGCCTGTCTCGGCTTCGCAAGGCTGGATATTTGTTTGTTATATAGCTTTTCCTTAGTTATAATTCAATTTTTGTTCTCAAGGCAGTCACAGCAGCTACCCATTATTTCTTGATAGTGTGAATTGTCGGAAATTTGTATGTTCCATCATTTTTACAGCTTAATTACACAACATCTAGTCATTTTACATCAATAAATCGTTTTTTTCAGAAAATTCCTTCGATTTGACAGTTCTTTTGGGACCAAACTGTCACTTGTCACTTTGACACTTGTCTTCCCCATTGTTTCTTAGTGAAGTTCCGTCCGCCTTTTTTTTTAGGTCCATGCTTGACATAAAAATGTAGAAAACCGGAAGTCGCCACTGTCTTCGCGCTACCAGCACTTTGAATGATTTTTTTTTTTGTTTTTCACTTATTACGTTAGTTTTATGGCACAATAATAAATCTAACAAACCTGCGGTCTTTGTTTACATCAAATATCAATGATTTTAAAACGCTGTCAGAAATAAAAATTTTAGTTCCGTTTCAACCCGTTCTGGCCAAGCCTTTTACTTCGAGGGTCACAGTTAAATGATGAAACAGTCCCGCTACCCTGTCAGGCTTTTGCTCACACCCTTTTGGCCTTTTAAGGAGTCTACATTTAACTGTTTTTTAACGCCCGTAAAAAAGCGCTAGTGCTTTTGGGGGCTAAAAGATGAAAAATGCTTCACAATATACCTTATTCCAATTATTGTGCCATAAAACTAACGTAATAAGTGAAAATAAATAAAATCAAATCATTCAAAGTGCTGGTAGCTAGAGCACGGTGGCGACTTCCGGTTTTCTACTGTTTTTGGAACGAAGTTCCTTATCGCGAGTTGTGAAAGGGGGCTAGACGGAAAAAATTCTTACGAAAAGTTGTCACGACACTTTTTGGAACGAAATTCCTTATCGCGCGTTGCGAAAGGGTGCTAGAGCTCAAAGAGTGGAGTGGAGTGGAGTGGAGTGGAGTGGAGTGGAGTGGAGCGGAGCGGAGCGGATTGGAGCGGAGCGGAGCGGAGCGGATTGGAGCGGAGCGGATAGGAGCGGAGCGGATTAGAGCGGAGCGGAGCGGTCGTTCCATCTGGGTGTCCCTTGACACCTCTCAAGTTTTCTGCCAAGCTGTATGTCTGTGGATGTGCTGGTGTCCTAGCTGACATCAAGGACATACAGGAGTTAGTGCTTCTTACTAGAAAAAAAATCCCAAATCGGTGACCTTGAAACGATTGAAAGGCACACAGCTTGGGAATCTGTTTCTTTCTAATAGTGTGTCCATGATACAGTATTTTAGGAATAATATTATTATTATAGTGTTACAGAAAGTAGGTACTTATAGTATTACGAAATGTGTATTTAAATATGGACAGACAAGATTTTCACAATCAGACTGTATTTTTTTTAGTGCTTGGTACCTGTTATTCATATTTTACGACTGGGTTGTACCGTTTTTGATGATTCTGTTTTTGTTTCATGAAGTATACCTGTCATTTGGTACGATGAATATTTCTTTCACTAGATACACTATATTTTGTAGGTACTTATAGTTTTTGATGAATGAGCATTTCTTTTTGTGTACCTACAATGGATGATGTTTTTACCAGTATTACGGATTACGTACTTATTTGACAAGAATTTGGGTTGAATATTTGAACTAAAAATGGTAAAATAAAAAAATTTAAAAAACAGAACTTTTTGTATTTTATCCGCCTTCAAAAATCACCACCACAGAATACTTAATAGTACTACAAAACATCAGCTTCTAAAACGAGAGCAAATATTGCAGAATGGTGCCCGAGTATGCAAGGGGAAGTTTTGTGGGTTTAAGCTCGCCTTTGTACATAATTTACCCTTAAGTGAAATGTTATTTTATTTAAATTATGTGTGTACAATAAAGAATAATTAAGTTTTCTATAAGGAAGTTGAATACCTACAAAAAAACGGTAAGACTAATTTCACATCTGAGGGCACGGCAGTGCCCCGCCAAGTCTCGAGCAAAACGGGCACGGCCGTACCATCTTTTCTCGAAGCGATTCGCGGCTGTTTCGCCCCCCTATATCTTCGACGTGGACTAAGCTAGGAGTTTAGGTTTTCGGTGAATAATAGTAATATACCATAGCAAACAATTGTATATTTGCGGTTCGGCAAGAACATTGTGTATGGATTTTGACTGCATTGTTAACTTTGTTCGTGGTTTATGCATACATAGAATAGAAAAGAATAATATAAATGTAATATATAGACTACAATTAATACATAAAGTTCATAATTCATTAAATTAATAAAGCTAAAACTCCATTGTATTGCGATAAATGTTGTATGCGCGCTCGATAGATGGCGTTGTACCTGTCTGAATCGCGCTATGGTTTCGTTACAGTCTAAGTAGTACTTTAAAATAACCTTCCTGGCGCAGTCGGGTAATAATTGGACAATTTTCATTTGATAGCGCCATCTATATATGAACAACCATTTCGAAACTAATAAAATATTGTAGCGTTATTCGGAGAACTTAAGTTAGCCGGATTAGATAGTAGATTTATTATTGTTACTGAAACAGTTATTTAGGAAAATAGTTTATTAATATAACATAGACATAGTTACATTTATCTAGTTGTTTACGTGTTATTTAGTTTAGTTACATTTAGTTTGTAAGTTAGTAGATATATATTATTTAGTTATTTGTTAGTTAGTTTAGTTCTATTTAGTTTGTTAGATAGAGACTGGGTCCTAAGCAATGATATTTTAGTAAAGTCCTAAGTAAAAAAGTAGCTGAAGTCCAAGAAATTATGAGGGGTGTCCTCATAATTTCTTGGACTTCAGCTACTTTTTTGTAACGTTGTGAAGTATCAACCTTATTCTTTGTCTTATATTCAATTCATTAATCAGCTTATAACAAAATAGTTACAACGGAATGCAAGGAATTTATATACATTCCTTTTGGTGTTGTAGTCTGACGACGTGATGTTCTAAATTAACCGACATTAATTGAACGTCAAGTTCGCGTGACGTCATAAATGGTGTCATTTGAGGGTACCACGCTAACATTCCTTTATCGCGTTCTACGGAAACTCAAGTTAGGTGGGTAGATCAGCGGCTGTGATGTTCTGATTTAACCGAATGTGCTCATTAGTATAAATAAGCTCGCACCGGGAGACAACGGACGTCATTCGCCATTATCTTTGTTGTCTGTTACACGTTCACAAAATAGTTCTCTCATCAATTAGATCTAAATCTTGCGACACTTTTCCGTGTACATACAGACGGTGTATAAAATAAATATTTAAATTCAATGTACTGTTAACATCTTGTTGTAGTGTACAGACGCCAGCACATCAAGCTATCCCAATCTGTCAGATTTCTTTAATAGAATTTCAACCTTATCACAAGACTAGAAGGTTAATATTTGATTGGTAAAATCTGACAGATTCGGGTAGGTTGACCTGCTGGCGTCTGTACATCCCCGTGAAGGGGAACAAGATTGGGGTTTCGAAATACCCATCCTCAACGTTCGTTGAGTTCAACAGCTGACTCACGCTATCGAACGTTTGAGGCCTGCGCACACACAGCCCTAGCTGCACACAGCTGACCAGCCGGCGCAACTTCCATCTCGTCCCTGGGGTCACTCTCACCTCGGGAGCACTCCTCGGCATCGCGTCACTGTTCTACGCGATAAGCCAGGACAGTACATAGTGCGCCTACTTCCACGGAACGATTAAATACCAAGTGACGGCTGTGAACCACGACCTTAATAAATTTTATTGTAAACGTTGGTGAGTTTGTTTTATTTTAACTAACCGCTACACACCGCTAACCGTTACACACCTAAAAAAAAGAAAGAAATACACTTACAAAAAATAAATGAGATCCCACCAAAAACATTACATGTAAAAAAATGCCAAGTCTCTCGATGCAGTTTTTCCATCGTAAAAAGTTTTGAGATCTCATCTAAGCCAAGTCCTATTCAAATTATTTTGTAGTTATAAATCGACATTCAGTAATTATATCAATAGTTTTCTTTATATTATAATTATAGTGACTTGGCAATGAGCACAAATTAAAAGCTGCTTGCTGCCTGGAATTAATGTGCAAATGTTACTGACGAGACCTGTCATCAGATTATTTGTTATGTGTGAATCATGATGGTCACTACCGACTACATGTTCTAATACAATAATTAAGATTACTTAACTTTCAACTCCTCCAAATATGCCGTTTTATTTGTTTCTTCTTGTGCTCATTGCCAAGTCACTATAATTATAATATAAAGAAAACTATTGATATAATTACTAAATGTTGATTTATAACTACAAAATAATTTGAATAGGACTTGGCTTATATGAGATCTCAAAACTTTTACGATGGAAAGACTGCATCGAGAGACTTGGCATTTTTTTACATGTAATGTTTTTGGTGGGATTCATATTTACAGTGTACAGTACAGTAATTTTTTTTTTTTTTTTTTTTTTTTAATATTCCACAACTATCACACAACGCCATCTAGTCCCAAGCTAAGCAGAGCTTGTGTTATGGGTACTAGACAACTGATAAACATACTTATATATTTCTAAATACATACATATTATAGATAAATTACACCCAGACACAGAACAAATGATCGTGCTCATCACACAAACATTTGTCCTGGGTGGGAATCGAACCCACGACCTCCGGCATAGCAGTCAGGGTCACTAACCACTAGACCAACAGGCCAGTCAATCGTAGTTAGATTTCGGAGATTTTAACATGATGCACCTTTTCTATGTGAGAGCTGATGGAGCGAGTTTTTTGATATTTTTTATATTTAAAATTATACTTGTTATTTGCGCAACACAAATATTTATAAAGTTACAACATGTCACTGGCCTGCAAATTGCAAAAAACGTAAAAAAATTTGAATTTCGCGGGCTACATCGAAGCAATCACCTTAATACATCTCCTAATTTTTCAGGAAACATCATTGGAGTTTTGTGATCTTTTTTTTTTCATTTTACTTAAAAATATGAGTAACTAAAATACATTACAGAATATAAAAACTATCTTAAGGTGATTGCTTCGATGTAGCCCGCGAAATTCAAATTTTTTTACGTTTTTTGCAATTTGCAGGCCAGTGACATGTTGTAACTTTATAAATATTTGTGTTGCGCAAATAACAAGTATAATTTTAAATATAAAAAATATCAAAAAACTCGCTCCATCAGCTCTCACATAGAAAAGGTGCATCGTAGTTAGATTTCGGAGATTTTAACATGATGCACCTTTTCTATGTGAGAGCTGATGGAGCGAGTTTTTTGATATTTTTTATATTTAAAATTATACTTGTTATTTGCGCAACACAAATATTTATAAAGTTACAACATGTCACTGGCCTGCAAATTGCAAAAAAGTAAAAAAAATTGAATTTCGCGGGCTGGTTGGAGCATCCCCCTTAAGCTATAAAAAATGTAATAAAAAGGTGAACGCAGACCTAGCCGCACCGCAGTCTCCGCAGTCCCCGCAGTCATCGTTTTCTTACCGCATCTGCGGAAACTGCGATGCGGGTAAGTGTGCGAGGACTGCGGTGCGGCTAAGTCTGCGTTTACCTTAAGTCTGCGTTGAACAAGTATGCATTTAAAAAATAAACTTGAGAGGTGTCAAGGGACACCCGGATGGAACGAAGTTACTGTATACACTCAACAAAAATAATCGTCGCGACTCCACTTCACTCCACTCCACTCCACTCCGCTCCGCTCCGCTCCGCTCAGCTCCACTCCACTCCGCTCCGCTCAGCTCAGCTCCGCTCCGCTCAGCCCCGCTCCGCTCCACTCCGCTCCAATCCGCTCCGCTCCCCTCCACTCTACTCCACTCCACTCCACTCCAGTCCATTCCATTCCATTCCATGGTAATAAACACATTACCCTCCTTTGCGTCGCGCAGTCAGATAAAAGTGTCGTGCCAACTTTTCGTATGAATTTTTTCCGTCTAGCCCCCTTTCACAACGCGCGATAAAGAACTTCGTTCCAAAAACTTTATCTCAATAACTATGTAAATGTTGGTAATGTTTTTATTTTGTGTAAACACTTATAAACACTTAATGCCAGAAGGAGATAAATCCCAAGCTGTGTGCCTCTCTTTCTTAAAAAATAAGGCACGGTGGTTTTAATGTTACAAGCCTTCGATCCCTAATATTTCTATATCCATGGCTGACATTCATAGGGTCCGTACACACAGACCGGCTCGGAGAGCATCGGCGCGCATTTTTCTTTTCACACAGACCGGATCGTATGCGCTTGGAGTTGGTCGGAGCGGAGCCGCCAACTATTTCACATAGACCGGCTGGAAGCGACCTGAAAGCGAATGCGCTCGGAGCCGGTCGGATGCGCTCGGAGGCGGTCGGATGCACTTGAAGCCGGTCGGATGCGCTCGTAGCCGGCTGGATGCGCTCGGAGCCTGATGGTACACTATGGTGAAAGGATTGTGCTTGTGCTATCAAAATGACGGTTGGCATGGAGAAGCGCGGACGCAATCGGAACAGATCGGATGCGCGAGCGAGAAAGAGCACGCAATCGGTGCCGATCGGCTGCGCGAGCGAGAAAGAGCACGCAATCGTAACCGATCGGCTGCGCGAGCGTTAAAGAGCATGCAATCGGAGCCAAACGGCTGCAGGATCGAGAAAAAGTACGCGATTGGAGCCGGTCAGCTCCGCTTATTATTTCATACCAAGCGCGTTCAAGCATTCTTAATGACAAAAGCACTGCACATGCAAAAAACTTTTTCAAAAAAAAAAATGTAACCGCCTTCAAAAACAACCACAAAAAAGGGTAAAATAAAGTTTTGAAGGTTATTTTACCCTTTTTTGTGGTTGTTTTTGAAGGCGGTTACATTTTTTTTGAAAAAGTTTTTATTTTACTCTTTTTAGTTTAAATATTCAATCACAATTCTTGTCAAATACGAGTACATCATTTTCTTACATGAGCACTAGAATTTTGTAATCCGTAACACCGGTAATAACATCGTTAAAATCTCCTACATTCATAATTCCCTATCTCAAAAACTACTGAACCGATTTTGATGAAACTTGCAGTATTCCCTAAGTTAAACGATACCTAGTACAACAAAAAAAGAATCACTTAAACCGGACTTGCAGTTCCGGAGATATGCAAACACAAACATAATTTACTAAATCAGTCGATGCCAAGTCCTTACTAGAGGAGTAGTTCCTTCTATCATCAGCTCAGCTACATGAGATGATGATTACCATACGCAAATACTTAAATTACTTCATAAAATTTGCGAAAAACGATGTGTGGGCCCATAAAAATTGAGGGTTGCCCTCGATTTCTCCAGGATCCAATCATCAGATCCTGACATGGTGACAATGGGACCACTTCAGAAATCTCGTTTCGAAAAATACAGCTTGGCCAGAACGGGTTGAAACGGAACTAATTTTTTTATTTCTGACAGCGTTTTAAAATCTTTGATATTTGATGTAAACAAAGCCCGCAGGTTTGTTAGATTTATTATTGTGCCATAAAACTAACGTAATAAGTGAAAATAAATAAAATAAAATCATTCAAAGTGCTGGTAGCGCGAAGACAGTGGCGACTTCCGGTTTTCTACATTTTTATGTCAAGCTGTAAAAAGAATTTTGAAAATCGGTCCACAATGGGGAAGGCAAGTGTCAAAGTGACAAGTGACAGTTTGGTCCCAAAAGAACTGTCAAATTAAAGGAATTTGCTGAAAAAATAACGATTCATTGATGTAAAATGACTAGATGTTGTGTAATAAGGTGTAAAAATGATGGAACATACTAATTTCCGACAGTTCACACTATCAAGAAATAATGGGTAGCTGCTGTGACTGCCTTGAGAACAAAAATTGAATTATAACTAAGGAAAAGCTGTATAATAAACAAATATCCAGCCTTGCGAAGCCGAGGCAGGCCATTAGTTGACTTTATTAATGAAATTCTATGATTATAGCATAACTAAACAATCGAATACACTTTTCAAAATAATATCTACTTTTCTATTGGAGGTTAAGTACCAGTATTGCATCGCTCCATAAATCATGAAATGGTTCGTCTGGCGAAAGAATTATCACCTGGAACGAGTTTTGTGATAGTTGTGGTGTAAAGAAATTAAATATATTGTGATATTTCTCGAATCTAAATAGAAAAAAGGGATAAAATTACTGACTTAAAACATTATGATATTTTATCAAAATAGAAAGTCAGAAGCAGCATTATATTCTTGTTATTGACTATGTGCGAAGTGGGTGGTGGGGAACGGCAAATCGATCGTAGCGCACGACGTGGCAGAAATGTGAATTAATTCTGGGCTGTCATGTGTCAAGTTGCTTTATTTTCATAACTTTCTTTATAATTTAATACGAAAACTTTAACTTTAACTTTTCCCGTTCGTTCTAAGCTCTTCCACTTCTCTCACATGCTGTGCTAATACTAATTTTTTCCCTTTTTGCTCAGTTTGAGGTTGGAAATGTATTTTATGCTTAACCGATTCAAATCCCGTGCGTATTATAATATCCATATTTTCCACGAGGAAGAAAATCGCTAGGTATAATATACACACTCACTTTTTACACTATTTTTTCAATTTCGTTGAAAAACTAGTCGAAATTTAATATCACAAAGATATCTTATCATCTAGTTGACATGATTTGACAGATGACAAGTCCTGAATAGTTGCGGCCACTAGGGGCGCTGTCATCGCGCACACAACGAATAGGAGAGGACAGGTAAAACATACCTAAACTCAAAAATTGAAACCTCAACTACAAGTAATTGTGTATGTATTACGGTAAAATCAAATGTATTACCACTCAATTAAATCACTTTTTTTCCTCTTGTAGATGCACCGCGGCGTCTTAATTCTTCTTTTAGTATATGCACTTGCATTGACGAATAATTTTCCATATTTGTATTGTATTTATACTCAATTTTTACAACAATAAATCTTGTTTGTTTTTTATACAAGGTAGACCGTAATCAGACGTAGGGACCAACTATCGCAGCGCCATCTACGATTAGCTTTGAGTTGCCATCCCCATTGGCGGAGTAATCGGGTAACAAACAAATTAAAAAAACAACTTCAGTTTTCATCGTCAATCATCGTCAAAGTAATGTCCAAGAAGCTTAAAATATAGGGAGCGAGGGCTTGTAACATTGGAACCGTGCCTTATTTTTTAGAAAGAGAGGCACACAGCTTTGCTTTTTTTCTCCTTCTGATATTCATAAATGTTTACACAAAATAAAAACATTACCAACATTTTGATACTTATTGAGTACTAGTACAATTTTATTACATTTTTATAGCTTGCGATAGTTTTATAGCCTGTAATGTATTTTAATTACTCATATTTTTAAGTAAAATAATATGAAAAAAAGTACACAAAACTCTAATGATGTTTCCCGAAAAACGAGGAGGTGTATTTGACGTCGCTGATGGAGCGAATGTTTTGATAATTCTTGTATTTAAAATTATACTTGTTATTACCGCGAATCATATTTTGATAAAGTTAAAATTTGAATTTTGCGGGCTGGTTGGAGCATTCACCTTTTTTTTTAATTTTAGCGTGGTAAAATCATCAAATGAGTCCTCCACCCCAGGCAGGGCGGGAGGGACTGCCAGACTTGTACTGACAAAAATCCACGGTGTCGTTCAATAGGGGTGCCCTCTATCTGGCAGAAACTTGTTTCTCCGAAACCTATTTGGCAGAACTCACTTGGCAGAAACTTTTTTAAACGAACATTGTTATGGTATAAATTTTTTTTAATATAATTGTTTTTTGGCCTAATGTTTTTATGTCCGAATTTAAATTGGGATACTTTCAAGATGGCAGAATGGGGATGGCAACTCAAAGCTAATCGTAGATGGCGCTGCGATAGCTGGTCCCTACGTCAGATTACTGTCTACCTTGTACAAAAAACAAACAAGATTTATTGTTATAAAAATTTAATATAAATACAAAACAAATATGCAAAATTATTCGTCAATGCAAGTGCATATACTAAAAGAAGAATTAAGACGCCGCGGTGCATCTACAAGAGGAAAAAAGTGTTTTTATTGAGTGGTAATACATTTGATTTTACCGTAATAAATCCACAATTACTTGTAGTTGAGGTTTCAATTTTTGAGTTTAGGTATGTTTTACCTGTCCTCTCCTATAACAAGAATATAATGCTGCTTCTGACTTTCTATTTTGATAAAATATCATAATGTTTTAAGTCAGTAATTTTACCCCTTTTTTCTATTTAGATTCGAGAAATATCACAATATATTTCATTTATTAACACCACAACTATCACAAAACTCGTTCCAGGTGATAATTCTTCCGCCAGACGAACCATTTCATGATTTATAGAGCGATGCAATACTGGTACTTAACCTCCAATAAAAAATTAGATATTATTTTGAAAAGTGTATTCGATTGTTTAGTTGTGGTATAATCATAGAATTTCATTAATAAACTCAACTAACGGCCTGTCTCGGCTTCGAAAGGCTGGATATTTGTTTATTATATAGCATTTCCTTAGTTATAATTCAATTTTTGTTCTCAAGGCAGTTACAGCAGCTACCTATTATTTCTTGATAGTGTGAATTGTCGGTTTATATGTTCCATCATTTTTACAGCTTATTACACAACATCTAGTCATTTTACATCAATAAATCGTTTTTTTTTCAGAAAATTCCTTTGATTTGACAGTTATTTTGGGACCAAACTGTCATTTGTCACTTTGACACTTGCCTTCCCCATTGTATTGGGCATAATTACTTTTGTCAGAGTTACAATTTTGCATATTTTCATTTAGCATAACGTTTATTTAGAGCGCCGATTATTTGGAATAATTTGACTTGGTATACTTCGAAGATCACAGAATTTCAGAATAGAAATAATTTAATAGTCATAATAAAAAATAAAAAAATTGTTTTATAAAATCAATATGGTGTGCTACAAAAGTTAGTGACAGAAATGAATCGCTGCAAAACCGACTTCACGTAGTCTTGTCTGCCCTACCCCTAGAGTGTAATTTATAATCGCGTAGGCGCGGAGGGGCGAGGCGGCCCGTGAGCTGAGGAGCAGGTGGTTTTAACGCACACCGCCGCGGCTGAGGCTGGCCGGCTTGCCGGCCAGTAAGCCGAAGCTGCGGTGGTGGGCGTAAAATCATCTGCGACGATTAGCTCGCGTGGGACCGCCAGAGACCCGCAGCGCCGGAGCCGTGACAGAAGCCATGCCTTCTGCATGTGCTGAATGCTTGCTGCATGCTTACTGCATCATCTTACTGTCTGGGAAATAAAAACCACTCAATTATGCAAAAGATGATTCTGGTTGTGAACTTTCTACGAAATGATGGTTATACTTATTGATTATTATGGAAATGAAATTTATGCCTAAAGATGATTCTGACTTACAAAATTATGGGTTTCGGTGTTATGGTAAATGAGTGTATGCCAAACGATTTTCTGCGAAAAGAGGTTTATGCTATCCGTTGCTATGCAAAATAAAATTATGACGTAAAAAGTTCTGCTGTAAAGGGTGGACCCGTTCAATAGACCTTTATGTTCCGGGGTCACGGTAATGAAAAAAGTCCCGCGACCCTGGCAGGCTTTGGCCCTCTAAGAGGGGGCCCCGTCATTTTTCTGACGCTCTTTGAGGCGCGCGTGTGACACAACGCGCCGTCGACCCGGGCATGGTCCATGGTCAGACAGCGAGTTACCCTTTCCGTCGCCGTCCGCATGCCCGCGCCTACGGTCACCGGAGATCGTCTGCCGACGTCCAACGCCGTGG
Organism: Agrotis clavis; assembly: GCA_954870645.1. NCBI lineage: Eukaryota > Metazoa > Arthropoda > Insecta > Lepidoptera > Noctuidae > Agrotis > Agrotis clavis. The sequence goes on along the minus strand of OX940931.1, from coordinate 1,815,838 downwards.
GCGCCTACCACTGCGGTTAGGGCGGAGGGAGGACGCTGTCCTCTCCCTCTCGCGGCCCGCCTCCTCCTTCACGAGCATTACTGCTTCGCAGAAGGAGGCGACCGCTTCCCACTCCGTCTCGCCCCGCATTATGCCCGCAACCAATGCCAGGCGCGAGAGGTCTCCGCCTATCGCCGTCGTGAGGGCACGTTGGTGCTCTGCCCAAGCGGGGCAGTCTTGCAGCGTATGTTCTACTGTGTCCTACGGGCGATCTTCGCAGTGGAGCATTCACCTTAACAGATTTCTACACTACTGGGTTTTTTTTCTGTCTTTTTAGTTTTTACTTAAGTTTGTTTTTAAGTATTATTTAAAATTTGTTTTTACGCAGTTGGCTTTTTTGTGTTCCTGTAATTTTTTTTAATACTTTTTTGTTACGATTCTTCACTGTTTTTTTTGTTTCTTTTATTTTTGTAATAAAAACTTATGGTGATTGCATCGATGCAGCCCGCGAAATTCAAATTTTCTTACGATTTTTGCAATTTGCAGGCCAGTGACATGTTGTATCTTTATCAAAATATGAATTGCGGTAATAACAAGTAAAATTTTAAATATGAAACCATAGTTAGATTTTGGAGATTTTAACAATATGCACCTTTTCTATGTGAGAGCTGATGGAGCGAATGTTTTGATAATTTTTATATTTAAAATTATACTTGTTATTACCGCAATTCATATTTTGATAAAGTCACAACATGTCACTGGCCTGCAAATTGCAAAAAACGTAAGAAAATTTGAATTTCGCGGGCTGGTTGGAGCATTCACCTTAAATGAATAAGTAAGAAAATTAGCGAGAATGATTGTTTTGTTAAACAACATTAAATCGTTATTGATCTTAAACTATTATTTTAAATGAAAAATAATAGAAGGAACTATGATTTTAAAATACCTATTCAACGACACCCCACTTGACATAGTGCATCGACATTTTTTATTTCATTTTGTCTCTAGAACACCACATAGAACCAAATATACTTACATACATAGACTGATAAACACATTATCCTCCTGTGCGCAGTCGGGTAAAAAGATCATCATTAAGGCTGCATATTCTGAAAGTTGGCAACGTCGCAAAAAGCTGTCATATAATTACAAGTTTTAATTAATTTGGCAAATTTTCTGTATGAAAACAAGAAATATCGCTCTGTAGTGCACTAAAAAAATGATATAGGAATGCAATTAAAACACTGAATTTGATGTTGTAACCGTTTCAGGTGCATAAAAGGCATTTGGAAAGTTTCCAAATGCTTTTTCTACATCTAAAACTATATATTCGGTGTTACGATATTAATTATTGCATTCCCTTATCAATTTTTTAGTGCACTACAGAGCCATATTTCTTATTTTCATACAGTAACAATGCAAAATTAATTAAAACTTGTTAATATTTGACAACCATTTGCGACGTTGCCAGCTTTCGGAATATACGCTCTTAAAAAAAAAATGTAACCGACTTCAACACAACCACAAAAAAAGTTCAAAATAACCTACAAAAAAACTTTTCTTTCGAAAGTCGGTGACTTTATTTTTTATTTCATTGACTTTTTGTCACCGACTTTCGAAAGAAAAGTTTTTTTGTAGGTTAATTTGAACTTTTTTTGTGGTTGTGTTGAAGTCGGTTACATTTTTTTTTGAAAAAGTTTTTTATTTTATCCTTTTTAGTTTTACTATTCAACCCAAATTATTGTCAAATACATAATATTTTCTTACATGTGCACTAAAATGTTGTAATCCATAGCACCGGTAATAACAACGCCGATTATGTATGTACACAATGAGAACTACCAAAAATAAAAACTACTGCACCAAACTAAATGAAAATTTTATGGGACCAAATGGCAGATATACTGTATCGAACAAAAAAAGAATAATCGAAATCGGACCAGAAACCTCGGAGTAATCGGTGTAGACAAAGTTAAAAACTTTTTAGGCTTTTGTTGATTTTTGTTGATATTTCAAAAAGTGCTAGTCCGATTTTGATAAAATTTTAATGGGACCATTCCAGAAGTATACCCTATCCAACAAAAAAAGAATTTTTCAAATCGGTTGTTAAACGAGGGAGTTATGCCCGAACAAACATTAAAAAAAAAAAAAAATACAAACATCCGAATGGGGATGGCAACTCAAAGCTAATCGTAGATGGCGCTGCGATAGTTGGTCCCTACGTCAGATTACTGTCTACCTTGTACAAAAAACAAACAAGATTTATTGTTATAAAAATTGAGTATAAATACCTCAGATGAAAGAAACAGGCAGATAGAACGTGCGCGAACAACAACGTGGTGCCAGTCGTTATTTATGTGTGCGCGGCAGATAAGTGGCGCCGTGTACGGACACGTGCATCTGTGTGCGTTTACGGTTGCCAGATATTGAGAAATACTCCCATATTTTTGTTCAGTTAAATTGTTCTCAAATATTGTACTAATATTTTTTTTCAATTAGAAACACGATTTTGCTTTATGGTTATACCTAGATAGCAAAAGCGTGTAGTATTTATTATTTCACAGAATAATAATAAGAAATAAAAGTTAATATGCATAATTACTTACTACCTATTTAATTAATTTATATCAGACCAGAACACTTTTTAACGCTTTTTGGTAATTTGTTTAATTAATTATTTAAGAATAGGTATTTTAATTTAAAAAGATAAACAATTTGTTATAACAATCAACATATTAAAATAATTTTTATTTTACACACATTAAACCTTAACAGCCTTTGTTCTGCACTAATTATTGTACATACATATTTAAAATTGGAAACGCGATTTTGCTTTATGGTTTTACCCAGATAGCAAAAGCGCGTAATATTTAAACAGAATAATAATAAGGGAATAAAAGTTAAAGATGCGTAATTACTTAACTTAATTCACCGATATTTTTTATGCACAATACACATTCCCCTAATTCAGGGTAATTTTCCCGTCATAAACTAGCAACACAGACGATTTACTGTTAAGGTTTTGTGTTTCAAGTGAGCCGAAAATATTTTATGTAAAATAAATACCAAAACAATAAAAATAACAAGAGTTACCTGGGAAAAGATATTCCATCTTGTTTTCTTACTTTTTGTGAACAACTTTTGCAGTGTTTAAACACACAAGATGGCATATTTTGACTTATAATGACAAATCACTAGTGACGTGTGAGCGAGACGATGCGTAGCTTGGTACTGTCGCGAGTTTGTAGCAACTTTTGATTTTGTAGTAACTTTGGTGGACCCACTCGCGTGTTCTGAGCGCTCTATCTGCCTATTTTTTTAATCTGAGATAAATACAAAACAAATATGGAAAATTATTCGTCAATGCAAGTGCATATACTAAAAGAAGAATTAAGACGCCGCGGTGCATCTACAAGAGGAAAAAAAGTGATTTAATTGAGTGGTAATACATTTGATTTTACCGTAATAAATCCACAATTACTTGTAGTTGAGGTTTCAATTTTTGAGTTTAGGTATGTTTTACCTGTCCTCTCCTATAACAAGAATATATTGATGCCTCTGACTTTCTATTTTGATAAAATATCATAATGTTTTAAGTCAGTAATTTTACCCCTTTTTTCTATTTAAATTCGAGAAATATTCGACACCGGAAGTATCAATTAACGTAAGGGACAAAATACGACTTTTCAGGAGAGCCAAAAAACGATTTTTATTTTTTTATTTTGTCTATAACTTTTTACTGTCTGGTCTATTTTTTATGGTGTTCAGAGCAAAGTTTCTTAGAATTTCCCCTTCTTTCTTGTTTTATACGAAAGATTTAGGAATACCCAGTAGTTTCAAAAATAGCATGTCCTTTACATTAAAAAAAAATGTTTAGATGGCCGTTACGTTACTGAAATTTTATAGATAATCCGTCGAGCATAGTGTAAGCAGCAAGAGAAATAGAAAGTTATACGAAATTTTATTGTAAAGGACTTTATCAGTGTTGCAATTTAATGTAACTATAGATTATCTACTAAAATTTATACTAATTTAGCACTATGGAAAGGAGATTAAAGAGTAAATGAGTTCAGTTTCAGGTTTTACTGCTAGCTATCGCAGATTTAAGTCTGATTCGAGTCAGACCGCGTCCTACTGCTCCGAGCTAGCTCGGTTACTAGGCTCAGAGTAGTTCTACATAGTAGTAGTTCTACATAGTTTTAGATGTTTATGAAGCAGGATTTACCAGTTCACGTTCTTGGAGAAAATTGCTAGATGTACGATGTTCTTCGTGATCGCTGAATCAAAAGAATAGTCCAAATTCTCGTGTATTCCCGTTCGTCCACTTGACTTCGTCCCACTAGTGGGACGAACGGGAATTCGCTAAATATTTTCCCGATCGTCCCACTAAATTTTTTGAGTGGACGAACGGGAATAATTTATTAATTTTTTTTTGAAGTTCTATTGGTCCCACTAAATAATATAAGACTGGTAGTTTTAATTGGTAAAAAAAAACAAATTTGGAATAAAAATCCGTCATTTATTAAGGAATAAAAATCACAGTAAAAATCACAGAATCAACTTTGCGATAACTCGCAATATTTTTTTAATTAAGAATAAAATTCTCCTTAAAACTAAATAAGGTTTCCTATTCAAAAGCGGTTGTTTAAAAGTAAAAAAAAAATGTGATTGATACTTAGTATGTGCTATTAATGGTTTTTTCATAATAGTAAAATAAATCAACAGCTATATTTTGCATAAAGATAAATAATAGTATTCCATGTTTTGTTCTAGTGATGAAATTCTGTTAGTCTGTGGAATATGAGATATAAGGAAAAGAATAATATAGCGCTTGTCGAGAACGAAGTGGAGTAAAGGACAAGAAAACTACGAAACAATGAATAAACATATTTCTGCACAAATCTTTTTAGTGGGACGAATGGCACTAATCGAAAAACATATTCCCGTTCGTCCCCTCTTGAATTAGGAGTGGGACGATCGGGAACAAATTAAATATTATTTTTGTAAATTCCCGTTCGTCCCACTAGTGGGACGAAGTCAAGTGGACGAACGGGAATACACCCAAATTCTTCTCCTTTTCACAGATTACTATCCTTTTGCTATAAAAGACTTATGTTTTTCCGTCTTAACTCTTCGATTAACATGTCTCTGACAATTCAGATACTATTTAAAACAAATCCGTTTTTTGTTGACTATAAAATATTTAACAGTATTAACCGTATTAACACTTTGTATGCAACTTACTAGTTTGAGCTCACTCGGTCCGAGCACACTCTGACCGCGTCAACGCGGCTTTAATTGGCTTTATAATTTTATTATATTAACACTTTAAGTTTTCTTGGAATTAATTGCTACCTACCACTTTTTCTCTACCTGGCAAGAAGTGATGATGTGTAGGTAGCGGCTCTGAAGAGGATACCTATCTTCTTTAGAGCCGATATTGAATGAATGTAATGGAAACGAAAGGTTGATGATTCAGATTCAGATTTATTTATTTGTGGAAACATGAGTACACATACAAAGCATGCAGGGTGTTAATGGTAAAAATACATAAAGATCGTCATGTTTGGCCTTTTAGGCGTACAAATATTAATTTTATATAAACAAATATTAAAAGAAAATGCATTTTCACTAACTATTTAAAATAATCTAATCAAATAAATAATTAAATGTCTGCCTATTAATAATTAACAATAATAATGTCATAATAATGTAATAATAATGTCAAATCAAAAATCAAAAATTGCAATAAAATAAAAATTAAATGAGTATTAAATTTTCATCCATCAATATAAAATAAAACATCACAAATTAAAATTAAACAGAACATTTACAATCAAATTAAAAACACAACTCATTCAATTTTATCATTAAAAAATTCAGTGACATTGTAGTAAGCTTTCCTTTGCAGATACTGTTTTAATTTATGTTTAAATATTCGGGCATTTTGCTCTTTCCAACATATTGGAAGCTTATTATAAATTTTAGGGGCCATACAGAAAACACTTTTGCTCATTAGTGTGGTTTTCGACCTTCGTATACAAAGGGTACTGTCACCTCGCCTATTACGATTACATACATCTGACAGGCGTGGAAATAGATGTTGATTATTTTTTACGAACATGGCCACCTCTAAAATATATAGAGACGGTAATGTCAATATTTTATACTTTTCAAAATAGGGTTTACAGCTATCAGTTGAATCTAATTTAAACATCGTCCTAATGCATTGTTTTTGAGATTGAAAGGCTATATCCTTGTCTGTGGAATTGCCCCAGAATATAATTCCATATCTTAAATGAGATGAAACTAGACCGTGGTATGCTATGAGCAATGCATCAATATTAAGAACCGGTACTAATTTATATAGAGCGTATGCAGAGCTACTTATTTTTTTGCTTAGGATCCGAATGTGTTCCTTCCATTTCAATTGTTTGTCAATCGTTACCCCAAGGAATTTAGCAGTATCAACTTCCTCTATTGTTATATTATTGTATTCAGTCTTGAGGTTAGTCATAGTTGGAATGCGTTGACTGAAATGCATTATTTTCGTTTTAGTGAGATTTATTTTTAAATTATTATTATTCAACCATTGTATCACTGATTTGAGTGAATTATTAATGTCATTATTGTAGCTTTCTTTAGATTTACATTCTATAGTTATCGTGCTGTCATCAGCAAATAGTGTTACAGGTTGATCAACATGTTGTGGCAAGTCGTTTATATATATTATGAAAAAAGGAGGCCCTAACACACTACCCTGCGGTACACCATATTTAACAATTCGTTCATTTGATCGGTATGTGTTTTCATGTTTAGTCCTTGTATTAATTGAAGTTATTTCTGTGAATTGTTTTCTATTATCTAAGTATGACTGTATCAGCCTCAGAACATTGCCTCTAACACCATACTTCTCTAGTTTCTGTAGCAAAATGTCATGTCTTACATAATCGAACGCCTGGGTCATGTCACAGAATACTGTGCAGACGGGATTTTTATCATCAACGTTTACCATAACTCTATTTAGGAAATCATAAATTGCCATGTTTATAGTTCGATTTTCTCTGAATCCCTTTTGCTCATTAACTAATATTTTATTTTTTTCCAGATAGTTGCTAAGTTCCTTGTACATATGTTTTTCATAAATTTTGGATATGATGCTAATAAGTGATATTGGTCTGTAACAATTCATGGCTTCTCTATTTTCTTTTTTAAATATTGGTTTTACAATAGATGTTTTTAAAGCGTCAGGAAAAATGCCCGTACTTATGGTTAAATTAATGAGATAACTTAAATGAGTACAAATTTCTGTTGCCACACATTTAATAATTTTTGTTGATATTCCGTCATGTCCCACACTGTTTGTGTTTTTCAGCGAGTTAATTATTCTATAAACATCTTGTGGTAAACAAGGAGGCATGAAAAACGATTTATTAATGCTTGAAATTTGTGAATTGGCTTTATTTCCTGATTCTAATATAGGGATTACTTTATCTATATAGTAATTATTAAATGCATTTGCTATTTTCTGGGGCTCTGTTATTATATCATTATTTATTTTTATTTTTGTAATGGGTTGTCGAGGAATATTATGTTTAGAGTTATTAATTATTTTCCAACTCGTTTTGGATCTGTTGTTGGATGTCTTTATTTTATAATTGTTTTGTGAATGTTGTGTTAATTGCATAATTTTTTTGAATAATATCGAATATTTATTGAATTTAATTCTATTGATTTCGTTACGATTACGTCTGTATTGCCATAAAAGCTGTCTCTTCTTTTTACTGCATATTCTGATGCCGCGTGATACCCACTTTGATTTTTTTGTCGTATGTATGGTTAGGGTTTCAGCAGGAAAGCATAAATCATAGAAAAGTGAAAATGTTTCCATGAAGCTATTGTACGCTAAGTTAGGATCACTCATCTTATACATCTCAGAAAAGGTCAGATTACGTAAACAGGTTTTAAATTTTTGAACATACTCTTTATCGTAATTGCGTCTATTTATACGCCAGTACTTAATAAAGGAACAATTCTGGACCGGTATTTTTATTAATTGCGCCGTATGGTCCGATAGTGCAAATTCCAAAACTTGTGCCTTACTAATTCTACCAAAGTTATGTGCAAAATTATCTATGCATGTTTGACTTTCTATTCTAGTTGGTTGATGAATGGATAATTTTAAATTATAATTTAGTAGTAAACATTCGAAATCCATTGCTTGATTAGTTCTTTTTAAAATATCTATATTGAAATCTCCTGCTATTACAATATTCTTGAATGATTTATTATGAAGTGCTCGTAAAAGTACATGCAGTTTTTCCATACATGTGGTAAAGTTACTAGGTTTTGGAACTCTGTAAATACAAACAACAACAATCTTATAGTTAACTAGTTCAATTGCACAACATTCAAAGACGCCAGTCTCTGACATTTTAGTAATCTGCTCTAGGTCCTTAAACTGGTGTCCATTTCTAATAAGAATACACGACCCGCCTCTTTTGCTTTTCTTCCTGGTGTAGCACGCTGCAAGCTGATAGTTAGGTATACTTAAATATTTTTCATAACCCTCCATTATAAAATGTTCTGTAACGCATAGGATGTCAACACACGATCCTTTTTCGGCTAATTCTTCTAAACATACCGTAATTGCGTCCGATTTGTTTAGCAATCCAGCGATGTTTTGATGCATTACATGTATATATTTAGTTCCGAAAAAAACTCAGACCCTCATTACATGCACCATTTTCAAGATCATCTGTCAAAGCATTCACGTTCGAATTTCCGTGAATCTCAGCCGAACTGTTGTTTGAGTAGTCAATGTTTTCAATCAGCTCCCTAAGACCTTCAAAAATTGTCCGCAATGCATTATTATTTATTACACCCGTTTTTTTATTAAACATGTCAAGGTTACACTGAAGGTACATGTTGGAATCCAAATAGTATGCATGTTCATGGGCTAACAGATCCAGGTAAAGAAGGTTGTTAAATGCTTCAATTCTCCAGTTGCAAAGGTAATTATGGTGTCTATATGTGTAAGTAGGGAAGCATAAAACTATGTTTGTATGTTTAATTTTCTTAAGAACGTCTCGTATGTACACAACTATTTTAAAGTAGTCATTCGTTACTTGAAAATCTTCCTGTCCAATCAATATTATGCAATAGTCATCAAATGTGAAATTGGTTAGCTTTGTTTCAATTCCTTTTAAGAGCTGTTCTACTCCTACTCTTGGAATCAAGTAATGACAAATTTTGTCTTTATCCTTCAATAACATATTTTGTGCAATAGATACGACTTTATGGTTCTTTTCCGTACTGAGAACACATATTTTCCTATTTTTGGATACCTGTTGAGGCCTGTTTTTGTGAATATGGATGGTCTGTGTATTTATTTTCTGCGAGTCTTCTGCATCTTTCTTTGAATATTTTATTTGAATTGCTTGATTTTCAATTTCTAAGTTATTAGTTTGCATCTGGTTTATTCCACAGCTTTTTCGTTGCTTTTTCTCTGGTGTATTGTTACTTTTGTTGGTCTTACTAGTTGAACTACTTATTGTTACTTGCTTAGAATTTTTCTTAATTAAATCTTCATTCACCTGCATTAGTTTCTGATTTTCTAATCTTAAGAATTCTACCTCCTTAACAGTACTATTTAATTGTAATTCAAGACATTGAATTTTATCTTTTAACTCCTTTACTTGATTATCGTCTTCATCTTCCGAGAAGTCTGGCATGCTACTGCTGTTAACGGACTGTAATGTCTGCGAGATTACGTCATTTTCGTCGTCGACAATGTGGTCTGACTGTGTTTGAGCTCGGGTGCTACGAAAAGTAATATTTTCTAAGAAATTCATATTAAATAACTATTCAATCTTCTAATCGACTAAGTTTAGCTTGCCCGCAGCGCCCTCTATCGTATAATTCGGTTCTTCACCACTAAGATTTTCTTGTTGTAGATTTCTAACCATAAGTGTTTGCTTTAAAATGTTATTAACTTAATACTGGTGAAATAATCACAAAAAGACAAACATGTACTGGGGTTTGAACTCGCGTCACTCTGTGTTCATTGTCGAACGTGCACTTGTATGCCACTCGACCACGAAGCCCTTAATTTCATTGACGAAATTATGTTATCCTTTCTATGAGTTTTGATTCAAGAAAACGACAAGTCACTGTGACTCATATCTCAGGAATTTTTTTCCATGTTCAATTCACTGTGTTATAAAATTATCACTTTTATACTATAATAATGTTCAGTTTTTGCCACAGATTTGACACTTTTTAATAGTTTTAATCGCAGCCAATGATTGTTTTGATCACTTTTTGTGTTAAGTTTGTCGTTTAACTGTGGTTTATCATCTATTTTTGCTGTGGTTAATTTTGTTTGCAAACACTATCACACACAAACTGATACTTTGGGCACAGAATTGAATATTATTTACAAAATATAAATGTCTTTTACTATTTCTTTTTCAATTTTATTCACTTGAACTTTTCTAATGCGTCTAGTCGGACAGCGCCTACCCGCTTTTTTTGATGAATTAAAGCATAGGAATTGTGCGAAACATGATACTAGTATGATGGCAATGAAAGTAGAAGTGACGAGTGTGAGGACGTAAGGGGAAAAGATAGAATAAAAGGTGCATAGGTTGTGTGAAAGATGAAGCAATAAATATCTGTTTGACGTATTTCATCTGCAGTAATTTCAGCTCATTTCGACTTAGAATGGAGATCGTGCGCTGTGGTGCCCCTTGGGTGAAGCCTATGTCCAAAAGTGGTCTTTAATATTTAGAAATGATAATGATGACGAATTTCACCTGCAGATTGATTTGTGTTGTCTATAGTTTATGTATTTTTATGTCTAACAGCCGTAATTTTCCAAATCCCTTTACCATTTTCTGTTGCATTTAAATTGTTTCAAGGTAATTCTTCGGATTTTTTGCGTCGTAAGTGTCACCGATCCCTAACAATTTATATAAACTTCAGATTTCGTCAAACAATTTTTTAAAGTAAGGGACATGTTGTTTACAGTGAGAGACATTTTATTTACAGTAAGGGACATGGTTTTTAAAGTTAGAGGCATTTTATTTAAAGTAAGGGACATTGTCATTTAAATCCACTTATTTTTGACTAAGGTAAGGGTGTAAATTATTTAGTACGGTGACTTACTTCAATTTTTTGAGAAGAAAAAATATTAATGTCTGTTACATCACATTTTTTTTCAGAAATCGTTTTTCGCGGCCAAAATTTTTGTACTGTAAGGGACATTTTTTTAACGATAGAATTTTTTTAATAATACCAATCGATAGAGCGTGAAATTCTGAATCCAATGATATATATAACTCATTTTCGCCAAAATGTCCCTTACGTTAATTGATACTTCCGGTGTCGAATTATCACAACATATTTAATTTCTTAACACCACAACTATCACAAAACTCGTTCCAGGTGATAATTCTTCCGCCAGACGAACCATTTCATGATTTATGGAGCGATGCAATACTGGTACTTAACCTCCAATAGAAAAGTAGATATTATTTTGAAAAGTGTATTCGATTGTTTAGTTATGTTATAATCATAGAATTTCATTAATAAACTCAACTAACGGCCTGTCTCGGCTTCGCAAGGCTGGATATTTGTTTAATAAATAGCTTTTCCTTAGTTGTAATTCAATTTTTGTTCTCAAGGCAGTCACAGCAGCTACCCATTATTTCTTGATAGTGTGAATTGTCGGAAATTTGTATGTTCCATCATTTTTACAGCTTATTACAAAACATCTAGTCATTTTACATCAATAAATCGTTTTTTTTTGAAAATTCCTTTGATTTGACAGTTCTTTTGGGACCAAACTGTCACTTGTCACTTTGACACTTGCCTTCCCCATTGAGAACCTCCTTCTTTTTTAGAAGTCGGTTAAAAAACGATTCAACCCAGTCGTAAGGGTTACGTTCACAACTCGTCTTGTTAGTTATTTCGTCTCTTTCCCTATTACGTCTCATTCACTAATACGTCACCTGGTGCATCTGGTCATTTTTATTAACTCGTCTCGTGCTCTATTTCGTCTCTTTCCCAACTCGTCCGACGCTTATGACGACGTACAGTCAACGTCAAAGATATCGGGAAGAACAGACTGTAGGTATAAAAAGATCGGGCACGCCGCAATCGCGGTGGTAAGACCCCTCTTTGAAGAGTGGCTGTAGAGGCGTCACGGCGTCCTCACCTTCCGTCTGACGCACCTAACCGGGCACGGATGTTTCGGGAGGTTCCTGTGTCGTATGGGGAAGGAAGAAACGCTTGGGTGTCACCACTGCGAGGATCGATCGCCTAGAGGAGACGGTGGAGCATACGGTGCAGGACTGCCCCGCTTAGGCAGAGCACCGCCGTGTCCTCACAGCGCCGCTAGGCGGCGACCTCTCGCGCCCGGCACTGGTCGAGGCCATGCTGCGGGGCGAGACGGAATGGGAAGCGGATCGCCTCCTTCTGCGAAGCAGTTATGCTAGCAAAAGAGGAGGCGGGCCGCGTGAAGGAGAGGATAGCGTCCTCCCTCCACCCCAGCCGCAGTGGTAGACGCTTACGGCGCCAGACATCGGCAGACGATCCCCAGCCACCGTAGGCGCGGGCGGGCATGCGGGCGGCGAGTAAAAGGCAACTCGCTGTCCGACCATGGACCATGCCCGGGTCGACGACGCGCTGTGTTCCACGCGTGCCTCAACGAGCGTCAGCATAATGACGGGCCCCCCCTCTAGATGTCCGAAGCCAGCCGGGGTTGCGGGACCTATCTCATTATCGTGACCCCGGAACATAAAGGGCTATTGAAGGACACCGTGGCTTTTAGTCAGTACAAGTCTGACAGTCCCTCCCGCCCTGCCCGGGATGGGAGGACTCATTTGATGATTTTACTACGCTATAAAAAAACTAGTAACTAGTACAATAAATCAAAAGTAAAGCTAAACCGCGGCGAAGCCGCGGGCAGCAGCCAGTTTGTGATAAGGATGAAAAACTACGAAAAACAGATTGAGATAATTATATTGATGTGCAGGTCTGTACATATGCGTCGGACGAGTTGGGAAAGAGACGAAATAGAGCATGAGACGAGTTAATAAAAATGACCAGATGCACAAGGTGACGTATTAGTGAATGTGACGGAATAGGGATAGAGACGAAATAGCAAATGAGACGAGTTGTTAACGTAACCGTCGTAAGATATGAATATGAGATAACAAGCGTTAAAAAAAACAGTCGGATTGTGAAAAAAATCCTTTTTTTTTAAATTGGCCAATAATAATCCACATTGTCTACCCATATGTAAAGAAAAAAAAACGCATTTTGTAATGCTATAAGTATACAATAATAATAATACGCATTGTTGTGTGCCTTTCATTCATTTCAAGGTCACCGATTTGGGATCGTTTTTCTAGTAAGAAACTCTCGCTCCCTAAATTTTAATCTCTTTGGTAATATTTGACACAGTGACACTGCTGTCAGGTCTGTGGGGCTGTCAATGCTGTCATTTTCTCATGTACTGTGTGGCGGTGCGCCGAAAATGTTTGAAAACAACCCGAATTTTATGACCGGCTCATGAGGAAAAGTTAGAGATATTGCCACGTGATGAGTTTAAATCAAGACATAAAATAGTGTAACTAAGTTATCAGCACCATGGCATCGGAATCCGCAAGAAAAGTTGTGAAAGTCGTAGTTTTGGGCGATATCGGCAGAAGTCCACGTATGCAGTATCACGCGTTATCTCTTGCAAATAATGGATTGAAAGTGAATATTATTGGGTATTTGGATTCTCAACCTCTGAAGGAAATCTTGGAGCACCCTCACATCACCATAACGGAGCTTCAGCCTATAAATATTGGCCCTAGAATAGTGAGATATATAGCCAAAACGATATGGCAGACGATAAGCTTATTTTTTACTTTGTGCATCACAGGCAAGTGTAATTATGTTCTATGCCAGAATCCACCAGCAATTCCCACTTTGCCTGTTTGTAGATTGTACTGTTTGTTTAGTAAAGCCAAATTCATAATAGATTGGCATAACTATGCTTATTCCATAATGGCCATGTCACTCTCTCCTGATAACTTGTTTGTTAGAACAGCAAGATCTTTAGAGAAGTTCTTTGGTCAGTCAGCAGACCATAGCATTTGTGTCACTTATTCTATGAAAGAGGATCTCATCATGAATTGGAATGTTAAGTAAGTATTTTATATTTTTATGAATAAGCATAAGTTTCAGTGTGATTTATTCTATTCCAGACTAGATTTTATCTCATGTTCACAGTAACTTCTAATTGCTAAATTATTAAAACTTCCAACTATGATTGAAATTGATCCTTATTATTTCAGCAATGCAACAGTCCTGTATGATAGACCACCAAAGATATTCAAGCCACTTACAGTACTGGAAAAACATAATTGGTTTGTGGAACTAAGCAAGACATACCCAGGGTTAGCAGGCACAGGCCGTGAGCAGCTGAACGAAGATAGCGGGGAGCCTGGTACAAAGACATTGTTCACCCAGGAGATTAATGGTGAAGTACAACTAAGACCAGACAGGCCAGGGCTTCTGTTCAGCAGCACTAGCTGGACCCCTGATGAAGATTTTAGTCTACTGATGGAAGCTTTACAGTGTAAGGCACCATATTTTTATTTTGTTATGGGCATTTGTACAGGTGATAATGTTTGGAATGATGAGTTACTAATTATTCTGAAATAATGTAAATTTTTGTCCACAGTTTATGAAACCACTTATGAGCTGTCTAAAACCCTTCCAAAGTTGGTCTGTGTGATCACTGGTAAGGGTCCAGAGAAACAACGCTATCTAAAGGAAATTGGGGGGCGGAAGTGGAAGAACATCCAGGTGTACACACCATGGTTGGAAGCTGCTGACTACCCCAAGATGGTGGCTAGTGCAGACCTTGGTGTCTGCCTCCACACCAGCTCATCAGGCTTGGATCTGCCAATGAAAGTAGTTGATATGTTTGGGGCTGGACTCCCTGTCTGTGCTTTTGATTTCCTCTGGTAAGTTTATTTAGCTAATTAATGTGAAACAAAATCATATAGACTGTTGAGATACTGGATGCTTGAAAGTCTGACAACCAGTCCTGCCAAGGGGTTCCCCAGTTGCTGGTGGCTTTGTAGGTCAGATTCATCAGAATCAGTTATTCCATGTAAAATACTGATATTCAGCTGAATCTGGTCAGACTGGAAGCCAACCTCAACATAATTAGGAAAAAATATGGAGATGATTAATACTGAATGCTAACTGAGTGTCAAAATTATCATTTCCAGAAGCAAAACTCATAATTTTATAAAGCCAGTACATATTTTTGACAGTCAACACTAAAACATCTATTGCTTGCCCACAGCCTTGATGAGCTTGTAGAGAATGGCGTCAATGGTTACACCTTCAGAACAAGTGATGAACTCTTCAAATTGCTGGCAAGCTGGTTCCAGGACTTCCCCGGCAATGCTAGACAGAACCTGATAGCGGAGAGAATGCGCAAAGAAATTGCCACATTTAGAGAAACCACCTGGGAGGACAACTGGGACCTCCGAATTAAAAAGTTCTTTACATCCTGATCAAGTGTTGTTTTATCTTTAGGGGCCAATGTGAATGTAAATGATATCTTTATTATTTTAAGAAAATTATTATTGAATTATTATTATAACATAATCTTTTATTGAATTTCACATCCATGGTCAAATTAAGTAGGTAGGTATATCAGGTGCTTCTGTTATTCTTTTTAGTATTATTGAATACATAATTAAAAATATTTATGGCCTAAGAATTATTATTCATAGAGTAAATTGTATATTATAGGCTTTACAATAAGGGTAGTAGTAGTTGTCAACTCAATGAAATTTTAATTTTTAAATCAACCTCTATTGCTTTAAAAACAAAATGGAACTGTACATAGTAGTATTTTTTTTTATTGAAGAGTAAATAGAAAGTTAGGATATTGATTATAAATATAAACAGCTTTTGTTAGACTTTGTATTTCAAACAGATTGTTTAAAATCCACTAAAGTATTTCAGAATACAAATATGTATTTTTTTTATTAAAAAAATAATGCTATAATCACATAACTTATACTAAGAGTCTTTCAATTTCTTGTTGAATGCTCTGGATCTGTGGTTTCAGCTGAGAGCCTTCATTGATAGTGATAGAGCAAGAGATGATCGGGCGGGACACGCCGCAAGCCCGGCCCAGGGCTTGCTTAGATCTAACAAATACATAAGGTACATTTTTGTCCTCACAGAGGATAGGAATGTGTAGCACAATTTCCAATGGCTCAGCATCAGCGGCCATTATAATGAACTCTGAAAGTCCTCGGTTCAACGTCTTCGTAGCTTCATTGGCGCCCTTGCGAAGCTGCTTGTAGTTGGATGCTTGTTGCACCAAGTTCAAGATCTTCGCTGTGAGGGCGGCATCCGCTAGGGGGTATGCTTTGGGATTAACTGCAGCTTCGTCACCCTAAAAATAATATTTGAATAAATTATTGTAAGGCAGGCAGTAACATCAACATAACCTAAAAATTACACCGCGTGAAGGTATTCATACACGTTTATCTATTAATTTAAAATATACATTTTATAAACGAACTTATAATAATTATTTCGCTACTTTTATGTTTTTAAGACGGAATATAGTAAAATAGAAACACGTGCTTACCATGTTGATTATTTGGTGCGACCGAGTGTTGATTGTCAACCTCTCGGCGATTTCTCGCTTCACTGAGGGCCGGTTATCACAGAGAAGACTTAAAGACTGATGCGTAAATTTAACTCAGTGTTAACTGAGAATAAATTGTCGTTAATTATTACGAAACTCAACGAAATCTAAACTTTGCACAGAGCTAGACGCCAATGTATGTACGATTGTACTGGATTGTACGACCGCACTTTTTGACACTGTTGACATTAATGACATTGACAATTTGACAGAAATATTGTTTTTTTTTTGTAATATTTCTGGCATGGCTTCAGAGTCTTTGTGCCGCAATCAGCAATATTGTATACTGCGCCACGAGGAGCGCGAGCAAACCTGTAGCGCGAAAATGCGACGTACAAGTTCGGTTGTATAGCCCAGTCAACGAACAGTTACAGAGGGAAATTTTTGGAGTCCAGTTTTTGACTTCGAAACTTTGTTTGGACTAGTTTGGAGGTGAACACATCAAAAGTGCCCGCCCCTTGAGCTGTGAGTGAGGTTTGAAGGTTTTTCGCTTAGGTACCTATATCTCGGAAACAATGCGTCCTAGGTGACGCAATCATGAGGAGGGTGACGCCAATAATGACGCTTATAATTTCTATATTCCCATACAAAGGACTGCAAAACAATTGAGTATTGTTATTAATAGGCGGTACAAAGTTTGCCGGGCCAGCTAGTATAGTGTAAAGTCGCCTCTTGCTGCTTAAATCTTTCCAATTATGTATGCAACTGCTTTTTACATAATAGGTTTTATCAATGGACGAGAGTTATTCAATAGCAATGAGGGTGATAGATAATGAACACATTTAGATCATCCTAATAATCTTAATACATGCGTGTTATCATCCTTGTGGTTGCGAACTAGGGTACAAGGTTGTAGGTTGCTAGTAGAAAATAAATAACATTAGACTTGTCTTGGTAAACGATTTATTAAAATCGAGAAATCAGTGTAACAATTGCTCATGTGGTAATAGAATACACAAATACCTTTTCGGATACGATACAAGGCCACATAAAAAAAAAAAACTGAACCGTTTTTTTTTTTAAATATTATTTGCGATCAGTGCATAAAACACTATAAGCAAATTTGGTGAGAGCGTTGTGGCGGTTAGAGTGCGTCTGCGTCCCCCAGCGAAGACGTCTCCTCATCGTCTGTGCATGTATTTTATATGAAGTCCTTCCGTTTAAGGCGCTTTGTGTAGCTACGTATCGTAAGCTGTGTTGCCAATATGTTGGGATGTTTCGTTAGCTTCTCCCGGTATTTCTTGGTGACATTTTGGATTTCGTCCTCTATTATATATATTCAGATGTTCATGAATTTCTTGATTGGTGATGTACCATGGGACGTTGCTGATTGTTCTCAGTATTATGTTTTGCATTCTCTGCAAGCATGAGATGGTAGAGTTGCTGGCGCTACCCCAGAGTTTTATGCCGTACATCCATACCGGTTTCAAGATAACTTTATAGATGAGTAGCTTGTTATCCATTGATAATTTGCTGTTACGACCCAGAAGCCAGAGTATAAGTGCTTGAAGCGAATGTTGAGTTCATCTCTTTTCTTTTTAACATGTTGGTTCCATGTCAGGCGCCGATCCAGATGTAATCCAAGATAACGGACACTGTTCTGGTGTGGTAAGGTGGTATCTTCTAGTTGGACAGGAGGGCAGTTGCCTTTTCGAAGTGAGAAGGGAATGTGGACAGATTTTGAAGCGTTTGCTTTGATTCGCCAGTACTGCAGCCACTTCGTAGTTTTGTTTAGAGCATTCTGAAGATACTTTGAAGCAGTGCTCGGATCTTTATCGCTAGCAAGGACAGCGGTATCGTCAGCGAACGTTGCAGTTGTGGTATTATCTGCTTCAGGTAAGCCGGCTGAGAAAATCGTATATAGCACAGGGCCCAGAACAGAGCCCTGAGGAACACCAGCGCGTATCTCGCAGAATTTTGAGACTTTATCCTCTTCCTTGACCTGGAATAGTCTTTCGGTTAGGTATGACGCTAAAATTTGGTGATAGCTGTGTGGAAGGTGATTTTTGATTTTGCAGAGGAGGCCTTCATGCCATACTCGGTCAAAAGCTTGCTGAATGTCCAAGAATACAGCCGAGCAGTACTCTTTCTCTTCATGGGTTTTTCTAACTCTTTCGTATACTCTATGAACCTGCTCCACTGTAGAGTGCTGCTGCCTAAAACCAAATTGGTGAGCCGGTATAACCTGATTTTATTTTAAAATAGGGAGTATTCTGCGCAGGAGTAACTTTTCAAAGATCTGTGATAGTATTGGGAGTAAGCTAATAGGCTTGTATGTGCTGACTTCATTGTGAGGCTTGCCATCTTTGTGTACCATCGTTATTTGGGACACTTTCCAAAATTTTGGAAAGTATTGCACTCTCAGTATCCTGGCGCTTTTTTATCCTTGAGTCCTAGTGATACTCTCCAGACCTGAACAGTTTTATTAAAAAAAAAAAACTTGAGAGGTGTCAAGGGACACCCGGATGGAACGAAGTTACTGTATACACTCAACAAAAATAATCGTCGCGACTCCACTCCACTCCGCTCCGCTCCACTCCATTCCATTACATTCCATGGTAATAAACACATTACCCTCCTTTGCGTCGCGCAGTCGGATAAAAGTGTCGTGCCAACTTTTCGTAAGATTTTTTTCCGTCCAGCCCCCTTTCACAACGCGCGATAAGGAACTTCGTTCCAAAAACTCGTTATAACAACTATCGATAATTGGGAATGTTGTATCCCACTCGTTAATAGAACCTATTGAAGAACGCGACATTTTTTTCCCAATCCACAACCCTTATTCAACGTCTAGTTCAGGAATCGGGTTATTATTGTGTTCTTTTATATACAAAAGTCTTAATTAGGCTAACTATAGCACTCTTTGTGACTCCTAGCTAGACGCGAGGGGTGAACTTGTCAGCGATCTGATGGGGCCCCCATCATATAGGACTAAACGTCTGCAAGGGTCGCGAGACAGTGTAAACAGGAACGTGGAACGTAAAGGCCTATTGAGGGAACACCGAGAATTTTAGTCAGTTCGAGTCTGATGATCCCTCCGCTCCGCCGACCCAGGGCGAGAGGACTCATTTGATGAATTTACTACACAAAACAAAAACGATTGAGAAAAAAATGTCGCAATAAGTATTCAACTCTATGTATAACGAGTGGGACACAACATTCCCAATAGTTAATAGTACGACGGAGTATTAACGAGTGGGAACGACCCTAAAAAGCAGTACAGGCTAGAATTTCCGTATATAATTTTCTTCCTCACGGCGGCGATAGGCGGAGACCTCTCGCGCCCGGCATTGGTTGCGGCCACGCTGCGGGGCGAGACGGAGTGGGAAGCGGTCGCCTTCTTCTGCGAAGCAGTATGCTCGTGAAGGAGGAGGCGGGTCGCGAGAGAGAGAGGACAGCGTGCTCCCTCCGCCCCAACCGCAGTGGTAGGCGCCAAAAAGTACTCTGTGGTAGGCGCCCGCGGCGTCGGTCGGACGTCGGCAGACGATCTCCGGCCACCGTAGGCGCGGGCATACGGACAGCGAGTAAAGGGCAACTCGCTGTAGGACCATGGACTATGCCCGGGTCGACGTCGTGTTCCACGCGCGCCTCAAAGAGCGTCAGCAAAAATGACAGGGCCCCCTCTCAGAGGGCCAAAGCCTGCCGGGGTCGCGGGATTTATTTCCTTACCGTGACCCCGGATCATAAAGGGCTATTGAAGGACACCGTGGATTTTAGTCAGTACAAGTCTGACAGTCCCTCCCGCCCTGCCCGGGGTGGGAGGACCCATTTGATGATTTTACCACGCTAAAAAAATTATAATTTTCTGACAAACATCGAAACTAATATTCACATCATCACAAAATATCGTACTGGCTAGTGGCCTACTGGCGGCCACGTGAACCAAGCCAATGCACAAGATGGTGTAGTACAGCGAGTGCTGCAACAATGTTGGTCTGAAGGGCTCTCAGATTGTTTAATAGGCTAGGGTTCGTAAATTAATATTCATGGTGAATGCCTCCACAAAAACTTAATTCCTTATGATTTAATAGTGAGTGAGTGTCCGTTTCGACCGCGCGGCCATGACTGAAATTTTGGGAAATAGTAGATTGAATTTGTAAACCAAATGTAAAAATATAGAAAAAAATCCTGTGTTTGTATTTTAGGAGTTGTAAGGATAAAACCTCTAGGCCACGCCATTGAAACGGTGACAAAAACATTATCACCGATATCTCACTGAAAAAGCATCTCAGACGTCTGAAGTTTTTTGTAAAACACAGATTTGCATTTGTCAAAATTTCTCTGTAAATAATAATCCGTGGTCACCCTAATCGACATATTCAAGACGCATTGAAGATTTCGTTCAACAGCTCCTCAAATATAAACCTAGGATTTTTTGTTGTATTTTTACTAGTTTCGACAAATTCAAATCTGTGTTTTACAAAAAACTTCAGACCTCTGCGATGCTTTTTCAGCGAGATATTGGCGGAAAACTAAATTTTCAACGTTTCGATGGCGCGGCCATGGCGTTTTAGTCTTACAGCTCCTGAAATATAAACCTAGGATTTTTTGTTGTATTTTTACTAGTTTTGACAAATGCAAATCTGTGTTTTACAAAAAACTTCAGACGTCTGAGATGCTTTTTCAGTGAGATATCGGTGATAATGTTTTTGTCACCGTTTCAATGGCGCGGCCATGAGGTTTTATCCTTATAACTCCTAAAATACAAACACAGGATTTTTTTCTATATTTTTACAAATGGTTTACAAATTCAATCTACTATTTCCCAAAATTTCAGGTCTCTGCGACTCTTAGTTTTAAAGATCTCCATGGCCGCGCGGTTCGGAGCGTTTCGATGGCGCGGCCACGTTCAAACCCTTATAACTTTTTAACCATTGCTTTGACAAATTTATGGTTTTTGGGAATCGACTTTTACATTTTTTTACAAAAACTTGGGATGGTTTTTATTTAAAAAAAACGTCATGGCCGCGCGGTCGAAACGGACGTAGTGAGTGACGTGACGACACGGTTGGCGCAGTGTCCGAGGATTGATTTCTGTGCAACGACGTGTCGCGGGTTCGATCCCCGCACGGAACAAAATAATATTTGTATGATCTGCAAGTATTTGTTATTTTGTTCCGGGTCTTGGTTGGTGTTTGTGTAGGTCCGTGAGTTTCTGTTTGTAAACGCACCCACGATACAGAAGAAATTTCAGTACATTTTTTTTTAAATAGTGTGGCCAGGCTGCGAGTTCTAGTAGATAATGTATACATAAGGTATACATAAGAACTATCTGCAGATATTCACAATCCACCCAGCTAGACACTGAACAAAATAATGTGTCCTCCCGCTCTGCTGAGTGGAGCGATCTGTTTCTTCAATTACCTACCCTTTGCATTCCAGAGCCGCTGTGCCCTTTTCAGATCCCGCGATTTCAGGTCACAACAGTCGCCATTAATACAGTTGAATAAATACAGTTAATTTTGTCTTTAATAATGTAAACATACTAACTACTTGGGCACTATCCTACAATGTAAAGCAACTCATGCCTTTTTTCTATGTGGGTAAGCAGAAACTACAGAACGTCACCTACTGTCTTTGCTCCAATCAAATATTTTTTCACTTCTACGTTACACTTTGAGCTGACTGTGTCATAGATAATTTAACTTGAGCAAAGACCAAACCGCACTGCCAGCCCGCGCGCGTTGTCACATTGGATCATTATTAGCAGTGGCTAGCATTGAGGAATTACGTAGGTAGGTAGTCTATAAGTTCACATTCCCATTGTGTCGGGATCAGTATTTATTGTGAAATAAATGAAAGCCTGGGAAACTAAGCTTGGGAAAACACATGCAAACTCATTTAATTTTTACAACAGTAAATAGCGCCATTTGGGATTGACCACACCTATCAACATAGATTGACTAAATCTGTGTGAAGCGAATATGTCATTTGTCTCGGCTCAGGAAGTACAACTAGAAATTACTTTGTTCACTTTCATTGCATGGTCTTTCTGGCAGGCCTCAGTCTATCTGTGTTGATTAAGTCTGGTCCCAGTGTTCAACACTGCACAGCACCAGATTTAAATGGAGTCCAAGATATTTTGGTGTTGGTAAAGTACAGGAGTTGCATTATATTTATAGTAATTCAAATATTCACATAACTTATTTTTAAAGTTCATCACTGAAGCCTCTTTTCAGGGGGCTTCACAAACTTATACTAGTTAGGTTTTTTGAAAGGGTTCTGATTGTTATGCATGTTCTGATTTTGATGAGGGTTTTGATTGTTCTGATGATTCTGATTCTGACTGGAAAGGAAGGCCAGATGGCCCTTAGGGCACTTGTTGGCATAGTGTCCTTTGGTACCGCACTTGAAGCAGGTGACTTCTTCCAGGGGCTTGTGGGCCATTCTCTGCAGTCTTTGTGTGGGTACATTGTTGTCATCGTTGTCATTGGCTGGTTTGACATAGCCAAGGGCACGGTATCTCGCCTCTTCTTGTCTTTGAGCTGCTTCTCTTTGCTGGAATTTGATTTGAATGTTTATAAAAACAAAATCACGTTTACATATTAATAGCCAGAAAACAATGCAGCAAATGATTGATAACATGGACTGTTTTAATGCCTGCAATGAAACTAACCTCTGCTGGTATCTTATTACAAAAGGAAGCCTTGTGTCCTGCTTCAGAGCAGTAATGACAGACAGGTAATAGCCTCTTAGCATCCTTTGTTTGTTCTGGAGGAGCTGGCAGCTGAAACCGTGGGTGCATGTACTTGCAGGTAGAGCCGTCAGGACAGAACCCTGAGAGGTAATTCATACATAACACGCGGCGCACATGTCGATGCCGACAGTGGGGTCCATGACGACAGAATCCACGGTCATACCTGTAAAATAAAGTTGGCTTGATATGTTACATCTTCATAATACTTAACTTACTTACTTGTGAGCAGTAAAAATGTAATAGGTAATTAAATTATGGTAGTTTATGTAATTTTATTTGTGTCATGTCTTGTGTTCTCAACCAATATAATATTTTGGAGTCTGAATCAATAAATAATCTTAGGAATACATACCATGGGCAATCCTTAATTTTACTTTCAGGGTCTATATGAAGAAAAGGACACTCTTTGTTGTGACAGGCATTAAATCTAGCATAGAAGTAGCATTCAGGCATCTTGGACATGTCATACTCATGCAGGAACTCGCACTGGTCGCCTTTCTTGCAGAGGCCTCTCAGCCAATGCTTGCAAACCACCGTGCGGTCCCCGCGGACGTGCCTGTAAGGACACTGAGGACCATTCCCACAACCTCCCGGCTGGCTGAAAAACTCGCACACTGCCGCGGTTGACTCTGGAAATAATGAGTTATTGTATTAACTGATACGCTACGCTGTATTACTAAATTGTTAGATATTGATAAAATCTTCGTACGCTGAATGGTTTTCGAAATAAAACAACTTACTATCCATTCCTGGGAATGGTAACGGTAGCGCCCCATATTGTTCTTCTAAGGCGTAATCTATATCAAACTTTATGTGATCGACGTTAGCAACGATGACTTCCATCTTTTCTCAAATGATCTTTACTTTCTTGCAGTAATAAGGAGAAATATTCGTAAATTGCAAGGAACACAACGAAAAACGCTACGCACAGACAGCGGCACAGATAAATAAAACAAAATGACAGCTGGGCCTGGACGAAAACGGTTACGTTTAGTTGTGAAATTACAACGCGTGAAAACCATGGCAAAAACGTTTTAGGA
Source organism: Agrotis clavis (assembly GCA_954870645.1). NCBI lineage: Eukaryota > Metazoa > Arthropoda > Insecta > Lepidoptera > Noctuidae > Agrotis > Agrotis clavis. The sequence goes on along the minus strand of OX940931.1, from coordinate 1,791,381 downwards.
GTTGAACGCAGTAATATGACAGCAAAGAATGCGTTCCAGTAACGAATTTTATATTTTAAACAATAGAAAACCACTGTCTTTGTCTTTTATACGAAAATTGAAAGAGAAAAAAAAATATTAATTCAAACAAAAAGTTAAAAACTCAAAAGAAACTCGAAGAGGGCTAGCAATTTTATCTTCGTTGTATTTCTATCTTGTTGGAGAAATACACGCATAAAATCTGTTTCCAAAATGTCTATATCTGATTTAAAACATGCTCTTAGGAAGTATGAGTTTCCAATAAGTGCTAAGGAAGCTCTTAGCAAAATTGGTAAGCAACATCCACAAACCCTTCAACAGTGATACAAGATAACATTTTGTTTAGATCGTCCACTTCGTCTTTTTTAACTTGCTTGTGGTAGAAATTTGATAATACACTATTGTTTTTAGAACAACTCTTGGTTGGCCGTGCAGCTCCGTCAAACAAGCAACTCGATATAGCGATGGACATCATATCAGAGTTCGTGTTCTGCGAGTCAGACAGGCGCGGCGGCCGGCGGGGCGCAGGTCTGACCCCCCTGCAGGACTTGCAGCTCATAGACATCATATGCGACTACCTGTCGGCTTGCACTAATGATACTACTAAGAATACAGTGTTTTTATCACTATTTGGTGGTATGGAGAGTCAGAGGAGGTTGAAAATACTCAGCATACTTGCTAGCATGGCAGTGTCAGCATCTAGTACTCCAGTGAGTGTAAATTATGTAATAGTTTATGCTAAGCTGTCATTATTTTTACCTATACCTATATAAATCTTTACATTCCAGGTGTTACTAGCTGTTGGTGTTTGGCTCCAACAAATGGGCTGCTCATCAGCACAATCCCTGCAGCTGGTCGAGAATGTCATCAGAGACCATTTCTATTTGAACACATCAAACCAGCTGGCTCTGAAGTCCCTGGCTAATACGGCCCCACAGTTTGTGTCCAATTTCATCACTGCGGTCACTGAGCTGTACATGAGGGAAGCTCAAGGAACTACTAAATTGCCACCTAAGAATCTTTTAGAAGTGGTCACAGCTTGGGTTAGTTAATTGAACATTGTCTTTAAAACAGTTAGTAGATATTCTGGAATTTATATGGATCTACAAATAATCATCTTTTCTTGTTTGATAATGTTTTGAATTGGTGCAACACAAAGCATACATACATAAATTCTCTCAGTCATGCTTTTATTGGTGGAGGATTTTATATCCTTGTTTGATTTTGCAGGTGTACTCAAACCCCACTCTGTGCATGTCAGCACAATTGAATCCTGCTGCTCTGCCTAGTGGATCCATACCTATGGCTGCTGTGACCCCTCTGGCAGGCCTCATACACTGGTGTGCACTTGCTCCATTGTACATTGATGAAGGTACATATTTAATAATATTCTTTGGTGTTGAAAATATGATAGTTATCTTCTTCTTAATATTGATTGACTGTAAGGTAATGTTTTACCAAATTGAATGTCCTGAAAGTTAGTTCCAAGTAGACAAATTCCTGTTCTTAAGAATATTGCAATGTCACACTTATATGAGGCTATGACAAACCCAATATCTTAAAAAATAGTATACCTACTTACTATTTTTTAAGAAATAATTCTAGAGAATTAATTTAAAATAAAATACTATTAATTACAGATTCTGAAATGGTAGAAGTTCCAGTACCAGTTAAGAAAATAAAACTGGAAGGTGACCTGGACAGATCCATCATCAAATCTGTAACTCAAAAGCCTCAGACGGAGTCTGAATTGTATATAAAGCTTCACCTGGGCGTGTTGCACAGCCTGAGGGCCGGCCGGCGCACTCACGGGCCCCCTACAGCTGTGAATGCGCAGCATCTAGCAGCATTAGCACCAGTCGTGCAGGGGTATGCACACGCTGTGCTCAAGAGAGGAGGCAAGCTGAACAATGATTATAAGTTACAGGTTTGTTTTAGTACTATTATATTCTATTACTGCAACATACCCCTATAACGCCGTCGTAAATGAAAATACAGTAACTTAAGTCACACAGCCATTGAAGTTACTGTGTTTTCATTGAAGTTATTTTCAAGGCAATATAAACAAAATAATATACTCTATGCTGCAACACGTTGACAGACAGTACTCTCTCACAGGTTAATGTGTGATGCCACAGTACTTTTTCCATGAATTGCAGTAAATAACAGTCTTTTGGCTGTAGAAATGATTCCATTACTTCTTTCCATAATTATAAAACCAGGAAGTTGTCTAGAGGCTGTCTTATGAGATTTTGACATACAAATGTTGAATCTGGTTGAATCAATCAAAATTTGAATGTAACTAACATAAGTTTAAAATTTGTTGTAACAGGATTGCCTTGACAGGATAGGGCAGTCAGTCCAAGTGGCTTTAGCCAATGGGTGTGTCTATGGTAACATCAACAATCTTCTTGCTGCGTTAGACACCTTGCCGGAGAACCGTCTGCTGCGCATCATCATCAAGACTCACCAGCAGATTATGTGACAAGTACTTTGACTGAATAGTCAACAGAGAACAGTGATAGAGAACTAAATTTGTTTGCAACAGTGGGCATCCTTCAAACATTCTAAATATTAGCCATGAGTTTCTAGTGATATGAAGGTTTTTAAAAATGATATAAATAAGTTTGAACAAGGTAACATGAAATGTACAATAGTTATAGTATCATAGTAATTGGCTGTAACTAAGATGGTTCATGTAATGATTCTTTTGAATCAATTTAGAAAGTTTATGTAATGGCTAGTATAAGTGCTATGAAATGATGTATGTTGTATGTGTACATAGTGTAAATAAAATACTGTGATAATTTGTTAAACTTAATGGTTATTTATTTCAAAATGGTTTGAATCTCCTACTCTGTTTGATCTGTGCTATTTTCTTCTTGTCCTCTTCAAACTTCTGCCTCAGTGACACAATGTGCTTCATCTTTGATTCTCTTATTTGGAAAGTGTAGAAGTTCTTCAACTCTTTTCGCTTCTTATTCTTCTCTTCCTTTTGCATTATTTTGTTTTCCACCTTCTCTGTTCGTGCAAAGCTCTGGACCTTGCCTCTCTTAGTAACTGTGACCCATCCCTCATCATCTTCTTGTTCCAATTCTTTCTCTTTTTTATTAGCTTTCTGTGCATTTTCATCAAATTGCTTCATAAAAACTTCTATATTTTCCTTCAGTGTCTTTGGCAATAAAATAGTACTGTTGTACTCATCTATCCACTTTTTGATTCCTACTTTCATTTGGTGAGCATCCGAGTTTAGTGGTTGCAGTTCAGTTAGTTTCAATGCTTTATCTAACTCTGCAACCTTTTTAAAGACTATGTATGCTGCTTTAAATGTGGTTTTGTTTTCTTCAGGTATGAACCTTGTTATGTGCTTTATTTCAGCAGTTGATGGTTTTAAACAGATTTGAACTGACTGTACAGTGCCAGCTTCTCGGAAAGCGTTAATTAATCCCTTTTCATCTGCATAAGGAGGCACATTGACTACAAGTAAGGTGCGACCCTGTGGCTTATCTTTTGTATGTTCTCTTACTATATGCTCTTTGAGGTATACTGTGTGTGGTGCTATTGAATCTTCTGTTAACTGTAGCTCTAAAGCTGCAAAGATAAACTAGATTATTACATGTTTATTTACAAATTATGTTGAAATTAAAGTTATCGTATTACGGGGTGAATAAAAAAAGCAATTGCGAATCGAGTCCAAAAAGAATTTTGAATTTTTTATGCCGACAGTTTCTTCATTACTTATTCCTATGTATAATTTAAATTACGTACTTGTTTATTCGTAACATATTTAAAATTCAACGTTAATATCTCCTTTTCAAGTTTGGTCTCGATTTACCCAGTTATACTAGTAAATAAACACAGTTTTACTAGTAGATGATGTAAACGGATTTATTCTTACCTTTGAAATCTTGAGTACGTTTTGTAGCCTTCATGCTTCTATTTAGAGTGTCTGTATGTTGGACATCCGACAAGCGAATATAGTAGGTAGTTTTATTTGTTAAGATTTTAATGAAATTACACAAATCAACATGTATAATCTGAATTTCTGAGGTTATGTTTGATGTGGTTTGATGACAATATCATTATCGTTCAAAATCAAAACCTACATAAGCAAACTCTTAATTTATTTCTTGATGAGCAAATTGATTCCACTCAAAGAACTTGATTCTTATTATGTAATTATTTATGATACCCTATTACCTATTTAATGATACAATAAAATTCTTCTGAATTAATAGTAAAAAATTGTAGTTTCATACTATTTTCGTTCTGAAATATCACGTTTTATCGTTTTAATCTATGCTCATGAATTGACGGACCTTGACAGTTTCAACAACAACAGTGACAGATTTACAATTTTGTCTATGATAAACAGTGACTGTTGGCGAAGAGTGTCTGTTTTGCCCGTATTTTGTCGTAAATTTACGGCCATGTGTGTTTACAATTACGTGTTAGGCAAAATTTCTAGTGATGATATCCACCACTGCGAACAGTAAAGTGAAAAACCCAAAGGGAACGGAGGGTACCGACACTCCGGAAAGGGACGAAATTGGACAAGAAAACACGGACGATAAGGTCAGAGGTTATGTTGGTGCGTATGATGCATCCTCATCATTTGGGGGACCGTCCAGAGATGGCAGGTATCGGTCCCGGGGTCGTGTCACCGAGTTCAGGCCGTCGCGAGGCGGTGGGCGCGGAGGCAGAGGCCGTGGCGGATTCCCGCCCCGCGGTGATCGTGAACCTCTTGATAATTCCTATAAATATCACGAATCGTTAAATCAGTCCTCCAACGACACCTGGTCTCAAGGTAACAGCAGCAACAAGTTCTATGAGCGTTCGGAGTTGGTCGTCAGTCTTCCCGAGGACCCTCGCATCTCCAAGTTGCTGCGTCGACTATGTGCCGAGGTGGATATGGAAAAATCGCTTGTAATATGCAGGAAACTACAAGACGCAGTCATGTTGCCGGAAAACGCGCGCTATATACGTCGTTCTTACGATATATTAGTGGAGTCACTCCTAGATGTGCTGTATGATGCCCCTGGCCCTGAGACTAAGGAAGGTGCATCTGTAGTGCTTGGGAGGATCGGTTACGTCATGGGTCCTGACTTCAGGAAACATTTAGACTGGATTGCAGCTAGTTTTGCTGTGCATAATTCAACTATAAAACATTATTTGACTCTCTCATTTTCTGAGACTTTCCAACTGGATTATCAAACTCCTAATTTAACGGATTTTGCTGAATTAACTTTAGATCGACTTCAGACTATCATTGAAGGTACAGACTCAGCTGACGTATTTATGTCTGCTATAAATGCCATGATCATCATGTCAAATTCTTATCCAGAACATTTTGCAAATCATTTTGTGGACACTGTGGACATTCTGGTTGGTTGGCATGTTGACAATGCACAGCCCAAGAAGATCAAAGAATTTGCTCTACAGTCATTGTTCAAACTGAGTCGCCACTGGCAAGCTGATGTTGGATTTTCTGTAAACCTCCTTAATCAGTTTGTAGAAGACATGGTTGTTTATTCTACAGAGATGGATTCAAATCGTAGTGAAAAACAAAGTGATGCTACCACACCTGAAGATTGTAAGCAGAAGATCACATCATTCCTCAATGTGTTCAATACTGTTGTGAAGAGCTTGGGTACACTCTTGAGCCCTACTGTGTCACAAGTTGTGTCATGGTCATTTCTTACAGAAGCCTTCACTAAGATCTTACAAGTGTTAACTAAAACCCTGAAGGATGATGCCGAAGCAGATCTGATACTGGCAGGTAATGAATGTATTGCTTTGCTTTTGAAATATTTGCAATCAAAATCTTCATCTTGTTCTCCTGCCCTGTTTGCATTAGTAACCAAAGAGATGAGTAACTTTCTGCAGGGAGAGGAAAGTGTTAGCCTCAGTGTTATTGACTTAGTATCCACTGTTATAAAAGAGATTGCTTCAAACCTTCCTATAGAGTTTATATCACAAACAATTGGGCCTGAATCCCTTTTACGTCAATTGCGGTACTCGGACAGTTCACACATTTTAAATAGTGTGATGTCAGTATACAGTAACTTGTTGAATTTGAAGAATATCCCACTTTTGCAAGAAACATACAAATATGTTTTGACAGATATTCAAAACTCCTATTCTGTTATAATACCTGACATACAAATTATAAACCCAGAGTATCTAGAAGAGGTGGAGAAAGATGATGCGGAGAAAAATGTTATATTTTATTTACAATGTTTGTCAGATCTGGCTAATGCGAGTAACTCTATAATTGGGATGTGGGCATTGCAACCTAGCATACTAGAACTTTTGGCCATAAAAATGTGCCCACATGATGAAAAGTTAATCAAGGAGAATCCTGCACTTCAGTATTCTGTGCTATACTTGCTTTATTCCCATTGTAAAAAGAACAACCACTTCATTGCTTCTAGTGACTTGGTAACAAATACCCAACAAAGAGCAAGTGATATATTTGGTCTATCAAACTTGAGTCTAGGAGATGTCTCTAGCTCCAGCCCCACATCTGGCCATTTAGCCGTGATCCTCAATACATTAAGCATGGTATTAGATGAAGAAGCTCCAAAAGAAACTTTAATATTAGTCCTCAATTGGATATCTGATATATTTTGCCAATTAGATAAATACTTACCTATAGTAAGTATGTCAAAGGGCTTCCTTGTATTAACAACCAACATGTTATCACTGGCATACCATTTTGATGAAGATATAGTTTTGCTTGTAATGAAGAATTCTCAACATCTATTGAAAAATAAGACTCTCACTTGGAATGTCATGGTACTAAAAACAATAGCAGTGCTTTGTATACTGCACATTGATAATCAAAATAAAACACTGTCAAATGTTTGTAAAGATGTACTATTTGAATTGCCTTGGGATATTGTTCAGCTGGAGTTGGACAAGCAGGTAGTTAAAGTGTTTACTGCAAGAAAAATGAGCCTGAATGTGCTCAACAGTGATACAAAGGCTAATTCTTTCAAAGAATATCTCATGCATGGATCCTTTTGTAATCTATCAAACCAGCATTTTAAAATAATAATGAATTGCCTTCTCCAAAATACAATGGATGATAAGAAAGCCTTAGTAGATGCATTTTTAACGTCTTGGCCTTTGCAAACTGCCGATATTGATGAAAATAATCTTTTGTTCTTCCGCCAATGTGCTACAAGTTTTTCATCTATCTGTGTCGGTTGGGCACTCTCAGAACTGGCTCAAACCTGTGTGTCATTAAAATTAAGAACTATTCTGGGCAAACCACAGGAGACTTTCATGAGAATCGAAGGAGCTTTGAAAGGAATAGCAAGAGAAATATCCTCTCATGAAACTAAGTACGTAGGCAGTGACCAACAGCAATTGGTAGAAGTTGTAACATCAGAACAAACGAGGACGCGCTGGTTAACAGAGTTCATGATGTTCTTAGAGAAATACATTTATAATGCCGCGGAAGGAACAGCTACAGTACTGCCAGCTGTCGCAAAACCTGTAAGAACATTCTTTCATACCAACCGGCCGACATGCCGCGAGTGGTTCGCTAGAATACGTCCCGCTGCGCTTGCCGTTAGCCTGTACGCTGGACATTTCGGTGCTGCCATCTACCACGCTTCACTTATATTGCAAACTGCTGCCAGTTCAAATACAAATATTGATATAGAAGCTATAGCAATCAGCGTTGCTAGAGCACTTATAAAAATTGAAGAACCAGAAGTGTTACATGGTTTATATGTCTGGATAAAACAGAATTTTGACAAAAAGTTGCTGTGGCTCAAAGGAGCTGCTGAACAGGCAAATTCTAGACACGAAGTGGCTATAGAGTTCTATAAAAAAATAAACAACATAAAAGCACATGATGACACGAAGGAGGGTGAAATATCGACCCAAGTTGACGCAAGAAGTACCAGATTCATTGACGAACAGGTGATGGAAAGTTACAAACACATACAAAGCTGGGAAGACATGCAGACATGGAAAGACAGTGATCAATTTAATTCAAGTATTTCTCAGTGGAGCTCTTTTTCGGCGTTAAAGTTTTTCGAAGATGGCACAGAAATCCCGCTTGAACTCACCAACTGGGACATACTTGATAATGAAGCCAATGAGATATCGAAAAATACATGTTCCTATCAGGGCCTATTAAACAAAATTGAATCAACTCTTGTTTGTGCTGCAGTACAGATGTATAACAACGATTACAATGACAAATATGAGGATATGTTAAAACAATGCGATATCTTACTAAAATCACAAGCCGAAGAATTTTCCAGAACGAATGCAGTCCACTTCTTAAAAGAAGTCGCTGTTTTGCAATTAGCAAATCATGGGTTAAGTAACATCGTAAAGTCCGGAAAGGTTATCCCGAATCCTTTTAAACCATCAACAGTCAAGGAGTACAAGTATGGGACTAATTTTAAAAACCTAAGCAGAATATTATGGTGGAATCAATATTTTACTAAACTGAATATGACAGAAGAAAACGTTTTCTACGCAGAATGTCTTCGTCTAGATGTCATCAAAAGTGCAAGGAAGAATGCTAATTTGATAATGGCAAAGAGAGAACTCTTGAATCATTTCAAACAAAATTCTGCTTTCCAAATGTGTTTAGGCAGCGTAAATAACTTGGATGACTTAAGCGAGGCACTTCTTATGTCTACTAACACTTATGAGCTCGAAATTTGGACACTAAACAACGCCACTGCTTTGGCTGAGCTTTGCAAATTGACGTATTCGAAAGAAGAAACTAAAATACGCGCCGTCAATCTATGTGCAAGTATTTCCTTTGGATTTTCTCAAAGATTGGCAATGAGTGAACAAAGTTATGAACTGCGGGAAAAAGGCACAAGGTTACTACTGACCCTTTCGAAGTGGGTGCAAAGTGAAACGGAAAATATATTGGACATAGATTCACCCTTATTAAAGTTGGTGTCAGCTTTGCCCGAAATAGGTTTGGTAGACAATAATATATCGGAGAATGTTATCCCTTTATCAGATTCCGCCGTTGGAAAACTACTACAATTTGGTGTTAACCAATGTCCTGGACTTGCTAAAGCTTGGGCAAGCTTTGCAGCTTGGTGTTTCAGATGGGGCCGAAAAATGGTTGAATTTAGTTCAAAAACTCGAGAGCAATTAACAGAAAATGATAAGTTACAGATAGAGAGCGTTATGATTGGATGCTCCCCTCAAGATTTTGAACAGGTTTGTGAAATATTGTCGAAAACGAAAGCTACTTGTGATGACGAAGATATTGATTGGAACGAAATAAACACTTCTGAGATGATTGAAAGTCAACTTCGAACCGTTCCATCTTTGAGCAATGCTTTTCCTGAACACCTTGCTCTATTAGTAGATATCTGGCGTCAAGCTCAAAAACGAGTATTTTCCTATTTTGAACTCTCGGCTGATGCTTACTTTAAGTTTCTGCAGCTTATTTGTGCATCAGACTTCATCAATCACAGCGGAGAAAACGCGGTAGTCAATGCAACTTTGAGACTTCTACGTTTGATTGTTAAACATGCAATGGAGTTGCAAACTGTACTGGAGTCAGGTTTAGCAAACACACCCACTCAGCCCTGGAAAGTTATCATTCCACAGCTGTTCTCCCGTCTTAACCACCCGGAAACGTACGTGCGGAAATGCGTATCTGACCTCTTGTGTAGATTGGCAGAGGATACACCGCATCTGATCACATTCCCAGCAGTTGTTGGTGCGGTGGAAAATGAGCAGAATGATCTAATGGAGTTGAATGTTGCAAGATCTTTTCTATCAAGTGACGGTGCAAGTGGGGAAGAGAATCTTGACGTTGAAGATGCTGCCAGCGACAAAGTTGTTAACAATGAACTTAACTCTTGCTTCCTGGATATGGTAGAAACACTTTCGAAACAAGCCCCAAAAACGATTAAACAAGTAAAATTGTTAGTCAAAGAATTGCAAAGAATCAATTTATTATGGGATGAATTGTGCCTGGGAACATTAGTACAACATCATTCTGAGTTTTCAAAGCGACTTTCGCAACTAGAAAGCGAAGTCGCCAAAGTAAAAAATAATTCACACTTGTCAGCAGAAGATAAAGAAAAACTGATTAAGGAGAAACATCGCATTATTTTTGAGCCAGTCGTATGTGTGTTGGAACAACTCTATCAAGTTACCTCGGCAAAACCTGAGACACCGCATGAAGTGTCCTTCCAAAATAAATTCCAGTCTCTCATCACTGATGTAATCGACAAGTTGAAGAACCCTGCGAATCCTGATAAACCACAGGAGTCGTGGGCGCCATTTAAACAACTGCAAATAAGACTTCAACAGAAAGTAAATAAAAGAACTTCATACATTTTAAAGATGTCGGACATCAGTCCCGTACTAGCGGAGCTTAAGAACACTGTGATCACTATGCCTGGAGTGCATACAAATCAGAGAGCTGTAAGAGTCACAATAAAAGCGGTTGAAAATAATGTGGCGATACTACCAACAAAGACCAGGCCAAAAAAATTGGTCTTTAACGGGTCAGACGGCAAGGCTTACACGTATCTGTTCAAAGGATTGGAAGACTTACATTTAGACGAAAGAATCATGCAGCTGCTGTCAATAACAAATACGATGATGGCCAGGGATTCTGAAAATAATGATAATCAAACGTATAGAGCGCGGCATTACTCAGTGATACCTTTAGGTCCTCGATCAGGACTGATTAGCTGGGTAGACAATGTAACACCACTCTTTGCGTTATATAAACGCTGGCAAAATCGCGAAGCTGCTATTTTAACAGCCAAAACCAATAAGCCAGTCAACATCTTGCGACCATCGGAGTTATTCTATAACAAGCTTAATCCTCTTTTAAAAGAAGCGGGTATATCAACTGAAAACAGAAAAGAGTGGCCTGTGTCGATCCTAAAGCAAGTTCTGCAAGAGTTAGAATCAGAAACTCCTCGTGATTTACTGTGGAGGGAGTTGTGGTGCAGCAGTGTTAGTCCGGAGCAGTGGTGGCAGATCACGCGTCGGTACAGTTACTCGGTTGCCGTGATGAGTACGATAGGCTACATAATCGGGCTCGGTGACAGGCACATGGACAATGTGTTAGTGGACCTCACGTCGGGTGAGGTGGTGCACATAGACTATAACGTGTGCTTCGAGAAGGGCAAGACGCTGCGGGTGCCGGAGAAGGTGCCCTTCAGGATGACACCTAACATGGTGACAGCACTGGGCGTGACTGGAGTTGAGGTGAGTGGCTTAACGATCTTTTCTTGGTTAGTTTTCTATTGTTTTTGAAAAATTGTTTATGTTTTCTAGGTCTTACTTGCCATTTTTCAACACTTGTATTATAAAGTTTGAGTTCTATTATTTCAAAAAGTCGCAACCAAGAAATTTTATTAACACTATAACCATAAAATGAGTTCTTTTAGTGTAATGAAAGTGAAATGAAAATGAAAGTGTAATGAAATTAATGTCAACATAATATCCTACTAAATATCATTGCTTGATAAAACAAATTCAGGAGTGAGCTTTTACGAAATTATAAAACGAGTTATGTTAGTACTTAGAATTATACAGCCAAGTGTTCAACAGATGATTAAGTTTTTTGCAATAAGACTCTCTCCCCCTTATATTAACGTGGACTAAAGTTACAACCAGGATAATCTTCGGACTAACCATACATTTTTAAGGCTTAACCTTGGCGTAACTTTACTTCTCGTTTTATTAATATGGGGGTCTAACTTTTTCCTGTTTAAATCACCTTTTTGTTTTCTTTGACGCCTTGGGCGTCTCCCTCGGAGTCTAGGCCGTGACGGAGGATGGAGGATGTCCTCTCCTTATGTCAGCTTAAGGTCTCTTGTAGGCCTAGTTGGACTGTGCTTATTACATACTCGATATGTGTATCTAGTGGTGTCTAGTTTTCAAGATAAAAATAATTCAGAGATATACCAAAACTACCTGTTGTGACAGAGTTAGTCGCGTGGCTGGAGGTCGTTGGTCACATTTTAACGTAACCTCGTTCCAAGTTCCAACCACCTATACCGCACCGGGCACGCCGCAATCGCGGCGGTAAGACCCCTCTTTGAGGAGTGGCTGGATAGGCGTCACGGCGTCCTGACCTACCGCATGACGCAGGTCCTCACCGGACTCGCATGTTTTGGGAGGTACCTGTGTCTGATGAGAAAGGAGGAAACGCCTGGGTGTCACCACTGCGAAGATCGCCCAGAGGACACAGTCGAGCATACGGTGCAAGACTGCCCCGCTTGGGCAGAGCACCGACGTGTCCTCACGGCGGTGTTAGGCGGAGACCTCTCGCGCCCGGCATTGGTCGTGGCCATGCAACCATGCCCGGGTCGACGGCGCGGAGCCTCAAAGAGCGTCAGCAGAATGACGGGGGGGGGGCCCTCTCTCAGAGGGCCAAAGCCTGCCGGGGCCGCGGGACTTATTCCATCACCGTGACCCCGGAACATAAAGGGCTATTGAAGGACACCGTGGATTTTAGTCAGTACAAGTCTGACAGTCCCTCCCGCCCTGCCCGGGGTGAGAGGACTCATTTGATGATTTTACTACGTAAAAAAAAAAAGCTATACCGCACGTGATTCTTAAGGTGGATCCAGACTTGCGAGGCATGCGCTCCGTACGGCGCACAACACATGCCTCGCAAGGTGTGTACCTTTATATTCGTGGCGAGGCATGAGCTACGCACGTGTGAGGGCGAGCCAACGTATGTCGGCAAATGCTTCAAGATCAAAGTGCCTCAGTGCGAGCATTACATTAGTTGTGGACGTACCCGCGCATGCACGTTCGAGGCGTGCGCGGTGCGCCGCGTACAATATTAACACACGCCTCGACTGCGAAAATAAAACTGCGCTCGTTCGGGGCTTCGGGCCAAACAGCGCGCAGCGCATGCGCGGGCCGATCCAACCCACACAGCAGCAGTCAAGATGGCGCCTTTGCATCGCGTGCGCGTATCCGCTGCTGCTTTTATAATGATTAATTCAAATATTGAAAAAAAAAAACGATTATTTTCGTACAATACAACTGCTTTTCTTAAAATTTCTTTGTCGTTCATAATGGGCGCGTACATCCGCAGCGAGGCGGACACAACCGTCCAAACGCAACGCACTGCTCGCAATGAGCCGGCCGCCGCGCCGTGCGGAGCGCATGCCTCGCCAAGTCTGGATGCACTTTACTTGAGTTCAATGTACTCGTAGAATTGTAGACCCATAATTTAATGATGTTCCATATAAGTAGGTATGTTAAAGTTTCAAATACTTAATTGCGTTGTATTTAAAAAAAAAAAAAACAAGTAATTGCGTTATAGGTGGTTATAGGTATGTATTAATGCTGTTCTATCAATTCTTCTATATCTACGAAGTAGGTATGAAATAGGATCACTCTCTCTAACTTTTCTAAAATCACCAGTTGGGATTTAATTTCGGAAAGGGGTTTTCAACTTTTAGTACGGACTTTGGCATCACTTTTTTTTTCTGCGATTTCATCACGCCAGTGATGAAACTTTGGGCATAATTAGACTACTACCTAAGAAGTCCATAGAAAAAAAAATTAAATTTCTAAACCGTAACCAACCAGAGATATGGCGGTTTGTATTTTGTTCTAATCTGGAGTTATTTTTTGTAGGAATTCATAGATTTTTTGATGTACTAGCTTTTGCCCACGACTTTGCCCACCCCAACCACCTTTATGTTTAGTCTATAACCGTTTCTAGAGTCCCATCTATCTCTGTACCAAAATTCATCAACATCGGCTCAGCCGTTTTGACGTAAAAATGGAACAGACTTCAAAACCAAACACAAAAAAGTGTAAAATAACTTTTCTTTCGGAAGTCGGTGGCCATAGTCAATGAAATAAAAAACAAAGACACCGACTTCCGAAAGAAAAGTTATTTTACACTTTTTGTGTTTGGTTTTGAAGTTGGTTCCCTTTTTTTCAAAAAAAGAAAAAAAATATTAAACGTTAAAAACAAGACGATTTACGACAGGCGTAATTATTATGTTGTGTTTGCGTAAACCATGCATAGATGCGATAGCAGCAATCGCAGATGACTTTTGCTGTCATTTATTGAAGTTTCCTCGATTTCTCCAAGATTCCGTCATGACCGAGTAACCATGGGACCATCTGTTAAGATACCCTTTAAAACAAAAGAAGAATTACTCAAATCGCCCCAGGCGTCATTGATAAAGGAACATAATTGAATATCACATAAAAAGTTCCGAAGAATTGTGAACCTCCTACTTTTTTTAAGTCGGTTAAAAAGATCTTCATATCAGTGTTATAAACAAATCACTCATTATTTCTCGTAAACCTACTAGTATTACAAATACGAAATAAGTATTAAGGTATGTTCCGTTTTTACGTCAAAACGGCTGAACAGATGTTGATGAATTTTGTTACAGAGATAGGTAGGACTTTAGAGACGGTTATAGGCAACACATAAAGGCGGTTGGAGTAGGCAAAGCCGCGGGCAAAAGCTAGCACATCAATAAATCTGGATTCCTACTAATAACTGCAGATTTGAACAAAATAAAGACCTTCATATTTCTGGTTGGTTACGGTTTAGAATTTTTTTATTATTTTTTACGAACTTCTTAGGTTGCGGTCTACTAATGACCAAAATTTCATTACTGGCGAAAGAAAAAAAAAATTGATGCCAAAAAGTTGCAAACCCCTTTTAAGTGGATAATATTAATGGGGTTTGAAGATTTTACTATGGAGCGTGGCATACCTACTGCCACCATTTTGATTTTATTCAAAATCGCGGCCAGCCATGAAACCTTTATAAATCGATAGCTGACATCAATAACAACAAAAAATATTATAACACCAACCCTCGTAAAGTGTCCGGTTTCTGAGATATAAAGTGTTAAAGTTGACCACATTAATTCGGAATAACAAAGGCTTAATATTTTTTTACAAAATATTTTAGTAATTGGTAATCCTGGTCTGGGAGAAAAAGAAAAACGTAGAATGTGCCAGCTACTTCTCTTCCGGCAGACCGTAAAAGTCGGTCGAGGGATAGGGCAAAATGTAAGATTCATAGCCCCTCAGCTTAAAACTCTTTCAATGGGCAGCAGCGTTGGAAGACTAATAAGCTGAAATAAATGCGCTCGCCAACCCGCCTGCCAAGCGTGGCGAGTATGGCAATAACCATCCAATGGAAAATCCTTGGGTGAGGCCTTAGTCCAGTAGTAAACTTTCTACGGCTGTTATGATGATGATATGCCTCATGATGTTTCTGTTTACTGTGGCCATCACAGCAATATATCTGGATAGAAGCAATATGTTCTTCAATTTGTATCGAAACGAGCGTGTCATATTTTGCATAGATATTTTGATGATACAACTGTAATTTAGTATACAAACTTCGTCATAGTCGTCCCACTTCTTGTGTATTATTTCTACAACTCAATACGGCAAATTAGGCATTTTTTACTTTTTGTATTACCTCTGACTGCGAGAATATTCGAGCGCAGACTCATTAAAAGAAATCAAAATATTTCCTAATAAAAACATGACGCCTAAAATTGTTTGATAGGCAATAAAATGTTCTTAAAACGGATTTTTAATTTTTCTATCCCTGTTTGTGCCAGTATAGAGAGACAGGTTTATGCAACCAATAGAAGACAATTTTCGCGAGTTGACGTCAGTTTATTACGTTATATGCTTAAAATTAGGAATCGTAGCAACCACAGAACCATCACACAATATAAATGTAACGAGTACTGTCAGTTGTATTTTAGACTGAATGTTTAAACTTGTCTTATGTATTACATTTACATTGTTTAACATTTATCGTATAACTATCGTATTGATAGTTACATCATATGAAGATATTACATTCTAACAAGTGTAGACGGTCTAAAAATAAGTTATTAAGTTCAAAAAGTAGATTATATCAGACGTATAATGTTTAAATAACACCCAGATGTAATGCAACATACATATTACGTTCAAAAAGTTATTATTTTTAACATCTTGATACATTCGAACACATACACTAGCTTAGAATTGTGAATGTCACGTGATTAACTTTCACTGTTATTATCTCGGAAACCGGACACTTTACGCGGGTTGTTGTCATAATATTTTTTGTTGGCATTAATGTCAGCTAACGATTTATAAAGGTTTCATAGCTGGCCGCGATTTAAAAAAAAAATCAAAATGGCGGCGGTAGGTATGCCACAAATCTTCAAACCCCTTTAAATTCGATGATTTTAACAATGAATTTGTCAATGTTTTGAAAAGCCCCTTTTTGTTTTAAAAATACGATTTGTTTTAGAAATATGGTCCCTACTTTTTTCTGTAAGCTATAGCTCTACTCTATTAGGTATGTTTTCTCTTTTCTTCCATATGACATCTGCACGCACACTTAATTCCTCAATCAAAACTTCATCTCTACGTGTCAAGCACGTTTAGTATAAGATTTGGTGTTCTTGAAATTGTTATTTTTGTAAACGCTTGTCCACGTGTTTTTAAGATCCAGTAATAGGAAACAGATAGATGTAGGGTCATTAATCTAATAGATTTACTGTTGCGCTCAGAATCTTAGAATATACCTAAAAAGAAGGAAATCTTGATACAATGTTCAGTTGAGCGTATCACAATAATATTATATAGCTGGTACATAATGATATTGCCGCGAGTCGAGAGCTAGCGTGAGTCTCGTCCGTTACTGACCTCTTTAGATTGCACAATACGGACAAATGGGATTATATCAGCTGCGGTACGTTGTCATCGTTATCACTCCAATAGTTAATTGTTTTTAATTTAGTTAGGTCACTAACTTCTTGAATCATATATATTCAAAACTATTTCATGGATGTCTGCTCTTTAAAATTGTATTTTTCAAGTTTATGCCTAGAAAATTAGTGGTTGATTAGTTCATAAATATTTTACAATATTATGCAAATTATTTATACAGTTGGTTGTTCATCACAGTCATTTATTTTTCATAACATCATTAAATAAGTTAATGTAGCGCCATCTATCGTGAGAATTTTTCCACGGTTTTACTTAGGTACTCATTTTATACATTTCTGCGTTGTGACATAGATGGCGTTGTGAGTCTTATTGTAGCTAGAGAAATTATATTTTTGTTGAAAAATTTGAGTTAAATAATACACATTATTTACATACTTTATTATACATAGAACATCTTTTAATTAATATTTATATCTTTTAAACATCATCTTGGCAGGGAACTCATTATAATCTCTCAATAAAAATTCAACAATAAAGCTTTTAAAAACTTGAGCGTAGATTCGAACAGGTACCTAAATGCGAAAGGGGTACCTACAGTCTAATAACTTTAAATACTAGAAGCGTTTCACGTTTCCCACAAAACGTCTAATGTTCGTCTGTACACTACACATTGTCTGGTCGCGCGGCGGGCGGGCCCGGCCGGTGCACGGGCGTGGGCGCGTCGGGCGCGTACGACGGGTTGGCGTCGCCGCGCTCCGCCTCCACGTAGCCTGCGTTCTCGATGATGCGGCAGCGCGCCGTGTCCGCCTCGTGCTCGATGTACAGCAGCCGCGCCGGCCGCCCGCCGAGGCTGGACAGCGCGCTGGGGGCGCTCGACCTGGTTATGGAACCTTCTCGTAGCGCCACTGAGCCCCGTTTCCTCTCCGGGGCGGGAGAACCGCGGTACTCCGACGTGTCGGGTCTCTTGCACCGCAGTAGCTTAGCGAATGCGGCGCGGAAACCGGCGTTCTTCCACGCGTAGATGAGGGGGTTGATGCCCGAGTTGGACATGGCTAGGGACGACGTGACGCGGTACGCTATATGGTTGTTGAGCGGCATTATGGGCAGCGTCTGGGCGCACGCCACCACCACGAACGGCATCCAACATATCGAGAACGACCCTAGTACTAGCAGCACCACCTGTGGAAAAATGATCTCATGTTCACTTCAAGTTTTAGATTGCGTCACTGTTCTGAAACTTACGGAATTTTCTAGTACAAAATTTGTACCTAGTACATAATTAAAAGAATACATTCGTCTCATGGCGGTTTGAATATACTTCGTTATTCACAAATTGATCATGGACGTCTACAGGGCAATCGCAATAGAAACGCTAATTGCAAATTAATCACGAAGGAACGGTAATTACAAGATAAGTGATTACATCGAATTCGTCTGTGTTATTAAGAAATGCGACGGTTTTAGTAGTCACTAAACGTATGAACTGTTATGGATTTATTTATAGATAAGTATGTAATTCTACTGCTGTTTCTGTAATACAGTTGCGTTGCCGATTCGGTTGCTTGAGCAGCTAACTAATCTATTACTATTTTAGTCAGAACAGTCATCACTACATAGTATAAAACAAAGTCGCTTTCTCTGTCCCTATGTCCCTTTGTATGCTTAAATCTTTGAAACTACGCAACGGATTTTGATGCGGTTTTTTTTAATAGATAGAGTGATTCAAGAGGAAGGTTTATATGTATATAACATGCATAATGTAGAAGAGATTGCACCCGTGCGGAGCCGGGGCGGGTCGCTAGTACTAGATAAATGATACATATTGTGCTTTTCGTTAACTATACGCATCATTAATGCCAGATTTACAATACATAATTTTGATTAATTCAAATTAGAACCTCTATGTGAATTTATTCATTCATTTATCTGGGCCACGCCGCGCCTTTGATGTAAAAGCTATCACTAGGGAAAGCTAAGTCGTATTACCTGTATACTTTTCCAATCGTTGGCTCCAGTGGGGCAGCAGGTGTTGGCTCTCATGCGGCGCGCGTGGCAGGTGGCTTCCCGCCATATCCGCCAGTACAGGATGAACATCACCATCCAGATGAGAGAGAACATCGGAGCCAGAATGCTCGTCGTGTAGTTTGTCGGGACCACCTGTTACATTTAAAACAATTCAGTTGAAGCATTTGTAATTGTACTGTATGGAGTTCTAAGAGTCTATTAAAGTCAAGTGAACAACACTTCTGCATTTCTTCGAGGTTTTAACAGAAATGCTACACCTACAACCAACATTTTTTCTGACCCTAAAAATTGGAAACGAGTATGAGGTCGTATTGAGATAGCAATTCCAAATTGTGCGGAACGCTGAATCGAAACGAAAAAGTGCAAACACTTAAAACTACCTTTTTTGTTTGATTTCTATCTTTAGTGGATAACAACTCCCAAAATCCATTAGCATATCTTAATATAGATTGAGGATAATGAGCTAACTGTTTGCTAATGTATTAAATATTTTAATTCATTTGCCCAAACAGAAATACACGAGGAAATATTTGAGATTCAACAGGCCGCGTTAAAAAATTATTTGTACGTCGTAAGCGCATGTTAGATGTCACGTATTCGTTAGTACATAGTTCAATTTCTTAATTTACCCAATAGATTCTATAGTCTGATCTCATGTGAACATTCTAGTTTTAAACGCTTCGGTAATTAACTTTATCTCTTGACCAGATATATCATAGAAGAGCGATATATTTGTACCCTTTATGTTTACAAACATTGGCACTGATCCAAATACTTAGAGTAATAGAAATTTTTCTAGCGCCTAACATATTTTTTCTGGTTATAACTTATAATAATGTCCCGTGACTTGATTTCTTCTTGAATAATATCAAACAGCAATATTTTTGGTTACGCTAATGTATGAGATAGCAGTTCTGACGAACGAGGACCTACTTGGTAACTAGATATTCTTTCCACAAAGGACTGTTTTAACTATTTATATAGTAGTGGGTTTGCGGAGCGTGTCTCGAAAATACCATTTCTTTCCACTATGAATTTCGCATAATGTTTTATTACGGAAAGTGTTGACAGAGTGTTCATCTCTGGAGATATATTTAGGTATATATTATGATGCTTTACACTTGTTTGGAATTTATAGGTTAGCATGTTCAGATTCTATAACAGGCAATTTCATGTTTTATGGTGCTTTTAGATGTCTAGAGGACGTTGAATATCATGAAACTGTCGTAAATCTTCGGATCCATAGTTTGATAAGCTAACGTCGTGAGATATCCGAAGTAGTGTTGAATATCAAAGCATAATATTATAAATATTTTTTGGTATGCAAATATAATTCAGCCCGGAATCAGCTTTCACATTTGAGGCTTATTTTCCCTTTCTTAGGTTTAAAACACTCGTAATCTTACTATTCAATTAAAATGATGACGAGGCTGAATGTGAAGTAGGTGTACATACCATATTCATCTCGCACGCAATTCCTTCATGCCAGTCGTTCCAGAACACTGGGATGCAGCTGATGCAGACGGCCACCGACCACGTGAAGCTCATCATCAGGCGCGTCACCAGCTTCGTCATGTACCGGCTGTAGTGAAGCGGGTGCACTATCGCTATGTACCTGCAACGGATCACAAAATCACTTTAGCTTTAGACATATGGTGCGTTGCAGAAAAAGTTACACAGAAAACAGTTTCTAATTCACATAGCGTGACAAAACCACGACATTGAAGTTTCTATTAATAGTGAAAATATTCGTTGAAATAAAAATTTGAAACGGAGGGCATTCCACTTACCTGTCTACAGCTATCGCTATAATGTTGTAAATGGAAGCCAGACACGCTAAGATTATGAGGATGAAGCGCATCAGGCAAGACCACTTGATTGTGCCGAATTCATCGTTCAAGTAGAAGACCAGGTGATAGGGTAGCGTCAGCCCCACCATCAGGTCTGATATGGCCAGGTTGAGCACGAACTGGTTGGAGACGAGTGACGAGAGCCTCCGGCTCATGGTCACCGCCAGGATCGTTAGCGTGTTCCCGCTCACGATCAGCAGCATCAGCGAGCCGTCCACGATGCTCCATCCCCAGTGGTTGTACACGTTCGTACTCGCCCTCTCCTCGGTCGCGTTCCACCCCAAGTCGCTATCATTCCCGAATACAACGTCCATACCATCGCTGGTCGCGGACGCCAGCGCCCCCCACTCTGAGTAGTCCGACGTCGTGGTTCGACTCACGCGCACATGCTCTTAACTGTTACCCTCACCCGTCACTCGCGATACACTAGATATTTTCAAAGAGGTCTTTTCCCGTTTGCACTTGTCGCACATTTTATTAGCACTGTATTGTTGATGTCGAACACCTGGAACAAAGTCAAGATATTAGCCGCGTTAGTATTTAGGGCATGTGCTTTACGGGGTGCACGTGAGACGGGTCCTTGTAAATGCATAGCTCGCAACACAAGTAATGCGGCGCGGCGGTGTGCCGGCGCTCAGTATGCAGGGGCGCGTCGTCACACAAATGAGTCGCCAGGACCGCCCCACCTCGCGCGCCCTCTCAATCACATTATCAACTTTTTCAAGGGATCGCCTACGAGAGCGTTGCGAGATGTCGGTGCTGCTTCCGTCGCTGAATTATGAATGTTGCACAGTGTGCGACGAGCACTGTCTGTCGGCGCCCTAATCGATGCTGTGCCTTACAAAATGAATTATTTCCAGACGTCGAAGGCCGCACGGTTCATAAACTCGCGACTGTTTTGTAACAATTATAATGGGTAAGGTTTGAAGGTGGCGTCCTTCAGCGGCAGGTTATTTATTAATGTGCAGCTCCATCAAGTTGGAAACTCAATAAATGATTCGGGGCACCGAGTGCGACTGATCCCTGGATATGTTCCGAGTACTTTAAAACGTGCAAAGTTCAGCAATGGAACAATGTGTATTGGAAATGTGAATCGCTCGTGGTTGAAAGCTCTTGAAATAAAAGTTGTCAAACTGTAGAAAGCGTTGAGATTGTTTCTGATAGACACGTTTGAAGTTGCTGGATTATAAATAAGTATGGTCGGTGGCGAAGAAACGATTTCACTAAAAATGCCCTTTTTAAGGTTCTTATAAATAAATTCAATGGGTATATTGTTAACTGATGAAATATCTAACTTAACTGGAACTGACAATGTCAATTATATTGGACTCGGACCGAGCGGCGACACGGCCATCTGAATTACAAATAAGTACGGATCAAAACACTTCGCAGACTCCATTAATTTTAATACATCAACACTTGCTGATCTTCTCTACTTTTATACAGAGAAATCGGTAGATGCGGTTTTATATCATTTTAAAAAAGCTAAATAAGTTTATTAATATCTGTTACATAAACAATATTGTAATTGAACAAACATGCTATCTGATTCTGAAATATCTCTTTTAATGCGTTTGACTATAAATGAGTAATAAAATTATCGCAGGTCCATTTATTTCGATTTCGTTTAAGTGGTATCGATGCCGGCGTTCATTTGATGGCAATTTATGTTCGGACAAATAACGAAGTAGCTACGCGGTACTATTCTGAGACGCGGAAACGGCTTTAGAATATTTTTACGGAGCTGGCCCTTCCTCATACAGATCCCAGAGTTCGGTAGCCTTATTACGACAATTCATTGGCATTTATTAATAAAACGATCAATTCGGAAAAGAGATTGGGGATTGGGAATCGTATCTCGGCTCGATGTCATTGATGGACGCTTTAATAAAATAAGAGAGCAGTGAGCCTCATCAAAGTGAGATTGTCATGTGACGGAACGTTTGTAACCACGTAATTGCTCAGTAAAGTCAAACGAAGTTTTGATAAATGAAATGTCAAAAGTGGTTTTCAATTTGGTTGTATGCCTTTGTGTGGCAACGATGACGGATACCAGATAGCAATTTGTAACGCGATGATTTGACGGTTAGATTGGATGGATGGATTTATTCACGTGTGATTGTGGCGCACGTTCGTACGCGCGCCGCCGGCGAATTGTAGTATACGTGTTGGATTAGTTGTAAGCGTCAAATTATTTATGGATATCTCAGAGAATACGTTAATGCTTTTAGCTCTAGTGTTTTGATTCGATGCTCTCGTTTGGTTGTTCTTCATGACTATGAATAATTACGTCTAAATCAAACAAATCTGGAAGGCGAGTTAAAATATTGAACAGGAAAATTGATATTGTAATTCGGCTTAAATAACCTCGTAATTAAGCTAAAGTCTTGTTGATTAAAGTCTCGTTGTCTTGGAATTTCGAAAGGAAAAATTGTAATGAAGTATTGATTAATTAAACAACGTTTACTTACGCAACTCGATACGCAAACACCAAAGTTCTAACGAAGCCGTAAATTCAATATCTATTACGTATTAAATTTTTAAAATACAAACTGTTTTCAAAGTCAGAGCAGACGAAGATGATGAAACAAATATGTGAGTAGCCGTTTTCCACACAGATGCGTGGTTGCGGCGGTATTCTGGTCACAGGCGCACAGGGCTACTAGAATGCCCTTTTCCAATGCCTAGTACATTAGCATGCACTGCGATCACCGTGACTAATGTCGTTTGTCTATGCTCCGCTCATGGCGCCGGTTTGCGGACTCTTGATTGTGATCGCTTTGGTCGGAGCGCTCCTAATGGTATACCCGAACCCACTTTACATCTGGATATCAAGCTTAAGTAGATTTTGTCGGCAAACATCGCTTAGTATCGATGCCGATATTTAGTGTGTTTGTCTACATAAGAGTAGTAGGCAAACGAAACTGTTACAAGTAGTCCAATATATCGATGCTATAACAGTTTTTTCCCAATATAAGTTTATTAGAAGCTACGCGGACCTAAGGACCACTTTTTATTTCTTTGACATAAAGCTCTCGGGCATATGTGTTCACACAATTTGAGACAGTCCCAAAATAGAAAATATTAACAGTTTTCTATATTTGATAGCTGGTATCGGATGAGCTCTTGGAATGGAACGGACTCGGCATCAACATCAATGGCGAATACATCACTCACCTTCGTTTTGCCGACGCGATGATATAGTCATCATGGCAGAATCGTTGGAGCACCTCAATGCTGTGCTCAGCGACCTCAGTATCGTTTCCCAACGGGTCGGCCTTAAAATGAACATGGACAAGACGAAAGTCATGTCGAATGTCCATGTGGCACTCGTACCGGTTATTGTTGGGAATGATACTCTCGAAGTTGTAGACCATTATACTTACCGTGGACAGATTTTTCAGTTAGGTAGGTCCAACTTCGAGAAAGAGGTCGCCCGAAGAATCCAACTCGGCAGCGTTTGGGAAGCTACGTGATATCTTCTCATCGAGAATCCCACAGTGTCTTAAGACAAGGGTGTTAAAACCAGTGTGTGTTGCCAGTGATGACATATGGCTCTGAAACGTGGTCTTTGACTGCTGGCCTTTTAGAGAGACTGAGTCACTCAACGAGCAATGGAAAGAGCTATGCTCGGAGTTTCTTTGCGGGATAAAATCCGGAACATGGATATTCGGCGAAGAACCAGATTCACCGACATAGCTCTTAAAATTTGTAAGTTGAAATGGCAATGGGCAGGCCACAACGCTCGTAGAACTGATAACCGATGGGGAAGAAAAGTTCCCGAGTGGCGACCACGGACCGGAAGACGCAGCGTAGGCAGGCCTCCCACTAGGTGAACCGACGACATCGTGAGGGTCGCGGGCAACCGATGGATGCAAGTGGCGAATTGTCGCGTGACGGTCTAAGGGGGAGGCCTATGTTCAGCAGTGGACGTGTTCCGGCTGATGATGATGATGATCGGATGAGCAGGTAACAGACAACTGTTTAAGCCGCCGCCGCCGTGACGTGTGCTAGTGTGAGCCCACGCGTTGATTGAGCTGTTTTACATCCATGTTTGTCAATATGAAATTTGTCGCAAACCGCCATATTGGTCACACGTAATGTGTTTAACTCACTTCACTCGCGGGACTATTTTACCTTATTTATTACCTAACACCGAAGCTGCTACCGTGTGTGAATTAGGAGGGAAGGATAGAAATATCACTCGAGAAAATATATCACTAACATGTTATCATTGAAAAAATGTGCATGTTTATTAAACTTGGTAGTCTGAACTTATGTAAACACAACGACGCGACGGCACAAATGTAATTAAATAACATAACACTTTGAAACAGTGGAGTCACTCGCACTCGATTAACGTACTCGACTAGTCGTACCGTAAATTGAATATTGGAAAATAACTCTGTGACACTGAAAAAAGTTAATCGAGAAAACAGTAGAAAGTGGTAGTTAGTACTTGGTATCGATTTATAAAATATTTTTGTGTTTATATCTACGGTCGTCCTTTACGTAACGTACCGTGCGAGCGTGGCGTGCGACCTCTGCACTTCGATCCACTAACTATTGTAACTATTTTAATTGCTCAATTTTTCGTTACATTTCGATTTTAATGAATGTTTATTATTCTTTGTACTGAGCACGTACATTAGTGCTTCAATGTCACGATTCTATTTATATGTAGAAATAATGAGCGATGCCTAACCATTCCTGACATGGAAACCAAGTTTGAATAATTGTTCCGCCAAATACAACAAACGTACGTATGTTTAAGTAAACATCAGGGCTAAGGTCTGCAATATAACATGCTTGTTCAATTGCATTCTACTGATTGTAATATCAATAGAATGTGTATAAAATACTGTAACACGTTTTAAACAAATAAATGATCGTTTGACACTCACCGGTTACTTTACAAGCCCCACAGATATCGACTACTATTAACGCGAGGAATGTTAATCACTCTCACGAGAGATTGTAAATCCAAACATCGTCCGAGACAGCTAATAAGACCACCAACAATTCTTAAGTTGGGTAAACTCCCATTTGATTCGGCAAAGGTCAAAAATGAAGACAAATGACCCGACTATTACTGGCCACAATTCAATCAAGATAGCAATATTCTTTCTATTGCAATGGTACTGGGCGTTAGGGGAGCCAATATGTTTGGAAGTAAACATTCAAAGGTTGGGACTATCTATGTTTGTACATTTTGTGATCTTCGATTTACTATACATCGTTATCAAATGACGTGGTTATAGGTCGCGCGATAACGATGACTTCTCTGACTCATTGATACGAGTAGTTGTTATTTCTAAACTCACATGTAAAAGAATTTCTTCAAGCTATGTCTTCGTAAATACATCGCACGATATTTTACCAGACGAGCACAAACATTCTCCTAAGAATTGTGTTGTGTAACACAGTATAATACTAGAGACTAAGAAACTTTCGTGACGACATTGTTCGCGTCCCGAAGAGCTGGCGTAAACGAAAATGTCCGTTTCATCACAGAATAAATTATTAGTATGGTTTCATTGGAGAATCTCGCTTGTCAAATAACTTTGATTTATACTCATACTTGCCGGTTCTAGCTTCATTTGAACGTCTGAAAACTTTATCACATAATCCTTCTAAATTACACGAAATGTTTAATAGGACGTAGGACGGGTGCCCTCGAATGTAATGAACTCATTACTTCGTTAATACTTGAGAAATAATGTTACGAACTTGTGGACGACCGCAACATTTGGATTCTCTAAAGCCTATGTATACGACTGAGGAAAAACTTCTATCCAACGTTCATGAATGCTTACGCCGAATTAATTTTACAATTTAATTGCATGATAGAAGTGAATGGCGGAATGGAATAAACTTGAAAATAAAAGAGGTGGCTAGCAACGTTATGGCCTCGGTAAATATACAGGACGTGTGCTCCGAAGTGCTGGAAGATATCAGCGAGAGAGGAAACTGCCAGCGTCGCGCGAGTTGCTCGGCTCCCCGACCGTTACTGATACGACTTACGATTACAACTACTCATATTTTCCGCCGCACGTGAACATCGCGAATAAACGGAGAAAGTAACCTAACACGTGGATGATACTATGTCTATTTGACTAAAGCCGGATGTATAGCCGAGGCCGAGAGGAACACGTAATATGTCCGCCTCGTTAAACACGGAATAACACAAAAATACAAAAATTATTGACTCAATGAGTGCTTTGGAATTGCGAAAACTTAAATTGGCATCGGGCATTTGCTCAATGTGTGCAAATATAGCGATATCTGCGGATTAGTGACGTCAGTTACATCCTTAAAGTACATTGACAGAAGGTTGTCGTTGCGACATAATGAGAACTGCCCAAAAGTAATATCTACTCGCGAAACCAACGTGATACGGTTGTGTCACGTTGAAAATTTTCATTGTGCGACGCATCGCACACTTCTCACCTTCACCTCTGCTTACCAATCGTCTAACAGCCAATAAATCTGTTCTTTTTTAAAAGAAAAACTGTAGTCTACCAAAACTCCTGTATTTTCCTCATCAGTAAAACAAAAGTCAAATTAAGAAACTTTTTTCTAAAACTCAATAAAAAAGTCCTTTGACGAGCCTAGTTTGGGCTCAGACATTTGAATAATAAAATGTCCAAATTGATTTATTTATTTAATGGAGGAGTCACTGGTTACTGCTTTGAAACATAATTGTTTATAGAGTTAGGTTATCGTTATCATGATTATAGATCGGTTGGTGATTGTGGTGGTAGGTATACATATGTGAGCATTATATAAACCCATTTGCTGGACTGTTTTGCATGGGGCAAATGCGGCCATCGCTCATGTCAAACGGCTAGGGTGAACGAAAGGTCGTCGGCCGGCGAATAAACTTCGCCCTTTCACAAGCCCTGTTTCACTACAGTTATTAGATATTGTATTTTTAAGTTATCATAGCGTTAAATCTAAATTGTTAAATGAAAATTAATTTCCATTTCGCTGCGGTTGTTTTACGGTACGTTTGAAGTAATGTCAGCAAAACTTTGTTTGCATTTAAAATTTATTAATTTTTTGAGCTTAACTATTTCAAATAGGGGTAAACAAATTACTTCGTTAATTAAAAAGATTTTAAAACATTTTTTATTGTACTAGAGAAAAAAAAAACAAAACCCAAATCGAATTATCAAGTCACTTAGCAAACAGGAAACTATCTGAGGGACATTCCGGAGGCAAGTTTATCACTCTGATTACTGCTAACTTTTAAGTTTTGTTCGTGTGAGGTGACGGGGTTCCACCAAACATGTCGTTCGACACACTCAATACCAGTGCACAGTAGAAAGGCGTCGTCGTCGCGAGTGATTCTGACGACAGCAGCCATATTTGATTGTCAATGTTTATTGAACTACGTTTGCAGATTTCGTTGTAAAGTGTATTTTGTCTTAACTAAACTTTGAGTTCAATATGTACTTTCAAGTGAAAGTTCAATTTCACTTATATTCGAAAACACACTGCCAATAGTGCCAATATGTTTTCCATATTTGCTTGTTTGTCGGTAATATTCTCGTTATCACGTTTTCATATCATGAGGATACACTACCCATCTCATATTTCATGGATTAACCTTCCTACTAACAAATGTCATGCGGCGATAAATCAATTTACAAACGCGATTGTACAGGGAAGCTTAATAGTGTTTAAAGGCTCTTCGCATCGGCGCGCCTCAATGGACCGCGTCCTAATTGGCCGGTGATCTCAGTACCGTCATGTCATCGTGAGCAGGCGCGACAGGCGACATCTCATCATCTCACACGTTACCGCGTTACTTCGCAAGGGTAAAGCGGCGCTTTTCATTAAGACCGCTTAATTGATCAGATGTGAGCCGCTAATTCCCGTTAATTTGCTTACTTTAAACACTCAAACACAGTCGATTTGCTAGCTGTGTTCGGTGTGATACAGTTTCGCTCACGATAAATTTTGCTCATACCATTTTAGGATCTTTATTGAGGTAAAAAATATTATCGAAGGTGAACTACGGTCATTATTATGGGTTTATTTACAAAAACGTTATTGAATTTTATCTTAATTGAAGTGTTATCGACATTCTAAAAATAATTTTCTTTCCGTCAAATTCCATGTATAGTTTACTCGGAAACAGAGTAGAAAATTGGTCCTTTGAGACAAGGTGGGATAAAGTTCGTTTGATCGTAACCGGTCTAACGAATCCTTCTGGTGTCAAATATAATCACGAGTTTTATTTCCACGATCCTATATAGAGCAATTTAGAAGTGATATGTTTGGCACTAGTCTCTGCTCCTGGGAGCTTATAGGAAATTGCGTTAACGCCCCCGAGACGACAACGGCAGTCTTATATTTGTAGATGCAGTGCGCTTCGTTAATGCCGACACGAATTGACAAAACATCAAAGTGGGTCCGGCTGTGTTTCTTTGATGTGCAGATCTATTTTATCGTAAGATATCAGTTTAGTTTGGAAACTAATTGATACAATCATGACAGGACACACTTGTGCGCTCTCACAATTTCAAAAAGACTGATTGAAGTATCGATAATGTGATTTTATCTTAATTTTATTATTTCATCTGCAAGATGAAAGAGAAAAGATTATTTTCTTCTAAAGTTACATAAACATAAATTCGTTTGTTCTCAATTGGTGTCTGAATATAGTGAAAATAATTTCCAACTAGACTTTTTACAATTATAGCTGTGTAAAATTTTTCGTTATTTTTTTACTTTTTCTCATTACTAATCTTCTAAAAGATTTTATGTTCTTGACAATAACAGTGCGCAGTGGTCCCAGCCGGGTGACTGTGGTACCCTTTCAGATCCACGCCATCTTTATGATAGTGATAAAAGTTACATTGTGTGTTAAGGGTGCGCCGGTCAATGTGTACATTACCCTGAAAACAAATAACCCTGTGATGGACAGCGCTTTAAGAAAGCTTTTTATTGTATTAATTCTAATAATATAAGCTTTTAATCTTGTTTAGACGGCCATTCGGCTATTAACATTTTTGTGTGAGTATTTGTTTGTTCTGATTTACAAGAATTCAGACAGTTGCCAGGACAGTTCTTAAGAATGTCCACGACTAATGTTATGTATGTTCTGTAGCTGTACATTGTACCCTCTTTTTATCGAGCCTCTTTTATTGAAGTCTGCCACACACGCGTCACATGGCGCTGATGGATATAAATGTTCGCCTTTCTTTGTCAAGAGAAAAGTTCTTCATCTAGAACTTTATCTAGATTTTGTTTTGTTTAGATTTAGAACTTTGTTTTCTGAGTTGTACTAAATATGTAAGCAAGGCACCGTGTAACTCAAAGGTGCTGCAATATTTTATTCATAAGTTTCATTGTTTCTTGAGTGAAGTTCGCTTTGTTGAGAGTTCTTGAGTTGTTGTACGGCGGGTTAACACAATGTTCAACTAAATATTTTATAATGGCGGCTTGTTCTTGTGTTACACGCCACTGTTGTGTCCTTGAACTCAACAAAATACCCTGACTTTGTGGTTCATATGATGTTTTTACATTATAGATGAATTTCGAGCTTCCGGATAAATTATCGTAATTAATTATGAATTACAAATTGCTAGAAAAGTATTGGTTATACTCATCAAATATTAAATGTGTTGTGTTGTGAAGCGTTCTAAAATTTTCTTCAATTTTGTGCCTGAAGTATTTAGGGTATACAATATAAAAGTGTTTCGAAGTATTACAACAACATGTTAGGTAGCAGATGTAGTTAACTCGTGTTGATTTAGTGTTGCAGTCGAACTTAGTTGTATCATGGTATTAAGGGTTGTATTCTACTAACACTTTTTTGATACAATGCTTAGAGCTTTTTTAGAAAAAGGTACGAACATAAAAGAAGGTATCTGCAGATGTCGGACTGGCCACTCTGAGTCTGCACAAAAGATCAGTTGAACTTTATATGTGAATGTGGTCGTATTGTGGAGTATCCAGCCCACGCATCAGATGGTTCTTACGTTTCATGAAAACTTTACTGTTTGTCCAACTTTACTGTCCAGTGATTGCTATCTTCGACAGTATATCTAATTTCATTTCATGTCTACTGTTGATAAATCTGACGCCATAATTAAATAATAAAACAATAATTTACACATACAAATATTGATGTTTATCAACCTGTAGTACCGTGCGTAACGACATTACCCCGCTCTACCCGCCCACGTTGTCCAAATTACTCGAAATGACCGGCTGCGTTTAATTGCTCTAACATTAACTTTTATTTTATCATGAAACAGCGCCAATTTCAACCTTAACAAATTGTGGATGTATTGTTCAGGTTACGACCTGGGTTTTGCAGGATTACTACCTCCAAGGGGTGTGAGGATAAAGGGAGTTCAATAACCGTAACTTTGAAATCTTCAATAATAAGTTTACCACTTAAAATTAAAAATCTTCCAATAACCATTTCGTAGTTTGTGTTTAGATCTTGTTGCTGGTAAATTGTTCCCAGGAAAAACGATTTTCTAAGCTCCAACAAGATACTATAGATAATCTAGAACCTTTTTTCTGGGTCAAGTTCCAGGCGATATGAATTTGCCTTACTGTCGGCAATATGTCTAGCCGTGATCGAAATTAACGATCGAGCTTTACTTCGAACTTTTACTTAGGTAAATAATGGTTATGTATTCCGTTAATCTCTTATTTCAACAATATATTTGCTACCTACCTCTTCTCCATTTTCTCTTATTTGCTTGTTAAAATCCTTTTTAATTTGTTTTGTGTTTTATTCAAACAGCTTTTTATGTAACTTGGCTTTCCCCTCTACAGTAATGAATACTAAGTATTTACCGACATGTGCTACTTCTAACATGTTATCATTATGGTGCTATCGATATTAATCTATTATCGACGTTATTATCTATTCAATAGTAATTCCTTAGCTATGTATTATCATGAATTATGGTGAGTACGCCTGTGGTCGTATATTATAAGTTGTTATTCATAAAGTTTGCTGCAGATAAGCTCGCACGGCGGGCGGCGGGCGGGAGCCTGCTTGATGCGACAAATGGTTGGAGTTTTATTCGATGATAAAAGGGAACATTTATTGTTTGAGGCTTGTTTTTGATAGTAATAAGTACATTTTATTTTGTTTTTCATCCCATTTTGTACCACAGAATATTTCTGATGGACATAATTATAGAAACAGATAATCGAAATCGACTTCACTCCCAAAATGTCGTTTGAATGTTCAATAGGACCTAGTCGGTTTAGTATCGATGGTTGATGTTTGTCTATCCATTGGAAGAGTCGGCACCAATTCAATCATAGACTGGTCATGAGCGTCCAATCCAGAAGCGTTAGTGTTCTCTGTTGACCTACTGGATAATGGGTTTGCGACCCACAGATATTGCCTATTTCTCTCATCAAATTGACAGTGAAGGCTTCTAACTATATTATATGTATCGTGCATACACGTATGGAGGCTTTTCTTCTCGTGGTTTAGCGTAGTTTGTGACATTTCCCTGTATAACTGATGACTGTTAAAACTAATTTCGCTTCCCTGTGCGATAAAATAACATGTCTTTTAATTGATGCCTAATATTTGCTAGGTACGATAAAAACGGCTTACTCATAGTGTGTTGTTTTTCAACTTATATCAGCACGAGAATGGATAAGATATAATTTGATGTCAAAAAAATATATGACCTTACTATTAAAATGAGTGTATGTTTGTCACTGGGATCACGTAAGGTAAAATCTAGAGGAACGCTGCGTCATCACTGACCAAAGGGGAGCAGACCCTTCTCACACGTTTATTTGACTTCATAACTCCCTGAAATTATAATGGATGTACTCAGTGCTCAAAATTGCCGGTATTCTAGCCTGTAATCATCACACCTTAAATGGTTTCTGTAAAGATTAATGATTAACTACGGCAATAAACTTATTGTTTATTGCCGTAGTCTACTGCCGAAAATATACGGCGGAACTTTAGCACCGTCCGCAAATAGGATCTGATCAATGTTTATTGCCCCTGAAAACTCCTTGGCTGTATATTTTTATTCAACAAAATATTGTAGTAAGGACACGTGTTTACGAGGCGGTGCGTATGTAAAGTGTAGTCAACGCACCGTGGTTTGGGCGCGCGACATCAAGTGTCTCGAATTATACGAGGTCATACAGCAAGCCTCCCCCAGGGCAATGTTGATACAGGTCATCCGGTGTAATGGAATAGATAATTCGAAGGTTCTTATCGACCGTTATGCCTCACTTGACGCTTTTCGCATTATTTGCGCTTTACTTTGCTGATCTAAGTATACGGAATTTGAAACTTTACCTACTATTTCTCTACGCGAATAACCTTTTACTGCCCATCTAATATATATTTAATACCATTATCCTGGAATAGCCAACATAAACGATAATTTTATTTGCCGTTTAAAACACAAGGTTGGCACCAGGTAGGGAGGTCGTAAACTGAGCGCAACTGATAATAAGTCTCAAATCTAGTGAGATTTACCGGTTAATGGCACAATCAAATCTAACCCTTCCGAAGCACCTGGATTACGAACACTGGCAGCCTGAGTTATCACTATCCTTGAATGTTAATTCGATTGCTTATCTGAAACTTTTGCAGGGAGTGAGGTCGGGGTTAAACCCTGTGTGCACTGTCCCTGAATGTTCGTTTTCTTCAAAGAGAGATCATAGATATTTCTCAGACAGCCGGTCTTTCAAACGTAAACTTTGGCTGTCGTAGCAGACTCATCATTCATCTCAATTGTTTGACTAATTCAACAGATATATTTGGCACACGGCGGAGCATTAATAGGCAGTTAGAATCCGTTACAATCTTCATTGATAATGCTGCAGAGATACTCGATCAAGGGCGCAATACGATTGCATTAGCCCCATTAGCTCGCGTGCATCGAATGTTCTCAACACACGAACCGAATAGCGAACCAGGCGCGGTGTGCAACAATAACACCAAGTAACAAGGTTGCAGCGACCCATTTACCGAAATAAATCTTCCGAAGCCTATTCGCCTCCGATTCAATTCTTTACTGTTTTGAAGAAACAAAAGCTTTGAAATGAAAGGATTTTTCGTCTACAAAATTTACCGCGCTGTGTTTTTTGCAACCGAACTCACGACCCGGAGATACAATCAACTTTGAAATATTCTTTTAGATAGCAATTTCAATATTCTCTAAAATTGAATCCCAAAAAGATAAAATTCCAACCAAATCGGGCAGTTACATAAGTGGGGGCGGGGAGTCCGCTGAAAGCTTACGTAAGCTCGTCTGGAACTTTAACAGTGAAATATAAAGAGCACTTTAATTCATATCTAGTGGTGGCGATGTGTACACACGGCGAACGTGGCTCCGTCGGCCCGCCGGCCGATCCTGCATTTACATATCGGACGCGACAAAACCAGTAACAGCTTTTAAACGACGTGCTAAATTCTAAACGTCCGGAATTATCTGAAATTACGTTTATTACGACAAACTGCGAGAACTCAACGTGTGTCCGTGAAATGAGTTCGCTTGTTTTAGTGTTTGCTTTGCTGAGGATTATATGAAAGAACGCGTCCGAACCGTATTTACTTTCATGAACATGCAAATATGCAGATGAAATCGCGCGGAAATGGAATGGACGCCGTTCGAACGCTCGGCAAATACTTATCTGGCACCGGACCGTGGTCGCGAGGACCCACCAGCGCCGGCTGTTGTCAATATTTACCTCCACGACGATGCTGCCATTGGCGCGAACAGACTACCAAAGTGGTCTAGCATGGGCAAACATCACGCTCCTACATAATACAACAACACTGGCACTCGAACTATGTTCGTTCACTGGATGCAACTTTTTCGTGTTAGAGGGTTCTCTCCGAGGGTGTGTAGTGCTCGTGGTGACGTACGCTCGCGTCGGCGCTCGGCACGCAACTAACGGCCGCGGTCGCCGCCGCCGGCTTCCAAACACGAAATTCGAGGTCTTTGAAGGCATTAGTGGACAAACACCAGTGGCAAAGGTCATGGTTTTTTCGTGGTTACTCTCTACTGCTACAAATATGTATTTGAAGCGGATTACTGAGATGATATACGCAGCTTTTTCAGTAGCGCGTTATTGTGTAATGATGATATAGGACCGCTACTACGAGTTTTGTCGCTCGGAGTTCGTGAAATGTTTTCGCCATTACAGCTATGATTCTTAAAGTTAATATTGTTATTACCGAAATGGAAAAAGTTTTGACGAACCCTAGCATATTTTCGGTGGTTATAGTATTTATAGTTGCTTTTATTAATTCTACGAAAAACTTACAACTTCTTATGTGTTGAGATGTTTTGTGATTTCGTGAGATGAGCGACTCCTCAGGCAGTATCTATGAATAGTTCACAACTCATGTTGTCTTCAAATTAGTTTGTCGACTTAAAAAGAGAATTTTATAATCAAGCAAAAATATTATTTTTATTTTCGCAGTTTCGAAGTTCATTGTTTACGGAATTTCAGGGAAAGCGAAAATTACAGTCACGGTTTTAAAACTCCATTAATTGTAGGCACTATTGTTAGTTTTTCCCACAGCCGAGTTTTCATTAACATTTTAGCCACGCCACGAAATACGACGTGTTTCTTCATAGTTGTATTAAATAACTTTTTCCCTTACCTACTACACAAGTACGATGAAAGAATCAAGAAGATAGTTCACAAACGTTATTGTCCTTGATAATGCTACATTAAACTCCTCTTTCAGTTCTGGTTTTAATCGTCATTTCTCTTTAGAACTTTCAACTCTCTCTTTTTTCTTTAGAACGATCATCCTACTTCCTACTAATATTATAAACGTGAAAGTTTGTTTGGATGGATGGATGATTCTCCTCTAAACGGATTAGGATGAAATATGGTACACAAAAAGATTATAAGCTGGATTAACACGTAGGATAGTTTTTATCCTGAATTTATGTTCTCGTAGGAGAATTTTCGAGTTGTAGAAAGGTGAAACCGCTGTCAACAGCATAGTAAGTCATATTTGACAACATATGCCTATTTAAATAAATTACCTATCCTTTTCTAAGCATGTAGGGTAACTTACGAGTAAGTATCTAGATTTATTGAGTGTTATCATTGTAAAATCTCATCTGCAATCTGCAACTCTCAGTTTGTAACAAAATAGGCTCCGTTAGTCAATTGGACGATGTTTGACAAGCTGTCGTTTGACGACAGACGGGGTTACACTTCACGCTACGTTTGTTTGTTTGTCGCGACTTGCTGGCATGTGTTACATGTTTCACCTCTCTCTAATTCTAACGAATTAGTAAGGCTGCTTGAAACATTCAGAAAAAAGAATATGTACCTAAGCTATATTTTGAGTGTGTAAATTGAATTTTTTATTTGTATTCTCACAAACATACTTGGATAGACGCGACGAAAGTGGTGCTCCATAGTTTCTGCTAAACTTATAATTTTGCATTTGGCCTCATGATGAGGTATAAAATTGAGCGAGCTGACCAAAGAGGAACTAGAACTGCGCACTTATGGAACACAGTTATAAGAGTTCCTTATTAACTACGGTACCCTCTAAACTGTTTGGCGCCGGATTTCGACAAGATGGTGTGATCGCTCATCCATCGCCGCAGGTTCTGGGTAGCTTGTGGTGTCGCTCGCGGTTGATCACTATGAGGTGGATACCATGAAGAACCTTCATACACAAGGCAATGCAAGTCTCCGATGCCTTACGACTTTGGCATCCAAGCGAATAACACTCCCACAGTCCAGAAACATCCAACTATTCCCGAGTCAAAGTGTATTGTCCAAAATAAATTCGCCGGTTGGCACAATAGGATAATGTTAGTTAACGTAATCTGCGCGAGGCGACACCTACCGGCGATTTATGTGCCGCTCCGGACACGCGGGATTAAACTCTCCACCGGCAACTGCGAGCAAAAAGAAATCGCACTCACTAGGTAGCTACGTGCTACGCTTTATTAATGAAAGATTTACGTGTGTATGTATGTTGACACATACTGTGTTTCAAAAGCCTGAGATACTCGTAACTGGCTTAAAAACAAAAAACAACTTTTTGAATTAACGTTGATGTCACTCTATCTCCGATACCTTACGACTTTGGTATCCATTGCGTACCTGTGTATGAATCGCTATGGATAACAATGTAAATGAAATGAAAATAACGCAAAACAATGCGTTATAGGATTAGAGATGAATCTGATTGGAATAGGAAGTTTGATATCGTAATTAGCAGATTAAACACCGATTTTAAAATTGCAAGACCTCTATTTCCCTTTTGATGTTGTTTCTTCATTTCCACTAGATTTTTGCTTGAAGACGGCTCCGGTGACCTTCGGTGAAACTGAAATCTTTTCAAAATTATTAATGTAAATTTCATGATAACCACCCTTCCAAAATTAACTTTCGTTTTTCCTCAACAAAAGCAAATGCAGCGAAACACGACAATATTTTTAAGAGAATTCCGCAGAGTAATGAAAGAATATTGTACAAATGAGCCGCTTTGTGTTTTCAGCCTTTAATTTCATGTTTTTTCGCTTGAAATATTATTTTATGCCTTTTGTTAACACTCAGTATTGTTTACTCGTACATTTGTCAGTCTTCAGGCGTTTGATCACATTTTTCTTCTAAAATAAAATGAAATATTTCCCCAAATAGTTAAGGCATAAAAAGCTGGCAAGAATTTTCGATATTTCCGCACGTAAAGATTGATAGTCGTGCCTGGGATTTTATTATCATTTGACGGTATTCGCAAGGTCGCTGTAGTAGCATGTGACTGGCTACCTGTGGTGACGTCACACTTTGTGGTCAATTCGGAAGTAGCTGGCTACTAGCTTATAGCCAGCCAATAGTCAAAGCAATTAACAAAGCGCATCTGGTTTCAATCGATAATTCGCGATTGCTTTATTTTTATCTCCTGAGCATCGGATCAATTCGGATCTTAGAAGACACTCATGTTTGGAATGTTTATTTTTAGTTAGATCCAGATCAGGTGTTTGTTTCATGAAATGGATATCATGTCGTTTTATTAGACTTTTAGAGAACGTTTTTTCGTTGAATGGAGCACCTATTGAATTGATAAAATATTTTCTAAATACAAAACTGTTTAGGCTTGATATAAAACTAGCGGTTGCCAGCGGTTTCACCCGCTACAACTCGAAAATTATTCCGTGGGAACATAGTATCGGCATAAAAAAAATCCTATGTGTTAATCCAGGTTATAAACAATCTGTGTACTAAATATGCAAATCCGTTCAGTGTTTTTTGCGAGAAAGAATAATTAAACATCGTTTGATGTTTGTTGTCCAAACCATTACATATAGTAGTAGGACGAGTAGGATAGGATAGGACATCAAGTTAAATGGGACAAGGGCAGGAGGATGATGAGTAGGAGAGGATGATATGATATTATATTAGTGTTTGGGTATAGTGTATAAGATGGGGACGCGAGGTAAAATGGGGACACACATTCTTAAGGCACAACACTAACGTAGCGCAAGCGCCATTAGGACGTCATTTGCCAGCGGCCATTAGCAAATGGCGTCCTGTACGCTGTTCCCATATCATTTAATGTTTTTATTTAATATTTTTAGTAAAAAATAATAATATAGATAAAATAAAAGTTCAAGTACAACACTAGTGTTATCTCACTGGTGTATTTTACAAAGTTAATTCCCAAGCTACCGCAGCACTAGTTACTATTTCTAAGTGAATTCCGTCTGCGCTGTCACTTCGGATTTTTGCCCCTCGCCGGAGTTTCATTAGTTGTGTAAACCAGAGGTGTGCGGCGCTCAGTTGTTTGATGTTGAGTGGGAATTGAGCACCATGTGGGGATGGGGGTAAAAGCTACCTAATTGGTATGTAGTTTTGTTGGTTCGGCTAACAGCAATGAATTTTGAGTATCATGTAACAGTTACGTAAGGGCCTAAAATATGCACCATTGCCAATCTTTATGGGTCCCGTGTTGTGGAATATGGCCTGCTTCCTTCCCAAGAGGTTTATTTTTTGTTTAAATGAAAACGTTGCACATACACAAACAGCTAGAGCCAGAACAACTACTTTTGTGTCATACAAAAATTTGTTCCGGGTGGGATCGAACCCGCGACAAGCTGCGCAGCAGTCGATCGCTTAGCCACTGTGTCAAGGTGTTTTCTTTTTAATATTTGCCTAGTGTTCAATACAATGTGAACATATATTTTTATATTTCTAAATTATTGTAAATCAATGCAATTAATTGCAGTGATTTACAATAATTTAGAATCAAACCAAAATGTTAGTGGTTTATTTTTTATTTACTTGTTTTTATGTGTGCAACATTGTTGTAGTTTAATAATGTTTTTTAAGTGTGGCAACACACATACCTTTTCATAGATCTTGTAAATGGTCGTTGAGCGTAGCTCGCCATTTTTTTCCCTTTTTATTAAAATAAAAGTAAAATCAATATTTTGCTTTCTCTCTTTGTTTTATTACAAACAAAGAAGTGGTCCTTCGAAAGACAGTCCATCGAGTAACAGTGATTTTGGTGTACAGTCGTGTTTTGTGCACACGTGATAACTTGTGCAAGGCGGTGGGACGGTGTCTCAGTGCCCCGGCGCAACCTCACCCTTACAATATTTTGGGTGATCTAAGACGACCCACTGACCGTGATAACGTCCAATCACGAAGATTCTGTTCCGGTTTCACATCAATAATCGTGAAACATCACAAAATTGGTGCGATTTGGAAGCCCGCACCCTGACGATATTCTGGGTGATCACATCGATTACGAAGATTCTACTTCAGTTTCGCGCCATACACGTGAGGTCGTGAAAGATCGCAAAATTGGTGCCACTGTGGAGTTGGAATTTGGATCAAAAAGTTCATCATCAACATTTTTGTGTATGCGGGTAAACTTCTCATACCTACCCAATCACTCTGGTATGTACCTACGTGAATATTATATTCTAGCAAGTTCAAGTGACGTCATCATCATTCGTCATTCAGTCGTCGTGAAGTTGTCTCTGGGTCGGCGATTCCTGTCATTTGAGTTTGACACTCGTGGCATTTGGTCAAATGTCATTCGACTTTGACAGTTCACTGAAGTAAACAAAAATACAAAGTTTAGTGCACGTTGCGTGATTAAAATATAAAAAGTAAAAACAAGTGATAAGTGTTTGTGCGGTATAGTTATACTAATTACTAGTGGATAAATTATTTTGTGTACAATAAAATGGCTGATGTAAAGAAGCTGAAATTGTCGCGAGCGTCATGCAAAGCAACTTTGACGCGTATTCAAAACTTTGTAGAAGATCCGATAAACCTCGCCTCAGCTACAATAGACGTTTTAGAGGCAAGGAAAGATAAGCTTATTACTTCATTAAAACAATTTGAAGCGATTCAGTTAGACATATTAAGTCTGGATGAAAAAGATTCGGAGGATGTAGGTATGTTTGAGGAACGATTTTTTAAAACCCTTGCTAAGATCAATGAAACTCTGCGTATGCTTAACCAATCCGAGTCTTCTCAATCCACATGTACTTCTACTTCTAAGTTGCCCACTGTAGAAATTCCTACTTTTGATGGCAAGGATTTTACAAAATTCAAACCCTTTTATGAATTGTTTATAGCAGTAATAGGTAATAACGGTACATTGACTGATGTCCAAAAGTTATTTTATCTGCGAAAGTACCTAATTGATGATGCTTTGTCAATAATAGTTAACCTACCGCTAGTTAGTCAATCTTATAAGGAAGCTTTAGAATTGTTGAGAAAGCGCTATGATAATAAGACACGTTTAATATGTAACCACATTAATTTAATTTTGGATATACCAACAATGCAAAAGGGAACGGCGGTTTCTATAAGAACCTTTGTTTCACAAGTTAAACAACAATTATATGCACTAAAAAATCTTGATGAACCAGTGGATAGCTGGGATCGTCTTCTATTGTGTCTACTCTCTAAAAAGCTTGATTTATACACACACAGAGCATTTCATTTAGATAGAGACGCTAGAATTTTACCAACTATGACAGAATTCTTAGACTTTTTAGAAAAGCGTGCTATGGCGCTGGAGGATACTATTCCCCTTAAAGGTCATATTACTGAAAATAAATCCAAGGCTACAGTGCGAGTCTCAAATATCGCTGCACAATCCAATGTATTGTGTGCCTATTGTAATAAAACGGATCATGCAATTTTTGCTTGTCCCAAGTTCAAGATGGTTCCTATAGAAACACGTCTGAGCTTTGTAAAAGATCACAAATTGTGTTCAACATGTTTAAAATCACATACTGACAATGTCTGTAAATATAAATTTAAATGTAAAGTTTGTAAGGAATCTCACAATACACTTTTACATGAAAATAATAAAGAGGCTCCAGTCTCATTATGTTCACATAGTAACATTTCAAATTGTAAAGTTTTATTACCTACGGTTAAGGTTAAAGTCAGTGACAAATATGGTCGTGACATCTTTGTACGAGCCTTGCTTGACAGTGGAAGCCAGGCTTCCTTTATAACTAACTCTTTAGTAAAAAGGTTATCAGTTGTTCCTACTTTGCAATCTACTAATATTATTGGTATTGGGAATAAAACCACAAATATAAATCAAGTTGTTAAGTTACCTGTAAGTTCTATTGTATATGATAATATTATATTTAATGTCAATTGCTATATAGTTGATACAATTACAGCACCACAGCCACAGCAAATGTTAGACATTTCTAAATTGTCCATTCCAGAAAATATTAAATTATCAGATAAAGAATTTAACATCCCTACTGAAATTTCTATATTAATTGGAGCTGATATTTATTTTGATTCTTTGTTAAGTGGTTGTTTCAAACTATTGGATGGTCTTGTATTACAAAATACGGTTTTTGGTTATGTGGTTGCTGGTAAATCCTGCATAAGCAGTAAAAATGTTTGTTCAAATCTAGTTTCAAATTGTGCTATATTTGATGAAAGAAAATTAGAAAATGTTATGGAAAACTTTTGGTTGACTGAGAAAGTATCTGAACATCCATTGGAAAAAATTAAAGATGAATTTCAAAAAGCTGAAAATATTTTTAAAGAGTCCCTTCAAATTGTTAACAGCACATTCCATGTGGATATGCCGCTTATTGTTCCTAAAAATGAGCTACAGCTGGGAGACTCTTTCTCAGTCGCCCTGCAAAGATTTTTAAGTTTAGAGAAAAAATTTAAACATAATCCAATATTATTGGAAGAATACAAAAAATTCATAGAACAATATGTAGCATTAGGGCATGCCAAGGAAGTTGATATAAATTCTTATGATCTTAATAGTGGTTCTGTTTACTTTTTAGCACACCATGCCGTCTTTAACCAAGATAGTAAAACTACAAAGCTGCGAGTGGTTTTTGATGGAAGTATGAAATCCAAAAACAAAACTTCGTTAAACGACGTCATGCTGAATGGGCCTGTGGTACAAAGTGAGCTCTTTGATATTCTCCTTTTATTTCGAACATATTTGTTTGTTTTAATTTGTGATATACAAAAAATGTTCCGTGGTGTTTATGTTAATGAGCATCACACCAGCTTACAGAACATACTTTGGAGAGACGATCCTAATACACCCATAAGTTGTTTGCAGTTGCAGACTGTAACATACGGATTGAAAGCCTCTACCTTTTTGGCCACTCGATGCTTAACAGAACTTGCAGACAGGCATAAGAATGACTTACCTCTTGCTGCAGAAGCCATGCTCTCAAACACTTATGTCGATGATATTCTTGCAGGTTGCGAAGATATAGAGCAACTTAATTCATTGAAAAATCAGCTAATTGAATTACTTAAATTTGGTAATTTTAAATTACATAAATGGTGTTCAAATCATCCTATAGTTTTGGATGATATCCCTAGCGAATATAAATATTTTGATGAAGTTGACTTGAATAAAGAAAATATTATTAAAACTCTGGGATTGAAGTATGATGTCATAGGTGATAACTTCTATTTTCAGACTCCTTTAACAGAATCCAATGAACAAATGAATACTAAAAGAAAAATTCTAAGTTACATAGGGAAAATTTTTGACCCATTGGGTCTTATAAGCCCAATTATAATTGTTGCAAAAATGATTATGCAGGAACTGTGGAGTATTAAGATAGGTTGGGATGATCTTCTTCCAACAAAATATTCCCAGATGTGGAAAAAATTTATAAATAACTTAAATTTAATGAATAGAGTTATTATACCTCGGTATGTCCAATGTAACAATTTTTCATCTCTTGAATTAGTGGGGTTTGCTGATGCATCATCAAAAGCTTATGGGGCCTGCCTTTACTTAAGAATTTTAAAATCAAATGGGAGTGTTGAAGTAAATCTACTTTGTTCAAAGTCACGTGTGGCACCACTAGCTAAAGTACTCACTATACCTCAGTTAGAGTTGAATAGTGCCTTATTGCTTGCCCAACTCACAAAAAGAGTCGGTGATAAAATTGGCTCTAGATTTCCGCATTGCACACGCTTGTACAGTGATTCTCAAATAGTACTAGCGTGGATACAGTCAGGTAGAGTCAGAGCTAATACTTACGTGAATAACAGAGTTCAACAAATTGTTTCTTATACCGATAGGTCGTCTTGGTACTACGTTCGCTCTTCTCAAAACCCTGCTGATATTATATCCCGTGGTGTGGAGCCACAAAAGTTACAAGAGAATAATTTATGGTGGCATGGTCCACAATACTTATTAAACCCAGATCTAGTTCATAAGCAAGAAAATTTTACTGAAACAGAAACAGTACCAGACAAATCTTGTCTTACAGTTAATGTAGAGCCTTCTCTACCAACCTATTTACTAGAAAAATTTTCAAATATAAATAAGCTACAAAGTGTTGTCGCTTATATATCTAGATTTATAAATAACTCTCTCAAGAGAAACATTGTGAAAGATAAGGATTTAACTCCTGAAGAGTTACAGTTAGCTCTGGAATTTATAATTCGTTCAATACAAAAAATATCATTTTCGGAAGAAATAAAATCAATTATAAACAATAAAAAAATTAAGTCGGGGATGGCCAATCTTCATCCATTTATTGATGCACACGGTTTACTCCGTGTGGGCGGCAGGCTGCAAAATGCAGGCATTCCCCAGGATAAAATGCACCCTATCATTTTGCCAAAACATTCAAATATAACTTCTTTAATTATAGAAAGAGAGCATTTGCGATTATTGCATGCAGGTCCTAGGTTGGTGCTTAGTTCATTATCACAGAAATTCTGGATAATTAATGGCATACGAGAGGTCAAAAAGGTAGTGCACAAATGTCTGAAGTGTTTTCGTTTAAAGGCTGAAGCTGCTAAGCAGCTCATGGGTTCCCTTCCAAAGGAAAGAGTCACAGCAACCAGGCCCTTTCAGCATGTCGGCATCGACTTTTGTGGCCCTTTCAATTTAAAGGTATCAAGAATTAGGAAACCACTCGTAACAAAAGGATATGTAGCTCTATTTGTTTGTTTTTCTACCAAAGCTATACATGCAGAAGTTGTGTCGGATCTTACAACCCCAACTTTCTTGGCATGCTTTGATCGTTTTATTTCTAGGCGTGGAATACCGTCTAAGGTGTATTGTGATAATGCAAAAACTTTTAAGGGAGCTGAAAACCAATTAAAAGAATTATACAACTTACAAGCTTCCAGAGCTCATAGAGACTCTTTATATAATTATTGTAAACTTAACTACATAAAATTTATGTTCATTCCTAGTTACTCCCCTGAATTTGGTGGTCTTTGGGAGGCCGGGGTAAAGAGTGTAAAGCACCATCTCAAACGTGTCGTCGGCACTCTGTGCTTGACCTATGAAGAGTTTAACACGGTGATAGTCCAGATAGAGGGTGTTTTGAATTCTAGACCTCTGCTTTCCAACCCCAATGAAGGTGGATATTTAACTCCAGGTCACTTCCTAATTGGTACGGCTTTGTCAAGTTACCCTGAGGTTGATTTATTGGAAATTCCGTTAGATAGATTGAAATTTTGGAAAATTGTGTCTAAACTCAAGCAGCATTTTTGGAAG
This sequence comes from Agrotis clavis, assembly GCA_954870645.1. Classification (NCBI taxonomy): domain Eukaryota; kingdom Metazoa; phylum Arthropoda; class Insecta; order Lepidoptera; family Noctuidae; genus Agrotis; species Agrotis clavis. The sequence goes on along the minus strand of OX940931.1, from coordinate 1,746,780 downwards.
GCATGGTCAACAGACTATCTCACTCAACTTCAGAGCCGTCCTAAGTGGAAGCATAGCGCTAATAACCTTAAGGTAGGTGATCTTGTTCTCGTTAAGGATTTAAATGCCTCTCCTTTACAATGGCCTATGGCAATGATTGTCAAAGTGTTTCCTGGGCCAGACAACAATGTTAGAGTGGCTCAAATAAAATTTAAAAATAAAATTTATTTAAGGTCCATTGCCAAGTTATGTCCTCTGCCAGTGGAATAATATTGTGTTATAGGTTTTATTCATTTTTTCATGATTGTGTCTCGTTGTGCTGTTAATAACTTGTCAGCCCCTCCCCCCCAACTATGTTCAATACAATGTGAACATATATTTTTATATTTCTAAATTATTGTAAATCAATGCAATTAATTGCAGTGATTTACAATAATTTAGAATCAAACCAAAATGTTAGTGGTTTATTTTTTATTTACTTGTTTTTATGTGTGCAACATTGTTGTAGTTTAATAATGTTTTTTAAGTGTGGCAACACACATACCTTTTCATAGATCTTGTAAATGGTCGTTGAGCGTAGCTCGCCATTTTTTTCCCTTTTTATTAAAATAAAAGTAAAATCAATATTTTGCTTTCTCTCTTTGTTTTATTACAAACACCTAGACAGTGAAAAAAGCGAACGTATTTTCCTTTTACTGTACGTATGCCAAAGCTGCATGCATCTGGAAAGTTATTATAAGATACATTGATATCGCAATGAATTTATTCTATTTATAGTTGAAGATTCACTCAGCTAGGAATTTCTCTTACCTAGTGTTGGCTGCATTTTGTAACCAGCAAGTTTTTAGTTTAAATCGATACATAAACAAAGATCAAAGCTTTCGTTATTAAACTCTATTGCTACGTTACTTTCTGAATCGACTCCAAAGTCTGATCAATGCAAACATCCTCATCATGAGAAGCGGTCGTATTCTTAGATGGCCACTACATGGTCGCGAAAAAGCCTAAAATCATCTCGTAATAACACATGGATGATCTAGTGACCTTTGCCTATCGAAGTCTCATCTATCGGAAATGTCGCCAACATATAGGTCAGTGCAAAAGTAGCACAGGTGGGTTTTGAGACCCCGACTTAAATTTTGTAACACCTGAAACTTGCTTGCACTTTGTTCATTACGGTTAGCTTTTTGTCCTCTGTACAATTATTACCTACTCATTATTCAGGCTAGCGGGTAGTCGGTAACTCTGCATGAAAAAGAAAAACACCTGGCCGTAATTTGCACACTGAAAGTACGTTAATTTGTACCCGTGTAACGCTCTGCTGGCTAAAGCAATTATAAAAACGTATGTGGTTCCATGCCAGTGCTACTGGGAATATGTTTGGCATAATGTGGTTCGCTGAAAGTTAGTACTTTTAGCTAGAAATTATGAGCAGGAGGCCAATCGCGCTAATTTGAAACGTCTGCAAACGTACACGATAACGTTATGGTTCGATTGCAACAGTGGTTACGTTTCGATTCAGTTTTTTCTGATTTTGGTATTGCGTTATAAGTTCAAACGCTAACCAAAGTTAGATAGATAAATTCATAATAAGATAATATCATATCAGTAGGATGTAGTGTAGAATCACTTCACAACAAAGACAAAACACTCCAACGATGCAGTAACGATCATAAAAAAGTAGCGTCCTATCAACTTACGTTTGACAGCGGTTACGTTCCAGCTACGATCGCGTTGCGTCTCAACTTGCTGTCAAAATTTTAGCGCGATACGAAACGGTCAAAAAGTTGTGTTATGGTAGCGGTTCAGTTGCGATTTCGTTGAAAAAAAATAGCGCGATTGGCCTCCTGCAGTAATAAACTTCGTTTTTGATTACGGGTATTTGGCTTTTATTCTACGCATCTTATCGTTCATTATCCTATTACTCGCCACACCTTTCCATCCATTTCATATTTTAATCCATCATTTCATTGGTCATCCCCATTTAAAAACAATTGCCAATCTTTTCCCTCTCCTAGCGAAATATTCTCTTCTATTCCAAGCAAACCCACGCACTAAATAAATAAAGGCTACATTGAAAAGTTCGCGTTAATCGTCAGTTGGGATCGTGCTGCACACCTGCTATTTGTGCACTCATCAATCTCATCTACGTGCTCCGAATGCTGCGAGGTTCATCCCACTGCTCACAGTTTCACACGTTAATACTCCGCTTTTAGAACTACGTTTTTTACTAGGATTGATTGGAGGGTATTAGGTTGGGAGGAATATCGTGGCATGGTTTTATTACTCGTTATATTAAATATTTAACTTCCTACCTATAGATTTAAATAAAGGATGGAAAAGAGGCTGATATTGTATTGATATTTTAAAAATATTCAAATCAACAAGAATCAAATGAATACTGGCAATGTAAAAAGCAATCCTAATATATGCAAATAGGTAATTCGGGAACCGTTTACAGACCATAAATTATACTTACGTACCTACCGCCGAAATGACACCAAATGCGAGGGTTGGAAGCAGAAATGGAAAACTAAAATATAAACGAGTGTGAGCCGCAAAAACTGGCAGTCCTGAATAAACAGCCCACAAAGGAGGCCGGCGGCGAGACAAAGCGATGCTGTTTTGATATTCAGAATATCCAACTTTGACGATAATAATATCATGGTGCCTATACCGAGAATTTAAATGAATGTGTACCAGTGGTCTTGGAGAACGGCGCCTTCGCCTCAGCATTTTCTTTGACCATGCACGACGAAATTTAAAGATACTTGAAGTTTTTACAAACCTTCGTTCAGATTGAACGTTGTGATCAGCTATAGGTTTTACTTTCTATAGTTCCATGAATAAGACTTCCCCTTTTAAACCTAAATGTCTATCGGTCTCATTATCATTTGGTATCTTTAGCCTGTTGATTAAAGGGTCTTGGAACAAAGTCCCTTGGTTCATAAGCTCAAGGCCGCTGGTGGCGTGGCCTTCGTTGCAGCGACATCAACAAAAAAGCCAATTACTTGCGTTTTTATATGATATCAGCCTTTTCCCTCGAGATCCTTGAATTTAACCTTGGAGTTAGATCAGAATTATTGCATTATAATTTCTTTTTTGATAAGACGAATATTCGCAGTGCTTGTGAAATTGCGTTTTATAATTGCAGCGAGAGTTCGATGGCTTAGCGATGATTGATGTTCTGATTGATTAAACGATTAGCCGTAGATATCAGAGAGATGAATTTGTGGTCCAACTTGTCATTTCAGTTTCCAAGAAATAAAAAGAGAATTTGTGCTGGAGGGTTTTATAACCGGAGGTGCGTGTACAACTGTACACATTTAAAATACATACACTTTTTAAGGTTTACGTGTGTCACGTAGTAAGCGGGAATGTAGACCATAAAAACCTTCAGACTAAACCTATTTATGAATTTATAGCTGTGGCTATATTCCTTTTATCCTCGTAAACTAAACAGAAAAGTCAAGGTTACGCCCACAATCAAAACTTAGGCGATCCTGAATATTTCAGTATTCATATTAGGTACGTAAAGTATCGAATATATTACAAATATTTGTTGTGAAAGTGTTATTTTTGCGGAAACCTCTAATTCAGAGTTCGTTTTTCTATAAAATTTTCAATCATTAATTTTTATTAAGGTAGTTAGGCTTAGCGCCTTTTTTTTTGCGTGGTAAAATCCTGAGTCCTCCCACCCCGGGCAGGGCGGGAGGGACTGTCAGACTTGTACTGACTAAAATCCACGGTGTCCTTCAATAGCCCTTTATGTTCCGGTGTCACGGTAAGGAAATAAATCTCGCAACCCCGGCTTTGGCCTTCTGAGAGGTGGCCCCGTCATTTTTGCTGACGCTCTTTGAGGCGCGCGTGGAACACGACGCGCCGTCGACCCGGGCATGGTCCATGGTCGGACAGCGAGTTGCCCTTTACTCGCTGTCCGCATGCCCGCGCCTACGGTGGCCGGAAATCGTCTGCCGACGTCGGACGCCGCGGGCGCCTACCACTGCGGTTGGGGCGGAGGGAGGACGCTGTCCTCTCTCTCTCGCGGCCCGCCTTCTCCTTCACGAGCATTACTGCTTCGCAGGAGGCGACCGCTTCCCACTCCGTCTCGCCCCGCAGCATGGCCGCAACCAATGCCGGGCGCGAGAGGTCTCCGCCTATCGCCTCCGTGAGGACACATCGGTGCTCTGCCCAAGCTGGGCAGTCTTGCACCGTATGCTCTACTGTGTCCTCCGGGCGATCTTCGCAGTGGTGACACCCGGGCGTTTCTTCCTTCCCTATCAGACACAGGAACCTCCCGAAACTTTCGTGTCCGGTGAGGACCTGCGTCATCCGATAGGTCAGGACGCCGTGACGTCTCTCCAGCCACTCCTCAAAGAGGGGTCTTACCGCCGCGATTGCGGCGTGCCCGAAGCTAGGTTAGGCTGCGTTAATCTTGGCTGTTTGCTGAAGTCTAATAGTAATCAGGAGTCATCGCAGCATTTGCTGACAGATAACTGCTCATATTTCAACTTAACAGTCAATGAGTTGTGAATAATAAAGATACTATATAATACCCCAGAGAGTACAAGTTGTATTAATTGCTTCGTGGCTTGTTTATAATGGAAAGGCAGTTGCCTGCTACTGAGGTTAGATTCTGCGGAATCATTGTAGATTTATGCCGGTTTTCACCAACACTTTACACTGTGTCATAACAACTAAATTTAAGTGTAAATGGTATATGATTGTTTCATTATCAATGCTGAAAACTGTTTTAATTTAGGCATTTGTTTAGGTGTAGACTTATGAAGTTATTGGTGTTTGTCTTAACTGCGATGACTAATGGTGCTTTAATTAGGTTCAAAGTATTTTCGCTGAAGTTAATAAATCTCGGTTAGTTTTCGAGACAATGTTGTGTAGTTAGCTGCTAGCTGATGGTAGCAATTTATTTGCTTTTTATCTGTATAGTGTATAAATTGACATTGTTAAAGGAGATTAATGATGTAAACAAATAGGCTTATAAAAGAAGTAAAGCGAGATCGTATAGATTTCCTGTTAAATCGGCTTAGATGTATGGCGCAGTGAAATTAGATCCACTCCTTATTTCCTGTAACGACCTCACCCGGCTGACCGCTAATTAATCAGGATTATATTTTGTTTTAAACGCAGTATATTTTTACCATACGGTCTCGTGTTTTAGCTGTTAAACGCCACTACTTTTAATTAACTTACTTCAGTAGCAATGCGGTCTCACTTAAACAAAAACCTTCCTAATTTTCATAGCGAATACGAACAAAGGCTTTTAAATTGTTAGTTAACTTCAAAGCTTATACCTTTACCTTCATTGTTTTCGTGCTTACATTTCGTGTGAAGCTTAACATTAAAAACTTCTTTGCAAGTATTCTGACATGCCACTTGCGCCAGGTGTTCAAAATGGCAGTTATTCATATTTACGTCCTCAATACTCTTCCATTCATCTCTGCATACTATGTTTTATCAATTTACGTTAATATATAGCAGTGGAGCATCTGTGACGCTTGGCATTCGGTCCCTGGCTGCTGTCCAGGGACGTTCAGTGTTAATCTCAAGAACAATCTGACACAAGCGTGACTACATCCTTGTGTTTAGGGGGAGATGATAGTATCAGCCACCTCTTTTCGGCGCGCGGCGTCGTCCATTCTCAGGCACCCATGAGTTCACATTTTTGTCCAGTACTATTTTGTAGTTGTCAGTCCCAAATTAATCTTCGACATAGATAAATTGGATAAAAGTGTCAGTACCGACTTCATTTTCATTCTGCGAATATTTTTTAGGCCTAGCTGTTTTTTAGTCATGTGACCTAGATGAGTCGAGGTAATATTTCAATTGTCAAAACGGATAAAGTCTCGAGAAAATGATTAATATATTATTCTACGCGTGTCTGGGTTATGCGCCATATACAATTCGTCTAAAATGTTTTCGTGTATTTAATGAGAAAGAAGAGACAAAAACATATCCAGCTTAAACTTGATCTTGAAGGCAAACACGCAAAAACAATAAATATTCCGCCATAACAAATAGCTTCACTATCCTTTGGCTTCGTCTCAGAGTGCTCTCCATAGCGTGCTCCACAATGTTGCCAAGTGTCACATAATAGGTCAAGAGCAAACTGAAGTTAGTTCGCCGGAGAATGGCGCCTCAGCAGTCGACGAGGAAGGAGGATGGATGGAAACTACAACTATTCCCCTAATGTTGCCAGCCTGATTGCTTTACTTAAACAACGAATTGAAACTTGGGGAGAATTCTCTTACATATGCATGAGAATTGCTTTGTTCATTTTCGAATTATGATTCAACATATTGTCGAGAGTTTTAACAATGCATATGTAGGTGTTTTATTAAAACTTAACAGAGTCTCGAATCGATACATAACTAAATGGATTCAACACTCTGTTAAGTTATATGTTATCTATCACAAACAATCTAATCCATCTTTTAATCATTTACATATTCAGCAGTTCATTGTTCTAAGAAGAAAATGAATTGGCAAAATAAAGCAATACCTGGAACTTACTTTATGAATATTTACCGAGATGATGTCGTAGTAAAGAAATGTAAGTAAAGTGCGTCTCCGCTGGGATTATGTTTGTAGTACTGAGTCGGCATAATTGGAATTCTTTTTTTGTGATATTGTCGTATATTGTGTCTCGGGGCCATTACATCCCGTGGATCACTAATTCGGTGATTCTTTACGAATAACAGTGAGCTCGCAATGCCTTTTATGGGTCATAAACTTACCATATAACCCATTGTGGTTGATGTGACAATATTTTCTTTTAATATTTTGTTTTACTACCGGCATGTAAATAACCTGTGTTCCTTTTGTTTCAGGTAAGTCCCACTAACGTCAGCAGCAGATGGGGTAGTTCCACGTAGGACAAGGCAGGTTTGATTGCACAATGCACATTACTTCCGGGGCTGTTCTCAAAGCACGATAGATCATGTTGAGCTCCAATTGGTGTTGGCTACGTGCCATTTTACACTACCCCTGCTAATATGCAATCTTCAGTGTCCGGCCACCGTAGACCCGGGCATGGTCCATGGTCGGGCAGCGAGTTGCCCTTTACTCGCTGCCCGCATGCCCGCGCCTACGGTGGCCGGAGATCGTCTCGCGACGTCCGTCGCCGTGGGCGTCCACCACTGCGGGTGGGGCGGAGGGAGGACACTGTCCTCTCTCGCACGCGGCCCGCCTCCTCCTTCGAACTCGTAGAAGCTTAATGAAAATAAAGACCCCAAACATTAAGTACAATGTTATCTACTACAAAACTAAGTCATAAGTTTCTAATGAAGATGAACGAGTGTCCAAAGTGCTGAACATTTAATAGAACAAGTAAAGACACTTCGTAAAAAGCACGTGTGCGCGCGTCCTCGGCGGATGTCATTCGGCTACTACGAGTACCCCAAATAAACTGGACAATAAACCCCACATGTCTACCGGAGACTATTAAAAACTTGCCTGGTAAGCCGCGATGTACTTCGACGCTATAAAATTTCACGACCCTTTTGACGAATGAAATAAAGGCGATAATCCCATGGCAGGGTGAAGGTATAGAATGGTAAAGGCAGCGACCTCCACCGGGCATGGTGTTCGCCCTTGGCACGTTGCCAGCCGTTGCAGCCAATGTCAATGGCATGAGCCAAATGCCATGCTAACTTTCGGCGTTTTATCGCGCCTGGCTGGGGTCTGGGGGGCTGGGAGAATTTGTTACTTATTCTAACAAAATATTCAGTTATCTGGTTTTTTCGTTTGTTCGTCCTTCGGTAACTTAAATTGTTTTGGTCGTTGATGATTACTGCTGCTTTGCTGTGCTTTACCTTTTTCAATGATTTTACCTTCCTTTTCAATATCATTTCTGTTGAAAATGTAAACCATGAAAATGAAACACTTTTACAATGTCTGTAAAATAATCTTAATGTGTCTTTTCTCAATATTTCCCCTTTACAACCGGAAGGTGGAACGTGTCCCGGCAGACAAATGTGAAGGCGAATTCCCATTGCAAATTGACCTTTAGTAGGTTGCACGTGCGCTGAAATATTCAGCATATTGACCAAAGGCTCTATTATAAAATATGTCGAGTCCGTAGATTTATTGACATGGGTTTCAATTGTTAAATAGTGCCTGAACACTTTTCTTCAATGGTTTCACGGAGGCCATTGACTTGTAATATGCTCAGTAAAGGCCCATTTAGATGGGGAGAGTTTCACGACTCGAAGATACGAAAATCGAAGGAATATAAAATATTGTCTTCGTCTAAACATTCACTCTTCTCGCTCGTTGACTTGGAAGATAATTGCATTGCAAGGGAAGATTTCTCGTAAGGGAAGTGTCCATCTAATTTCAAAGAAATAATCGCATTTCGAGTTTTTATGCCAGTTGCTAACATGAGTGGCTAAGACCATGAGTGCATGAGGCCTATGTTCAGCAGTGGACGTCTTCCGGCTGTTGACGATGAACATGAGTGCATTGACGTGAGAGTGCTTTGATTATTTCTACTCTTCTACGGCAAGAAGTAGTTAAACGGCGAAATAAAAAAAGGTGTGGGGTGATAGCGAGAAGAAATAATTTGGGAGCATCTAACACGTTTTGCCTTGTATAACAAATGGAATATGAAGAGACATTCAACAATATATGTGTCATTTTTAAGAACCATAATTATCTCCGTGAATATCCTAGTAATCACAAAACTCGAATGACAAAACTCGCCCTCGAAACGGTTCAAACTGATTTGTACGATACTTGTATGAACTTGAAAAAATGTCATACGAGATCGTGTTTATACAAGTCGAGATTCTCGTATGCGAGAATCTCCTAACAATAATTTCGCTGTGTAAACAAACATAGACAATGTCGCCTAGCGATATGTCATATGCGAATCTCGTATGATGTAATTGTTGACGAGATTTTAGTTCTTGCCTGTATGTAAACATTTTGATACGATTATGTTATAGCGATTATTGCTTGCGATAATTGCTTAGACATTCTCGAACCGAAACGTCCGAAAAACTCTCCCCATCTAAATGGGCCTTAAGAATCGTTATTCATATTTAAATATAAAAACTTTATGCCTTGTCATTCACATATTTATAGCCAAGCTTTTACTAACCAGGAAATAATAATATGTTCAGTACAACTGAAACTCAAACCAGATGGGATCCGCGAAATCGATAGGTAATAATAATTTTATCAGGTTTGATTGATAAGTAGAGGTCGTCCATCAGAAGGCCAGAATGCCGACGTCCCCCATGTAGTTGTCGAGGGAGCCTCCACGAGCCAACGCATTTTATTACCCCGCTATAACTTTATTGTCGATCGGCAAACCGTCATAAAAGACGCGATAACAACTGTTTATGTAGCTGCACAGTATTTCTGTGTGCGTATCATAAAAACGTTATGGATTCGAATCTGTTTATTGAGTTTTTGGAAAAGTTTCCGCACTTTTTCACCACTGAAATATGTGGGCGTGTCGACTACGTGCGGTGTTCGCTTGGCAAACTTATCGATGTGAATTCGATTGCTATATCGGTTCCAATATCTTTAGGGCATACTTCAAATATTTGTACATCCATTTTTTCATACTTTATAGATATTTGTTCGAAGCTCAGTGGTTTACGTAGAGATTTGTTTGTTATGGCATCGCGAGCGGGCGTGTAGCGCGTATCTGTGCGTGTCATGACTGAGGCTCGTTCATTTGTTTATTGTCGTCGGAAATGGCAGGCCAACGACCCTCTTTTCTTTGGTAATTTCTGAGCAGTTGGGTATGAATAAGAAATGCATGTCGGGTACAGAACTAATCGTGCTTTCGCAGTGAAAAATTGCACGGCCGCATGAGAGCCTCGGTGACCCATTTCGCCGCCTGCCTCGAGACTTGCGTGTGTTCACTATAAGCGCATACATTCTATGTTTTATAACCGTATTAACAGCCAAATAAGAAATGTAACATCACATAAATAACCTATTGTCGCTCGTTATGACTACATTTTATGAACAAGACTCAGTCAGAGTTATTTTCCCCGGTATTTTATACAGATTCCCGTGAAACAAATCTAATTTGGTGGCCATTTAATTTTTCCACCATAAAACCGGATGGGGGTGTTTTTTACACAATATTGTCTCACCGGAAGCCGGCCGCCCGCCCTAATCGCAATCAAACATCTGTTTACGGTCCGCCCAGCGCCACTCTCATCAAAATACCTTTTGGTCGGAACGGTTGCTCTTTTGATGTCAGTATTTATTGTGTTGCCATATTAAATGAGTTGCGAAATCAGTAAGTAGGGTTAGATGTAATGGAATTTCGCAATAAATTATTAGTTCCTTTTGATAAAATATTGGAGTGAACGTGTAGCCGTTTATTGAGGGGATGAATAGAAAGATCGTTTATGAGATGTTTTATGTATCGCGTGAGTTACTTGAACGGATCAGACGAATTGAATAACGTCTCATTTGTTAAGCAGAATGTACGCTTCACGGAGCGTGCGTCTACTTAGGAGAAGCATGTTAATGTGCCCTTTTGTACTTTTATTCTAGCTAGGAAACGTATGGACCGTTTAACGTTTGTTACCCAGTTATAGCTTCTATGTTTTCAACAATTTGCTAGCGTTAATAGCCAAAACCCATCACAAAACCAAATTTAGCTAAAGAATTAGACTAAAATTAGCTAAAACCCACTATAAACACCCACAATGTATACGTGTGCAAATTAGCGGCTTACATAGGTAATGTTGGCGCTAAGTTCACGCCAAACTCAGTTGAAACAGCCTACAATATGCTTTACCAAAACATTTCTTCCAAAAATAAACTTACCCATGTCGGCTCTGTGGTTTCCTTGTTCCACACAAATGTAGAATTTTAAATAAGCTCGATGTTACGCTAAAAAGAGTCACGAATTATGTCCTAATTAAATTCTAAAAAATGTATATTTCGCTCCAGACAGGATTAAGTGCGACCACTGTTTTGTTTAATGAGAAATAGCGATGGTGGGTAACATGAGGATGACCATATTAAAGTTTGTTTGAAACTATTGTGATGATCAACAAATAGTTTGTATAATAATGATGGGATAAACATCTAAACAAACTAAAATCAAGGCTTAGGAGTATGATTTATATGTTCAAAATACTTAGAGAATCTGCACCAATTGAGCTTCTTCTTAAAATATACGTTGCCTTGTGTCAATCTGTTACTCAGTATTGCATCACAGTTTGGGGGGGCGCGGCAAAAACACGGTTCCTTGCCTTAGAACGAGCACAGAGAGCTGTTCTTAAAGTGATAACCCGAAAGCCTTTTCGATATTCTACTACTCAGCTATATTCCGACTGCAAAGTGCTTAGAGTCCGACAGCTTTTTGTGCTCGAATCCATCTTGAGGAAGCATCGATCGATTCCCCCTCCGGATCCTGATGCTCCCAGACGTCAACAGAAACCAGTTTGCCATACTCCTTCACATAATACATCGTTTGCGAGAAGACAGTATTACATAATAAGTAGCATACTCTATAACAAAATTAATAAAAAACTAAATATAATAAATTGTAGTAAACGTGATGCTAAAATTTCAGTTAAAACATGGTTGTTACAATTAGACTACCTAAATACCGAAAATCTTTTATCTTAACACACAAACACTAATTAAACACATACACACACGCTCATACACTGAGTGTATGCACAGCCACCTACATGCACAGCCACACACAGACACATACATACACACAAACACACACTTTTCTTCTTTATTTTTATTTTTATTTCTTCTTTTGTTTTTACTCACTATTTATTTTCAGTGTTTAAGACTATCGTCTACCGAGCGCTCGTCCATACTAAAAGAGAAAACGTTTTCCTGCCCCTAAATGTTATCCTATCTCAATGTTTTTTTAGAATGCTTCTGACACTGTAAAAAACTAGGTTTATAGGTTTTCTTTTTTTTTAAATTTATAATAGTTTGAAAGTAACAGGCGCCTAAAAGTTACTATTTTTATGACAAAATCTTCATTGAAGTAAAACCTTTGTATTTTAAAAACGAAGAAGTTTTAGAAAAAAAGCAAAACCTACAAACCTAGAATATAATATGCTGAAACGATTGACACTAGAATCTAAGAGATTGGACGTGATTTAGTATGTGAAAAACGTTTTCTCCCGAGAGACAAATTTCATATAAAAAATACTCACAGTCAGTCGCGAGCTGCAACGCTCTCTATCGCACGATCGGGGGTTTTTCAACGAGCGAGAGGGACAGCACGAGTTTTTCTAAATACCTATTTTTTGAAAAGGCAGCCGCTATACAATCCTCTTAAATACAGCAGCACACAATGTCCATTTATCTTAGCTATATTTTAAGAGCTGAATGCTATCTTCTGAGATACAGGCCTCGCCTAGTTCAGAAGATACAGTCAATATCCAATGTTAACCTTTCTTTACCACCACAAACGCATTGTAACTGTATTATTCCTATAGTATACTGTTTAATATTAAGTCACTTAATTTTATTGTAACTTTTATTGCTATGAATGGTGAGAAATAAACTATTTTATTTTTTATTTATTTAATAATAAAATACACAAAAAGCAATCAAAAGAGACTTCTATGAACCACTGTTTCGGGTATCAAGTAGGTATACTTTTTACTTACGGTACACTAAAAATCTAAGAACTGTATAATTGTTCCTTGTGGTTTAACCCCTGCTGCACAGCTCCTATTGATCCTAGCGTGATGTTTTAAAGCCTTCCTAAATAAATGGACTACCCAACACAAAAATATATTTTAATACGAACCATTCGTTCCTGACATTAGCGCGTTCAACCAAACAAACAAACTCTTCAGCTATAAGATATTTAGTTTAGTAAACAGTAATTTCGACAGTGCTTTATGTAAAAGTAGCCCTTAGAAAATCTAGATATCGAAGTAAGAATATGAGAATAACAACGTAGAGGCCAAAGGCCAGCCTTGACCCCCATCCCAAGCAGGATCATTTCTCAGATTGCAATCTAAACAGAAATTGTTTTTTCAGATTTTCCCTCACAAAAGATAAAGTATCACGAGATAATAATGTCTGTGATGACCTACGTTCATATGATACTTTGGTATTCAGCGAGCGAGTCTCTGTCGTTAGTCGCGGCTGATTTGCTCGTTTTTGCACAGAACATGCATCTTTGAAGACAGAGAAATGAGGGATATATGCTTGTCAAATTCAGACAAAAAAACTGTTTTCCTCTCTTCTTCTTGCCCATATCCCATTCTACTTAGGTCAGCGCATTACATTTTCAACAGCTTGGCCAGAACGGATTGAAACGGAACTAAATTTTTTATTTTTGACAGCGTTTTAAAATCTTTGATATTTGATGTAAACAAAGACCGCAGGTTTGTTAGATTTATTATTGTGCCATAAAACTAACGTAATAAGTGAAAAAAAAAAAAAAAAAAACATTCAAAGTGCTGGTAGCGCGAAGACAGTGGCGACTTCCGGTTTTCTACATTTTTATGTCAAGCTGTACTTCCATTCTCCCCTGTCAGACGTCACATCTCATCTTTTACTCTTTCATATCATTCTTTACACAAATGTATCAATATTTTCTGTTCACTACAACAAAATGCTTCTAACAATTTTTGATTGTTCTGCACAATTAGATGTTTTGCTATTGGTCCAATTTGTAAAGGCAATTAACCTTTGTCATATCTATCATATTTGTACGTCGCGACCATCCCTCACCGCAGTCCACAGTAGAAACAGCGCCTGCGGGCTTTTGTCCGCCCCGATGCCGCTTTTATCCTAGTTTTTTTCATACCGCAATGTATGTTTTCATTATACCTCGTAGTGATTACTTAGGCCACAAAATGAAGTAACAATGGAAAGGGTATCATTGGAAAGGTTATTTATATCCTTTTTTATTTTACGATTCGGGGAAAAATGAACAATACTGATAGAATAGATGAAAATTCAGGTAAATTAAGCATGTATTATATCTGTGTTTAGAGCATTTTGCAAGTTCTAAATATTTCTTCTTAAACAGCAAATCAATGTAGAACAAGTATTCGAGTTTCATCGATCGTCCGACATTCCGTAGCTATGAATTCGTAACATTTCTGAGGCTGTGAGCCGCTCCGTGCATACTCAATGCACGAATACAGGCACAGTATACCTACTAACAAATTATTTTAACAAGCATTACACCCACGGGCAGGATTGGTCTCCACTAGCAAAATAAGCGAGCAATGGGACCAAAAATTTTTACTAGGAAAGTGTGATCTAAATTGGGTCACACACTCATGCAAAGCGTTTCCACGAATACTAGGGGTACCTTCTTCAGGTAACAGACTACTTTTGCGTTATCGGAGCTTTCATGACAAGGCAACAGGTTAAAGTAATACGTGTAGTTAGTTATCAAAAAGTTTAAAAGACAGCCCTCAAACCCACATTTAGTGTCACAAGGAGGACCTAGTTAGTAACTGGTTAAAGCTTTGACAAACAGCGAGTTCGGCGGTAGCGCGGCGCTTGTCTGGCGGGTCGTAAGCGCGGTGTGATAGTCACACTGACACTGTAAACACGGCAATGGCTCGCGCCCCGTCACGTCAGTATCGCGATACGACTACAAAACGTCACGCCACCATCACGGCGCCAAGCCTGTCGTGGCCTGTCACGCTCCGCTGTGCTGTTTAAACGGCGCGACGTCGGCGCTAGTGTTCCATTTTTTGTGTATTTTCACAGTAAGCTTACTCACGCCAAGCACACGCCACGTTAGCGTCCCGCCGGGCTCCCTGTTAAGTAAAGGCTTTATCATTCAACTGTGCCCAAGGTGACAATACAATCTACACTAACATTCTATCGTCTCATTGATATTCCTGCCCTAGGGTATACAGATCTGCTACTTACATTTAACGATACACTATATTGAAAATTGTTTTTGATAGCATCAATATTTACTTACCGCACTCGTGTAAATGTTTTCGTAGCAATTCTATTTTATTCTCGCAAGTTTGCGATGATTTTACAATGTTTATATCATATTGTAAACATAATGACATTACAATAAGATGTACACATTGTTCAAACTCAAACTTATATGAATTGTTAAGGCGGGCTTACAGTAATTTTTAAGATTTTCAAACGTCTGAAAGTCTCATTAACAATGATATTTTTAATAAAAAAAAATCATAATATTAAAGTTGAACATATCCTCGAGTGAATGGTAAAGATAGAAACACGAATTGGAATAATTGGCTCGATAGAAAAAAATCTCAAACATGACACTAAATCACAATTTTCAAACATCCACTGCTTAGAGATTTCACAATGAATTTATATGAAACTTATAAAAATAAAAACAGCTCATTATTTAGAAGTGCATGGTAAAAGCAAATTTTAAAATTTCGTTATAATTTTTCTCCAAGAAATAAAATACCCAAAATATTGGCATTATTTCGCTCACCGGGCGCTCGCCAGTACCCGCCGAGGCGTGATAGAGGATGGACGTACGTCGTTGCTGCGCAAAAATTCCCCCCGCGCGGTTACGTAAGCAGGCATAGAACTGAACTACTACATGGAAACAAAGTCACACACACAAGCGATTACGTGTTAGTTGCGGGAATAGAATAAA
The DNA here is from genome assembly GCA_954870645.1 of Agrotis clavis. Classification (NCBI taxonomy): domain Eukaryota; kingdom Metazoa; phylum Arthropoda; class Insecta; order Lepidoptera; family Noctuidae; genus Agrotis; species Agrotis clavis. The sequence goes on along the minus strand of OX940931.1, from coordinate 1,731,197 downwards.
ATAGTCAAGTGATCTAATTTTGAAACGATGTAATTTTTTTTTATGGACCACTTATTTTTTAGCTAGGATGCGAACTTGATGGAGTGACCTGAAGGTCTACATCGGTCACTGCCACTGGAACTCGGCGACGGATCGAACTAGATGTGCCGAGTTTGGGCTCGTTTAGTTAGTAATGATGAGATCTTACCACCGGACTTGATGGAGTGACCTGAAGGTCTACATCGGTGGCTGCCACTGGAACTCGGCGACGGATCGAACTAGATGTGCCGAGTTTGGGCTCGTTTTGTTAGTTATGATGAGATCTTACCTCCGGACTTGATGGAGTGACCTGAAGGTCTACATCGGTGACTGTCACTGGAACTCGGCGACTGATCGAACTAGATGTGCCGAGTTTGGGCTCGTTTTGTAAGTTATGATGAGATCTTACCACCGGACTTGATGGAGTGACCTGAAGGTCTACATCGGTGACTGCCACTGGAACTCGGCGACGGATCGAACTAGATGTGCCGAGCTTGGGCTCGTTCTGTTAGTTATGATGAGATCTTGCCTCCGGTCTTGACGGAGTGACCTGAAGGTCTACATCAGTGACTGCCACTGGAACTCGGCGACGGATCGAACTAGATGTGCCGAGTTTGGGCTCGTTTTGTTAGTTATGATGAGATCTTACCTCCGGACTTGATGGAGTGACCTGAAGGTCTACATCGGTGACTGTCACTGGAACTCGGCGACTGATCGAGCTAGATGTGCCGAGTTTGGGCTCGTTTTGTAAGTTATGATGAGATCTTACCATCGGACTTGATGGAGTGACCTGAAGGTCTACATCGGTGACTGCCACTGGAACTCGGCGTCGGATCGAACTAGATGTGCCGAGTTTGGGCTCATTTTGTTAGTTATGATGAGATCTTACCTCCGGACTTGATGGAGTGACCTGAAGGTCTACATCGGTGACTGTCACTGGAACTCGGCGACTGATCGAGCTAGATGTGCCGAGTTTGGGCTCGTTTTGTAAGTTATGATGAGATCTTACCACCGGACTTGATGGAGTGACCTGAAGGTCTACATCGGTGACTGCCACTGGAACTCGGCGTCGGATCGAACTAGATCTGCCGAGTTTGGGCTCATTTTGTTAGTTATGATGAGATCTTACCTCCGGACTTGATGGAGTGACCTGAAGGTCTACATCGGTGACTGTCACTGGAACTCGGCGACTGATCGAACTAGATGTGCTGAGTTTGGGCTCGTTTTGTAAGTTATGATGAGATCTTACCACCGGACTTGATGGAGTGACCTGAAGGTCTACATCGGTGGCTGTCACTGGAACTCGGCGACGGATCGAACTAGATGTGCCGAGTTTGGGCTCGTTTTGTAAGTTATGATGAGATCTTACCACCAGACTTGATGGAGTGACCTGAAGGTCTACATCGGTGACTGCCACTGGCACTCGGCAACGGATCGAACTAGATGTGCCGAGTTTCCGACTCCCCGATGTAAACCTTCAGGTCACTCCATCAAGTTCGGAGGAAAGATCTCATCACAACTAACAAAACGAGCCCAAACTCGGCAAATCTAGTTCAATCCGTCGCCTAGTTCCAGTGGCAGTCACCGATGTAGACCTTCAGGTCACTCCATCAAGTCCGGAGGTAAGATATCATCATAAACAATAAAACGAGCCCAAACCCGGCACATCTAGTTCGATCCGTCGCCGAGTTCCAGTGGCAGTCACCGATGTAGACTTTCAGGTCACTCCATCAAGACCGGAGGTAAGATCTCATCATAACTAATAGAACGAGCCCAAGCTCGGCACATCTAGTTTGATCCGTCGCCGAGTTCCAGTGGCAGTCACCGATGTAGACCTTCAGGTCACTCCGTCAAGACCGGAGGCAAGATCTCATCATAACCAACAGAACGAGCCCAAGCTCGGCACATCTAGTTCGATCCGTCGCCGAGTTCCAGTGGCAGTCACCGATGTAGACCTTCAGGTCACTCCATCAAGTCCGGTGGTAAGATCTCATCATAACTTACAAAACGAGCCCAAACTCGGCACATCTGGTTCGATCCGTCGCCGAGTTCCAGTGGCAGTCACCGATGTAGACCTTCAGGTCACTCCGTCAAGACCGGAGGCCAGATCTCATCATAACTAACAGAACGAAACCCAAGCTCGGCACATCTAGTTCGATCCGTCGCCGAGTTCCAGTGGCAGTCACCGGTGTAGACCTTCAGGTCACTCCATCAAGTCCGGTGGTAAGATCTCATCATAACTTACAAAACGAGCCCAAACTCGGCACATCTAGTTCGATCCGTCGCCGAGTTCCAGTGACAGCCACCGATGTAGACCTTCAGGTCACTCCATCAAGTCCGGTGGTAAGATCTCATCATAACTTACAAAACAAGCCCAAACTCGGCACATCTAGTTCGATCCGTCGCCGAGTTCCAGTGACAGTCACCGATGTAGACCTTCAGGTCACTCCATTAAGTCCGGTGGTAAGATCTCATCATAATTAACAAAACAAGCCCAAACTCGGCACATCTAGTTCGATCCGTCGCCGAGTTCCAGTGGCAGTCACCGATGTAGACCTTCAGGTCACTCCATCAAGTCCGGTGGTAAGATCTCATCATAACTTACAAAACAAGCCCAAACTCGGCACATCTAGTTCGATCCGTCGCCGAGTTCCAGTGACAGTCACCGATGTAGACCTTCAGGTCACTCCATCAAGTCCGGAGGTAAGATCTCATCATAACTAACAAAACGAGCCCAAACTCGGCACATCTAGTTCGATCCGTCGCCGAGTTCCAGTGACAGTCACCGATGTAGACCTTCAGGTCACTCCATCAAGTCCGGAGGTAAGATGTCATCATAACAAAACGAGCCCAAACTCGGCACATATTAAATATACTGCTGCCTAATAAAGTACTCCTGTATGCACTTTGTAAAATCAAAACTATCTCGACTATCATTTTACGAAAATCTAATCCAGACACACTCGTACGTAATTGACTTACTGCATTACGCTACGCTGTGGCATATACACACACGGTCCCTCTCGCCCGCACCGCTGTCGACTTGCCCCGCCCCTTTGCGGGGGCTGAGGTAGTGCGCTCATAGCTGCGGACTGTACTGGAACCTGGCCTTAAGGAGTCGGTCAAATATTTACAAACAGAGATGATTTTTATTGACATTCTTTAAATATACATGACTTTAAATATATAGCATTGTCGTTCACATTTTTAAGTTATCATGGCATTATGCATATTTGACATTGTGAATATCTGTCGTTCAGCGGCATTTTGCGTATTAATCATTTTGAGTTTCTGACATTTAGCGAATTTGACATTTTGCGATGAAGTTAGTCAATCTGACAATTTGCGTGTCTGACATTTTGCGTATCTGACATGGGGCGTATAAATCAATTAAAGCAAGGTCTTTGTTTCAAAGCGTTAATCTCTTTAAAGCAAACAGACAATCTTCATAAACACTGTTACTCTAAATCCAAGGTTTCAAAGAAAATTCTGAACACTAAATTACTGCACTACATGAAACTCTGACATTGTATCCTACTCACAAAATGTTGTTATATAAATAAATGTCTTTTCAATCATAAACTGAATCATTTCAGTCTCATATTCAGAAGTGATAAATGATATTTATTTTGCAAATAGGTTTTCACAAACACTTTTACAAGTCAAAACATTATTTTTTTTAGCTAGATGTGGCCGGTGTTTCGTACCTGACTACTCTGAGAAGAAACATCCGAAACAAACTCAGAGGTCATCGTCTCTTTTAAAGTCCAGACATTAAATTGGTTAAGTCATGCGAGGACCCTGCAGGTTTGTGTCCGAGATGGTCTTTTAAAGAAAGAGCCATACAAATTTGAGTGGACCTGTCCAGTCAGTGCAAGCATTTGTCAGTTATCGTGAAGCTCGACTCATAACTCAAGGAGCTCAAAACGTAACGACGAACAGTACCAAAGAAAGGACATTTGGGTAGGCCACATAAATAACTGAAACTGTCAGACAATCAAACATGAACCGGACGAAAAATAGAAAGCGTGATCCACAAAGATCCTCACATTCACAACAAACAGAAGTAAAGGTAATATTCGAGAAATAAAAAAAAAACAAAAACCTTTAAAAGGAATTAAAATATTCATGTCAAGAACATTACATGTCAAAATGTATATAAAAATAATTGTAAATGTCAGTTTGTATATAAAAGAAAATAATCATACATGTCAGAGGGTAAACAGTACAATCAAAATTAAAAAAGTGAAAACAAAAATACACAATTATACATGTCAATATGTATAGATAAAAAACATGTCAAAAAGTATTAAAAATCATACATGTCAGGGTGTTTAAAGTAAAATAAAATAATCACATAATATGTCAGAGTGTATATAAAGACGAAAAAAGAAAGAAATCAACAAATAAATCGATAAATCAAAGGTTCGATCACCTCAGTTTCTCGTATTGAATTCACGTAAGAAAACAAACCAAGCCCAAAACATTTTTCGAATTACATCTCATAAAATGTCTTTATTGCTTAGCCTAGGTTCTTTATTCACCGACAAAAAGCTGGCCTTACCTGAATGGCCTTAAACGAGTCATCGACCTTCGTCAATTTCTCTCATATGCTGGCACACCCAGCGCTATTTCTGCCTGGCCCCTAACCCCTTTAGGGCGCTCAATATAACCCCTAATAAAGATAACGAGTTTCCTTCAAAACAACGCCGGGATGTTTTTCTTGTTCGCTCTGCTTTGCTATGGAGATTTGCAGATGAGCTGATTTTCTTTTAAAGTAGGTAAAAAAGTAATGTTTTAGCGAGGTTTATAACATTCTTAGTAATCTCAATGTTCGGGTTTATTATTTAGTTTATATAGAACCTGATTTTCTCAAGAATTTATTACACTCACGCATGGATTCTACCTTTTTCCTCACCAGATGAACGGCACAATGTGTATGGAAATATGATTTTAATAAGGTAGTCCTCTCAAGATATTGCAAATATATTCTGTAGCAAGAGAAATTTCATATGCCTGGTAAATAATGCATGTGTATTTGTTTATGTAGGATTTTCGACAAAGGATGTACACTTATCATGACAAATTATGGAACACTTCATATCCCTATAGAATGAATAGTATGTTAATAACAATGCTTAACAATGATAACAATGCTTTCATCTTTGCTTTAGTTTAACTTTAGTTTTTGCGATTTCGCCCTCCTATATTTTGTTGTAATAAGATATTTCATAACAGAAATTGTTCTAAATAATGTACGACCTGTTCTGTCGTTCGCACATAAATACCAGCTTTAAGACAAGTTTTGTCCTGGGGTAATATCGCCAGGTTTTCATTTTATTGTATCATTTTTGTGTAGGGCCAGGTGTTTTGAGGTTAAGATCTGCTTTCTGCGTAGTTTTATTACCGCATAAATAACACTAACGTTTCCGCAAACGAACATTCTAGAATCCTTTTTACAATATCCTTTTTTGCTCTGTCTCCTTTTCATTTAAACAAAGAGATGAAATAAACAATCCTCGAAGTTTCTCACAGAATCGTACTATTGTAGTTTTGTAATAAATCTCGCTGCCCACTATTCGCTTTGGTTTCCAGTCGTTTAACAATGAAAGTTCTTTAATTCAATCGTGAGCACCGAATAGTTTCCTTACCAGTTCCTACTTGGAATTTACCTTATAATATTTCAAGTTTTAAGTTTCCCAGTTACCTAGTTTTTGTTTGGAATCCAAGATACTTATTATTCTTTAATTTCTGAAGTATTTTAATAAATTACCTTTGTGTTTGAAGTTATTTTGATCCTTTGTGAGTTTATATTAAAAGTACCTAATGTATTCTGAGAAAAAGGCATGTCTTTGTTTATGTTTTTCTTTTGCTCCAGTAACTTATTTCTTTGTCCAGAATAAATTGAATCTTATACGAGGGGCTGTTTCGATGTAAGCTATTTACGTAGGTATTTATAGTCTAAATACTCTGTGTCCTGTGGGATTTCCCACCGGGAAAAATATTGACTCTTCAAACTTTTCTCCCCTGTTTATCGTGAATTCAAATCCTTCTTTCTTCCTTCTTTAAAGATCTCTAAAAAATGCTTTTAACCCAACGGTAACTATAATGTTGTGTCAGTGAAGGAACGAATACAACATTTTACCAGACTTTCATAGTTTATCGTAATTTTAGATCTAACACCTATACAGTGTGTCCGGGCACGAGTTAGCGGTATTTGAAGGGGATATTCTAGGCTCATTTTCGTCGACAAAAATGCTTTTAAAAAAATTCTTACTCCGAAACTTCGCGAATGGCAGCCATTTTAATTTTTTGATCTCTCGAACTGGGGTGTGCACAATAAAATGCAAATGTCTTTGAATCCAAGAGACCTACATTCATGCAAATAATTTCATTGCAAAGTTTTCTAAATAATATGTAAAATAACCAAAAAACATGGGCAAACACGAAATTGTACACAAAAATAACTGAATAATTTCACATTTTTTATTCTAGCTCGATAAGTACCCCTGAATTTTGCAAGGGTTTTTGCTTTAAATTAAAAGTATTTGAGTCAGGCTATAAAATGATATCAAAATTATCACTCTACATTAAATATCTTAGGAGTTATTCTCACTTGAACACCACCCTTCCTTAGCGCATGTACCTCAATATTACAGGTGTCGCATTCTTTGGGCGAGCTAAATCGTTCCAACGAATATTTATGAGCAGGCCTTATTGACCACTATTTAAATGATCCCCAAGCAACCATCCTTAGTACATTTTTTTATTTTATGAAATCATTTCTTGGAATGATTGCTGCGGGGCGAGACGGAAGGGTGACGTTCAAGTGAGAATAACTCTTATGATACTTAATGTAGAGTAATAATTTTGATATCATTTTATAGCCTGACTCAAACACTTTTAATTTAATGCAAAAAACCCTTGCAAAATTCAGGGGTACTTATCGAGCTAGAGTAAAAAATGTGAAATTATTCAGTAATTTTTGTGTACATTTTCGTGTTTGCCCATGTTTTTTGGTTATTTTTACATATTATTTAGAAAACTTTCGTAAGTTTTTGATAAGCCTCAACGTTTAACTTTGCAATAAAGTCATTTGCATGAATGTAGGTCTCTTGGATTCAAAGATATTTGCATTTTATTGTACACACCCCAGTTCGACAGATCAAAAATTAAAATGGCTGCCATTCGCGAAGTTTTGGAGTAAGAATTTTTTTAAAGGCATTTTTGTCGATGAAAATGAGCCTAGAATATCCCCTTCAAATATCGCTAACTCGTGCCCGGACACACTGTATATGGCCTACGAATGATTTGTCAATTCACTGTGTTACTATTCAAACCATTCCGAAATGGAATGTGCACTAAATGGCAGTAAGGTACTGTTTAATGTGGCGACTAATTTAGTCCATTGCAGGTAGTAGTTGTCCGCTGTGGCCGAATGTGATAAATGGAATAATGTCGTTTGCAGCTCTGCATCAGCCAATTATACCTGTGTTAGATAGTCAATTATTCATGTTTAACGTACTTACGCCACCTCGCGTGTGCTTTTTTTGATTTGACCGGCCTTATGATCATTTATTATAGAATAACATTAACGATTACGCCTGAATCGCCGAAGGTTATAGCAGAAGTCTACGTAATAATATTTTTTTTTTTTTTTTTTTTTTTTTTTTATTTATTTATTTATATCAGGCTACATTGGCCCATAGACATATACCTTACAAACTAACATACATAATTTTATAAAAACAACTTGTGTTAGTAAATAGAAACTTAAGCCTATGTTAGTAAACACTTCACTTCACTGTGCACTAGTCATTGTGCGTTCTGGTGGCACTTGTCCGCGGAAGCGACGGAACACCACATCCTTCGGCCAAAAGTCCTCCTCCATGACGAGGTGCAGAAAACACGTTGGTACACGCACCACGAACGCCTTGAAGTTGACGTTGCGGCGCGATTCCAATAACTGCACTCTCGGCGTGTACTTGGTCTTCTGGCGCACGTACTCGACGATGTCCTCAGCCTTAGTGGTGTAGTGTAGGCGAGAGATATACACCGGAGTGTTAGGCATGGCAGCACGTATAGTGTTGGGCTCCGTAGGAGCCTTGCCGCAGCGGTTCTTGTTGGCTCGCTGACGGCGCTTCCTCCTTTGCACCGTCACGAAACCATCATCATCAACTGCCCGTTTCGGTGCCTTTTCAAGCACGGGCTTACGGGGAGCGCCAGGTACACTTGCGGTGACGCTAGCAAAATCCCTTCGAGGGGGATTCACCTGGACTGCAGACACTGGTAGCGGGACGGGGCCAGGGGTACGTGCGGCACTGCTCGGAGGAGCCGCGGTGACGAGCGCGGGGCTGCGGGGCACGCAGGCGGGGCGCACTGCAAGCTCAGCAATCGACGGATGCGCCGGCGACGAAACTGCTGACGCGGAATTCGACGACGACAAATCGAGGCCGGCTCCGCGACACGTGTTTACGTTAGACGCATCGGCAGGTGATCTAATTACCGCCACACTGTTGCGCAATTCGCTAACTTCCTTACGCAAATCAGCGACGGTATTCTGGGATGCGTCTAACTTCGTTAGCACATCCGCCAGGCGGGCCTTCAGAAAGACAATGTCCTTCAAAAGGCTGGTTACGTCGACGTGGTCGAAGGTGACGGGAGGCAGCTTGTGTAGCTCCTTCGCCACAAACGTCGGCACGTCGTCAGGGTCGGTCTCCTTGAACAGCGTGATAATATCCTGCAGGCTCTTTTTAGTCCCGTCACGCCGGCGGGACACCATCTGGTCGCGCTTGTTAAGCACACTGAACAATAACAGCTTGGCAGCAGCTATGTCGTCCTCGCTGAAGTTCGTTGCGCAGATCTGGACAGCGGACACCTCGTCCATCACATCCAGCTTTTGTTGCAGGAACGCCAGCAGCTCATTCGCCACTAGTTTTTCACTCATGGCGGTTAAAATACGAGCGTCAGCTTGCGCTGCGCTAATCGAAAAACAGAATATGCGAACACGTCCGCATCGGAACGCGGCACAAGCGAGACTGATAATAGACCCAGACTTCGTTAGCTACGGCTGGGCTTCTATTAAAAAATGAAAAACCCTCAATAACAAATTTCTATAAAAAGAAACATTGTATTCGTTAGAGATATGGTGTTACAAAACTGTTACATTTTTGGTGGTATCGAACAAAAGGCCTCCATGCTAGTAGTCGCGTAAAATTGGTGTACAAAAAATAATCAGAGCATTCATTCTATCCGTTGCCGCGATGGTGGAAAATCTGGCAAGCTATTACAGTGCGATAAGCCAGTGGTATTCATCAACTGGCTCTCAGCACTGGCTTACGTTCTAGCCTCGCGGTACACAGCCTCTATGTATGTAGGACGGGCGAAGACTAACTTCGATGCAAACTACGAGTATGTAAGCGAACTAACCGAATTTTGGCGCTGTGTCGACGGAGGAACGTAATTTTTTTGGACGGCTATAATTGTGAGACTTGCCTACAGGGAACTGTGAACCCTTTTAGCCAAGATTTCTAAACTTAAAAAAAAAAAATTGTAATATTTATTCGCTAATCGCTATACAAAAACAAAAACAAGTTCCAACTCAGATTTTTTGCTTATCGGCTACAAAATTGTATATCCCTTACGATGCATACTGATAATTAATTTAGGTAAACCCTTTTAATACCTTTAACAAAAGTTTTTGTGACAATTTTAATTCCACTTAATTTTTTCGAGACACTTCATTATACAGCCTACAGTACACCTCAAAATCTGTATCAAATTACATTGCACGATTGAGCTTTATGCTAGTTGTGCTTTTTCATCAGACTGCAATAAAAACGGGTAGTGGTCCACAATTTTGCGTCGTCTGCTTGATTGTTAAACCTTGTGAGTTTTTTTTTTAACTTGGCTAAGTAAAAATCGTAGTATTCTTCGCCTATCATCCGCCTAGCTTTTACCAACTTTGGTGGGGTCTAACCAAATGCAGTTAAATGAAGTCCACTAAACAGTCAAACAAGCAGTTGACAAGCATATTCCTCAACAAGTTTTTTTTTTAGCGTGGTAAAATTATTAAATGAGTCTAGACCCAGGGCAGGGCAGGAGGGACTGTCAGACTTGTACTGACTAAAATCCACGGTGTCCTCCCTAGCCCATTATGTTCGGGGGTCCACGGTAGCTCGTAAGTCCCGCGACCCCATCCCCAACAAGGGTATTGTTGGGGTGGGGTCTGTCATGAGTGGCGGGACCAGTCTAAGAGTCACTAGACTGTCTAAACAGGTAACCGTGACCCTGGAAGGTAAAGGGCTATTGAAGGAACACCGTGGGTTTCAGTCGGTACGAGTTTGACAGTCCTTTCTGCTCCACCCAGGACGAGGGGACTTTTTTGATGATTTTACCACGATAAAAAAAAAGATTTCTAATATTTTTTGAAAAACAGTGGTGATTAAATAAAAATATAGAAAGGGTGACACAATGACCGGTCTTATCGCTAAAAACAATAAGCGATAGAGAATTTGGCACGAATGACTTTATTTATAAAGTCCCAGTTGTATTATCTCGCCTAAATAGGACGTTGGTGACTGCGCAGTTTGATATTCCGTGAACAATTAACACAGTTGACCGCTTTTTTGAGTAGACAATGAAACCCGCGCAGCGTATCGAAAACCAACAGATTAGTTCAGTTGAATATTAAATTAATGCCAAAGAATTGAGCAGCGCTTGTTTTAGTTAAATTGATTTAAAAAATAATAATATAGGGAGTTGACTTTGTCTTTATTATGTTTTAATTCCACTGAAAATCACACTCTCTATTTATTCGAAAACGGAGAGTTTTAAGTGTAAATTCCAACAGCCCAATAATACGAAGCCATTCTTTTTTTTTTAGTAATAGTCAAACCTCTTGTACCTCCTTGTTATCGTATGAGCGTTATCCTCTTATGGTCATTTGTACAGATTTCATTTGTGTTATGAGACCTTAAACCTTGGCTTCATAAAAGTACAATTGATTATTTTTTTCTACGTTAAATATGTGAATTTACTAGTTTACGGAACTATTGGCAAATATACTTAGTGACATACGAACAGTTCCGTAATAGAATGTGCGCAGTCCATATTTATTTAACTCACGTAGACATTGTACTAAACTCGTAGCTCGTAGCGCTACGAGAACTCGTAGCGCCTCTACGAATTACTACGCGACTTTCGCTACGTGTAGCGAGCGTAGCTTTGTCCGTATTTTGTGATGTTTCTTTACATTTCAAGTATTAAATTTAATTTTGTGTAGGTTTGCTCCTTCCTTATCATGTCGTAATGATATGGTGAGCACCTACTAAATATTCGTGAGTGTTTTTCTTGTAGTAATTGCAGTGGTACACGATAAGCGGCCGATAATGTGGGAGTTATCTTATCTATGTACACATGCAGGTTTATTTATGTAGGTACTACAGCACTCGGTGTAATTGTAATATAAATACGTTGGGGTGATATTGAATATTGATTATTTATGAATGCTTTAATTGATTTTACAATATTGTGAAATAATTAATGTTGTTGCAAAATGTGCTTTTTTGGAGGAGACACGTTTAATTATTTAATTTTTGACATATTTAATATTGTTTGTAGTTAATATATTATGTATGCATCAGTGCTGGTTCAATGTTGTCGGACATCGCAGGATCCACACCAGATAGTAACTTTACTTTGTTCCACCATCACACTCGCACTGGATCTGTGTGGTCAATTCAACCCATTACGTTGACAATAAGCATTTAACAAGTAGCAGTTTTTGACCCAAAAGCGGGAATGTTTAACACTGTTGAACCTACACATGTGGAGAATATTTCATCTTGGGAAAATATTAACAACATTTAAGTTTATTTTTATAGAGAAAATGCTAGGTTAAATGATCACGCTTCACAAACATTTAAACTCACACATACAAACACCCGATCAAACCCGGAAAAACGAATTATAGATCATATAATTTTTTTTACGTGCGCGTGGGTCGTGGTGTTGATCCCCAACACCGCGACACACGCGCACAATCAATCGCTCAGCCTCTGCAAAAACCATGCAGTTGCAAAACTGTCAGATGAACATCACACATCTTGTTATTTTTTGTGTGGTGGCGTTCTATATTGCCTTACTTCCAGAGGGTAAATCCATAACTCTAATAAAATTCACATTGAGTTGTTTATTAATAACTACAGTCCACGCAAACGCATCGTGGTCGGCCATGATGTGGGCACTTGAGATCCACACGATGCTGCGCTGACGCACTGCACACGCGCCCCATGCTGCGTCGTACCGCGAAACTGATGCGTTATTAGTACGAGCACAATTTATGAGCGATACGTCCGCTTTATAGTTTATACTAGATAATAAATACTCGTAGGTGTTTGTGAGGCATGAGTCATTGCGTTGAATGAATATGTTTGTATTAGAGCTTAAACGGACATAGTATTGACATTACTAGGTTTAGAAAACACGTATAAACAGCATGACGAAGCTTTTTACTTAAATTGCTGTCACGGTTAGTCGACGAATTTTTTGGGTAGGTACTTTTATCATTATAATAATTATGAATGATACGCAAATATTGGTAGCTTTTTTTTATCGTGGTAAAATCATGAAATGAGTCCTCCCACCCCGGGCAGGGCGGGAGAGGGACTGTCAGACTCGTACTGACTAAAATCCACGGTGTCCTTCAATAGCCCTTTACCTTTCAGGGTCAAGGTAATGGGATAAGTCCCGTGACCAAATATTGGTAGCTGAACAAACTTTCATTTTTTTTCCTTCTTAATAAAAGCATTGGCCTACGTGCGCTTACAAACATAGAAACACACATCCCAAATATCTAGACCCCTAACAACAACTACTTGTACGTTTCATAATTTCTCCGATGCGGATCGAACCAGTGACACGGTGCACAGCATTCCAACGCTCGTCCACTGCGCCAACCGTGTCGTCATACTAAACATGACTTCGAGCTTTACAACATTTTAATTAAAGCATAACCAACATTTAACAATTACATGTTTATTAACTTCCCAAAACAATCAGAGTCAGTATACAATTAATATTTCCATTGCTGGATTACAGGCGTCTTCATCTCAGCGGGAGATGACAACTTTTTGATGTGCGCCGGTCATAAATGGCGCCGGTCATAAAACGCTTAATACTAAGCAATAAAAAACGATAAAAACTTTTTCAAAAAAAATGTAACCGCCTTCAAAAACAACCACAAAAAAGTGAAAAATAATCTAAAAGATAACTTTTCTTTCGCAAGTCGGTGGCTTTGTTTTATTATTTCGTTGTCTGTTTTGCCACCGACTTGCGAAAGAAAAGTTATTTTGTAGATTATTTTTCACTTTTTTGTGGTTGTTTTTGAAGGCGGTTACATTTTTTTTTTAAGTTTTTATTTTACTCTTTTTAGTTTAAATATCCAATCAGAATTCTTGTCAAGAACATCATTCTCTTACATGTGCACTAGAATTTTGTAATGCTTCGCACCGGTAATTACATCGCTCATGTACACAATAAGATAATAAAATTCCATATCTCAAAAACTACTGAATCGATTTTGATGAAACTTGCAGTATATCCCTAAGTTTAATGATACCTAGAACAACAAAAAAATAATTACTTAAATCGGACTGGTAGTTCCAGAGATATGCGAACACAAACTAAATCAATCGCCGCCTACTCCTTACTGTTAAGGAGTTGTACCTTCCATCATCAGCTCATCCACCTGAGATGATGATTATCAGATGCAAATACTTGAACAGCTTTAGAAAATATATGAAATTGGTACTATGTGCCTATAAAATTTGAAGGTTGCCCTCGATTTCCCTGGGATCCCATCATCAGATCCTGACCTGATGATCATGGGACCACTTGTGAAGTATACCCTTTCAAACAAAAGAAAAATTTTCCAAATCGGTCCAGGCGTCTTCGAGAAATCGGGGAACATACATAGAAAAAAAAAAGAAAAGATTCCGACGAATTGAGAACCTCCTCCTTTTTTTGAAGTTGGTTAAAAAGATATAAAACGCCTAATTTTGGTGTAAACGATGTGTAGAACTGAGGTCTTATCACAAGATTTCTGTATTTCACTTACAGCGTGCTTGAAGTATTTACTGCGTTTATTGAATGGTTAAATAAAAAGGCGCCTCTAGTGAACGAATGAGGACCTATTTTTTCCTTAATAATATAACCGTCAAAGTTCCAGTTTACTTTACGTCACCAAAACTGAAAAAATCATGATAGGGCTTCCGATATCGATGTGTTTCCAGTCCCTAGTGTAAACTATACGCGGGTTCAGTGCGGGATACAAACTAGTTAGAGGCCATATCGCCCTCGAGAGGTCAAAGTCAAACTCACTAGTTACTCAATTTCACAAAACACTAAACAATTCATCATGTTTGTTTACCACACGAAGCCTAACGAAATCAATACCCGTGTCCGCTTGTAAACAGACTCGTACAGATTTGTTTACCTATTCGCTTGGAGCTGAATTATCCGCCGTGCTCAAGTGTTTTACAGCGGTCGCTTTGAATATGAAATGTGGGGCGCCAGTGTTGGCGAAGCGCCAGTGGTCTGTGGGCTGAGATGTTCTGGGACGATCCGGTGTTTTGGTTCATTTCTTAGAAATAAAGAGAAAGTTGTGGTCCTGGCTGGCTTTGAAACGGTGTAATTAATAGGTATAGTCTTGGGTCAACGAATAGGTATTTGTTTTACATCAGATAACGATCCACGATCTAAATAATAAAGCCCGCACAGGTATCTTCAAAGTTAAGCTGTGCTTGGTCTGTGGATGGGTCATGGACCATACATATTATATCAGAGCAGCGAGTTTTCTCCGTCTTTCGGAAAGCGCATAATTTCGTTGGTCCTATATGTCATTTGTAGATCTTTGACAGTCGTTACTGTTAGTCAGAAGTCTGACAATCAGTCTTACCAAGTTTTATCGTATTCTCAGCTACTGGATTGTGGAGATGAGATAAGCATTCGAACCATGTAAAATATCTTTATTTAGCTGCATCCTATTAGACTGGAAGCCGAGCCCAACATACTTGGAAAAATGCTAGGCAGCTGATGATGATGAGTTTTGCAGCAGCTTATTGATTATTTGTGCTAATTCTTATAAGGCATGCTGTGTTTCTGTGAGTACATCATCAGCCTATAATGTTCCCACTGCTGGGACACAGGTCTCTGTGAGAGGGAGTGGGCCATAATCCACCACGCGGGCCCATTGCGGGTTGGTAGATGTCACATGTCTTCGAATTTTTGGTTCTAGGACATGCCGGTTTCCTCACGATGTTTTCCTTCATCGTTTTGAGAGCAGTGTTGATGAAATATATTACACAAAGTAATGCGCCTGGCGGGGATCGAACCCACGACCTACGATTCGTAAGTCGGGACCGATACCACTGGGCCACCACTGCTCTTCGCTTCTTGCTGTTTCTGTGAGTACCTGTTTTTAATTCGATGAAAAACGGGCATATTGTCTGCAGTTTTAAAATAGTAGTTACTTCACTCCTGATGATAAAATAATGAAAAACTTAAGCCTGTCTCGGGTAAACTTAATGTAAAGTTAAAATGTCTCGAGTGAGGAGCCCCTATTTGAATATACTTAGTAGCTACTTTCTTTGGAAGTTAGCTGGGACTTTGACCCCTCAGTTACCTACTATGTCGTAAGGCAACAAGGTTTAAGTTTGCATGACAGTTTTTATGTTAAAATTGTATGAGAACATGTACAGTATGTCGGAGTGCGAGTAGCTGTCCAGATGGGGTTGGAAATTTGGCAAGATGGAGTGATGGTAGGCCGACTATAGCCTGCACTGAATGGATACCAAACTGCGGTCGATAAAGTAGTGAAGAAGTGTTGGCATAACCAACGGCCCAGTGGGTGGACGATCTTCAGAAGATCACAGATAAAATTTGGTTTAGCCTTGTGCAGCTCTAGGACGCATGACATAAAAGGGAGGAAACCTATGCTCAGCTGTGTGTGGAACAGTGGAACAGCTAATGATGACGATAATGATGAATTTTATGAGAAAGAAGACCACTAATTTACCAAAATTTTACTGAATACTCGACGACCCGCTTTCCGCTCATTTCCTAGTAAGCCCTGAGCAATCCGAATGAATTTGAATGTACTGAATATGAACCAGAGTAGCTAACCCGCGTACCCCTCGCAATGTTACTGTTTGTTCTACTCGTTAATTAATGAGGTTTTATTCTAATTAACTTTGTGTCAAGGTGGTTATGATTTGTGGACTTTAATCTAAACTTGATGTTGCGAGATTTGGCCTAAATGCTGCATAACAATTTATTTTCTGTTTGACAATATTATGCTTGCACAAAAACTGTTAACATATAACAGATAATAAACCTTTTAAATATCCTGTTTTAAAATGAGATAGAAGAACTGTTATCATTGTCATATCAACCAAATGGCGTCCCCTTTCGGACAATCGGGTGGCCCTGGATCGATCCTCCATTTCCCGCATACAGCTAAAAACGAAGTCCACAAAAGCTAGTTGTTACAAAAATGCCCGTTGTGAATTAATTTCAATTACCATCAATTTGGTATCATGACCAGAATTGTCTAGGATTAAAATCTAGACTTACGTAGATTTTACATTCAAAACGAGTCATTTGACAAATATTGCTGTTGTGGGTGTTATCGTATCCTACCTTAGTCAAGGTTGGTTCTTAAAGGCCATGGTTGCGTAGCTACGAGAGCAATAAAAGACTGAACAGACCACTACTTTAATTGAGAAGAATTTTTTGATTTAACCAAGAGCTGCAATCATTATTTGGTGCTTCCTGAAAGTATGTTCACAGCTGCTTAACGTCGCGTCGTGGGATTGTAGTAGATGTTAATCCCATCATAGCCTTTGTAAAGCTCAGATTGCCGTCATCTATTTTAAATTATATTAAATACGACTGATACCGTCAGGCTGTTTCATTCCACTGAGCAGAAGCCTCTCTTCAGCTTCCAGCTGTTCAATCCAGCGCCTTGAAAAAATAAATGGTGATAAACAAATCCGTAGACAGTTAAGTAACGACGAGTAAATCACAACCCGTCAGTTGCACACTTTGTTTGTGAGACGACTCTGTCCCAAACAAAAGGGGTGCCGGATGCATTCATAATTTCTTTTCAATACCGACTAATGCTTTGTTTTTATAAACCTTTGTTAGTCTGGTGTACATTGCAGGGATAATACAGTTTTGTGGTTTTATTTTTAAGGACTTTGCCGTCGTGACTGTAACTGCACTAACCTAAATTCAAAAGCGATTATCTCGTGGAATACGATTCCAAGTTTAAGATAAGACATAAATGCCATCACGTCTTTGGTTCTCCAAAAACAGTGTGTCGTAAGGATATGGCTGTCTGAATTTTGTAGAATTAAAACAATATCCAATAATATGAGTTCCATTACCTAAAAAAAAACTGTGTTTGCAATAAATACAGTTGAAGCTTGTAGATGCATAACGCTTATAGAAGTTGCTGTGTGTAAACTATTGGTGCTCTAACTGTACATAATATAAACGGGCTTTAGTCAAAATCTGCATAGCTTTTTCCCAAACAGTTTATGTCGGCATCTAGTCTAAATGGATGTTGAATGTTCAAAGATGTACAAATGACAGTTGCGACCATCTGCTTATATGTGCTGTACCAAAAACTGATGAATCTTGGTATTTGATAGATTGACCCCCATCCACAGCCCGGCTGTTAATATTTAGTCACCAGCCTAAGTGCTCATAATAAAATTGACCTATATCTATTGTCATGTTATGACCTTGACAATTTTGATGAAATAACAATAAAAGTATAGATGGTAGGTAATCCATTACCTGAATGTATTATTAACCTGTAAATTAATGTCCTAATGGATATCTACAATAAGCATGTGTGTCCTAGGGGGATAATTTCTGTTATTTCCGTAACAAATTGCTGATAGAAGTGTAAATTCAGTGAATGGAAAAACGTTTTTAAATATAAAAGTAATAACTTTTACCTCTTTCCTATCGATTATGTCTGCCGAAGAAGAAGAAGTTATAGAACTTATTGACGGAATTGGAAGAATACTTCAAGTTTGCTATTGTTTCATTTACAGGCACTGTAATCAGTACTTTAACCTTTGTCTGACTAACAGATTTTTTGACTAATATTAAAAAAATCTGTTAGTTAGACAAAGGTTAAAGTTAATTTCTAAAGAAAATTACCCCCGGAAGGAGAGTAAATAAAAAGAGATGTAGATATCTACGTCTTTGTTTATACTACTTTAACTAATAATGTATTTTGTTTTACATTATATCTCTTTTAGTACGAGTGAGAATTAAAAGCACAAATAATCTATTGATATCGCTGCCAAGGTTATCGCCCCCTCACACCTACTGCTTTTTGTGGATTACCGGTGTTGCGCGATGCATTTCCAGGAATAAAGGATTAATCTGTATCATGTACTGCTGTTAACAAGGTGGTAACAAGACGCAAAGGGATGTCGCATGTAATAGTCGAAAATTAATTAATCAGAAGAGAACTCCTCTATTGATCAGCTCATTGCACTGATGTGATAAAGCACTTGTACTCTATTTATTCATACCATCAATCAAGCAATTAACTGCAGCAACAGCGTATCGCAGTCCACTGTTGGACATAAACCTCTCCCAGGCTACGCCACATCATCTACAGTCTACATCATAAGTTTTGCCAATAGCCTGACTCCCTATTACATATGTGTGAACCTCTCAATGTAACTGTTCGTTAATTTCACGTGTAATGTTTATATAACTACAGCATACTGAAAGAACCTCTTTTTACGCAACCTACTTTATATTTAAATTCAATCACATTCGCTTTAAACATACTAAGAGCAGCACTACATTACTATTCATCATTAATTTACATTCGCAGCACAATTACAATAGTTTATTTGCATCAATTGTGCGGAAGCGCCCCCCGGGGGCGGAGCTTTCTGTTCCGATGCAATATTCAATGGAGTGCTGTCGCTATATTGAGCTGTTTTAGGACGTTAACTATTCAGGGGTTATGTAATGCTTGCTGCCAGTGGCGGGTATTGTTCTGTACTACCTCCATACGAGTATAACGACAAATATCGGAACGTATATTTGCTGTATACTTTGTTGGAAATGGTTCCAAACACTTTCATACTGCTTTCAATTTAATATGAAACGCTGCAGTAAAAAATATTTTATTATTGATTGGCGAATAAATCCAAATACGAGAGTGTTGTTGACAAATTTTCCACAATGATGAACCCTCTCAAAAGCCGGAATAAAGGGATTATAATGCTAAGTTAGCATACAACATTCGACCACTGCCGGACAAGCTCGGCCGTCTTTAGAACAACAAATTATACGTAACGGAACAATCGAAAACATGAAGAAACATTGTTTCATAAGAAATAAGTTGCCTTTGAACTCGGATACTGCTTTATATTATTATTTCAGATGAAATAGGTGCTAAAATATTGGGTTTCTTGGGCACTGAACTTTGTTTAATCAACACTGCAGACTTTGTTTAATCAAATCTTATACGGGTCCAGTACAGATGTTTGAAGTTCAAGTGCCTCTAAATCTTTTGAAGTGTTTGTCTTGCCGATTTTCACATTATCCTCATCAAATAATGTTGAAAAGTTTCATTAAAAGATGTTATACAAGAACTCAAGTTTATAAAAGTTGTTAACGTGTTGAAGCATAAGATAAAGATGATAGTTTTAGCTTTAAGATTATTATAAAATGTAAATATCAGAAAGTTGTTTAATAACTTTTAACGAACTGTTTGTTAATGACTCGATCACGTTTGTGCTTAAAACTTTGTTTTAATCTTACTTTTATTTCAGTTTGTAACTACGTGACGGTTGATTGATTGGTCCGTAACAAGTAATTAAGATACGCATTACAGTGTGTGTGTTTGTGCCTTCGTATCTGCATTTAATTGCACTTGACACTCCCGAACAAGCGGGTGTGGGTTGACAGACTGAAACCTAGATTAATTGTGTTTCTATACAATCACACAGTGTCTGCTACCTAGGCTAACAGCAGACAGCCAATTACGCCTGATTAATAGGCAAATTATTAGCTAGATTTATTGGATCCATTTTGTTCTGTGATTGCGTTTCCTGTAATCGAGCAATCGGAACAATAATTGTGAACGTCGAAATAATTCGGATGTGTATTGTCGAATTAATTTACTAGAATTAAATGGCCAAGTGATATGGCGTTCATTATTGTCATTCAAATTACGTAAATCTTAAACAATGGTGCAAACAATGAGACTATAGGTAAAATACATCTTAATTTCATTATTAAATTAATGATAGAAGCTTATGATTTAAAGTAAAGATTTCTTGTTAATATTTTAGCGCTAATATAGTACTTGTGTGCGGTTAATTAATCCAATTCCGTGAAGGTCATTATTCAGGAGATCATTCTCGAAGCCACTAAGCTAGCTTGTCGTAACTATTTGTACGTTCATATTAATATTTTAAATGCTTAAGTTATTTTGTCGGTATATCTGTTATTGTTTCACGCGGTAAGGGCTGAAGACGTCTCGATAAAATTTAACAGATGAATACACAATTAAGTGGGATAGCACATTGTTTTTTCTTTTTATTTTGAGCGTTAGTTCTTTTGGGATAATTTACGACCTGGCCCGGCAAAGACACGGTCGAAGGCTAGACTCTTATAGTGTATGTATCTATTGAAGTGTTTAACAAAGGCTATTCAACATTTTCTTGATTCCATGCCATTCCAAAAAAATAGCACAGAACACATCCCAAGTAACACAAACGTGTCTAGAAACGTACTACTAGATAGCTTATAGAATTAAATTGAATTGTCTACCATAAGAATAAAATATCTATAAGCAATCTTCTAGAACGCTTATAGACAGAGTTTAGTAAAAGTGGGCACATTCTTGTACCCTCTCTTAAGAATGAGTTAAGAAAACATGACTAGATAGAGTTAAGATCAAATTGACTTAAGAGATGTTTCTAGTGTCTCTCTAAACCGTTTATAGACCGCACGTTTATCTAGAAGCGTACTAGTAGATAGTTTATAGATAGAGTTAAGACCTTTAAAGGAATCATTGCTCGTCAAGTTTTAAAACCAAATGATCTTAAGACTAACAACTTTAAGTAACATTTTACTAGTGACGCATAATGGCGTGGAACTTACAAGAGTTATTTTACTTAATAATATTTGCATCATGGCGTAACAAATTTATTACTTTTTATTAATTTGTGTTATAATAATGGGTAAATAAGCAAATCAATATGCGATTGAAATTCTATCGTTGAATATTATGTAAAACTCTTGTAAAATAAGAGCGCCCGCTGTAAATGTAAGATTTAACATTTTTTTTTTCAAAATATGAATATTATTTGGTATAAGCAAATTTTAGAATTTACATTTTAATGCTTAAAATACTCATTTTATTTAAAATATAGTAATTTAAAACATATCAAATGTCTAATTAGACATAATTTAATGATAAAAACATTAAAATACGTAACGAAAATTATTTGAAGCAAAAAATAGGCAATAAAAATGGCGTCCAGATAAAATTTACTAGAAAACCGATTTCTATAGAACAAACAGTCTAAAGATTTTTTTTGTAGTATGGCTCTAGAATAATTTTACTTACTACATACTAAACTATCTAGTGAGAGAATAAACAGATTTAAGAGTGGTTTAAAATTATCTAGTAACAGTCACTCTGTATTCCTTTTTATCTTGTCACAGTATTTCTAGACGTTCTTCAGTGAATAGGTAATTTCATGTGTTGTGAATGTAAGACCATTTTATGCAGTAACAAACCAATATAATAATTCAATACCAGAGGGTACTAAGTATTTCTGATTTATTTAAGTATAAATAATGTGTGAAATAATAATTATAATTGTAATTACATTAATAACCTTTCATTTGATACCCACATCATTGAGGTGGATTTCAAACAGCCAGTCCGCCATCTTGAATTTAAGTCACCTGACTATTTTTTTCGTATTCCTGACAGCAAACCTTTTCATTTGATACGCATATCATGGGGGTGGATTTTAAATAGCCTGTCCGTCATATTGGATTTAAGTCACGTGACAATTTTTTTCGTATTCTTGACAGCAAACCCTTTCATTTGATACCCACATCATTGGGGTGGATTTCAAACAGCCAGTCCGCCATCTTGAATTTAAGTCACGTGACTATTTTTTCGTATTCCTGACAGCAAACCCTTTCATTTGATACCCATATCACGGGGGTGCATTTCAAATAGCCTGTCCGCCATCTTGGATTTAAGTCACGTGACTACTTTTTCGTATTCCTGACAGCAAACCCTTTCATTTGATACCCATATCACGGGGGTGCATTCCAAATAGCCTGTCCGCCATCTTGGACGTCCGCCATATTGGATTTAAGACACGTGACTATTTTTTTCGTATTCCTGACAGCAAACCCTTTCATTTGATACCCATATTATGGGGGTGTATTTTAAATAGCCTGTCCGCCATATTGGATTTAAGTCATGTGATTTTTTTTTTCGTACTCTTGACAGCAAACCTTTTCATTTTTGATACCCATTATATCATCAACAATTTTCTACGTTTTGGAGGAAGTTACTAGGAAGTTTCGATTCTTCTTCGGTCGACTCTTCTTCATTTTTCTTTCTTTTTAAATACTTGCGGATTTTTCGACGAAAACCACCAGATCTTTTAATTTGTTTCATCTTCTCCATTGCATAAACTCATCCAATTTAAATTTCTAGTACAAATGCACTTAACTAAGCCACTTTTAAGGAAAAAAACTCTAAAAACACGACTTCTCTATCAGTTTTCTAGACAAAGTTAAAAATATCTAATAAAGTATTTTATCTAGACTGAAGTATCTATAGAAAAAAAAGATAAGAGTACCATTAGCTAAAATAGAATATCTGTAGAAAGTTTTGTCTTCAAATATATCGTTTTATCTATAAAACTACTTCAAAATAGGTACCTTTAGGCTTTTTTAACTATTTGTAGAGCATTTTATCTAGAAACATTGTTAATAACTATAAACGTACTTAAAATAAGTGTTCTATAGAACAAATGCTCTTAAAATAATAAAGCTTTAGATAAAAAACTCTATAAGATTAAATGTTCTATATCAAACCCATCTTTAGAAAGCCCGTATCTAAAGATTAACCCTGAATAGACAGTCTATAGACAGATTGGTTTTAAAACTTCCAGACTGTGTTACTTGGGATTGAACTGGTTGCTATAGTGAGTGTGGTAAATAATTCGCCCCTTAACGTTTTATTGAAGGCGATAAAGGCTGTTGGGCGAAACTAAACAACGTCACGATCACTAATCAGTTAGTCAACTCGGGTGATAATGTATTTTACGACCGCTGATTATAGTTAGAAAGCTCATTAAAAACGTTTACAAAATAATATGAAGAAAAAACACGTGTAAGTGTTGTAAACAACTTTTATTGAAAGATTCACGGTTAATTAACTTACGGCGTCTTTAAATATGACACGTCAAGATTCAAAGTTTCGTAGAAATAGTTCGGCTTTGTGGAGCACGATAGTCTCCTATAGCTCAGTGTGCCGTATTACGGGTACTGTAACATCTACGTAAGGAAGAAAGAAAATGAGTTTATTTTCATTATTATCATCTGCCTAGCCTTTTCCCAACTATATTGGGGTCGGCTCGAACCAGATTCAGCTGAATATCAATATTTTACATGGAGCGACTGCCTGTCGGACCTCCACAACCCAGTAACTGTAGTAAATATGATACCCCATGTTAAGACTGGGTGTCAGACTTATGAGCTTCTGACTAACTAAAAGATCTACAAATGACAGCCGGGATCAACGGCTTTACGTGATTTCCGAGGCACGGAGGAAACTCGTTATGTCAGATGGTCCCATCCACAGACCAACCTCGGCAAGCACGACTTAACCCGGAAGATCGGCTTGTGAGGAGCTCCTCGAGTTTATTTTTATTAAAACTCCTTGAAACAAAATATAGAAAAACGTGACATCACGCCTGTAGTCCGCCTTAAGTGTTGAAGCTCCAAGTACAAACTGCTGGCCTCATAAACGTATGGTCTTGCTAGTATATGCTGTACCATTGTCATAGCTATGTTCAATAACCATCGAGGAAGCCGGTCATAGTGTATAGGAGTCATTAAACAGATATGCAATGCACCATGCAGTTCAACTATCAAGGAGAGCTGCTGACGCCATATTGTGACTTCATGCAGTTCTTATTAACACTTGCACGCTTTGAAATAACCAATTATTATATGATAGTAAAGATAATAATACTATATGACAGTAATTTGCACCAAATTTAATTTGAACTAGCTTCTGCCCGCGACTTCGTACGCGGATCCTGTTGCTTATGCCAGCGACGACGGGGTCGTCAAAATCGAAGATCTGAAACGTCGAATTCTAAGAGCCTTGGGACGGGAAAACAACGGGATGCGCGAGACGATTCCAGACGTTCCAGATCTTTCATTTTTGTGAGTCAACAGGAAATGACCATCAGACTAAACAAATCTTGCTAAGACGTCATTCCTATGTATGTATATTAAGTATAGTGTAGCTGGGCTCTTGGAGCTCCACATCAGGTGTTCCAGATCTCAATTTTCATACGTCAACAGAGAGTACTCATTAGGCTGAACAACTCTTGCTAAGACGTCATTCCTGTATATGTTATAGTGTACCTGGGCTCTTGAAGTTCCACATCAGGTGTTCCAGATCTCAATTTTCATACGTCAACAGAGAGTACTCATTAGGCTGGACAACTCTTGCTAAGACGTCATTCCTATATATGTTATAAAGTAGCTGGGCTGTTGGAGTTCCACATCAGGTGTAACAGATCTTCAATTTTTGTTGGACAACAGAGGTTGCTCATCAGGCTCAACAACTCTTGCTAAGACGTCTTTACTGTATATGTTATAGTGTAGCTAGGCACTTGGAGTTCCACATCAGGTGTTCCAGATCTTCAATTTTTTATACGTTGACAGAGAGTACTCATCATGCTGAACAACTCTTGCTAAGACGTCATTCACTTATATGTTATAGTGTTGCTGGGCTCTTGGAGTTCCACATCAGGTGTTCCAGATCTTCAATTTTTATACATCAACAGAAGGTGCTCTTCAGGCTGAACAGCTCTTGCTAAGACGTCATTCCTATATATGTTATAAAGTAGCTGGGCTGTTGGAGTTCCACATCAGGTGTAACAGATCTTCAATTTTTGTTGGACAACAGAGGTTGCTCATCAGGCTCAACAACTCTTGCTAAGACGTCTTTACTGTATATGTCATAGTGTAGCTGGGCTCTTGGTGTTCCACATCAGGTGTCCAGGATCTTCAAATTTATTCTCTCAGCAGAAAATGCTCATCACGTGGAACAATTTTTGCTATGGCACCTTTTCTGTATCTCTTGTAGTTAAGCAGGTCTGTTGCGGTTCTGCATCAGGTGTTCAAGTTTCCAAGATAAATTATAGCCTATATGTTAACCGGACATAATACCTATACAACAAAAAAAAAATCATTTAAATCCGTCCAGTAGTTCCGAAGATTAGCGTGCACAAACACACAGACAAACAGACAAACAGACAAACAGACAAACAGACAAACCGACAAACAGACAAACAGACAAAAAAAAAGTTAACTACATTTTCGGGTTCGGCATCGATATAATAACAACCCCTGCTACTTTTTTTTTGTATATTTCCATTGTACAGACACAACTTTTCTACAAATTTATTATAAGTATAGATTGGATAGTACATCATCGTAGTCCCTCTTTTCACCAGGCCCATGTACTCATTTGTCTTTCTCCTCAATGTCTGTCACATTTTTTATTCTCACAATGGCAACTGTTTGTTCGACACTCAAGCGTATCCGATGCGTACCCGTTACGTAGTCGTTACGTAGCCGGCTCGCCATTGTTCTATTCTTTCACAAATAGATTAATGCACACTTCTTTAGCTCTGATGCTGTTTATTTTTTCTATTTGTTACTCTTGTTCGGAAAGGTTTGTGTTTTATAGGTGTGAATTTTTTAGGTGTGATCCTTTGTTTTCATGAAAGCCTGGGTTTTTAAAGACATGGAATTTTTGTAAGACTTCGCGTAATCTGACCTAGCTAATAGGGGTTTTCGAAAACATATCTTTTTTTTTTTAAATGACGGAGACTTTTTAATCAAAGAAAGTTAAAAACGTTAAAAGATATTTAGGTGTAGCTGTCCCACGGCCACACCGCCTACGTGACATCTTAATCTTTCTGTGCTAAAAAGAGTAAAAGTAATTTCCATCTCTGGACCAGTCTCTTTCGTCTTGAGGTAAAATGTTTGTGCGGATAACTAACTAGCCATGGTACAGTGTGACTGACCTGGTTATATCTGCCGCCGTGGAAACAGTGTCTGAGTTTATTTCAGCATTTAATTTCCTTTATTATAGTTATTACGGCTGAGCTGCGTAGGCCTCATTCAGTTTTACTACTCGCTTTAGGACGGATTCAACCAGTGAAACTAAACGAAACCTCCTTTAAAACGTGGTTCAAGAGCTGTCAGTGTCAATATTCCATAGCAGTAATAACACTGGAGACATTTAAACGAGGTTTTATTAGTAAAATCCGTTTTAAAAAGTTAAGAATAAACCGGAAAATCAGGATATCATAATAGTAGCTTATTCTGAAATTGCGCCTCATTTTGTCAAATGATTGTGTTCATTTTCTGGCGGTTTCCTTTTATCTCGACTCGGTTAATATCAGAGCGCTTATCTTTATATTTACAATACTTAAAATATGTCTTCTATTACGTAATTGGATTTTCTTTTTAAAAATGACTGCTTGGTAAGCTAATCTGCTAGATAAGGCGTAAATTTATCGTTGTATCGTTTGGAGAGTATGAAATACTTCCATTGAATATTCTTGTCCTAATGAAAATCCTTTAGTGCAGGATAAGTCTCCGCTGCGCAGTCCCATAAAAAGGTTGTGTTGACTTTTATTTTTTCCTTAAAGCTAAGTCACAAATCCCTTCACCGGTTATAACTTCATCGTTAAAATAAAATATTAAGCTTAAATAATCTTTATCGACCGTAGGCCTAATCCTAGACAGAACGTCCTCCCTCCGCCCCACCCGCAGTGGTGGACGCCCGCGGCGACAGACGTCGCAAGACGATCTCCGGCCACCGTAGGCGCCGCCCGCATGCCCGGGCGGCGAGTAAAGGGCAACTCGCTGTCCGACCATGGACCATGCCCGGGTCGACGGCGCGTTATGTCCCACGTGCGCCACAAAGAGCGTCAGCATAATGACGGGGTCCCCCTCTAGAGGGCCAAAGCCTGCCGGGGTCGCGGGACTAATCTCATTACCGTGACCCCGGAACATAAAGGGCTATTGAAGGACACCGTGGATTTAGTAAGGGTGGGAGGACTCATTTGATGATTTTACCACTTAAAAAAAATCCTAGACAGAATCCAACTAAAAACCGACATAACCAACAGTTTTTACTAACTAACTTAAACAACCTGGGATTACATCCCTCGTTAGAAACATCAAAGGTTCAAGCTTCTAAGCGTAGACCAAAACGGCTTTTGAGTGACGGAGGTAGAACTATAGCAATTAGGGAATTACTCACAAAGCACCTGTCTGTCTGGACGAGATCACTAGTTATAAGTTTTGACCACATATAACCTAGTTTGTAGACATTACGCGTTGGTGAAATTCTAAATACTACGTTACTTATGAGAACTGTGAGAGACAGTCCCCTTTTAGTGTACTAGAGTCGCGGGACTGCCACATCAGGTAACTGTGACCCTGGAACGTTAAGGGCTATTGAAAGATTCCCATGGATTTGAGTCAGTCAAGTTTGATGGACCCTCCCATCCCATTCTGGTGGGAGAACTCATTTTCTGGTTTAAGCCAGAAAAAAAAATGGTGTCTTAAAAGTGTCCTCTAAAATGTGGAAAGGGCTTCCAGTCTTTGTAATGGACAACATTAAGAAATAGTGGAAGACGCTTCAAAAAGGGATCCATCACACCATATAATCCAAATACATCCGTAATACAATATCCCTCACTTCACAATAATGTTAGCAGCAGAACTGGCGGTCGATTGCGCACGATTACACTGGCGTTACAAATCAGTTGGCAAGGCGACGTTAATAGGGCAGCGGGCTACGGGCCGCCGGTTCCAATCCCGGCCAGACGAAAACCGGACATTATGGACGAGGCTGTTTCAGTTTATGACTAGATCAACAGTTAGTGTAAATGTTATTGTTATGTTTGTACTTCGCCTTACAAGAACATATTATGCGCTAAAATTGAGTAATTATACAACGATAATCAAACAATACTAAATATAAATATACTGAAGCAAATGCTATTTATCGTTAATTTTTGGGTATTTTATTGTTGCTTTACCAGAATTGTGTTTCAAAAGTATTTTCATCTCACAATAAAGAATAAGTTCAAAGGTGAAGAAGCCAGTCAAGATCAAATTATTATGTTCGCCTCGCCAATTGTTAACATGTTACTTTTTAAAGTTCTGCTTCCCAATCGGTAAGCTTCACCAAACATGACTGTCTCCACAGTAGGAAGTCACGATCAAAGTATTTCACAATCACTCGTGTCACGTGTGTCAATCTAGACGTAGTGGCGTTAATAGGCAATCTACGCCTCGGGTCGTCGGTTCCAATCCCGGCTGGAGCGAGGTGTTCGTTAATTAACACAGACTGAATGACGAGCCGCCTGTCTGCACCGTCCCCTATGCTAACGATGTGTTCATAATTCAACGGGAAACTGGAAAATACATGAAGGTCGAAGGTCAGGTGTCAATATGACACCCTAGTAGGCGGGCACCCCACGTACATATTGTATGATTTTTATTTCAGTGAAGGAAAAGAGAGTGTAAAACAGCACCTTCGCAAATTTTAATAAAATGTTGTTTGGAAGAAATCCTTAATACATTTTGCTCTTGAAAGCTTTGTTCTCCAGAGTTTTGGAATTCTAAAGGGAGAATCTTAAAAACAGGATTATTTATAGAACAGAAAATAGATCAAGTTTGTGTGATTGAAATCTGAATCTTGTTCAGTACGAACATGATATGAATAAATAATTTGTCTATCAGTTTGAACAAATAAGAAAATGTTATTATATAAAATCTGGAAAGTTCCATATGCCACACACATCAATACTAGAAGGCTAAAAATAGAATCGCAATCCGCATCAAATGTGCAGTATCCAGTATGCACAAGTCAATACTAGTGTTAGAACATTGACCCAATTCGGGAACATCTGGCGAGGAGTGAGATGCGACCAGATATGCCGCCGGAGGCTGTCGTGACACAGATACCTACTGTTCTAGGTTCTAGCGAGATATCTGATACTTCGGGACGATCGCATGATATGTACGGCCTCTTTACAGCTACTAGATCTGAGGATTAGGAATGCTTTATGTGTTACTAGATTAGGATATCAGGAGCTGTGGAAATGGCTGTGTTTCCCCTAAATAGAAATCTCCTCCGATGACTATTACCGCTTAGACACAATCAGGCGTCGTCGTCATAAGTATAACGAAAGCAAAATGGGGAAAACAATTTATGTAATGCCCAGAGCATGCCTGATATAACGAATGAAATAAAGTGTGCGAGAAATGACATGCACGTGCGTGTCATTTCTCGCAAGCCGCGTCTCTCGCTGTGATAAATAATGCAACCTTTAATAAAATATAAAGTACCCAAAAACCATCGATAGTTTATGTATTTAGTTCAAGAAGCCAAGATTTTTAGTTAGCGGATTTATGCGAATCACAAAGTTGACAGGTATCACCGGTCATGAGAGAAATGATACGCTAAAAGTATTTCCTAGGTCGCGACGTGTTTGGTGGATCATTCGTGTCTGATCCGTGCTTTCCTAGTCCGAAATTATGTACCTTTATCACCCGGAATTATTGAACTGATCCCTGCGGAACTGCACGAAATGCCTTCAAAAGAGTTCGTCTAAATATGTTGCACACTACTTAAGGCGACGCTAGTCGCGAGCTCGATCTCACTGGCAGGCATGGTCAAAACCATGATATTTCACCGGAAATCGAGCCATATTGTACATGTGTGCGCGAGCGTCATCCCCCCGTGGAGAAAACAGGGGAAAACATTATTCAGTGAGATGCACGATCATTCAGAGTAAAAGGCGCGCGTAAAAAAATACGAAAAAGCCTTTGGAAGAAGGGGTTTTATGAAAAATCCACTGCACCAATTAATTTCAAATAAAATTTATTAAATTCTTCGATAAATTTGCTGTCGGTACGGACTTCGTTTTGGAAATTTGATGCTTCTTTAGCTTCTAATTTACACCTAAAGTTGTGTTAAAATTAGCAAAAAAAACGAATCTTTAGAAGCTCGTAACTTTTTAATAGCTTTATATTTTACAATTCTGCTTCCGTACAGACAAAATTAATAATGAGACAAAACGATACCATGTTTAATTTTGGATGTACCTTGTCAAATAGTGGAGTACAACCCCAACGAAGTTTCTATGGAAAAAATGTTGACTTGTTTGACCTTAAAAGGTGGTTTTCATATAACAATCTTTTTTACAGTTTAGTCCTTATTGAAACTATACAAGCTAGCGAGACTTTGTAATTGTGCTAGAAATCGACATCTCAACAAGATAAAAAAAAAAAAACAATTTTCTCTTTTATTGCTTTATGACCGCTGTTCATATTAAATCTGTGCTGGGCCATTATAAGCTGCGGTTACCTCGTTTGAAATAAAGTCAACTCCATTAAATGTTTTAAAGAAAAGATTTTTAAAATATTCTTAATACTTGACGTTAGGACTTAAAACTTTGATACGGTGGCGTAAAAACACATTCCCGAGGGATTAGTGAGGCGTCAGAACTGAGGTTTAAGAGGGAATTACGTCATATTGAGAGGGCCATGTAATTACACGAGTGTCTCACTCCGAGAAAGATTTTGTACGAACATTTCGAGTTGACATTGTTAGGAAATACGGGTAATACGGTAATACTTGATTTGAATCCCTTTTTGAAATGGAAATTCTCTCTTTTCTTTTCTTTTTGATGTTGTCGTTAGTACGACAGTTTCTATTTATTAGATATTGTCGGCCCAAATTCTCACCACATCCACGGCGGCATCTGTAGTAGCGCAGAGGTCACTTTGAGTGCTTTTGTTTCAAACTTCCAACACATATAGGTACAGTAGATACAGTTTCTATATGATGACTGGTTACCCAATAATATACATATATCTACAGTAAAACTCTGGTTTTATTTCTCTCAGCACCACTTTATATAAACTCTATTACTCTTACGTTTCCACGAAAATTTAGTGGAGTGTATAAATCAAAATGAGGTATGCGACCGTTTTGAAGCGACTTACTTTACCTAATTCTTATTAAATTTTAGGTATTCCGTGACCAAGTTGTTCAGCTGAAATGTTCGCGTCTGGCGTAAACAATAGATTCATTAGGGCATCGGAACGAAGAACTAAAATGATTGGTGAACTATTATTTCTGAAATTACTATCTCCTTGTCTAATAGAGGTGGTCTCGACGTCAGTTGTAAATTATGCAAAATGTGTATTTAAATTCATACATTTTTTCTGTGTCCATTACTGGGGTGACGACATAGTGATTAAAATGCAAATTGCTAGAATTATCTCGTGTCGGTGGTCGGTAGCTCCGTGACTGAGAATGTCCGCGGTGGCTCACGCCTTGCCGTGCAAGCCTGATTGTACGCAATCCTTCGCTCTTTGCGCCTCACTTTTGTTTAATAATATTAGCTATGTAAATTACTTCGCAATTCACTTAAAATGTAACATTTTAGTTCCCGAGTTAGTTTTTCTCCCATTTTCTCGTGTCATGAAGGTCGAGCAATCTTTGTTCTTGAAAGTGCTTTCGGCAAACGGGCCCTGAAGCAGATATTTTTAGAATAAAATTCTGTTCAATCACTTGATAGCCTTGTAGGAGAAACTTGAACGGAATGTAGATTCAGCGAGAAGTGTCTAACGATTGAAAAATGTTGGGAATGCTGGCTCGTATAAAAATGTGTGTTATCTATCTATTCTGCAGGATTTCTGACTCACGTAGGAAGTAAAAGTTCAAGTGATTTACGCGCCCCGGGGATATTGGGGTTAGTCTCTGGTAGCAAAATGAATTACTTGAAGAATTTTTACTCAATTCTAATACTGAGTATTCTTTCAAGGTACGGGCTCTATTGTCTAGAATCCAAAAAAATAATATTATTGTAAAATTGTAACATATTTTTAGCGACTAGTTCAGTTTAAAATGAGAAAGTATTACTTGCATTACATTGCTTGCTTGCCTCACGTAATATTATCCTTCTCCACGAAACTATTTGAAAATGTACCAATATGCACACTGAGGTGATATGCGAAATACCTCAACCTCCTTGAATGTACCTAGTATTTGTGGTACAGTGACATCTCAGGTCATACGTTTGTCACAGAGCTATCATATCTATCATAGTCATTATAATATAACCAGTGTAATTCTTTTAGTTAAATAAATTGTAACATAATAGACGTAAAACCAATCAAGAAATGTGGCTTTATTTAACTAAAAGAATTACACTGGTTATATTATAATGACTATGACAGATATGATAGCTCTGTGACAAACGTATGACCTGAGATGTCACTGTACCACAAATACTAGGTACATTCAAGGAGGTTGAGATATTTCGCATATCACCTCACACACGAACTTGAATTACTTTAAACATTAGTTGTGGACTGTGGTATACAAACAGCACACTGTGCTCCACATGTGACCATCAAAAGCAACAGCCACAGCAGCTGGCACAGTCCCCCAATAACAAGTGAACTTGCACTTGTTCGCCGGGGCAATAAGCTTCGATGTGGGGCATCTTCCAAAATCGATAGCGGTGAAAGTGGGCAAGGACGACCTTTGGCAGCGCGCCAGCTCGCCAGCCCCGGCCAAGGTCCGCCACTGAGGATGCTCACTTGCTATCGATGAGGTAACATTGTGGATATGTGGTAAGGAGTCAATGTCACTTGTGGTAATTTAGTGAGTTGTTGATTTCGGTGCTGTTGTTAAATAGACTGTTTATGGTATGTTACTTTTAAAATCAGTGTAAATGAGTCCTTAAACTGGTTGTAAGAAACTGCTTTCGAAATCCAATTACTTTCTATAAAATATGAATAATTATGTCACAGTTCAAACTCAAACTAAATTGAAATCTGACAGACCCTTTTCTCGTTAAAAAATATAAATCGTGCTTTCACATAACAGTCACAAACTAATAATAATCTTTAATCCAGTTACATAAAGTCGCGCATTCAGCACCCCTGCGCCCTGTGGCCTGCCCACGTATTCCACGCCAATTATTATTTTCAACCAAATATAGCTCCAAGGCCACTCGTACATGTACAATACAAACCTAGTTACCATACATTTGTTGGCAACCAAATGGTAGCGTTTTGAAGCACAAATGAACACTGGCTCGAAACAAATATGTACTCTGTGTGAAATATTGCTGGATAAATGGAGCAGTGGTAAAGAGGAGTGCACTATCGAATACAGCTGTTTAAGTGATAGCCTTCCGGACAGTTTAATTAAGTTGCTAACAATAGCATTGAAGCCTGTTCTATGCAGTGGCTGCGTCTGAACATAATAGCTGCAATGAAAGTGTCTTTAGAATTCTAGTTTTACTAAACATCCTACCTGCAATTTCCCATGGAAATTGTCGCATAACCTTCCAATAATGCATCTTGTTGAACCACATTTAAATTGGGACGCAGCGATCCGCCAGCCGCCACTCAATACGAGCGTGCGATCATGTGTGAAGCGCCATTAAATTTGGGGGCAAATTCCCGGCGGCGGAGGTTGAAAGTGCGAGGAATTCAACTGTGATGCAGCGCTTGAGAGCCTTCGAGTTGCGGCGCAGATGCATTTCAGGGTTAAATAGTGTTTAGAGAAGTATTTGTGGTTGATGTTTGACGGAGCCAGTTCAGTTGTGGTGTCGAGTTATGAAGTAAAGGATAAGTTCCATGTGGGATACAATATAATCTGGCAAGGCTGAAAGTTTATCTAAACGCATTGAAAATTGAGGAAATAAAATTGTAATGGAAGTATTCTGTTGTAGCTTTGTCTTCATTCAATAGTTCAGCTAATTTCTCTAAACAGTAACACGTACTGTGCTGTAGTTTACGCCAACCACATAGGAGTTAGCTCCAGTTAGCTTAGCTTATAATGCAAGTGAGCGAAATTGCAAGTAGGTCAACACTAAGTGCATCAGACCAACTTCAGTAGAGCAGTCGCATGGTTTTGGCCAGAACTGCTGAAACTCCGAGCTTATACAGGATTTCCAGCCTAATCTGAGCCAGAAGGACCGCGCAATTAATACGTTCACAGCAATAACCGACGCAGCTGTTTTAACACATCTGTATATTAACGACGTGCTAGCAAATTAAAATGCAAATCAAGAGGGCGCTGGTGTCCGGCGTCCGGGATCCGTATCCGACGTCCGAACTGTCCGGCCGATCCGGACGATGCGTGCCTAATAATGTATTCGTATTTATGCGAGGCTGTCACCATGATCATTGTCAGGTTAACCGTTATGCAAATAAGAGGAAAAATGGCCGCTGTGAACACTCGATAGAGAGAATTAACAAGTGTTGACTAAGGATTAGCAAATATAGATGTTATGACGGGAATAAACATTTATTTCAGCAACAAACAAAGTTTCATACAGTAGGTATTGTTTTTTATGTTTTTGTACACTAGATTTACAGAGGCAATAAACAGTACTAAGGGTACAATAAAACCACGTGTGAGGTAGACACATTAGGTACGGCCGGACTGTGTGTCTTCGATCAACTTCTTTTTTATGGTGCCAGGCTAACGATTGCCGCAGTTTAGAGACGTATAGTGTTAAATGGAAAGACAATTCGGCAGCAAAATTAAAGTGATAAATGGCAGAAATACCACAGATATTACATTTCAAGCACCCCGACCATCCCTTCCACGAATCTGACATAGCAACGGGTGACCCGACAGATTTTATTTACGAGTCCATAAAACTCGTCTATTTTCGGATATTTTTAGTATCATAAAAACTGCGGCACGATTACTGTCGGCATAATCACGCAGGCTTCAATCTGATCTATTTCGGGCAAGACGTGACTGCTCTATAATGGTTTGCATGTTACGTACTTCATTTGGGAATGTACTGACGGGATTTATGAATTGAGGCAGAATCCCCTTAGGCTTTAGCTTAATAGGCTTGTTCGACGTAATACCACGTATTAGAGTTACGACGTTCACGTAAACATCTACCATATAATTTTTCCAAAGATAACTTTTCAATCACTCTTGGTTTCGGGCTGCTGCCATGCAATGTCAGGACTAATCATTTTGTTTATAAAACACTAGATTTCGCCAGCGACTTCGCTCGCTCACACTCCCTACCTTATTGAAAGAAAAGAAAGAAAGAAAGAAAGAATTGCCTATGTCACTCAAGACCAAACCAGCTTTCAACTGGCGAATTAGTTTCGAACCCTATTTAATACAAACAAACAAACAAATCTTTCCTCTTTATAATATTAGTGTAATTAACGTCCTTATGTCCATTTAAATTATGAGCAGTTTAACGTTACATAAAAGGTATATTTTCGCTTGGGAGTACACAAGTTAGATTAAGTGTCCGAAGATTTTCAACTCCAACTTTTACCAATGTGCGTTTGCGTTTCCACATCCTACATACAAATTCATTCAGGAAGCATTTCTAGATTGTATCTAACAAAATGCTGTTTTAAATTAACCAAAAACAAACGTGCCTAAACTAGTGAATCGTCCAGTAATTGCTTGCATGATTGCATTCGCAACTCAATCGTTGTTGTTGGGTTTGTGTTAACGATCGATCGCCATCATGTACAAACGATTAATTAAAACGCGCTCATTAATGCTTGTAGTGAATGTATTTGTTGGAATGTATAGCTGTTTGGGGCTTTATCGATATATATCGATAAAGAATCATGGGTAAATACATCTACAGCCTTACGTGACAGCTTGCAACAGTTTCAAGTCAAGTAAACGGCCTTGCTTAAAACGTAGCTACCGGTTTATTATTATAAAGACGAAAATATCCAAAAAAAACAGCGAAAATATATCGTATTTCATAAGTACGTAAGGATTGTCATGGCCATTGCAATGTACACTAAATACATTTTTTCAAAGGCTAATAAAAAATACTAGTAAAAAAATAACACAATAATAATTGGCAGTACATCGGTATAGAGAATAGTGTCGACACAAAGAGCCGGCCGAACCGCGGCCAGACTAATTAGCGCCCGGACCACATCGCCGTAGAGTCAACATTCATAGTCAGTTAGCAGTAGGTAGACGGGATAAATCGTGCGCTTATTTACGAATACACTCGGTAGTTTGGTACACATTGTTGCCGTAATTAATTGAGCTGAGAATGCTGTGGTTGCGGGCTTCTCCGAGTAGGCTGACGGTCGTCACTATTGCAATTGTGCGGAACGTGTAGCAGAAAATGTGTCTATAAGGGTAAACCTGTGAAGCACAAAGATTCCCGAATCGTATAGGTACTTTTTCTGGCTAAACTTGAATTGCTATATTGGCTGTAATGAAAAAAAAAATATGGTCTACCAAATATTTATGATAAGGTAGCTTCGTAAGTAAGTTTTACAAGCTCGGCAGCAATTTACTAGCAGTAACAAAAATAAAAGAAACGGTGTAACGTAACGAGAAATCATTCTCATTTCTTTTTCTAATTTACGGGCACTACGAGTCGTACTACGTTATTGCTATCGGCTGTAATATCCTGAGGTCTATTTCAGACCGTCGAAATAGACCTAATCGAAAAGCTGAATAAACGTAGTAGAAATAAACGAGGAGTACCAATTATGACTTTATGAGCCACGAATCACAAGCCGAGGAAATATTGCGCTAATACCGACGGAAATGGTTCGTATTTCAGGATTACAGATTGACTTATAAATATTTATACACAAGACCCTTCTTACTTTCTTGTTTAAATATTGACTGTGGGGAGTTCTAATTGAATTTACGATATGGTACAAGCTTGCTTTAATACTGATTCATACTAAGAATTACCTTAGTAATGCTAACTGTAGTGGGGAAATTGTATTATATGGAGCGCAGGGCCCCCGTAAGGTCTACTGGCGCCTGTGTGCAAAAAAGGATTTTGGCGCCCCTTAAGGCATTTTGAATTATCTTTTTTTTTTATTGTATGTCGGTCAGTGGCGTATTTTAAAATTCAGTGCCCTGCGCTTCATAACTTAAACACAAAAAAAAACCATCAAGTGCTACTCAAACTTCACACCCAGAGTTCCATACCATCTTAGAGAAGACAATACAAGATTAACTAACATAAGCATTTGCTATTGAAAAATGAGCTATCAAAAGCGAGGTCATGAAAAGCGCGAAATTTTTTAGCTTTTCGGAATAGGACAAGGCAATTTTTCATAGAAGAACGCAGTGAGCTCTAAAAGTTTAACGTTTCCGGACTTCAAGTTTTAATCTAAAAGTGAGATCAAATATTTGAAGTCTTTAGTAGGTACTTAAAAGAAATCCTAGTTAGGTTCTCAACTTTTCTTTTAACGATTATTTTTGTTTTTTTTTATTTTCATTTTTTTTTCTGGGTCCTTGGCTTTGGCGCCCCTAAAGGATGGCGCCCGTGTGCATTGCACACATTGCACATA
The DNA here is from genome assembly GCA_954870645.1 of Agrotis clavis. NCBI lineage: Eukaryota > Metazoa > Arthropoda > Insecta > Lepidoptera > Noctuidae > Agrotis > Agrotis clavis. The sequence goes on along the minus strand of OX940931.1, from coordinate 1,693,403 downwards.
TGGTAGCGGGGGCCCTGATGGAGCGGATTAAACGGTTTGTCATGCAATGGTTCGTACCTGGAGTAGGGTAGGGTGTATATGCAGTTATTACGGTTTTTTAATGAGCTATGTAGTGCGGCCATATCACCGACTAGCGCCGTATGAAGCTTTTAATTTACTACTGTAGTTAGCGGAATTGGTCCTTTACTTTTTCCAAATATTTCAAAGGCAGACGGGATGTATGAACTGCTAATAGATAGGTTATATTCAGCAGTAACAAATAGATTATAACAATTAATATGAACGTGGCTTGCTTAACTGTATCTTATAGTTTCGTCCTTCTTCCAGTACCTATTCAGTGACACCAGTCAGCGGTCAGTCGGCACGGTGCGGCGCGGCCACTGCGGCGCTGCTCTAATAAATTGCACACCCGCTACAACAGCTTATTTATTTCAATTGCAAATTACGGATATTTATTATCATACACGAGAGCCGCGGGCAATAAATACGTTACTAAAATGTGAAGCACACTCTAAATATACGAACGGACGGAAACGTGAGATGCTACTCTTTGAGATGTAAAAGTATCACATATCTAAGTCACGTTCACGATCCCAAAGAGGCCAGGCCAGGCCAGGCCAGAGATGAACAAGCAATCATTTATATTTTGATCACGGTAATTTATTTCAGGTCCTTTTGATAAATTGAGCTTACACCCTTGTCATAAAGGATGTCTTTCTGAATTGAGTCCAGTGTCAAATGACCAAGGTAAATCTGAGTGTACAGGTCACTAACACGTGCCAAACGAGTGTAATGATGTGGAAACATCGATATCTACCGTCACATGTCATGTCTGCTATGAGTTACGACTCAAATGCATTCACTCTCAGTACTCCCACGAACAGTAAAAGCATTTTAAAATTCTGTGTCGCATATTAAACTGATGCTCGCATATGTCTTTTCCTTGAGATAAGAGAATGAAATGTTCCTAGCTGAAATAATAGTACTATTTAGTTTACGCTGCATATTTCACGAGTTTTCGCAATTCTCTTTTGTTTGAAGCAACAGTATCTTTCTTTCTTGAATCTCCAATATATCTTTGTATGTGTAATAGATTTGAATGTGAGACGCTCGTGATTCGGGACAGTCCCGTTGCTGGTTGCTACCGGTCACAACCCGGTACCCGGATCAAAGTGTACGTCCTCCGGGGCACGTTTATTGCACACCGTTGTCCTGTGGCATTCTACCGCCTGAGATTTATATGCAAATGTTTGTCTGCAAACAGTGAAAAATTTATAGAAGGAAATGTTTGGAACGGAGTACCTCCTCGACTTTATTATTTTGATTTGACTGCAAAAGCAATGCGAAGTTTAGATGATGCTTGTTAATGTGGGATGCCGAATATCAGAAAATCTATTTAATTATTTTGTGACTACTATTTTAACGTCTGGATTCACATAGCCCCACAAAGACCACGAAGGTATCACGAAAGATCTTTCTGTACAAAGTGATTGGGTCCAGATCTTGTCGCAAAACTTTACTCTAACGTCATATTTCTTGTGCCAAATTACTCCCGCAAGGAGTGCAGAAAGTTTGTCGGAACTTGGACCAGATATAAAGTTTCTTTTAGATTACGAGTGATGTTTCATACAAAGATTCGTCTCTGTACAGTAGATGTCATTTATCCTTATTTATAACTGTTTATGCTTGAACATCTTCAATAAGGTATTTCGCCAGATTCATTAAATGACACTGTCAATCTTGATTTTCTTTGTTATATACGCAGTACTATTTGCAAAATTTGCAAATGACCCAGTCTTCGTTTACACTTCGACCTATATGTACTCATCGGTACCAGCATCATTGAAATGCAACGTACGCCAAACAAACTGACTAGCTACTTACATTTATGCATATTGATACACGGATCACGAATCTAGGTCTCCCATTTCGTAATACGAATAGCATAATGAGCATCTCGCCTATGTAAACAGATTCGAAGTCTAGCATAACTGAGTATATTGATGAATTATGTTATAGAAACTCGTTATGAGGCTTATAATGTTATGGAGGAGCGTTTGCTGAGTAGCTAGTACGAGTACTATCCCCTTTGTGTGGTGTTCCTCGTCCTAAACAGACATAGGCTTACGCAAATCATTTTAGCACATATTTATCTTTCTCGGTACACGCCAGCTTTATGGCCGTTGTACTGTCTAACTTTACGTCATGTGTTTATCAAGATTTTATGTACGTAAATATATTTACTAGTTTAGTGTTTCGATCTGGAGCTTACAAAATGTTTGACGCAGATTTAGGAGCGGCTTTTAAAATATTACGTCATTATTTTTGCTGTTTGGGAAGATTCATTAGAATTTCTGTTTCAACTACTTTGCAAACCTTTCTATATAGTCTACTAATTATTATTTAAGCTTAATCACAATCTTATTCAGTACACATAACACACACTCAAAGTGGGCGAATTCATTTTGTTTCATGATATACTTAATTAATTCTGTAAACGAATGGAGTCCTTTAACCCTTGTTCATAATACACATTATGGTCTTCAAACGCGCTTAGAGCCGAGTATTTTGTTTCTCATAATCGTGTTAGTTTAAGTTCTCATTATTTTAATAGAAAGCTTTTTAATTCTCTCGCGCATTTCGCGTGAATGCTATAATCGTGCTTTTAGTGAACGGAATATTTGAGTTGAGCTTGAAAGGTAATTAAATTGTACAGTAGCGGGATAGTTAAAACGTTTTGGACATTATACAAAATTGATTGCAGTTTTTCAGTATTCATTTAATTCGGAATTAAGGATAGTGTCAATAGGTTGGTATGGCAAAAGTTCGTAAATTCTTGCTTAATGAACATGTAATTTAATTTATCTTCCACAACTAAGTTGTTACAAACCAAGTTTTAATTAATACCTATCCAGCTTCAATGAAGTACATTCAATGTAATTTAGATGAATGACACGCAACAATAACAGATATTATGCGAGTAATCATTTCAAGTAGGCAGCCGAAGTAAGCACAATACACGCATTTACATATTCAGGGGCGCCTTTATCTCTATACATACCTGTATACATTTCGGAGCAGTTTCATTTGCGCTGGGGCCCACGTTGGGCGCCAAATAAATGGTTATTGCTTTCCATGTTTCGCTTTCGACTTGTTTCGAATGAATGAGCAGTTTGAAATATGTCAGTGTCAGAGATGACAACTCAAGCTAGTTGGGGAATATCACTTATTTAAAAAGTTGACATTTTGATGGCACTGAATCGAAAATTTACTTAGTACCTAATTATATATCAAGGTTCACTGAGTCGTGTTTGATTTTGATGTAGTATTTATAAAAGTAAGTGAAAAGTGCTTTTTAAGTAGTAGAATTTAAAAATATTTTTTCGGACTAAAGTAGTATTTCGATTTAGATTTCGAATATATTCAAATGAACATTCTAAATAGAAACATTCTAGATAGAAACGACCAATTCAACTTTTTCATCAGCGACGGCGCAAGCAGACATATTGTGAGTCCCACGTCGGGCGTCATCAAATATATATTACTTTTCGGACTCGTCTTTTATTATTGCGTTGCATTTCATTGCAATATCTCGTTCGGTCCTCGGTTCGCGTTCAACAACGGGCCCCAGGGGGTTTGGAAATTTTCTATTTGGTACTACATGGTCCCCAGCACTTAGGTTGATTTGAATTACAAGTCCCAGAAGCGCTGGTGGACAGTAAAACTTACGTGATGTGAATTTCTGAGTGTCAATTCCGTCACATTTGAAATTTTAAGCACGCCTTCAACTCCGGCCGTGATACTGGCAGAGTTATGATGGATACTTGCGACTCATTTCTGTCATTGAATCAAGTTTGTGATGTAATTCCGTGTCTTATACGAAATCGATACACTTTACTTGCGATATTTATTCTTAGTTATTTTTTTTTAATCTTTTAAGACGAGCGATGTCTGCAACTAAAAAAAGGGTATCATTAAGACTCATAAGTATACGTTGGTACTTGGTACCAATTAAAATTTTAAGTCCAAAACTGGCCGGTGAAACAACCGTGACGATACATATATGCGGGTTTTATATGTGCGCATTCGATGTTTTACACGCGTACATAAAAAATGAAATATATACGACAGTATTTTTTATATTCAGTTTTTACAGTTATTGGTGGGCTTTACTACATCTATTTTAACGACAGCAGCTTTTTGTGTATTTTCCATTATTCTCTATGTTTCAGTTCATAAATCATTGAATGGCATATTTATCACTTTCGTCATTTTAAACAACACTTTATTGGATTAGAGAAATCAGACATCGGTTTGCAATATTCTTAAAAGCTTTTTAAGTGTAACAAAAGCTTCAACTTGTCGAAGTCAAAAATATTGAATTTTGTGTATAGTGCTATTAAACTCTTTTCAAAAGGTCGTAAAAGTTTTTACCCCGGTTTGCAGCAGGTTGTGTAGTGGTATAAACTTGTTTTTAATAGTAGCCGGCGGCACCCCGGGGCCCGCGTGAATAACAATGGTGCAACCAGTTTATTTGTTTAAGCAAACGAGTATTTTCGTATACATAAACGTAGTATTTTTGTCTACGCGTGTGAATATTACATGTGGGTACTTACGTCTGTTTATGCGGGTAGATTGTTTTCTCTGTTTTGTATGGTAATTAAGTATTAAGTAATGTTTGTTTGGAAGATTGGATTGCTTGTTGTTTTAAGACGGTGTGTTTTGCTGTGAGATAACTAAGATTTCTCGTTTACTTTACGTTTTTGGGGTTAAAAATGTAAAATGAATTGTTTTGTTTCAGGTAAGTTACCCTACAAATCTTTGTCCTGTTTCAAACATATGAAGAATCTACTATAACTGCAGCCGGTAAGCGTATATTACTTATAACAGCATTTACCTGTATTATACTTGTAACGTCTCGTAACATCTTAATTTGTTGTATATTGAAAACATTATTCTTCTCCTAAACACTGTTATGATTGTTATCTAGAATCCTATAAACTCATTTAGCATAATAATATTAAATATCGTGTATGACGGTAATAAAAATGTTTTTACGATTAATAGTTTCTAGTATATGCGGAAATGATTAATAAACGATATACGACATAATTAATATTTGCAAATGTAGAAGAGAGCAAAAAGGCACATGCAAAATACGTATATTTATTCAGTGGTTTCCTAAGATATACCAAATATTTTTTCATATGACTACAATAACTAGAATTTTCATAAAAAGGTACCCATGTAATCTAATCTGCCTTTTCATACAACTCATTTTAACATGATAAAAGCCAACAATAGAATCCAATAGAAAGTTAAACGAGATCCACTAAGTCTTGGATCTATTGGGAGTAGAGGAAGGCTCCATTGATGTGGAAACGATGATACCTCTGAATTGGCTGGCGGGCTGCAAACACCAGATACTAAGGCTTTTGTGCGCCTCTCTTATATTACACTAGTATTTACTTTAGGAACTTATTGCACTTTTGAGTTAGGACTATTTTATGAATTGTTTAAAGTTATCTTATGACATTTCGAAACTTATTATGAACTTGTCTCTTTAAAAAGTGTGGCGAAATGTAATTTACAACTTTACTGCATAATCAGTAGAATTAGTTCACAGAATTCTGAAAAAAGCTAAAAGAAACGTTCCAAGTTGTAACCCCAATTTAAACTCAATTTAAGTTCTCAATTGGGAGCAATACGAGATTATAACGGCAAATCAGTCTCGAAAACATAAGCCTCTCGTATAACAGTTCAATTGAACATAATAGACGCTAAACATATCATCAACATACATCAGCCTACATAAATAAAGGCATTTGCTGATAAGCGCGCGAATCAGTCTTCTTCAGGCGCTGAATTATGCATGAGTCGTTGTGTTTACTGTCAAGGGCAACTACCTAATTTGTTATTGTTAACTAAGTATTTACGTGTGTGGGGGTGGTTGGATTAGATAATTGTGTTAGCTTCTATTCTTGGATGTAGCTCGTTATATTCCTTCTTTTCGGTATTGCTGATTATGTAAGGATTAAGGTTTTTTTCCTCAATCCTCAACCCACGTGAATTGCGTCTTTTACGCATAACTTTTCGTATTTGAAATAATATATCGCTATTCCTTTTGTAGAGACAGGTTACATATACGATGGTTAGAGGTTGAAGGGGTAGACTTCTTAGATAACTATGATATTGATGAAAGAAGAAGACATGTGGGACCATCACCAAAGAAATTAAAATAAGGGCAGTATAACGAAAATATTGCTGACTAGCTGTGCCCGCGACTTCGTTCGCGTGGATGTCGGAATTTAACAATGTATTTTTTAGTGCGAAGCGCTTAATTCCCGCCACGTTTTTCATTTATAAACCTTGTATTTCGAATTCAAGACTATTTGACGTAATAAACGCCCTCTGTTGTTCAAAGGCAGTACCATTTAATTGCTATTGGAGAGTAGTTTGTATATCGATTTGAATTCGATATTGTTTAATGAATTAAATGAATGTTGGTATGGAAAAAAAATTGATGGAACCTACTCTAAATCCTATTTCAGCGCGCGTGAACGTAAAGCGACAAAAAGACCCGCTCCACTCCACTCCACCCGCTCCACTCCACTCCACCCGCTGCACTCCACTCCACCCTCTCCACTCACTCCACCCGCTCCACTCCACTCCACTCCACCCGCTCCACTCCACTCCACCCGCTCCACTCCACTCCACCCGCTCCATTCCTCTCCACCAGCTCCACTCCACTCCACCCGCTCCACTCCACTCCACCCGCTCCACTCCACTCCACCCACTCCACTCCACTCCACCCGCTCCACTACTCTCCACTCCACTCCAGTCCAGACCAGTCCACTCTACTCCACCCTCTCCTCTCCACTCCACCCGCACCACTACACTCGCTCCACTCCAATCCACTCACTCCACTCCACTCCACTCAACCCGCTCCACTCCACTCAACCCGCTCCACTACACTCCACCGATCCACTCCACTCCACCCGCTCCACTCCACTCCACCCGCTCCACTCCACTCCACACGCTCCACTCCTCTCCACCCGCTCCACTCCAGTCCACCCGCTCCATCCCACTCCACCCGCTCCACTCCACTCCACCTGCTCCACTCCACTCCACCCGCTCCACTCCACTCCACCCGCTCCACTCCACTCCACCCGCTCCACTACTCTCCACTCCACTCCAGTCCAGACCAGTCCACTCTACTCCACCCTCTCCTCTCCACTCCACCCGCTCCACTCCACTCGCTCCACTCCAATCCACCCACTCCACTCCACTCCACTCAACCCGCTCCACTTCACTCAACCCGCTCCACTACACTCCACCCGATCCACTCCACTCCACCCGCTCCACTCCACTCCACCCGCTCCACTCCACTCCACCCACTCCACTCCACCCGCTCCACTCCACTCCACCCGCTCCACTCCACTCCACCCGCTCCACTCCACTCTAGCCGCTCCACTCCAGTCCACCCGCTCCACCCCACTCACCCCGCTCCACTACACTCCACCCGATCCACTCCACTCCACCCGCTCCACTCCACTCCACCCGCTCCACTCCACTCCACCCACTCCACTCCACCCGCTCCACTCCACTCCACCCGCTCCACTCCACTCCACCCGCTCCACTCCACTCTAGCCGCTCCACTCCAGTCCACCCGCTCCACCCCACTCACCCCGCTCCACTCCACTCTAGCCGCTCCACTCCAGTCCACCCGCTCCACCCCACTCCACCCGCTCCACTCCACTCCACCCGCTCTACTCCACTCCACTCGCACTACTCCACTCCACCCGCTCCACTCCAGTCCAGTCCAGTCCAGTCCAGTCCAGTCCACTCCACTCCACTCTATTCCATTCCTCCATTCCTCCGTTCCATTCCATTCCTCCACTCCACTCCACTCCATTCCAGTCCAGTCCAGTCCATTCCAGTCCAGTCCAGTCCAGTCCAGTCCAGTCCAGTGCATTCCATTCCATTCTGTTCGATTCCTTTAAATCGTTTTAATTAATTTGGGGTATGAATTGATTACGATAAAACAAAATACCGTACATAAATGTTACTTCAATAACACCTCTATTCCAGGTTTTCTTTAAACGCCATCTGCCGTGCGTTGAAATAATTATGTTTACATTTATTATTTGAATAAGTAGTTTTTCCATTCGAAGCTAGATCGCGCTACTGATCTGCGCGTCTCGGTGTGAACTGACCGTAATTTTACTACTGGAACACTTTAAATTCAAATATCTTTTGATAGACTGAACCGATTCAAATGAAACAAAAACTAAATGTTACTTCAAGTTACGGTCAGTCGTTGTGTATTAAAGTTATCTACAAAGCTTTCGTACATTTTACGTGATGCCCGAACAAATAAACATACAAACAGACAAACAGACAAACAGACAAAAATTCTAAAAATGCTAGAAATGGGTTCTATTGGTTGTCCTTTAACACCCTGGCTATATTTTTTGAGTTTTTTTTTAATGTACAAAAATTACTTTTCTACAGTTTTATTATATGTATAGATGAGAAAGGTATTTCATTATTTGACGACATTATTTTAACTTACATGAATTAATAGCTTTTACACCTACAAGGACATAGGTTTTCCCAAATAACGCTTACCGGTAATAAACCCTTATGCAAAATGACTTGAGAGTATTACATCGGTGACTTCCTTACCCTTGGGGAACCTCCTGAAGCCTGAAGGTTCATATGTAAATTAGTCATGTATTATTAAAACGGTGTTAGGGTCTCTAGTGTCTGAGGCTGTTATATGGCCATCCGTATTCTTTGACCTCTGGTGTAGTAACTTCTAGGCTTGATAAAATGTGTTGTGAATGTTTGGAAGTCAGTCCTCATCTGCCCAATATTTTTAGAGTTAAAGGGTCAACTTTCAGTATGTCAGCTGTGACTCAAGTTATTTAAGAAAATAAATAAATAATTTTTTTTATTTATCTTAGCCATTGCTGAAACATAACTACACAATATAGTTGTGGAAAGGCAGGCAAATGATAATGAATCCTTACGGTTCGTTCACGACTTCGGTCTGTTTTAAGCGGTGAGCGGTGCGACGGGCGGCGCGAATTAGTCATTAGTTACTTTGTAAGTACGCGAATTCGCGACTGGCAGTGCCTCGTGGAAAGAGCTATGCTCGGGGTTTCTTTGCGGGATAAAATCCGGAACATCCGATCACCGACATAGCTCATAAAATTTGCAAGTTGAAGTGGCAATGGGCAGGCCACATCGCTCGTATAACTGATAACCGATGGGGAAGAAAAGTTCTCGAGTGGCTACTACGGACCGGAAGACGCAGCGTAGGCAGGCCTCCCACTAGGTAGACCGACTACATCGTGAGGGTCGCGGGCAACCGATGGATGCAAGTGGCGGATTGTCGTTCGGCGTGGCGGTCTAAGGGAAGGCCTATGTTCCACAGTGGACGTCTTCCGACTGACGATTATGATTCCTACTTATTAGTAAACTTACATGATTTCTGCAATTGTCATGTCATAAAAAAACCAGTATGACAAACCTTTGAGTTATTACATTTCCACCATTCAAAAATCTCCCAGAGCTTTTATGAATTTGGTTTCTACATTCAATGTATCCAAAATATCCCCTTGCTCCGTATAAATATGTTACCAAGTGGTTCCGTATGCTTTGTATACCAGTAGGTATGTAATATTGCAGCTATCCTTGGTCATGTCGGCGGTAATAACCTCGCTCCCTGGTGACTGACCGGTCTCTGCTACACGAAGCTACAGCCAATTGTTAATGTTATTGTTTCATTTTATACTCACGGCATTTTGGATACTGTCCTTTTTAATTAAGGTTCAGAATGAAGCGTGAACCTTTCATTTCAAAGTCATTTAAATAAATGACGTTAGATGTGACATCGCGAATTAAATTGCGATCTTCTTGAAGTCGGTATAAGCACGGTAGTATAAGTGTCAACTTTGACAACTATGTCGCCTTGATATATTATGGCTTCACCGAGGCCAACAATTATATTTTAATTATCTCTTAAATATCATTTAGTTAAATTTATGATTCATTCCAATTTTACCTAATGCTGTAAAATAAATAATTTTGGATGAAATTGCCACCTCTGGAGAAACAACATGCTTTATTTTTATTATGTATGCTATGTTATTACAACCTTCACTTAACCACAATAGTAAAAGACTGCAAAAGACTAATTTATTATAACCTAAAGCTAAAAATTGAATTTCACACTCACAATCAATTCATTTTGATTTCATTTTGGAGTCATTTCATTTTGAGTGATAAATAGATCAATCTTCAAAAAAGTTCAAGTCTTGATTCAATATAAAAATATTTCAACAAAAATATCAATTGAAGAGTGCTCCTACTCGTTGTATAAAAATAAAAGAAAGCGAAAATAAACGCTTCGCAAGTTTGTAAGTAAAGGATTGTCCAAATAGATATGTTTGTTTGTTAAACTTAAGCTTTTATTGCACAGTTGTAAAGAAAGAAACTTCATCCTTTGTAAATGATGAAACTAACGTTACGCCGCCATTGTCTTGGGAATAAGTTTCAGTGTCATTTGACATTATAGTCGCTCGTAATGTATTATCTGTAAGAAACGTTCGTTGAATAAATTATTGAAAGTAATTGAAAGACAGTGACAAAGCCAGTAGAACATTTCATCAGAGCACCTTTAGCTTTGTTTTTGGGTTCATTTGATTTTACTTTTTGAACTTTGAAATCATCTTATAAATAAACTTAGCTAGTCCCTGCATTTCAATGATTAACAAAGACATAAATGCAGCTTATTATTTTACTATTTTAGAAGTTGACCTGTAAAAGGTTTTTGTTAAAAAAAAGATTGTGTATACATTTCTACGATATATTTATGAATGAGCTCCTAACTCATTAGACTTCATAATCACAACAGTTTCTTTATATGATCAATCATATAACTTTCCACTCCTAATTCATAAAAGGTCAAACGATGAGGGAACATAACAGTAGTGCTACATAAACAAAAAATAATACAGAATCAATGCAACATTTATATCTGTGTGGGCGATGAAAGCTCCTAGTAACCACATTATTAGAGCCATAAGATCTGTCAATTCTTGCATAATAGATATTTTATAAACATTTTCGCCCTGTATTTAATTAAATATTGAATTAAACCTGACAAAACCAAAAATAAAAATGTTTTAGTGCATATTAAAAACCTGACTCGTACTTCACTCCGCAAGTGCCTCCTTGGTCCTGGGATTGTCTTATTAGGTAACCATAACCCCGGAACGTAAAGGGCTATTGAAGGACACCGTAGATTTTAGTCAGTACAAGTCGGAGAGTCCTTCCCGTCCTGCCCTGGGTGGGAGGATTCTTTGAATGATTTTAGCACGTAAAGCAAAAAAAAGGTGCGTCCCTAAATATTTGCCACAATCGAGCTCATCGTCTTTGCACATAGGGAATATATATATCGATTCTTCTAGCAACACTATGTATGCTTACATTATTTAGCTGACCTACTAATCAGTACTTCTAAATAGTTTATTATGAGAACTGTCCCTGAGAGTGACAAGCGTTCTGTTTGGATCGTATTGTTAGGGGCTCCCTTTTCCGCATTTAGACTCGTAGGTGGTCCGTTATGCGTGAGGTGGGACGGTTGGCTATATGAGCCAACCCAGGCCCTTCCAGAAGCTCAGAAGTCTCCTGGGACGTTCACAGGCTTCTTGGAGCGAACTTGGAATGCCAAGGTTTTGTGCCCGTTGGTTAGCAACGCCCTCGCATTCCAGGATTACGTGGGTAGCCTTTTCATCCGCGTTCAGGCAGCCCCTGCACAGCGGGCTGTCTGTCGCGTTGATGGTAAACAGATGTTTGTTGAGTGGGCAGTGACTGGTGAGCATACCCACCACAACTCGTAAGTCTGTTCGTTGGAGTCTGAGAAGTCTGCTGGTCAGTCGCGGTGTTAGTGCAGGTACCGCCTCTCTAGACTGTCTGCAGTCGGTTGTAGATGCCCATCTGGCATTGTGTTTTTTTTGGGTTTGCAGACGTACCCAGGTCCTGAGTTGACCGGATGGGATAGGCAAAAAGGGTGTGGGGCCGGCCACGTTCACATCCGAGCCTCTCCTTGCAAGTTCGTCTGCCGCATCGTTACCCAATGATCCGCTATGTCCTTTTATCCATTGCAAGATGACCCTATTGTATGACTGGATCGTATTATACGTATAATTATAGGGTGGACTGAAGACAATCGATCGACTGCAAGTGGCGGCAAGCGGGTCGAGAGCTCCGTGGTCGTTAATGAGAGCCACACTCGCGGGTAGGTAGATACAATGTTCTGTGGTGTGATGACTTGGCTTATTTCAAGATAGAATTAATAGGTGGTAAGGAGTCTTCATTTTTTTAACTTGGTTAAATCATCAAATGATTCCTCCCGCCCAGGGTGGGACTGGAGGGACTGTCAGACTCGTACTGACTAAAACCCACGGTGATCCTTCAATAGCCCTTTACGTTCAAGGGCCACGGTTAGCTGGTGAGACAGTCCCGCGACCACGGCAGTGGTAGGGACCCCGGCAGTGGTAGGGAGAAAAGATTTTATTTTTATTGGCATGAATTAGTTTTTATGTCTATGTTAGTCTGATGTTTTTTAAAGAGACAAAGTTATATAATGGAAGTCAACAGCCGACTTTAAGTAATTAGAATCGTATCAGATGAAAAACTATAATTAAATCTTGCCGTGTCTTAGGCGCGGGCCACATAGAAAAGACGTAAGACGAGGACGAGAGTCGCGTCCGCGCCCCGTCTCTTCTGTGTGTTTTATGTCGCGACGCTTCTATACATTTTGTATGAAAGAGACGCCGAAGAGACATAATATGTCTCCGACTCGTCTGCGTCTTTTCTATGTGGCCCGCGCCGTAGGCATCTCGCAGATGAAACATGTCAAATTATTATGATAAGTTTAAGTAATATAGTGTTTCAGACCATTGATTCCTTATCCTATCGTTTTATGTGCATTTTTCTAATGATGGTACCCCAACAGCGTGCAATTCTAAAACTCCTCTTTTAAATATAATCAAATACCTAAGTAATAAATTACCAAACCCTTAACACTAATTCCTCAATTTAAACTAACATAACCACGTCACACCACGTGTGCTGACTGTGAGAACTGCTCGTTTCCGCACCGCTGTCGCTCCGGCTGCGAAATTAACTGCACACCGGCAACCGGGCGAAGACAATCAGCTGACATTATTCAAATCTGCTGGAACCGACGGAATATTGAAAATTCTGTGCTTTTCTAGTACGACAATTCTTGAAATAAAGGTAATGAAAGCATAATTACATTAAGTTGATGTAGAGTTTGAGAGAGTGCATTTAAGATTAAGACTGGTCTTTGTTTGACGAAATTACTCCCAAACATAGTTCAGAAAATTTAATTCGTACAAAATTCAATCCTCCAAGTTCAGAAAACGCAAATTACCGCCTCAGCTCCGCTCCAGACGAAAGTTGAAAGTTCGCCAGTAACTGCTCCGTTTAGATCCGAACGAAAATTAAAACTATTGTTAAGTTTAATGGAACTTGCTGTTCGCTCCCACTTCACGTTTACATTACAAACATTTGTTTTAATAGTTGCTACATTGCACAGAGCACGAGGACGCGAGACGCCTCGACGGTTACTAGAGGCAGTATTGTTAACAGTTTTCATGCAAACCTAGTTCCATTTCGTTACAAATGACGATTAATTCCAGAAAGCCTCAGGGGTTAAGTAAACACATTCATTGAATTTTATAGCATACCCACGCTGCCAGTCAATCCGATCCAGTCTGTCCAGTGTCCAATACTATCTTTCCCAAGCGACACCCTAAGCCGAACCTCGTACCCCATAGGGGGTGCTCCTACCGTCTAGTCGCCTAGTTTATAAGTTTTTTGCCCTGATCGGATGCCTTATTCTCAAGGCACCTTCACGATAGCCAGGTGCAGCAGACGACAACCTCCGTCTAGGCTAAAAAAGAAAAAAACGAAAACTGTGGTAGTGAAAATTCCGTGCTCTGTGGTACATTCAATGATGTCTTTGTATTATGTGTACCGTATTACCCAGCTTGTTTTTATTACGACTGTGTGTGTTCTGATTGCTATTAACAGCTTTGTGTTAATATTGTTTCGGGATTGTTTGTGTGCTTCACTGAACATTGAGTTTGTTTGACATAATAAATTATATAAAGCCGTTGACGTAATATTCAGTGTTTAGCCGCAACTAATCAGGCATTATTTGTTTGTTTCCAGCTATTTTTGACACCCACACACATTCATATTTGCTATTCATTAATAATTATATTCTCGGATTGAATCATCATAATATTTAACCTAAAATAATTTATATTGAGGCTTGTGCTGAATAACTAAATCCTCTGTTTACACAGAGGATTATTCAGTATTCTCTGTATATGTATACCGATGCGGTGTATCTTCACCCGAATGACCATAATTGAAACTACCGTCGTCGCCATCCTCATTTTAATACAATTGCTATGGACTATTTAACTATTATCCATCACTAGCACCCTCCCGACTCTGTCATCGAAGCGTCAAAATATCTTTGCAGTTAAAATTATAATATAGCGATTGTCAATCTTTGGACACACTATTCCTTTTCTTCCTATTATTCAGTATGACCTTCACGATGACCACTCCTGCCACTTTCACAAATAAATTGAGCTGCAACCGCGTGGTAGCGGCAGTAACTCACTGGTGGTGCTAGGTGGCGCCACGAGCGCAGCTGGCAGAACATTACGCTAGCTTACAATTTATTAGTGTTACGTAACAAACACGAGGCTTTTCACACGCTTTGTTCTTAGTTAGTGCCCCTATCCTGCGGTTGATTGGAAAATTCGATTGTTGGTACGGGTAAATGGTCATGTATGAAAGAACATGGAATTTTTCTATCTAGATCCCTAGTATTTTGATAATCTTCTCTCCTACAAATTCCTTTGGTCATCCTATTACTTTGGAATGACACACAAGCACAATCTATCTATACAAATATTATAAAGCTAAAGAGTGTTTGAACACGCTAATCTCAGAAACTACTGGTTCGAATTGAACAATTATTTTTGTATTGGATAGCCCATTTAACGAGAAAGGCTATAGACTATATTTACGCTACGATCAAAAGGAGCCGAGCAGCTGGTGATACAGAAAAAGCCAGAAAAATCCAGCTAGTGTATGTATATTACAAACACATTTATGACCCTATTTTATTTGTAACGTCTATCAAAACTCATTTGTGATTTCTCTAAAAAAATTACACTCTGAGAGTGTGTCAGTCTCAGATACATGAGTGTGTAAACTTACATAATATAGTGTGCGGAAACTAGTCTGCTTCGTAACGGCGCCACATCACCGAGCTGTCTCCCCGCGCGACAGGCCGTGTCATGTCCTAGACGCGCACATTACCGGCTAATGTATCGTTCAATCAATCATAATAACGTCGCACTCGATTGTTTTCACTACTCTCATATATCTCAACTTACAGAAGGCATACTCCCAATAAAAACGGCAGAGATAACGCTATACGAAACCGAAATATACTATTTTTTCTAGAAAAATAATATGCTAGGTATATTTATTCGTTTACATATAAATTTTTTCCAGTTAGTAAAAGATCACTATGCAATTATGCATGCGCAAATATTCTTTTCGACTATAGAACACTAACCCTTAAGGCACTGCACATAGCGAACACTCTGTAAACAACTAGTTTTACGTCGCAAAGTTAGCCGTATCTGAAACTTCCACAAGCCAGAAAAAAATACAGTGTATAGTCAAATGTATAAAGTAAAGACTTTAACAAAAACAATTTACAAAAGTGGTCTAGAACTACGAAAAGAAAAAATTATCAATGTGACCACGAAAAAAAAATTTTCGTCTCGAAATTCTCAGATTTTTCAGCGGTAACCATTATATTTTTTGTGACTATAACAGAGGAAATTTCACATACTAAAGACATCTAATTTTTTTTGAACTCAGACCTGTAATTTTTTAAATATTAATTTAGAACTGCAAAATTTCTTACATTTTTTCTTACAATTTGCCCCCGCGCGCAGCTGCTTCACCCCCGCGACTACCTTTGCTACATTAGAGCTTGGGTACAGCGCCTTAATGCATTTGTGTCCGTTTTGTGAGACAACTAAATTATCAACATTTTAAAGATAAATACATAAAACGGCTCTGTTTGTGTACGAAACGTTAATGGTCAATGGTTTTGATGAACAACTCGTGAGTCCTTCTCTATTGCTCTTAGCAAAGTAAAAAATGTTTCTAATGTTCAACCACCCCAATCCATACTCTACGTTATTGTATATAATATGTGCTTCAACTTATCAACATGCCTATCATAAACCTACTTAGTTTGCTCTGTCTTTTCTGTGTCATCACGTCTCTTTCAGATTTCCCGAAACATATACCTTACGTCTTATTTATCCCGCCATTCCGTTGTCATAATCGTTTGTTTTCCGTCGCGTTGACCGGATTCCCGATAAATATCCAGGATTTTATTATTATAGCCGGTTATTGGAACAGATTCCCGCGGTCACTGATTGCGGATTTTAATATAAAAATTATTGGAGTGGAACAATTGTAGGAGCTCCCGGGAAAATAACGATGGCAAATTGGAAGTGGGCCGCGATATGCATGCACCGGGCCCCTGGGGGTGCACGCCAAAGAGCCACTTTGTTCAAAGAGCATAACGGTTATTGCCGATTTATAGGTAACCTCTTCAATTTAAGCAAATTTCCTTTAACACATTTTCCGCGCAGTTAAAGTGCCTGCAAACTTATTGTGTTCTAAAAAATAACAGAATTTATTGAAACCCCGTCACTTAGCAAAATGTTTCATTGTTATAAAGCATTGTAAGCTTTTTATTGTTTTTGATGTGTATTATAAAATCCATCACTAACCAAACGGGGAATCGAAACCTAGCTGACAAACTTCTCCCTGCAACTGACGACGAGGAAGCGTCTAAAAATGCCATTGAACATATAAACCACTATTTTTCGAATATTGGCAAACAACTAGCGGACAATATTATTTTAAAAAAACAACATTCTTCTAGGGCTCCATACGTTAATGAGACTCCCCCAGCGTGTAATTCTATGGTTCTCCTTCCTCCAGATGAGGCCGAAGTAGAAGCAGTCATTAATAACTTAAAAACTGACAGCGCCACAGGTTGTGACCTTATTCCGGTTAAACTTCTCAAGTTGTGTAAAAATGTCTTAGTCCCACCTATAACAAAACTTATAGAAGTCTGCTTTGAGCAAGGTGTATTTCCGCGATCCTTTAAGAAATCCTTAATCACACCTGTTCACAAGGGTGGGAACCAGGAAGATGTCAAAAATTACAGACCTATTTCAGTTCTGCCAGCACTATCAAAAATATTGTAAAAATTATTGAACCGCAGACTCATGAAATACCTAGAGCACCACAAAATAATTTCTAACTCACAATTTGGCTTTAGGTCCGGGAAAAGTACCACAGATGCAGTTAACCAACTGGTAGATTATGTGACTGAGAAACTTGATGCAAAGCAAAAATGTCTGGGTGTTTTCTTGGACCTAGCCAAGGCATTTGACACCGTTTGTGTTCCGACTCTTGTGACCAAGTTAGAACATGTTGGAATCCGAGGAAGGGCTCTAAGCATATCAGACTTTCTCAATCACCGGACACAAAAAGTAAAGATCGGAGAAGTCATTAGCAACGAAGCTAAGGTCAACCATGGTGTGCCCCAAGGCAGCTGCCTATCCCCCAGTCTTTTCTTGATCTATGTAAATGACCTATGTCAGCAGTCGCTTAGTTACGGTAAAATTTTTAGCTATGCAGACGACACCGTGCTAATATTTCACGGAGAGAGCTGGGAGGCGGCACGGGACGCTGCAGAGACAGGCTTACGCCGAATAATTTACTGGCTGGAAGCTAATTTATTAAGTCTTAACATCTCGAAAACGTCATTTCTACAATTTACTTTTGCCAAAACCAAACCACCAGAATTAAGTCTCAAAGCGCACTCTTGTGATGCCGCTAACAATAGTAATCCTTGCTCATGTCTCCCAATCACACAACTAAATAAAGTGAAGTACCTAGGGGTAATTCTGGATGAGGGACTTAGCTGGCGGCACCATATTGATCAAATTACTTCCCGTGTTAGGAAACTAGTATGGGCTTTTAAAAAATTACGAGAAGTGGCCGACTTCAAGCTTCTCCGGACTATTTATCTAGCACTAGCACAGTCAATAATGGGATACTGTATTACGGCATGGGGAGGAGCTTGCAAAACATACATGATACGCCTCGAGAGAGCTCAACGATCTCTGTTAAAAGTGATGACCTTCAGGCCGTACAGGTTCCCTACAAAAAGTCTGTATGAAAGCTGCGAAGTATTAACAGTGAGACAATTATACCTTCTCAATCTTACATTAAAACAACACGAAATCACACCAATAAAGGTATGTAACACCATCAAATTTAAGACAGCAACCGCACGACGGCAACGACTGTATTTATCTACTTATATATACAACAAAATAAATAATATTCTAAACATTAACCCTCTTACAATATACAAAACTAAGATTATAGTAAATTCATGGCTTCAAACACTGGACTACTTGCAGACAGAAAACTTTATAAAATCATAGTAGTGATGATGATTGAACAGTACAGTATATGTATAATAAAATTTAACTATCATTTATGTTTATGTATGTATAACACACACAGACCCATGCACACCCACCCACACACACACTCCCACACACACACTCACTCACTCTTCCACACATACACACACACATACACATACACACACACACACACACACACTACACACACCACACAATAGCAGGCCTGCATTAAAATTAGTTTTAAGTGATTATTTGTTTCGATTTATTGCATAAATTGTTAAGAACGGGAAAGGCACTGACTCCTGTAACACAGGTCTCACCTAGCTCAGGAGTCAGGGTTTTAAATGAAACTGTATGCTATATTTTTATGTCAATAAAAAACATTATTATTATTATTATTATTATTATGTTACAAACACAACATAATTATTTCATCATTCACACACTGTTTGTTTTATCGTCACGTAAAATATACCTTCATATTCTCCGACAATAACAAAATTTATATTTATTTAGCATTCAGGCCGAACAAAGCCTATTAATATTAATTCGGCGTTCGAAATAAATAGCTCGAGTGAACGATTGCTAATGGACAGGCAATATATCAATGTGTACTTTGGACAATTTTCTCCATGAATAAATCAGACGAGTCTCCCAGCGAGGCCGAATATCCGGCATTTAATCCTCTAATATTCGGCAGATGCTTGGCCGAATTTTCGTAGGCTTTTAAGTGGTATCTGGCAGATTTTGATGCCCAATTTAATCATCTAGTTTTATTCGGCAGCTATCTAACGGTTTTATATTTTAATAGCATTGGTTTTGAAGTATTTATGTTATGTTGGAATAAAACGCCCCTTCTGGGCTGAGTATATTTTAGTAACCAACGACGATATAATACTAGACTACGCATTGCACGATCTAACGAACAAAACTATTCTGCCAACTCGCTGAGGTACGTACGTAAGCGAGGGGGGCGGGGTACTGCGTTGTGATTGGCTAACTCAAGGTCTGTTCTGTCTCAACGTATGTTTACGGCTCACAGGATATGAGACGGATATGAGACTTTTTTGCCTAATGTGTTGGCAGACATCGGTCGCCTGTTATTAGGAGTCTAGTATTATATCGTCGTTGTTAGTAACAAAAGACTCAAGTTTGTTGAGTTCTGTATATTAACTTTGTTCTTAGATTATGTTCAACGCGCCGCACAGTGTTTCAGGATTGCTTGGGAGCGGACATGTTTTAACTTATAGCATATATCGATGTAGTAAGACCTAATAACTAAAACTGCAAAAGAAACCCTATGTCAATTATTCTTAGTTTTCGAGAAAAAAAATGCTAAAGTTGCTAGTTCAGAGTATGTGTCAAATAGTAAAAATGTATTTTTTTCTTGAAGAGTCAAAACTAAAAGTAATATTTAATAACCTCGTTTTAACACATAAAATGATATGTTATGTAAGCATTACAACAGCTATGAAATGTAAGTAATCACGAAGATATTAGAAAAAAATGAATTTTCGTTTTTATTTTTTATTATGTTAATGACATCATTTTCACACCAAATTTTCTTCTAAAGGGTAAGTTGACCTTTTGTTCTTGCTGTATAAAAAAAATCACCCATATAACCCGCAGCATTAAGAAGTTATTAAAAATTTAAGAAAACACTCATCGCCTATATTTTTAGAAATAGCAAAAGTACTGTGTGATTTAAAATTTGTTTGCTATCAAAAGTAAGACAGGCGTACAATGTCAGGCATAAACTGTCAGTATGCATGCCTGTCTTACTTTTAAAAGCAGACAAATTTTAAATAACACAGTACTTTTGCTATTTGTAAAAATATAGGCACTGAGTGTTTTCTTAAAATTTTAATAACTTCTTAATGCTGCGGGTTATATGGCTGATTTTTTATACAGCAAGAACAAAAGGTCAACTTACCCTTTAGAAGAAAATTTGGTGCGGAAATGATGGCATTAACATAATAAAAAATTTAATTTTAAAAAGAAGAATTTTCAAAATCGGTGCAGGAGTCTTTGAGAAATCGGGGAAAACACATTAAAAAAAAAGATTACGACGAATTTAGAACCTCCTCCTTTTTTTGAAGTTAGTAAAAATAGTTGACGATAAAAACCTACCTATCCCCAAAAAACATACCTATTAAAGCTGTAAAAATAAAGTTGACAAACTTACATTTGCAGTTGAAGAACATGTTCTCCGATACATTTTGTTTAAGAAAATATGTTATCCAAGTACATTTTATAAGTTGGTCGACTATTACTCGTAAAGTTGTAAAGCCTACTTAGTCATGATAATTTTCTTTTAAACTTCGTTATATATACTACTATTGTGAATTTTTTCACACCCCCAAACATAACCGTTTAGCTGGTAGAGGGGGGGGGGACACTCGAGTCGAGCAAAATTTAGCACTTTAAAGCTTAATATTTCACAAACGAATTTTTTTATCAAAAAATTGTTAATGGAAACTATCAATATTTTTTAAAGACCTATTTAATGATACCCCACACTAAGGGGTACGCGAGAAAAAAATAAAACATCCCCACTTTACGTGTACAGGAGGTACCCTAAAAAAAATATTTTACGAGATTTTATTTTACCACTTTTTCGGCACAACAAATTCGTATATTTACACCAAATTACAGCTCTCTAGTACTGTGCGTCTCTGAGCTAAACTGCGGACAGACGGACGGACGGACGGACGGATATGGCGAAACTATAAGGGTTCCTTGTTGACTACGGAACCCTAAAAATTCAATTTTTTGCTAATATCTTCGTAATTACTTTTATTTCATAGCTGTTGTAAAGCTTAAATAACATATCATTTTATGTGTTAAAACGAGGTTATTAAATATTACTTTTAGTTTTGACTCTTCAAGAAAAAAATACATTTTTACTATTTGACACATACTCTGAACTAACAACTTTAGCATTTTTTTTCTCGAAAACTAAGAATAATTGACATAGGGTTTCTTTTGTAGTTTTAGTTATTAGGTCTTACTACATCGATATAATTATGCTATAAGTTAAAACATGTCCGCTCCCAAGCAATCCTGAAACACTGTGCGCCGTGATAAACACGGCTTGTGATCGGCGGCACCCGCAGGCGTTTTATGTTAGGTGAATTTATTCTTTGTTCATTTGAATATTCACATTATACGATCCAAAATTTCCAGTTCCTGTTATTACATATCCAACATATTCTCCCTCATTTCCCGGTCATAAATTGCACAACCAAGAGCCATAATATTTTTCAAATGTACGCATGCACATGACTAACGGCGGTTTTATGGTAAGTACCCTTCGCATCTTCCCCGTATAGCCCAAAATCCTTTGCACTTGGATGCGGATGCAGCAGCCCCATCCAATCTTACACGTGTCTGACTGTGACCTCGAACGAAGAAAACCGTCTTAAACTGAAAACTTTAAGCATTTTCTAATACGTTCCGGATTTTCAGTTTTATTGCCGTCGTGTTCGACAATTTCCCTTTTTAACTGCTAACTATTTGTATTTTTTTGGTATTTGTCTTATTTTTCTGTCATATTGATGGTACAAATGTCATCGTTAATCACCTCGGCGTGATTCAAAAATCGATTTGTAGCTAAAAGTCACCCAAATTTGCAGGTGTGCATTGTAGTAGCCGGTTCCAGAATCCCGGTCATTCTTTATTTTCGCGCTATAATAAATTTTGCAGCGCCTTCCTTTTGAATTCGTAGCCTCTCATTATAAACTCTGCAACGATGAAAACAGTAAAGCTCTTTATCACTATTTTTGGAGATCTCTTTTAGTTCATTTTCCCTTTTTTTAGCCATCAAACGAGTCCTTCCGCCCTGGATAGAGCGGAGGGTCTATCATTCTCGTACTGACTAAAGTCTACGGTATTTTTTTAATATATCTTAGTTAGGCAGTCCTGCGACCATCTACATTTCTACCTTCAGTGAATTTTATAATCTTGCTAAAAATATCCTTTTGTTCTGTCCACTCAGCTCATTTCGCCAGTGCACCGCTGCACGTGCCGAGTTCCGACCTTGACCGACGTCAGTGTAAGCGCTGCACTTGAACTGATAAATTGCTTTCGTAATCACGCAATCCTATAGTCATTGTGAACGATTACACTTGGCATTTTGGTGATAAAGATGAATGAGCAGTTACTTGCCAGTGCCAGTGGCACGCCATGCCATCGGAAACCATAACCAAGTATTTTAATTACGACATTACCAATACTGTCATAGTTACTAATACTAGTATAAGTGATCGACCAATTTCTTGCTCCTGTTCTTTGCTTTAAAAATAAATTCTCATTAAAACTAAATATTAATAAAACTTCTCCCATTTCAATAGATCGCAATCTAATTACGAAATTGATAAAAGTGCTAAGTACAGCTCTAAAAATAGACAGACATAATGAGTTTACTGTGATTTGTTGTTAGTTTATTATCGACCTCAAAGGTTGAATCCATGGCGTTGATTAGAACTCCATTACGACTCCCTCACCGAAGAAACACATACCTATTTCTGAAACTGAATAGATTTCCATCGGGTTCAGTACGTTTTTTATCCTTCATTACGGAGGGAAACCCTCGCAAGTGGTCATTGTTTCCAGACATTAACTGCTGACGATTGCATAATACTACATGGTGGGGAATGGAACAGAAGTTCCGTTCCGTTACTATGAAGGGTAACTGGTTTATGCGTCAAAACAGGTGTTCGAGTCATGTATCGTACGGGGTATGCGCGTTCACATGAGCACTTTAAAATCGCTTTATTCAAATCGTAGTATAAAGCATCAGTACACGTTCAGCACTCATATACAGCGGTACTCACCACATCAACATAGATAGTATTAGTTCCTTGGTAGTGACGTACGAGTATATAAACGGATATTCTTTGACTATCAGTGATTTCTACCTATTTAAATCTCAAGTTGTATGCGCCACATTCAGCAGCGCACACAACAGGTATACCCGAAGTTCTTCATTATTAGTTATTACAGTACTAAGCCCCTTCAAAATTACTACAGAAACTTACTTCAGTCATGAAAAATAGTAATAGGGTACTACCCTAAAACATGGAGGTTGTAATCACGGACTTTCAACATTTTCGTATCTCATTTTGGTGACCACACGTAACATTTTCCTTCTGCTATAACAATATTGGTGTTTCTGTTCCTATCTTTATTGTATCAATTCCCCCTTCGATGTTCGCGTAATGGTTCCGTATGTTCAATTAAGTGAAGTGAAATGTTTTTGGAACTCCGACAGTACTCCAACTTTGTTAAGCCATTCTGGAATAATAAATGGGGTAAAGCCAGTGCGATTCCATGTTTGACTTCGAATTGCTTACGATTACAACGGATGTGGTGTCTTCGATAAATGGCGTGATAAGGATATATCGTAAGATAAAAAGTATTATATTATCAAAACCACAAAACCCTGTTTTGTGTGCATCAATCGGTTTAAGAGATTTCTACCTGAACAACAAGAAAAGGGAGAGTAATGGGCCTACCACACGCACAAGCTCCACCACAGTTGTGCCTGCGCAAGCTTCTCGCATGAAAAAACAATACACGGTCGGCAACACTGAACGCCCAACCTCATACACAGGCAAGTACGCGCAGGCCGGACTTGCGCAGGCAAAACTGTGGTGAAGCTTGTGCTTATCCAATTAGATTAAACTGAAACTTTTAGACAAATTCAGAGAAACGTCAGATCATCGTAAGACACGACATTTGGAGCTAAACTAGTACGACAGGTCAGAAGTCTGAAGTTCTAAACCGTCACTGACCGGGTTTCGCTCTACAAAGTTACTAGACTGGTCAAAGGAACACCTACAAGGTCAACTTTGTCCAGATTTAAAGCTTTCTATTAATTTAGATCCAGATTTACTTACATTAAGCTTTTAAAGGCAACTCGATATAAGTACATTTTTTTCGAATTAGCAATTTTCTTTTAATTGAAGCTAATAATATTTTAATAGGACTGTAAGCGGTTTATTTAGTAGTGTTCATACTATTTATACGGTAAATTAAAGTAGGTTACACGCGACTTGGTAACGTTTGCTTGTTTGTTCTTGAGCTCACACAGTTTCTGGATATTGCATACAACCA
Organism: Agrotis clavis; assembly: GCA_954870645.1. Lineage (NCBI taxonomy): Eukaryota > Metazoa > Arthropoda > Insecta > Lepidoptera > Noctuidae > Agrotis > Agrotis clavis. The sequence goes on along the minus strand of OX940931.1, from coordinate 1,668,621 downwards.
TAAAGTATGTGTAGGTACACTCACCTTCATTGCTTTGCCTAACAACTACACATTACGGATAACACGTATACTATGTCATAAACAAAGTATTCTAATTGTCAATTCAACACTAACAAAGTTCCATGAACCGTGTTTGTGGAGAGGAGTGGTGAAGCAGTGTCAAACTGTACAAAATTTTAAACAGGTATTTGCTCTTCCTAGCATGTCACCTGACTTTCGAAGCAATCTTCTTTCTATTCAAATAAATAGGTTTCACGTTGCCTTGCATGTTACTTTGCACTATGTCTGTCTGTACTCGCTGTACCTAGACAAAAGGATCAATATAGTCACGATAACCGTAGAAATTGCATACAAATTGACTTTATATATAGAAAGATAAAATCAGCACTGTAATACATAGTTCTAAACGTCTCCTAACAGATTTTTATTTTTGTAAAACTTGCTTCTAAGGTAATAGCCAAAAAACTTTTTGAAAAAAAGGGAACCGACTTCAAAACCAAACACAAAAAAAAAACTATAAAATAACTTTTCTTTCGGAAGTCGGTGGCTTTGTTTTTTTTTTATTTCATTGAGTTATGGCCACCGACTTCCGAAAGAAAAGTTATTTTATCGTTTTTTTTTGTGTTTGGTTTTGAAGTCGGTTCCCTTTTTTTTAAAAAGTTTTTTATTTTTCCCTTTTTAGTTGCGATATTCAACAAAAATCTTCATAAAATCGGCTTCTTTGAAAATCTACAATCCTATTAAGCAACAAAAACGGATCTATGAACTTCACGAGATATCCATTATTGTTATATACTCAAACCTTCCCCAGAATGTAACAAACACTTTTCTGAAAACTGCATCAAAATCGGTTCAGCCAAACGCGAGATAATCGCGGACAAACATGCAATCGTCCCTGAAAATCTACGATCCAAGTAAGCAAAACGGATCCACGCGGGCAACGTCACGGGATATCTATTAGTGTTATATACTAAAACCTTTTCCAGAATGTAACAAACACTTTCCTGAAAACTGCATCCAAATCGGTTCAGCCAAACGCGAGATAATCGCGGATAAAAATGAAATCGTCCCTGAAAATCTACGATCCAAGTAATCAAAACGGATCCACGCGGGCAACGTCACGGGATATCTATTAGTGTTATATACTTAAACCTTCTCCAGAATGTAACAAACACTTTCCTGAAAACTGCATCAAAATCGGTTCAGCTAAACGCGAGATAATCGCGGACAAACATGCAATCGTCCCTGAAAATCTACGATCCAAGTAAGCAAAACGGATCCACGCGGGCAACGTCACGGGATATCTATTAGTGTTATATACTAAAACCTTCTCCAGAATGTAGAGAACACTTTCCTGAAAACTGCATCAAAATCCGTTCAGCCAAACGCGAGATAATCGCGGACAAACATACATACATACATACATACAGGTCGAACTGAGAACCTACTTTTTTTTTGAAGTCGGTTAAAAAGTACCTGCATCTTAATATCTCGTGTAACAACGCCGAAGGGAGCCGTTCTCAGCTGCCTTACTACTTGAGACAGAAATAAAAAGTTGAAGTATTACCTTTTATCTCCCTACACTGAGATTACTGAGAACCAAGTTTAAAAAACTACAATCACTCCATGACAGATTGTTAGTGCATGCCAGCCAAAACAAATGTTTATAATTATGTTGACTATTTGCCAATCCGACAATGAACACTTAAAGCGATTTTGAAACTGATAATATTATGAAATCTCGTGGCAAATATACAGAGAAACGGGAAAATTGTGTAGAATAACTGATGAAATGGATGTTAATCAATATGTTAATACACCAACAGCTAATATGTTTTAATAGAGTGTCCATGCAGATGCTGCGATAGGCAGAGCTGACTGATTGAGTGATTGGGGCGAGATATCACGTAATTAATCTGAGAAGCTCTCATGCCCGGTGGACCATACAATCCGGTTATACAGTAACGCGGTCACTGTGCACTCGTAACTCAATCTCAATCCCATCGGGTGGCCCTTAGTCAGGTAATGCATGAGACGGATAGGCTCTTAAGCCAGGCTTGTGGCTCTTTTGTTACAAGAATAGGAAACCAATTAGCATAGTCAAAGTGGTAGACTATCTAGTCTTATATGACACTGTAGACCAGATTAAGTCTTCCGAACTTGTAATTCCTACACGGATCAAGGTTCCAATCCGACTATTGAAACGACTAACTTTATAATGTCAAACGTTAGCAGGATTATTTAGTACTAGTACTACACCCGCGACTTCGTCCGCGTGATTTTCGAACTTTGCCTTTGTGAATTTTATTTCTAGTCCCGGCCACCCTCTATATGGGATACTGTTGGAAAAACCCAATCAATATTCAACAAAAATTCGATCAACCCGCAATATTCCGTCTTAGGTAACACCTAGGTCCTAAAGATTTAAGACTCCTAACTATCAACCCCAATACATAAACTTTTAGGGGTCGAATTTCGTATCATCCTCTCTTAGTGAGAACCTGTGTCCTAAATAGAACCCCCCTGCAATGTTGAGTCCTCTAATAACAAACACCAAAGACAACCCCTAAAGGGACGAATTTTTTAAAATTCCGCCTTAGTGAGAACCTAGGTCCTAAAACAACCCCCATACTAAAACTCCTAGCATTTGTAGTAACAAAGTTTCATACAAACTGTCAACCCCATAAACAGCCCCTTAGGGGTAGAATTTCAGAAAATAGTGCCTTGGTGTACATTTACGTCATAAAAGAACAAACTTGCAAAATTTAATACTCCTAGCATTTGTAGAAACGAAGTTTCATACATAATATCAACCCCTTATTCAACCCCATGGGGTCTATTTTCACAAAACACCCGCAACTACGTCTAAAAAAGAATCTCTATGCAAAATTTGAGTCTCCAAACTATCAACCCCGAAAAAGCCCCTTAGGGGTCGAATTTCGCAAAACCGTCTTAGTGAACATTTAGGTCTTAAAACGAACCCCTCGCAAAATTCGAGACGCCTAGCACTTGTAGTAACAAAGTTTCATACATACTATCAAACACAAAAACAAACCCCTTTGGGGTCGAATTTCACAAAATCCCGCCATGGTGTCCATCTAAGTCTTATAAAGGAACCCGGTGCAAAATTTGAAGCTCCTCGCACTTATATTGACAGAGTTTCATACAAACTGTCAACCCCGAAAAACAACCTCTTTATAGGGATCGAATTTCGCAAAAAACCGTCTTAGGTGTTACTTACGTCAAAAAAATAACTCCTATGTAAAAATTTGAGTCTCAGTTCTATCAACCCCAAAAACAACCCCTGAAGGGTCGAATTTCACAAAATTTCCACCTTGGTGAGCATTTCATCTTAAAAAGTACCACCATGCAAGATTTGAGACGCCTTGCACTTATACTAAAAAAAGTTTCATACAAACTATCAACCCCAAAAAAAAAAACCCTTAGGGGTCCAATTTCGCAAAATCCCGTCATAGTGAGCATCTACGTTCTAAAAAGACACCCCATGCAAAATTTGGAATTCCTAGCACCTGTAGTAGCGAAGTTTCATACAAACTATCAACCCCAAAAACAACCCCTTAGGGGCCGAATTTCGCAAAATCCGTTCTTAGTGCTCACCTACGTGGTATAAGGAGGGCTTATGCCAAATTTCAAGTTTCTAGGCCCAGCGGTTTGGGCTGTGCGTTGTCAGATCAGTCAGTCAGTTTTGAATTTTATATATATAGACATGCAGTAAGCATGTATGGTGTCGGCAGCGACGCGGCAATTGTCGAACACGCGGGCTTCAAGCAAAATGCATTATTCAGCCTGCGCGGCGCGGCAAAGGAGAGAAATAACGAGGGGAACCGACGACATTTTGTTTTCAGCTTTGTGCACACGTGTGCAACAAGAATCTGCAATTATCTTCATTGTGCTGTAAGTTGCTCAACGACGGGCTTGATGTTTCATCTCCTGCATTTAATGTTTAAATTCCACAAAATAGACGAGAGTATTTGAACATTATTGAATTAAAATTATGAGCAATCTTGATATACTCGTAGCTTTTGTTGGCGTCCTGTGAATATCTAAAGTATAAAAGAAAATACAATTCTTTTCAACCTCAAAAACATTTAAATATGCCGCCTATCACCTCGTAATAGCTGTATTAAGTCAACAATACGAACCGTGGCCACTTTTACACAATCATCATAACTTTGCCAAACTGTTGTGGTGAAACTCTAAAGTAGATTACTTTTTTCGCAAGTAATAGTTTATTGAATTTGTTTTACATATTTTGAAGGTAATATAGGGTCACATTGAGATGAACTCCTGGCTTAATAATAACAGCTACACAGGTCGGTCTTTGAGGATAAGTCACGCTTTCTTCGGTCGGTTTCTGATCCATTTCATACAGACTGTCATCCGCGTCTCAAGAGGCAATTTAAGCTGTTTGTACATGTTGCCATAATTACAAACTTTTAACAGTCGTTATAGATAGTCACTAACCAGAAAGTCTGACATCCAGTCTTACCAAGGGGTATCGTATTATCTACCCAGTAGTAACTGGGTTATGGTAGTCGGATAGGTAATTGCTTCATTTAAAATTGTTATATTCAACTGCATCTCGTTGAACTGAAAGCCAACCCTATCGTTCAGAAGATGATAAGGGTCGCATTAGAATAACAGTTCTGTGAATTCCATTTCTTTTTTACCGCGAGTATTTTGATCACTAACTAGATAACTGTAGGTTTACAATTCTGAACGAGAATAAATAGAGATACAAGCCCAAAAACCCGTTCAATCAAATATGCCGTTTGACTGGTCATATTTCATTGATACAAGCCTACAGTTCCGTTATATGCTCGTATGTGTTTCGGATATTGGCTGTGATCGATCGGCTGCGCGGTGCAGGCTTGCTGCTGAAGTGACAGAAAGAGTCATTGCTGTATCTGGGAAGGTTGTATTTCACGGAAAATAGCCTCAAGGTGGGCTTAACGACGGTAAGGAAATATATGGAATCGTGTCTGTAAAACTGTTTTTGAAGACGAACAGGCGTTGAGAACTTGGCTTTTTTTTTTTTTTTTTTTTTTTTTTTTTAGCGTGGTAAAATCATCAAATGAGTCCTCCAACCCCGGGCAGGGCGGGAGGGACTGTCAGACTTTTACTGACTAAAATCCACGGTGTCCTTCAATAGCCCTTTCTGTTCCAGGGTCACGGTAAGGAAATAATCCCGCGACCCCGGCAGGCTTTGGCCCTCTGAGAGGGGGGCCCCGTCATTATGCTGACGCTCTTTGAGGCGCGCGTGGGACACAACGCGCCGTCGACCCGGGCATGGTCCTTGGTCGGGCAGCGAGTTGCCCTTTACTCGCTGCCCGCATGCCCGCGCCTACGGTGGCCGGAGATCATCTAGCGACGTCCGTCGCCGTGGGCGTCTACTACCGCGGATGGGGCGGAGGGAGGACTCTGTCCTCTCTCGCTCGCGGCCCGCCTCCTCCTTCACGAGCATTACTGCCTCGCAGAAGGAGGCGACCGCTTCCCACTCCGTCTCGCCCCGCAGCATGGCCGCGACCAATGCTGGGCGCGAGAGTGAGAACTTGGCTTAACAAAACTTTTGCAAATATTTTCATCTATATGATTTGGGATATCATAACACCAACGTTATTGTTTTGACAGCACTTAAAATTGTTTGCTTTCAAATGTTTCCCTGTTAATTATACTATAGTCTAATCTAAAGTCATAAGTACATGATAGTAGACAAGAGATTATTAAACATACACAAGACCAAGATAAACATATTCAAACGGTTCACATTAAAACGTATTCATTAACATGGAGCTTAGTCTAAGATTATTTGAAGTAATTCATCATAGCCCGGCTTCATCAAACCACTCTCAGTGTTAATTTTAATCAAGCTACATTTTATGATTCACATATAGACAACAAAACTAGCACTCAGCAACTTAATGGTAGATTGTATGAGTAATTGACTTTGCATTAAATTACATTATAAAAAAGGTTTTAAAATCCCGTCGGAATTTTACGTCATAAGATTGAACATTTCCTATTCCAATTAAATTGTAAGAATTATGTTTGTTCTTACATTACTAACACCATTGCCTGTAATCCAGTCTGCAAACTTCCTTTTTCGTTTTTTCTGAATATCGTTCGGATCACCTTTGCAAACCACAATTTGACCACACCTGGAACTCTTAATGCTAATCTTCATAAGCTCAACTTATTCGTCCTTCGAACACAAAACATTTAATTTTAACAACAACATGTTCCAACTACTCTATAACAGCGCTGTCACTTAGTTCCAAATTTTAAACCAGAATACGTAGTGCATAACAGGTTGAATAATGTACTCGAGACTTTGCATAATACGTCGCTCCTCGCAGCTCAGCCATTACTAATGCGCGCTCCATAGCCATAACATATTATGTGCCCTGCACTTGCAAGACAAGGTCAAACGTTGCATAAATGTGGGTAGTTGTAAATATTTCTTGGTCTTTCGACTAGAGACCAAAAGGCCCAAGCTTAAAATTCCGGGTGAGAAGGCTGTATGTAAGGAAGGAATGTATCGACAAAATTGGGTTACGTGAAGTGAAACAGTTTCAGTTTTTTGTTAGGTGCTGAGAAAAACTTTGATGTGTGTTAGCTTCAATATTGTTTGGCAATATAAAACTTTTGTGATATATTTATACGCCTAGAACAGATTAAAAGTTTCGGATTTTTGGTAATAGATAGGTAGTTCTGAAATAATGAAAACTAACGTTTTAGAAAATAGATTCATAAGCGTTAATTCTTTGAATTATTACAGTGTTTCCGTGAATGGGGCGAAAGGTGTTATTCTACATTAAAACGTCTCCTAATTTTCCCAGCGGTAAAGACAGGGGTTCGCATCGGCGTCGGGAGGACGATGAAGTACCTGGGACTCGTCCTCGACAGCCGATGGAACTTCAGGGAGCATTTCCTGAGTTTGGCCCCAAGGCTGAACCGGGCAGCAGGCGCCCTCAGGCGACTCCTGCCCAATATCGGCGGGCCAAACACCTCCTGCCGGAGGTTGTACGCCGGTATCGTGCGGTCCATGGCCCTCTACGGGGCCCCCGTGTGGGCCCTGAGCATCCGGACGCGACCACAGAAGCTGGTCGCATGCCAGAGGGTCATGGCTATCCGGATGATCCGGGGATACCGCACGATCGCCGGCGAATCGGCCAACCTCCTTGCCGGATTGCTGCCCTGGGATCTGGAGGCGACTGCCCTCCAGCGCGTCTATGAGTGGCGCGTGGAGGCGCAGCGTCGGGGAGAATTCCCGCTGCCCGGACAAGTCGAGGCGCGGCGGGAAGAGGTCCGGCGCGATCTCAGGGCAGTATGGAGACAACGACTGTCGCAACCGAGGTTCGGGCACGCCGCAATCGCGGCGGTAAGACCCCTCTTTGAGGAGTGGCTGGAGAGACGTCACGGCGTCCTGACCTATCGGATGACGCAGGTCCTCACCGGACACGGAAGTTTCGGGAGGTTCCTGTGTCTGATAGGGAAGGAGGAAGCGCCCGGGTGCCACCACTGCGAAGATCGCCCGGAGGACACAGTAGAGCATACGGTGCAAGACTGCCCAGCTTGGGCAGAGCACCGACGTGTCCTCACGGCGGCGATAGGCGGAGACCTCTCGCGCCCGGCATTGGTCGCAGCCATGCTGCGGGGCGAGACGGAGTGGGAAGCGGTCGCCTCCTTCTGCGAAGCAGTAATGCTCGTGAAGGAGGAGGCGGGCCGCGAGAGAGAGAGGACAGCGTCCTCCCTCCGCCCCAACCGCAGTGGTAGGCCTCCGCGGCGTCGGACGTCAGCAGACGATCTCCGGCCACCGTAGGCGCGGGCATGCGGGCAGCGAGTAAAGGGCAACTCGCTGCCCGACCATGGACCATGCCCGGGTCGACGGCGCGTTGTGTCCCACGCGCGCCTCAAAGAGCGTCAGCATAATGACGGGGCCCCCCTCTCAGAGGGCCAAAGCCTGCCGGGGTCGCGGGATTATTTCCTTACCGTGACCCCGGAACGTAACAGGCTATTGAAGGACACCGTGGATTTTAGTCAGTAGAAGTCTGACAGTCCCTCCCGCCCTGCCCGGGGTTGGAGGACTCATTTGATGATTTTACCACGCTAAAAAAAAAAAAAAAAAAAAAAAAAAGCGGTAAAGACAATTAAGTTTCATTCTACAAATAATAATGATGTGTACTGTGTGGCATGGCTATGGACACGGACGTGGCAACGCGTGCCCGCAAGTGGCGCCCGACGTGGGACTCTTGACCTTCTTGTTGCTCTCTACGCTTTGGCGGGTAGTTGACATTTTGTAGAATATTTTATGCTGTGTGTAAAGTTGTATTAAAGTTTTGCTGAGCTTGTAAATAACACATGTGAGCAATTTGGCGCCTAACTTGGTACTCTTGACTGATGGTCAAGAGTACCAAGTTGGGCGCCAATACGTCGTTCTACTTTAATGTTTTAAAAGAAACAAAAATAAATGTGCAACGGTTTATTTTACAACACAGAACATAACAGATCACACACTTTATTTTAATATCAAGATTTAATCCAATCTTGCAAATAAAATTTTCACTTTGACTAAGTAAACACTTCAACAAATTAAAGGCAAAAGCTCAAAACAAATAAATTGCTCTTCGAAATATCAAAGCTGATGCGTAAGTATTAACTTTTGCATTCACCTGTTTAACCGTAGGCAGCAGGTACTCGTACAGCTGCTATAATTTATAAAGTAGTTAGCCAATTTATTATTGCTAGTTCAATTAGTCCTTGAAACGCGGTCCACTTTAATTTGTCGAGGGTCGCTGAAATTGTCGTGTATATTCTGTGACCTTTTTTCGATAAACTGCTATGTAGTTATGTCATCATAGTACGTAATGGCTTGAAAATGTACGATTTTCCTGTTCATTTTCTATTAACTGTAGGATAATCCTATTACACATTGCTTTTATAGTTTGAACCTAATTTGGGAACATATACGTAACTTGTTTAACTTCGCAGCCCGGTACACAAACAGTTTAACACAAAAGCAAAGTTGCGACTTGTGAAATAAATCAGCTTTCCTGGAAACTTAGCTAATTACTTTACGCGAATAGCAAAACCTTGCGAATGTACAATATACTCGTAAATAGCGTTTAATTTAATCTCTCGTGGTTCTACATTGGTTAAATAGGCGTGTTTTAAGCGCTCAGACTAAAACTTAGTATAAAAATGCTACGTTTTTAGAGTAAAGTGGCAAGTTATTTATATTAATTTTGTTAGTAGACGACACACCGAAAATGTAAATACACAGTGTAGAGATAGGACAGAAGTTTTGAGTCAATCTGCCATGGAGCGTCGACGAAATGGAGTGCAGAAGAAACCATCATTTAACTATAAAATAGATAAATATTTGAACTGACGAATGCAACTGTGTCATTTAAAGCAAAATCTCTCGTCGCGTTTATCGGTTTGTCTGAACAAAATTAAGTCAAAAAATAACGATAAGTTTTTCCGTTTTGTAAACACCAGATGAATTGATTCAGTAGGAAGTTTCAGATGCTTACACAGGGTGAAATGTGATGACGATACTTAAAGATGTCTGAAAAAAACAACTGATATGGTTCAATTTTCGAGGCAAGGTGGATTCTTAATGTAGCATAAGCATAATCATCATAATTTTTTTTTTTTTATAATAATAATTTTTTCTCTTCTGACACTTAAGTGATCCTTCTGAATAACTTTATTCTATAATACCTGCGACAAAATTGTTTGATTATTGGATGCTTTCGTTCAATATTCGAGTTCGGTCCTCGCTTTGTTCAGATAATCGAGTTAAAAATCAATTACGAGTTCGTCTCGCGTCAAGTGTCGCTTGATCAGTGTAAGTGTTATTGATTGATACAATATTAATATCGATACTGGTGGAGGACGTTATCTATTTGAATATTTGATTGATTTGATGTTTAGTGTTTGTGGTCCAAGTTACAAGCTGATTCACCGTTGAGATTCTAATGAAATTGTGTTACGTACGAACAAAGTGCAATTGATGAAAATGTTTCGTCGTGCACCAAAACAACTAAAAATAAAATGCTGGGTTATTTGCTACGCCACTTTTTCTTTCCGGCCAAAGCAATAGGAAGTATTGTCTTTTTTAAAAATTTACTTTCAAAAAGTTACGATAAATCTGCCTATTTTGTTATGAAACTCAAATATACTAATAACCCTAGTTCTATGATAAAATTATATGATCAAACAAAACGGTGTTGAGCAACAAACGTGACACACATCAACAACGAAATCACGTAACTCAGTCATAAATAACTTAGCCACCGTGTTAATTAATCAGCTTATTTATAACAACGTGCTGCCGTACAAATGAGCGCACTGAGCTATATAAGCAACACCAAAGAGTAATTACAGAAGTTCCACTTCATATGGCTGGAAATACGCACACATAGACACTATTCTACATACAATGAATGTAGACTGCAAGTCTGCAACACAGATCAACCGATTTGAAAATGGAACATTCGAAAAAAAAAACGGTTCGCGGAACGTTCTGCTATCTTTTATTGCCTTTTAAATCGTCGTACCCTCGTACGCGGTTATACGTTGCATGAACCTGGTATTCTGTATCTAACTATTGTGGCCGCTATACGTTTGTGCGGAATTATGTTTTAATAATTAATAGGTACTGCTTTAAAACGTACAAATCTTTGATTCCATGAGATCTGTTGTAGGAAAACAGTAATATTTTGCAATTTAAGCATTTCTTTTACCATTGAAATTATAGTACTTCTAAAATATCTGACTTAATATAGTCATACTAACGACTACACAGAAAATAGTCACGAAGCAACGACGATATATTACTAGACTCCTAATAACAGGCGACCGATGTCTGTCAACACATTAGGCAAAAAAGTCTTATATCCCTCACATTTCGACCACTCCTGTGAGCCGTAAACATACGATGAGACAGAACAGACCTTGAGTTAGCCAATCACAACGCAGTACCCCGTCCCCCTTGCTTACGTAGTATCTCAGCGAGTTGACAGAATAGTTTTTGTTCCTTAGATCGTGCATGCGGAGTCTATTAATATATCGTCGTTGTCACGAAGTTACAACACCTTTAATACCTCCAGTAGTTTGATTCAGCCCGCCCAGGTGGTATCTCTATGAAAACTATTCAGAAGCGATTGAAAGAAGAATATAACCGTAAAAGTGGCGCTATCGAACTATTTTACGACACCATTAGTGAAGTCATAACGTTTACGGTTGCGAAAATGTCCTTCAAAGCACCAAAAATAAGGCCAATACGCAGGTAAAATTACTGCACGGGATCTGCATCGCTTACCTTACACTGCTCGGGATTCTTTCTATGAAACTCTATACTACAACGTGGATTTTAGAAAACAGAATTTATTTTGTGTACTCGAAATTGTTAAAAGCGATATTCTTGGACAAAACCTTTGGAAGGATTGAAGAATTAAATGGAGGTGTTATCTATGCTAATATTATAAAACTGAAGAGTTTGTTTGTTTGAAACCACTTATCTCAGGAACTACTGGTTCGAATTGAAAAAAAAATTTTTGTATTGAATAGTCCATTTATCGAGAAATGCTATAGGCTATATAAAATCACGCTACGACCAATAGGACCCGAGCAGAAGGTGAAAACGCGGAGAATAGCTAGTATTAGATACACCTTTGCCCAACCCTTCATGCACGAATCAGACGCGTTATGAAATGCCGGCCGGTGCAGTGCTTATACGTGTTCTATGACCTTTAAACTATTCTTATAATATGCAATAATAATATGTGATCGATATTATCCAATGATTGGACCGCAGATGTCGCAGAGAGATTGAAAAGGTCTGTGAAATACATATTAATATTGATCTGCATCTAGAAAGCTTATATTGCGGAGCTTTTCAAAAGCTAGTCGAAATCTATTCGAAAATTTAATACTGTCAAATGTATAGGACAGCAGATTATTTTATTCAATCACTAGCACTTCGCCCCGCGACTTCGTCCGCGCTTATTTCGAACTTTGCTTCTGTGAATTTCTTCTCACGCCACCCTCTATATGGAATACTTTTAGAAAATCAATATTCAACTAAAATTCTATCGACCACAAAACAACCTTTAGCAGTCGGTTTTCGCAACATCCCATCTTAATAAGCATCTACGTCCTAAAGATATATCCCAGGGAAAATTTGAGACTCGTAGCACTTGTAGTAACGAAGTCTCATACAAACTCTGAAGTTAAAAACTGCCCTTCTTAGGGGGGGAATTTCCCGTCATAATCCCGTCTTAAGTAACACCTACGTCCTAAAAGAACCCTCCTGTGAAACATTTAAAACTCCTAGTACTTGTAGTAATTAAGTTTCATACAAACTATTAACCCCAGAAACATCCCCTTTGGGGTCCAACTTCACCAACTTCAAAACCCCGTCTTATTGAGCATCTACATCCTAAAAATAGCTCCCGCGTAAAATTTGAGACTCCCAGAATTTGTCGTAACGAAGTTTCATACAAACTACCAACACCAAAAACTACCCTTTAGGGGTCTGTTTATCCAAAACTCGTCTGAGGAGGAACCAACGTACTAAAAACACATAAGCAAAATTTTTAACTTCTAACTATCAAGAACAAAGTCCCGTCTTAGTGAGCATCTACTCCCTAAAAACCACTATGCTTAATTTGACACTCCCAACACTTGCAATAACGAAGTTTCATGCAAACTAACAACCCCAAAAACATCCCCTTAGGGATAGAATTTCAGAAAATCCCGTCATAGCTATTACTTAATCTTAAAAAAAATCCCAATGTAAAATTTAAGACTCCTATCTACCAACCCCAAAAACAACCCCTTAGGTTTCGAATTTCGCACAATCTTATCTAAGTGAGCAACAACGTCCTAAAAAAATTCCCGTGTATAATTTAAAACCCCTATAGTAACGAAAGTTTCATACAAACTATCAACACCAAAAACAACCCCTTAGGGGTTAAATTTCGCCGTAGTGCGTAATTACTTCCTAAAAAGATACCATTACTTATTCAAAATTTGAGACACCTAACTTCCAACACTAAAACAACCCCTTAGGGGTCGAATTAGGCAAAATACCATCTTAAGTAGTATGTACGTCTTAAAAAGTACCCCCAAGCTAAATTTGATACTCCTAGTTCTGGTAGTAACAAAGTTTCATACAAACTACCAACTCCTAAAACAACCCCTTAAGGGTCGAATTCGCAAATTCTCGTCTTAAGTAGCACTACATCATAAAAGAACCCTAATGCAACATTTTAAACTCCTAGTACTTGTAATAACAAAGTTTCATACAAACTATCAACCCCAAAAACAACCCTTTAGAAGTGAAATTTAACAAAGTCCCGTCTTATTGAGCACCTACGTCATTAAAAGAATCCCCATGCAAAATTTGAAACCTGTATCTATCAACATCAAAAATAACCCCTTGAGGTTCGAATTTCGAATCACCCCTTCATAGTGAGCATCTAAGTCCTAAAAACACCCCCACGCAAAATTTGAGACTCCTAGCACTCGTAGTATCGAAGTTTCATACAAACTATTAACCCCAAAAACAACCCCTTAGGGGTCGAATTTTGCAAAACTCCGTCTTCGGTAGCGCGTACGTCCTTAAAAGAATCACCATGCAAAATTTTAGACCTCTATCTATCAACACCTAAAACAACCCCTTAGGGGTTGAATTTCGAAACACCCCGTCTTAGGTAGTGTGTACGTCCTAAAAACAACCCCCATGCAAAATTTGAGACTCCTAGCACTTGTAGTAACGGAAGTTTCATACAAACTATCAACACCAAAAACAACCCCTTAGGGGTCGAATTTCGAAAAACCCGTTTCGTAAGTAGCACCTACTTCTTAAAAAGAACCCGCATGCAAAATTTAAAACTCCTAGTACTTTAGTAACAAAGTTTCATACAAACTGTCAACCCCAAAAACAACCCCTTAGGGGCGTAATATCGCAAAATCCGTTCTTAGCGAGTACCTACCTCCTAAAAAGAACCCCTATGCAAAATTTTAAACCCCTAGCACTGGTAGTTTCCGAGATTTCGTGTCCTATGAGTGAGTGACCTTTTGCTTTTATATATAATAGATTCCGTGACGGCACTATCTCTGAAACTGCGTTATTAAAAATATTATGTACAAAAACGTAGTGATTCTCAATTTTCGTCTCCGAATGAAGTCAAAACACACAACATGCCCTTAAAGTGTACTTTGCGAACTTTTAATTACCTCGTCCGTCATTAAGTCGCTGAAGACTTGTACAGTTAGGGCTACCACTCTTTTATCTTATATGAAGTATATTTTAATCGTTTCATGATCATAGCTTTTTACTTAAATTCTCAATTAGCTCTCGCTATAACATCTCAAACTCGCCGTTATTCCATCGATTTGATATTGCGATAGCACTGCCTTGGTCGCCTACCATGGCGTCTTAGAGCAAGGTGGGAACGAGACGGCGCCAGACGACTTGTATAGCTCTGTCTTTTTTCCAAAGTGGAACTTCTCTCGCTGTAAGACGCAGTGTTAGGGCCCCTGGTTTCTTCACGATATGTTCCTTCAGCGATGTTTATGTATTTCAAGACTGAGAGATAAATGAGATACCAATTACTTGGTCTGAATTTTCCTTGTACATGAAAGGCGCTCATTGGACCAACGCCATATTATCACTGCAACAACAAACATTTAACGCCATTTGAAGATTAAGTTTTCTCATTGAGTTATATCATTTGACTCAGTCGCAAATACGTCTCCTCTACATTCCATAAGTATTCATTGTTATGCACGTGACTTTCAGAATCTTTAACCTTACGTAATGTGTCACGTGGCAGCCCTGCTTGTAGGTCAAATGTCCCTAATGGTGTCCAATTAACTAAGTCCGCTCTCTATTTACCGAGCCTCTCTAGAAAATATGTCATTAACTTCAATAAAAAGTTTCCTTGCTCTTTCATTTGCGATTGTCAAAGATATTATATGTACGTAACAGGTATAAAAATGGACCCTCAAGAGGTTTTTTTTATCGTGGTATAGTTCTCCCGCCCAGGACACGGCAGGAGGGACTGTCAGACTTGTACTGACTAAAATCCACGGTGTCCTTCAATAGCCCTTTACGTTCCGGTGTCACGGTAATTCTTTAGTCCGGCGACCACCCTTAAGAGTTACTCCAGATTACACTTGGCAAGTAGTTTTAAGTTACCTCGGTTTCATATATTTTCCGTTAATTGGATTACATAACTCCTTGAAAACTAACCGCAATATTTTCCTGAAAATACAAGCCACAACTTGGTAACAAAGAATTCTCAAGAATTGTGTTTTAATTAAATAATAAATACCATCGCGAATAAAATTCTCAAAAATTAATAACTGAGGTTTAAGGTTGTAGGAGCAAGTTTACTGTCAGAATAATTAAAACCAAAGAACTTTACTTGCTCATTAATACTTGATCGTAAAGTTAAACCAAGATTAATGCAAACATTTCGTGCGAGTATTTTAAACAAAAGCCAAGCCAGGGAATCATTTCAGAACGTAAGTTGACTATCTTTATTTAGACTGTTCAAAATACTTCGAGCATTTGACGAAATAAACAAGATAACTAATATAAATGCTGATGCTATAAACACTTGTAAGGTACGTCCCAACTCCCAGACCCCTGATCCTATGGGATCCTTACGAGTCTATTCAATATGCTACGTGTTTGTATGACTCGGGCGGAAGGGAGCCGGTGCTGTACGTAGAATAGTCGGCACATGATGTCATCTTGAAACTCGTAGTTGAGCTTGTTCAGGAGAATACGTGGATATGAGGGTTGTGGGATGATTTAATGGATTGTAATATTATTATTGTTTTGTCAAAATGTTTATGAAGGAGACTGTAAATAATTTGTTTTTCTAAAAATAAACACCGTAGGAATCACACGTATAAAATTAACATTTCTTTAAAAAGAACTGTCACTTCGCAAACAAGGAATTTTTTTCTTAGTTGATAACAAATCTTCCATAATTGGAAATAGAACCATCAACATCAGAATCGTATTTTTATTTCCTTTTGATCGTTATCATTGCGCCCTCATACAAACATCACTGCCTTTGATTCCTTTGACATATTTCCTCTGAAAGGACGTACCTATTTAGTATAATATTCTGAAGGATCCTGAATACATGACAATTGAGCGGCACACCTGCGATCCATTGTACATTGTCGTGCCGCCGAGTCGCACAGCTTTGTCGTGTAATTGCCTTCTTTGATCAATTACAGATTGTACCGAGACGTCTTTTCATATGACTAATGTCTAATTTCTTCGTTTTTCATTGTCTGTTATTTTCATTAGAATCAGAAGCCGTGTACGATATTTTCGCACATGAAGTAACAATAATTTCAGGTTAAAAATAAACCTTCATTTTCTCGAGTGAGTACCTACCAAGTCTAGATTTAATTTTAATCATTTTCTTCATTATATAATTATACATATTTTCCTTTTATTCTGAGTAAATTAATTACAGAACAATTTGTATACAACAATTTTTTAACAGATTTATATTCTTTTTGCAACGGAAATAATGGAAGTTTTTAAGTTTGGCAGTTTTCTGGCAAACGAGTGCAGGCAGATGTTCAGAATAGCTATTGGCGGTAGAAAGTACAAGTACAAGTAATTATTGTAGCTTTGTGTTGAACAACATGAGACTAAAGATGCGCTGGACGTGCTGCAATATTGTTGATTTATGGTTACAGCAAGGAACCTCGAGTTCTTGTAGCATTAGGATATGCTTCCGATGTTACTGCTATTATAAAACAAAATTAAATAGCTTTAAACTTTCTCTAACCATCATGAGTATTACCATAGACTAGTTTAAACGCCATTCAAATAATGAATATGCATGAACCGTTTACACTGTCAAAGTTATGCATTCATAAAGTTGAAACTCCAATTTGATAATAGCGAAATTACTTGAACTCTTTTTTAGACTGGATTTTCGCTGAGAGTGTTATAACAATACTGTAGTTTTTATCCCGATCTTATATTCCCGTTGGATACTCTTCGAGCAATCGCGGACGAATCCGCTGGCAACAGCTAGTGTGTTGGGTTATGTTTTATGTTTAAAGTGTATTTTTAGTGAGCAAAACCAATCTAACAATTTTAAATAATCGAAGCTTAAAGTTCTCCCATTCGAGTTTCTTTCAAAAGTGAGATTCATGAACCAATTATTTCTAAACGGAACTTTTACCGTTCAACTATTTGTTGGTCTTCGCTTAGTTCTTGTTCCACCTTCTCCATCTTCAAAGTTGCACTAGAAATAGTGCACAGTACTCTTGTCTACACTAATATTATAAAGATGAAAAAAATATGTATTTTTGTTTGTTTGTTTGGAATGGATAAACTCAAAAAAGTACTGGACCGATTTAAAACGCTACATTATTTGCGAGTTTTGCGAGTAACATAGGCTAAATTATTTATTTTAGAAGAAATAGGGGACCGTAAGATATTGGGGTTTTTCGGACCCAATGTGTCAAAAATCATCCAAACAAGTTCCCTATAAATGTAGTTCGAAATACGTGCGGACGAAGTCGCGGGCGAAGTGCTAGTACCTAATATAGAACACAATTAACTCCAAGTTACAATGATCTGGCACATTACGTGTTGAGTAATTCTCCGTGGCATGTGTTTCTAGCAGCTATCTACTGCAGTTGATTGTCTAATAGAGCACTGAACTTGTAGTACTTTGTATTATAGTTGTAATTTCATTAATATTATAGACCAACAAACAGAAGGTTGTTAGATATTTAACTTTGTATTATAGTCTGTAGAACTTGCTTAACTAAAGTGTTTAACAAAAAGCTTGTACTTAATCCTAATAGTTATATTTTAGGTAGAATCTATAGACGTAAATCAGAATTTAAGCCGAAATCATCCATTTCTTAAATTCACAAATGTTTGTCAACAACAGTAAAGGTCATACATCTAATGCCGAAAATCCTTGAAGCTTTGTACCCAAATTTCTTTACAAAATGACACAAATATCGATAAATAGAGCACGAACGAAAACGCTACACTCAAAATCACACGTGCGCTGTTGTACAATTTGACATTCAGAAAGGTCTTGCTACAAATTCACCACATCCTCTATGCAAAGTTACATGCTGCGAAACATTTAGCTGCGATTTGCACAGAATAAAGCACCGTGCACCGGTCAAATCACCGTTTATTTTGTTAGTATTCTGCGCCACTTAGATCATTATCAGCCTGACTTTTGCATAAATGTAGTGTTGGGGTCGGCTCGCAGTCCAACTCGATGCATCTATATGGAGTGAATGCCTATCTGAACAGTGGTGGCCCAGTGGTATCGGCTCCGACTTATAAGTTGTAGCTCGTGGCCCAAACCCAGCCAGGCGCATTACTTTGTGTCATTTATTTCATCACCAGTGCTCTAAAACTGTTAAGAAAAATATCCTGAGGAATCCGGCATGTCCTAGAAGCAAAAAATCGAAGACATCGACATCTACGAACCACCATTGGAACATTATAGGCTGGTAATGATGATGACTGCTTATTTAACCTACACAACCAAGTTAATGGGATGATTAGATGTCAAACATTCGACCTCTTGACTGGCTCTAACGCCAACTAGATCATCATATATCTGATTTTCAATAACTCACCAGTGTTCAGGGAAGCTCATATTTTTTTATCCTCCATCATTCGATTAAAACAGGAATAAATATAAATCCATATTAGTGCTTCCACGAGTTCACTTGTTACTCAAGCACTAGTATCGGAAAATATGAAAATCTAATTACAATGTTACTCTGTATTTTCATTTGCAATTCGATTGGAAACGAGACGCGGTGGTGAATAACAAGCGTGAACCGATAAATATAATTAATTATACGGATTTGTGTAAAATAGTACCGTACTATTCGTACGGAATTTTAACTCGCTCGGGATCGTTCTGTATGTTTTAGTTAAAAAAAAAAACTAACGATACAGTCAGTTTAGATTTAAAACTCGTTTAGGTTTTTGGCGCGTTTCTATTATGCAATTCTTGCATACAAATATGAGGTCACACTGGTAAACAAGTTGCTTGAATTGAAAGGAAAACACAATCTACAGTTCAAACTATCTACTTGTAACTTTTTGTCTAAGTTGCATAATTTTTTTAACGTGTGTACACTTGTACACACGCACACACAAATCTCAGGCCGCGTTTCTATCATACAAGTTACTTAACTTGTATGATAGAAATACGTCCTGAGATTTAGAACTCTGTATAGAATATTGGTAAACCGTGCGTAAATTAAATTATTGATGATAATAATGACTCATTTTAATTTGTTTCCCAGTAAATTTTCCACCCATTTTGGTAAAGTTCCGTCCATATTGAAAAAGTCTATGAATATAAGGGGATCTAAGTGCGGAACCCATCCCTCACATGACCAACTCAAGCGTAACTACGGCGAGTCCAATCTTTTCCGTCGTTCATACATCAAGGCATTACTCAGTTGAACAAACACACACAACAGTAATGTCGGACGTTACATTTCACTTTGTTTACGCACGGGTGACCGCAGATCACACCTACATTTATGTAGTAAGTATTAGTCAGTCGACACTCTTCTTTCTAGACATCAGTCTTTCAAAACATATTTGCTAACCTAAGCTAAAAACATAAGTTTAAGACAATATTTTAGGACCGGGTAGACAGAGGACACAATTCATTCTTCAGTCAATTTTATACCACATGCAATGGGAATATCTTTCTCATCCTATCCTACTAATTAAATTATGAACGTGAATTTTTGTTTGGTTGCATTTTTGTTACTCTTTCACACAAAATATAAGGCTATACCTACTTATACATAGGACAGTTTTTATCTCGATTTTTCCGTGCGATCATTTTCGAGTTCTAGCGGGTGAAACCGCTGGCAACAGCTAGTAGAAATATAATTTATAAGCTTCTTGTATTTTATGTAATTCATGCAAAACAACATCAAATACTCTAGTTTATGATAAGAGGCAGAACAATCGTCGGAACATTCAACAAACAGCCCGGGGCAGCAGTAAAATAAATCAAAAGCGCCGCTGACCCAGAAACTTAAAAGTTTACTCACTTGGAGGACGTAAAGCAGTAATGTTAGCACAATTTATGTGCCCGCCGATGGACAAACATACACATTCTCGATTGTAGGTCGACATCACTTAGTCGATGGATGGGATAGACAAGACAAGACAAGACATTTATTTGTAGAAGCATGATTATACATACAAGGCATGCAAGGTGTACACATATAAAAAAAGTTCCATCATGTTCGGCCTTTAAGGCATACAAAAATAAACATTAAAAAAAAACAATTAAAAGACATTTAAATTATTATCACAATTAAAAATCATTAATTCATAACAAATCATAAATTAATAATAATAACTTAAACGTAAACATAATATTCTATCTGTCATTTAAAAATTAAAAAATACTGTAGTATGCTTTCCCAATTAGAAATGATTTTAGCCGTTTTTTTTTAATACATGTGCGCTTAGTTCCCTCTACCCCTTTGGAAGTTTATTAATGGAGATGGTTCCCGGTTTCCTAATAAATCAATACTACCTATATTTTCCCATGTCGTTTTTTTTATTTATGATTTGACTTGCGTTTGACTACAACCTCGCCTGATAGTAAGCAATCATGTAGTCGACGGTCAAGCACACTTGTCTAGACTAGAAGTAACCTATTTTGATTTGAAGATCCCTAATGTTGTAGGTATTAGGAAAATTTCAGATCACAAATATATTTAAAAAATATCTACGAAAGACGTGACTTCGTGAAAAAACAACAACAAGAAAAAAATATTATATTAGTATCCCTGAGGCATATGGGTTCTCATTTTTATGACAGTTCTTCTAATAGCCTCTTAATATCTTTGTTAAACAACAACATAGAATTCCTTAGATTGGAAAGCAAAACAAATCATTTGTGCCTATTTTATGTAGAGAAATGTCGGTGGCCCGTTTGAAGGTCTCTTCGAATCAATAGTACTGTCTGCTAGGCACTCGAAGAATGGTCGCCGCTAATTCGTTGTTTCAGCGAAGTTATATTGTGCATAGCAACGAAACTAGTACGTAAATGTATTGTCTATTTTCAATACTGTAGTATTCCTAAAAGACACTGTTTTATCTAGTTGGTATTGTGGTCATCAGCATGACTTCAGCACTACTGCTGTTGTAGGCAATAAATTCGACCCTTGTTACATAGGACTAACATAACTGTTTAAATGTGGTTTACAAATACACTCACACCCAAGTATTCACGAAAAGTAGACGATATTTTTGGGTCTGTTCAATTTATGCTTCCAACTTCTAGGCTTTGCCTATCTCCTGAAACTCCATATCAGTCTATTCCTAATATCGTCATTCAGCATTAAGATGTATTAGTCTACTATCAGCGCTTGCCTGTGTCGCACAAAGACGCATGTAATGAGCGATATATATTATATCTCACTGAACAGCTCCCTTTCAGGCCTCGTCTGCATATAAAACCGTTTCACGTAATCTGATTAATGTCAGATCGTATCGGCAAAGCGGATCGTGTGTTTGTGAACATATGTCATCATGACAATAGTCTGAGATCACAATGCCCATATCATATCTTATGTATTCAGAATGGTTGTCACATTGATTGACAAAACAGCTTAGCGGAAATCAGACATCATCTACCCTTTCCGTATTATTGTTGCAAACAAATTAATGTTCTGAACAAACAATCACACAGTTCCTCAAACTCATTGAATAATAAAACATGTTTATGTTTAATCAAAAGCAATCTCGGGTACGCGATCACAAATTCATATAGAAATGTAGTTTTAGAACTCAAAGGCATACGCATTATGTATTCTAAAAGTGATCTAACATAATTCCGTAGCCCGATTTCGGTGCTCCGAGCGTAGCGCGTAGCAGTCTACGCTCGTAGCCACGTAGCGCTGACATGCATTGCTAGTTCAAACGATGTACTAAACCATTCTCCTTTGATGGTGCAATTTTTTTTTTTTTTTGTAGGTGTTGTCGGTTATAGCTTGAAATTGTTATAACTTCGATACGGATTGGGTTTTTGCGAAAAATCGAAGCTGAAGCGGTGTTCGGATGGTATTGGCTGTCAATTATAATGAGGATGTGTGCGACGTGACGTGACGAGGACGCGACGTGTTGCAAGGAACGTTACTTATCCTCCTGACTGACGTGTTCAATAAACAGCCTGAACGTTTACGTGGGAGTCACAGTAGAGACTCGCTTTATTACTTTACTTATATATTTGTCTATTTGTAAATGTCTAATTTTATATAGTAAATATTTATCTGCTCTTATAATTAAGTTCCTAATTATTTACTATTAACATTATTTCCAGTTCCATATTTTTTGTTAGTCAAACAATGTATTTTCTGAAGCTGCTGTGTCGCCCGTGTAGCAAAAATAAAAAACATAATTATTTTCGAGCTAATTACTATTTGTTCATCTTTATAGTAAATATTTTGCGTATTTCAAATTCTGCAATTCTATGCGTGAGCTGAATTTTATTGATTTTCAAATTAATGTTTGTATTCATTATGCATCCGAGTAGCTTTTACAAAAACAAATAATACGAAAACTAAATATCGCGGGAATTACTAGTATTTATGTGAAAACGTCGCAAATCTGCAATTTACTTTATATGCCAGACTTTTTTATCTGTGTAAAGAACGAATTGTAATCAGTTGTAATTTGAATATTGTCTGACACTACACTTTTGCTGCGAGTGATCCTAATTTAATATAAAAATATGCAATAAAATTAAGAGTACTTGAAACAATGCGCAACTTACTGGTTTAAATTAAAATTGTCTTTGGGTATCTACATCTACCTAATAAAACACACAGTTTCAACAGTTAATTCTAGCAAAATAAAAATTTTGTCAATAACTTCTATTTTATTACGTGTCTATTCATTTTTGAAAATGAAACCCTTCAGACCCTATGCACACCACGTTTTTTAAACGCGCCGGTGCAGCGTGTTTGGCGCGATGCAGACGCGATACGCACGCAAGTCAGACGCAGCCTAAAACAAATGACAAAGATCCCAACATTTTATTATGTGTTTAAGGCCAAGGGTACCAATTTGAGCAGGCAAATATTACTTATGTGTAATCCTACTAATATTATAAATGCGAAAGTTTGTGAGGATGTATGTATGTGTATATAAGTATGTTTGTTACACTTTCACGCAAAAACCACTGAACAGTTTTGGCTAAAATTTGGTACACAGATAGTTTATAACCTGGATGAACACATTGGATAGGTTTTATCCCGATTTTATGGTCCCGTGGGATAATTTTTGAGTTGTAGCGGGTGAAGCTGCTGGCAACAGCTACTTCATTTATATACCTCAGTTCTCAAACCCGTGAACATGTTTTGGTAATCGATATCTACTTTGTGGTAACCAATTTAGATAATACTATGTCATTGAATTCAACCATCAACATATTCCTGTCCTTGTGACTACCATGACATTTTCAGGACGCTCAAACAGCGCTTCGGCCGCGTATGGAACCAGAGTTTCGGAACTGGTTCCATACGAGACTTTTCCTTGTATGGAACTGGTTCCCATCAAGGATTTTTATATACTGTGCCAATGACAATGCATAATCAAGAAAAGAATAAAAGCTTGAAAGGTACCTGCTCAATCAGGTCTCTAAACTTTAGTAAAATCTTTTGCAAAGAAATTGACGCTTGATTAATTACTCCTAATGACCCACATTTTCTATGAAGCGAAGAAAAATATCTTCATTGGAATGAATCTGCATAATTTAAAGTTTTATTCCACCATCAATGCAGGATAATTTTCTCTCTGATTATTAAACCGGTTGACTAGAAGATAGTATGAATATTGCATTCGGTTACCTCCCGACCTCCGACAGGCTCTGTCCCTTTCGACAAACTTCACTAGGTAGGTACTCATTACTATTTCATCGTTCATGGAGAACGCAGAACTGAAGTCTGTATTGTGTTACCTCGATATTGTTTTTAAAACCATATTTGAATGCGAATTTCAAATTCGCGAGCATTGAGAAGGCTTTGAATGTATAATATACCTGCCTTTCACCACGATTGTATCCAGGTCTATTTCAGAAAGATCGCGATCGTTTGCTATAATGCAAGCTTTAGAACTCCGGTAATGTTCGGTATACGTGAGAAAGTGCAAAAGTTTGGCATTTCTATTACGCTGAACATTTTCCACAAGTTCTATTCGTGGAAAGAAATTCTATGCTAAGGATTATGTGTAAACTATTGAAAATCCAAATAAGAAAAATATAACATTTTAAATTGTATCTATACATTTATAAAATCGCCATTGTTCCATCATCAGCGTAGAATATTTAAAGTTTACAGCAAATAGCTATTTAATGCAGACTAAAGTCCACCAAATAAATCACACTTCTTCAGTGTTCCCATCAAATTACAACATAATTCTTCCATATCTAAGAGCCCGCAATTCATCAGCGCTACGCGGAATTGGGGCAATATCTCCAGGCGAGATATTTTTGAACGCGCGCCCAACTTTTAATGAAGTGTCGCACCCCAAGCTCCGAGTTAAAAACTAGCGCCAACTGCTTACCAACTCACGCTTGACTAGAACTTAGGAACGAGCAGCGACATCTGTCGGTGTCATGAAGGATTAACACATGTGGGTCAACCTTCGAAGTTTTAGAATGTTTAAACTAGTGTTTAAATAAATGCAATTATGTTTTATTAGTTTTTGATTAAACCGACGCAGATGTATCGCTTTATGTCTAGCAATTTTTTAATGTTTCATAATCGTTAAATGCGAAAAATATAAGTAAACATGTTACACAATAACATATACGATTCTTTCACATTTTTCTTACAATCTGTCCAAAAGGTAAACTAAAATTAAATTTATGTTAGAATTTTAAGCTATTGCATAGCTTCTATCGCGGGCCTTGAGCGCGGGGACCGAATCCAGAAATTCCGTAACGAAAAAACCTCACGCTCATTTAATTTAATTAAATTATTAATTTAATTAAATTATTAAATCATTAATTTAATTTAATTATTAATTTATTAAATTAATTATTAAAATTATAATTATTAATTTATTAATATTATAATAATAATAATAATTTGGCTATAATCTGTGGCTCGAGTGTCAAAGTGACAAGACATATTTTTTCACCAATTTTATTTTAATTTCAATTTCTCTCAATATTTACTCGTTTTCAAGCAGTTAATTTCTACATAATGTGCAAAATGAAAAATCTGACAATGATCATAAAAAACCGGACTCTAAAAATGAGAATCAAGAGAAACATTTATCTACATAAAATGTGTCACCTATGATTGACCTATGCTGACTAGAAGCCGAGCCAGAAACTTAGAAACACAACCACCATCTCCGGGCTCGTCGCTAAGCTCCGCCTCGCCACCGCCGGAACCCAGCCTCATCGTGAACGCTGTGACACCGGCCGTGGCAGTTGCGTCGAGCTCCAGCGACGAGTATTTCTCCCCGCCAACGACACCACCACCTGCGCGCCGACGGGGAGGACGCCGGCCACCGGAATGCTTCGGACCTCGAGGCCCACCGGCCTCTGATAGGGTCCCAGCTCCCGGCGGAAGTGTGCAGCGCATGCGATGGACTCAATCCATCAATGAGAACGTCATGCGCTCATACTATGGGGCTACGGAGGGAGGAAACAACCTGACCGCGTACCGTGTTCGGATGCTCTCTCTGTTTCAGGTACTTGAGCCAGCTGTCAAAGTATCGGCACAACGACTGTCGGATCAGGTGCGGGTCATCCAGCGTAACCGTATGTTGGACGACTCTGTACTTGATCGCTTGCGAATTGAAATGCAGAGGAACCATGTCATTGCCCCGTCGCCGTCACAGGCTGTGGTTCCACAGTCCGACCAAATAAACAATCACGCTGACGACGTAGTGAGCAATGACATGGTTCCTAATGTAAGTATCCAGTGCAGTGAGGAAATGAGGAGTACTTTGGAGGGTGCGATTCGAGAGTATCGTTTCATGTCGCCTGAACTTAGACCACGGATACCTCGTTTGCCCATGCATAACAGAAACAGGATGCTGGTGGCTGTTCTGGATTCGCAGTTGTCAAACTATTTTGATAACTGCGAAGACCTTGCTGATGCTCATTCAATCCTGTATTGTGCTGCTGTAGCGGCATGTCGTGTAGCTCACGTAAAATTCTCGGTTGACAGAGCTACACGACCTAAACCAGCCATACCGGTATGGCAGTACAGGATTGAACGACGTATTGGTGAGGCCAGAACACTCATCGGCAAACTCATCTGTTTCAGGGAGGGCAACACTCGCCCTAGAGTGATGCGCTTTGTGAGACGGGCGTTCTCGGGGACTGATATAAATCCTCGGGATTACCTCTCCCGTGTCACAGAGCGCATCGACTTCTTGAAACAGAAAGTGTATGCATGGGCGAACCGTATCCGTAGGTATAGGCGGCGTATGGAGCGATATAATCAGAATCGCGCGTTCCAAAGAGATGAAAGGTGGGTTTACAGGTCTTGGGAGCGACCAGACCAAGGTGTGGCTGACGGGGATCTGCCAGATGATGACGCAATGTGTTCATTTTGGAGTAGTATCTGGTCGGTACCTGTCAGCCATACTGAAGGTGAATGGACTGGAGACGTCGAGCGAGCGTGCGATCCTATAATAGAAATGGGGGCAATTTCGATAAGCCCCCAAGACGTAGCACGTGCAGTCCGTCCGTTACCTAACTGGAAATCTCCGGGACCGGACGGACTGCACAACTTTTGGATCAAGTGGTTCAAAAGGTCGCACGTTCGCCTGGCGGCTTTGTTCCAGTCAGCCTTAGAGTCTGGATCGCTACCCGAATTCCTGACGACAGGAATAACCCACCTGCTCCACAAATCAGGTAGTACTGCGGAACCCAAAAATTATAGACCGATAACGTGTCTACCAACTTTATATAAAGTTCTTACATCCATTTTGAGAGCTAAAATTAGTAAACACATTGATGAAAATTCTATCATGTCTGTTTCTCAAAATGGATGTAGGAACGGGTCCCGCGGTACTAAGGAGCTGCTCCTCATTGATATTGCCATTAGCCAACAGGTTCGCCGTTCTCGAAAGGATCTGTCGACATGTTGGATAGACTATAAGAAGGCCTATGACTCGGTGCCACATACATGGCTCATGAGAGTGCTGGAGTTGTATAAAGTTGATACAACTCTATGCACTTTCCTGATGTCGTGTATGAGGCAATGGAGGACAGTCCTTCGCTATCCAGGATGTCGGCATATCCAGAGAACTAGCGAACCGATAAGGATAGAGCGAGGTATTTTCCAGGGTGATAGTTTGAGTCCACTTTGGTTCTGCTTGGCCCTGAATCCTCTTAGCACACTGTTGGAGGATTCAGGTCTAGGCTTTCGGTTGAGGAGAGGCGGTCAGGCTATATCTCATCTCCTTTACATGGATGACCTTAAACTCTTTGCCCCCAACAATTTGCAACTGATGAAGCTACTGAAGGTAACTGAAACCTTCAGTAGCGCCATCAGGATGGAATTTGGTGTGGACAAATGTGCGGTGATGCATGTAAAGCGAGGGGAGATTGTGGAATCCGTGAGCACCCAACTCTCGGACTCCATAAGCCTTAGATCCCTCTCAGCAACCGAAACCTATAAGTATTTGGGTATGTCAGAAGCGTTGGGTATCAATGTTACTGGCGTGAAACAATCGTTGAGGGAGCGCTTCTTTGGCCGCCTGAAAAAAGTATTTAATAGCCTTCTATCAGGTGGTAATAAGGTGCGCGCCTTCAACGGTTGGGTCATGCCGGTCTTGATGTACTCTTTTGGCATACTCAAATGGACTCAAACAGAACTTGATGCCCTGGATAGGAGGGTCCGTACATTGCTGACTGCATATCGAATGCATCACCCACGGTCTTCGGTTATGAGATTGTATATCCCGCGAAAATGTGGAGGACGAGGTTTTCTAAACGCTAAGACTCTCCACAATCGCGAGGTATGCAATCTCAGGGAATATTTCCTGAAAGCCGACGTGGGGATGCATCGAGATGTAGTGGCGGTGGACAAGGGCCTCACCCCGCTCTCCTTGGCTAAAGAGAACTGGCGCAAACCTGTGGTCCTTGACACTAATGATCGCATGGAGGTATGGCAGAGCAAGGAGCTTCACGGACGCTTTTTCCGGACTCTACATGGGCCTGATGTAGATTTGTCAGCGTCCGTGGCCTGGCTACGATCCGGTGACCTCTTTGGTGAAACCGAGGGTTTCGTCTGTGCAATTATGGATGAAGTTATGATGACGAATAACTACCGGAGATTTATTGTGAAGGATGGCACGGTTGACATATGTCGGGCATGTCACCGTCCTGGCGAATCAATCCGTCACATTATTTCCGGGTGTTCTCGTCTGGCTAACGGAGAATACTTGCATAGACATAACCTTGTAGCCAGGATAATCCATCAGCAACTTGCTCTGAAATACAACCTTGTCGAATCGGAAGTGCCGTACTACAGGTATGTGCCCGACCCAGTTCTTGAAAGTGGCAATATTACACTGTACTGGGATCAATCCATCATCACTGACAGGACTATTGTAGCTAATAGACCTGATATAGTGGTGGTGGATCGATCAGAGCGGCGCACAATGATTGTTGACATAACCGTCCCGCATGACGAGAACCTCGTGAAAGCTGAGAAAGATAAGCAAATCAAGTATCTTGATTTGGCTCGCGAGGTTGTCGACATGTGGGGCGTGGATTCAGCTGTCATTGTGCCGATAGTCGTGTCGGCCCATGGCTTAATTGCCAAGAGCCTCGACCAACACCTAAGGAGGCTCTCGTTGGGCAGCTGGATCAAGGGCTTGATTCAGAAAGCAGTTCTTCTGGACACGGCGCGCATTGTTAGGAGGTTCCTTTCTTTGGAGCCCTGACTGCCGGTAGCTTGGACCCTGTTCCCGATACCGGTGGGCCACTATTATTTATATTTTTAAATGTTTTTTTCTTTGTAGTTTTATAGAAATATTTAAAAATGTAAATTATATGGAAACAAAGATGAATAAAGGAATAATAATTTGTTTTTTTTTAATTTTTATTTTTTCGCGTTGAGCGCGGGGACCGAATCCAGAAATTCCGTAACGAAAAAACCTCACGCTCATTTAATATAATTAAATTATTAATTTAATTAAATTATTAATTTATTAAATTAATTATTAAAATTAATTAATTATTAATTTATTAATATAATAATAATAATAATAATTTGTTTTTTTTTGTTTTTTTTTTTTTTTTTATTTTTTATAAAGAAATATTTAAAAATGTAACTTGAATTAATATCAAAGAAAAAGCAATACTGCATGAATAAAATAAATAAATAAAATTATAATTGCATAAATTGATACAAAATGCTATGCAATAGCTTTACCGCGGCAGTCCCCGAGTGCCACACGTCTTTTTCTTTTGGATTGCAGCTGTCAGAATTAAAATAACTGTGAGCGGGTATCATAGACTGCCTATCTATCGTCCATATAAAAACACAGACACATAATTTGTCTCACCATCAACCAGATCATCTCCATCCTATCAACCATTCCGACCACAATATCATAACCACACGCAAACAGAAGATCAGGCGGGCTGTCGTCAAAGGCAGCGCAAACAGTTTGTACAAAGGGAGCCGCTGCGTGAATAAAACATGGCCGCCGTACCTTTGACCTGCAATTAGCTCGTAATTGTAACACGACGTACTTAGAGGGTACCTTACTAAATACTGGGTTACAAAGACGGATATCAAGAATAAGAATTTGCAAAACAAATAAACGTACAAGTACATACAATAGAATTACTTGCGCCTAAGTTTTTTATTAAAATAGTTATAACTTAAGACGCTGTCAAATTCTTGTTCATAGCCTTTTTCTGCTGGGAAAGCGGGTAAGCTGGGTTCAGATACATACCAGTACATGTATTTACCTACTAATCTTTAAACTATGTAACAACTATACGGTATAGTCTTTGACAGACTTTCAGGCTTCTGGCACCGTAGACAGAATTAAGATTGAAAAATCTAATTAACTAACTGCTTATCAGTTACGTTCAACAGTGTCATGTTTCTCGTACACATAATTAAGCACTTCGCAACAATATCTTAAACAATGTTAGCACAAATAAAGTTCCACACATAGTACAAACTTTCTCCGCCCACAGCCTCACCGTAGTTAATTATTTAGCTGCGTTTCCACATCTCAAATATTAACCATACAGGCAACAAAGTTAATTCAAAGAATCTCACTGAAGAGAAGTTTCAGTTAAACTACATTGTAGAGTAAACTTGTCAACAGTACATTAGTGTGACTCTTTGCAATGTTGGACGAAGTTTTAAAATGTTCTCGGTCTTACGAAATTTGGTTTACCACTATAGGCTCTTTGGAAAAGAGACTTTATTTTCTGTACAACTTATAACTAATCTAAGGAATTTCTGAATAAATTAATCAAAAACCTTTGTCTTAAAATAAAATTTATATCTGTTAAATTACTCTTTCAATCATCATGTCTAATCCTTCTTACGAATATTATAAATGCGAAAGTTTGTACGTTATTTTTAACCGACTTCAAAAAAAGGAGGAGGTTCTCAATTCGTCGGAATATTTTTTTTTTTTATATGTATGTTCCCCGATTTCTCGAAGACGCCTGGACCGATTTGGAAAATTTTTCTTTTTTTTGAAAGGGTATACTTCACAAGTGGTCCCATGATCATCAGGTCAGGATCTGATGATGGGATCCCAGGGAAATCGAGGGCAACCTTCAAATTTTATAGGCACATAGCACAGTCAGCATCAGAAGTTGCTGACCACATTCTAATTTTCAGAATTGCTGTACACCATAATAATGTGTAATAATACGGTGTACAGCGATTTTGAAAACCTGAATGTGGTCAGCAACTTTTGATGCTGACTGTACCAATTTCATAT
Organism: Agrotis clavis; assembly: GCA_954870645.1. NCBI lineage: Eukaryota > Metazoa > Arthropoda > Insecta > Lepidoptera > Noctuidae > Agrotis > Agrotis clavis. Next base: position 1,637,564 of record OX940931.1, on the reverse strand, counting down.
ATTTTCTAAAGCTGTTCAAGTATTTGCATCTGATAATCATTATCTCAGGTGGATGAGCTGATGATGGAAGGTACAACTCCTTAACAGTAAGGAGTAGGCGTCGATTGATTTAGTTTGTGTTCGCATATCTCTAGAACTACCAGTCCGATTTAAGTAATTCTTTTTTTTTTTTGTTCTAGGTATCATTAAACTTAGGGAATACTGCAAGTTTCATCGGTTCAGTAGTTTTTGAGATATGGAATTTTATTATCTTATTGTGTACATGAGCGATGTAATTACCGGTGCGAAGGATTACAAAATTCTAGTGCACATGTAAGAGAATGATGTTCTTGACAAGAATTCGGATTGAATATTTAAAATAAAAAGAGTAAAATAAAAACGTCGATGCCTTGGTTTTTTTTCTTTTCAGTCTTTTTAGCCACCGACTACCGAAAGGAAAGTTATTTTGTAGATTATTTTACACTTTTTTGTGGTTGTTTTTGAAGGCGGTTACATTTTTTTTTTGAAAAAGTTTTTTATTACTTACATTTCTCAATAAACAAGAGACCTTCATAACAGCAAAGGGAAAAAGTAATCGACTCATATGTCTCCCACATTTATTATTAATATGGATATCGGAGCTTGGGGTGGGCATCTGACTCCGTGTTCTGAGCCAAGACCAGTCTCTGTGATATCTCTGATCTGACGGTAGGTAGCACGGTGTAGGGAACTAAGATAATTTTTGTTTCTTGTCCCAGATTATTATGCACATAATCACGCATCATAACATTACGCTTGTATTTTCATAAAGTTAGGCAGAGTTATCCTTCACAGTTCATTTAATAGTGGGTGTCGTCTTACACTATTATCGGCGTCGTCTTACTTTATAGTGGGCGTCGTCTTACTGAATAGTGCGTCGTCTTACTTTATAGTGGGCGTCGTCTTACATTATTATTGGCGTCGTCTTACATTATTATTGGCGTCGTCTTACTTTATAGTGTGCGTCGTCTTACTTAATAGTGCGTCGTCTTACTTTATAGTGTGCGTCGTCTTACTGAATAGTGCGTCGTCTTACTTTATAGTGGGCGTCGTCTTAAATTTTTATTGGCGTCGTCTTACTTAATAGTGAGCGCCGTCTTACATTATTATTAGCGTCGTCTTACATTATTATCGGCGTCGTCTTACACTATTATCGGCGTCGTCTTACTTTATAGTGGGCGTCGTCTTACTTAATAGTGCGTCGTCTTACTTTATAGTGGCCGTCGTCTTACATTATTATTGGCGTCGTCTTACATTATTATTGGCGTCGTCTTACTTTATAGTGTGCGTCGTCTTACTTAATAGTGAGCGCCGTCTTACATTATTATTAGCGTTGTCTTACATTATTATCGGCGTCGTCTTACTTTTTAGTGGGCCTCGTCTTATTGAATAGTGGGCGTCGTTTTACATTATTATTGGCGTCGTCTAACATTATTATAGGCGTCGTCTTACTTTATAGTGGGCGTCGTCTTACATTATTATTGGCGTCGTCTTACATTATTATCGGCGTCGTCTTACTTAATAGTGAGCGTCGTCTTTCATTATTATCGGCATCGTCTTAATAGTGGGCGTCGCCTAACTTTATTATCGGCGTCGTCTTACATTATTATAGGCGTCGTCTTACTTTATAGTGGGCGTCGTCTTACATTATTATTGGCGTCGTCTAACATTATTATAGGCGTCGTCTTACTTTATATTGGGCGTCGTCTTACATTATTATTGGCGTCGTCTTACATTATTATCGGCGTCGTCTTACATTATTATCGGCGTCGTCTTACTTAATAGTGAGCGTCGTCTTACATTATTATCGGCGTTGTCTTACTTAATAGTGGGCGTCGTCTTACTTTATAGTGGGCGTCGTCTTACTTTAATAGTGGGCGTCGTCTTACATTATTATCGGCGTCGTCTTACTTAATAGTGAGCGTCGTCTTTCATTATTATCGGCATCGTCTTAATAGTGGGCGTCGCCTAACTTTATTATCGGCGTCGTCTTACATTATCATTGGCGTCGCCTTACTTTAAAATCGGCGTCGTCTTACATTATTATTGGCGTCGTCTAACATTATTATAGGCGTCGTCTTACTTTATATTGGGCGTCGTCTTACATTATTATTGGCGTCGTCTTATATTATTATCGGCGTCGTCTTACATTATTATCGGCGTCGTCTCACTTAATAGTGGGTGTCGCCTTACTTTATTATCGGCGTTGTCTTACTTAATAGTGGGCGTCGTCTTATTTTATAGTGGGCGTCGTTTTAAAATTATTCCAGGAATACATATGGTTCAGGGCGATGTGTCTCTGCTTAGAACACTGAAAATGCTTTGTGTTCGAACTAAGAACACTTATTGACAATTCATTGGCAACAGTTTACAGTATTACGATATTTTAAAGTTATTCGTCCGAACTCCAATACCTGCCTTTCAAACCCTACCATGCCCTAACTAAACCCTGTATACCCTCTTTCAAACTTCAAAATTGAGTTAACTAAAACCGTAATAGTGGTGAACAGTTCTCGATAAGTTATAACGTTATTACAATTGTGTGAGTTAGGGTGCTTGTACACGGCGCACAGTGGTCTGGAAATCGAGCTCCATACTCATAGAAACTTAAAGTGAGGAATTAAAAAAATAAAAATTGTAATGGCTCTGGTATACCTCCCTTGACAACATATTAAAGTATGGATGGTATAAGTTACACTAGGCGTGAGAAAAAAATATTTATGTTTTTTTTGTATGGGAGAAAACACAAAAAGTACGTTTTCTCGAAACTTAATAAAACTGTTAGGCTGGTGGTCACACGAGCTATAGTCCCATACACGGCGATCAAGATGACATACAATTCATGTACCGTTAGGCGCCGCTTCGCACGCAATAAATTTTTGAAATTTTGAATTTTCGACATGTGATTTTTCAAGTCTTTGGCTTGGTTAAATGACGTTGCCAGTCGATTTATTTATATTATTATACGATTAAGCCTGCGAATGACCATTACAATGACAATAATTAAAAAAAATGATTGTACAAGTTTTTTTGCGCATTCTAAGAACTAACTCATAACTAATTATTTAATCTAAGAACTTCTTCAACTTTTTCATTTCCGAAGGAGTATATTTACTTATATCACATGTCTGCTCTGCTTTACAACATGGCTTCCCATAATAATCCAATAGAAGGCTGCAGTGCTTCAATCTCAGCCTCAATCAAAGCCTGTTCTTCCACGGTGTTTCTTGTTTTCGTTTGAAAACTTAAAATAAGTAGGTCTGTAAAACATGGTGGAACATATTTAAAAAAGTATGAGACACGGCTTCAAGAGAACATCAAATGGCCTGAGATCGTGAGGGTAAAAATGACTACTTCTGTAGTGTCGCAAAGTAGAGCAGCAACCATGTTCCAGTTCTGACTTTGGTGTAAATGAGGGTGCATCAACATCCTACACACCGGAGACATGCAATGTTGGAACATCAACACCAGTTGTGACGCCGAGAAAACCATTCGTGGAGCTAAGCCCGCTATAGCAAAGAAGGAGAGTGGAAGAGCTCCAAACGCATAGCACTGAAAGCCTTGCTCATGCAACAGATTTGAAAGCACAAGACAAGAATGTGCCTAGCAGATATCATTTAACTGGTAACGGAGAATCCTGAAGACTTGGTTGACACAGCTTTAGGTATTTTGACCTCATTGAAGCTATCATTAGCATTGAGTGCGTTACAACATGGCTTCCCATAATAGAAGGCTGCAGTGCTTCAATCTCACCCTCAAACAGAGCCAGCCCTTTACGATGTTTAACTTGTTTTCGTTTGTAAACCTAAAATGAATAGGTCTGGGTGGGATTTGGGTTCTCCCATTCTTTTTCATCGCCACAAACTAAACGCAGAGACACAAAAGAACACATAAAAATACTGCAATCGTCTTCGTCTGCCATAGTTTGCTTATACAAGCTTTGCCCTGAAGCACCATCAAAGCACCATTTGCATATATCAACTCTTTGCCACCCAGCGAAGATTGCACACGTGACAACTTTCCAAGCCTAGCCACAGTTATGTCCAAAATTGCTTGGAGCTTTACTATAGCCACTCTTTCCGTGATGTCTATGGTATCTTTTGGGGGTTAGCAGTTCTTCGCTTCAGGGATGGCAGTACAAGAAGGATACAATGGTATTCCTTCTTCTTTTGCACAAGATCTTAATGTTATAATATACTGCCACTTCTCTTTAGAAGTGGCTAGAGAGGCTTTCCTCAATGAGGTCAAAATACTTATAGCTGTGTCAATCAAGTCTTCGGGATTCTCCGTTACCAGTTAAATGATATGTGCTAGGTACATTCTTGTTTTGTGCTTTCAAACCAGTTGCATGAGCAAGGCTTTCAGTGCTATGCGTTTGGAGCTCTTCCACTCTCCTTCTTTGCTATAGCGGGCTTAGCTCCACGAATGGTTTTCTCGGCGTCACAACTGGTGTTGATGTTCCAACATTGCATGTCTCCGGTGTGTAGGATGTTGATGCACCCTCATTTACACCAAAGTCAGAACTGGAACATGGTTGCTGCTCTACTTTGCGACACTACAGAAGTAGTCATTTTTACCCTCACGATCTCAGGCCATTTGATGTTCTCTTGAAGCCATGTCTCATACTTTTTTAAATATGTTCCACTATGTTTTACAGACCTACTTATTTTAAGTTTTCAAACGAAAACAAGAAACACCGTGGAAGAACAGGCTTTGATTGAGGCTGAGATTGAAGCACTGCAGCCTTCTATTGGATTATTATGGGAAGCCATGTTGTAAAGCAGAGCAGACATGTGATATAAGTAAATATACTCCTTCGGAAATGAAAAAGTTGGAGAAGTTCTTAGATTAAATAATTAGTTATGAGTTAGTTCTTAGAATGCGCAAAAAAACTTGTACAATCATTTTTTAAATTATTGTCATCGTTATGGTCATTCGCAGGCTTAATCGTATCTATATATATAAAAATGAAACCCGTTTCGCGTTGTCACGGCATCACGTGTGAACGGCTGAACCGATTTCGATAATTCTTTTTTTGTTGTGTTTGTAACCATCAGGACCAGGTTAATAAGGACTAAAATATTCTTTTTTTTAAAACTTTCTGTTATGAAACGCATAATGTATGTTATTCGTCATCTGTTTTTCGTTCCGACTGAAGTATCATATTAAGAACGTCTATTTGAAGATCATTGACAGCAACGTCGATGGTCTAGAGGTTATACGATTAGACCGATATATTTAGGGCACAGGTTCGAATCTCAGGATGGTATTTTTTGTGAATACTTTTTTTGCTAAATGATTTTTTTTTCAATTTCCAGCAGAAATTGAAAAAATAAACAGACTTTTCTTAAACTACTAATTTTTTGTTTTGTTTTTGGCCTTGAGATGTTTAAATTATCAAATGATTTCTTTCGCTTTAGGTGAAGCGCAAAGGACTGTCGGATCACCAGACATGAGCAGAAAATATAAGCATGTAATTGTAAGACTACCACAGACCAATAACTTCTGATAGAACGACGTTTGTCGGGTCAGGTTTTTACTGTTTGCTTACTCGCCAGGAAACAAGAAATTTCGTTTACCATAAAGTTCTCGGATACAGATGTTTCGGGAGGTGTGTCTGATGAGGAAGGAGGAAACGTTTGGGTGTCGCCACTGCGAGGATCGCCCGGAGGACACGAGTATACACGACAGGTGGAGCATATACGGTGCAGGACTGCCCCGCTTGGGCAGAGCACCGCCGTGTCCTCACGCAGGCGATAGAAGACGACCTCGCGACTCAAAAAGCGTCAGCATGATGACGGGGCTTCCCTCTAGAGGGCCAAAGCCTGCCGGGGTCGCGGGACTTATCTCATTACCGTGACTCTGGAACGTAAAGGGCTATTGAAGGACGCCGTGGATTTTGGTCAGTACGAGTCTGACAGTCCCTCCCGCCCTGCCCTGGGTGGGAAGACTCATTTAAATAATTTTACCACGATAAAAAAAAACCATAAAGTTCTACAATAAAAATAGGTAAAACTTAATTTTGAATAAGTAAAATAAGAAAATCTGAAATTGTAATTTTCAGTGTGATTTTTAGTGACTTTTGAAAATAATTTTAAGTTTATAAAATTTCGCGCTCGCTTCGCTTGCGCTCCAAATAAGGTTGACATTTGCTAAACGTTTTACTTTTAGAGCTGACTGCGTTCGCTCTTCTATGAAGAATTACCATGTCCTATTCCGAAAACCTAAAAGAATTGACTGTTAGGCGGTACGAAGTTCGCCGGGTCAGCTAGTAATAATATAAATAAATCGACTGGCAACGTCATTTAACCAAGCCAAAGACTTGAAAAATCACATGTCGAAAATTCAAAATTTCAAAAATTTATTGCGTGCGAAGCGGCACCTGACGGTACATGAATTGTATGTCATCTTGATCGCCGTGTATGGGACTATAGCTCGTGTGACCACTAGCCTAACAGTTCTATTAAGTTTCGAGAAAACGTACTTTTTGTGTTTTCTCCCATACAAAAAAAACATAAATATTTTTTTTCTCACGCCTAGTGTAACTTATACCATCCATACTTTAATATGTTGTCAAGGGAGGTATACCAGAGCCATTACAATTTTTATTTTTTAATTCCTCACTTTAAGTTTCTATGAGTATGGAGCTCGATTTCCAGACCACTGTGCGGCGCATGTAACCCGCGCAAGTGCCTCAACATGCTCAAGCTACATGCGCCGTGTACACGCACCCCGCGGGTAGCTTGATCAAGTAGCTTGCGCATGTTACTCACGCGGGTAAACCGCAAACCCGCACCTTTACTTGCGCGAGTTACATGCGCCGTGTACAAGCACCCCGCGGGTAACTTGATCAAGTAGCTTGCACATGTTACTCGCGCGGGTAACCCGCATCTTTACTTGCGCGGTTATATGCGCCGTGTACAAGCACCCTTACGCAAACCCCACAAGTACTCAGGTCATGGAATTATTGTTACGATATTATTGAGCGATAATGTTCGCGTTGCCAAGTGACTGTTAAGATGCAATTCCACCGGTATGCGGCACAAATGTTCGCTCTGGTGGACTCAGTCAAACAAACACGAACAAATTGTGGATACCTGGATACTTCTATGCGCAAATGTGAGCAGTTTACTAATTATTTGTGTGCACATTTTGCTAGACTTCGCCCAAAAATGTTCTGCACTGTGCGCGAACAAAAGTTACGCTCAGTCTTGCCGGTAGACACAGAGGCTAAACGGGATACCAGCTTAGTATGTGCACTGCAGAAGTGCGCGTATAAATATGTCGCATACTGCTTTGGTGGAATCTTACCATTAGGTATACTAATTATCTATATGTGAATAGATAATTAGGATAGATAGTATACTTAGTTAGGTATACTAAATAATTATCTATATGTGTATTGTGTTTTATAGGCTTTAAGATGCCTGAAATAAAGGATAAAATAAATTGCTGTTGTATGGTTTCAAGACAAATAATATTGTGTTGTCGACCAGACTCATTGTTAGAGCTACAAGGTGCCCTAGAATCAACAACAAGCCTTTAGAAATAGAAATTCTGATAAATAGGCCTAAGTCCATTTGACTACCAAAACCTTCTACGGATTTGGGTCGTTTTTTTTTTTCAATCGTGAAGTTCAATCCGAGTAATAAATGTGGCAGTTTGACAGCTATTGTGTTCAAAATGTGTCAATGTGGCTAACGATTTATAAAGCAGGGTCGCTTTATAGTAAGTAATTAAAATAATTTATTAGAGTGTCCCTCCTCCTTTACGCCCGTCAATACAAAGACAATAAATTGTACCCGCAATTATTTCAGCTTATAAGTGATCATGGCGCTTGAAACAGTACCAAAATATGAGAAACTCAAAACAAATAATAAACATTGTAAAAATCCCATTTTAAATTCTGAAAGTTTGTTTCTAAAATCTTTTTCTTAAGACTGAAGCGATACAAGAGAATTGAATCGTCTTAAATCAAAGGCGAAGAAGTGGAATAAAGCTGTGTCGAGCTCGTATGTCCGTCGTAAGGCGACACTGAGAGCACTCAACATGTATTACCGATGGGGCGATGGCCTACGAATAAGAGATTAGAATACGAGAGGTAACATCTGAGACTATAAAATTCTGAGAAACGTATTATTGACTGTAGCTTGCCCCCGTGGAGGTCGATAATGACTAACAGGATAACAACAATAATTTTAATTATAATCTTACGTAACCTTAAGTTACAATCTGTATTTAATTTGCTCTTTATACAGGGTGATTTTTTAGTCACCATCCAAATTTTAATATATTAATCTTTGGCGAAAATCATTGAATACGTGTTTTTTCTTTTTGTATCACTCAATACAAAAATATCGAGATATCACGTCAATGTTATCTATAAAAAGTTGATGAATCTGGACACCGCGCTGTAATGTGTCGCTCAGGTGTAGCGGGGCGGGGCGGGGGGTGAGCGTGGTGCGCTCTGCCCATTTTATACGCCGGCAAGTGTAGTATTATTAACGTTTAGCTTAGTGCCCACGCAGAGCGGATAATTCTTATGAGAAAAATCAAAATCAGAAGTATCGATTTTTTTTTCAAAAATGGGGTTAGTGATTGATACCTAATGCCTAGAAAAATTTTGGACGGTGGTGAAAAAGTCACCCTGTATTTGTCACTCTTGTAATGTTAAATAGTTTCTTTTATTTGACTGTAGCAAGTTTAATCACAAAGACGTATTATTCAGAATCCCGTGTTCAAAGATCTTGCTACGAGTCTACGTAGCTCCGCTACGTCGCTACGCCGTATTTCGTAGCACTGCTACGCGACTACGAGTTAACACGTTTCAATTTACAATATGTAAGGTTAGGTGTGTTAGTTGGATTCAATTTACTTCTTTGTTGTATTTTAGATAATTTATTTCTGCATGATAAACTAAAAAAAATGATAAATGCGATACAAGTATCTCTAAAAATAAGAATATAATCAAAATTATGCCTGGATCAAAAAAAAAATGTTGGGAGGCTGTTTCCCAGCAGTGGAATGATGTAGCGTTACAAAAACATTATTAATAGTAGCAAACCTTCTATTTTACCTCCGCAATATTTGTGATAGAATAAGCAGGTCAGGACAACGTTTTTTGTAGCTAGTGCCATTAGGTCACATATAAAGAATTCAGGATGTACTAACAGAACTTAATGGATACTTTCTTCCACAATACAAACTTCAAGTCGCTGCTTGCAGTTTGTATTATGTCGCGTTGTTTATTTAATTCACGTTGCAAATATTTTGTACAAATACAATTTTGCAAAACTGATTTCGCGTAACAATAATAAATTACTGTATGATTTGAAATCAACAACTGTATGAAATGAAAATAACAGTTAGCAAAAACTATAGTTAAAGTTAAATTCTCCATAAAAACATACAACATCAATCGTGCTTTCATGCCGCAATTGGATAAAAAACAAATATGCATACTTAAGAGTATGAAAATCTTAAATGAAATTAAACGCATATAGTAAAATGCATCAATAACAAAAGCTCATTTATATGAAGTAATTTGCAATTAATCCAATATATTGGTATCGCCCCACAATCTGGGCCAGTCTGATCCCCGGCCGGCGATCACCTTGACCGCAGAGATTCCACAAAAACATGTCTGGCTGGACCACGATTTATTTTAATACTCATAACTTGTACAGTTAATAAAAATAAGTCATAACTGTTTAATTTCTTTAATATGTACAAAACATAAGCTTAATTTACTGTAACATATCAAGCATTGTAGATTTATAATTCACTTGAAGCGTGAATTACATCTTAAAATTCTCCCATACAGGCTCATAAATATCCAGAAATATATGTTTGGTGTTTGTGTAGCGAGCAATTTCCGATTCTAAATCTTACACCAATATGCACTCGGTTTCTGAATAGAGTTAAAGTTGGGAAACAGACAGAAACGTAAATATTGCGTATGTTACTAATAGTGTCATAAGCAAAATATTTGTTTCACGTTACTTTGAATGTCATGTAATCTATATACTAGGCTTTTGATCAGGGATACCGTCCCTCACAAACTCCTTATATTCTCCGACTGAATTTTGATCTGAAAACAAGTTTCCAACTTAAAATTCGATATTCAGAAATCTTTAACATCTGCTACGAGTACATCTGCTCAAGAGATATTACAGACCCGCGTTCGTCTCTCTCTTCTCGTTTTGAAAGAACACACTTAAACTGTCATCGTAGCGGTACATATGTTAACACAAAGCACACAATGCTTTCACACAGTACGTAAAGTAATGATAACAAAACAAATAAGTATACAAGCAAATAACCTTGATTATTTTTTTAACGTGTCACTCGCTGTTTTGTGTGTTGAACGGTTTTATTTTTGAGATAAATCGGATTAAATAGTTTCTTGTCATAGTAAAGTAATCAGACAAATTTAAGATTAATCTGTCTCCATTTTCTATATTTATGTATTAGGTAATTCATAAAATTAAAATAAATGTTATAAAGGTTTTTTTTTCTACATGTAAACCAAACTATTTCGCCAGATATACCACCCCAGTGCATTATATGGAGTTGTGTTGTAGACGACAAACGACGGAATTTTTCAATTGGCGCGTCGTGTCGTGTGGGAACGAATGTGTCTGTAGAACTGCTCCTCTGGGAGGCTGCGGACCTTTATCTTGTAAATAATGTACGGCTAGTTATGTGAATCGAGATTAAAATGTCTTAAGATTGGTCTTGTTTTCTTCGCCTTGTATTTTTTAAAGCATGTGAGATCTAGAAGGTTGAGAGTATTATTTTGCCTCCTTCTTTAATGCTTCAGTTAATTCTTTATAAAATCAATATTTCAGTAATGTTATTTATTTACCTATATACTTGAGGCTTTTTTAGTTAATAAAATAATCAAATGAACCTCCTGCCCTGAGTAGAGCGGAAGGGACTCTCAGGCTCGTACTCACTAAAATCCAATCTGTTTCCTTGTTCAATTGTTGCTTGGACGGTTCCACGATCCCTACAGAAACACTTTAACGTAAGAGAAAGAGTTGCGTTTACATTCCCTCGATCCTAACAGGGATACTAGCCAAGCCCTAGCATATAGGAGCATCTGAACACCTGTCCTACATTTTATCCTAAAACAAGTTACCAAAACTAGTCTCCAAAACTTATACCAATCAATCAAATAACCCTTATCAGATATAAAATGTAGGCATGACTTACAAAATAAACTCAACTAAACCCTTCTCAAGAATACTTTCACAAACTAAACTAATGACAAACAAAACCGATCACTAGTCGACTCGCTGAAGAATAAACTAGGTCTCATTTAAATATTCAGCTGGTTGAGGTTGAAGCTCAACATATTTGGAGCGAAATGAGCGGCCGTCCTTTGTGCTCAGCCGGGAATATTTCCTGCTACACTGTCTTTGTGCTTGACATGAAAAAATAAATTTAATTAAATTAATTAGTGGACTTTAGCAGGGCTTGGATAGTAAAGCTAGTAAATATTTTTTAAGCTATTTGCTTAGGCGCAATTTTTTATTTTTATTTGTGATAGGTTTGCTCTTAACTTTACTCTGCCTAGGGCAAAGGTGACAAAGACAAAGTCTACGATGGAAAGAGTTTACCCAGAAGAAGCACTTTATAGAGTTTCGTGTTGTATGCGTTCAGGAACACAGACGCAGGTAGTGAGTTCCACTCCGTTGCTGTGCGGATTATGAAGGAAGTTTGGAAGCGCTAATGCGAATTAGTGAAATGGTAACTAACTAATGGATGGTAATTAGCAATACGTCTTGATGTACGATGGTGGAAAGGTATTGTCAAACCTTTGGCAATGCCTTCCTTATTTTATGACTATTTCTAAATGGTACATTATTCCGACATAGGTATTAGCTAAAAGCCTGCTATTTCCGTGTTCGACCTTTCGTATAACTCCTTCTCATTACATTATACAGCAAGTTATAATCAGTTGAGCAAGACGCGAACTCATAACAAGTTGCAACACTGTGGTGCGGCGGCGGCTCATATCCATAATGTAACTCGCGGAGGCTGTACAAGTTGCCGCCAGTATTCATGTTACTTGCCGTTAAGCTGAGATTCAAATAGGCGTCTAATGTATGACGTAATAGTATGTGCTTTTATGAGGCTTGTTCTTGAAATGGAACCCACACGTCTTCAGTATTCTTTGTGGTGAAAACTCTTCGAAGCCAGTGAGTTAAATGTAGGCTTTACAACAATTTAGATAAGCTATACTGCGTCGTTTATGATTTGTTTAGTATGGTATTTGAATAGTATTCTCTCGCACATCTATACTAAAATGTGGATCAATCGTAACATGCGGGTTGTGCAAGTACACATATACTCGCGTGGCTCTTCTCTTTTTACGGTGCACAAAGCTTTCTAAAACTTGCTTTGTTTAAAACTGTTTTGTGAAATGTCGTGGCATATTTTACAGTGTGGTTTTTTTTCAATTGTAATGGTGCTCTCACGTGCTCACTCTGTGCTTGAATGTTTGTAAACAAAGGTGGTTTTTCTAGCCACATGAGATCCCATGATAGACGACAGTAGGTTAGTGAAGAAATGGTCGCCGTAGCCGAAAGCGGCATGCAAAGATTATTTTTTCAAACAATCTTTTAAAGGAGTATATTACAAATAACAGTTTATACCCCATGAACCTGATCTAGAACAACTGGAAAGTGTAGTTTATTAGTTATTTAGACTCCCGCTAAGAGCTAACGAGTGAATTGGGTCAAACTAGGCGGCCGTGGGCAAACAATCTTCTCGACCTATTACCGCCGCGAATTATAACTGTGGCTTTAATATAGACCGAGATTCGATTCGGATTCAGGTGTTGTGCGTTAAAGGCTGATGATGATGATGATATAAAAGAGTCTCAACAACCTCTCCTCTTCTTCCACAGGGTATTTTCCGCCTGGCTTGCGAGCACGTGCTGCGCACCATGCGTCGTGGGCGCGAGACCCTGCTGACCCTGCTGGAGGCCTTCGTGTACGACCCGCTGGTAGAGTGGGGTGGCGCCGCAGGCTCGGGCGGCAAGCGACGCTGTACCGCGAGAGATGTGCGCGCGGCCCTCGCCATGATGGCTGTCAGGGCACAGGAGTTGAAGCATCACTTTACTGAAGTCACGTGAGTATTGTTCGGTTGTGTATAAACTGTAGGTATCGGCCTGACACTGTCCAGGACCAGAATAGAGACATGCTCTTCATAATTGTAAATATAAAAAAAAAAGAATTTATCAATCAGGCTTACCAACCTGCCAAACAGTTTCCGCTTTAAATACATTTGCGAACTATCCTCCCGTTAGGCATTTCGATTGTAACTATACTGCAACAGTATCAAGTATTTTAACGCTATACATGGAACAATCTCAAAGATGACTGAATATTTCTAGAGAACATTGTTTGAATCGCTAAAATTAACTTGCTTGTCTATCTGGCCAACCAAACGTCTATTCCCATTTGAGTGTCGATTCATAAAGACTGCTTCATAATATGAAGATATAGTATATATCATAGATATATTATAGAAGGAGATATGGCGTGGAGTTCAAAATGTATAGAAAACCGGTGAAGCCACAACTGCCCCACCATAAAGATAATATTACGCATGTAGTATATCAAAACAATACTACGAACAAGTTCACACACGCGCCGTCGAAAACTCTGTCATTTAAATATAAACCTTATTCTTTAAACCACAGCGTACTTTTCCGTGTCATTTACTCACACTAAAACAATTATCATTGTGTGTCGTCGGGACACGGGGGCGGACTCGACAGTGTTTGACTAAATCGAAGAGTTCACGATAAATATATCGATAAATTATAAAGGTTTGGAAATAAAATTAATAAAAAACGATATGAAACCGTTTTTATTATCTTTATTGTATAGATTACTATTAATTTAGTCCATAGATTACTAAACTAAACATTAATTAATTTACTTAACCATCTTCGGTGTCGCATTTATATCATACTCTGTAAAATAATAAAAATTTGTAAAAATGCATGAACCACATCGGCCTTCCAGCCTTATTACAAGATAAAAAATTCAAAAAAAAAACTGAAATATTAAAATAGCATTTAGCAGTCGACTTTCTTGTCGATAGACTTTGCCGGATCACCAAGAGCACGTCACTAGCTCGCAATAAAATACGCGGACCTGAGCAGCGGCCGTACCATGCGACATTACGGCTGATTGAGGTATCGTTATGTCAGTTTTACATTGCTTGTTCAGTCACTCTGTGATGCAATGATGTGGTTGTAAAAGAGCAATGTATTTATTGCAAAAATAATACAGTCGAAGTAATGTAGGAAAACAAAAGTACAGTAGTACAAGTCAGATATATTTTACTGCTTGTTGTTTTTCGTGATTTTTAAGACAAATATTGTAAAATACTTGTAATTACATGTGAAACCCGATGCCATGACTTCTAAAATATTTGTTTTGGTTTTTATTTTTGCACAAAAGCACCGAACAAGACGGCATAATCGTTTTTTTCACGAACGCGGTTGACAACACACTAACTCGCGGTGACGGCCATTTTTTCACTTTCTGAGCGTAGCGCTCAGAACCACATGGTAGCGGACACGCCCCCTTGCCACTTCTCCTGTTTTTAATATTTCTGTGGTATATATATTATAGCGTACATTGGTAATCGAGCTGTGCGGCGGCCACGTTGCTTTGTTACGCCACGATATACGACGCTCATGGCGCGCTGATTTACGTAGCCCATAAATACGGTATAGTATCTGACGCGATGCCGCGATGGAAGTTCTTACCGAGCATTTTATTTATAACAACACTAGAGTTGGGCACGCTACAATCTTTTAAACACTTTCACCTTCTCTTCTTAGTGTGCCAGTTTTACTCAAATATTTTCCTCGACAATGTACTACAGGTCTAACGTTAGTTTAAGTCGCGGAAGGTGCAGGGGATCCTGTTGATGTAAGGCTTCACTGAAACACTGTTTATAACGACTTGAATTACGACTAAATTCTCTCTACTACTTTGTTTCCTCTCATCCCGTAATAAAAATGATTTAAAAAGTCATGTAAACGGTTGGCGCAGCGGTCGTGCGATCAACTGCTGTGCTGAGTGCCACGGGCTCGAACCCTGCACAAATCAAATATTTGTATCACCTACAAACAGTTGTACCGGGACTGGCTGTTTGTGTATGTGAATTTAAATGTTTGTAAATGCACCCACGACGCAGGAGATATTACAAGTGTGGAGCAAAAGCGTTTTTTTTTTTTTTAATTTTAAACTAAAGTATTGTTTCATTTTATTGGCTAATATTTAATTCTGAATTTATTCCTGTCGCAGTAAGGTTTATTTTTCTTATCGACATGTTGCCATTCTTGCCCATCCCTATTTATGAAGTCAGTTTTAAATTTGTTCAACAGGGAATTGAAAGCTGCTTTCAGCCCAACACGTGAAATAATATTGAGGTCAACCAATACAGTCTCTGTCCAATGTATTGTATAATAGACTTATTGATGAATGAATGTTATTATTAATAGTTCACTGAGCTGTCGAAATATACTATGGTATGATATATGTTACTGTTAAGAAAACTTGAAACATACGTACACTATATTACATAACTACCTTGACTATCATCTATCTATCTAAACATGTAAAGTATAGATCCCGACAGGTTACAAAATCACACCTATCTAAAGTTTAGTCGTTAATGTTTTAGTAATTTGGTGAAAGCTCTACGGAGACTTATGTGCCCATTTGTGGGTAGCTTAATTACTAGTGTCCTTGATGAATGTAAGGGACCCTGTACGATTTAACCATTATACTAGACACCAAGTGTTTAAGAATTCTTTGGGTCTATGTTTTTATTGTTACAGAATTCCATTTTGACTCTCAGTTCGTAACAGAGTAGCGCCCTCCCCTCTGTGTGTCTTGTTGTTAACGCTTTATGGCGTCGTTTTCTCTTTAATAACAATCGTTCCACGAATTATAGCTGTCTTGTACGCCGCCTAATGTTTAATGTCAATTTGTGTTCGTGCTCAAAGTTAATGTTCAACTAAAAGAGGCGTCAATATAACGCGCTTCCCAGTTCCAATGAATTATTAATGCACGCGTTCAATGTGTGCCTCATTAAAAATTCATAATGTGAACTGTTCATGTATTGCCGAATATTTGTTTCAGTGAGCAATTTTTGGCTGTGCTGCCTGAAATCAAGCAGTGTGCAGATAACTGGCTGAAAGAGAACGAAGAATTGAAGTCAGTGGAGACAAGACTGCAAGACTGTCACCAACAGATGGCCCTCATCAAGGAAATAGAAGCTTACGGACCAAATCTGAACAACCACCCGCTATACGCCATTTCTCAGAAGTACACGTCATATAAACAAGCCAAGAATGCCGTAGAAGACTCCATGAAGGCGCTTGTAAAAATACTCAAAGACTTCGACACTCAGATCGAAAACTTCGCGAACACGACCGAAGCTATCAACGGTCCACAACTAATGACGTGGGTGCAGGAGTTCTCCGGTAACGATGAAGAGGAGCAACCAATATTTGAACACATTAAAGAGTTCCTTACTAATGCTGGACAAGGCGCCATGATATCGCAATGTGAGCAGGCGGAGACGGAGCTGTATCAGAGCATGAAGCAAACACACCACCTGGTCAGATCCTGCCTCGAGCTGCTGTCACAATACGTGGCAGTATCTCAATACTACCCGCAGAGCCAAACAGAGTACCATCGCGTGGTCATGTTCAGGAAATTCCTGGCTGCAGCGCTGGAGAGCAAGTCTCCTGAAGTGTGCCGCGACGTCTCTAACCAAGTGACCGCCCTCATCAACGCCGACAACAACAAGGGCGACACTTCTCAACAGATCATAAACTACAACTACAGATTACAAACCATGAATGTGGAAGCGAATGCTAATTTGAACAAAGCTATAGAGAGGCTGCAGTTGGAGGGAGGCACTGATGCATTAGCTTTGGCTCAAGAAGCTTACCGTGAAGCGAAAACAAACATTAGCAACTGGGTGAGGACTGAGGAAGGTGCTGGAGCAGCCTTAGAGTGTGTGGTCATTGGAATGCTCTGCAACCTGAATAGACGATACTTGATGTTGGAGAATGGAGCCCAAAGTGCTGGCGACTGTCTAGTAGACCTCACTTCACGAGAGGGCGAGTGGTTCTTAGATGATATGAGTGCTTTATCCATGCAAGCAGTTGAGCTGCTCTCACTACTGCCTCTACAATCAGCGTCTGCCGAAGATGCGGCCATGCCAGTCGCAGTGGAGTGTGTTAGGAACGCGAATCTTCTGCTGGCCGACTTGGTACAGCTGAATTACAACTTCAGCACTATTATACTACCGGAGGCGATGAAGAAGGTGCACTCCGAGGATCCCTCGGTGCTGCTGATGATCAGCGAGTTGAATGCAGTCATCATGAATTCCCCCGTGCCTCTCAACGAGCTACTCACACAGTTGGAGCTGCATCTTAGATATTTGGTCATGGATATGGAGGTGAGATCTAATTTATTAATGGCAGGCAACTAAAAACCTAAACTGCTGATCTAAAATCATAAATTATATTTAATACGAACTGTAGTAAGTCAGACCTAAATTCTAATATGAATCAACATTTCAGACAGTAAGGCGGTGTCCTGCGTGAGCGACAAATACGACGCGACGCGACGCGATTCAAACAATTTCAACTGCTATTACAATATTATTTTAAAATTTACTTCGTGTCGCGTCGCGTCGTATTCGTCGCTCACGCAGGACACCACGTAAGAGTTTTATAAATTGTATTTTGGTCTTTGTTCTGTTTTCAATCGTTTGCCATTGGTAATAATAGTTAGACCTTAAAACGTGTTCATGATGTAGCTTTACATATTAAAATAGATACGATTTCTATTTATTTTAATGATATTTGTTGTTATTTTTAGGATACTCGATCGGAAACATAATTAATATTCATCACTTATCTTTTCCAGTCCCCTGCCAGCTCAGCTCCGCTTCTGGCGGCCGAGGTCCGCTCCCGCTACGAGGCCCTGTTGTCCGCTCCCAGCGCGGACGCGGAGGGACAGTCCGCTGGCCGCATGCTGCTCATGGGCTTCAACGGACTGTTCGCGGCCGTGGAGCTGCGCGCCAGGGAACTAGCGGACCATCTGGCCATACCTATACCTCCGGCGTGGAGGAAGATCGATCATATCAGCGAGTCTATGCATATGTCGGTGAGTGGTAGCTTTTTACGATTGATTCGAACGTGATTATTTTTAACTTGGAGCGAGATATTACTGACAAAATGATTAGAACCATAAAGGGACTGTCCTACGTTTTGGGGCTTCGCCTGACAAGATAGTCTCCTAATAAATGATCGTTGACAATGGAACTTTGGTATTGTTTGATGTTTGTATATAAACTCTTCTGTAGTGAATATTTTTTGAACTAAACTGACTAAAATCCACGGTGATGCTTCAATAGCCCTTTAAGTTCCAAGGTCGCAGTTACTAGAAAAGACAGTCCCGCGACCCCGGTAGGTTTTGGCCCTCTAAAGGGCGTCCCTTCAGGCCTGTTGAGGTTGAGACGCACGATAGACCACAACGCGCCGTGTCGACTCGGGCAAAGATTATGATCGGACGGCGAGTCACACACCTAACTTATTGATGATGTTCCAGGCGGCGCTCCAGAGCCCGGCGCTGCGCCTGGTGCTGGAGGACATGTTCCTGGTGCGGCGCGTGCAGGCGGTGGCCGAGGTGTTCGCCATGTGCGCACAGAGCGCGGCCGCCTTCCGGGGCAGCGGGCCGCCCGCCACCTACGACGACGCCGCGCTCTGCAAGCCTGTCAGACGGTAACATTACTTGTGTGAGCCCACAGCTGTAGGACATGGTCCTAGAGCGTGCAGGCGGTGGCCGAGGTGTTCGCCAAATGCGCACAGAGCGCGCAGAATGTAAGCAAGCATGCAGCATGCAAGCAAGCATGCAGCATGCAAGCAAGCAAACAACATGCTCCAAACACGCACCAACATGCAAGCAGGCATGCCATATTCAGCAAGCATTGTTTTTATCACGGCTCCGGCGCTAAGACAATTCGCAACAAAGAAACCTTAGATCGAAAAATATAAATTCCCAATTTCCATTGAAGTAATACTGTTTTAACAATCCTAATTTTCGGGTCAGACACCATCTAAAAATGGGAACTATGGCACCATTTTAGACAAGAAAAGTATCTTATACATAAATATGTCCAAAACCAGCCAGTTTGGACTATACGTTGGCGGGTGTATAATTGTTGCAAATAAAGTCTAGTATTACCATTTTGAGGAATGCACCCAATTACAAATGACCCTGTATATTTCACCTTGCATAATGTTTATAAAATGCGACCCTTCTAAAATGTTTCAGGTTCACAGCGGAGTACGTGTCCCGCTGCGTGCTGGGTGTTCACTCCAAGGCTCTCGCCAGCGTGCTGTGTCTGTTGCTACGACGAGCCAGGCTTGACCTACATGCTGAAGTTGAACAGAAGGAAATTGGTCAGTGCTTTTTATGAAAAGTTTAGCTAATTGTGAATTTTAGATCTGACAGTCAGTCTAGTTTGAGCCTCGAGCCGAGCAGGTCGAATTAAACCCTGGTAATTGCGAAATAAATTGTTTGAGTTGTAATAAGCGTGAACTAATTGTTTTAAAAACTTTTTAGGGTTCCGTAGTCAACAAGGAACCCTTATAGTTTCGCCATGTCCGTCCGTCGGTCCGTCCGTCTGTCCGCAGCTTAGCTCAGAGACGCCCAGTACTAGACAGCTGTAATTTGGTGTAAATATACGGATTTGTTGTGCCGAAAAAGTGGTAAAATAAAATCTCGAAAACTATTTTTTTTAGGGTACCTCCTGTACACGTAAAGTGGGGATGTTTTTTTTTTTCTCGCGTACCCCTTTGTGTGGTGTATCATTAAATAGGCCTTTAAAAAATATTGATAGTCTCCATTAACAAGTTTTTGATAAAAAGATTCGTTTGTGAAATACATACACACACATACACGAAGTATTAAGCTTTAAAGTGCTAATTTTTGCTCGATTCGAGTGTCCCCCCCCTTTACCAGCTAAACGGTTATGTTTGGGGGTGTGAAAAAATTCACAATAGTAGTATATATAACGAAGTTTTAAGGAAAATTATCACGACCAAGTAGGCTTTACAAGTTTACGAGTAATAGTCGACCAACTTATAAAACGTACTTGGATAACATATTTTCCTAAACAAAATGTATCGAAGAACATGTTCTTCAACTGCAAATGTAAGTTTGTCAACTTTATTTTTACAGCTATAATAGGTGGGTATGTTTTGGGGATAGGTAGGTTTTTATTGTCAACTATTTTTAACTAACTTCAAAAAAAGGAGGAGGTTCTCAATTCGTCGTAATCTTTTTTTTATGTATTTTCCCCGATTTCTCAAAGACGCCAGAACCGATTTTGAAAATTCTTCTTTTTAAAATTAAATTCAGCGAATCAGTTTAGTTAGTTCGCATAAGTTTTTTAATGGGCAACTACGGTACCCTACACTGTGCGTGGCCCGACACGCTCTTGGCCGGTTTTTCAAAAAAAAATTAACCGCCTTCAAAAACAACCACAAAAAAGGGTAAAATAACCTTCAAAACTTTTCTTTCGGAAGTCGGCGTTTTTTTTATTAATTTCATTGTCTTTTTGCGACCGACTTCCGAAAGAAAAGTTTTGAAGGTTATTTTACCCTTTTTGTGGTTGTTTTTGAAGGCGGTTACATTTTTAGGGTTTCGTAGTCAACAAGGAACCCTTATAGTTTCGCCATGTCCGTCCGTCCGTCCGTCCGTCCGTCCGTCCGTCTGTCCGCAGTTTAGCTCAGAGACGCACAGTACTAGAGAGCTGTAATTTGGTGTAAATATACGAATTAGTTGTGCCGAAAAAGTGGTAAAATAAAATCTCTTAAAATATTTTTTTTAGGGTACCTCCTGTACACGTAAAGTGGGGATGATTTATTTTTTTCTCGCGTACCCCTTAGTGTGGGATATCATTAAGAGCCAGTTCACAAAATTCGAACGCTCGAGTTTAGGTAAAAGACGGGAGCAATGTTCATGTGTGCGTAGCTATTCACACATACACAACGCAACCAGTGTAGCGCTAGTGTTGAGACGGACTAAACAATCTTGAGCCGATATAATCGTAATGCACTTTGGTTACATTTCTGAAAAA
Source organism: Agrotis clavis (assembly GCA_954870645.1). Classification (NCBI taxonomy): domain Eukaryota; kingdom Metazoa; phylum Arthropoda; class Insecta; order Lepidoptera; family Noctuidae; genus Agrotis; species Agrotis clavis. The sequence goes on along the minus strand of OX940931.1, from coordinate 1,616,345 downwards.
GTTTTTGGAACGAAGTTCCTTATCGCGCGTTGTGAAAGGGGGCTAGACGGAAAAAAATTCTTACGAAAAGTTGTCACGACACTTTTTGCTATAGTAAGAGACAGACAGATATGTTTCTCTGTCTGTCTCTCTCTCTCTCTTATAGAAAGCAAGCCAGATATTTTTTCATTTCTATTTCGCATTGAACAGTGTGGTGTCGCGACGATTATTTTTGTTGAGTGTATACAGGTTTTTTGTAAATAATAAATAATAAAAAAAAATAATAATAATGAATCCTTAATGAAAAAATATCGAGGTTTTCGTTATCGGTGTCGTTTTCATGGTTTTCCAGGGTGTATAAACCGATGATGCAGTCAAAATGTAAATCCAAGATGGCGGCAGCATAAACTATCGAAGTTTTCGTCATGGGTGTCGTTTTCATGGTTTTCGAGGGTGTTGAAACCGATGTTGCAGTCAAAATGTAAATCCAAGATGGCGGCTGCAAAAAATATCGTGGTTTTCGTCATGGGTGTCGTTTTCATGGTTTTCGAAGGTGTTGAAACCGATGGTGCAGTCAAAATGTAAATCCAAGATGGCGGCAGCATAAATTATCGAAGTTTTCGTCATGGGTGTCGTTTTCATGGTTTTCGAGGGTGTTGAAACCGATGTTGCAGGCAAAATGTAAATCCAAGATGGCGGCTGCAAAAAATATCGAGGTTTTCGTCATGGGTGTCGTTTCACGGTTTTCGAGGTTGTTGAAACCGATGGTGCAGTCTAAATGTAAATCCAAGATGGCGGCTGCAAAAAATATCGAGGTTTTCGTCATGGGTGTCGTTTTCATGGTTTTCGAGGAAGTTGAAACCGATGGTGCAGTCAAAATGTAAATCCAAGATGGCGGCTGCAAAAAATATCGAGGTTTTCGTCATGGGTGTCGTTTTCATGGTTTTCGAGGAAGTTGAAACCGATGGTGCAGTCAAAATGTAAATCCAAGATGGCGGCTGCAAAAAATATCGAGGTTTTCGTCATGGGTGTCGTTTTCATGGTTTTCGAAGGTGTTGAAACCGATGGTGCAGTCAAAATGTAAATCCAAGATGGCAGCTGCATAAATTTATCGAGGTTTTCGTCATGGGTGTCGTTTTCATAGTTTTCGAGGGTGTTGAAACCGAGGGTGCAGTCAAAATGTAAATCCAAGATGGCGGCTGCAAAAAACATCAAGGTTTTCGTCATGGGTGTCGTTTTCATGGTTTTCGAGGAAGTTGAAACCGATGGTGCAGTCAAAATATGGATAGTATGGAAACAAGGCCTAATTGTAGAAATAAATACCTACGCTCTCAACTGCAGCCTTAGGGTTGTCACGAGCGCGGAGAATGGAACATAATTATGTGGCGCTGATGCTTGATGAACCCGGTGGCTGCGCACCTTACTATGCGTTTCAACTAAGTATAAGATGACCTTGGCACCATATTGTAACTGCAATTGTGTTTAACGAAAAATACTTTGCGCAAATTACTTTTCAATACTTAATATTAATCTTATTCATGTGATTTTCGTTATTTGACATCTGGGATTTCTATTTTGATAGCAATATCGGTTTCAACACCCTCAAAAACCATGAAAACAACATCCATGATGAAAACCTCGATAATTTTGGCAGCCGCCATCTTGGATTTACATTTTGACTGCACCATCGGTTTCAACACCCTCGAAAACCATGAAAACGACATCCATGATGAAAACCTCGATAATTTTGGCAGCCGCCATCTTGGATTTGCATTTCGACTGCAACATCGGTTTCAACACCCTCGAAAACCATGAAAACGACACCCATGACGAAAACTTCGATAATTTATGCAGCCGCCATCTTGGATATACATTTTGACTGCACCATCGGTTTCAACACCCTCGAAAACTATAAAAACGACACCCATGACGAAAACCTCGATAATTTATGCAGCCGCCATCTTGGATTTGCATTTTGACTGCAACATCGGTTTCAACACCCTCGAAAACCATGAAAACGACACCCATGACGAAAACCTCGATATTTTTTGCAGCCGCCATCTTGGATTTACATTTTGACTGCACCATCGGTTTCAACACCCTCGAAAACTATGAAAACGACACCCATGACGAAAACCTCGATAATTTATGCAGCCGCCATCTTGGATATACATTTTGACTGCACCATCGGTTTCAACACCCTCGAAAACCATGAAAACGACACCCATGACGAAAACTTCGATAATTTATGCAGCCGTCATCTTGGATATACATTTTGACTGCACCATCGGTTTCAACACCCTCGAAAACTATGAAAACGACACCCATGACGAAAACCTCGATAATTTATGCAGCCGCCATCTTGGATTTACATTTTGACTGCACCATCGGTTTCAACACCCTCGAAAACTATGAAAACGACACCCATGACGAAAACCTCTATATTTTTTGCAGCCGCCATCTTGGATTTACATTTTGACTGCACCATCGGTTTCAACACCTTCGAAAACTATGAAAACGACACCCATGACGAAAACCTCGATAATTTATGCAGCCGCCATCTTGGATATACATTTTGACTGCACCATCAGTTTCAACACCCTCGAAAACCATGAAAACGACACCCATGACGAAAACCTCGATAATTTATGCAGCCGCCATCTTGGATTTGCATTTTGACTGCAACATTGGTTTCAACACCCTCGAAAACCATGAAAACGACACCCATGACGAAAACCTCGATATTTTTTGCAGCCGCCATCTTGGATTTACATTTTGACAGCACTATCGGATTCAAAACCCTCGAAGACGAAAACTATAAAAAGACGCCTATTATGAGAAATTGTAGCAGAAACCATGTTGGTTTTTTTTACAAATTATTTATTTACGAATTTATTAAACGGTCACGCGGATATAGAATACGATATTGATAAAAATCATTCTTACCTTCAAAATAAGCAGGGAGTTTATAAAACAAAATCTCCGGTTATGATGAAGTCGAGTTCAAACAGCCATATAAGTAACATAAATAAACGCAACACGTCTTTACGCAGCACTCAGAACTGACAGCACTGCGATGTCCGCTTAGAAGCCTCGTAGATGCGCGTGTTTGTGTGAGTGCACCGTTTCGAACGTTAGTACGTAATTTCCGGACCATCCATATTTTTACTGTGCTACAGGGCAGACAAGAGCCACTCAAAGCGTGGGAGCGTATCATTGCAAGTTACAACCACGATCTATACACGTCATGTAAATATATCCCAGGCCCCTCTCTCAGCCCCGTAGGGTTATTTTCTTTTTTTTTAAAGAAAATTAAAAACGTGGGTTTTTCATATTTCTGACAGCAAACCCTTTCATTTGATACCCATATCATGGGGGTGCATTTCAAACAGCTAATCCGCCATCTTGGATGTCCGCCATGTTGGATTTAAGACACGTGACTATTTTTTTCGTATTCCTGACAGCAAACCCTTTCATTTAATACCCATATCATGGGGGTACCTTTCAAATAGCCAATCCGCCATCTTGGATGTCCGCCATGTTGGATTTAAGACACGTGACTATTTTTTTCATATTACTGACAGCAACACTTTCATTTGATACCCATATCATGGAGATGCATTTCAAATAGCCAATCCGCCATCTTGGATGTCCGCCATGCTGGATTTCAGGTACGTGACTATTTTTATCATACTCCTGACAGCAAACCCTTTCATTTGATACCCATATCATGGGGATGCATTTCAAATAGGCAATCCGCCATCTTGGATGTCCGCCATGTTGGATTTAAGACACTTGACTATTTTTTTCATATTCCTGACAGCAAACCCTTTCATTTGATACCCATATCATGGGGGTGGATTTCAAACAGCCCGACCGCGATCTTGGGGAGGCCGCCATATTGGATTTCTCACCACTCTTGCGCCCCATTGCAAAAACTAATAAAACGAAAACGGATGGCTAATTAATGCACAAATTCTACAAACTACTATTATAATATAATAATACTTTAGTTTGATAAAGTAACGAAAATCTTACCTTATGAAAAAAAATACGGAGAGAATCAAAATGTGGCAGTCGCAGTATAATATTCCGTTCATGATACGTACGCTCTATAACAAGGACGAGGAAAAAAGTGACACAGGTCCTACGTCGACGGGCGCTGGAGCCGTACTGATTGCAGCCCGGTTATGTTTCGTAATTTATACTAGTTTAGAGTGATTTTAAAAACGATAGTATGTTTAATTACATGAAGGGATTTTAATGAAATTTAGAAATTAGTTTAGTCTGTAAACATAGTTTATATTTACATAGTTTTTTTAATGTAATTACGCTTTGTTCGAACCAAAAATGGCGATAAAACAGCGATATAAAACGTAAAAATTGACCTCAGAATTTATTTTTTTACTAATTTGTGTTATTAAAAATATAAATTCTACTACGTAGTTTTACGACAAAAACGTATGTTTGATGATTTGTGTATTTTTTTTGGTTAAAATTACGAATGTTAATGGTAGATGTAGGAGTCGCAAATCGACTCTGCGTTGATTTTTCAGTAAACTACTTGTCGGAGATTAATTACCACAAAGTTAATAAAAGAGTTTTTTGAAATATGTTACGTATAATTACAACACGAAAGACTGGTCTTTCTTTTGCAGGTATTCAAAAATGTTGGAGTATTACTTAATATGGTAAATTAGACGATCATAATTTTAGTTCTACGCGCAAATGGGTAAAAGGCCTCTTAAATAGGTCTTTAAAAAATATTGATAGTTTCCATTAACAATTTTTTGATAAAAAAATTCGTTTGTGAAGCTTTAAAGTGCTAAATTTTGCTCGACTCGAGTGCCCCCCCCCTCTACCAGCTAAACGGTTATGTTTGGGGGTGTGAAAAAATTCACAATAGTAGTATATATAACGAAGTTTAAAAGAAAATTATCATGACTAAGTAGGCTTTAAAACTTTACGAGTAATAGTCGACCAACTTATAAAATGTACTTGGATAACATATTTTCTTAAACAAAATGTATCGGAGAACATGTTCTTCAACTGCAAATGTAAGTTTGTCAACTTTATTTTTACAGCTATAATAGGTGGGTATGTTTTGGGGATAGGTAGGTTTTTATCGTCAACTATTTTTAACTAACTTCAAAAAAAGGAGGAGGTTCTAAATTCGTCGTAATCTTTTTTTTTATGTGTTTTCCCCGATTTCTCAAAGACTCCTGCACCGATTTTGAAAATTCTTCTTTTTAAAATTAAATTCAGAGAATCAGTTTAGTTAGTTCGCAAAAGTATTTTGATGGGCAACTACGGAACCCTACACTGTGCGTGGCCCGACACGCACTTGGCCGGTTTTTTTTTAAAAAGTTTTTATTTTACTCTTTTTACTTTAAATATTCAACCACAATGCTTGTCAAATACGAGTACATCATTTTCTTACATGAGCACTAGAACTTTGTAATCCCTAACACCGGTAATAACATCATTAAAATCTCTTACATTCATTCCCTATCTCAAAAACTACTGAACCGATTTTGATGAAACTTGCAGTATTCCCTAAGTTGAACGATACCTAGTACAACAAAAAAAGAATTACTTAAATCGGACTTGTAGTTCCGGAGATATGCGAACACAAACATAATTTACTAAATCAGTCGATGCCAAGTCCTTACTAGAGGAGTTGTACCTTCCATCATCAGCTCAGCTACATGAGATGATGTTTACCATACGCAAATACTTAAATTACTTCATAAAATTTGCGAAAACGATGTGTAGGCCTATAAAATTTGAGGGTTGCCTCGATTTCTCCAGGATCCAATCATCAGATCCTGACATGGTGACAATGGGACCACTCCTGAAAATTTCCTTACGAACAAAAAAATAATTTTGAAAATCGGTCCACAATTGGCGGAGTAATCGCGTAACAAAAACACAAAAAAAAAAAACATACCGTCGAATTGATAACCTCCTTCTTTTTTAGTGGAATCTTTAGTGGAATCAATGTGTAATATGACGACTGTGGACTTTATTTTATCCAATGAGTTAGCAATTGGGTTATCGGCAACTAATGTCACTTGTTGTTTTTATTTGGTTTGTTCTTAATATAATACTAATTATGCCATGTGTAGCATATGCCAGTGTTTGTCAAGTGACAGCAATGGCGAATGGTAGGTCGGCGGGAACAAATGTATGGGATAGTAGGGCGCATGCTACAGTGTCGCGCGGTACACGCGGCGAGTAGTGCAGGAAACAAGTTGCGCGACTTATTAACTGTGCCGTATGAATAACCCCGTCGTACGCGCCGCCCGTTTCTCCTACCAGCGCGTAACGTGGTGGATAGAAGGATCCGGGGGCGATCTCTAGCTAGCAATGTGATAGTTTTGACCAATATATTCGTTTTATATGCAGGTGCATCATGGACCGTCCCTCTAGAGTCCCTGTGCGAGAAGGCTCGTCGTCGCTGCACGGCCAACAACACCGTGAGCACCGAGCGAGGCGCGCAGCTGGCGCGCAGCCTGCAGGCGGCGCGCGCGCGGGTCACCCGGGCTGCGCGGGCGCACTCCGAGCACGCGCGCCGGGCGGCTGCCGCGCACCGCGCGCGACTGACGCATGCTGCACATGCACATCTACATGCTGAGGTATATTATTTCTAACTGCATGCAGTTATCATAACCATTATCTAGCTTTTTCCACACAAATATTGCCGAAATACTTTTTTACACTGGAGGTCTGTGTAATAAAGCACCATTAAAATGTTAAAATAACTGCAACTATACATACTTATCATTAACCTAAATGAACTCTTAAATATATTTATTATTTAATTGCAGGTACTAGGCAGTAACCAAGAGACCAGTGCAGCGCTAGCACGTCGCTCTCGTGAGCTGACGGCGGCTGTAGAACGTCTGACTGCCGCCACCAACAAGGCACATGCCTTACTCACTGCAGCTCATCAAAGGTATGTGGATTATTCACAATTCCAGGCTCTGAAGAGCTGGATTTACATTGACTTTATTGAGCAGTGGTAGCCCAGTGGTATCTGCCCTGACTTACGAATGAAGGTCGTGGGTTCGAACCTAGTCAGGCGCATTACTTTGTGTAATTTATTTAATCACCACTGCTCTCTAAACGGTGAAGGAAAAAAACCTGAGGAAACCAGCATGTCCTAGAACCAAAAGTTTAAAGACATGTGACATCTATCAACCCGCACTGGGCCCGCGTGGTCGATTTAAGCCCACTCCTCACAGAGAGGAGGCTTGTGTCCCAGCAGCGGGAACATATAGGCTGATGATGATGATGATTTTTGAGATTTTTTTGGGTTATCTCTTTAGTTTTGGGAGTTATTCTTGAAAATTTTCACGTGCTCGGGTTTCATGTTAAAAATTCTAAGTGACGCTCGGATTTTAATATATTATGACGGCACAGTTGGCGTTAGCGCCGTGCCGGTGCAATGTATGAACGCCGGACGCGCCGGCGCCGGTAAGTGCAAAAGCGAGCCATAGGGCGTTTTTACATTAGACGGCACGGCACCGTGCCGTTTAATGGAGAAACGCCTATACGTTTTCATACATATTTGCTTCCCCGGCACGGCGCCGTCGCCGTCGCCGTCGCCGGTGCCGTGCCGTCTAATGGAAAAACGCCCATCGACTGCTGCGCAGCCTGTCCTAAGTTCGATCGTCGCATCAAACAAATATTTGTATGATCTACAAGCAGTTGTTTCGAGTCTCACCTAGACTCGTGTTGTATAATTATGTCAGTTTTGATGTTTAAAAACGCATCCACAATACACAAAAAATTCTAAAAGGGTTGACGTTTTTAACAAAAAAAAATATGCTTGGAAGTTAGACACTACACACTACTTTATCCCATAAGTGAAAAAATATCAGCTGTTCAGTACATTAGGCAAACATAAATGTACTGAATTGCTGATTTTTTTTTCAATATTTTGGCTTTGCCCCCTTAATAAAAATTGTTTGTTATTATGAGCACAATCACGTGTTTAAGTATCGTACACTAATTGTCAGTCACCGTGTATATTCAAGTAATGTCGTACATTCCAGAGTGAAGTGGGGCGCCGGCGCCAACCCAGCGCTGGCGGGAGTGGGCGCGGGGCTGGCGCGGGCGGGGGCGGCGGCCGCGGCCCGGGCAGGCAGCCTGGCGCGCGCCGCCGCGGCCCTGGCGGGACACGCGCGCGCCGCCAGCACGCTGCGGGCCACGCGCGCACGAGGGAAGCACCAGCACGCGCTACATACTGCGCTGCATCATTGGGAGAAGGTATTACTTAAGAACACTACATAAATGTGTCTTTGTATTTAATACTAGCTTCTGCCAGCGACTTCGTACGCGGATCCTGTTGCTTATGCCAACGACAATGGGGTCATAAAAATCGAAGATCTGAAACGTCTGATGTCGAATTCTTAGAGCCTGGGGACGGGAAAACAACGGGACGCGCATGACGATTCCAGACTTTCCAGATCTTTAATTTTTGTTATTCAACAGGAAATGCCCATCAGACTAAACAACTCTTGCTAAGATGTTATTCATATATAGGTTTAGGTATGTTATAGTGAAGCTAGGCTCTCGGAATTCCACATCAGTTGTTTCAGATCTCAATTTTCATACGTCAACAGAGAGTGCTCATTAGGCTGAACAAATCTTGCTAAGACGTCATTCCTATATATGTTATAGTGTAGCTGGGCTCTTGGAGTTCCACATCAGGTGTTCCAGATCTTCAGTTTTTATACGACAACAGGGAGTGCTCATCAGGCTGAACAACTCTTGCTAAGACGTCATTACTGTATATGTAATAGTGTAGCTGGGCTCTTGGAGTTCCACATCAGGTGTTCCATATCTTCAAATTTATTTTCTCAGCAGAAAATGCTCATCACGCAGAACAATTTTTGCTACGGCGCTATTTTTGTATCTCTTATAGTTTAGCTGATCTATTGCAGTTCTGCATCAGGTGTTCAAGTTTCCAAGTTAATTATAGCCTATATGTTGCCCAGACTTAATAGCTATACAACAAAAAAAAAAAACAATCAAATCCGTCCAGTGGTTCCAAAGATTAGCGTGTATGGAGTAACTTCTCCCGTTTTCCTAACATTTCCCTTCACTGCTCTGCTCATATTGATTGTAGCGTGATGAAAAGTATACTATAACCAGCGCAGGAGTATGAAAAATAATTGTACCAAGTTTCGTCAAAATCCGTCGAGTAGTTTTTGTTTCTATAACGGTTATACAGACAGACAGACAGACAGACAGACAGACAGACAGACAGACAATAATTTTATTAATTGCATTTTTGGCATCAGTATCGATCCCTAATCACCCCCTGATAGTTATTTTGGAAATATATTTCATGTACAGAATTGACCTCTCTACAGATTTATTATAAGTATAGATATAGATAAATGTTGAATCGTCTATAAATTAATATCAGAATATTCACTCCCTCTAGAGCTCCGCGGCACAATTTTGTGCCACCAAACCAAACCCCGACCGATTTTAAACTGTATTTTCATAAAGATAAGTCATAAAACGGTGCTTGACGGATGGTTGATGTGTTTAAAGCTAGAAATCAAATCTATTTTGGAGTAAGAAACAGTCACCATTAAAGGGATTAGGTGAACTAGTCAATGTAATTTGAAGTTATTGTATATACTCTAAGTAGGTAAGTAGTTATAGTATGTACCATTTAACATGGCAATACAGGTCATTCACTCCCTCCTACCAAGTTTTTCATCACTAAGCGATAATGACACTTATTGTTACCTAAAACTACTATTATGCGATAGTTGCTTCTATCGCTACAGTATCGTGGTACCAGCCTGCTTGACATACAGGGGTTGTAAATCTTGTGTTGCTCTAATTCAAAATTATTATTTTTTATTTCTAGAAATCAAATTGTGTGCTTATAAATTTACGCGTGACGTAAAAAATGTTCCACTGTGTGTGACGGATTTAATGGATGTAGTGATAGGTAACGGCCCTTTTCCCGTCATATGTATTTTCGTCCGCGCGCGGATCATAGTACATTTTCAAAGTCGATTGTATGTTTTCACCTCACCCGCTCGGAAAGATTCTATTTCTCATTCAAAATCTGAGCGCAAAACTCCATTTTGTGCTCTAGAGCACAAAGTGTTGTTTAAAATTCGAACACGTCTTGTATTCAATTGTTTTCTTCACTGACAGGCGAGCCGCCCCCAGTATAGGTCAATGACCCCACTTCATTTCCTCGCTGTGTGAGGTGAAAAGTTGTGTGTTGCACTCGGCAGCAAAGTTTTTCTGCGTCTCGTACCTTTGAAAACTTCGCATCGCTCAGGATTCTATATTTGAACCGCTCGTTTCTCTCGCGGTTCAATCTTAGAATCCTTCGCTCGCTCAGTTTTCAATTCAAGTACTCGCGCCAAAAATCAACTTTGCAGCCTTGCATAACAAATAACTATTGTTCACGATTATCTCGCGTTTGTCTGAACCGATTTTCATGCGGTTTACGGAAAAATGTTTATTAGTCTAGGGAAGGTTTTAATATACAATAATAATGGTTGTCTTGTGACGTTGCCCGCATAGATCCGTTTTTGTTGCTTGCTTGGATATAAATTTCTAAATTTGCTTGATTATACGAAGATTTTTGTTGAATGTCTGAACTAAAAAGGGTAAAATAAAAACTTTTTTAAAAAAAAGTACCGACTTCAAAAACAAATACAAAAAAGTGTAAAATAACTTTTCTTTCGGAAGTCGGTGGCAATAGTCAATGACATAAAAATCAAAAGCCACCGACTTCCGAAAGAAAAGTTATTTTACACTTTTTTGTATTTGTTTTTGAAGTCGGTACTTTTTTTTAAAGTTTTTATTTCGCGTGTTGAAAAGTTTTTATTAATACTAAGGGTACAACGGCGGTCTTATCGCTAATAGCGATATCTTCCAGACAATTATGATTAGTGATGGGCCGGAGGGAAGAAAAAAATGGGAGGGAAAAAAAAGATTGGGAAAATATGGGAAAATAAAATAAATTCCCGGAATTTTCCCAAACGACGGGAAAATAAATATTGAACCAATAACAATGTTAAAAATATGTAAATAATTATTGTATTAGGTGGTAATAAGGTGGTAGTAAGGCCTGCAACGGCTGGGTCATGCCAGTATTGAAGGGTGGGTACTCTTTTGACATACTCATGGACTCAAACAGAACTTAATTGTACGGACTCTCGTATCCAAAGCGATAGGAGGGTCCGTACATTGCTTACTACATATCAAATGCATCACTCACGGTCTTCGGTTATGAGATTGTATATTCGAGGTTGAGATTTTCTAAACGTTAAGACTTTCCACAATCGTGAGATATGCAATCTCAGTGAATATTTCCTAAAAGCCGACGTGGGAATGCATCGAGATGTAGTAGCGGTGGACAAGGGCCTTACCCCACTCGGCTAAAGAGAAGTGGCGCAAACCTGCAGTGCTTGACACTAATGGTCGCATGGAAATAATATGACAGAACAAGGAGCTTCACGGACGTTTTTTCTGGGCCGTACATAGGCCTGATACAGATGTAGACATATCTGCGTCGGTAGTCTGGCTACGATCCGGAGACTCCTTTGGAGAAACCAAAGGTTTTGTCAGAGCAATAATGGATGAAGTCATGATGGCATATAACTACCGGAGATTTATTGTGAAGGATAGCAGGGCTGACATATGTCGGGCATGCCACCGTGTCCAGGCGAATCAATCTATCACATTTCCTCCGGGTGTTCTCGTCTCGCTAACGGAGAATATTTGCATAGACACAACCCTGTAGCCAGAATAATCCATCAACTTGCTCTAAAATACAACCTTGTGGAATCAGAAGTGCCGTACTACAGGTATGTGCTCGACCCAGTTCTTGAAAGTGGTAATATGACACTGCGATATGCACGCGCTGCGGGAAGAGCTCCGTCGCGATCTCAGGGCAGTATGGAGGGAGCGACGGTCGCAACAGAGGTCCGGGTACGCTAGAATTGCGGCGGTAACACCCTCTCTTAGAGGAGTGGCTGGATAGGCGGCTCAGCGTCCTGACCTACCGCATGACGCAGGTCCTCACCGGACACGGAAGTTTCATGAGGTACATGTGTCGGATGGGGAAGCAGGAAACGCCTGGGTGTCACCACTGCGAGGACCGCCTGGAGAACACGGTGGAGCATACGGTGCAGGACTGCCCCGCTTGAGCAGAGCACCGCCGTGTCCTCACGGCAATAGGCAGAGACCTCTCGCGCCCGGCTTTGGTCGAAGCCATGCTTCGGGGCGAGACGGTGTGGGATGCGGTGGACTCCTTCTGCGAAGCTGTCATGCATGGGCCGAGTGAGGGAGAGTACAGCGTCAGCGTCGGTCCACCCCAACCGCAGTGGTAGACGCCCACGGCGCCGGACTTCGGCAGACGGATTTCCAGCCACCGTAGGCGCGGGCATGCGGGCGGCGAGTAATGGGCGACACGTTGTCCGACCATAGACCATGCCCGGGTCAACGGCGCGTTGTGTTCCACGCGCGCCTTTTCAAGCATTTATTTTTGACCGTATTAATGAATTTGATTTCTGTTTGAGTTCGTTCACCCGTGTGTAGCGTTCACAGCTGATTCCAATGTTTCCATCACATCTTGCAGACTTTGAACTGGCAATTCATCGAAATACTTACAAATAACTTATTTTATTGGCCATATTAATAGGCCAAAAGAAAAATGCTTGAAAAAAATTTTTTTTTTTTTAAATCGATGATTTTGATTTTACTTGGTTATTGATACGAGTAAGCACACTAAATTCTTGCAGTTAATTTTTTAAGACCATATAATATTACGTTGAAAATCTGTTAGAGACTCGAGAGTTTACGTTTGCCATTTGTCTACAAAGCAAGACTAAAAAAAATTATAAATTGTTAGATTAGAGCTATGATTATGTGGCTGTTTATACGTACAATACCCACTTTTCAGCGCACCAAAAAGTAATAGATCTATCTTCAAAGTCAGCTGATTACTATTATTATATTATAGGTATAAAGCCGCATTTATAGCAAAACTAATATTCAAAAAACAACCTCATAATCAGAAAAAGATCGGTGTGATACTTTTGAGACTTGTTCGAAGTTGATTTTAAGTCTTTTTAAATAAATAAGTACGTATCAACAAACATTTCCATACATAAAATCCCTTACTTTTATGCTGTAACCATACTTTTACAATGAATGTCTTTTTTTTAACCACGACATGCATGCACAGACTCACACAAATGCAAAACTTTGTAAAAAATAAATTAAATTGCATAATTTTATACGAAAAATATTTTCCCGTCATTTGGGAATATTCCCGGGAAGAAATGGGAAAGTATCGGGAATTTTCCCAACTCGGGAAAATTCCCGGGCAAAAACCCATCACTAATTATGATGGACTTGAAGAACCTTAAAAAAAATGTGTAGACAGTGATGCACATCAAATAATAGATAACCGATAATATAAATACAATAAACACAAACATTAATAATAAAATAAAATACACATACATACATAAATATAAATATGTATTGTTAGAGAGAAAGGAAATGATTTAAGACTAAGCTTTTAAAAGAAACCAGTGACTTGGCTTGTCTTACTGATACAAGCAATGCATTCCACAAACGACAGCCTGGACTGTGAAAGAAACATCATAAAAAACATGTGGAATGCGCAGGCATCAAAAGAATCAAATGTATATAATTATGTTTATACAACGTGTAACGTTAATAGCGCAAAACCTCTCGTGGAGTAACTATGCTACTATGCCACTGAACAATGTTTGTTCAAAAACATTCAGAAAAAATAAATTAAAAAAAAAACTGATTTTTCATACTGATGGGCTCGATCATTTCCTCATTTTGTATGAAAAATCATATTTCTTTTTTTTCCAAAAGTTTTAGTATTTGCCGATTTATCAAAATCATCAACTTTTTGGAGAACGTTTGGTCTACTCCTTTTACCTTCAGGTTGAGTTATTTTATGAGTATTTCTGTATTCACGTAATACCCGATATATCGATCTCTCACTCACCCCACATATTTCTGACGTACGTTTGACAAGATCATGGTTAGTTAAATATTTATCCTCGGGCTTTGTGTTTTGGACATATTTAAAAATATTAATAATCATAAGACGTTCTCCGCTGGTGAGAATCGTCTTCTGTCTTTTTGCTGGCGGCGATGTGAACGGTATCAATTCCGAACCTTCTTGAGGTTGGAATATGTTTGGACGACGACGGCGTTTACTGGTTTCACCAGTAGATGTTCCAGCTTCTGGTTCCATGCTTCTTTACAAGCAACAAATGAAGTAACAATAACAACACAGAACACAAAAACAAAACTGTAACAAACTCAACAACGATAACAATAAAAGCAAAGAAATTATAGCACAGACCCAAAGAGATTTAAAAGAACCTATAGAGCGGGCATGGGGAAAATTGTCATACAAAATTATTGATGCCGTGTGTCAGTAGCACAATCTAGCGTTGCATAGCAACGCGACTACTAGACTGAGCGACTTTTTACCTAGTGGTAAAAAGTTTTGGATCACAACTTACTTCGTGATGTTCCGTCTATTGCCCGTATTTAGTTTAATGTCTTTGCACAGACCAAACGCAAGCGAACTTCCACACGGAATGTTAAATCTAAATGGCGGCTGCTGCCGGGGGTGCTGCACCCCTGACGCGATGACCTCGTAAAACAAAAACGACAATAAGATCAAAATTAGCATTTTCTGTGATGAAATAGTTTTTGTAATTTATTTTAGGAAAAATAAGGTGTTTTTACCATCCTGATATCAAAAGAATATTAATACACTTGTATCCAAACAATATGCACTAACTTTATATTTACTCAGTATTGTATTATAGGTTAATGCAAAATTATATGATGCATAATAATATATTTACTTTTTAACCGACGAAAAAAAAAGGAGGAGGTTCTCAATTCGACATGTATATTTTTTTTTTTTTTTTTTTTTTTTTATGTATGACCACGCATAACTTTTCCTAACGTGGTCCGATTTCAAAAATTCTTTTTTTGTTGGAAAGAGTATATCTCAAAGTTGGTCCCATTTAAATTTCAAAACTAAAACCGGCCTCTAAGGGTAGAAAAAAAGGAATTAATTGTCAATCTTCCTACAGAATTTTCAATTATGAACCGATTCTGTTGAAATAAAGTTAACAATTGTAGTTCTGAGGACATTATTATATAGCAGAGATGTGGAGAACATAACATGATGGCGTCACCATCATCAGATCAACTCCAGATCCCTGTTATTTTGTGAAGTCAGTCCCAAGAGTTCCTTAACAGTTAACAACAGCTATATCGTGTTTGGGCTCATTTCACTCAACTCGATGAGAACTTTAGACCTAGCTGAAGTATCATTGCCATCCAGGGTCTGAGGATGGTGACGGATAGCAGGGGCAAGAGGTCCTCAACAGTTAACAGCACCTTTATCGTGTTTGGGCTCATTTCACTAGTCTTGATGAAAACTTTATACCTAGCTGGGGTATAATTGTCATCGAGGGTCTGAGGATGGTAACAGAGGGCAGTAGCAAGAGATCCTTAACAGTTATCAGCAACTATATCGTATTTGGGCTCATTTCACTCATATTGACGAGAACTTTAGACGTAGCTGGGGTATGACAGTCGTTGAGAGTTTTTTTAGTTACAGAAATTGACACGAGATAGGAAACTCAAAAGTAAAAAATAAAACCTTTTTAAAAAAAAATCAAACCGACGAAACATCGAACTGAAAAGCAAAAAATAAATTTTGAGGCGGCGCCAAAGAAACAATCAACGAATAGCTACGACGAGCTATTCAACCACGACAAGCTATACAACGAGCTATTCTACTCTTCAAATCGTTAATTATGTTTGTTTGTTTGGCGCCGCCTCAAAATTTATTTTTTGCTTTTCAGTTCGATGTTTCGTCGGTTTGATTTTTTTTTAAAAAGGTTTTATGTTAAATTGTCTCAGTGTGATAAACTTGTGTAAAAATGAAACTACAATATTAAAAAAAAAAACATTTCGTAGGGTACGTTTGCTAGATTTTCTATTATTTTGGGTTGTGCATTGTGTTGTTTTTGTGGTCATTTTTTATGTATTATGAGACTCAAGCGATGTCAGTTTTGCGACTGTTTGCGACAGATTTGTACGGGTGAAGAGGAAGTATCGCTAATATTGAGATATCGGGATGAAAGTCGGAGCAATGACCGCTATTGCCGTGTTAAATGGCACACACTATAGTAGTAAATAATTTACTGCCAATATCTCAATTTACTCAACGAAACACATATTTAATATTTTATTTTATGTTTATTTTCAGGCGTGCACTCTAGCACAAAAATATTCACTGAAAGTATCTCCTGTTGAAGAATCGCTCATGGAGATGTTACATCCTGAAGGAAATATTGACACACAATGGGTAAGTCATTTTCAAACAATGAATTAACTAAAATGCAATTACATTATACTAAGATGAGTGGTTCATAGGTGTACTCGTATTTATTTAAATGTTGAGGTGGTAAGTTGCATTGTGTTGGAAATGAAACCAGTGGTGGTAGTCGAGAATGTTCTGATTTATTTTGAAAACAGTTTAAGAAAATAATTAAGAGCAGTGGTGGCCCAGTGGTATCGGACCTGACTTACGATTTGTAGGTCGTGGGTTCGAACCCCGTCAGGCGCTTTACTTTGTGTAATTTATTTCATCGCCACTGCTCTCATAACGGTGAAGGAAAACATCGAGAGGCAACCGACATGTCCTAGAATAAAAATTCGAAGACATGTGACATCCACCAACCCGCACTGGGCCCGTGTGGTGGATTATGGTCCACTCCCTCTCACAGAGAGGAGGCCTGTGTCCCAGCAGTGGGAACATTATATGCTGATGATGATGATGATTCACAAAATTCGAATTGTGGGCAGATTAAAAAACTTATTAAAATAACATTGACCAATCAGCGCGGTACGTAGTCACTCTTAGTTACATAGAAAACACGAGAGGGCACGTAACCATCGCGGCGGCGGAGCGCGGGAGCCCCGGGTACAGACAGGCGGCGGGACACGGGGTGGGCACTGCTCATGTAACAAATGCGTTTGATTTTTGACATTTGCGAATGCGAATGCGAATATCCAGTTCCAATATTCGCGAACATTCAGTTTTTTTTAAATCAATCACGTTAGGTAGTTAAGAAAATACAAAAAAAGATTTTAAATTATCGAACTTCATAACTTATTTTTAAATTACACACCTTTTTTTACTTCTTGTCTGTAATGAAAATGGATAAATTAGGTGAGAGTAGCTCAAAGAGTGGCTCCAATGAAAGAAAAGCAGAAAGAAACACGTTTATTTTAGCATTGTCATTTTTATGATTGATATTTAATTTTGTGATTAATTTGATAAACATTAATATTGATGAATGGCAAAATAAAGACAAATAAAATATGAATGGAGAGAAAAACGAATGATGAGAATGAATGAAAGAAGTTTTTCAAATATTGGTAGTTTTCACTCGTTCGTATTCGCATAATATTCGCATACTTATATTGAATTTTTGAGAATGAGAATCTCTAAATGCAAATATATGCGGATGCAAATGCGAATATTCGTAACATCTCTAGTAGGCACAATAATATACAGTATAGCTACACAGGGGATCCCTATACTTAGTGATGATAACGGGGCGATTCTATTGAGTTGATGATGAAGTAAATCCGACAACCGCGAAGTTACCATAGAAAAATGCTTTACTGGATTAATTAGGTATTAATTATAATGAAAAGTACAAAACAGTGAGCACAAAGAACGCACGGCACGTGAGTCTCTAAAATGATGTTCAATTCCCTACAAACATTAGCGTTCTTATCACTCTGTCTTCTATTTCATGATAGACAAAAGATATGAGGAAGAGTTGAATTTAATTTTTCTATGTTTCAGGTGGACAACGTATCAGCTCTGCTTCGCGAAATGATAGCGTCTCTGAGCACTGACTCTGTGTCCCGACGAGCGAGAGTGAGAGCTGCGACCGACGCACTGCGAGCTGCTGCAGAGAGGGTGGCCGCGCCCGACGGCAGCCGGCAGCACCTGCTGCAGGACGTGAGGGGGGCGCTGCACACACTGCAGGGAGTTCATGATGTAGGTAGCATCATCATAGTGCTGCACAGAGGGTGGCCGCGCCCGACGGCAGCCGGCAGCACCTGCTGCAGGACGTGAGGGGGGCGCTGCACACACTGCAGGGAGTTCATGATGTAGGTAGCATCATCATAGTGCTGCACAGAGGGTGGCCGCGCCCGACGGCAGCCGGCAGCACCTGCTGCAGGACGTGAGGGGGGCGCTGCACACACTGCAGGGAGTTCATGATGTAGGTAGCATCATCATAGTGCTGCACAGAGGGTGGCCGCGCCCGACGGCAGCCGGCAGCACCTGCTGCAGGACGTGAGGGGGGCGCTGCACACACTGCAGGGAGTTCATGATGTAGGTAGCATCATCATAGTGCTGCACAGAGGGTGGCCGCGCCCGACGGCAGCCGGCAGCACCTGCTGCAGGACGTGAGGGGGGCGCTGCACACACTGCAGGGAGTTCATGATGTAGGTAGCATCATCATAGTGCTGCACAGAGGGTGGCCGCGCCCGACGGCAGCCGGCAGCACCTGCTGCAGGACGTGAGGGGGGCGCTGCACACACTGCAGGGAGTTCATGATGTAGGTAGCATCATCATAGTGCTGCACAGAGGGTGGCCGCGCCCGACGGCAGCCGGCAGCACCTGCTGCAGGACGTGAGGGGGGCGCTGCACACACTGCAGGGAGTTCATGATGTAGGTAGCATCATCATAGT
The DNA here is from genome assembly GCA_954870645.1 of Agrotis clavis. NCBI lineage: Eukaryota > Metazoa > Arthropoda > Insecta > Lepidoptera > Noctuidae > Agrotis > Agrotis clavis. The sequence continues at coordinate 1,597,517 of OX940931.1, read as the reverse complement.
GCTGCACAGAGGGTGGCCGCGCCCGACGGCAGCCGGCAGCACCTGCTGCAGGACGTGAGGGGGGCGCTGCACACACTGCAGGGAGTTCATGATGTAGGTAGCATCATCATAGTGCTGCACAGAGGGTGGCCGCGCCCGACGGCAGCCGGCAGCACCTGCTGCAGGACGTGAGGGGGGCGCTGCACACACTGCAGGGAGTTCATGATGTAGGTAGCATCATCATAGTGCTGCACAGAGGGTGGCCGCGCCCGACGGCAGCCGGCAGCACCTGCTGCAGGACGTGAGGGGGGCGCTGCACACACTGCAGGGAGTTCATGATGTAGGTAGCATCATCATAGTGCTGCACAGAGGGTGGCCGCGCCCGACGGCAGCCGGCAGCACCTGCTGCAGGACGTGAGGGGGGCGCTGCACACACTGCAGGGAGTTCATGATGTAGGTAGCATCATCATAGTGCTGCACAGAGGGTGGCCGCGCCCGACGGCAGCCGGCAGCACCTGCTGCAGGACGTGAGGGGGGCGCTGCACACACTGCAGGGAGTTCATGATGTAGGTAGCATCATCATAGTGCTGCACAGAGGGTGGCCGCGCCCGACGGCAGCCGGCAGCACCTGCTGCAGGACGTGAGGGGGGCGCTGCACACACTGCAGGGAGTTCATGATGTAGGTAGCATCATCATAGTGCTGCACAGAGGGTGGCCGCGCCCGACGGCAGCCGGCAGCACCTGCTGCAGGACGTGAGGGGGGCGCTGCACACACTGCAGGGAGTTCATGATGTAGGTAGCATCATCATAGTGCTGCACAGAGGGTGGCCGCGCCCGACGGCAGCCGGCAGCACCTGCTGCAGGACGTGAGGGGGGCGCTGCACACACTGCAGGGAGTTCATGATGTAGGTAGCATCATCATAGTGCTGCACAGAGGGTGGCCGCGCCCGACGGCAGCCGGCAGCACCTGCTGCAGGACGTGAGGGGGGCGCTGCACACACTGCAGGGAGTTCATGATGTAGGTAGCATCATCATAGTGCTGCACAGAGGGTGGCCGCGCCCGACGGCAGCCGGCAGCACCTGCTGCAGGACGTGAGGGGGGCGCTGCACACACTGCAGGGAGTTCATGATGTAGGTAGCATCATCATAGTGCTGCACAGAGGGTGGCCGCGCCCGACGGCAGCCGGCAGCACCTGCTGCAGGACGTGAGGGGGGCGCTGCACACACTGCAGGGAGTTCATGATGTAGGTAGCATCATCATAGTGCTGCACAGAGGGTGGCCGCGCCCGACGGCAGCCGGCAGCACCTGCTGCAGGACGTGAGGGGGGCGCTGCACACACTGCAGGGAGTTCATGATGTAGGTAGCATCATCATAGTGCTGCACAGAGGGTGGCCGCGCCCGACGGCAGCCGGCAGCACCTGCTGCAGGACGTGAGGGGGGCGCTGCACACACTGCAGGGAGTTCATGATGTAGGTAGCATCATCATAGTGCTGCACAGAGGGTGGCCGCGCCCGACGGCAGCCGGCAGCACCTGCTGCAGGACGTGAGGGGGGCGCTGCACACACTGCAGGGAGTTCATGATGTAGGTAGCATCATCATAGTGCTGCACAGAGGGTGGCCGCGCCCGACGGCAGCCGGCAGCACCTGCTGCAGGACGTGAGGGGGGCGCTGCACACACTGCAGGGAGTTCATGATGTAGGTAGCATCATCATACTCATTTATTCGCTCGCCAATGGCAACAGACATCGTGATGCGATTTTTGGCCACCGCAGGCACAGAGATGCGGACGGTGAGTAATGGATGCCTCGCCGTTCGATCATGGATCATGCGAGGGGCTACGGCAAGTTATGTTCCACGCGCGCCTCAAAGAGTTGTCAGCAATCTAACGGGGCCCCCTTAGAGGGTCAAAGCCTGTCGGGGTTGCGGGACTGTCTCATTTAGTAACCGTGGCCCTGGAACGTAAAGGGCTATTGAAGGATCGCCGTGGGTTTTAGTCAGTATGAGTCTGACAGTCCCTCCCGTCCTGCATTGGTTAGCACGACTCATTTGATAATTATCACGTCATAAAAAAATCTTTAATGGGAATGCTGTACAATAGTTATCATAAAACAACTAAAATAATCTTCCTATCTTTCTCCCCAGGGCAACAACCCGGCCGCTGACTTCCTGTCCCGCGAGAAGATCATCGTATCTCAGTTAGCGAGCCTGTGCTCGGTGAAGGAGCAGGAGGCTGCCGTGAGCGGCGCGCGCGACGCCGCCGAGTACCTCATCACCAACCTGCCTGAACATCACGAGGCACTGCTACAGTGAGTTACCATATATTTATTTATTTTCCATTCTAACTGATTGTACTGTAAAGGAAACGGAGATGAATTTAGTCAAGTGTTTTTCACCTAACACGCTCGGAAAGATTCTATTCCTCATTCAAAATCAGGTGGTGGAGATGGCGCTAGACGACTTGTATAGCTCTGTCTCTTTCCCACAGCCTAAACTGGATCGCGTTAAGAGTTCATGGTAGGCCACCTAAGCGCAAAACTCCATTTTGCGTCCAAGTGCGCAGTGTTATTCAAAATTCTCTCACGTCTTGTATTCAATTAGTTTCTATACTCACAGGCGAGCTCCCCCCCTACATTTCCTCGCTACGTGAGGTGAACAGTTGTGTGTTGCGTGAGGCAGCAAAGTTTTTCTGCGTCTCGTACTTTTGAAAACTTCGCTACGCTCAGGATTCTATATTTGAACCGCGAGCGAAAGAAACCTTCGCTCGCTCAGTTTTCAATCCAAGTACTCGCGCCAAAAAACAACTTTGCAGCCTTCCATAACAAATAACTATTGTGTCAATATTGTCGTCATAATTATGATGTCACAAGCTTTTCCCTGTGGTTTCACCTCCGTTGCTAATATATTGGTGATGATTTATAGCTTCGTCGATAAATGGACTTTCCAATATATATTTTTTTTTCATTTTGAACTTGTAGTTCAGCTTTATAATATTAGTTTCGATTAAAACTGGGAAATAAAATCGCGCGTGTATTCGAAACTTCATTCGCAGCGGCACCGACTGCTTTACTTTGGTCACCAATCCAAAGACAGATTTTGGAAAGCGTCACTTTACCCAGAGATCACCCATTCAAAGACAAATCTCAATAAACGTTGCTTCACTTTGGTTACCCATCCTCATCATTTCAGCCTATTGCAGTCCACTGCTGGACATAGGCCTCTCCCAGGGAGCGCCACAGCGCACGATCTCCCGCTTGTTTCATCCAGCCACTGCCAGCCACCTTCTTCAAGTCATCGGTCCATCTTGCCGGGGGGCGTCCCACCCTACGCTTACCTACACGCGGTCTCCATTCGAGAACTTTCCTACTCCACCTATCGTCGGTTCTGCGGCAGACATGACCATTAACCAGCCCACTGCCACTTCAGCTTGCTACAAATTTCGACCCTATCCTTACTAACATAATATTTGTTTGTTCCAGACTACACAACAACTGGCCGTCCGAGGCCAGCGGACGTAGACTGACACGACAGTCAGCCGTCAACGCTGGCAAGTCAAGTGCCAACAACAGACATGGTGAATATAAAAATGAACATCGTTTTAACTCAAAATAAATGTTACTTTTCTGATATGGAAGATAGTTTCAGATATTCGTATCAATTTGACGATTTTAGTAATTATATACATAATCATATTTCTATAATATTGTAAATTAAAAAAAAAAAAAGACGTGTGGCACTCGGGGACTGCCGCGGTAAAGCTATTGCATAGCATTTTGTATCAACTTATGCAATTATAATTTTATTTATTTATTTTATTCATGCAGTATTGCTTTTTCTTTGATATTAATTCAAGTTACACTTTTTGAGCGTGGTGACCGATAAGAAAACAATTTTTTCTATTCAAAATCAAAATCAAAATCAAATATTTTTATTTCACATAGGCCCATGAAGGCACTTATAAAACGTCGACAAAAGGTGCTCGGTTCGGGTTGGTCGATTCCATGGAGAAGAACCGGCAAGAAACTCCATGGTTACTCTTTTATTATTAAACAAATAACAAAAGTTAATATTGTTTAAGAAAACCATGAAAACGACACCCATGACGAAAACCTCGATATTTTTTGCAGCCGCCATCTTGGATTTACATTTTGACTGTACCATCGGTTTCAACACCCTCGAAAACCATGAAAACGACACCCATGACGAAAACCTCGATATTTTTTGCAGCCGCCATCTTGGATTTACATTTTGACTGCAACATCGGTTTCAACACCCTCGAAAACTATGAATACGACACCCATGACGAAAACTTCGATATTTTTTGCAGCCGCCATCTTGGATTTACATTTTGACTGCACCATCGGTTTCAACACCCTCGAAAACCGTGAAAACGACACCCATGACGAAAACCTCGACATTTTTTGCAGCCGCCATCTTGGATTTACATTTTGACTGCACCATCGGTTTCAACACCCTCGAAAACCATGAAAACGACACCCATGACGAAAACCTCGATATTTTTTGCAGCCGCCATCTTGGATTTACATTTTGACTGCAACATCGGTTTCAACACCCTCGAAAACTATGAAAACGACACCCATGACGAAAACTTCGATAATTTATGCTGCCGCCATCTTGGATTTACATTTTGACTGCACCATCGGTTTCAACACCTTCGAAAACCATGAAAACGACACCCATGACGAAAACCTCGATATTTTTTGCAGCCGCCATCTTGGATTTACATTTTGACTGCAACATCGGTTTCAACACCCTCGAAAACCATGAAAACGACACCCATGACGAAAACCTCGATATTTTTTGCAGCCGCCATCTTGGATTTACATTTTGACTGCACCATCGGTTTCAACACCCTCGAAAACCATGAAAACGACACCCATGACGAAAACCTCGATATTTTTTGCAGCCGCCATCTTGGATTTACATTTTGACTGCAACATCGGTTTCAACACCCTCGAAAACCATGAAAACGACACCCATGACGAAAACCTCGATATTTTTTGCAGCCGCCATCTTGGATTTACATTTTGACTGCAACATCGGTTTCAACACCCTCGAAAACCATGAAAACGACACCCATGACGAAAACCTCGATATTTTTTGCAGCCGCCATCTTGGATTTACATTTTGACTGCACCATCGGTTTAAACACCCTGGAAAACCATGAAAACGACACCCATAACGAAAACCTCGATATTTTTTCATTAAGAATTGATTTTTATTATTATTTACAAAAAACCTGTAAACACTCAACAAAAATAATCGTCGCGACTCCACTCCACTCCACTCCGCTCCGCGCCGCTCAGCTCCACTCCACTCCGCTCCGCTCAGCTCCGCTCCGCTCAGCTCCACTCCACTCCGCTCCGCTCAGCTCCGCTCAGCTCCGCTCAGAACACCGTGTCGAAGACTGCCGAACTGAAACGACGTTAGACGATGCCCGGCCTTCAAGCCACACCTCCTTGCCCGTCGGAGTGGGGAGCGTGAGGTTTTTTCGTTACGGAATTTCTGGATTCGGTCCCCGCGCTCAAGGCCCGCGATAGAAGCTATGCAATAGCTTAAAAAATTGCAATTCACATTTTCTAAAGCCGCAACGTATTTCATGTTGCTTACATTAAAAGTTTATCCAAATAAACAATTCTATGTAAATTAAAATCATTTAATTGAAGTAGGCCAGTTGAAAGCACGTCTGAATCGACAAAAACCAAAAAAAAAGACAAATCCCAATCACAAGACATAATAACTGTGAAAGTACTAAAGGTACACATTTCAAAGCGTAAATTTCTATAATGTGCTATCTGCGAACAACGTAACATGTTGAAAAACTACAATTTGCTCAAAAAAATGGAGCCTTCAACCATTGCCGTGGATGTGGTGTTAAAGTATTTTGTTCTAGGAGGAGAGCGCAACGCGGTGGGCGCAGGCGTGTGGAAGAGAGTGCGGCTGAAGTTGGAGGGACGAGACGACTCGCAGGCCGCGCGCCGGTACACGCTACACGAACAAGTATGATACTACCTCCATGTTTGCATCTTTTTAAGCCTTTTATTTCGGGTGGACCACGGCGGTTTCAAAATTGTGGCACATACGGCGCGGATAGTTCGAGGTTTCATATGATTTCATACAACGAGTTACGTCTTCTTCGACACTTGCGCCACTATAATCATATAATGTCGTTTAAAAATGCAATGAAAGACTTGATCTCGCTGGCAGAGCTGCGATAGGTTAGTTGGTTTAACTTCTGGAATACTGATCCAGAATGACGCAGGTTCAAGTCCTGCTCACAGTCAAATTATTGACATGTATTTAACATTACAGCAGCCGGCTTCCATTTGTTTCCGTGTGATTTATCGTGTCCGTTCTGTGCAGGTGGACCACATGATAAAGGAAGCTGTATGCTCTGGGAACCTGTGCATGATGTATGAGGGCTGGATGGCGTGGGTCTGAGGTCCCCGCCCCGCGCGCCGCGCACCGCCCCGCCCGCGGCCCCGCCGCCCCCTCGGCCGCCCTGCGACCAGACACAAGACACGCGACACGCGACCTGCGACAGGCACGCGGCCCGCCCGCGACTCGCGCTGCCGCTCCGCGTCGTTCGAACCTCACTTCGGTACCACGTTTTTTTACTAGTTTTATCTTTTTTGTTCGTGTTCGTGTCGCGCAGCGCGTCAGTGACGTCGCTCGCGTCGGGCCGAGCATTAGGGTTAGATTATGGTTTCTGTAGAGCTCGCGGGCTCCTCCCTTCGGAGCCGGCGAGGACGACCGACATCGTCTGACCGACGCCTCGGGCCGAGCGAGGCGTCGCGTACTTCTCTCGTATCGTATCGTACAACTATATATTCGGCGTAGTTTTAAGACCTGTCTGCCACGATGAGTCGAGACCGGTGGCGCTGTTTAGAACTTATCGTGACTGCTGTGTCACTGAATGTGTCACCTCGTGTTGACATATTACTGTATTGTATCAGAAATATGACGCAGTCTATGAACGTATTTATGTAGTATAGATTTACAGAAACATAACTATTACACAAAATAAAATACCGACTTGGTGTTATTTTACAGTAAACTTAAGTCAGTGTTCTTAGTATCCGTGCGATTACTTTGTTTATTTCTACAAACATCTTGAATTGAAGCGTCAAAATTAAACACATGACATCATTGGCGCACAAAATTTATTTGTAGCTCATCTATGATATTTTTTAAATAAAACTTAAAAAAAAATACAAAAAAAAATGTTCTTATAATAACAACACGAACTGTGCAGAATCGATGTACTGATATATTCATTTTTCCTCTCTAGGTGTAATTTGAATGTCATTTTGTCTGAAGTAGCGCACTACATCGCAGTGTAGATTTACAGTTCCATTGAACAATAATATTGTAGCAGTTTCACAATATGACAATTGGTATTATAATAATTAGCTTTATATTCCATCATAGTCCGTTAACATAGAAAACTGAATACATAGCATTTAAATTCTGCACGATACTCTGTAGCTCTGATCATATAACGTATTCATGTAACACATACATTTATAACTAAACTTCGAAATAAATTCTAACACATAAACTTATCTTAATGTAGGAATTAATTTAGTTGTACTCATTTCCTGTAGGTATTATTTAGCAAAAACATGTTTAGGGCGCCATCTATACTGGCTGTTTCATCATTTCAAGCAAAGTAGTAACAGCGAATTGACTTTTTTGTCACACGACAAGTTTAAAATGTGCTTTCTTTTGTGTGTTATATGTGAATTTGGTAAACAGCAATTTCGACCTATGTCCATTGAGGACTGAACTAGATCCCACTTGCACGTGTTCTCATCCAATATTTGCTTTCAACTGTATCCCTTTATATTGCTGAGGCTGATTTTGTGTCCTCTTCGTTATTGCTATTTTGAAGAATATTTCCGACACAAAGGATACCTATGGAATAAGCTGTTTCATCCAAAAAGGCCCAGGGTCAACCCCTTAACTCGATTCTCTGTTACTATTCACCTGGGAAAGGGAGTGACTGAGTAACCATACTTATCCACAGAATCAACTTTGGTTGATCATAATATTCATCATTTGACATAGGGTAAAACATCCAATTACTGACCCTTTAAGCAGTTTTCCTTGCTTCTTTAGCAAAATAAACCAATGTACGACTTGCAAGCGGAAATGAATGTTTTTGGTAGATAAAATAAACATTGGAGAATGTAACTAAAACATTATAAACAGTCATCCAAAGGTAAAAAGTGTTTATTTTCTCGAGTTTAGCAAGAACAGGCCATTTGACCAGTTACTGTCATGCTTATACCAATTACCCGCATGCAAATGACCAGTTTTTTGACTTCCTGTATTACAAGAATAAAAAAAAATATTAAAAATAATTTATTTTGAATGTCATATGAGTTTTATATGATGAAAAACAAACAAAGCTAATCTTATTGTCCTCATTAGCCTTCTTTTTTCAGACTATTTAGATCTCCAGTCTTCAAACGCGGCTAATAATATTCTTGCAACTATTTTTGAACTTTCCGATTGCTTTTGTATCTTTTTGACCCATTTTTCCTCTTGATCAGTGTTTATCTCATTGTTCTGTATCATGCTGCATATATTAAAACGCTCGCCGGCAAAATAATTTGAATGGATACGGCTTTAAATGTAGAAAGAGAGTTTAAAAAAGTTAAAATTACAAAAAAAAACTGGTTTCCCATTTATAAAAGACGTTTCTTACTTATTAAATTTATGTGGAAGACCTCACAAGTGAAGAGAACATAGATACAATTCAAAAACTAGCTCACACTGCCTCGGATATGATAGAATAGGTCATTTTATCCAAACATGCAGGTTAGAGTAACTTTTGCTAGACTGTTATGGAGCACTTATGACCGCTTACCGCCACGGCATTGTTCGCGTTATGTTCAGTAGTAGCCCCACGGGAACAATATTCCGGCATAAAAAGTATCCTATGCCCAGGTTTATCCACTTATTCAGGTTATAAACTATCTGCTAGCCAATGTCTTTCAAAATCCATTCAGTTGTTCACGTTTCCTATAAACTTAGAAGTTTAAAATATTCAGAAGGATCCAGATATTATAGAATGTAACAGTAGACCGAAAATGTAAGCCCCTCGCTCAGGTTACTACGTAAGGTATTTTTTTACATTTGTGATTATGCAGATATACACACCTTTTTATTAGGGGAGCCAACGCCCATGGGCATAAAACAGATGCATTAAAGTAAAGATATCTCACCATTAAAATTAACTTTACATACAAACAGTGGTGTTAATAACTGGTATATTGGTACATTTGAATTTTGATTAACTACCAACTGTTAACATCTCATGTCAATTAAATGGTTTTTCATACTTTGAGTGTACCAGATTTCAACCCTCATCATTTTAACAAATTAACCTCTCGAGCCCCGCGAAAAAATTTTTGCCAAAAATCCCCGACCGATTCTAAGACTTATTTTTCCAAAAATACAGTTTAAAATCGGTCGGGGTTTGGTGGCACAAAATTGTGCCATTGGGGCGCATTGGGGTCCGAGAGGTTAAGGCTCACTAAAACTTGAAAAACATGTAGAAAAGCATTATATCTGTCTTAAATAACGAAAATAATACCAAACTCTAAGGAAACTATCGAGTAAAACTGAAATAAAATGACATTAAAAACAACCCTCAGCTTAGCAAATTGTTAAATTTCGTACTGATTTTGGCAGGGTATTTTATTATCATAGGTTTATGGACTCAACATTGCTTTATTTAAAATTTCTATGAGACCAATATATCAAAAGATAAATTATATTTCATTTTGTGTACTTTATAAGCGACACTGCAAGAAGAATTATTATTATTTTTGATAAAAACTGTTAAGCGGTCAGTAGTTGGTGGGAGGTCGGAATTGGGTACTTTACCCTATTCGAATATTCGCATTATAAAATTATTTCTCAACGGCTCTTGCCTATTCCGGGTCGTCAAGTTTGGTCACTCCCTTATCCATTTAGGTCCAATGTTGACTTTTGTCGTACATATACGCAATGTCGATGTTGCGAGCGCGCAATAGAATAGATCCGAGGCTCCTATGCTATTTCCAGTCTTCTTCTTTGGTATTCATCATCATCAGCCTATAATGTTCCCACTGCTGGGAAACAGGCCTCTTCTCTGTGAGAGGGAGTGGGGCATAATACACCACGCGGGCTCAGTGCGGGTTGGTAGATGTCACATGTCTTCGAATTTTTGGTTCTAGGACATGCCGGTTTCCTCACGATGCTTTCCTTCACCGTTTTGAAAACAGTGGTGATGAAATAAATTACACAAAGTAATGCGCCTGGCGGGATTCGAACCCACGACCTACAATACAACTCGTAAGTCGGGACCGATACCACTGGGCCACCACTGCTCCTTAACTCACTCGCTCACTGGTCATTGGTATTTAATTGATAGTAAATAAATTTCATTACCCAAGTAGGAGGCCCAGTCTATCGTGGCGTTTACTCCACTTCCATTCACTTTCACGTCTACTACGGTTGTGCATTTACGCAGCATCTACGTTCCTAATACTACGTCTACGTTGGAAATACGCGTAACTCTCCTATCTTTAAGGTACGCGCCTCAAGTTGAGCCGCCTACATTACGTTGCATTTGTTGTAATACCACCTTGCGGTAAGCGTCACAATTAACGCCGATGAATCCTCACGCAATCAACAAATCGTGTTCAACGTAACGTCCGTGACTCATTTTGAGCGCGCAAGCTTGCTTAGTTTCACTCTTTTTGAATGCTCGACGTATTGCCGTGGAGGTGAGCTTGTACCGCTACGGTAGAAGCGAGGGGCATGTTACGATACTCTCGCCAGTGTAGATGGCGCCTGATATGCAAACAGGCTAAGGGATGACACATATTTGTATGGAACGGCCTGCACCGCATCATGAATAAAAAAAATCCGCGATATTGTATTTATTTCTGTTGTCACAGATGTTCAGTCGCAAGTTTTTAGATCCCAGCAATACAAAAGCTGTGTAAAGAGGTCACTTAAACTTATTACAATAAGTTATTGTACGAACTAGTGTGGGCCATTCCGTACTTATAAGTTACCCTTACCTTACAGAATTAGAGAACTTTAATATTATGGCACTTAATACTATTTCCGTTAACTTCAGCTCTCATATCCGTATACGTCTTTCGGCTTATAATGTAGATGTAAACAAAATTTACATGATTGAATTATTAATTATTCTGCAATGTCTTCTTTTTAGACTATAAATGAATTGAAAAATTGAATTAGAAAAAAGTTAAAACCTGTTTCAAATAGCTGCTAGTAGGGGAGGCGAGGATGCTAAATTTGCAGTTACTCGAGCGTCATAGTGACCTACTGGATTTGAAAGATTATGTGCTAAAAACAATAAAAGTTTATGACAAGTTTTCTATTTTAGTGGAGGGGAGAGCGAGTTTTAAAACTGTAAAAATAAACAGTTGTACAGAAGTAGTCGAGCGCGTCAGCCATTTACAGTGTAAACGCGCTTTATATTTCTGATAACCATTACATACTAATCTGACGATTAACTCTAGGGGGCTGTCCATGACAAGCAGTTGAAAATCCAAAAAAAAAGTGACTCGAGCGCGTCAGATATTCAAAGTGTATGTAAAGTAAACCCTAAAAAGTGTCGTATTAAAATGTCTGACGATTTGGATGTTGCACAAAGTAATAATTAAAATTTGTATCTGTAAAAAAAAACGTAATCTCGAGATACTCGAGCACGTCAGATTTTTATGCAGGAGGTTCATGTTGATATCATAGTCCTCCTGAATAATAATCTGACAATTATATGGAGGGATATCGCTATTCTGAGCATTTTAAAGGAAATTTATAAACAAGATTCATGCATTCACGTATAAAATAAAATTAAATATACATAATTAAAAATAGAAACCCGACTACATCATTAAAATCCCACCAAAAACATAGTTGTGAAATGAGAGCCAAGTTCAGTTATGATTATTGCCTTCCTTGTTGATTTCACGAACAAAATTCTTTGAGTCGCTTAAGCTTATAAATAAGTCTCTCGTAGATTTTTCCGAAAACGTTCAGGAAACTGATATGATGGTAACTCATGGACTCAGACTTGCTTGCCTGGCTTAGAGACCGATAACAGTGGCCTTTTTCCATGCCTGGGGAAAGATATTATCACTCAGGGCGCTATTGAAGATGACCGATAGTTGCGAACTAACTGGACATTCACCTTTTCTCCACGATTCTATCGACATCGCCCCATGGAAAAGGTCAGATTATTAGTTCTTCATGATTCTAAGAGTGTTACCTTCAATTTAATAAAAAAAAGAAAGAAACGCGCTCGAATATTTCGAAATGACGTTTTTTTTTTACAACTTCAGTACTGGCTCATTTCCTAATGCCACGTTCAAATTGTCTGATTTTTTGAGATATACACTCTTCTGAACGTAATTAATCTACCTTTTCTTAATCTGACGCGCTCGAGTATTTCTGCGGATCGATTTTTTTTTACTAATCTGACGGGTTCCTCCCAACACACCCCACCATATTATGAAGGGTTGATACTTGGTACAGGTACATTAAAGGGTGCAAGGATTCTCCCTTATAATAATCGGACACGCTCGAGTCACTGCAAAAATCCCTTCCTGGGCTTCCCTATCATGTGTATTTAAACTGTTTCAAAAAATTCAGTATGTAGTAAAAGCCTAAATAAGAAAAATTACCAACACAATCTTAATACAGGAGATGAGTACATAGTAATAATATGATAATATGTATCGCGTATCGCATTATGTAACACGCACGCGCGCTTGTATGACAGTCCGCACCTTTGCTCGTCACTTAGACGTACAGTGTGTTTGTACGTCTGTAGGACGTGGTGTATTTGTAACGAGGATGCATTCGATACTTTCATTACTGTTAAGTGTTACCATCTAGATTTAGACCATTTTTAAACCTTTCGAAACTCACACACTCTAAAAAGAGCCCACTATATGGAAAATTGTGTCTCATGGACTTCATAGGTTAACGAACTAAATGTAATTACGATTTCACCGAAATAGTGTGCGGCACATTTGTTCGCGCACTTTAGCTGTGCGCGTACTAAACTGGTATCGCGTTTACTCTCCATCTTCACCAGCAAGATTGCACACGCACACGCATAGTGCTGCACAATAATTGTGTGCGATCACTTTCACTGGAACTAAGTCTAGCAATATACGCGCACGATAACGATTACAGTGGCATGTGCGCGCACAAAAGTATCAAGGTCTTTTTAGAATGTTCGCGTACATTTCTTGGTATTTGCTTGAGTGAGTCTATGAGAGCGAACATTTGTGCCGCACACTACACACCGGTGGAATCGCACCTTTAAACTGCCCTACAAATGTGGACTATATAAAGAGAGACCTACTTAATATTATTATAACCCGGTTAATTGAAGAAAGGAATCTAAAATGGCGGCTTGTACTTGCGTTGACAGATAGTACAGTCAGCATAAAAGATTTCAAGTTAAAGTCTTTTTCAAATTAAAAATAATAAAAACAAGACTGGATCACAATAATTTCTCAAACCTAACCTACCAATAAAAGAAAATTTCAACAACAATAATAAATAATTCTTAAAAAAGATCACTGAACGCGTCAAGACATCAAGACTATTTTTTTTCTGCTTACGCTACGCGCGGGAGTGAGTATAGAGAGAACACGATAAGCGCCGCCATTTAAGAGCGTATATTCCGAAAGCTGGCAACGTCGCAAATGGTTGTCAAATATTAACAAGTTTTAATTAATTTAGCATTGTTACTGTATGAAAATAAGAAATATGGCTCTGTAGTGCACTAAAAAATTGATAAGGGAATGCAATAATTAATATCGTAACACCGAATATATAGTTTTAGATGTAGAAAAAGCATTTGGAAGCTTTCCAAATGCCTTTTATACACCGGAAACGGTTACAACATCAAATTCAGTATTTTAATTGCATTCCTATATCATTTTTTTAGTGCACTACAGAGCGATATTTCTTGTTTTCATACAGAAAATTTGCCAAATTAATTAAAACTTATAATTATTTGACAGCTTTTTGCGACGTTGCCAACATTCAGAATATGCAGCCTTAAGATTCCTTTCTTCAATGAACTGAGTTATACACTGCTTCATATTGGCTTCATAGATAAGGCAATTAGAGATGCGCAAAATGTGTCAGTAAAAAGAAAATGAATGAAGTATATCTTTTCACTTAATGAAGTAGTTCATTCATTCATTCAGTACTTCATTTACAGCTTGACATAAAAATGTAGAAAACCGGAAGTCGCCACTGTCTTCGCGCTACCAGCACTTTGAATGATTTTATTTTTTTTCACTTATTACGTTAGTTTTATAGCACAATAATAAATCTAACAAACCTGCGGTCTTTGTTTACATCAAATATCAAAGATTTTAAAACGCTGTCAGAAATAAAAATTTTAGTTCCGTTTCAATCCGTTCTGGCCAAGCTGTAGTCCAACAAATCAGAACGAGTTCTTGAATGAGATGATTCACTGAACTAGTTCATTGGACTAGTTCACTGGACTAGTTCACTGAATGGGGAAGGCAAGTGTCAAAGTGACAAGTGACAGTTTGGTCCCAAAAGAACTGTCAAATCAAAGGAATTTTCTGAAAAAAAAAACTAATTATTGATGTAAAATGACTAGATGTTGTGTAATAAGCTGTAAAAATGATGGAAAATACAAATATCCGACAATTCACACTATCAAGAAATAATGGGTAGCTGCTGTGACTGCCTTGAGAACAAAAATTGAATTTTAACTAAGGAAAAGTTATATAATAAACAAATATCCAGCCTTGCGAAGCCGAGATACGCCGTTAGTTGAGTTTATTAATGAAATTCTATGATTATACCATAACTAAACAATCGAATACACTTTTCAAAATAATATCTACTTTTCTATTGGAGGTTAAGTACCAGTATTGCATCGCTCCATAAATCATGAAATGGTTCGTCTGGCGGAAGAATTATCACCCTGGAACGAGTTTTGTGATAGTTGTGGTGTTAAGAAATTAAATATATTGTGATATTTCTCGAATTTAAATAGAAAAAAGGGGTAAAATTACTGACTTAAAACATTATAATATTTTATCAAAATAGAAAGTCAGAAGCATCATTATATTCTTGTTATAGGAGAGGACAGGTAAAACATACATAAACTCAAAAATTGAAACCTCAACTACAAGTAATTGTGGATTTATTACGGTAAAATCAAATGTATTACCACTCAATTAAATCACTTTTCTCTCTTGTAGATGCACCGCGGCGTCTTAATTCTTCTTTTAGTATTATGCACTTGCATTGACGAATAATTTTCCATATTTGTTTTGTATTTATACTAATTTTTATAACAATAAATCTTGTTTGTTTTTTGTACAAATTAGACAGTAATCTGACGTAGGGACCAACTATCGCAGCGCCATCTACGATTAGCTTTGAGTTGCCATCCCCATTAGTTCACTGGACTAGTTCATTGGACTAGTTCACTGAACTAGTGATTTAGAGAAATGATGCATTTCACTAAATCACTAGTTCAGTTTTATACGAATATCGATATTCCTTCATACTTTAATACGAATATAGTCTTTACGGGAAACGGACCTACCGTTTCCCGTAAAGACTATATTCCTATTACAATAAAGTTCATACTTATTAGGGTGAATAGAGTAACTAAGCGAAAAGAAACACTGAACTAAAGACACATTTGAATGGCCAGTGAATGAATGAAAAGTTCATTTTGGGAAATGAACTAGTTCATTTACTTCAATCGTTCGCGAACTACCCATGTCTAAAGGCAATTCCATGTGTGAGATTGCTCTCTCAAATCATCGGCAACACTCCACAAGTGGACTATAATAATAATAAAGGAGATGCCGTAGTTTTGTATTGATCCATAGATAAGGCGATTTCATGTAAAATAATACGAATTGTTTCCAGAAACTGCTGTTTCATAGAAAATAATAGGTGATATATAAATAATAATTGGATGTTAAATACGATGAATGTAAAGTACCTAATTGATAACAATCAACTATAACATGTAGAACCCTCATTGATGTATTTCCTTCAACTCGTAGTTCTTGGTCTAAATCGTTAGTAATGCATCCATCGACTGTGTGACTGTATCGCTTCATATAAAAATAAATGGTGTATGTAACAGATGATGTTTTATTTCTTATTCCCTTTTACAACAAAATAATAGTGGATGAATGGATTTTTTTATGTGGAGCATCTTTAACCTCGTAAAAAAAAAAAAAGACTCCGGGAAAGTCTTTCGTGATTTTCAACGAAAATAATAGTGTAATGGTGGTAAACATAGATATAATAAAGAAGGAGATATGGCGTGGAGTTCAAAATGTATAGAAAACCGGTGAAGCCACAACTGCCCCACCATAACGCTAATATTGCGCACACAGTTCTGTCAAAACAATACTACGAACAAGTGCACACACGCGTCATCCGATAACTCAACTCAGACATTCAAATATAAACCCTATTCTTTAAACCACAGCGTACTTTTTCCGTATAATTTACTCACACTAAAACAATTATTATCATTTTGTGTCGTCGGGACACGGGGGCGGACTCGACAGTGTTTGACTATAAATCGAAGAGTTCACGATAAATATATCGATAAATTATAAAGGTTTGGAAATAAAATAAATAAAAAACGATATGAAAGCAACAAACATTATTAATTAAAATGTTTTAAAAACAATTACAAATCAAACGACACATAGTTATACGTAGGTAGTTATGTTTTTTGTAACATTTTATGATGCTATAAAATGTTTCAAAAAAGCTCTATTAATATAGTCCATAGATTACTAAACTAAACATTAAGTTAACAAATTCAAGAAAAATCTGAAATATTAAAAATAACAATTAGCAGTCGACTTTCTTGTCGATAGACTTTGTCAGATCTCCAAGAGCACGTCACTAGCTCGCGCTAAAATACGCGGACCTGAGGGTGCTTTTACACGGCGCCTGTAACCCGCGTAAGTAAAGGTGCGGGTTACCCGCGCGAGTAACATGCGCAAGCTACTTGATCAAGTTACCCGCGGGGTGCTTGTACACGGCGCATGTAACTTGCGCAAGTAAGGCCCTTCGTACACAAGGCGACTCAAGTTTCCGATACCTTACGACTTCGGTATCCAAGGGGCTATCGCAATACAAACCCATAGAGGTTCGAACACAAGCACGCGTCAATGAATACCAAAATCGTAAGGTATCGGAGACTTGCGTCGCCTAGTGTACGAAAGGGCTAAAGGTACGGGCTTGCGGTTTACCCGCGCGAGTAACATGCGCAAGCTACTTGATCGAGCTACCCGCGGGGTGCTTGTACACGGCGCATGTAGCTTGAGCATGTTGAGGCACTTGCGCGGGTTACATGCGCCGTGTACAAGCACCCTATGTCAGTTTTACATTGCTTGTTCAGTCACTCTGTGATGCAATGAAGTGGTTGTAAAAGAGCAATGTATTTAGTACAAATCAGATATATTTTACAGCTTGTTGATTTTCGTGATTTTTAAGACAAATACTGTAAAATACTTATACTTGCCTGTGGGAACTGATGCCATGACTTCTAAAATTTTTATTTTGGTTTCTATTTTTGCACGAAACCACTGTACAAGACGGTATAATCGCTTTTTTTACGATCGCGGTTGACAACAGACTAACTCGCGGTGCCGGCCATTTTTTCAATAGCTTATCGAAACGCTCAATACCACGTGGTTGCCGACACGTCCCCATGCCACTTCTCCTGTTTTTAATATTTCTGTGGTGGTAAAGGATTGGTCAAATTAATAAGACGAGCGGAAGCGCGGGTCAATTAAGTGGGCGTTATGGTCGAGTTAACCGTCAGATGGTAGTAACTCTCGCAGAGGTCTATCTTTGGATGGGTAAATGATAAATTAAAGTCGAGTCGTAAATTGGCAGTTTATATTTATTTACATAACAATAATCACATGTGGGATGAATCGCGAAGGAACTTAAATATTGTAATAATTTGAACCTTTATCGTAAGATGGGTGATGCGCAATAAAATATGTTTTACTAAATTATAGTTCACTTGGAATACAGCAGACGTGGATTTAGATGCTTGGTCGATGACCTGGTCTAGACGATATTAGATGAAACACAAAACTGGTACAGACGCTAACAGGTGAATAACCTTCCACTATTGTTATAAGGTTGAAAATCTATTAAAGAAATTTCACAGATTGAGGTAGGTTGATAAGCTGGCGTCTGTACATCATAGTTCAGACTTGTGTGACGAGTTCGAAGGCAAACTAACTTTCTACGTAGTCTATGTCGTTTTCTGCAGCAACAAACAACCGTCTGCTGTACTTCACGTTCTTCAGAATACATCTATAAACACGCCCTTGTCCCCATACCTATGAATTAAAACAGAACACTCGGTACACTCCCGCGCATATCACAAGACACACGTCACACAGCTACTCTTGCGCAATCAACAAATTTACTTTGAAGGTGAACATTTGGAATGTCGTAAATTATACGTGCCGGTGAATTTTTAACTTTCGGCGTTGAGTTGAACGTTCAAAATTCAACAGGGCATCTAAAGTCGTTTACGACATTTCACATTTTCACCGTTCATTTCTTTTGTAAAACACAAATTAACAATCGTTATAGGAAGACAAACAAATATTAAGATAAATACCACAAATTGGTATAATAAAGTGGCTTGAAAAATTTAAGAGAAAGAGTATTAATTCGACTTTTTAAAATCAAGAGACTTGAGTATACAAATGAGTTCTTGTGCGAGTATTTTCAAAAAGTTAAATAAAAATATAGATGTCCGAAACATATATGCGCTTTGCAGAGGGACAGTTATTCTAAAGATTAATTAATGTTTGTCTTCCTAATTGCAAATCCCCGCAGCCTTAAAACACAGTCCATCATGTCACAAAGAATTTAAAACTACACTAAACTGTACACAATAATAATTACATCTATGTGCAATAATAAACTCATGTTATACACTTTCAATAATATAATTTAATAATATTTCGTATAGAACTTTTAAGGTCAGTTCACACCGAGACGCGACGTGGCACATCGATACTGCAAATGTGTACCTTTTCATGTAGTGAATAAAGTTAGATTTTGAGTCGCTACTAAAACGCAGCGCGGCGCCACGATACGTCGTACTGCGTTGCGAGATATGTATCTTTTCGTGTAGAAAATACAGTTAGATTTTGTGTAGCTCTATTGAAATGTGCGCGCAGCGTCACTTCTCGGTCTGAGCTGACCCTTAAGCTGGGTCTAGACGGTGCAGACTTGCGCTGCGCAGACTGTTGCACGGACAAAAGTATGTGCGACTCATATCGTCCACACGTCCCATTGACACCGACTAAGTCTGTACAGACACGCTGCGCAGACTAAAGTCTGTGCCGTGTGGACCCAGCTTTAGGAAGTGACCACAATTATCGATGCGAAAGAGGTTTGAGCTGATCAACAAGAGCTTATAATGCAATAAAAGAGAAAATATCGCCTCACCGTAAGCGACTAGACACCGCGCCGAACAAACTACATAGTTGAATGATGATCGCTTTAGCACATTCCTCTTCGATAAGTTTGGGCCCACCCTAGGTGACAATAATTATATAATAATATGACAAGATCAAATACAAAGGAACGTCGAACGTTTGGCAAATATATTTTATAGACGGAAGCAAATAATATCTATAAAAAAAATAGCGATTATTTACGTCTTTACATAATTTAGTTGATATAAACTCTCTAGTAGCGCCATCTATAGGCAACCATTATTACTATTTACTTATAGTCCAGATAAAGTTGCCAGTATTTTTTAGCGCCATGTCATAACTAAATAAATGGGAGATTATACATTCAAAATACGTCAATTTGATACCATTTTCACTATTATTTGGTGACATCTAAACGAGTGAACTAAATACTATTGGATATTTACCTCTTGGTGGTGAGTCCAAGTTTTAAGAATCCAACAATGCTCTTTTATTGACGTCACTTAGTATTAGTGAAAGCGAATATGTATCATCTTGTACAGCCGCTGGGGCTGAGTTCGAGTATCTTTGACGTGAATTCCCATTAATTATAACCTAATGTTGTTGTAGGTTGACAAATTCATCGATATTTAAGTAGTTAACAATAAGTGGATCTTGAAAACTTATTGTTGACAATCTTTGCACAATTTAGCTGATTATTGCTTTTTGATATGCCGTTTGCTTGCCGCACTGACTGACGAGACAGCAAACAACTCCACCTTGTGTTAATAAATACTATCGTTTATTATTTTGGTAATAAGTCCAGTATTAGCACACTATATTCTGGAAGCAGCTGCCCAGATCCACGCAGTTATTCCGAGGTCTAAGCAACAGCTTCTGATGTGACGTATGATGTATGTCCGTAATTATTTCTACTGTAGAAATATTCAGTTGTCTGATAAGACAAAATATTTTAAATGTGACAAGAGCTGGATTAAAAATAGTTTACAAGTTTTAAGTGTTTTTTAGCTACCGTGAATGCACAGTAATGTGTAATAACCTTTTAGTTAGGTTTAGTGACTGAACATGGTAATTTTTGCTCAATCCGTGATGTTTATTATTGAAAGAAGAGAGAATAAATAGATACCTAAATAATTTTATTCATCTCTTTCGTAGTCCCATCTTAGCTCCCGCAGTTTTTGGGAAACAGAAGAATAGATTTTAATGAATGGTTGAAAATCATAGGATATGATCCTATCCTTTCGTATTATTCAAGATGTAAAATAATACAAAATTATGTTCTCATTGACATGCGAGTGTTGCTGAAATAGTTTCACTTTAGAATATAATGTTTCTCGTTTTTCGAGCCTGTTCTCTCCGGTATATTATATTGTTGATGGCTTAACATAACATATGACCAGCATACATCAATCTTCGTTTTTTTTTGTGATTTTTCTCCTATTTACCCGCGGCACCATTTAGTATAATTATGTAGTGTGTCGTGTCCTGTCGAGCTAGCACAGTCCAGCACATCCCTCGTGCTATCGCGCCTGCTTGAGCGCGATGAGCTCGTCGAGCTGGGCCTTGTACAGCTGCGTGACATCCTGCAGGTCCAGGCGGAGCTCTGCCATCTGCTCCTCCTTCTCGCCGTACATCTGAAGGAGCGCGTCGTATTGCTCTTGCACTGTCTGAAAGTAGACGTAGTAATACTTTCTATTAAAAATATTATTTTGAATATTATGCTTATTATTAGGGAAACCTATGTCTAGGAATTGCCAACTAGTATTGAGCGAGCATAGTGATCAATGCTTATGAAATCCTGCAGTGACATAATTACTTATTAATTACCGTGTTTTCGTTATCACAGAACTTTATTAGATGAATACAAATCAACAGTACGATAATAAAGTCAACAAACAATATTGCAGAAGTAAGGGTTATTCCCGAAATGGAAAAAGGGTTCTTGAAGCCTGTAACGTCATCATGCGCAAGCGCTTCGCACCCAAACGATGATAATCCAATTTATGTGGCATTTTGGAAACTGGTTATTGTTAGCATGGCAATAAAGTTGGACTTGGGCCGCACCTGCATGTCATCCAGCGCCGCCTGCAGCCGCGCCAGCTGCCGCGCCAGGCCGGCCCGCTCGGCCAGCAGCGCGTCCCGCTGCCCCGCGAGGGCCCGCAGCTCGCCGTCCCTGCGAGTGAGCTGCGCGAGGGTCTCCTCCACACACATGGCCGACGATGCGGTCGGGGTCGTGCAACCTTCCTCCTGGAACATGATAATGAAAAGGGTGTGAGTACAGTCAACACAGAGAAGGACGTAATCATTAGGGACACCAGTAAGGTTGTCCAGGTTTGCCCTCGATAAACCTTATTTAAACTTATCTTTTTACATTAATTTCATCTGAAAAATTGGAACTGTGGAATTTTCTTTTATACAGTAACGAACAATACCTAATTATTTTTTCAATCAATCAATCGAGCCATTTTTGACTTTACAAGACTACCAAAGAGCATTTGTTTTTTAAACATAAGAAAAAGAAGATTTGCGTTGCCTTAGTTTTACTAAAATAGTAGCTAATGACCTATACCACGTTTTTCGTTTTTTTAAACCTTACAATAGTAAAAAAAATGCATTTATTGGCATTAAAAGTCAAGCGCAAACTGTTAACCCTATCATACTTACGCGAAGTTTTCCTTTTATAAATTAATAATAACCAATATTTGTACTTACAGACTGCCACAGCGAAGCAGAAAGCGAGTCTGAGGCGACAGAATGTGGCGGAGATAAGTCACCGCGAGTCGATACCTGCTCCTGAAAACACACAATGTAAAATCATAAGCAACATATTTTTAAAAACTAATTTCCAATTATAACCTTAAGTTTAAAAACGAATTATTTACAAAAACCAAATGATAACGGTTCAAAGTAATGTATAAGTCGATGGCTTTGTTTTTGTTTCAGTGACTTTTGCCATCCACTTCCAAAAGAAAAGTTATTTTACATAAATGTTTTTTTATTAATTTATCCTTTTCAGTTCAAATATTCAACAAAATATCGAACCAGGAGTCTTTGTTTAATCAGTGTCTTTGAAAAGGCACCATTCAAGTTAGCAATAACGGATCCATGCGGAAAACGTATAAAAATCGGTTTAAGGGCTATCCACACATTTCCGGGAACTCGTCCCGGCCGTGTTCCGTCAGGGACGGGGAAAAAATCGGTTAGCTCCGTGTCAGGCGTCAGTGTCCCGGAGCATGCTCGGTCGCACGGACGCTCTGACAGTGCTATCCGATTTTTGTTAAAGTTGACGATTTATCTGCAAGTGCAACATGAACACAGAAAGGTTGATAGAACTTGTGCGGCAGAATGCTATACTTTACGATCTTTCTAATCCACATTATTTGAATTCTAAGAAGAAAAATATCATATATATATGATATAACAGATTACACTGATACCGATTTCTCTGATATGTTTGAACAAGGATGACTGATGGCACGTCCCTGATGGGAACACTGAAACTGACAACTCGGAACACGGATAGCCCTGACCCGGAAATATCTGGATAGCGCTTTAGCCAAAAGTGAGATAATCGCGGACAGACATACGAGTCGAACCTCCTTTTTATAATCATTAACATCATCGACATCATGAATTACATAACGATTGTCTATATTGTGTCACATGGTTTTCTAGATGCTATGTGATTAACAAAATTTGAGTTGTATCACCTCGTAATAAAGTCCACAATCACCCTGAACTTTCTCCAGACGGCCACAAAAATCACCCCAACCAAAAAACCTAGCAATTGTTTTAAGTCTACAAAAATACAATACCTGTAATATAGCATTCCTCTTCTTCTCTGTGTCGAGCGCATTCTTCTCAGCGCTCAACTGTTGCTCCAGGTCACTCAATCGCTGCTGCAGCTCACACATACTACTCTCGTGCTCAACTCGGAGTGTCTCCAGCTCTTGAGTCTTACTGTGACGTGGAAAATATATTTTGAGAGTTAGTTTCGTGACGTTGTTTGGCTGTTAAATGAACTGATTGGATCAATGAAAATGGTATTTTGTTAACTAAGGTCAATTTCCACCACAAATAATTAAATCTTAAATATTTTATAAGCATTAGCCTCTGTAGCGTCGCGAATCAAAAATTCGACTAATAATAATTGAACACTGCTGCAATAACATGGTCTGGAACTTTGAAGTCATGAATCTTTGGAACTTTCTGGTGGATTACAAAAAACCTTTTTGCATTTTATAACCCCGTTCTCGAGCAATATAGTCTTATATCACACTACGACACCTAGGGATTAAGAGACGTGTGATTAGGGAATCGAGAACCGGTCCTTGTTGGAAGACCCGGGATTTTCGGGACAGGCGTCCAAGGAACCGGAAAATCCCGGGATTTTCGGGACAAAAATGCATTTTTTCTATGGCATTAGAAAACAATGAAAATAATACGATAACTTTAGGGCATAGTATTTATTCTGATTAAAATCATACAACCAACTTATTCGTCGGCCTCATGGACATGGGTTTGCTATAGCCTCTTTTCTATTCAGAGGTGGCAAATCTATTCACTCTAACTGTACTAACTATAATAATTTAAATAGATGGAAACTTGCAGTTCATCTAGATGTCCAATACTGGACATTAGATGTAATGCAAGTAGGCCGGTGGAAAGAGGTTGTAGAATTCATGAGTTCGACCTATTTTAGGTCTCATCTTAGCCACGAGCGAACCCAATAAAAAAAAACGAAAAGAGGGTAAGCTTGCGTCGATGAGATGAGCTAAGCTGTAGAGTAACCATCCACCAGTTTCACGTTACCAATTAGTCTAAGAGCAATGGTGGCCCAGTGGTATCGGTCCCGACTTACGAATTGTAGGTCGTAGGTTCGAACACCGCCAGGCGCATTAGGTACTTTGTGTAATTTATTTCATCACCACTGCTCTCAAAACGGTGAAGGAAAACATTGTGAGGAAACCGGCATGTCCTAGAACCAAAAATTCGATTTAGGATGCCCACGTCAAAGTTGACACTGGATGTCAGCTCCATACCCAGAAGCTCAAGGTCATCAGTTACAGAAACAGGAAAGGTCCAAATTACTCCATAAAAGATGTAGTTTCGATTTACTCCTACTTCACTAAGGAAATATACGCCTGTATGTTGGTGGCGTTAAAAGAGAGAAGTTTCTTGTTCGCTCACTGGGATACTAAGTATCAAATCTGTTCGCTCTACCATGGTCTCTCTGAAGCAATGAATTTCATCCCCACTGGATTTTGCAGTGGGCAAGTATGTCACTGAAACAGTACTGTTATCTACCTATCCAAAAATACCAGACTGAAGTGGGTAAGAAATGTGCAGCAAAATAAGAGGTTTAGGCGCATTTGGGCTAATTCTCATTTGGGCAACCTACTCCATAATGGACTACTTCTCATTTGGGCTAATTCTCATTTGGGCTACTTCTCATTTGGGCTAATTCTCATTTGGGCTACTTCTCATTTGGGCTACTTCTCATCTGGGCTACTTCTCATTTGGGCTACTTCTCAAATACTGGGGATGTTTATTAAAATAAGTACTGTCTTTATATAAATAAACATGTTTATGCGCATTTTTCAAAAGTAAAAACTTTATAGATTCCAGCTATGCTTAAAAACTGATAGAATGTCACTACCACAACCAGCAAAAGTACTAGGCTAGTATAAGATCAAGGTGGTATGTTTTGCACTCTGGCGCCACGTGCCACGCTGCGCAGGGTTAAGGTAACTCTAAATGGCCTGCCAAAGTACTAGCTAGCATAAGCTTAAGGTGGTACGTTTTTCAACGGGGTCAGCGAAGTTCATTTGAAAAGCGCTGTGATGCCACGTGACGGGGGGGAGGGGGGGAAATAACTCTAAAGCGCATTTCACACAGAGAGAGGGCGCGGGTCGGGCGCTTTTTGGGGCGGGAGTACGGCGGGTCTAGTTCTTTGTATTGAAATGGAAGACTTCACACTGAAAGCCCGCGCACGACCCGCTCCGCGCCCGACCCGCGCCCGCTCTCTGTGTGAAATGCGCTTTAGAGTTATTTCCCCCCCCCCCCTCCCCCCCGTTACGTGGCATCACAGCGCTTTTCAAATGAACTTTGCTGACCCCGTTGAAAAACGTACCACCTTAAGCTTATGCTAGCCGAGTACTTTGGCAGGCCATTTAGAGTTACCTTAACCCTGCGCAGCGTGGCACGTGGCGCCAGAGTGCAAAACATACCACCTTGATCTTATACTAGCCTAGTACTTTTGCTGGTTGTGGTAGTGACATTCTATCAGTTTTTAAGCATAGCTGGAATCTATAAAGTTTTTACTTTTGAAAAATGCGCATAAACATGTTTATTTATATAAAGACAGTACTTATTTTAATAAACATCCCCAGTATTTGAGAAGTAGCCCAAATGAGAAGTAGCCCAGATGAGAAGTAGCCCAGATGAGAAGTAGCCCAAATGAGAAGTAGCCCAAATGAGAATTAGCCCAAATGAGAAGTAGCCCAAATGAGAATTAGCCCAAATGAGAAGTAGCCTAAATGAGAAGTAGTCCATTATGGAGTAGGTTGCCCAAATGAGAATTAGCCCAAATGCGCCTAAACCAAATAAG
Organism: Agrotis clavis; assembly: GCA_954870645.1. Classification (NCBI taxonomy): domain Eukaryota; kingdom Metazoa; phylum Arthropoda; class Insecta; order Lepidoptera; family Noctuidae; genus Agrotis; species Agrotis clavis. The sequence continues at coordinate 1,571,359 of OX940931.1, read as the reverse complement.
AGTTGCAAAGAAAACAGATAACTGTTGAACTCCAGAGTCAATAACCAAAAGCTCAAAGGATCAGTCATCAACGACAACTCTGATTGATCGTTCACTAAGAAAGTCTGATATCCAGCTACAAAAATCAACTGGGATACCAAAAGCAAGGAAGCTTTTTGTCTCGAGACCCTGTCAAAGGCTTTCGAGATATAACCAGTACTACATTATCAACTTTTCTTCTCTGTCAACCACACCTGTATCTGAACATGTTATTCCGTATATAACGACGAAGTGAATAAACATCCAATTTGATTCTTTTGTTCTATAGAAGAATTAACAAGTTTAAACAAATTACTATACTGTTTTTCTGAGTCCCGAAAATCCCGAATATCCCGGTTCTCAGTCGCATGTCCCGGGTTTTAAAATATACTTCAAGAACCGGGAAATCCCGGGATTTTCGGGACCGGGATTTCCCGGTTCGATACCCTACGTGTGATACCGCGAAATTCAGCTAGTTCAAGTAAACTCACATTGCCAGCTGCTCCTCCAACCGCTGTATGGTCCTCAAATGCTCCTCCTCCCTGATGGCCAGCTCCCTCACCTCCTCCCTGGTCTGCTGCAGGAGGGCGTCCACCTCGGTGAGTCTCTCCTGCAGGGTGATCACCTCCTCCCGGGAGATGCGCTCGCGCTCCACCGCTGATGTTAGGGAGCGTTCCACTTCCGCTGTAAGAGGGATTTAATTTATTAGTAGAGGATTTGGAAGGTATACTTCCAGCTTTGCACGATGAGTAATATAAATCAGTCACATTTTTGTTTTATTTCTACTTTTTTTTAATATTGACTGGTCTGGAAAATTCTGCATGTGATTTTCTTAGCAATTAAACAATAAATTTTGAAAAAAGAAATCTAATACATGTACCTACCTAAAATTTAACTTGTCACTTGGCTATACAATTTGTGTTTTTTTTTATTGCTTTGTTTAAGAATTGTTTAAAATCAATAAACATAGTTTTATTTATTTCTTCTTTCATTACTTTTTAATATTTTTTTTTAATAGCGTAATCATTTTTGTGTAGAGCATGTTAGGCTCGTGTTTATCCATTTTCTCGCAATGATGTGGTCGACGATGAAGCACGTATAACGAATGAAGAAAAATAATGAATCAATCGACCACTCAATCACAAAACCATATCAACCATAACAACTGATGACAGCTGTTATCACAGCGGTATCCTTGTATCCCACTCACCCAGCTGCGCGGCCCTCTGCCTGAGCGCGTGCGCGTGCGCCTGGTCCCGCTGCAGCGCGGCCCGCTGCAGCTGCGCGAGCTGCGCCAGCACGCTGCCCGCGCCGCTGTCCCCGCTGTGTCCGCTGGCTCCAGCACTGGCGCTGCTCTCCAGCGCAGAACATGCCTCACGAGCCTCGTGGAGCTCCCGTCTGAGGGCTTCCTCGCGACCCACCCATTTTTTTTCCTCTAAAAAGTACAACAATTTGCACATGATCATTTTAAGTTTTGATTGTAAATATTGTACACAATATAGAATAGAGAACAAAACGGCTGTTAGCCATTTTAGTGTACAGTATAGGTATAGAATAGATAGTGGTATCTGAAAATAGGCAGTTACCTTAACCGTTATAGCTATAGTAAAATAATATTAGGAGATCTTACTAACGCTAACTTCATCAGAGATAAAATATAAAACTTTGATACCAATCACTTTTATTTTCATAAGTATCAAAACCTGTATGGAACCAATTGAGGTTTGATTACTATAAAATTTATATAAAACTAACAACTTACATGTCACATTCTAAACGAAATAAAAGAAAGGAAAAATGAAAGATTGGTTACTAAGAGTTGTTCAATAAAAAGTAGTCGTTCCCCGTGGTTTCACCCCCGCTGCTCAGCTCTTATTCGTCCTAGCGTGATGTAATAATATAGCCTTCCCCGATAAATAGACCATCCAACAAAAAAGACACTAACCATTCTGACATCAACGCGTTCAACCAAAAAAACACCAAAAACAAACATTGTTTAAATAAGTCCCAAAAGTAATAGTGGAGATCACTAACCGTTGACCATCTCAACCCTAAGCTGCTGTAGCTCTGCCCGGAGCCTCTGCACCTCCTCGTCCGCCCTCCTGTGGCTGTCCTGCGCCTGCTCGTGGTCCGCACTGCGCCGCGCCAGGTCGGCGCTGGTGCGCTGCAGCTCGGTCAGCTCACGACGAGCGCCCTCCAGGGACGCCCGGCTGCCTTCCAGCTTGTGCGTCGTGTCATCAAGCTGGCTCTTTGTCTGTTTTGGAAATTGATGGAATGATTTGTCATTTTTGATTAAATTTTATAAAACTTACTTAGCCCGGTAACTAAAATGAGAAAATTAAAAAACGAGATCGAGATCAAGGTAAAGTTGTGTTGGAAGCATTCTTCATAATTAATGGCAATATAGCCTAATTAAATTATTTCCCAATTTTAACTCCTCGTGGGATACTTTTCGAGTTGTTGTAACTAATTTAATAAGTGCAAAAAAGCCCATTTTAATGAATTTTTATGAACTGTCATCTAAAGAAAAAAGCAAGGTGTGACGTAACTAACTAGTTAACTCAATGATCTTAATATTTATTTATTTCAGAACTGCTAAAATAGTAAGGGTCAGTTCACACCATAAAATGTCTATCTTTTCGTGTAGTCAATATTATGTTAGATTTTGAGGCGCTATTCACATTTGCGCAGCGTCGTATCTCAGTGTGAATTGTTGTATTTACTTTTAGGCCTATTATAGTGTGTTTTATTAAATCATTTGTGTTTCTAAATACATTGTGCTTTAGAATAGGTCAGAGTCATTTGACTCTGACCTATTCTGGTATGGGTATTTACCCAATTACTTAAAGTGGTATCGTGAACCATGTTATATTCGACATACGAGAGACAGTTGGGGACTGTCTGACCATAATTGTACAAAGAGAACAATGAGCTGTATAATCATTTTCTTGTAATTCGACCTCATTACTGTTTAATCACCCCAAGGTTGAGAATCACCTGCACGTCATAAAACAACAAGGTTTAATTTATTTGTCTATGCGGTAATTATCTAGATAGCATCAACCTTAGTGAATTTTAAAATTAGTAGGAATTGTTATACTCATTGATACATCTATCATCCTACACATATCATCTAATATTGAAGCAGTGGTGGCCCAGTGGTATCGGTCCCGATTTACTAGTTGTAGGTCGTGGGTTCGAACCCCGCCAGGCGCATTACTTTGTGTAATTTATTTCATCACCACTGCTCTCAAAACGGTGAAGGAAAACATCGTGAGGAAACCGGCATGTCCTAGAACCAAAAATTCGAAGACATGTGACATCTGCCAACCCGCACTGGGCCCGCGTGGTGGATTATGGCCCACTCCCCTTGTGAGAACAAGAGAGGAGGCCTGTGTCCCAGCAGTGGGAACATTATAGGCTGATGATGATGATTGATACATCACTACAAAAGCTGTAAGTCATGGCACTAATATGTATCACCAAAAATAACGCACGCCCGCGATTGGCAGAGTGGCTGAGCGATTGGCGTGTCGCTGGTTCAATTCCCACACGGAACAAATATTTGTATGACTTTGGCTATTTATGTATGTGAGCTCATAATTAAATGATGCGACCCGAAAGATTGTTTCGAAATGCACCCACGACACAGAAGAAAAATCGGTGTATTCCCGTTCGTCCACTTGACTTCGTCCCACTAGTGGGACGAACGGGAATTTACAAAAATAATATTTAATTTGTTCCCGATCGTCCCACTCCTAATTCAAGAGGGGACGAACGGGAATATGTTTTTCGATTAGTGCCATTCGTCCCACTAAAAAGATTTGTGCAGAAATATGTTTATTCATTGTTTCGTAGTTTTCTTGTCCTTTACTCCACTTCGTTCTCGACAAGCGCTATATTATTCTTTTCCTTATATCTCATATTCCACAGACTAACAGAATTTCATCACTAGAACAAAACATGGAATACTATTATTTATCTTTATGCAAAATATAGCTGTTGATTTATTTTACTATTATGAAAAAACCATTAATAGCACATACTAAGTATCAATCACATTTTTTTTTTTACTTTTAAACAACCGCTTTTGAATAGGAAACCTTATTTAGTTTTAAGGAGAATTTTATTCTTAATTAAAAAAATATTGCGAGTTATCGCAAAGTTGATTCTGTGATTTTTACTGTGATTTTTATTCCTTAATAAATGACGGATTTTTATTCCAAATTTGTTTTTTTTTACCAATTAAAACCACCAGTCTTATATTATTTAGTGGGACCAATAGAACTTCAAAAAAAAATTAATAAATTATTCCCGTTCGTCCACTCAAAAAATTTAGTGGGACGATCGGGAAAATATTTAGCGAATTCCCGTTCGTCCCACTAGTGGGACGAAGTCAAGTGGACGAACGGGAATACACGGAAAAATCTAGTGCGGCGAAAAAACCTAACTAAAGAACAAACTAGAAGTAATGGTGTAGGCATCCCGTTGAGTCGATCGAAGACTACCAATCAGCCCTTAGAGAACAAAACTTATTAAAATTTCATGCTATTCTTCCAACGGGAAAAAAGGTAACTCCCTAGGTAACCAACAACTATATGTATAATTGAATTCCGTTTTTTTGCCGCACATGAGTGTCGCGGTACACAACTGATAAGCACTCTCGCGCCGCGATAAGTAAATTATAAAACGCATCTAACTGCAATGGACATGTTACAATTATTCATAGATGTCATCAGGGATCCTCCCCAAGTCAGATTGCCCGCAGCTCATTGAGGCGGGCGTGGAACCATGATCGGACGAACTAGTCACCCATTACTCGCCGTCCGCATGCCCGGACCTATGGTGGCCAGAAACTCATAGTACAATCTCTGGCCTGCTTGGATAATGTGTTTGTATAACTCGTCGCAGTCGTAGAACAACGACGGTTTTGATTATTTTCAATTTTTGCTTTTTTACGTAAAATGAGCTTATATGCTTTATTAGCCAATAGCTAAATATTTATTTAAAATAACTCAGATACTGATTAGGAATACTGACGGATTTTATTTCTTAACGCAGTAAAATGACGTAATATTCCATTCGCCCATGTACTACACTGCCCCCTATCCCCCGCGCCCCGCTTACGCCCGTGAGCGCCTGTCGGATTGTTAGTTCCGCCCATGTTCTGAGTAAGGTGGCGCGTGGCCTTCGCTTTGCACTAATTATTACGTTAGCTTATTTTTATTTAACTCTTAGGCTATATTGCATGTCCCATAATATTAATTTCTTTGTGCAGATTTTCCTAGAACAACGACGGAAACCACTTTGCGTCATGTATTAAATCCGCAAAACAACGACGTATGATAACATACGACACACAAGTTATCATAAAACAATGATATTTTATAAAATTTAGCCGTTTTAGGAATTTATCTTGTTGGTCAGATTATAAAAGTTCAAAAACAGACTAACATGTCTAAATTTCAAGCTTAGCGGATCAGCGGTTTCTAAAATATACCCTTAAACTCCATTAGAAAACTTTAAAGCGCCGTACTGTAAAGTTACTGATTTACAGAACCGTCTTTGTTCTACGACTGTGACGAACTGTGCAGTACACACCTCCATAAGTTCAGTCTCAAGTTTCTTGTTAGCCGTAGTGAGTCGGTACACTGCCTCAATCTGGCTAACTTCCAGCTCTTCTTTAGCTGCTATGGAGCGCTTCAGTCTGTCTAGTTCTGTTGTTTGTTCCGCTATCTTGTCCCTGGAAAAGATTACAGATTTTATGTTATGAAAAAACGCGAAATCAAACATACAGCACATTTTTTATAAGTTCATTAAATATACATATAAGCAATAAGTTATGTTTCTAAAGAATGTTTTTTTTTTAAATTCATTCTTTCAAAAGAATGTAGCTCTTTCGCAATTTCTATGGTATATTGCTACCCGGTAATTTTTTCAGTATCGGCAAGGGATCCTTTCCAATTCTTTTCTTTCTAGTATTATGTAACAATTTTTTTGAAGAATTACCAACTTCGTTGAGCAAAATAAAAACAACACACAATGCAATTCAGGGATTCCCCATAAAATATAAACTAAAAGGGTTGCCAAGTTGGAAGAATTGAAATCCGGAGTTTTTTCTTAATAAACACGAAATTACGTAACGTTTTTCACAAGCCCTTCCCTAAATTACGTCATATTATATTCCTAAGACGCCACAATTAACCACAATTGCTAAGAATTGCGAAATTAATACCTAGCATTATCCTTGCTTACCTCAAGCCCTTTATGACCTGTTCATTATCCTTGTCCTTGCCCCTCAACTTCTTGATAATGTTGGACTGCTGCAGCTGTTGGCGCGCCAGTTTCTCACCCTCCTCTTGAAGCTGGGCGATCACCTCATCCTTTTCTTTAAGAGTATTCTCCAGCTCCGAGGAGTTCTTGCGTGAGGAAGATTCCGATTTGAAGGTGTCTAGTTGCTTTCTTAGCTGATCCTGCAAGTTGGGTTATAGGTACTTCTGTTAAGGCCCTGCCAATATAGTACTTACCTATGGATTGTGGACTGGTTGTGGAACCAGGACACTGATCAAATCAGTTATTTATTGCTGGTACCCTGAGCCATGTCTGCAATTTACCTGAACTGTTTTAATTATCCTTTATTCATAAAAACAATTGTTTGAACAAGTGCATTTCAGTAGCAACTAGTAACACTCGAATAACAGAAACTGGGGCTTCAAGGTCAAACCATTAATGCAGTTGACTGTGCTGAACACTGCAATTCAGGGGTACCAAAAAACCAACTCAAATTGGTCTCTCATTCTATTATAACTTTAAACTACATGATGCCCAAAGTGTTTGTTTGTAAACAAAAATAATAATTAAGTGATAAAATTTTTATTGTTTTCTTTATACCTCAATATTGTAAACCTTGAAGCCTTTTATCAAAATAATCATCGGTGTAAATTAAATCAAATCATTTAAACATCAAAGCATAAATAAAATGTTTAAAGTTGTGAATCACACCTTACTTTACAAGAATTAGTAAAGTTGTGGAATTTTTTACCTTTTCTCTGATCGCCTGCTGAAACTTCTTCTCCAATGCAGACATTCTCTGTGTGTAATCTTCTGTGATAGTGTTAATATCACCACCCTCATGCTTGGACATCAATGTCTCCACTTGAGTTTTCAAGTCTGCATTATTCTCTGCCAAATCTGCATTATTCCTGCTCATTTCTAACAGTCTGTTCTCTCTTGCTTCAAGAAGTTCAGCCATTTCACACAGCCTCCTCATCAACCTCTCATTCTCTGATCCCTGACTCTCATCACTAGTGTTACTCTGCACAGATGCTTCTGATAGCTCCCGGTTGTGGCCTCTTATCTTTGTTGCTAAAGACTTTCCTAGTACCAAGTCCACTAGGTTAGGTGATGTTGTGCCATCAAACTTTGACTGTTTAAATGCATACTTAGAGGGACTATTCCTGAACCCATGACCATCTCCATTAGGACTAGGAATTATTTCGATATCTGAAGAGGTAGCCGTTTCTAACTCATCCCCAGACGTGTGACCTGAAGTCCGATCTGACCCTATCTTGACTAAATCACTTTTACTATCAGAACTTATTGGAGATGTTCTTTCTTTAACGCTGCCATCTTTCTGTGAAGAGCTGCTACTAGATTCATTGCATTGCTGCTTTTCAACATTGACAAAGGCAGAACTTTCAGATCTCAACATGTCACTGGAAACATTGACATTGTAAAATGAGGATGAGTCACTCAACTTGTCAATGAGAACATCTTCCTGTTCCTTCTTCTGTTCTTCTGCAGCTATATCTAAGTTAATACTGTCATTGTCAGCATTCAAGGTCCTGTCAGACCAAGAGCCATCATTAGAAGAGTTCTCACTTATTTGCATCCTCTGTGGCAGAATGGCTTGCTCCAAATGTATGAATTCTTTGTCCATAACCTTTCTCCCAGTATCTGGTTTGACTAGCTTGGGAAAGGGGCTCACAGACTTGTCATCAGTATCCAGCACTGTGGGTGCTGTACATTCTGATATAGAATTGTATGACATAGTATCTTCATCATCATCAGCAACTAAACTGACGCTGTCAGCAGTTTCTGCTTTCTCAGTCTTATCACCAATAGGAGTGGACTTCTTATCACTGAGGTCTCCAGGGGACAAGCAGAGGGAAGATGAACTGCTGTTTTTTTCACTAGAGTAACTATCAAACCCAAGGCACTCAATAGAACTAGGACTCACCAGACTATCGGGTAATATTTCTACAGATTCTGAGTTATATTTCTGGCCCGTACTACTGCTGTGTGATATGGAATGAACTGATGCCTCAGAGTCAGGAGTTGTCTTTAAACTCTGAGATAAAACCTCTACTGAATCTGAACTATTTCTACTAGACACAAGAGACAATCTGTGTGACTTTGCTGAATCACGTCTCTCTTCGACTTTTGAGAGTTCGTCTTTCAAAGATTTTGTGATTCTATGATCTAATGTCTCACTGTCTGACATTATCAGCTGACTTTTTGAGAACAAATCATCATGACTGCCATATTTACTGTCGGAAATAATATTCATAGACTTAGCTTTCGGAGGTCTCACGATTGTAGGGTCGTCTTCTTTAGGTTGTTCAAAGAAAGAGCCTGCAAACGAGCCCCAGATGCTTTGAGACGTGGACTTGGACGGACTCTCGGTGACAACAGGCTGGTCTTTGATTGGAGCATTCTGTTCACTCTCCGCGCTGACGGTCAGGCCCCAGGAGGAAAAGAAATCTGAGTTGTCTTTGAGTGACGTGTTGTTGTGCCCTGGGGACGACTTGGCGCTGGTCTGAGGGGTCGCCTCCTCCTCAGGCTCTTCTCCGCTCTCGTCCTGGATGTCCAGCGCTTTGTCTATAGTCTTCTGAGCTTCTTTAAGCGCGTTCTTGGCGAGGCTCGTGAGGCCTGACGTGTCGAACCAATTCATTTTGTCGGCGCATTAGACACAACACAGCACGAACCACAGCTCAATCAAAACACTCATTAATGTATCACGGTATCACCCCTAAATCAGTCTGAATAACGTAATTGTTAAAAGAATATTCATAGAAATACACTTGAACTTATCACAACAAACCAGGTGACGTTTCCATTTTGTTTGTGTATTTTTCGGAAGAATTTTGCAATTGTCAAATAATTTCACTTTACGATATTGATGTATATGTGTTTTATTTTGTACTATTTTAACTATTATGAAATCTAACAATAATTTTCAGATCGAACAAGTGCCACGAAAAGTAATATGAACGACTGATTTGACGTTTGATAATCATATAAAAGGACGTCGCTTGACTTTGGTGGTCATGTAGATACTGCTCCGATTTTTCGCCTGTTTCTTCATAGCTCCAGTGGCGCAATTGGTTAGCGCACGGTACTTATAAGACAGTGCTTCGTGTGAGTAATGCCGGGGTTGTGAGTTCGAGCCTCACCTGGAGCAATATTTTTTGTTGCTCAAAATGTTTACGACACGATTGTGCTCTTTATTTTATAAAAGTTCTGTAACTTTACCAGACGAAATGTGGTTTTAATTTCAATTTATTGATGTTGTAAAGGGCATGTTTTGTCCGGATAGATAGTTGCCGATGCGTCATCAGTTTATGAACATCAGTGGCATTAAATAGACGCATGATTGTACTTATTGTTTATATTTTATTAATAAAAAAAGCAGCAGGCGCCAATGTGCCGTTTTTATATGATATTGGTACGACCTCGAAATTTAACTGCTTCGTTTGTGGAGGCTCGTGCTTATTTATATTTTACTATTCGAGCTTATTTTTCCAATTGATTTGCGGCATGATAATATCAAAGCAAGCATCATAAGTTTATCCTCAATTATATGCTAAAAATGTAAGGAACCGTGTAAGGATCGTAGCAGGACGCTCTGTGGTTTCTGTTTCTGCCGACCCTCATGGGAAAAGGCGCAATAAACTGTAGTAAACCGAAGAGAAAAATACATTTAAATACATGTTAAAAAATAAAAGTAAATTTATATTTAATATAATTTATTGATTATCTTAAAATAATTATATACAGTACAATAAAACTATCGGGCCTTCAACAATTTCCAGTCAGATGCAATTCTACATAGGTATATAGGTATAATTAAAATCGTTCAGAAGAATCTCAAAACAAGTTTGAAAGAAAAACTCGAATAAAATACTAAAGTACTACACCATAGCTAACATTGTGAAGGCTGAAAAGAGGATGGTACAGTCAATTTCAAAGCGATTTTTACGGTTTTTAAATAACACAATATTTTGGAAGCCATAGATAGGTAGCTCACGAGAAAAATCGCTTTAGAATTTTACCAAGTGTATGTTATCAATAATATTATGGGTATGATAATAGCAACTATAAATTGCAAACCTATTTAATGATAAAGTATTGAAAAATAATAGACACGTATCTATAAATAAATAAATATTGTATTGAGACAGATACAACGCGTCAAACAAAATTGTGAGTAGAGGCATAGAATACCTAATTGGTAAGGGGGGCTTAAAATTATACAAAGGCGTGTTTTGAATTTTTAAATCCATCGTACAACGTACCTTCTACTATCATGGTTTATGTAAAAAAAATATTTATTGATAATCTTATTAACGGATTAATTAGAAGTTTTCAGTCATCTTGCTTTTTCCACGTGGCTGTTATCTTTTACCTTGAAGGAATACCTCTATCTCTAGTAACTCATGTTTTAATAGTCAGTTTAATTCATTATGAACAATTGGTCGGTCAATAGAATTGTTTCTCTGCATTGATTTATTGAAACTTAAATATATGGACACAACACTCGACAATTATTGATTTATGTAATTTAAAGTATAGTAAAATGTTCGTAAGTTTTGAATTACAGAATAGTAAGTAAATGGAGCATTCATTGCCATTTATTTGTAATCCTCGGTTTTTAGATGTTGAAAAGGGTGTTAAATGAAAAAAAACAATATTACAACAAAATTTGATTACTCCAGTATTGTTGCAAATGTTAAATTTTAATTTAATATTTAAAATTGATATTCCAACAGGACACTATTTAGATACTTACATAATAATTTAGGCCACGTGGTGATTGTGAAATGGACATAAAAAACAAGCAATGCTTAAATAATTAAAAAAAAATAACTTTAGAACTCATAATTTATAAAATGTATTTAAATTCAAAACCATTGATTAAGAGCCTACTTCATACATTCCAGAAAAGCATTACCTGCTAGATAAGCTAATCATAACTTTACGTTAAAACAGATATCTGACAAAACATTTGTAATTTCAATAATTGTGCAGTGAATTAACTTGCTTGGACACTATAAGTGTTGACTTGACTACTAATCAACAAAGTACGAACAAGGAACTCCCAACGGACTCGTAATCTAAAAACTACATCACATAAACTTTTAATTAAACTAAAATATGTACTAAAGGCATGTATACAATTGACGTTTGATACACGTGCAATGGATGCCTCAACTCGAGACACGCTTCATACAGCATTTATTTAGAGAATTGAGTAAATGGAGTGCTAGCACATTGTGCAAAAAATGTTTAAGAAATATTGAAATCACGTGAACGAAAAGCGTAAAATTAAGACAAATTGTTGATGAATAAAGAATACCCTTTATAAGTTTGTTTTTCGTAGTGACAACTTGAGTTAAACATACGAAGGTATTTTAGAATTTATAGTGAATGTTACACAAAAGCTGCATTGACATTTAAATTGGTAGAATCCTCACATTATACACAAACAAATACCGTATAAACTGGGCTAAACCTAAAAATTCTCCCACTCATTGTATACAGGCCTATTTAATTTTCTACACGACCCCCGTGTTTCCAGTAGTGGGCGGAGCAGGCTGTGTGAACATGAAGGTGGTCGCGTTCTGTAGCAGCTGCTTCTTCACGAACTCCGAGGTGGCAGACCTCAGGTTCTCCTTGGCACCGAACTTGCACTTGATGTAGCCGTACAGGTTGGCACCCGTCAGGGTCAGCGCGATGAGGACTAGCAGCTATAAACAGATAAGCTCTTTATTACTTAATTTGGTTCTACATTGGAAAATAGGTACTTTAGTTACTGGAAAATACTGTTCCTGTTTTTTACGGTAAGTACAGGGTGTTTTTTTTTTATTTCCCACAACTTTAGAGTAGAATATAACTCTCAAAAGACTCTCAAACTCAAAAGACGTAAAAATAATACGAATACTCCTACATTATGTGGTCCAAAAATGCATAGTTTCGAACATATCATCAGTCATAATTAAATTACATCAAAAATTGTCACTAATATGACGAATCATTACTTTTACGATGTTGCCGTTCTTCACACTCACAGCATTGCAAGGGAAACTAGTGAAGAGAAAGCACCTACTCGTTATCGATGAAAACTCAAGTGGTTTGAAGAAAAATTACTAAGCAAAATTGAAATCACATTAAAACAGGTAAATCTTTATTGATTACGTTTTACTACAAAGGGTAACTTATGGCTAAAGTTGAAATTTATTTTTTTGTAAACTGGGTTAAGGTTATTATTACTTTGAGTGAACTTTGTATATTAATCGCTATTCTACTGGATTAGAAAATTCGTTTTTTTTTTATATTTATTTGCAAACATACGATCGGTTCTTGAACCATAAGCAGTTGTTTTAAAAGAGTGTTTGGCATGTTAGGCTTGCCCTCCCATTGTTAGGCTGCCTTTGTATATTGCTTTATATTACTCAGTGTATACCTAGTCGGGTCATAAGTAGTAAGGTAAGGTAAGGGTTTATTTATCGTACTATCAAACGATTCAGAGAAGATTCAAGATTAGAAGACAAAGAAGTCGGTTAAGAAAGGAGCGGTCGACCTCGAACTGTTCGGACTCCAGCGGTCATCAAAGCAGTGAAGGCGTGAATCCAACGAAATCCTGTACGCAAGCAAAAAATGTTGGCTCTGCAAATGGGACTAAGCATAACTACTGTTAAAAGGGTGTTGAATGGAGATCTTGGACTGCGTGCTTACAGAAAAAAAACAGCACATCTTAACGCGCGGCTGAAGAAAATCAGACTCCAAAGATCCCGAGTTTTGTTAAAGCGGTACGCGGGAAAAAAATACCGCGAAATACTCTTTTCGGATGAAAAAAATTTTAATGTTGAGGAGAGTTTCAAAAAACAAAATAATAAAGTGTATGCACACTCTAGTGAAGAAGCGAGCAGACGTGTGCCACGTGTTCAGCGTGGTCATCATCCTTCGGCATTAATTGTTTGGCTTGGGGTGTCCTATTTGGGTCCAACAGAGGTGTTTTTTGTGAAAAAGGAGTGAAAACCAGTGCTCTCGTATATCAAAACACAATCCTAACAAACAGTGTGGAACCTCTTTCACAAACATTGTTCGAAAATAGGCACTGGGTATTCCAGCAGGATTCTGCGCCGGCTCATAAGGCGAAATGTACCCAAGACTGGCTCACGACCCGTGGAATCGACTTTATCAGGCATGAGGATTGGCCTTCTTCCAGCCCAGACTTGAATCCCTTGGATTACAAAATATGGCAGCACTTAGAGGAGAAGGTTTGCGCTAAACCCCATCGCAATTTGGAGTCACTTAAAGCATCCCTAATTAAAGCAGTCGCCGATATTGACATGAACGTCGTGCGTACTTCGATTGATGACTGGCCTTGCAGATTGAAGAGTTGTATCGAAGCAAGAGGAGGACATTTCGAATAATTTTAATGTAGTTTAAATCTGTATTTAATACCCTTTCATTTGATATACAGGATGTTTTTGAAATCGTGGGCAATACTTTAGGGGCTTGTAGTACTCGTGAAAATGAACAATTTTTACTGTGGGACCAACCATGAAATTTCGAAACTAAAATCAGCTCCTCCATACATTTATGGTGTCATAACTCGAAAAGATATATGGAACAGATGATTTTAGTTTCGAAATTTCATGGTTGGTCCCACAGTAAAAATTGTTCATTTTCACGAGTACTACAAGCCCCTAAAGTATTGACCACGATTTCAAAAACACCCTGTATAAATGTTTGTAGTACATAACTTATTGTGTCATTTATTTAACTTTCCATATGTGACAAAACTTATGACCAGACTCTAGTATTATCCCAAGTGTGCAGTCTTTTAAGACGTCTTGTTGGCAGCGATTTACTTAGAGCCTGAGCAAGTCGGTTTTCGTGATTTATTATCCTCTCTCTGTAAGCTTTTTTCATAATTCTGATTTCCTCTTTGATGGTGTGAACTTTCAGATAATCGTGGATTTCATCCATTCTTGCGTACCATGGGGCATTCACTATAGCTTTAAGCACGTCATTTTGAAACCGCTGGAGTATTTCAGTGTTTGAGGTTTTTGCTGATCCCCGCAGCTGTATGCCGTAAGTCCAGACTGGTTTTATAACTGCTTTGTAAATCAAGACTTTGTTATTGACAGAGCGTCGAGATTTTCTTCCCAATAACCACTCCAGTGTTCTCCATCTGTGATTGAGTTCATCGCGCTTTATTTGGATGTGGGTCTTCCACGTTTGTTTGCGATCGAGGTAGAATCCGAGGTACTTTACTACAGTATTGCTAGAAAATTCGTAATCTACGTTTAATACTTAAATATGTCCGTTAAATCAATCGGAGTATTTAATAAGCAAAAATAAAATCTGGATTTAATCGACATCGATACCAAAGATGACAACAGAACATACCCTAGCTTGCGGCGCCAGAGTACAAGCATTTCGCAACAATGTTGTGTGTCGGTGAGGTGTCTGCTATGATTCGGATATTTCACTCTCTCATTGGTGCTCGTCGCTTTGCGTAGATAAGATAGAATTATTGAGTAGGTTCCTGCTTCAAGACAACGGATTCTCGACGTGTGCATCTTACTCTAACTTTCATTGATAAATCCGAGTTTATTCATTTTATTTTAAACTAATCATTCATACTTATAGCTAAGAAAATACGACGTTGTCAAATTTCACGTAGGGGTGTTTTACATTAAATAATATTGTGACTCTGCCGAATTATTTTGTATGAAAAATGAAAACAAAAAAAATACATGATTGAAAAATAATTTTTATGTCAATTGATTCTATTGTAAGCCCTCATTCATACCCTAGAGTTATGGGAAATCAAAAAAAACAAGTTGTATAGTAACAGTATACAGCATCAAAAATGGTAGTTGTTTATGACCAGCAACACAAAATAAATATTTGGATGTTTGTAAATTTGTGAAAATTCTAATCTTTACGGATGATCAATATGAATAATGGAAAAAGCATGTCTTAATTTATTCCTTATCTGATAACGAATGTTTTTTTATGACACAACTAGAAACATACTATCGTTGTTATTGTGGCTAATTAATCATCATTATTGCTTGTGTGCAACCCTTATTCACTTTTAATCTAGCTAACATTTTTAGCAAAATTTTATGTTTTAACTAAATATTGGCGTATTGAGAAAAAGTTTTGTGTAATCATAACATACCATCCATTTGAATTTGAGTCCAAATAAACAGAAGATGAAGAATGTTGACCAGATGGCCGGGCACAGGATCAGACCCATCCAGAAAAGACGGCTCTCATTCTGATTCACACGATTCTGTAAACAGAACAATGATATAATAACTAATAGTGACCTAGGATCACAAAGTTTCCACACAGTCAGCTTTTATTAAATTTAGAAGATATTTTTTTTAAATACTATATCCTCTAATATTTACATCGACTTTATTAAATACCTAATGTGTGTAAAAGCAATCATAACACTCACATTTACCTGTTTTGTCTCAAACACCCAGTGTGACTTGCCATCATCGTCTACATAGTTCCACCATCGCAGACCAACTAGAAGACGACCTGAAAATACACACATGTCTTGAAAAAGAACTACATTTTATTTAAAAAATCCAATCCGTAATATGCCAATGGATACAATATAATTATTACTACTGCTGGGCAAATCTTATACAGTTATAGTATGATAAAAACAGGCCAGTCATTTTCACTTGTTTCAACAACCAGGAAGGAAAAAGATTGTTTTTTATCACATATAGCTAACTAAATTGTGAAATATTATGTTTTGTTATCTCCATTTTTCTTTACCATTCTTTTCATTTTCAGATTAGTTCTCCATTTCTTATTACTCTGTGTCATATCTAAAGAAAACGAGTTATCAAAAAAATAAACCAGTTTAGCAGGTAGACTGCAGAACTGATAATTGGAAATGTATTTTGCAGTCATAATAAATGTTAGTATGGCTGAAGACTAGTGTTTGTCTCAATCAATACATAATTATTTTAATACCCAATTGAAAATAGGGTTTTTTTAATGATAATTTCAATACAAACCACTAATATTCTTGACAGTCCAGAAGTCAGCAGATAGCAAAAGGACAACAAGCACAAAGCTGGCAATGAAGGAGTCGGAGAACCAGCCGCAGAGCATGTAGACCACAATAGCTGAGCACCGGAATACTAGGTGGAAGAACACTATGTAAGGGTGCCTGGAAATTATAGGATACATGGTCTTAGTGTTTATCTTGCTTGATTTTGAAGGTTAACATTTAGAAATTGTTAAATTTAATTTTTTTTTTATGCAGATGATGTTTTCATAAATTATTGCAGGTTACTGCTGTTAGAGTGTATCATCCCACTCCTGGACTCTCCATGTCTTTCAACTATTCAATTCAATATCATCTCTCAACAACTAATATTGGTTTACATTGTTATTTGTAAAGACTTATTTTCAATCAGACACATAGTCACATACACAGTTCAATTTATTTTGTTATATTTCAATTTTAGGCAACTTGCATCAATAGTTCTTCAAAGTATCCTAGGAAATTTCTATAGTCATGTAAATGTAAATATAACACGTCATATTTTTCATTATTCTAGAGAGACAACAATGTGCAATGTACAACATCTGGTAGTAAAGTGGCACTTACACAAACTGTTTGTTAGCATTATCCTCTTCTCCGAAGGCGAGGGTGTCGTCGTCGAGCAGCGGCACCTGCGGCACACCTGGCTGTAAGTAGCGCGGTAACAACACTACATCAGCTCAAGCCGTGCAAAGCAAACCATCAACGCTATCCATTCAATATCGGGCTCCAAATTAACGTCACTCTACGTAATTACTCGCAAATCAAAACAGCTAAGGACTTATTATCAACTAGCTTCTGCCAGCGACTTCGTACGCGGATCCTTTTGCTTATGCCAGCGACAATGGGGTCATCAAAATCGAAGATCTGAAACGTCTGATGTCGAATTCTTAGAGCCTGGGGACGGGAAAACAACGGGACGCGCATGACGATTCCAGATGTTCCAGATCTTTCATTTTTGTAAGTCAACAGGAAATGCCCATCAGACTAAACAACTCCTGCTAAGACGTCATTCCTGTATATTTTTATTATAGTGTAGCTAGGCTCTTGGAGTTCCGCATCAGGTGTTCCAGTTCTTCAATTTTTATACGACAACAGAGAGTGCTCATCAGGCTGAACAACTCTTGCTAAGACGTCATTACTGTATAAGTATTGTGTAGCTGGGCTCTTGGAGTTCCACATCAGGTGTTCCAGATCTTCAGTTTTTATACGAAAACAGGGAGTGCTCATCAGGCTGAACAACTCTTGCTAAGACGTCATTACTGTATATGTAATAGTGTAGCTGGGCTCTTGGAGTTCCACAACAGGTGTTCCATATCTTCAAATTTATTTTCTCAGCTGAAAATGCTCATCACGCGGAACAATTTTTGCTATGGCGCTATTTTTGTATCTCTTATAGTTTAGCTGATCTATTGCAGTTCTGCATCAGGTGTTCAAGTTTCCAAGATAAATTTTAGCCTATATGTTGCCCAGACTTAATAACTATACAACAAAAAAAAAACAATCAAATCCGTCCAGTAGTTCCGAAGATTAGCGTGTAGGGAGTAACTTCTCCCGTTTTCCTAACATTTCCCTTCACTGCTCTGCTCCTATTGATTGTAGCGTGATGAAAAGTATACTATAACCAGCGCAGGAGTATGAAAAATAATTGTACCAAGTTTCGTCAAAATCCGTCGAGTAGTTTTTGTTTCTATAACGGTTATACAGACAGACAGACAGACAGACAGACAGACAGACAGACAATAATTTTATTAATTGCATTTTTGGCATCAGAGTCGATCCCTAATCACCCCCTGATAGTTATTTTGGAAATATATTTCATGTACAGAATTGACCTCTCTACAGATTTATTATAAGTATAGATATAGATAACAGGCTCGTACAGGCTATGATTTAATTCTAATGTCGATGATAATGATCTAGTAAAAGTAAATTAGGGGAATGATAAGAAAACTAAACTCGATCGCTGCTTTCAAACATGTTAGAGAAATCTAGTTAAATTATCATATTTAAAGCACTTACCGTCGCCGAATTCATTCCGGGATTATTCATTTTAATTAAATTGCCAGTTACTATACTTAACGCTTAAATTATAAGTATTTTTTAACTACAATGGAAATAACACACATATATAACTCGTCATCGATCACTATTTTGATTTGACAACAAGATTTATAAGTCATTCGCACGCAGCATTCGCTGATGTGTTAGTGGACTAGCTAGATTCTTTTTCCATTTGTGAGAAAGAGAAAACAGCACAAGGCATGCTACAGACAGACCCAGCATTATTGGAGTTTTGGAACATGTTTGACAGTGACAGTTTGGGAAAAGCAGCGACAGCGATGACATGTCAAATTAGGGTTCCTTGATTATTTGTATTTTTTCAAAGACTCATGGGGTTCCTTAGCTAGGAACATCTATCTATACTAAAAATCAATGCCACTTTTCGTTGTAATTTTATAACTCAAGAGCGGGCTCACCTATCCAAACCAAATGTTTAGGCTTTGATCGGACTATTTAGAAGATGATTTATGTGAAGTTTGCACAAAATCGGTCGAGCGGTTTTTCAGGCGTACAGCCTCCAGCAGGTGGCGTTTGGCCCGCCTATATTGGGCAGGACCGCAGGAGTCGCCTGATCACATTTTTTGTAACAAATTAATTCAATATATTATGGCGGATCATTTCGTTAATGGGAATTTTGCTGTCAAAGTAGCGAAGAACGTACCATGATAAATATGGAGAAAAGAATGAGCAACCTGCATGGAGTTGATCACTCTCTCGAAAGAGTGAAGTGGAGTGAAGTTTACCACGTTACTACTACGTGACAAGCACGATATTTTTTTGTCTTTCTCACATTTTATCGGGGAACGCTCAGTCTATTCTCTATTGTGAAATTAAGATTCGCGGGACCCGGGACCGTCCGTTAAGGTAATTTTTAAATATAAATTAATACTGATACAGAAACATCGACGAAAACTCAAGCTAGTTTAATTTGTAAGGCGCATGTTGCTCTATGTTTTGTGCAGCCTTTGAAGCATACTGACTGCCTCTCCATTGATGAGGAGCGAGTTGGCGGAGCCGAGAAACGAGGAAATATTAACCATTAGGATTGCACTAAATCGCCACGCCTCTTCAATGGTGCAAACCATTGAAGAGGCGTGCGATTTAGGCGCATCAATGGACAGGCAGCCTAATCAAAAGCTATATTTGGGATAGAATTTGTCAGGGGTGCGTTTAAATCTTCCAGCGATGTTTCGCCGGAAAAAAATTAAACTAGCGAGGGTTCGCTGAACGGAGTCATTTCTTTTTGTCAATGTTAGCTGTCAAATTCAATTGACAGCTCAGTTTATTGAACAAATAATCAATTTGCCGGTGTATTATAAATCCATAATCCAAAAATAATATTCACTCTCTAAAATAAAAATAATATTCGTTTTTACGGCAAGAATCGAGCAAAACAACAAAACTTAATCTCAATCTGACAGCAGGATAAAATTTTGCGTGGTAAAAAGGTCGCAAAAATTTATTCCTTTCAGTAAAAACATAGACCAGCGGTCGACCGTAAACGGGGCAGATTAAAATGGATAAGGATTTAAACGCAGCCCAGGGCTGCGTTTAAATCCTTTATCCAGTTTAAATTTATACTGACTAAATGTCAAACATCCCGTTTAAGTACACCGAGAGGTGAAAAATGATACCAAGTAAAATTTAATCTGCCCCGTTTACGGTCGTCCGCTGGTCTATATTTTTACTGAAAGGAATAAATATTTGCGACCTTTTTACCACGCAAAATTTTATCCTGCTGTCAGATTGACATTAAGTTTTGTTGTTTTGCTCGATTCTTGCCGTAAAAATGAATGTTATTTTTATTTTAGAGAGTGAATATTATTTTTGGATTATGGATTTATAATACACCGGCAAATTGATTATTTGTTCAATAAACTGAGCTGTCAATTGAATTTGACTGCCAACCTTGACAAAAAGATATGACTCCGTTCAGCGAACCCTCGCTAGTTTAATTTTTTTCCGGCGAAACATCGCTGGAAGATTTAAACGCACCCCAGAGGACGTAATTTTTACTTTTTAGATGTCAGTGGTATATGGTTAACTCCAAGTTTTATACCTAAGTCATAAAAAATAGGCACGGTTCCTTGGATTGGAGGACTCATTGGGCGTTTGTCCATTAGACGGCACGGCACCGGCACCGGCGGGCGACAACTGCCGGGGAAGCAAAAATGTATGAAAACGTATGGCTCGCTTTTGCATTTACCGGCGCCGGCGCCGCCGCCGGCTCGGCGTTCATACATTTTTGCTTCCCCGCACCGGCACTACGCCGGTGCCGGTGCCGTGTGGTCTAATGGAAAAACGCCCATTGAATGATTATTATATGGCAATTTTGGAATTATTTTGTGAAAACATGGTTAATTTTATTGAAATGTTTCAAAGAATAATAATGCAGCAGACCCACAGACCAAACGAATAATATTATTTTGTTTTTCATTGTTTTACAATTTTCTTTTGACTTGTTTCCGAACGAAGGTTGCGTATATCGCAAACACCCGTTCCAACTTCACTTGAATAAAAAAAAAGACACATCTGTCAAAATTTTGCAGCAGGGCACATGCAAAGGCTGTTTACAATTTCGCAACATACTTGTGTTTGTCGTTACAGTGTTATTTTTTTAAGCTTAAAGTTATCTAATTTTTGTGTGTCGTACGATGTCTTCGGCCGGCGCGGTGGTCGGTTCCCGCGTGTGGTCGTGATTCTCTGTTTTAGTGCGTGACAGGTGTGAATTTTGCGTAACGGAGTCGCGATGGGCGCAAAGGCAAGTACCGCGAATGGGGGGCAGAGTCCGCGCACGAGGACATTCTCCACGAGCTCCAGCTCGGAGGTGGTGTCGGGCGGCGCGGGGTTTAGCCTGCTGAGGGCGATACCTGGGATACAAGTGACGAACGACCGCCAGCGCGCCAGGTCCCTATCGTCGGTGCCGGACCTGCACGCGTCTCACGAGGCGATCGCGATCCCGCCTAATTCACAGAGCTACGAGGCGTCGGCGGCTGCCAGTCCAGACACAGACTCCAGCTCCAACGAGGAGGCGGGCCCGGTACCGGGCACGTCCCTGGCGCTGGGCCGGGTGTACGCGGCGCACTCGCTGCCATCTCACATCTGGTCTATAAATGGTGAGTATTCTCAGCACATATTTTCCACTCAACCATCACTCAGTGTGTACTCAATCAGTCTTATCTGCTGTTAGGTAATCAGTGTTTTTATTTTGCAAGCTAATGATTGTTTTACAAAAAAACAATGGTTTAGAACACAATCATTAGTAATTAGTTTGTTTTATGTGCATAAGTGGGTGCATACAAAGTGTTTGCATTGAGTACATTGTGTGAGAGATGGTAGCATATCATGTAATGTTTCAAATGGAGCTGTTTGGAGCAGTCGAGTGGCACATTTGTGAGATAAATGATATGTTTTCATGAGTAGAACATTGTTTGATCAGCTTAAGCTTAACAAGTTCTCTGAATAGATAAGATCTATTTCTGGCTACAAATTGTTATGTGTACAATTTAAATGTCTTGAGATTTGAAGTTTTTGAATATTCAGACATGTTATCTTCCTTGAACCTTCAATTATTATTATTGGTTTTTAAGACATTCGTGATTTTGTTAAGTAATAGATTCTAATTGGAAAATTATATAGAAGACTTTTCCTATCCTATTTTTTTTTATTTATACTGAACCAATGCTTATTTGTTTTGTATGATACAAGCCCAATCACACAATATTTATAAAAATCACTTTATAATTTATATTTTGTACTGCTACAGAGATACTAGTATTCATCTTCAGACTAAAGTTTCTAATATAATTGACATTCAACAGAATATAAGGTCACAGTAACAATCCGTGTACAGGAAGGATGAAATTATGATGTTTCCAGTGACAACTGCATGGTATAGTAATTTTGCATGAAAAGAAAATACAATCTGAGTAATCCACCAATTTAAAAAGTAGGTATTATAAACAATCTAGTTAATTCTGAGTGGTTATCTGGTTTTAGGCCCGTATTACAGAACGAAACTCAAGCACTGATCTCTATTTAAACCTAGATTTCAACCAATCAAATGCCTTAAATCTAGTTTTAAGTAATACTTGAGTATTGAGTGACATTCTGTAATACGGGCCTTAGATTGGTAAAAATCATGGTGCAATAGTTTTTTCACTTAGTGTGTGTTAAATGTCTTTTAAATTTTTAATAGTTAAAAGAGGTGAAAAGAGAATTAAAATGTTTTAGCAGGTGGCATTTTGTAGTTTCTGCGTACCCTCATTTGAAAAAAGGTGTGACTTTATGTATGTAGTTGTTAAAACATTTCGTGAATAAGTCTTACTCATTGCTCATTAACATTGACCTTGGAGTTTATCAGTAAAAATAATGCGTTGTTAATAAGTAAAGAAGCATCTTTTTTTTAAGATATTTGTTACCTTTTAATCAGTGGAGTCATTGTCTATGGAATTATAGGTTGTTTGTGTGAAACTTAAAACCATTTTTTTTATTCCTGGCAAGATATATTATTTTTCCCACGTTAGTATATCATCATCATTATAATGTATCATTTTTACATAGGTACTGAGGATAGTGGTCTCAGATCACAACATAAATATTAATTGTATGTATCTCTCGGAAATAGAAATATGTTGAAAATATTTTGGATTATTTATGATTATATTATTATTTACATAATTTCGTTTCCATTTATTAAAACGAATTTGATTCAAAATCCCTTATCATTGGCCTCTCAAAACCTCTTAGAAATAAAGGAGTTCGCTGAGTGCTGACTTGCAATTATTTTCTGGTTTCAATATTCATGAGTCATTTAGCTAAATCATAACAAATGATACAGGCACAAATAACTTTTGTGTCATTATATTATTGATAAATCTTGTTTATTTATCCAGTTTATGTACAGAGATCTAGAGAAAACATCAATCCCATTTGCTAAAAGCTCAAATAAGGATTATTTTTACGTACAAAGACATTGCCAATGAAATTGTATGAATATAATACTAGTTGGTATAATATTGATTTCAATTACTTTATGCTATGTTTATCCTTATTTACCTTGAAGCATGTTATTTTCCCGATAATCCCATCAAACTATCCTGAATGGCGCTGAGTCGAAAAGTCTGCGTTCAGGATCACGATTCCAGTACCAACATCCACGCGGGGGTATGTTGGCGTCATAACGCAAGATATTTCTGGCATGTTTGGCGCAATACTATTCAAATAGTTTATTCACCTCAGCAATATGAACAGTGCTGCAGACAGTACAATCACTTGTCATGTTATTGAGCTATCACCGCGCTATTTCTGCCTACCCCACAGTGACAGCAACATCAGTATTAACTCCCGTGCGTCTACGCGTCTGGGAGCGACTTTCACGTACTATAATAAATCGCGGCCGCTTTTCCGGGTTGGGGCGCACGCGCTTTCGTCGTTCAGTCGCGTTCGGACTACCGCAGCGTTCACATCACCACTATGTACAGACGCCGTTACCGCACCACCCTCGGCCTCGGCCTCGGCTCCTCATTCTCGTCGTCGTTCTCCACCACCCTGTCGTTCAGGACCACCACCACCACCACGACCGCCACCGACACCGTCAGGTCGGATGCGCGTGCGACTGCCGCCAAACTCAAATCGAAGTATGAAAACGCCGGCACAGCGCAAGGTGCGTGTGTTACTAACGTGTGTGCCACTAATACCTATTCTGTTGTGATTTCGGAAACTTAAAGTATATTTTCATGTTTATTTTCCTGCATAGGTAATATCGAGAGAGTAATGGTAGGCCGTGGCCTTTGTTAGTTTTCCTTATGTGAGGGATGTTCGTTGTGATTGCCCATTTCAACTATATTTATTTCCCCGCCCTTTATTGTAATGGTTTTCCTCTTTGATAACATACATTTTCCCGACTGAAACAAAGTTTTCGTGATCCAGATAAAAATAAAAATATGATAACTTTGGTTATTATCGTTTTATCAGGACTACTGAAGTGCTTCAACTAATTTGTGTCGGGATTTTTTAACTTTATTAACTTTAGTCTAGCCGGACTTCAATTATTTTGCTGAAAGATAACTTATATTAAACAAAGTCGAACATTACCTAACAGCTAGCTAGATTCTCGATGTTTGGTTAATAAATCATACAGCTGTAACATATCCTATAAATAGTGGAGTTGCTCGAATTCTGTGACAAGAACGCTTTGACATAATTGTGTCGGACACTGAGGGGAACATTGAGGAGCTACTTGTTTTGAGTTTCTGACAGCCACTAGACTGGACGACCTAGAGCTTTCGAGCTAGCTGCGAAAAACATACCACTGTAAACGAAAATCTTTCAGGGTTATCTGAAAAACTTGGCGTATCATACTGTTTTCTGTTACCTCTTTTGGGTATTAGCAAAGTTTTCGCAGAAGATAGGTTTAGTGCGAATCTGTAACTATGTAGGTACTTTATTATTTTGGGTTTTTGTTGAATTATAAGACTTAAAATACAAGCTTTCTACAAAATCACGCTTATCTTTATTGTACTTGAAGGTCGTAACTACTTATTTCTCAACGCAAAAATACACCTTAAAGTAAATTAACTGGTAGAAATATCTCCCTGTAGGATTGAAGTAATTTAGCTTTTTATTAAACAAGCTTGTTTTATATTTTTTTGAAACGCAACGTTACCCTCTGTCTGCCTTTTCAGGTAGTCAAGTTACGAATGAACACCGGCAAAGCGTACCTTTGACTAAATATTTTTATTCTACTTTTTATGAGCTGTAATTTAACCGTGTTTTACCTTTTTTGCATAATGAAGTTCTAGGAGCGACCGTTTGTGAGCGTGCCATAACCTTAATGTGCTTTAAACTATCCTGTTTTAAATTACATAGGTTTTTGTGCGCGAAGCTTTCCATTAGTAGGGAAATAGAAGCAAAATTGTTTTGAATTCATTAATAAAATTGTGAGAAAACTAACGGATTCGTTGTTTCAAACATAAACTTTAATGTCTTTTAATATTTAAAATATTCATGAGCATTTGCGAACAACGAGAGATTTACGTGACAGCCTCTGATACAGATCATTTGAATAATTATTGTCTACCATGAAAATATATTATTGCCAGTCCAACCTATAGTCAGGATACAAGTAAACACGCTGTAGATGACAGACGCCCAGACTTTAAATAAATCTGACATTTGACTAGCGATCCCGATTAGCAGTAAAAGCTATAGTCCAGTCATTAAAGCCTAAACCCGAAAATAATTAGTAACTTGCTGAAATTTTAGGGGGTTCATAAGGAAGGTAAAATAACATACCGGGTGATTTTGCAGCGTTCTGGGGTGTACGGAAAGGGTTGAAAAGGGGTGAAAAGGTGTTTTTTGCTAATAACATTGCCAAAAAAATTAGTAACACGCTGCAAATTTGGAATAAGGTTGTTCTTACGGTTTTGTAACGTGTATTAAATTTGCAGCGTTTTGCAACATACGGAACATTGTTTTTTTAAAAAAACAGTGCAATTAGTTAAAAACAGGGGTAAGAAAATTAGTAACACGCTGCAAATTTGGAATTAGGTTGTTCTTACCGGTTTGTAACGTGTATCAAATTTGCAACGTTTTGCAACATACGGAACATTGTCTATTATTGAAAAAACAACGAAATTATTTAATCACACGGGTGAAAAAAATTTGTAACTCGCTGTAAATTTGTAATTAAGTTGTTTTTACCGTTTCGTAACGTATATCGCACTGTTTTTTTTTTAATAATAAACAATGTTAAATTTGTTGTAAAACGCTGCAAATTTGATATACCTTACGAAACGGTAAAAACAACTTAATTACAAATTTACAGCGAGTTACAATTTTTTTTCACCCGTGTGATTAAATAATTTCATTGTTTTTTTAATAATAGACAATGTTCCGTATGTTGCAAAACGCTGCAAATTTGATACACGTTACAAACCGGTAAGAACAACCTAATTCCAAATTTGCAGCGTGTTACTAATTTTCTTACCCCTGTTTTTAACTAATTGAACTGTTTTGAAAAAAAACAATGTTCCGTATGTTGCAAAACGCTGCAAATTTAATACACGTTACAAAACCGTAAGAACAACCTTATTCCAAATTTGCAGCGTGTTACTAATTTTTTTGGCAATGTTATTAGCAAAAAACACCTTTTCACCCCTTTTCAACCCTTTCCGTACACCCCAGAACGCTGCAAAATCACCCGGTATCTTATTTTACCTTCCTTAAGAAACCCTTAAAATTTCAGCAAGTTACTAATTATTTTCGGGTTTAGGCTTTAACGGCGTATGGCAAAGCGAAAGCATCGTTTGATGAGTCGGAAAAGTTGCCACGCACCGCCACCAGTAGGCGCCAGTATCGCGAAATTAACGCAATCCAAAGTTTTATGTATTTCATTTCGTCAACTTCGACATTTCATAAATTAGTGTTCCCTTTACGCAAAATACATGTATTACTCTAGTAGAAATATTTTGATATAAAGATATTGAAACATTTACTAAAACAAAATGATAGAAATACTTATTGATGTGGATAAATATTTTGTAAATATTTTCATCATTCACAGTCTTAAATTTATTTTTCGTACCACTTACTCAAAAAAGTGACATTCTATGCCATAAAAAGCGTACATAACAATAGTCATTTTTAATCTGTTAAAAACAGGGAAAGAAAGTTGTACTGAATTTCATTCATCCTCTAGGGAGAGAATGTGATTTAAATTTGGAATACTTACCGATACTGAACTACATCAGTCTGTCTTTACACCATTGAGTTTGTATATAAAGCATTATACAACTTTTTGAAAAAGGAATACGCATTTATTATGCAGTTATGATTATTCAATAAAATTACGAAAACCGAAGAGGCCGTATGAGCTTGATGCCTTTGCTTTTCGACAAAAAAATATTAGTCGAGGAATTTGCCGCATTTTTGTTTTCTTCAAATACATAAACGTTAAGTTTATTTTAATTTATTTTTATAAATACCTAAGTTAATGTTAAATGTTAATGTTTAATAAATGCTTATCTCATATTATTATTGTGTTAATTTTTTCGCAAATGGTACGAAAAGTAGAGTATTTTCCTCGGTGATAAAGCTGTCTTAGTCTTGGGTGAACTTAAATCCCTCGTTACACTCAGGACACGTCTTAAATCCCTCGCTTCGCTCGTGATTTAAGTTTTTAACACCCTCGCTACGCTCGGGAGTAAACCTCGAGTCCTTCGTTAAGCTCGCGATTTAAATCGTCACCCGCGACAGAAGACACTGCTTTATCCCCTTGGTTAATAATCTACTATTATAACACTTGGACACAGATTTTGACGTCCCGAGATAACGAAAAAAACTACTATTTGGTAGAAAATTAATAAAATTGGCACACTTTGCGAAAGTGACAATTCCCAATTATCTAAAGCCCCAAACACATGCGCGCACGGGCATAGGCATGTGAGCATAATGACGTCGCTCCCCCTTAGAGGGCCTACCGGGGTCCCGTGACTAACGAATACCGTGACCCCAGAACGTAAAGGTCTATTGAAAGACATCGTAGATTTTAGTATATACCTACCCGCCCTGCCCTGGGTAGGAGGACTCATTTGATTATTTTACCACGCCACGCTAAAAAAAGCCCCAAACACACGCTTCTTTTATTAACGTCCGTTCAGAAAGCTAGTTGCGTGTGATGCATTTTGTTATAATGACAGACAGTTGGACAGACACTAGCGCCGCGTAAAAGGGACTTAATAGTTTTTTACTCGTATATTATGAGGTACAGGTACACAGATTATTGTAGTACAACAATTTTATTGTCTGTAACTTCTTTATAATTGAATCTTCATTCTATAATATCCTATAAATTTTTTTTGGGACAAGGTCTTAATATCACTTTTCTGATAAATGAAACCTTTGAGAGATATCTATCGGCTCCAAAAGAATGAGCCCAGTGCTAATAATTTTTTTTTGCCTCCAAAGCAATTAATAGTGCGAGAACAACTTGTACCGAACACGCGGTGAGACAGCAATGACCACAAATTTTTCATCGCAGTCGCAGCATTATATTATAGGCGATATTTAACAGGGTGGTGGGTGCTATGCCTTATATGTAGTTGACATGTAATTTTGAAGTATTCAAAATTTTGACAATAGCAGGTTTCATTTAATTTATTTTAATCCTGTTTCTTCGAAATTGTTATAAATCTGTGACGAAACTAAATAAATAATAATAAGAGTGAAGTGTTTCTTATCCTATATCGCAGTTTGATACGATTAGAAGTTGTTTTCAGTTAGGTACATATTGTCTCAAATTGTTGACTGCAAATCAGTGCATTTATCATTAGTTCATGTGAAATGGTATTTGGATGCACAAAGATTACATGGGAGGAGGATGGACACAGAGGAACCATCCGACAACAATAGTACGATATCACGATAGCATTGATATAATAATCACTGTGAGTAATTTATTATATTGATAGGAACAATTCGTAATGTATAGTATCATACGTATTCTAAACATTTCCCTTGTTTGCTCTGTAGGGGTCGTCAGGAATTTCCTGCGATGATATTCAGTATGTTTAGTTTATTTTATACTTCATTTATTAATGAAAATAAAGTG
Source organism: Agrotis clavis (assembly GCA_954870645.1). Lineage (NCBI taxonomy): Eukaryota > Metazoa > Arthropoda > Insecta > Lepidoptera > Noctuidae > Agrotis > Agrotis clavis. The sequence goes on along the minus strand of OX940931.1, from coordinate 1,542,290 downwards.
TTATTGAAAAAAGAAAGTTTACGTGACTTATTTACAGTCATGTCCGTTTAATCACGTCCCATTGAACACATCGAAACATAGTTTTGAATAATCTATAAGCCTACGTATCATTCGTTTTTATTTTCTCGATCTTTTTATACATTTCCAATTTTATTATTACGAAAATCTGACAGCCGCGATCTGAAAAAAAGTGTCACAGGTCTAGCCTGTAAGAGCCACGCTGGCTGACTGATGTGTCAAGGAACGAAAGTGATGACACTACTTTTAAAAGGCAAAAGATGAGAGGACGATAGTGAATGTGTGCTCAGAATAAAATGGCGTATGTGCCCAAACATATTGACGCCTTTTTATGAATTAAAATTGTTATTAATTGAAAAACTGTCTTTACAGAATTTAGATACTAGTATTTTCTACAATTTAAAACAACATCCTTTCAATAACTCATAGTAGTTACGCCGTAAAGTCCAAAAAATAAAAAACATAGACTGAACTTTGCATTTTTTTTGTATCGAGAAAATTTAATTGAATCGTGTTTTCAACTTTGTGAGAATTTAGATCATATAGTTAATAACTGTATTCCAAGTTGTAAGATCTGTAGTCCAGTCATGTACGACAGAAAGTAAAATATAAAAACCGTATAAGTACTGACTTAGCCCCTTAATGACTGGACTATAAATCAAATAGCGCGTCACTCCGCCAACATATTAATTTTAATATTTACGATTTAGAAGAAACTAGAGATGTAACCGCACTTGTAAACAGCTACATATCCGAAAGTTTGAATTTAGAACAAGTTTCTGCTCTCTTCAATGACCGAATAAACTAACAAATAGGTAACGCGTTTATTTGTTGGAGAACTAACATAAATGACTTTTAGGTTACTGTGTTATCATAACAATGTTTTTGCACCATCATGACTCTGATGATCAGCTTTTGCGTCTTATTCTCATTTACAATAAATTAGTTTTTATATTGCTCTTGTTTTCAACACTATTCTGGATGGAAGACAGTGTATCTGGTGTTTGTTGTTTCTAGAGAGTTTCACGTACAATCTGTGAGAACTAGGTTATTGCGAATAACCTAACAACCTGTCACTATAAATTACTACTACAATTTATTTTACACACCACCACAGCAATGAGCGTTGCTTTGCATCTGGGTACGTCGTGGAATAGCTTATGAATAATAAGCTGGATTACAAAACAAAGAATACCAAAAGTTTTTTATTTTTCCACTGAAATATATTTTCCGAATAATAAGGTAAACTGTGTGTTTACAGAGCTTTGGAAAACCCCGTAACATTCACAGTTTCACAAACAACAACGTAATCGCTTACCGCCACAGTTCTCGTATCTGTATCCGCGAGTCGGTTCATATCCGCATATCCGCCGGGTCGCATCCCTAGTGGAAATGTAGCAGTTTACCCGAGGAAGTTGCCTCAATAATGTTATATTTATTATCCTATCCACCATCGCAATGTTTACGTGACACCGATTCTCGTAGGAAATGACGCACTTTTCGCAAATTTTAATATTGAAGAAGAAAATAGTGATAATTTGAAAGAAAACTCTTTTAAAAACCGGCTTCCAATCAATCGGATCTGGGTCTTATTTGTCTCTGATGTACTGACATGAACCTAGTTTTAGGAGGAAATCGGCACAATTGCCGCACTATTGGTGTGATCTCAACTTTTAAGTACTCACAAAATATTTCTTATGTCTTCTGAGTAGTCTTATATTCTACAGTTTAGAGGCAGGTCCCCAAACTTATAAGTCTAATCAGCTAGAACAATAAAGTTAAAACGAAAACTCTGCGAATCTGGTCTCCAGAGACCAAAACGTTTTATGATAACATTGTAAACCCAATTTTCTGAAGTTTAAAATATTTTTTTTTCCTAAACCTTGAAATAAGTAAGATTAACATGTGAATAAACCCTAAAAATATTCCTAAAGCTAAAATCCTTAAATATTTTTATGCGCCGTGACAAAACCGTAGGAGTTTACCTGATGAGCGCATGTTATCTTCCTTAAAGTTCCGGAAAATATACTCAATCTTTTCCGATATCTGGTAATCACAAAAACAACAAAATTACAGTTAAAAGAATTCGTATCGAACCTAAATTACCTCCGATTTATTTACATTAGGTATGTTTTAATTAGTTATTCTGCATAACTTTGATTTGTTTATGCTAACTTGGTATAGTCTCGACTTAATGCAATTTGTTCAGCAGTCTTGCCACAAGTCCTAAAGCACTGACGTACGTCATAAAAGTGCTCAGCAGGTAAACGGAGGCCATAACTTCAGAAGCAGTTCATGCATCACTTCTGCACATAAACCTCATATGTAATGTGCTCCACGTGGCTGCACTTGCGATTGCGATGTCGTTCACATACGAGCTTACCAAGTTTGTTTGTGACTTGATACGAGTACCACGTGAAAATCCATCATGCTGCGTTGTGAAATTCATCAGCTCGGATTTTCTCAAGAAAGAGTAAACGCTGCGGGAGACGCCCAAGGTTTCGGACGTTGAGTGGCGAATTCCGGACACCGAAAGCGCTATGCAGACTGCAAGTAATGGGTAGCTCGCGGCCTGATCAGGGCCATACCGTGTTGTGTTGCAGGCGAGCCTCAAAGATTTGTCAGCAATGTAACGGGGCTCCCATAGAGAGCCAAACGCCTGCCGGGGTCGCGGGACTGTCAAAACAGGTAGCCGTTACCCTTGAACGGAAAAGGCAAAACGACCACGGTGGATTTTAGTAAGAACATGATGCAGACAGCATATGCAAACCACAACAAAGATGATATGAACACGATTTTATTGAGCATTCTTTCATAGAAGGCCCTTATATTGAAATTGAAGCTATTTGATGTTTACAAGCATTATTCCATTTAATCCATTTTTTTTATTTATTAAAGCATCGTATTGAATAATATTTAGCCACAAACTTAGGACATCTGACGATTCGTCGTGCGCCTCAAGACTAAAATAGGATGAACAAAACATGTTCAATTGGTCACACATCCAAGCCTTGACCGTCGCTGACCTTCTTCGACCAATCAACCCCAACGAACAGCGGGACATGTATCGGATCTATCTCAATATTAAATAAGTTGTTGGTTTATTGAACAAAGAATACAATGTATTAAATTTTCATGCGTCGCGAATTTCAAAGAATTTCTGTGGAAAGATAAATTCGACCGCGACGATTAGGATATTTTGAACTTGCGAACACAAATTACGAGCTGTAGCAAGTTAGGAATAGGTTGAAAAATTCGACGCTTGTATATAGACCTCGTTGGTTCGGTTAGTAAGAGCGTCGAATGTACTAAATTCGGTGGTTCAAATGGGGATGGCAACTCAAAGCTAATCGTAGATGGCGCTGCGATAGTTGGTCCCTACGTCAGATTACTGTCTACCTTGTACAAAAAACAAACAAGATTTATTGTTATAAAAATTGAGTATAAATACAAAACAAATATGGAAAATTATTCGTCAATGCATAGTGCATATACTAAAAGAAGAATTAAGACGTCGCGGTGCATCTACAAGAGGAAAAAAGTGATTTCATTGAGTGGTAATACATTTGATTTTACCGTAATAAATCCACAATTACTTGTAGTTGAGGTTTCAATTTTTGAGTTTAGGTATGTTTTACCTGTTCTCTCCTAAAACAAGAATAAAATGCTGCTTCTGACTTTCTATTTTGATAAAATATCATAATGTTTTAAGTCGGTAATTTTACCCCTTTTTTCTATTTAGATTCGAGAAATACCACAATATATTTAATTTCTTAACACCACAACTATCACAAAACTCGTTCCAGGTGATAATTCTTCCGCCAGACGAACCATTTCATGATTTATAGAGCGATGCAATACTGGTACTTAACCTCCAATAGAAAAGTAGATATTATTTTGAAAAGTGTATTCGATTGTTTAGTTATGGTATAATCATAGAATTTCATTAATAAACTCAACTAAGGGCCTGTTTCGGCTTCGCAAGGCTGGATATTTGTTTATTATATAGCTTTTCCTTAGTTATAATTCAATTTTTGTTCTCAAGGCAGTCACAGCAGCTACCCATTATTTGTTGATAGTGTGAATTGTCGGAAATTTGTATGTTCCATCACTTTTACAGCTTATTACACAACATCTAGTCATTTTACATCAATAAATCGTTTTTTTTCAGAAAATTCCTTTGATTTGACAGTTCTTTTGGGACCAAACTGTCACTTGTCACTTTGACACTTGCCTTCCCCATTGCTCGCGGTCGAATTTTTCTGTTCACAGAAAATGTAAAGTATTCGTCATAGTCTTCGCTACAAACAGTAACAACTTTTATACATACGCAGAGGAAAACATATGAATATGGAGACGCAGACAGAGACAGACAGCTTAATAAAGCATGTTTCCTTTCTATTTACCGCAGCGTCTAGGAAACTTTACGTTATCCGCCTAAACACACACGTGCCGACTATGAATACCAGCCCATATTGATCCCGGGGGTGCCGTAAGTAAGATGCCTCTCACGTTACGTACTTACTGCGGTCCTGTTCTTTTGTTATCTGAGTTGCTTCTACTGAAGTTATTCTTGCAGGACTGTCAGCCAAAAGTTAAACTGTCTGATTCAAGATCTATCAGTAGTAAAATTTAAAAGCAATGATGACAGTGACGGTCCTTGAACTCAGTTATGTCCTGATCATGTTCAGTTTTATCTTAGAAATTATTCAGTGATCCAGTAGGCCTGAAACTGAATTTATATTATTATTATTATTCATCCTAGAGTCAAGTGGATTGCGCCTGATGTAATGCTTCCAATTTGACCGGATGCATCTACTGTACTTACTGATAACAATTGACATGAGTTCCCGATTGATGTTCAAGTTTCCAACCATCTAAATACTAAGATAACTACAACGTACAATTTTCTTCGTACTTGTTCTTGAAAGAGATTGTTTCTTTACCAGAAAATTGCTCAATAACTGTCGAATTGAGTGTAAAAGTGAATCGGCGTGTCGGAAGTGCTAACCGCACGAGATTGTGGCTAATTAACTGTAGCGTTCATGTTCAGGTGCTAACTGATAGACCTGCTACCGAGTCTCGTGTCTGGAGCTAATTTCACTCTATTTAGCGCATTTTTGTCTAATTGGCTAATTAGTTGTAGCAGTTATTATCTTTTCATTACAACTGGTTGGATTAACACCTATAATCACTGGTTTATTAAATTTTATCAATTCAGTACTTAGGCCAAAAATTTTTGGTGCTCTTAAATTTGATTGGTTTGAAAGCTATTCCAGTGTATATGCAAACGTGTGTGAGCGTACGTTAAACATCCGTGTGTTCCAAATAGTATAGAGCACAGCGATGTCCTATATGCGCTAACAATAAAACTAGGTCAGACATAGCTTTAGACCAGGCTTGAATTGATTTATGAATGCAGAGGAACAATTAAATTTCGCTTCATTCAGACTGCAGGCGGCGAAAAGTTCCAATTTGTGCATCAACGATTAGCGGATCGGAAAAGATAGGATAGATTTTGGCGAGTAAAATCAAAAGTAGACCTTATGAATAAAAGGGAGAATTCAAAGTAGGTACGCAACATCTATACATATAATAAATTTGTAGAAAAGTGGTGTCTGTACAATGGAAATATTTAAAAAAAAAGTATCAGGGATTGTTATTATATCGATGCCGAACCCGAAAATGTAGTTAAAATTTTTTTTGTCTGTTTGTCTGTTTGTCGGTTTGTCTGTTTGTCTGTTTGTCTGTGTGTTTGTGCACGCTAATCTTCGGAACTACTGGACGGATTTGAATAATTTTTTTTTCGTTGTATAGGTATTAAGTCCCGTTAACATATAGGCTATAATTTATCTTGGAAACTTGAACACCTGATGCAGAACCGCAACAGACCTGCTTAACTATAAGAGATACAGAAATGGTGCGATAGCAAAAATTGTTCCAAGTGATGAGCATTTTCTGCTGAGAGAATAAATTTGAAGATCCTGGACACCTGATGTGGAACACCAAGAGCCCAGCTACACTATGACATATACAGGAACGACGTCTTAGCAAGAGTTGTTCAGCCTGATAAGCACTCTCTGTTGCTGTATAAAAATTTGAAGATCTGGAACACCTGATGTGGAAACTCCAAGAGCCCAGCTACACTATAACATATAAGTGAATGACGTCTTAGCAAGAGTTATTCAGCCTGATGAGTACTCTCTGTCAACGCGTAAAAATTGAAGATCTGGAACACTTGATGTGGAACTTCAAGAGCCCAGCCACACTGTAACATATACAGTAAAGACGTTTTAGCAAGAGTTGTTCAGCCTGATGAGCACTCTCTGTTGACGTACAAAAATTAAAGAACTGGAACACCTGATGTGGAACTCCAACAGCCCACCTACTTTATAACATACGAGTGACGCCTTAGCAAGAGTTGTCCAGCCTAATGAGCGCTCTCTGTTGACGTATGAAAATTGAGATCTGAAACACCTGGTGTGGAACTCCAAGAGCCTAGATACTCTATAACATATAGGTACAGTAAAGACGTCTTAGCAAGAGTTGTTCAGCCTGATGAGCAACCTCTGTTGTCGTATAAAAATTGGAGATCTGGTACATCTGATGTGGAACTTCCACATCACGCTACAATCAATAGGAGCAGAGCAGTGAAGGGAAATGTTAGGAAAACGGGAGAAGTTATCTACTCCATGCACGCTAATCTTCGGAACTACTGGACGGATTTGAATATTTTTTTTTTTCGTTGTATAGGTATTAAGTCCCGTTAACATATAGGCTATTATTTATCTTGGAAACTTGAACACCTGATGCAGAACCGCAACAGACCTGCTTAACTATAAGAGATACAGAAATGGTGCGATAGCAAAAATTGTTCCAAGTGATGAGCATTTTCTGCTGAGAGAATAAATTTGAAGATCCTGGACACCTGATGTGGAACACCAAGAGCCCAGCTACACTATGACATATACAGAAATGACGTCTTTGCAAAGTTGATCAGCCTGACGAGCACTCTCTGTTGACATACAAAAATTGAAGATCTCTGGAACACCTGATGTGGAACACCAAAAGCCCATCTAAACTATAGCATTATGTATAGGAATGACGTCTTAGCAAGAGTTGTCCAGCCTAATGAGCACTCTGTGTTGACGTATGAAAATTGAGATCTGGAACACCTGATGTGGAACTCCAAGACCCCAGCTACACTATAACATTTATAGGAATGACGTCTTGGCAAGAGTTGTTCAGCCTGGCTCTTAGAATTCGACGTTTCAGATCTTCGATTTTGACGACCCCGTCGTCGCCGGCATAAGCAACAGGATCCGCGTACGAAGTCGCGGGCAGAAGCTAGTCCAAAATAAAAACCTATTTGTGATCCATTCATATATTTCGTTATAAATCCAAGTCCGCGTCTAAACGATGTAGTAAGATCTAAAATAATCAGTAACGGTGTGCGGTTGCCACCTGGCCAATATTTGGCACTAGGCTGGACGCGGCCGCCCCACTGACTTGCCCTACATCCGCTTTAAATAGTGCGTACGCGCATCTCACTGTACCGCTATTGGCACATGTCGATTTTACTGAAAATTACATACCTAGGGTGTTATTGAAACTCGAGATGCATAGTGAATAGTAGATTATTAACCAAGGGGATAAAGCAGTGTCTTCTGTCGCGGGTGACGATTTAATCGCGAGCTTAACGAAGGACTCGAGGTTTACTCCCGAGCGTAGCGAGGGTGTTAAAAACTTAAATCACTAGCGAAGCGAGGGATTTAAGACGAGTCCTGAGTGTAGCGAGGGATTTAAGTTCACCCAAGACTAAGACAGCTTTATCACCGAGGAAAGTACTCTACTTTTCGTACCATTTGCGAAAAAATTAACACAATAATAATATGAGATAAGCATTTATTAAACATTAACATTTAACATTAACTTATTTATAAAAATAAATTAAAATAAAGTTAACGTTTATGTATTTGAAGAAAACAAAAATGCGGCAAATTCCTAGACTAATATTTTGTTGTCGGAAAAGCAAAGGTATCAAGCTCATACGGCCTCTTCGGTTTTCGTAATTTTATTGAATAATCATAACTGCTTAATAAATGCGTATTCCTTTTTCAAAAAGTTGTATAATGCTTTATATAAAAACTCAATGTTGTAAAGACAGACTGATGTAGTTCAGTATCGGTAAGTATTCCAAATTTAAATCACATTCTCTCCCTAGAGGATGAATGAAATTCAGTACAACTTTCTTTCCCTGTTTTTAACAGATTAAAAATGAGTATAGTTATGTACGCTTTTTGTGGCATAGAATGTCACTTTTTTGAGCAAGTGGTACGAAAATAAAATTATTTTTATTTCCAGACAAATGATCAGAATTCATTATTACATGAATTCATTTTCTGTTGATAAAAAAATACTTCATGACTTTTCACGTACGTACTTCCAGGAAATTTCCGTTTTCCCTGAATACAAAATGTCAAGTGTACCTACTTAAAACATTAACTTTTTTTGCGTCAAACTTGAAGTGTTGCTTTAAAAATACAACAGGTATTCAACTTTGTACCGTGAAAAGTATTTACGAAAAGCTATTTAAAGAGTGTTGTAAAGGAACGTGTTGGACTATATTTATCAGATTTTTCTCCGGATGTCCAAAATTAACAATCAAGTTCACTAACACTTCCATTTATTTTTCTGGAATGTGTTTTGATGATGAAAACGTAAGAATGAAATGAAATAGAAAGAATTGGAAAAAAATGAAATTTTAGTTATGTACACACTATGTAGTTTTGGATTAAAACATATTTAGTCTTTTCAATCAATTCGGACCTGTGCCCTTTCTAGAAATTTAAAAAATTGTTACTTTCGACTCGTTTCTTTCTGCTCATGCGATTGTATTCCCGAATAAATTAGTATCACGGACACTGATCTCAAAATCGAACAAAACTTCCCAATTCCATTAACATCTACAAAAACAATAGCACAACATTTATTGCGGGCACGTTCCCCAGCGGGTGCAGTTCGATTCCCGTTGGATCCACGCCAGTTCCCGTGTTTTTCTCGACGGGATTTAACTCTATCTCCGCGACTCCCGGTCTCTGAACTCAGCCTGTGCATTCGCCAGGAATTAAAAGTTCTGCATTTAGATTCGTCACGTGTTCCTTTTCGTAATAAGTGATCAGGTTCATTGGTCTTGATTTCTCGAGGTTTCCGGGAGTGGTTTTTTGATCTCCAATTTCGGGGAATGATGTTAGAAAGAGTATGGGATGGATTGCCACTTCTTTATCCTTAGATTCCTTAGAATTCTTGACATTATTCACGCATTTCTCAATTCTGCTTACTTTTTGTTTGTTATTCTTTATTTGACAAGATTGTCTTTGCCAGAGTTTCCACCATGATCTCGATCAGGCTCTCTTCGTCCTCGTCTATCATTTGGAAATACTCCAGATTTGTTCCGTTGATCGATTGTGTTTATTATCCGCAAAAATTTATTAGTCCTTCACACGTGCTTCTCGTGAGTTTCACGATTTTTAGCTTGAATATTTACGAAACTAAATTAGGTACGTTGTATTTCCTGGATCTGTTTTATACGCATTGAGCAGAAATATTTATGCATATTAATTAATGAAGTTTACAGATAGTATTTCCTTATATAATAATTTGGCATTCACATCGCCCGTTGATAAAACAAGTTCATCAAGTTTCATACTATTTGTCTGCCTAAAAAGGAAGTACTTGAATTTTTTACTAAATCAATATCTGCCGAACCTGACCAAATAAAACGAAGTCTGAGATGACCTCAGGGTTTCCAAAACCGGATTATACATGAAGATAAAACTCGATAAGGAATAACGATGTTCTTGTTTCTGGCAAAATGCCTTCAGGGAGGATTATGATTCTTAAAGTATGAAAGAAATTGACAGAATTTCTTCGTTCAATCGTATTACAATACCGGTTTACCTATATGAAAATTGTGTTGAAGGCCGCGCTGTCGTGTCGCGCGAGTATTTTTAGCTCGTCTTGTTAACCGCTCTGTTACATGAGAGTTGTTCACAAACCTAGTGGTTTACCCTGAAGCACCCAAAGCTATATAGCTTTTTACTATTTATTACTTTATGGTATTTTGATTGTTACTGACTTAGTTCGATTTCGTTGGTAAAATTTTAAATCATTCATAATTATGTGGTTTTAATACCTGGAGGTTTGCAGGTGGTTTTAATACCTGGAGATGTGATACGAAAATTTTCTGTTCAGTTTAAAATAACTCATAGTCTATGAGTTATTTTATCGAAATATACTATAAAACCACGTTAGTAGTAAAATTACTGTAAAGTTAAAGGTTTCCCACAAGAACACAGAAAATGTTCGTATCACACCCTTTTGTTGACCGACATTTCCTAAATTATGCTTGTCAAATAATAAATCATGTTAAAACATAATAATTTGCTACATGCAACCACATATGCAGCACGCACTTGCCAATTGAGCAAGAACAACAAAACCCACTTCTTGTTAATTTTTTTACCACGAAGTGGGTGCACTCACGTTTACTATGAACCTTGTTTTGTCTGCCTGTATCTCAATATAAATAAAGTCACGTGTCGTTGTTACAGCATCTCCAGTCTATAACAATAGATCAGAGATAATTTGTCTCTTATCTCGGCTGATGTGAAATTATGCCAAATCTTTGATGTCGTCTTGAGATTGCATATCTTTGATTCAGCTCTGGTAGTTTATTTGAAGCTTTTGGATTTTATCGTAGCTGTGGTGGTTTTTCTGGTATTCAAAAGTATTGATTTTAATAAATTTATAAGTACCAACATGTTGGATAAAAAATCAAGATCTCAGGATCGCGTCGGATTCAACCCCCTTCCAACAGGTATTACTGGAAATCTTTCGGGGATTCCTATGTTCAGTAGTCGACGTCCTAGGGCTAATATTATGATGATATATTTGACTGACCAAATATATTAATTCACTTATGATTATTTAAAGACTTGATAAGAACAATATCCTCCAGCCTGTTTCAAAATATATCCCTTTACTCTTTAAGCTTTTATTGCTCTACCTACCAATTGCAAATAAACTCGTAATTTGATTAGGTTCTTACTGTATTACTCACCAGTGCACAAAGGCCTTTATACCAAGAGGAATCGTCGCCTTGGCAATGACACAGACTCGAACCATCTTACGATCTTGTAAAAGTCAACTTTAATTTACAGCTTTTACACAGGAAGCCTTTTATCTCGATCTTTTTAGATGAGAACTTTTCAATGCGTATCTCGTTTAAAAGTTTATTTATATGCTTACGTTCCGTAAAAGTAGACCTTACTGCATTTTTGGAATCATAACAGGGTCCAAAAATTTTACGATGTTTTTCGAAAATATATTTCGAGTATTACCCAATAATTGGAAAAGTCTGGGAAAATTTTCTTCGGCGGGAAAAAATATATTTCAATCTCCAAAATGCGTAATACGTTTCGTCTGTTTCTTGTAATGGATCCTCCACCGAAAAGTGATTGGTAATATCAGTGAGACCATGATTTTCTACAAAACATAGGTATAAAATTGGATCCGTCTGTCAATTATTTCGAGGTTTATTTTTGTTGTTTCTGTTTTGGTTGTACATACAGAATATATTTTTTTTCACACGTTCTACCTGATGGAAAGCGGTCACCGTAGCTTACGGACGCCTGCAACATCAGTGGTATCGTCTGCGCGTTGTCGGCCCCGCAGAAACTTCTAAACGCTATTTTTGAAGAGCCCCATGTTGTAGCTCATTGGGAAAAACTAAAATATTATGAATAAGCTGAGGCCATTGTGGTCCTTTGACAATGTTGCTTACTTTACTCTTCCCTGATAATATGGATGTCCTCATATTATTACGCATCATTCCTTTTGTACCGAATCCTTTATGCGAGCGCGTATCCCCAAGCTTTTTGTTCTAAACAACTTAACTGCGGGTTTTTCACTTATCTTGATGATGTGACATCATCAATGGAAACACATCGCTTCTCTGACGTCACTGGGCACGTCTAGGGGATTGACGACATCAACTGTGTTTTTTCTGCAAAGCTATCGATGTATGGTGTTTCATTTGCATCCGTGATGGTGTTTTGACCAAAGTCGAAATGAAATGGGTTATTGAACTGATTAATAGTCATGGCCTTTGATTTCTTTCAAATCAAATCATTTAATTCTTTGCAAACATCAAATAGTTTCACAGATAATAAGTAATTATCTTATTATACATATATCTTTCTTTCACTCATTGTATTGTGTAGCACATAAGTTGTTCTGAAGTTGCCCAGTGTACTCCCAACACTTGGAGTTATGCAGCTAAATACACCATAGAATTGCTGGATTTGTCTTAAAATACCTATTCAAATGCGGTATATCTTATGGACATTGATGCAATGCTACAAGCATAGAAATGGGACAGTTCTCAGCACGTCATTGTATAATATCGATTAAGACTCACGTCTTATTCCCATGAGGACGAATCCACAGGACCACGCTGAAGCTGTCTGCGTCCGTAATTTCACTTTCTAAGGTCTTGTTCAAATCCAGGATTGGGTACTTTGCTAGTCTAGTTGACAGACTTTTTTGCTGAACTAGACCTATTTGGCGCTGCCGTGAGACTCCTTTACTCATAATTATTTGTTTTATCATTTTGTTGAGTCTACACGAGGTTTGTGCCGAATAAAAGAATTTTCTTTCTTTCTAAATATTACTTTCAGATGCCTTTTGTAGTATGCTCCAAACATTTATTTTTATGTTAATATATCAGAAAGCCACATCTACCAAATTATTATTTATATTCAGCCATTTAAACGCAGGGCAAAGGCCTTCCCTGCTGCATTAATGAAAACAGTCAACCATTACCCGAAGCTTGAATTCTTTTTTCTTGTTTCGCGCGTTGTTCATGTTCATGGAAAAGTACCGTCGGCATAAAAGTTGCAATCGACTAACTGATCTCATATTAATCCGTTAATAGAGTGAGACGCATCACTTCCACAGTTACACCATGTTTTGGTAAAAAGCCAAATCGCAATTTATTACTTGACGCAGACGCGGTCGGTTCCTCCACGATTTATATAAAAACGTCTCTAACAGTAATTACTATCTGCTCTTTGCTTGATTTATCTCTTCAGTTGCCCGGCTACGCCATCATTATTTTAGGCTCTAAAAAGTAAAGATTAAAATTATGTTAATCTTTGTTTTTTTTTTTATAAATATAGCGTGAAGGTCATGAAACCAGGAGAAGTAGGCCGTACGTATTCTGGAGTACGATGTTTCACAATATGTGTGGGATATTGGAGCTTAAAAAGAGCTTTGTGATGACAGGTTTATGATTATTTTCGAACTGATCACCGACATAAATGACAGTGACCCAACAATGAACGAAGATGTTGTAAGAGATACCTCTGTTGATTAGCCAAGACGGATAATCTCAGATATAAAAACAACAAAAGTATGATGTACACTGGTTAATTGGCCAACTGTGACGAGTTGTAGTTAACGTAACATGCTTGTAATCCCTTCAGGAGTTTGTCAGTTGTTACTATTGTTTCTATTCCTGGTTCTAAGTTAATTACATAAATGACAAATATAGTAGTTGTAAAACAGGGATGTATGTATATCATCCCTGTTTTATAACTACTCTGTAACGTCATACAACTTACATTTTGTGAAATTAAATATATGAGCAGCAACGGGTTGTAATATCATTTTATCATGTTCCGCTGCCAGAAGTGTCTCGTTTAATGATAGTTCCGTAAAACATTCTAGTACAATATTGCTTTAATTTTATACGTTAGTGCTATGTTCAAAACTTATATTGAAGTTGCGATTTAAGCACATCTACTATGTTTATTAATTATCCTTCAGGTTTTTATGGTAAAATCTTAATATGTACAATTGTACAGGGTGTAAGGCACATCAACGTATTTAAGCTTTGCGTTGCTACGGATTCAGAATTTTATTTTTTCCAAGTTGAACACATCATTCCTAAAACCAGCTTCATACAAAAGGTACATTTGAGTCCTAAACCTCGATGATGAAGTCTCGTATAGTGATGGTTATTGAATCATAAAGAGACTGCGTAGGCGCTCGTAATGACCTCAAATTGTTGCGGACCTCTGAATCATATACGACTGGATCATAACACGGGGAGTGTTTCTGTCTGGATACAATGAATTGTGGGAAGGTGGAAACGGCTAACATCATTTGATCGAAGAAGATTCGATGGTGATATAATTGGTTCTTACAGTCTAACTGAGTTGATTCCGGATAAATATGATGGGAATGTGCTGTATCTTTCACGCTATTGACTGGTATTTTTTAGTTATGATGATTTTCACAATGGGTTTTGCGGATGTTCCAAATCCACAAAAACAAAATGCTCTTTACCTAAAACTTTAAACTTATGTGGAGAGAATTCCAGAAAAACGTTTCACATTCTCTCTTCGCTTTAGAAATACTAAAAGACAGAAGAGTTCTGTAACCCAACGGGTGCTTTTATAATTTGCCGTTTCACGGCACGGCACGATATTACCGTGGACGTGAAGAAGAATTTTGTGGCCGTGGATGGCATGCCGTGCCGTAGGGTGATTTTATAATTCACCGTGAAATTATTACGCTTTGCGCGTCTTCAAAGTGCAGACATGTTCTTGAAGAGACAGCGACTACTTTTGCTCTATTTGTTATATTTAAGACGTAAAAAAAGACATATTACTAGAAAGTATTGGCAACATCCACTTTTAAAAGTAAAATATTTAGAAGGGTCATACTACACGCTACTTGATAAGCTCAAGGAAGACCTAAATAAGTTTTTCAATTATTTTCGGATGTCAACAAAATCGTTTTATCCAAAGACATTAAACTATATACGAGCAATAGACGGGACATCACGAAGAAAGTTGTGATCCAAAAGTTTTTACAAATTGGTAAAAAGTCGACCAGTCCAGTTCGAGACGTCCGCCTGACAGGTCGTGTGACCGTGCGTCAAAATATAAACTTGATAGACGATTATATGAAACTAAAGCCTAGTTTCGCTTTGCGTAACTGCAAATCAAGATATGGGAAAACAAGTGGACTTGAAATCAATTTTATTTTCGTAAATGTTTTTTATTTTACCTAGTATTTAAAGTGTTTTTTAATATTTTCTGATATTATTCTAGAACACTTGCATTTTTGAAATAAACGCCATCTGTTGCTCAGTAGCTGTACCAGCTGCACGCAGCTTTGCGAAGGAATTAGAGTTATCTGTTTATCGATATGTGTAGGTACTATCGAAATTTATTAAGTCGAAGAGTACTTAATTAAAATATCAATTACCTAATTTCGTATAATGACTTGTTTCGTTTGAACTAGCGATTACAAGCCCGACTGCTATTTCTTAGTGAACTACCTACTCAGGAGCAGCCACGGAGCCATCCATTTTTAAATGTTTAACAAAACTGGCCGCATCCATAATAAGAGATACTTACGGAAAAACTTTTTTAGGAGACTACTACTATTTTGGTCAAGTGCGAGCTGTCTACAAAAATTAATTAAAATACATTTTTTTATGCCATTCGACACATTTCATGTAAGAATCATTTCATTATTATGAGGAAAAAATAAAATCAAGACGGTGGAAGTTGGTTAAAAGCAAAAGACTTTTTCATACAAAATATATGAGTGAAATAAATCGTTTTTTTATGTTGTTGATTGACTAAGTTAATAACAAATAGTTTGATAACAATACTGTTTAACATAATTGTCAAATTAATAAATAAGTATACGATTGTATTAATAACTTATAATTTTATTTCCGTTCTGCCCTTCCACACTTTTTTATTTATTAAAAAATAAAATATTCAAATCCTAGTTAACTTTATCGATGTTAAATGTCGATAATTTATACCATTCTGAAATGTTGCACCCCTATTAAGAGGTGGTCAGTCGTGCCATCTATTGCGTAATAGCTGAAATATATTCTGATGAATTATTTTAATACGTGGTTTTGCTATACAACGCTAGATAGCGCTACTGACGCACGACATCAACAATTTTGTATGACAATATTCTCAATGCCCGCTCTATAGTTCTTTTAAATCTCTTTGGTTTTATCACATACTTTCTCCCTTACATACTCTCGCCCTGCCACCCGCGCCTCTTGGCTACGCACGCACACATACAAATTTCTTGTACGCACACACTACACTCTCAACAATGCCGCGACGATTTCATAGGGAGCGCAGTATGCTACGGCAACGGCACGGCAGATCGTTGCGGTTCACGGCGTGCCGTTGCCGTGGACGGTAAATTAAAAGCGCTTGCATACAAATGCATACATTTTGCTTTCCTACTTTACCGTGGCGATATAAACGTGCCGTACCGTGCCGTGGCACGGTCAATTATAAAAGCACCCAACTTCAACTAAAAGTAGTCCAAAGTCCGCATAAATTCAATAAGCATTTCCAACTTAAGGCGGTCGTTAAGTTACATCAACCCTGCAGAACCGTTAAACTATAAATACTTACAAATCGAACAAACTTGAGACTTAACCCACGTAGACACGCATATGCTAATGTCGGCCTTATTTCAAGTAATCAGGCGCATGTACGGCGCATGCAAGCGCTTTCAGTTATTAATAATGTAATAATTATTAGAAAACAACTCTACATCCTTGGGTTTGGATATAATTTGAATTAAAATCACGTAACGTGTTTAAAACAAACAGTCTGAGTATGCAAACTTTGCTTGTGCGAGCGAGTTAGGGCTTTCGTGTTACGTCTTGTTTGTTGTGGCGCCATCTGTTGACTTAGCATTAGAATTCCTTGTTTTTGATTACATGTCAAAAGTTTCAAATATCATAATCATAACACCCTAACTTTTACACCTATTTAGTTATATCCACTGTAAGTAATTTTTTGTTCAGATTCTTAAGCGTAAAATATTCATCAACACTCTTAACAATTTTATAGACAGGCACGTTAGACACTTTATTTTGATAAATAATCAAAATAAAGTGTCTAACATGCAAATTGGATCTTCGCAAAACTCATAAAGGGCTTTGCTTGATAAAAAGCCTAAACATGGCACCCATACAAATACCTACAACGATTCACAAATAGACTTATCAGATCAAATACGTGGGTGTTACGTCAGCCCCCGTATTTTTCATACTTGACCCTGACACTGGTAATCCCTGGCGCCCTCGACCTTGACCTTGGAATTGGCTACGACTACTACTTCGGATCTTATTGTTCTAAAATTGATTTACGTCGCAGTAAAAATGTGGATTGACTTTTGTCTATGTTTAGAGATAAATCTAATAATGCGGGGTAGTTTTGGAGAAAAAATGGAAACAATAAAATAAGCCTTTACCTTAATAATGGTTTTTAGTACTTTTCTAGACTTATCTTTACTTATGTTGTAGTCAATGCTGCGTTTAGTTGCGTGAGTCAATTAAAGTCGTATGATAGTCAAATGCCAAGCTACTGTAGTTTAATATTCATGTATGTATTCTCCTGTTTGTGAAACAAATTAATTCCTGGTTTGATTATATCTATTCTCCTGATAACTTAATTTGCCTTTTAGAAGTTAGATATGTTAATAAGTTTCGTAGCTACCTCAATACCACACACAGTTTGTTGAATTTCCGTCAGACTTGAAAACTTCGAACGTAAACTTTCTGCTGTTATATTTTTTGTTGTTTTTCTTGGTACGTGTCATTTTACTGGCTAAAATAAAGCGCACTCGGCCTTGTGTATTGGGGCTAACTCGCTATTTTTACTGCAACGCATTGTTTCCAGCAACCGCCGTGCTTGGCGCACAAAATGGCCGGATGCATGCTGTGAAATGGATAAATATAGGCTTTATTTTTCCGTTAGTTTTTTATGGAAGAGGAAAACAATACATAATTATTAATCTTACGATAGCCACGAATAACATTCTGGATAAAGCTGTCAGCAGCATGGAAGCTGTTATTCAGAAAGCTAAAACAACATTTGAACTTGCTACGTATGTTAATGTGATGGATCGCCAGTTAAATTGGCACAGTTCTGAATCGCATGTCAGGTCGTTGACTCACGTCTAACGCCCTAAAGACTGACTTTCCATAATTGAGTAGGGCTACGACCTCTATAATATGCTCTTTGTTAAAATACTGTGCTGCCGTGAGAAATTGAGCTTTAGTTTCGTTTTGAAAGATTCAGCTGTCGTCTAAAATTCTGTTGGGCGAAGATATCGTTAACTCACGGCAAAACACCGATGAGGGGCTCACGAAACCGAGAATGGTAGACACAATATGGAGGAGGGGGGACCTATAACCAGTTCTAGGTAATTTCGGAAGAATATTACGATGGTGATGAATGTGCTGTTGCAAGAATTTATTTCAAATCTGCTATGGGGGTTCGCAAATGATATTCTAGTTACAGACGCATTTGACGCAGAAGAGGTGATCTGCACAATGTACACCCACTCCTTACCTGATGACAGATCAAACTAGTTGGTCTCAAGATATAGCAGCTGCATTGCGTAGTTTTTCTCAAGAAATTTCCGTCTGTTGTCATTTGTCAACGCTTGCAATTTACTAGTGTCTGGGAATTAACTATATACTACTACTAAAAAGTCGGGTAGACAGGAAAGTGACAACAGCAAATTTTTTAGCTCCTGTTTTTATAATTAAAATAAAATAGTTAATCTAATATTAATGTCATAAAACCTTACCAAGTTCACAAGTTGACTTATCACCGCTACATTTAATTAATTTTCACACCATTGTGACTTCTATAACATCACTAAACATCATCATAATGGACAACACTGCACTACTTGCGAAAAGTATGGACGAGCTTGCTGAGTGGATGGATACTCGGATGTCGGAGTTCGAGAGGAATCAGCAGGGAGCGGCTTCTGCAGGTACACCAACAGTGAAAGTCCTTTCAGCGGACTATCTTAATTTTAAAACCATTGTATTAACGACCCTGGCAATGTTGAGATCGCAATTGGAATTATTAGTCAATGGATTGGATCGCCTGGAAACACATTCCCGTAGGAAGGTCCTACTACTTCATGGGGTTCCTGAGGTGAACGCTGAGGATCTCTCACAAAAGGTTCGCAACATACTATGCGACCAAATGAAGTTGTCGTCCGTTAGCGCTGATGCGATCGAATCAAGTCATCGTTTGGGCATTAAAAAGGACAGAAGCCGTCCTATTCTGGTACGCTTCTCTAATGCTATGCAGCGGTCAGTTGTATGGAACGCCAAAACAAAGCTGAAGGGCTCCAAAGTGTCCATTTCGGAGTTCTTAACTAAGTCGAGACAAGACGTTTTCTCCGCGGCTAGAGACCATTTTGGCATGAAGAAATGCTGGTCGTCCGACGGCGTTATAGTGATTTTGCTTCCGGATAATACACGTAAGAAACTGGTCACTTTATCTGAGCTTCAGCAGCTTATCAAACAGTATCCAGACAAAAACGTTGCAGCGAAAGAAACTAGAAGCTAGAATGGTTTTTGTCTTTTAGTATCAACAGTTCACTATATGTTTTTCCTTCCATTATGAAGCTTATATGCCGTGTTCTCGTAATTCGTGTATAATTGAGTATTCTTAGCTCAGTATTGTGAACAACAATAAGGGTAGAAGTTAGAACATATTAAAATATTTGGTTGTGTGTATTTTATCTGCGGATTGTCAATGTCAATGACATTGACATAACATTCACGTTGACTGTTGTGTTTGACAGATTGGCTGTGTTCTTGTTGGTCGTGAACGTAGATATGGAGCATGAACTGAGCAATATATGCGGATCTCAATAGGTCTTATCATTTAACCTTTGCATAGATCTTTCTCTTTCCAGTGAGACACACATTTTATATTACTAGTTTACTTCTATTTTTCTACAGAATATAAAATGTTATTTTAATTTTTATTTTGTCATTTTATTATTGAGTGCTCGGTTCATGCTTTAGGTCTGCGGTCATGAACCATCATCATAATTATTTAAACCTCTAATTAATTTATAATCTATAATCATGTTTGTCTTTTGGAACCAAGTTTGGAACGCATCTTTTAGATATTTTTAACGTTCCGTTACACGAAATAAGTTCTTGCACGCAATTTTAATTCGCAGTTGTTTTGTATTTGTTTAGTGTTCAGATTGATTGATGTTCATTTTTTGTACTTTAGATAATGTTATTTCGATTATCTGTTTCAGTCAACTTGTAGCTGGTAAATATTAGTCAAAAGGTATTTATTTAGGTATATTTTGTTTTATCTAAAAGTATACATTAATATTTAATATATTTATAATATATGTTGACAAACGAATATTTCTCTTGCTCGTCCTCTGAAGACGAATATATCAGTGCTCATAGTGATTCTAGCTCTTCTCTTACTGATTCAGAGCCTTTAGGAGAAAAACTTTCTACAGTTTTTCAGTGTAGCTCAAAATTCCTATCCCTAGTGCACATTAATGCACAGAGCGTTCCAGCTCATTACAATGATCTTCTCACATCCTTTAGTAACACGGTAGTTGATGCAATTTTAATTTCAGAAACTTGGCTCAAGCCTTCTCTTCCTTCCACATCTTTCGGACTGCCAGGTTTTCGACTCTTTCGTAATGACCGTGTCGGCGCGGGTGGTGGTGGGGTAGGTATTTACCTTCGCGGCGATATCCCTGCCACACTAATTAGTAATTCTCCCTCTCAATATTCCGGATCCCTTGAATATCTCTTTCTGGAAATCATCCTTAACCACAAAAAAGTTTTACTTGGTGTCCTATATAGCCCTAATGATAAGGTGGTTTACTTCCCCACGTTAGAGTCCATTCTGGAACAGTTTGGTACACTTTATGAACATGTCATAATCATGGGTGACTTAAATACTTGTATTTTGAAGGATGATTCCAGGTCTCAAAAGCTTCTTTCTTTAACCTCTTCACTTAATTT
The DNA here is from genome assembly GCA_954870645.1 of Agrotis clavis. Lineage (NCBI taxonomy): Eukaryota > Metazoa > Arthropoda > Insecta > Lepidoptera > Noctuidae > Agrotis > Agrotis clavis. The sequence continues at coordinate 1,521,331 of OX940931.1, read as the reverse complement.
ACACGTTCTCCCACTTTCAGCAACACATCATCTTCCAAATTGCAGGCCATCATTGCTCGACGTTATGATCGTCTCCAAATCGGACTCAGTCATCACGCACGGACAAATGATGGCCCCTTTCTCTTATCATGATTTAATTTTTCTTGCGTATAAAGTACGACCTCCTAAGATCAAGAATAAAGTAATTTTCCAACGTAATTATCGTAATATGGACCTGGACCGTTTGGGAGAAGATGCAGAGAGCATCGACTGGTCGCCGGTATTAACAGCAGATGATGTTGATGCCAAAGTCGCTGCCTTTAATTTAATTATCACCAATCTATTTGATGCTCATGCTCCAGTTAGACCTGTTCGTGTGAGGCATGCTCCTGCTCCCTGGCTGAGTCCTGATATTAAGAAGGCTATGGCAAAAAGGGATAAAGCTAAGTGCAAACTAAGGAAGGATCCTTCAGACGACAATAGAACTGTTTATAAAAAACTGCGTAACATCTGCAACAGACTGTGTAGGGATGCAAAACGTCGTTATATTCACTCAAATTTGGAAAATCTTTCTCAGGCTCGGACCTGGAGATTCTTAAAGTCATTAGGTGTGGGCAAGGCCATGGATGCTTCTAATGGTAACATGGATCTAAATGCTCTGAATAAACACTTCTCTACCTCTCCTGTTTCATTGGATGCCATTACAAAAACATCATCTCTGTCTTACCTTTCTAACCTTGACCCACCTGACTGCACTCAATTTGCATTCCATCCAGTCACGGAGGACAATGTTAAGAAGAGTATCCTTTCCATCTCTACGAAGGCAGTGGGCAGTGACGATCTGAGTCTTGACATGCTCCTTCCGGTTTTAGGAAGCATTATCCCTGCTATCACTCACATAATAAATTTTTCACCTCACCCGCTCGGAAAGATTCTATTTCTCATTCAAAATCTGAGCGCAAAACTCCATTTTGTGCTCTAGAGCACAAAGTGTTGTTTAAAATTCGAACACGTCTTGTATTCAATTGTTTTCTACACTGACAGGCGAGCCGCCCCCAGTATAGGTCAATGACCCCACTTCATTTCCTCGCTGTGTGAGGTGAAAAGTTGTGTGTTGCACTCGGCAGCAAAGTTTTTCTGCGTCTCGTACCTTTGAAAACTTCGCATCGCTCAGGATTCTATATTTGAACCGCTCGTTTCTCTCGCGGTTCAATCTTAGAATCCTTCGCTCGCTCAGTTTTCAATTCAAGTACTCGCGCCAAAAATCAACTTTGCAGCCTTGCATAACAAATAACTATTTCATTGTGGGCTAATGTCTTTCCTTCTTCCTGGAAAAAGGCCTTTGTTATTCCTCTACCCAAAACTTCCAATCCAACTTCCCTTTCTGAATACCGTCCCATCTCAATCCTTCCTGTACTTTCGAAAGTACTTGAAAGTGTTGTCCACAAACAGCTCTACTCCTATCTTACTTCCAATAACCTACTCTGTCCTTTCCAGTCCGGTTTCCGTCCTTCCCATAGCACGGTTAGTGCGTTACTGAATGTCACAGAGGATATTCGCCATGCGATGGATAACACTAAGCTGACTGTTATGACTCTGCTTGACTTCAGTAATGCATTTAGCTCAGTTGACTATGATATGCTCCTTGGTACCCTAAGCTCTCTTAACATTGCTCCTTCTGTGATCAGTTGGTTTCGATCTTATCTTCATGGTCGCCAGCAGTGTGTGAAAATCGACGACTTAACATCGGACTGGGTGAATCTCACTGCTGGTGTTCCGCAAGGCGGCGTTCTTTCTCCATTGCTTTTTTCTATTTTCATAAATACTATTTCTCGAGTAATTTCTTCTCCCTACCATTTGTATGCAGATGATTTACAGATATACAGACACTTTTCTTTATCTGAATTCTCAGAGTCGATTGAAGTTCTAAATTCCGACCTTTCAGCAATAAAGACATGGGCTCATAACTTTGGGTTGTTGGTTAATCCCATTAAGTCACAAGCTATGATCATAGGAAGCAGTAGACTTAGAAGTAGACTTGTAATAACTGACAACCACAAAGTTAATTACAATGGTATCTGTATCCCATACACGGATAAGGCAAAAAATTTGGGAGTGATATTTGACTGTCACTTATCCTGGTCAGCGCAGGTTAGCGAGGTGAGCAGGCGCATGCATTATTCATACCATTCTCTAAAACGACTCCAGACCTTCCTGCCTTTGCAAACTAAAATCATGCTTGCTCAAGCACTTCTCCTTCCTATTCTTGATTATGCTGATGTGTGTTACTTGGATGTGACAGAGGAGCTACTGAATAAACTTGAGCGTTTACAAAATCTTGCTATTCGGTTTATTTTCGGACTTCGCAAATATGACCACATCTCTGAATTTCGTGCTCAGTTAAAATGGCTCCCAATCCGACTTCGTCGTGATGTGCACATCCTATCTGTTCTCTACAAAATCCTCAAAGACCCGTCCACTCCTGACTATCTCCGCTCCCGCTTCCGCTTACTACCTCCTAATCCGCGGCCAAGGCGCGCATGTAACACCAAAGTACTTGAGTGTCCTAGAGCAAATACTAAATTCTTTTATAAATCCTTTACTTTTCGAGCTACACAACTTTGGAACAGGCTACCTAAGACAATCCAAGACTCTCCTTCGATAACATCATTTAAACATAGATTGAAAGAGCACCTCCTATCGCAAATGTCTTGATATTTATGTGTGTATATATTTTGTGATATATAATATATGTATATATATCTATGTATATTTATGATAAAGAATATTTGTATGTATATAGGTATTTTATGAAATATATATGAATATGTATTACCAATTGTTAATAATTCTGTGTACTATCTTGTCCCCGTGTATCATCATCTCAAAGCAGTTTTACAGGTTGGCTGGAAGAGATCTCTTTAAAGAGATAAGCTCGCCTTTGTGAACGTAATTTTAAGTTTGGTTTTTATTGTAAATATTGTGCACAATAAAGAATATATATATATTTTTATTGCAGTAGAATCTACATTCGTGATACTAAGTGGTTTATTCTAATGTATTTGGAATCCGGTGATTATAATTTATGAGGTAATGTTCGCTGGCAATTGGTACGGGTTTCAGTCGAGTTTTAAACTGGACAAATTGAATTTGTCTCTGTCACCCACGTATCCCTCAGGAAATTAATTGAATCTGTCAATGAGGATTTCAATGTTCCGCTGTAAATGATCATTTTTTTAAGAAATGAAAATTGTCTTTATTTAGATTAGATTACTAGTCTTTCTGAATAACAAGAATGTTCCAGATTGTCTAAATAAATTATTCCTTTATACTTGTTTGGGCCAAAAACCGCCAGAACTGTAAAAGTTTACGAGATATTTCCAAGATATTGAACCGTTGACGTATAAACAAAGTAATAAATGAAATAGTTATTTGTTATGCAAGGCTGCAAAGTTGATTTTTGGCGCGAGTACTTGAATTGAAAACTGAGCGAGCGAAGGATTCTAAGATTGAACCGCGAGAGAATCGAGCGGTTCAAATATAGAATCCTGAGCGATGCGAAGTTTTCAAAGGTACGAGACGCAGAAAAACTTTGCTGCCGAGTGCAACACACAACTTTTCACCTCACACAGCGAGGAAATGCAGTGGGGGCGGCTCGCCTGCCAGTGTAGAAAAGTAGAAAACAATTGAATATTTGGTGATGGTCGAAATAAAACGGCTAGGTACTTGGTACTAGTAACGGTTGTATTGAAAAATGAGAATTAATAATTTAGCACTGTACAATGGTGGTTGGATTTAATAGCGCGTACCGGTGGAATACAATGCAAACTCGTTGACGCGTGATTATAGCGCGGTCGCGGTGAGGGAGACGTAGCGTGCAGCTCTGAACGAGTTTCGTAGTGCTCTGTCGCCGGCGCCGGCCGACTGGGCCTCGTCGCCTCCTCTGCCCCCGCGCCGCGGCTGTCGCCCCGCTCGCGCCTGGGCGTAGTGTTGTGCATCGGTGTGTAGTGATGCGCGATGCTACATCACCCCCCTGGGAGAATCAAGGTCCAGCCTGGAAGTAATTAGGAAAATTAACACGACGTCCCGAACGTGTAACCCTGATCGGTGGGTTGTCGGTCTGTTTGCCGGTCTTTGCTTGGTTTGCGTCCTCTTCATCTCTGGACAATATGTAGGCTGGTTTCACCCTGTCTATGGACACAGTCACGGGTCCTCTGTTTAAGAGAAGGGTGATCGTTTTGTCAGTCTTTGCTGTGACTTTGTGTGGGCCAGTGTATGGTGCCTCCAGGGATCCACGAAGAGCGTCTTTGCGGAGAAAAACGAATTCAGAACCTTTTAGGTCTTTATGAATAAAAATCGCCTTAGTGCCATGTCTTGATGCAGGTTTAGGTCTGATGCGAGAGATGTGTTGTCTGAGGTCGTGTATAAAATCTTCTGGTGGTGATCGGGTGTTAGGTTTAGAGTGGAAGAACTCACCAGGCATCCTCAAGGTCTCACCATACACTAGTTCAGCAGCCGAGCACTGTAGGTCTTCCTTCCATGACGCTCTCATGCCGAGTAAGATGGTAGGTAGCACGTCAGACCAGCAAACCGTGTTGTGTGACATGATGGCAGCTTTCAATGTTCGGTGCAGTCTTTCCACCATGCCATTGGCTTGTGGGTGGTAAGCCGTCGTGTGCCGCAGTTGAGCACCACACAGCTCACTCAGCGCCTTGAAGATCTGGGAAGTGAATTGACGCCCTTGATCAGTTGTTATGGTTTCCGGACAGCCAAACCGAGTGATCCAGGTTTCGAAGAAAGCTTTCGCGACAGTATCAGCAGTCATATTCTCTAGAGGTGTAACTTCAGGCCACCTGGTGTATCTATCAATTGCTGTTAAACAGTATCTGAATCCTTTGGAGGGTGGAAGAGGTCCTACTAGATCGATGTGAATGTGAGAAAACCTAGTGCCGGTGAGGTTAAAGTGTCCAAGTGGTGCAGATGTATGACGCTGAACTTTGCTACGCTGGCAATCTTCACAGGTTCGAACCCAGGTACGGCAGTCCTTCCGCACGGAGGGCCAGACAAACCTCTCAGTGACTAGTTTTGTTGTAGCGGCTGCCCCAGGATGGCTCAAACCATGTAGTTGGTCGAAAATGGCCCTTCGGTGATCTCTTGGGACGAAAGGTCGTGGCTTGGTTTGTGTGACATCACAAAATAACTCAAAATTCGTACCTGGGATTGGAACCAGACGTAAGTTTAAAGAAGTACTCCCTTCCAGTAGGTTCTTCAGTTCCTGGTCCTTTTTCTGTGCTTGCACCAGGGTAGACAGGTCCAGTGTAGAGATGGCTTCAATTCTGGAGAGGGTATCGGCAGTCAGGTTATCTTGACCTGAGATGTGCCGGATATCCGTAGTGAATTGTGAGATGAAGTCTAGATGGTTGAACTGGCGAGGACTGCACTTGCGGTCCTTCTGTTGAAATGCGTAGGTGATGGGCTTGTGATCTGTAAAAATGACAAAGTGTCGGCCTTCAAGCATATGTTTAAAGTGTTTTACGCTTTCGTAGATGGCGAGCAACTCCCTGTCATAAGCGCTGTACTTTATTTGTGATTTAGACAGTTTTTGTGAAAAGAAAGCGAGCGGTTGCCATTCATTGTTGATTTCTTGCTGTAATACAGCTCCTATTGCAGTGTTAGAGGCGTCAGTAGTTAAAGCGAGTGGTGCATCATGGACTGGATGAGAAAGCATGGTTGCATTGCATAGCTGGGTTTTACAATTCCCAAACGCAGTGGCTTGTTCCTTGGACCAGGTCAGGGCTGTTGAGCCTTTGATGAGTGGACCAGACAACATATCGTGCAGAGGCGCTTGTGCTTCAGCGGCATGAGGTAAGAAACGCCTATAAAAATTTAACATGCCCAGGAAGCGACGTAGACCTTTGGCAGTCTTTGGAAGCGGAAAATCCTGAATTGCTTTGATCTTACTGTCCAGAGGCCGTGTACCTTTGGCAGACACACTGTATCCGAGGAATGTTACCTCGTCTTGACCAAAAGAACACTTGCTTTCATTTAAAAGAATTCCATATTGGTTGAGACGTTCAAATAGTTTTTTTAGGTGTTCCAGGTGTTCCGCTTTGCTCCTGGAGAACACTAAAATATCATCAATATAGGAAAAGCAAAAGTCTAGGCCTCGCAACACTTCATCGAGGAAACGTTGAAATGATTGGGCTGCATTCCTTAACCCAAACGACATATAGGGGAACTCAAACAGGCCGAAAGGAGTCGTAATCGCAGTTTTCTGAATGTCATCTTGGAAAACTGGTATCTGGTTATAAGCTTTGACTAAATCAAGCGTTGAATAAATAGAAGTACCATCTAACATCGAGGAATAATCTTCTATGTGTCTGATGGGATACCGATCAGGAATCGTGCGAGTATTTAGCGCTCGGTAGTCGCCACAGGGTCTCCATCCGTCCTTCTTCGGAGCCAGGTGCAGCGCTGAAGCCCAGGGTGAATCAGATCTACGAGCGGTACCATCGGATATCATTTCTTCAAATTGTTGTTTAGCTATTTTCAAACGGTCGGGTGCGAGTCGACGTGGCCTACAGAAGACAGGCGGTCCAGGCGTGGTGTGGATATAATGAATGGTTGAATGTTTTACCTCTTTTAGGATGCCAGCGGGTTTAGTTAAATTTGGGTACCGGGAGAACGAGACGTGTTCGAATTTTAAACAACACTTTGTGCTCTAGAGCACAAAATGGAGTTTTGGGCTCAGATTTTGAATGAGAAATAGAATCTTTCCGAGCGGGTGAGGTGAAAAGAGAATTAAGTTATGTGTGTTTTGGACGAATATGTTCAAGTTTACTTGTATGCTTATATTACTTTTGTAACTGATATGGAAGAAACAACGCTTAATTTTCCAAATATGTGTTTACAAGCACAATTTCCTCATAATTTCCTACACACATTTTTGCATGATGCTGTTACGGTTATTATTTTCATATTGGGCTTTTATAGTTACACCTTTACTTCTTTAAAATTGACATCACTGCTCTTCTTATGGTGGCATAAAACTGAATCAAACCATTTATTGACTGACATTCAGGAGTCGCACTCATGAATCGGCTTCCCACCTGTCGTTCCCCATGATACTCATACAGAGGAAATACAGAATTACTTATATCAAAGAGACATAATCTGCCTTTGTGTTTGTGCCTATATTAGTCAACAAATCAGCTTCAGCTATATCTATTCCGCTAAGATTTAGGTCAAATATGTATATAATCCTGACAGATTTGATAACAACCTTAACCTTTTTCTCTTTGTGCCAATATTGAAGAGTTTCCAACTATCCAACATAGTGATAGTTTTCGAGTCGTGCCAGCTTGTCCATGGCTCTCGGCGCTAAGTCTTGGTGGTTTTGGCAACACTTCTCTACAGTGACGTATTGTAGTAGATGCACAAACGAACTATCATTAATCTCTTGAAGCCTGCCACTTTCACATGAAGCTTGATTTTATTACTGAAGGCACTGATCAAGTTTTATGGTTGTTTTGGTTTGTATCATCGCAAATCATTGGGTACGGTTAGCTGATACAAAATCTGGACAGAAATCGAAAATGCTGAACAGCATTCAGCCTATGCTGACTAAATTATTATCGGCTGAAACCATGCTGAGTTAAGACGAGAGTGAAGCATTTTGACAGCTGTCTCAGCCATAAGCTACTCAGCATTCGTCATTTTTCTTTTAGTACTGCTCTCTGGTTTAATGTGCTTCAATTTAGACTTACGTGAGGATGGTGTTAGGTGGTATTCTGTACTTTCTGCCTACTCAATGGAAATAACAAAAAAAAGCCAATTTATTTCGTTATTTCCTCTTATTATTTGTATTTTGCAAGGCACGTTGAAAATACAAACCGCAGGAATCCTGATTACGCACGACGAAGCCCCTCAAGCGCCTAATGAGCTTAAAAACTAAAACCAGACAACGATAATATGCCTTATTACACGCACAAGCATATTACTTAGGAGAATTCTGCAAATATCGGTAAAAATATAGATTTATAAATAGATATAAATGTTGTTTGTGGAAAAGGAAAGGGAGAACTAAATTGTGTGAAGAACGAAATGAAGTAAAAAAGAAAGAGTGAATGTGCTACAGCTGACAAAGGAGACTAGAAGAAAAAACCGTGTTGCGATTTACCCACCACCAAGGAACATGGAATATGTTTAGGAAGATACTAATGATCGGAAAAATAATACAAAGTCAAAGTTGCATAGCGTTTCAATCAAAACTGTTAACTTTCTCGAGCAAAATCATTTCTAGAAAACTTGCCAGGGTTTTCGCATTTCGTTAGCATTGTAAATTGTAAGATATAGTGGGGTTTTATCAGAGTTTCTTTAATCTATACGGATCTCAACACTTCCCCTTTGTTTTTCATTGTGTCACTAATTTTATTGTCACTGACTTCTTTGTTGTATGGGGCAGTGACATGTACAACAAGGAATTAATTTGAACGTTTGTTTCGAGACATTGCAGACGTTGTGGGGGCTTTAGCTCCTTTGTTTACTGTGGTGGGTTGAAACAAGGAATGGTAAATCAGTGTTTTGTATTTCAGAGTATAATTCGAATATTATTTTGGCTCTTGTATTCTAGAGATATTTATTTGTTCAGTTTCCAAATCTTTGTTCAGACAATTTGAGTTTAGTGTTCCACATTGAATATCCACAACCAGCTACAATTTCCCAGTTATTTACTCTGTTACTGAACAGTTGCAATTTCCCAGAAACCATTTTACTCTCTAGCTAAACCAACTGGAAAATTCGTTTCAATTTCGAAAACTGTTTATGATTCGCCAGACGTTTTCGGATCAACTCTTCGTCTCCATTAATATTGTTTTGAAGCAACTAGACAAAGATGCCATTTTACGAGTGCACCGACTCTACAAAGTCTTCTGTTTCGAGATTGGATGCTGCCGAGTACCAGACAGATCCACAGATCCACAGATCCCTCTTTGTTTATTTATAAGCTGGTATTGACTCTCGGAATATGGATTTTTTCTCAGAATATTTCTTTTTCTTATTTGTTACAGATATATTTCGTTATTTTTGCCTACTTTTGTAAGTTTTGAAGCAATTTCTTTTATTTGTTTATTAGATAAACTTATTAGTTACATCAGCATTTTTATTTTGAGTGAGAAAATATGGTTTTTTTAAGAAGTCGGTCAAGGTATAATAGTTTCCAGTATGTTGACCCTTACGCAGGTGTTTTACGACATTGGCTTCATAAAAATAGTTTCCTGGCTGATGACCAGCTTTTACTTATAAAATTGCCGTGAGATCGTAAAAAATAAAAACACTAAACAGTGTTTTTCATTCATGAATCGAAGAGTTACTGGAATTTAAATACAAACAGTAGCGTGGAAAGTTCTTAGCTTCCCACAAATATTGTGGTAGTTGGGAAATTTCTCTTAATTTCCTTAAATAAACAACTTAAGAATAGAACAATTTCAAATGTTCTCGAAAATTACTAATCTATTGAAAAGTATAAACTTTCCTTGTTTCCTTATATCTCAAGATTCATTCAGTATTCCAATTACCCGAACAAACCAAAAATATTTAACAACACTTTGAATTGAATAATTTCCACAAGTTTCCGTGTAAAGATAGTTCGTAATTAATGATTCAGTTAATACATTTTTGTTTGGTTAAGAATCAATCTTCGGTCATAGGCAGTGACCTTGTGACGGCGTTGTTATTTTAACACGATACCAACTCTATCGAAGATCATATTATACATAAACGAGTAACTTTTCTTCTTGAATTTTAAGGGATACCAGTTTAGACGCTGCCGACGATGTTTTATTGTAGATCTACTGTAATCCTGTTTTGTACAGATTGAATACTCGGGGAACTGGTGAAAATAGTGAGTTGGTATGCCAACGACTATCTCTTCCACAAACGTCATTATAACACAGGCTGTCTTAAAATAGCAGTTGCTAGGACTTCCCGTGATGTGACTTGACAGTTCAATTGAGTGGTTTGGTTTTATTGAAACGGTTTAATGTACAATTGCGCATGAATATGAAACGGAATCGTTTTGATTTCTGTCCGCATGATCCACATTTAAATGTAGCCATAAAATCTAAATGTTTAAACATCAAATCTGCATGTTCCGCACAACTTCAAATATTCTCAATTGATTTATAAGTCTATAATGTTTAAATTATCTGCATGTTCTGTATTTTTACTACGTTTTCGAATTTGTTTTGAATTCAACTCGAAATTTGCGCAGTTTATTTCTATGTTTTTTTTGCCGCTGACCTCACTCTATTTGACGTAGTCTATTAGTCAGTTTTCTTAACGAGAAATGTGTTTGATACGAACCCAGCGTTATCTAATTTGGTAAAGCTTGTTCTTTACCACAGTTATCGTTAGTTGAAATTTTGACAACTTTTTTGTAAGAAAATATAAAAATCTAAGTTTTGTCGCAGTTTCTTAGGCTTCGGTTACTGCGTTTTGCTGCGAAACATAATTTAATTTAGCGAAACACGGGACGGCAATATCGTAACTCGTAAAAGCAGTTAGAACAATTTACGTCGTGCATGCTTGCAATGTTATCCAGATGTGTTGATATTATAGTGATAATATTGTCGGTTGCAATTTGTTTAGAAACTGATTTTGTTAGAGAAAATCTTTGCAAACGTACGAGTTATTTAAAAAAAAACCGGCCAAGTGCGTGTCGGGCCACGCACAGTGTAGGGTTCCGTAGTTGCCTATCAAAATACTTATGCGAACTAATTAAACTGATTCGCTGAATTTAATTTTAAAAAGAAGATTTTTCAAAATCGGTCCAGGCGTCTTTGAGAAATCGGGGAAAATACATAAAACAAAAGATTACGACGAATTGAGAACCTCCTCCTTTTTTCGAAGTTAGTTAAAAATAGTTGACAATAAAAACCTACCTATCCCCAAAACATACCTACCTAGCTGTAAAAATAAAGTTGACAAACTTACATTTGCAGTTGAAGAACAAGTTCTGCGATACATTTTGTTTAGGAAATTATGTTATCCAAGTACGTTTTATAAGTTGGTCGACGATTACTCGTAAACTTGTAAAGCCTACTTAGTCATGATAATTTTCCTTAAAACTTCGTTATATATACTACTATTGTGAATTTTTCCACACCCCCAAACATAACCGTTTAGCTGGTAGAGGGGGGGGACACTCGAGTCGAGCAAAAATTAGCACTTTAAAGCTTAATATTTCACAAACAAATCTTTTTATCAAAATATTGCTAATGAAAACTATCAATATTTTTAAAGACCTATTTAATGATACCCCACACTAAGGGGTACGCGACAAATAAAAAAAACATCCCCACTTTACATGTACAGGAGGTACCCTAAAAAAAAATATTTTACGAGATTTTATTTTACCACTTTTTCGGCGCAACAAATCCGTATATTTACACCAAATTACAGCTTTCTAGTACTGGGCGTCTCTGAGCTAAGCTGCGGACAGACGGACGGACGGACGGACGGACATGGCGAAACTATAAGGGTTCCTTGTTGACTACGGAACCCTAAAAAACACAAAATCTGCAATCAAATTATAATGTAGTAGGTATATGTAATGTAAAGAATGAGTTTTTCAGCAACCCATACAATTCTTATAGGATTTATACCTAACTTGAAGAAAAAAACAAATTTCACTCAAGCATCCCGGAAATTACGATCCTTTGTTTCTCCACTTGTAACACATTTTACCCGAGTTGTTCTATTCCGAACGCTTTGCAATGCAAATGCGAATTTAGTCGAACGCTACATTTGATTTGTTCGCATGACACCCGCACCCCGCCGGTACAAGGACACTTCGTGCAGAATAAACTGCGTCTTCTAATGTTATTGCTCTGTTTATCGTATTATGAGGGTTAAGAAAAATATACTCTTTTATGATTTCAATAATTCGTTGAGTTTTGTTGGTAATGGAGGTATGAAAAGGAGCTTTATTTCAAGCTATATGTGACTGTCTTCTTTCCTATTTTTTACACACTTTGAGCACATTATCATGTGACTTTCTGTAATGTAATTTCAGAAATGTCTCGATATTTCCATACTACATTTCAGGCTGCGGAATTCTGATAGCACCTCATGTTGGCTATCATTATAGCTCATAAGGCAATTCATATTAGTTGGCAAAGACATTAAGGCATAGTTCCGTCAAAAGCGGGTCACCCTCCGCGCATGTTACCGCCAAGCCAATGACGTCAATTCTGTCCTTCTAAAAGCCCTCTGACTTATACCATTACATAAGGAATCTTATATTGGCAATTCATCAGAATCGTAAATGTTTGTTGGTTATTCAAAAATGTGCGAGAGTTAATGGGTATTTATATCAAAACATTTTCAGTAACAGCCAGGAGGCTGGATTTGTTAATTGCTAAAGGATTGCTCCATTACTATAGGATTTTAATCTAACTGATGAAATGTGTGTTGGGGCTACGACACTTCTCAGTTCTTTTCAGTTTTTACCCGACTGCGCCAGGAGGGTTATGTTTTTTGTCTAAAGATTTTTATCGAGATTAAAAAGACGCCGCCAGCTGAACGTGTGCGGACGAATCTCCATACGAAATCGTTTTTTTGGTCAGTCGTATGGTTAGTCCCATATAGGTACAGACTTCAGCACAACAACCTACCCAAATCTGTCAAATGTTCCCAGTCAAACATGAACCTTTTACTTTTGTGATTAAGTAAAAAATAATTAGACAGATTTGGGAAGGTGTGATGTACTAGCGTCGTCTCTGCCCAACCCATCAGGTATTTCAGTCATGATGCTATTTTATAGATAATCCATCACAGCGTAACAAAAAGTAATGACTTATTCAAGCTGTGAATTGAAGCTTAAAATTCATGGCACATTTAGTGTAGTCGTAATCTCCAATAGAATTTCTGTCTTTGATGTTATAGTTGAATGTAAGAATACTAAGCAGGTACTGGCTTATAACATCGGTTTGAGACAAGTTTAGTTTATTTGACTGAACACGTTTTAGATAAAGTATATCAACCTTTTCTTACGTGATAAAATCTACAAACGAGTCCTCCCGCCCTGGCTCCTGCCACTGGCTGGATCGTAAGAGACTATCTGAGAGCCTATGCACACCACGTTTTTTAAACGCCCCGGTGCAGCGCGTTTGACGCGATAGCGCACGTAAGTCAGACGCAGCCTAGAACAAATGACAACAAACTGCTCTGATGAAAACGCGCTGCACCGGCGGCGGCGGGCGGCGCGTTCAAAAAACGTGGTGTGCATAGGCAGTCGTACTGACAAAAGTCCACTATGTCCCTTCAACAGTCACGTTCCAGGTTACCTGTTTATAGTTCTTCAACCCCAGACAGACCCGCGATCCGAGTGTTTCAACCTTGATTGCTGTTGTGCATCTTTTTTTTTTCGTTCCGACTTGTTAAATGACGTCCATGAGTCCTCCATACCTAAGCTCCTAATTACTAACTTCATCAACAGATTTAACGACATCTTAACTCATTTATCCTTCAAAGGATGACCGTAGCAACAGCCCCGCCAAGATTAATAACAGTAAATCATTCAATAACTTACAATAATCACCCGCGAAGTTCCCAAGTGGCCCACCAGGCAGACAGGCCAGAAATACCCCAAGGCCTGGTCAGTGGCCGTGTGTCAATGCTGGGGAGGGCTATTTATAGCCTGTGGGCCTGTGGCCTGCGTGCAACTCTTTGTTCAGTTGTCTGGTGCAGTAAACAAAGGCCATTAGATTTTAAGTGACTTACATTAGATAAATTCCAAGGTCATTTTGAATAGTTCGGGGGACTAACGAGCTACCGTAACCTCGGAACGTAAAGGGCTATTGAAGGACACCGTGGATTTTAGTCAGTTCGAGTCTGACAGTCCCTCCTGCCCTGCCCTGTGTACCATCATTATGTATGCTCCAGAATGATGGTTCACAGCTAATGTTGTTTCGAACTTTTGTATTGGAAAATCTGGAACTAGCCTTCGAATCTTGTAAAAAAGCCCTTATATTATATTTTCAATCACTAAAATCGTCATTGCATAACATAAATGTAACTTGTTCTTCAGGTGATCAATTCCTTAACAATTTATCATCTACTTCGTCATTTTACGCAGCAATAAAATTAAATAATTTATTCTCAGTTCTATCTCTGTTATCAGATAAAAGGAAATTCGGATAACCGAATCCTATGATAACCCAAATCATATTCAAATACAGACTCACGGCGCTATTTTGATTCTGATTTGGCTTGCACATGGCGCCATCTTTAATAAGTTGCTCGCTTTGAAAAACAGTGATACCGTACGCGATAAGGCGAGGAAAACTATAGAAATAAAAAAAAAATGAAGTTGAGACAATGTTTTCTGATAACGTAGCTGAAATAATAAAACCTAAGCTTAATATTACGCTTGTAATGCCCAAAAAGTAAGACAGAGATGTACCAAAAAGCAAATCCACATACCAGTTATGTGCATGTATGTCCTATACTTATATTAAGGGCGACTTGTCGATATTGTCATCAATCGACAAATAATGCGAGCACTACTTACTATGATGAACTGTTTAAAAAAAACATGTAACCCAAAGAAACTTATGTTCATGACTTTTTTTTCAGTTGCCTTTTGCGTTCCAGAGCCGTGGTTTCTTTTTAAGATAGTCCGTTTGTCTCCAACCGGCATCGGTAATGTCTTATGGGTATTCAAGAAAAATATCACCTTTCTTGAGAAGTAAAATATCGAAAAATTGGAAGTTGCTCTATGATTTTCCGATTTCTTCATACAGGTTTTATACGCACGTATCTGGACAGTGTACGTATCCCTGTTTTTATTTATAAAAGCACCTTAATCACAGCCTTAATAGAATATCAAGTCCATTAGGAATTCCAGAGAGCGGTATTTATTTTTATATTAATTCAACCCATGATAAGCGGGACTGTCTCATCAGGTACCTAGGTAACCGTGATCCCTGGTACGTAAAGGCCTATTGAAGGATCACCGTGGATTTGTCAGTACAAGTCTGACAGTCCCTTTCGCCCCGCCCTGGTTAGGAGGACTCATATGATGAATTTACCGCGATAAAAAAAGACAGTTCTCTATATCATTTGACGAATATTTATTTTACTCTTTATCACAACCTCTTCAATCTATCCTCAAGAGAGACGATGATTCCCGATGTCCACCCCCAGCTTGTCCCCCGCTGGGGGACAGCGCAACTTTTTCTAAAAAATGTTCCCAATGTCCACCCCGGGGTGGCCACTAGGAACTTTTTTTAGAAAAAGTTGCACTGTCCCCCAGCGGGGGACAGTGATACGATTTTTAAAAAATATTTACGTTGTCCCCCACGGGTGGACAGCGCTACAATTTTAAAAATGAGAATTCTCAGTGTCCACCGCGGGTGGACGGAGATACTTTTTTTTATTTATTCGCGGTAGCGGGCCCTTTTAACTATTTTTAATACTTTGACTGAAAAAAAAACTAGTAATAAAATATAAAGATTGTAAATGTAAGCTTAGTTATAAAAAAATACTATTTTAACAATTTCACATACTTAGATCATTTTGTTTAAAACCATATCTTAGTTTGTACACACATATCTTAGTTTGTTTGGCTACACATCAAACTATGCAAAACCAATATAAGCTGACCGTTGAGTGTGCGGAAAGATTTCACAAAGCGAGATCAAGACAAACTGGTATTGTATAGGTTGATGTGTAACCAAACAAACTAACTATTACACAAACAAACAAACTAACTAGCCGTGTGTACTAGTAAAGTTTTAGTTATCATTCTTCTGGGCTCGTTTTATTATAAGTTTGTTAGATGAAAACTTTCAATTTTTCTAATCCAATTTTACAGCCTGTAAAATTGGATTAGAAAAATTGGTATATAATATTACTCTACCTTGTATGAACATTTTAAATGATTAAATACTTTTCAGGTGTATATAATTAGAAATAAATGTCATATCCTAGTCAATTTCAAAACAAAATTATTACAATAAATAAACCTACTTTTGAATTTTTAATTATGGTGTTAATTAGAAGATTTTTTTAAAATAAACGTTGATTTTAAAATACATAATTTGTTTTTATTATTATTTTAATAATCTCATCATCTTCCTTTTAAGTCTTTAATCTGTAACAAGTCTTCACTCAAAGTTTACAAAAACAATTAAAAGGGAATAAATAAAAAAAAGTATCTCCGTCCACCCGCGGTGGACACTGAGAATTCTCATTTTTAAAATTGTAGCGCTGTCCACCCGTGGGGGACAACGTAAATATTTTTAAAAAATCGTATCACTGTCCCCCACTGGGGGACAGTGCAACTTTTTCTAAAAAAAGTTCCTAGTGGCCACCCCGGGGTGGACATTGGGAACATTTTTTAGAAAAAGTTGCGCTGTCCCCCAGCGGGGGACAAGCTGGGGGTGGACATCGGGAATCATCGAAAATATATGAGTATTCCACTTAGCAATATCAAAAGCTAGTACTTTCCTCGGGACTGTCAGGAAAACAACTTTGATTTGTGGACGACATTACTTTTAAATCTCAGCCATATTTCATTTTATATCTAACGCGTCTAGATTACTCCGCTTGACGTCAGATGGGGTGTCATTGACATAGCTCTTACAATAATAAAAGAAGTTAATACAATACATAAAAATCCAACCACAGAAAAGCAGCCTCCTGCATGGCAACGTGCCCCGTCAATTAAAAAACGAAAGACTTGTGATTCACCCCCACCTGCCACAACTACGACAGGAAACAGGTTTGCCAGTTTACCTGTCGACCTGACAGAGGACGAAACAGACCAACCCAAGCCAACCAGTAAGCCGCCACCGATCGTACTCTATGGGATAGAAGATCTTAAAGAATTAACAAAACTGATTGAAACGGTCATAAGCCCAGGTGAATTTAAATACAGAATAGTCAATAAGAACAACATACGTGTTATGACAAACACAACAGAGTGCTACAAGAAAACCATTGATATCATAAGAGAAAATGGACTTATTGGGCACACCTTCACACCAAAAGACGCTAAATGCTACCGCTTTGTTATTAAAGACCTGCATCACACTACTCCTCATCAAGCTATAATGGAAGCGGTTGAAGCAACTAACAATGAAATTGTTGGCGAGATAATAAATGCTCGTTATGGCCCGGAGAAGAGACCCACCTCGACTTTCTTTGTGAATGTTAAACAAAGTATTCACAACCGTGAGGTGAAGCAGATCAAATATATTTTTAACCAAAAAGTTAAAATAGAAGACCCCCGCAAAGCTAAAAGCATAGTTCAGTGTCAGCGATGCCAACAGTATGGGCATTCTAAGAACAATTGCATGAGACCTCATAGATGTGTCAAATGCGGAGAAGGTCACAAAAGCTCAGAATGCTTAAAGAAAGATAGAACCACACCTGCCAAATGCGCACTATGCTCTTGCGACCACCCAGCCAACTATAAAGGTTGTGAGGTCTATAAGGAGATTTTAGCTAGAAAAAACAAAAGCCGAACCCCACGAGAAAGGATTCATACCCAAACCTTTCAGACCTTTCCAAACCCTTCGGCAGCTCCACTTACTTCATCCGGCCTCAACATACGGAACTCCTCACACGCGCATCAGTTATCGTATGCAGAAATAGCGTCTGGAAAAAAATCTCCAACTTTAGACCAATCACAAGCTAACTCACAACAAAATCATACTCTACAGCATATCCTTATTAAACAAAGCGAAAAGATGGACCTCTTAATTCAACAAATAGGCTCTTTAGTGAGTCTTATCACAAGCCTCGTCACTAAGCTTACAAAATGACTTATCTGTTCATAGCTGCCTGGAACATCAATGGAATGGCACCCAACACAAATGAACTGGAAGTATTTCTGAAAGAAAACAAAATTGATATTTGCTTGATATCAGAATCACACACAACAGCAAGAAGTGATATACATATAGCAGGTTACTGTGTATACCTTACCTCTCACCCGGACGGTCGAGCACATGGAGGCAGTGCTATTGTAATTAAAAACACAATAAGACACTGCTTATTAGAACCCTATGTGTCTGAGCATCTACAGTCCACGGCTATAAGAGTTGAAGATCGATCAGGTTCTATTAACATCTCTGCTGTATATTGCCCTCCCAAGCACAAAATCAATGAAACAATGTTTGCCGAGTTCTTTAAAACGCTGGGTAACAGTTTTATAGCAGGTGGTGACTGGAACGCCAAACATACGGATTGGGGTTCCAGACTCACAGTAACTAGGGGGCGTGAACTCAAAAAATGTATCGAATCAAACAAAATGTCAACACTGTCTACTGGAGAACCTACATACTGGCCTACGGATGTCAACAAAATCCCTGACCTCCTTGACTTTTTTGTCACAAAAAATGTATGCCACAATTTTATCCAGATAGAGTCCAGCCTAGATGGGTCGTCTGATCACACCCCGATCATACTAAGATTGAACAAAACGGCTGTAAAATTCAACCCAAATTATGACATACTCTACAACAGCAAAACCGATTGGGAAAACTTTAGAGAGTACCTGGAAGACAACATCAATCTAAACATACGCCTGAAATCCCCTGAAGACGTAGACGACGCTTGCTTGTACATCACCAATCTCATACAAGTTGCAGCTTGGATCAGCACCCCTGAGCTAAAAATCTCTGTACATAACTCACCTACTCCGATCGAAGTCCGAAATAAAATCGCCGAAAAGAGACGTCTACGTAGAATCTGGCAGTCATCACATAATGAATTGGACAAAACCCGTCTTAACCGTGCCATCAAGGAACTTAAAGACCTTCTTGCGCATAGTAAAAATGAAGCTTTACAACACAGGCTAGAGAGAATAACCCCTGAATCCAATGGAATATACTCTCTGTGGAAAGCAACTAAGAACTTACCTCAACCTCAACAATGCTTTCCACCTATTAGATCAGGCAATTCATGGGCTCGCTCTGATCAAGAAAAATCTGAAGCTTTCGCCTCTCACCTTGCCAATGTCTTCAAACCTAACGAATCTTCAGCCCCTGATGACCCTGCAATAGATGTTATTCTCAACCAGGACCTGCAACTTTGCGCCCCTCTCCGACCAGCATCACCACGCGAACTGTCTAGACTGATTTCTACGATGAACTCTAAAAAGGCACCCGGATTTGACCTGCTTACTCCGAAAATACTTAAGGAGTTGCCACGAAAGGGAATCGTCTTCCTCACAATCCTCATAAACGCCTCTCTCAGAACCTCTCATGTCCCTGCTCTCTGGAAAATATCACAAATCGTAATGATCCACAAGTCTGGAAAGCCGGCAAATGAAGCTTCATCCTACCGTCCCATTAGCCTTACGCCAGTATTATCTAAGCTATGGGAAAGGGTAGTCTTGAATAGGTTGAAATCAAGCCTACAAGAAAACCATGTTGTACCTGACCACCAATTCGGGTTCCGTGAGCACCATTCCACCGTAGAACAGGTCCACCGAGTCTACCGCACAATAAGGCTTAGCCTAGAAAAGCGGGAGTATTGTTCGGCAGCCTTCCTCGATGTCCAACAAGCTTTTGATAGAGTATGGCACAAGGGTCTACTATGCAAAATAAAGCTGCTCCTGCCCCATTCATATTACTTGCTAATGAAATCATACCTCTGTGATAGGCAATTTCAAGTAAAGTTAAGAGATGCAAGATCTTCTCTCTACAGGTGCCTAGCAGGTGTACCCCAGGGGTCTGTTCTGGGCCCAGTCTTGTATAACATCTTTACCAGCGACCTCCCACAATGCCCCGATGTTTTTGTAGCAACCTTTGCTGATGATGCCGCATTCCTGGCCTGTAGTCAAGATCCGAACACAGCGAGCAGGATATTGCAAAAACAACTTGACAAGACCCATGATTGGCTAAATAAATGGCGTATAAGGGCAAGTGCACCTAAATCGAAACACATTACTTTTGCACTCAGACATGGAAACTGCGCTCCAGTCAAATTGGGTCAGGACACTCTACCACAATCAACATGTGTTAAGTACCTAGGATTCTACTTGGATCGTAGATTGACATGGAAGGACCATCTAAAGAAAAAAAGAACAGAAATCAATTACCGCTTTAAGAACTTGCTCTGGTTACTAGGCAGACAATCTAAACTAACCCTCAGTAACAAACTTAGAGTCTATTGCTCCATCATAAAGCCAATATGGACGTATGGCATCCAGTTGTGGTCTTCTGCAAGCAAATCGAACATCTCAAGCATCCAAAGAAGTCAAAATGGAATCCTGAGGGTCCTAGCAGCAGCGCCTTGGTATGCGCGCAACACAGAAATTCATGAGCACCTGGAAATCCCAACAATCCAAGAAGAACTGGAACTCTACCTTGGCAAATATAAGGATAGATTGATTAATCATCCAAATCCCCTTACACAATCGCTATTGATCCCGAATAATATTGGGAGACTCAAGAAAGCCGATATTGTGCTGCCTGATTAAAAAGGATTTGGACATTGGTCTGAATCTTTTAAAAATAAAGCCTCTCTCCGCGTATCTGATCATAGTCAGGGCTGACTGATAGCAGATTATAAAACAAACAAAAAAAAAAAAAAAAAAAAAAAAAAAAATACATAAAAATAACTTTCATGTCTGTTTTATTGTACTTTTAATGGTTCTTTGCAAGAAATAATTCACTTTGATTATGGTTCTTTACTGCAACTGTACAATAAGCATCGGCTCTTTCAGTTTAGTCGGTTATGAAAAACTTACGAGGACTTTATGAAGCTAGGTTCATCATCATCATCATTCGTAGCCTTCTGCAACCTACAGCCGTTTGATAATAGATCTCATCACTGGTCTGCGGAAATCTCAGCCAACTAATTTATTATGAGACACTACAAATCAAAATCATAAACATGATTGCTTGCTTGTAAACAAAAATCTGAAATGTCGGAAAAAGGCGCAAAAAATCGGGCTCGCTACGGTCGCTCTGCATACTTCTTAGCCCTGGATGCCTGTAGTGTCAAAAACGGTACTAATAACCCCTAGCGATATTTGACTCTTGCCTCGTTCACAAATCAAATGCTACAAAACTATTTTTTTTACAATTAATTTGAAAGGCTAGAAAGGGGGCACTTGATACTATCAAGTTTAGCCCCTTTTTGAAAAGTCGTAGAACTGGGGCTGTTTCAAGTGAAGATAAATACATATTGTATAGGGTGATTGGATGGCTCTTATTGAATTTTATAGGATTTAATTCCAAAATTCTCTGACATATTCATAAAATTCTATTCAGCCTGACTAGTCTGCAAAAAATTCAATATTTTACAGTCCGCGCCTCTGTTATACAAAAGCAGTTTTCACGGACAGATTTAGTATTCAGTTGTAAAGGAATGTTTTCATATCCGGAATAAAAATTGCAACCAGCTCGAAAAAAAACGCTCGTTCAAATATTGTATCAAAAGATGCGGGATAGGCAGCGCTGCAGTGATTACCAGCTGCGGATGTTTCATTAGTATAAACTGCAGTGCAGTATGTAAATTAGATTTGTAAATACATAGGTGTCATGTATATTTTGTACCAGGAAGCTCCACTGACATGCATCTTCGCTCGAAGCTAGATAGCGGGGAGTGGTAATTTTATTTAGCTTGGCAGCTTGCTGATTGAACCTCTTCAAACATAATCTGGACTGATTTTACTGTGACTGTTTATGTAAGGGTTTTCATACATAGGAATAGCTGCGCCTGTCCCAAATAAATTGTAATAAGGACAGAAGAAATATGATTAATTTTTGAGACCATCAGATTAACATACTCATAACATACATTTTTTGTAGTTAGTTGTGACTGTATAGTTTTAGAACATTTTTACATATACATACATAAACTAACGCCGTCTTCCCATGGACCCTAGGCAGAAACTACAGAGCGACATCTGCTACGATCCTTACATTAGATTTTTTTTGGTGTTCAAATCATCAAATTAGTCCTGGGAGCCCTGGGAAGAGAGACTCTCACTGTCAGAACCAAACTGATTAGAAGTCCACCGTGTTCCTTGAGTAGCTCTTTGCATTCCACGGTCCCGCGACCCCGGCAGGCATAGATTTAGAACAAGTGGTGGAAAACTTATTTGCTATAGGTTCTGAAATGCGTACAAGTATAGGAATTCTCAAAAATATTCTAATAGCCTTATTGCATCGTCTATAACGTTGCTATGCTATAGCCACATCTACGTCAAGCAACAGAATTAGCACGGCAGTCAGTTGTTCAGTACGTAGAGCACTTGAAGCGATACTGAATGGGAAAATTGGAGATAAATGAGTTCATACACCCCTTTTAGCGAGATTTATTCGGAAGGCCACACGGGTAAAAGTGGAAATGTATTCACACCGGATCTAAGGTGGGAACGGCAGAGGAAGTTGCCAAGAAATATTGTTTTTTTTTGCCGAAAATTCTTTATTCGTCGGAACTAAGATTCTTTATTTTGATCAAAAATAGTAGGTGATTTAAGTAATTAAAAGAGGTTATAATAACAGATAAATTGAGTTAAAAAATAAAACTTAAAATCGTAAGTTCCCATGGTCTCCGCTAGATGGCGCTGATTGTCTCGAATCATAATCGCCCGCCAACTATTTCCATCGCATTTTTTTCGTAGACAACGCTCATTTTAAACCCCGCATTTGTATTTAAGTTCTACTTAATGTCTGTGATGACATTTAATTTTCATTTCATCGTAAGCTGTTCCAATAATAAATTGTTATTTTTGTTCAAAGTCAAAGTACCTAATTGTTGAAGAAGTTATTGAAAGAAAAGGTAAATTAAACATTCAAATTACTTTGAAGTCAACGTAAAATCGAGTAAAAGAATACAAACTGAAGACGTCTAGTTCGCTGTCGTGCATTCATAATGTCTGTACTATTTTAGGACGCCTACCAGAAAAGCAATAGCAACAATTTCTAACTCGCTGCTACAACCAAATGTTCAGGCGCAACGATGTGAAACTAAAAAGACTGACGAAATAGCTCTTAATTATAACTATTTCGTTCAATGTTGTGTTATTTGCGATAAAAATATTTCCTTTGTTTTATGTTTTATATAAAAAGATTATGTTTATTTTTACATAGACGTCATGATCGTAATCTAACAAAAGATTGTTTGACTTTGATTTATTTTTATTCATAATATTTACTAAATTATATTTTCTTTTTGTTTCAGGTAAGACCTGTTATTTATAACATAATCTCTGGGGGATTAGAGATAGAAGAATCGAGTGAAGTAATGAAAAACAAATCGTGAACATGTTTGTGGTTTGACCGAAAAACATGATTAGTAAGTGTCTGTAATGTTTACTTCTAAGAAGTAACTGTCGTTTTTCAAACTTCTTATTTATTTTCCATTTAGGTTAACCGGAAGAACACATGTGACCATCTTCGCTAAAAAAACAGTCGAGCTAAGTTGTGACCAATTTTCCTTAAACCAAAATTGTTGATTGATCAGTTTTTTCTCAATATGGTGGTAATAAAACTTGTCTAAATTAGAAAAAAAAACTTGGCTTATATTAACTGAAAAGAATTCTTGAAAAACAAGGTTAATAAACAGATCATAAAAAGATATCCCCCTTCTTTGTACGAGTATCATCATCATTGACTAGTCTTACTTACTTCAGCACTTAAGTCCAGGTTTCCTGTCTTCACATTAATCATTAAGCTAACAGCACCATATTCCTAGAACTCGTTAGTCATCGCTTCTGATATCACATATTTTGATAATGGCCTGTTTTATCATCTTACATGACAGGACAATGTATTAAGAACTTATCTTACTTACCAAGACATAATTATGTCACTGGCATTCCTTTTTCTTTTGTTGTATTCCGTGACACAGGCCTTATCTTTCTGGGTTGCGGGACTGTCTTAGAAGGATATGTTTTAACGTATCCTTCTTCTTCTTCTTTTACGTATCTATCTTACAATCCCTTCCGCTCCACTAACTCACTCCTTTCCTAATTATGTCCCATTAATTCAGAAATTAATGGTCTTGATTTTAACAAAAGAACCCAGGTTCTTTTAAAATCAAGACTATTAATTTTATGATTTTCTGATTTCAATAGATTCAGTTGACAACCAGTCCAAAAATTTATAATCCGAAGAATGTCAGTTCTCGGAAATCATCGAAAAAATATTTCGGTAGAAGCGGTATCATATCGGTAGAAATACCAAAAACTCGGTAAACCGAGACACTCCTTGGAAGCTATGGTACTTATGGGAGGAGGCCTACTATAAGGTACTTATTTCTGGCTAAAACAAGGATACCATTGATAATGAAAATAATGCCTAATCTTTTGTCATAGGAATGCTAGGTTTGTAAGAAGGATGTCATCAGCCACTCGGTAGGTAATGTAGATACAAGTATTCCACGAAGGCTTACTCATAACGCCATTTTAGAACAAAGAGAGAGAGTAGGACCTGAGGTGGATGACATTCAAACGTGATCATTAGTCCTTGTGAGAGAAAACGTATGTGTACAATAACAATTATTGTGAACTTTAAAGGGTAAACTGAGGAGTAGGTTAAAGTTAGCACCATTGTGATAATTGATACCACGTTTGACATCAATACAGGTATATTTAGAGGAAATCTGTTATAACCTAGCGAGTCCACCGTCATTGTAGTGCTGTAGATCTGTCACATGCTTCTTATCTTCCTACGTCATCATTTTGACCATTGATAACGATTAGGACATTAGTATCCATTACAATATTTGTTTTACTAATGCATCTTCGTAATTATAATTGTTACTATCTCTCCGTCGACTATAATTCCCTTTGTTTTATTTTTGACGGAGATGTCCTATTTCAAGGATGTCTCCAACTACAAATTATATTGCGATAAGTTGTATTCCATGTATTCTATTTCTCTCTTGTAAAAATGGCCTTCGCCTAACTCTAAGCTATGATTAACTTAAGTTGGCTCTTTCAGTATGCGTCAGATGACAAGCAACTAATATAAAAGGTTTTCTTCCAAGAGGATTAATGATACACGGCATTAATACCGACTTTAATACGGTTTCAAATGCCATGTTTAGCCTGAACGACTGTACAAGATTTTGGTTTCTATTCTTCAAGTGTTAAGGCACCGTTTGGCGTGAATGCTGGGTCACACTTGACTGAACAATATTTCAAGGACAACTTATTTCTGTTTGTAGTTATCTACCGAGCGTTTTGGCCTCAAATGAATGTTACTTAGTGTGAAGTAAATATTGGAAGCCTGTAAAGGTTAACATTGAAATATGGTTGCGTATTTAACGAAGAATATTGTAAAATCACAAAATGCTTGCTTTGGCGAAATTTTCTGGGACTCGTCGTTATGCCAGATGACAACTTCTTGTGTTTTTTCTCAGAGAATTTCTCCAATCTTTTTGGTAGTTCTGACGCAATGAGTAACATGGTACTTTTTTGTAACATGTCTGACCAAATACACAAATACTAAGTTTGGAAGTTGTAACTTAAAACGAAGCCACCGATATAGCTACTATTACAACACACGTTAGAAGGGATGACAATGAGAAGCATAACAAACGCACATACAATAAGCAGTAGCCACGTGTGTCAGATAAACAATAGTATTGTTAGGACTGTCTTACCTGCCTTGCTTAATTATTATTATTTATTTTTAATTCAGACTTGATTATTTTGTCCATATATTGTTAGTTACAAAGGTCTTAGAAAACTATGTTAGTCATCAATCACAAAAATCAGTACAATAGCAAATGTCAAAAAATTACAAATCAATATTATTATTCATTCAATTACCATATTATGTCAAGAAATAAAATCAGTATTTTCCAGTCACATGTAGACGAATAAGCCTACCCAGCACTGCAGACTCTGGTCTCTCAGAGATCATTCATTTTAATGTTTCGTTAATTTTCATTACGGTTGATGCAAATTGGTACACACACACCAACTCATAAATAAACTCAGTGTTATTCTTTGGGATAGACAGAACGTCAGCTGCTTCTCCTTTTGCCTTGTCCTGTTCATAATTATTTCCATATGGTCATACAAGATTACCTTGTTGATGTAAATTGGTCATGTCTGTAATCGTTGTTGAGTGATGAGGCTCTCCCTCATCATTCAGCAACGATGCCGGATGGATGCCACATATGATTAATAGCTTGACGATTGATAGGAGAGAAAGGAGGAAGATTAAATGCTGCGTTTCATCATCATCATCTCAGCCATAGGACGTCCACTGCTGAACATAGGCCTCCCCTTTAGATCTCCATCGCTGCGTTTACTGCTAGCAAAATAGAAATATCATTATGAGATGAAATTTTGTCTTTAGTGAAAATCTTCTACTGCAAGATAGGAAACTGCAGAAGGTCCAATGAATTCAATGCTTAAAGAATTTGAAGCACTGCTTGAATGATCGACTACTCTTGTCTGAGAATCTTGCCTTTCAAGCGCAAATTCGAATCTTGGAATCCTTAGAAATATGAGTCGATTTCCTCAACCGATAATGTTTTGTAGGAATGTCTTCAAAAGACTGTATCCACTTATGCTAATGCATACATATTCATGTCGATGTCGTGGGTATGTGAAAAACTGCGCAATATGTACGTAGTATTTCCACATGTGCCGTCTCAGGGCCGTTCTTATCAGCTCTTGCGCAGGGTATGCTTCAAGTGCCTTTGTCCCTTGTTTCACTGCGGAAAATCTAGGCAAATCACCATGTACACTAGGAAATGGACTTGGTTCTACAAGTATCAGTAGAAATTACTACCGGTTTTCTAAATAACTTCTCGATGCAGAGCATGCTACTATGTTAAAACTTGTATTATCTTATGTCTATACCCGATACAAAAGTTACTAATAACGTTGATATTTCAACAAGCAGCCTTTGTACTCATTACAATACTATCTCTATGTTAAACTAGCCCTTTGAACCTTTCAATAACAATACTAAAGCAGCCAACTTTTGCTTTACATTATTTAGATTAGGAAATTCTTTGTCTTCGGAGAAGATATTTCGTATATTGCTGTTGATACGCCTGATAGCAGTACCCTGCAGATCTTTGATCCTTCTTCATACTCAAGCAGCTCATGCTTATTAGAATTTCGAATTTTCCTATTAACTTTAACAGTTTAACGAATAACCTCTAAGCTTACTTCATCATTATTCCTTTGATAAAATCAACAGCACTTTAACCAAAACATGTTCAAATTGTATGCTAACCGCAGCAGCGTCCCAGCTGCCTCGCTCCACAATCGGTTCGATGGCATCAGTAACGCGATCTAGCACTCCACCACGTTTGTTTTGAGGATGGCCTGCATCGGCAACTGCGGTGTTATATCATCAGAGTGCGGTTTATGCATCGAGCTGCTTATCTGAAATGGTCCAGCTGTTACTTTGATGATTTCCTCATTTTCCATCTATAAATAGAAATGCGTTCTAATTTATCTATCTCCCGAGTTACCGCTTCAATTGCTCGATTTTGTTTGTAAATCCAAATACTAATTAATTTTATTGTGCGTTTTACGAAGATTGCTCTGGAGTATTTAATTTTATTTGTCTTCATGGACTGTCCCTATTTATGTAATGTTGTTGTTGACCATTTATTAGTTCCTCTGTATTTTGACATGTATAAGTATTGACCATGTATTAGTTCCACCGTATTTGACATGCATTAGTAATGACCATGTGACAGTTTCATTGTACTTTTACATTTATTAAAACTAAATTTACCATTTATAATACATAATTCCAAATTTTTATGCCAATACCTACCTACATAATTATTGTATGCCTTTATGGCAGGACATATTGATACTTTAATATATTGTTAAGACCTGTAACTAACATATGCCCACAATAGAGATACTTTGACTTTGACTTTTAAAATCTTAAAATTAAGTCGGATCACTCAGAGAACGTTGCGTGGACTGACACTTTTCACTGGCGATGATGCTTCATTATTTTATCTTTCAAACATTCAAAGTAAATTCAAGAGCAAAATATTTGCTAATGAAATCACAATGAAGTCATTCATTACTCATACCTTTTTCTCACAACAATTGTATTTTTTAACCCAATTCAATTCACTAATGCCACGAAATATTTCAATAAACTGTCATTGTTCGTTTTCAACTTTTCACGTCATGCGAACGTGTCAAGGGAAATTCGACAATGGACTAATCAAAGGATTTTAACTCTTGTAGACCTAAATATTTTATTCGAAAACCCTGCTACCCTGAAGTCCATCATATGAATTTGTATAAATGATGTTCAAGAGATATTTCTTTTTTAATTTCCACTTCAGTATAATCTGGATCTTCAGCTTGTAAACTTGTAAGCTTCATTTGACTTCTTTAGGTCTACTGTCCTGTTTATGTGAACGTGGGCTGCGAAGGAAAACCTTTATCGATTTCGATTGCCTTCTTCTTCCGTATCAAATGACTGTTACCGAGGCACCTGTCGAGATTTTATATTTTCTAAAGTTCCGATGAACTGACACTTTGGTAATGGCCACCCAACCCTAGCATCTCGAAAATAGTCAGGTCGAGTGGACGAGTGCACCGCATTCATACTGGGTGTTTAAACCAACCTTTTGCCAAAAATTGTATTTGCTGTGGCCTCCCGAAAAAAATCCAGCCTTGAATGCATATTGCCAATAATTTAACGAAATGCGAGACCCTGTACCAAGTCAAAGACTTTACAGTTGACCTCAAGTCTAATTGGCAATTATAATTAGGTACAGCTCATGGTATAATAATATACTTCGCCAGGTATGGCACTCCGAAACACAGTGGTCACGTGGGTGACACAAGCCTACGTCATCATCGCTATCTGCTGGTTCTCAAACTTTACAGTTTGGGGAAATTTAACCTAATAAAACATTGACCTAATTATTACATTACTGCTAACTTTTGCACGTGGCTTCCATCCCCTACCTCAGCGTAGTAGATTTTCAGTGACAAAAAGTATTATTTATCCATCCTAGGATAAAAGATAACAAAGAAACTTTTCGACGTTCACAAATAAAAATGTTTGAGTGCCGCTGGTTACACAGTCACTGAGCGAGACAGGCATACGCATAAAACAAGGATAGCGATACACGACAAAATGGCGGCATGACAATGACACAGCCCGTTCCTGTGTTACCAGTAGTGTATGGTTATAACTCCCTAAGCGCATTTATTACTTAAGCGAATACGATAAAACGCTGTGGTTTTATTTAACAATTCTGTTGGTATACGTATTGAATTGTTTCGTTTGCTATGCTAAATACAATTTAAATGTTTTATTTATTTTTTAAACAAAATAAAATTTGAAAATGTTTCCTTAATTTCGTATTTTGTTGCAATTAAGTGGCAACTGGAAAGTGACGTCAACTTGTGTCACTGCGGGAGTGCCAGACCTTGTTTTTTTAGACTATGGTACAGCTCTATAAATTGTTTACGGGCGGTTATTTGTTGCGTTTTAATTTAAATGTTTTGACAAAATAATGTCCGATCTCGACAGCCGTGATCAATTAATATTGTAATTTGTTGGTTTTTTATAAATCTTGTCAATTATTATAGCAGCAATCTGTTCTAAATGTAAACGAAATAAATTTTTAAACAGTAAACAGTCTGAAAGAACGTAAACTACAAAAACTTTTTAAGTGGATAAGTTTTCCCTGAGATTTCCCAAGTTAGCTTGCTTTTTTACAGTACTTGTTTTCAGGAAAATCAAAGCACAAAACCTTATTTTGTTTAGAACTACTGTGACGTTGATGAAACTAAGCAGAATACACAGTGTTAGTTTGTTTTTGCAACTTGTCTGAGAATTGAGATGTTCAGCCGGTAGCCATTTTGCGCTTACCCAGAATGTAAACAGACCGTGTCAGCCTGCATCTGTGCAACTTTTAGTAGTTCTGACTCTTTCGCTCATACGCTGCTTGTATGTAGGTCACCGAGGAGCTTATCGGTCACCGCTTACCTGTCTCGCTCCCACGCCGCGAGCCTTTGCTTTGCACTAAACTCCAGTGTTGTATGAGACGCCGCTGGGCGCGCACGTCTCCCGTGATATGAGCCCGCGCATGCGTACAAACGCAATATTACGTTCGGTGTAATCAGCTGATTGTCATTGTTTTTATTATTTTCTATTTGTGATCTCAGTGCTGTGATATAAAGATGGGTCAGGCGTTCGGAACGACGAATTCTCACAATGATGAGCAGAGGCAATATACCAGAAAAGAAATAGGTATGTCAATTGTCTTGTTTGTTATTGTTGGACTCGACTGACGGTGGTGGGCCGAGGTCTGTTATGTTATTAATTTATTATAGGCATTCTGCAGTTGTGATACATACCTTCTGCCCAAGCCAAGTATTGAGTACTTATAAAGTACTTATGAAAGTGAGTACTTATAAAATAACCTAAAATTCAAGCCATTTTTTATTACTCTTATTAGTTGTGATTATCTCTTGGCCTGTCAAAATATTGCTAAAGAAACAAACTGTAATTTATTACCACAATCATAAGCAAAGGACAAATAATCCCGAAAGCCAAAATGCGTTGACGTTATTTCCAGGGTGCATCGAATGCAACCCCAGTTAGAGGACTGACTAATCAAGTAATTATATTTGCATGAGTTGGTTGGTTTTCCCCTAACCGGCTTACCCCGAGTAACCCCTGCGGTTTCCTTAATTAGCTATATCCGGGAATTCAATTCACCAATTCGGCGAATTCATCAGAATTATTGAAATTACCAGGTTCCTGTTTACCGTTCCAAAAGTTATTTTTGTAACTTTAGCCATACTTTAAAAGGTTTTTCTTAAAAATCTAAAATTTCGTGTTTATTGTTATTTAAAT
Source organism: Agrotis clavis (assembly GCA_954870645.1). NCBI lineage: Eukaryota > Metazoa > Arthropoda > Insecta > Lepidoptera > Noctuidae > Agrotis > Agrotis clavis. Next base: position 1,490,504 of record OX940931.1, on the reverse strand, counting down.
AGGCTAATGTATTGCTGATACCAATTTTAGTTTGTATTCTGGTTATATTACGTCTATTGTCTTCAGTGTTTATCACCTATTAAGCCCATATCTAAGTCCTCTTGTGTTCTTATCTCGGTTTGAGTACTAAAGCACTCTTAATGAGCGGTGAATGAGACAATAGCGCGACTAATAGTCATTTTAAACTATTTTTATAACTATACAGGGTGGAATTTTGTAATGCCACCTGGAGGGAAAGTACTCTTAATACTGCATACTGCTATTTTTGAATAGAAAGCAAACTTCATTCAAAGATTTTCGAAACTTCTCTTCTCCCACACCCGGGAATCGAACCGGCTAAAATCTGAAAAAAATTATATCCTGTACTTTTATTGCATCGATCGTTAGGGTCAATTATAAGGATGAAATCTCTCTAACAAACATGATAAATTAAATGAAAGGAAAACAGATGGATGTTAGTTAAAGAGCTTTAACTTGACTCATTGAATTTTTTAACTTCAGATTTTCTGGTTTTCTTTCATTTAATTTATCATGTTTGTTAGAGAGATTTCATCCATATAATTGACCTATATATTTTTTTTTAGATTTTAGCCGGTTCGATTTCCGGGTGTGGGAGAAGAGAATTTTCGAAAATCTTTGAATGCAGTCTGCTTTCTATTCAAAACTAAAGGAATGTTTCCTTTGAGTAAAATTTTCTATCTGCAGTATTAAGAGTACTTTCCCTCCAGGTGGCATTACAAAATTCCACCCTGTATATTTTTATGCCGTCAATTAAAATAATCCAAAATTTGCCAAGGGTACCATAAGAAAATTGGGAAATGATTCCGAATGTTATTGAACAATATTGTCGTTAACAAAATATTTTACAATAACTGTATTTTTTTCAAACAATACTTTCTCGAAGGAGCTCAGAAAAATTTAAAATTGTACATAATTTAAATAACAAACAAGATTGAAATAAACTCAAAGTTACGCCGAGAAAGTTGGCAAAAGCCAAAGAGTCTGTTATTCAGCGGACAAACAGAAACTTTCTCTATAACGTTTATGTACATAATTAATGTACTGCTACATATTTATGTAAAGCATTACCCTTATGACTTGTTTCTGTAAGTTTCTCACACCTTTGTGCCAAAATATTACGATAAAATTTGGTTCTACTTGAGAAATTAGATGGTCTGGGTCATTTGTGACATCTCTATCTGTATTACTTTTAGGTTATTCAGTGTCGTTATTAACTGTAACATTAAATGAAACTCTCTGGCTCATTGTTTTAGTATAAAAACAAAACACTTCAGAAGTTATTAGATAATGTCAAGATGAATCTGTTTAATGTTGGTAATGGCGTTCCGTAGTGAAACTGAAATGGTTAAGAATTTGGCGTCTACTTCACATTATGTTTTCCATTGCTACGATTTTTGCTATTCTTCTCAACATGCTCTAAATAGATTAATGTTAAAATTCAATACTGTTTGATGAATTCCACTCAACATTGTTTATTCTAAGATTTACATCTTAGAGTATCAGTGAGACTCCTAAAGATTTGAAACTCCTAGCCATCATTATCATTCATCTTCTGTTATGCCTAATTTTATTAGAGTTTAGTAATAATATAACAATAAATAATAATATTCCACAACTATCACAACGTCGCCATCTAGTCCCAAGCTAAGCAGAGCTTGTGTTATGGGTACTAGACAACTGATAAACATAATTATATATTTCTAAATACTATTTACTATTATAGATAAATTACACCCAGACACGGAACAAATGATCGTGCTCATCACACAAACATTTGTCCTGGGTGGGAATCGAACCCACGACCTCGGCATAGCAGTCAGGGTCACTAACCACTAGACCAACAGGCCTTTCGTGAAGAATGTCTTCTTCTTATAAACTTCTCTATAACTCCTCATAGCAGCAGTCACAGCCTTCCTACTTATCTTAGTTTCACGTGTAAATTGCGATTAGGGAACTCTAGTAGCCGTTACGTCTAGTCTAGACCGTTACTCATTAACCTCTCAAAAGGAAAGAACCGGTGTGACGTTTGAGATGATTGCATCAGTATCTGAGAGTATTTCACACAATACTATCTGCGTTCTTAATGTTATTATAAGAACTGAAGTGCCAATTGATCACATCGGCTTATTGTGGACCGGTGACGACGATAGCTGGTTCTTTAGTTGCATCATACACTTTGTTTTAAACTGTTTCAAGTTTGTGTTCCGTCTTATCTGTTTTCTTTAGTTCAGCTAAACCTTTACTTCCGACTTGTGTTTTCCTATGTATGTTATTCAATCATTATTGGCAATTTATAACTTTTAATTGTTTTCAGTAGATGTTCTATATTAAATGTTTTAAGTGTTTTTTAAATTATTTTGGGTTTTTATATAGTTGACTTGCTATTTCTTTAATTGCTTTGACGTTTAAAGATTAGTTTATAGTAACGAAGTGCTTGTTTCAATATTAATAAATTCGCTCCCTCAGAATGAGAAACAACGGAATAAAATAATTATTTATGAATACTTACGGTTCATAATTATTATGTGCTTGTATTCTCCTCAAACGTATTTTAGTCTGATTGTGTATTGTTCTTATCGTGTGAAAAAAAAACAACTTATTTTTGCGCTCCTCCGGTATCTAATCTCTGCGTAATAAAGTTGTTTTTACTTCGTTGTAGTTGATATGGGAATGTTTGAGACACTTTCATTATACTTATGATGTATGCATTTCTTATCGTCTGTTATGAAATCTAGAAGATATGAGCTATGTACATAGAGAATAGATTATATTGAGGGGTTCTAGAAAGTACATATTTGTCAATATAATTTACAATATAATGTTTGTGATCTATTGTAAACTTCACCAGTAATCGTTGCAAAAATAACGTAATGTTTTGTTTGTTACAATAATTGTTTTTCCTGTTAACAGCCCAATGGTAACAGTTTATTAATAACCAGTTATTAAATTAGGCAACGAAATAACTATCTTATTTACCTATATGTTCTGAAAACCAACTGTGAACATAAAAATAACAATGGTACCTAATATTTTGATAACAATATTATGATTATAAAACGAAGTCATTATTTTTGTGGTTTTGGGTTATTTTGCGAACTGTTGTTTTTATCGTATGTCTAATTATAAGTTATTTTAAATAAAATAGGCAAAAACTTGTTATAATAATTAACCGACTTCAAAAAGAAGGAGGTTATCAATTCGACGGTATGTTATTTGTTTTTTTTTTGGGTGTTTGGTACGCGATTACTCCGCCAATTGTGGACCGATTTTCAAAATTCTTTTTTTGATCGAAAGGAGATACTTCAGGAGTGCACACGTCGTTTATCGCAAATTTTATGAAGTAGTTTAAGTATTTGCGTATGGAAATCATAATCTCATGTAGCTGAGCTGATGATGGGACCGATGGGAGGTACAACTCCTCTAATAAGGACTTGGCATCGACTGATTTAGTAAATTATGTTTGTGTTTGCATATCTCCGGAACTACAAGTCCGATTTAAGTAATTCTTTTTTTGTTTTACTTGGTATCAACTTAGGGAATACTGCAAGTTTCATCAAAATCGGTTCAGTAGTTTTCGAGATAGAGAATGAATGAAAGAGATGTTAACGATTATTCTAGTGCACATGTAAGAAAATGATGTATTTGACAAGAATTGTGGTTTAATATATAAACTAAAAGAGTAAAATAAAAACTTTTTCAAAAAAAAATGTAACCGCCTTATAAAACAACCACAAAAACAGGGTAAAATAACCTACAAAACTTTTCTTTCGGATGTCGGTGGCAAAAAAGACAATGAAATTAATAAAAAAAAAGTCACCGACTTCCGAAAGAAAAGTTTTGTAGGTTATTTTACCCTTTTTTTGTGGTTGTTTTATAAGGCGGTTACATTTTTTTTTGAAAAAGTTTTTATAATTAACAGGTTTTACAGTTCTTCAAGGTTATCAATACCTTGGAATTACTAATATTTGGATCAACGGGTTACCGTATGCATTTGTTTTAATTAAAATCTAGTTTACGTTCATTAATTTATACGTAACAAACCTCAGTAGTTTTCTATCTTTCAATGCTAATGAAGTTTTTAAATTACTTAGCTAGCGAAACTCTTAAAAAATAAACTTAATGGAGAGTGTCTAAATTTTTTTTTATCGTACTAAAATCATCAAATGAGTCCTCCCACCCAGGGCGGGGCGAGAGGGACTGTCAGACTTGTACTAACTAAAATCTACGGTGTCCTTCAGTAGCCCTTTACGTTCCGGGGTCACGGTAATTCATTAGTCCCGCAACCGAGAGTATCTACATAATAAAAATAATGGTTAAACTAAATTGTATTTCATCAAACTAAGCTTAGGTTTGATAAAAAACATAATTTTCTTATAGATCTATTTCAAATACTTTACAAAAAAAAAAAACAATTTTAAATTATACTTACCCGCCAAGTTACTGTCTTCTAAATAACTACCCAACTCTTATGTAGATATATTAAAATGTATGATTTCTCAGAATGGCTATGATATTGATAAATCTAACTCCGGGTACAAAAATATACAAAGCCATTTGCTTGACATTTCTTATGACTCAAAACAGATGCAAGATGGGGAATTATTCATCGTACTTTATTTAAGTTTATTGCACTCTTTCGTGTTTTCGTCTCTACGTTATTCAGAATAAATTCTATGCATCTAAGAAATATTCGAAAACAAAACATTAGACATACTTGTTATTGAATGATTTAGAAGGCGATGGTAAAAAATCTATTGTGGATAGAGAATTTTTGTGGTAAGACATTGTATCTTGGGAAGGGTCAAAAATAAGTGTTGAAGGTGTCAAATGTAACGAAAGGACTTCTTCAAGTAAAATCCCAAAAAACAAAATAACACTACTTACTTGAAAATTTTTAGGAGGTTAGAAAGGCATAAATGTCATAAAATGAATGGATGGAAAGAGAGGAAGGGCAAAGGAAATATGAATAGAATGTGGATATATGGAATGATATGATAGAAAAAGGAGTGAATGATAGAGTGAAAATTTATTGGGGAAGAATAGAGGAAGAAACGTGTTTTGCAGAACTAAAGAAACTGGGCACAAAAGTACGCAGATTTTGATCTCATCTTATAATTTGAATTCTTACCAAACACTAAAAGATTGAAGTGAGCCCTCCAGTTACTGATAGGAGCTCTGATTAATTTTGACTAAACGTTATCAATAAGTTCTAATAATAATTTCCGAAACCGTTACTTTTAATTGCCAAAATTTCCATTCAAGCAAATAAAACACTTATCTTGAATACGTCAGATAATTTATATTGACCCGATCGTCACTGGTATTATCTGCGCCTGTGGTGGTATATTAATTAACTCATCATAAACGTAATTGTTTATTTATAGAACTCTGATTTAAAAATGTTCTGTCCAGTGACCGGTTGATAACCTAACGTCATCAGCGTATTTTCCAAAAGCGTAAAGCATTAAGAAATGCGTTCGTAAACCTTTAAGAACTCATTCCGCCAGATTTCTTAACTAACACAGCTTAAGGAGCGACTCTATTGCCATCAACCACGTATTCATCTAAAGTCCTATCTGCTATTGGGTATATATCATTCATCATCATTCTCCTTTCCAATTTGTTGGAGACCAGCGCAGCATATCTTTTTCCTCCATTTCATGTTTATCACTCATCTCAGCTGTCACATCTTTACTTTCCATTTATCGTCTTTCACAGTCTGTTCATCGTTTCTTTGGTGTTTTTCTATTCTGAAAGCGATTCTTGTTTTTAGGAATAGAACACCAACAGGACAGTCTAACTCAACTCATACATTATTTAATATTGTTGTTTATAAAGCTGTGATTTAATACCGATTGACCAGTCCATTCGTTTCACAACAAATCTGTGGTCAGTTGAGTTGCGACTATTAACCGGACCGGGTTCAAAACCGGTTTATTGGCCATTTTATTACTGCACGGATCACTTGGCTGTTGCTAGCCTGTGTTCACTTTCTTCTAATATTATTGCGTTCACTTCAATTTCATGTAATTGTTCACTTTCTGTTATGATTTGCTGAGGTTTCGATTGAATCCTGTTCTTTTCGAAAGCTGTATCATGTTATGGTAGCTTTGGTGTTTGCTGTTACTCCTGCAAGTGCTCGCATGTAGTTGAAACTGGTTTTCTTTACAAAGTTTTTATTTTTTCTTTTAACTTTTATTTTGTTAGGGTATTTTTTTGCTATCAATATAATCCTTTGGTTTGATATAATATATCTGGTAGTTTGACATGATACAGATGTACATACGTACATCAACCTATTTCCACCAAGAACTGCTGGAATAGTTGTTGGTAAACATTGTGTCTATATAGACAGATACGCAATGTTAATTCTAATTTTGGGATACACGCTAAAATATCCTTGGACGACATATTGTTAAAAGTGTCTACGAAATCAAAATGAGCGATTGTAATATCACTATCTCATAATAAAATGATAGCCTACTTCTTGCCACTTAATAGACCTTAATCGATAATATATCCTATTAAACTATATTAATGAACTAGAATTAAGGTATCTTTCTATATCAGGAAAACAACAAATATTTCTTTTACCTTACCTACCTTTGAAAGTAACATAATTATTTGTTGTTTCCTTATGTACCAACCTTGTTAGTTAAAAACGGTATAACGGAAGGATCTGGTTGTTTATTATGCTGTTATATTTTTCAGATATTTTTGTTTTTAATTGGATTGTGGGATTTACTGTGACCATGTAATTTAGCATGGTCAGCAGGCCTCTTTAGAGCATCTTAATACTTGCCTTGTTTAATTGTACCGATTTATTTATAGGTAGACGAATTAATGAGGGAAAAGCAAAAGGTATGATAAATATTTATGGAAGGATCGTAGGAGTTGGACCGTACTCTGTTGTTCTAGAAAGCAAGAGCTGACTAGTAACAATATTTATAAAGGTTAGGATGATAATATTCCCATTAATATTTTACTGCTTCTCTTAATTTAATCAGCGAGACTTCATGCCCCGCAATTCTTTTTTCGATCAAACATAATTACCTATCTGAAAAACTCTGACATATAAATAAATCATCTGAAATTGAGAGACTTCTGTCTTGGTTATTGACACCTTAAATTGATATCTACTTTATTAAACATAAACAAAAAATGCTTAAAATAAGTTAGGTCAAAAATGGACGGAGATTGATAAAAACAGGCAGGTAGTGTCTACATCAAGTCATGTGATCTGTTCCAAAAAGTAAGGTCCTTACAAATGCATATACCTAGAAACCTGTTTCGATCTGACGTCAAAAGGCTTCTCAAAAAGGAGACAAGAAAAACAAAATAAGAGAATATATCTAATTATTAAAAGAGATTATGGGTAAATTATCAGGTCGTTGGCGTACTCAGATATATTGAGGTTGGTCCAAATGACGCAAAGGATATGCGCATTGAATATTTATCTCTTTTATGTTTAGATAGTGTTTTCCCACGGTTTCGCACACCTTGATGTTAATTTATTGACACGGGAACATACATAATGTTCCGACAGTAAACTTCTAGTCAAAAACACATTCTCTTCTCTGTAAATTCTGTTTTGTAAATGCTGAAAAAGCATTCTGAAGAAGTGCTTTTTCACCGTGTGGCACCGAAAATTCATCGGTGCAGTGCTGAAATGGGAATGCAATCGGTGCTATTAACATCGGTTTCCAATCGGCATAATTTTGTGCGAAATGCCATCGTAGTCTGTTCAGTCTTGATGCGTAAAAAAGTGACAAACAGACACAAGATATTGATATGGATTGAAATTATTTGATGGAAACCCGTGTGAAAGACGTCAGTCCGTCTCAAACAGATGCACGGTCAGTAAGACTGATGAATAAGTATACACAGCAAAACAAATAAAGCCCAGTGTGCTCAGCACTTGTATCAACGCTTCTAATTTTAACTCGCTAATCACTTTACTAATTGACTTGTAAATAGACCATTTATGGACGACACAGTGGAACGTTCTACTGTCTATTATTATACATTGCTTTGTTTGTGTTACTTGCTTGTCCACAGACGATAATTATTATCTTCAAGTTAGTTATATCGTTTTCAAGCCAGTATTGGAGGATCATTTGTGATACCTTAAGGAAGTTCCCTTTCTTGAGCTAACTTAGTAATTGCAAAACGCGGTGTTACTGTACCTAAATCATCTCTATATTCACCAACTTCTTGGCATAAAGTTTAGTTGTAAAAGTAACAGTCGCAAAGTATGACAAAACCAATGAATGTCCGTATCGAAGGCTTTAGACAATTCCAAATATTAAATGGGAAATAAAAGTTGTGCGTAACTGCCTTTGTATTTCTTCCCTTTTTTCAAGGGAGCTTTATGCAATTATCATCGTACGTATTGCTTGTAGATTATGTCACGATTGTAATTAGCAGCACCTTGAGCATGAACCGATTGTTGCGCAGTTACCGCTATGATTGTATGTATCAAGCATTCATTAACATCATCATCGCAGTACCTATCATTATGTTCCATTACTTTGACGCCATTTTCTGTGTTATTTTACTATGACATTTGATTATTTGCCTTGTGGATAGTACAATCCAAGCAAGTCTACAAGCCTTTGGGAAAAAGATTATAAACGTGGAAGACCACTACTTGATACTCGTCCCTATTTTTGGAACGAAGTTCCTTATCGCGCGTTGTGAAAGGGGGCTGGACGGAAAAAAATCTTAAAAGTTGTCACGACACTTTTTCCGACTGCGCGACGCAAAAGGAGGGTAATGTGTTTATTACCATGGAATGGAATGGAATGGAATGGAATGGAGTGGAGTGGAGTGGAGTGGAGTGGATCGGATCGGGTCGGATCGGAGTGGAGTGGAGTGGACTAGTCTGTTAACCCTTTATTAACTTATCCCGTTCTCTCTCAACCTGAGAAAAAAAACATTTCCTATTTCCCATTTTTCGCGCTTATCCCTTCCAATATCTTTAACATTCAGACACTCAATCGTAAATCGCCAATAATTTGTCTTGAGCCGCTTCAATAAGCTGCAAAAAGCAATACAATGTATCAACCGGCTGTTTATGTTCTTTGTTCAAGTCTGAATCAGCGCGCACGCCGGATGCGAGGCGTACCAACGCGACGACGCGTCGCATGCGCACTTATCTTTGTAACTGCTGCTCATTTGACATGCTTGTTGTGGCAGCTATAGGGTTACTGGGGAGTTAAAAGTGCAAGCGTGAATTAATATGCATGATACTTAATTATATTGACGGTCTGGTGAGCTTTGGCGGCATCGGCTTACAATGTTCCCACAGCTGGGACAAAGGCATCTCCACCTGTTTTATTTGGATCTGGGTAATCGAAGCATCAGTTCTTTTTAACCGACTTCAAAAAGAACGAGGTTATCAATTCGAAAAAAAAACTAACCGATTTTTTTTTTTAAATCTATGAAATTAATAAAAAACCGACTTCCGAAAGAAAAGTTTTGTAGGTTATTTTATCCTTTTTTCTGGTTGTTTTTGAAGGCGGTTACATTTTTTTTAAATAGTTTTTATTCAATTTATGTTAAGCTCCTACATCCATGACAAAGTTCGTTCAACCATGTCCCCCATATTGTTTCTACATTTATGCATGAAATGAGGACATTGACCAGTTTGATCCGCTTGATTTTCCTCATAATGTGACCTTTGTTTTCACTCTAAAGAAAAATGTAAACGGTGCTTGTTTTGGTATATTTTAAGCGTGTAGTATTAATAACCGATTATTTCTTGTACCATTGCTAGAATTGCCTTGAAACTGAGTAGCAGCACTTGTCGACGGAGCACTGAACGGCAATGAATGACAGTGACGCAAGCGCCATTACTGCTAGAATTTTAAATAGACTTTGTAATTTGTCAAAAGAGACTAAGGTCTTCATTGAAATAATTTATGTGCACCTATAATACATCCACACTGCGCCAGTCATTGTAATAGGAGGGCGATTCTATTGCCATCAGCCGGGCACATGTCCAGAGTCGTAGATACTTCATTACAGACACTCGTTTGATCATTCGCTCTCAAAATAATATCAAAGTGTGATTCACGTAGCGCGTTGACAACACAATAAAAAGGTTCAATTCGCGCGTTGTGTACTGAAGTGTGGCTGAGGTCGACCGGCGCCGCCGCCCGCCGGCGCACCTCAAGGCGAACCGCTCAAACCGCTGGCGCAAACAAACACTGTTCGCTTTTCATTTACGATACGAATATTCGAGGTTTTGTAAAGAAAGGAGTTTTGGACGACTAAGGATGAAAGCTTTATAGAAAATTTTGTAATTGTCAAAAAGTTAAAACCATGGTTAAACCCCCAAAATTTTCAGGATTGTTATGATGGACCAAACAATCAAACATTGCTTCATAGCATAATATATTCACTACACGTAATACACATGCACATATCTCTTCTGTCTTTTTGTGGCTAGTATAAATAGTCTATAGATATCAAACTTAGAGTTTATTAACATTCTGATCGCATTTAGTTTTTCCGTTTGCTAAAGATTTGATAAAATTAGAATTCTGAGCGAGTGGTGACTGGCAAGCCAGAAGCCAGAAGGCCATTCGAACATATTATTTTGGGATTGTTTTAAGATGATATTTTGATAAAATTATGCTTATTTTTAATGACTTGCTGGCCGCAATTGAGGTCATCAGCACATCAATAAATTCATATAATTTACAACGGAAATCAATTAGGTTCCAAAATAGGCTACCTTAGTTTTTTTTTTTCCGAAAGTTGTTTGATTTTTTTCGACAGAATTGATAAGGTTATTCGGATTTTCATGAGGATCAAAATCTTTCTCGCTTCTTTGTTGCCAAGTCTACTAACTCTCTTGAACACGGTTCGGGATGTCATTCGGAGTAATAAACAGTTCCACTCGCATCACACATGACACAAAATGGCGGCGGTACGTATTCAATTCAGATTCCGGATAAGTGCGGTTCGCACTTAGTTGGGCCACTCGCGAATAATCCAGTTTGCACAGAGTATTCGATGTATTTGTACGATTTCCAAATATGGGTGTCGGACACTGTTTTGCAACTCTAACTGGTAGAATTGGGTTGATGTCTGAGAGTTTCAAGTGATTTACAGATGTCCTAAATCAAGAATATCCTTCTCAGGTCTCCTTTACTTTAGTATTTGGTTTTGCGGTTGCTCGTCACGCCTCCTGGCTAGGTAACGTCATCTCGGCGAGACATGGCCTTTGTGAGAGGTCAGCGAACCGATTATGACGAGCCGCAGTCCTGTGTTTCGAACTAAAAACAACGAAATTGCAAACTAAGAATCCTAGCTATATCATATTATTCTAAAGAAACGCCCCAACAATTTCAATTAAGCTTCAAATTATAGCTTAAACGGAAGTAAGAGTGAATACGGGAAGTAAAGTGAATGGTGCTTAGCATGTAGAAGCTAAAGCGTCTGTCGGAACTGAACGGCCGGCTGTTGACAATAGTGCACGAGTGTATCTGCACTTGAATGGAAGCTGCGAGGACGGGGAGAAAGCGACGGACAGGTACAAATCGTAGCAAGTGCTTCAGAAAGCTGCAGCTTTCTACCCTTACGGAACACGTATTTCATTGGCTACCGCTATCTTAACTTCTTTTGCTAATGGTACGACGAGGTACATCGATTTATCAGCTACTTAATCAACTCTATCGTTATCAAAATCTTAATACTTTGTATCAATTCGGAAACCAATACAGTGAGCAATCGAATACAAAAGCTGCCGACCCAAATTTGGAGTAATAACCAAACAATCTGATAGACAATCACGTGTAAATAAATGTACTTTCAGTCTATTCTTTAAGAAAAAAAAAACTCTTTAGCCTAGATTGCTAACAAGATGAGGTAACTCGAGTTGTAGAAAGTCTAGACATTCGTCCTTCGCGGCATTGGCTCTTCAGGTCGAGTTTGTTTTGACTCCAGTTTTATCACGTCGTCGTGTGACTGTTCATCTGATACGACGACGAGTATTCTTTCGCATTGTTTGTTACGTAGGTACCTATTAGTATATTTATTATAAAACTATGACGCAGAGTATACTACAATCGCTGAAATCTTTTGGTCAGATTTGAGGCAAACAATTAAGAGAATCCAATCCAACCAAGTCCACATTTTTATGGAAGAAATTCTAGGAATATAACGGATTTAAATCTTCAAATGAGAATATTCAGATCTCTGAGAAAGGCCAAGTTTAACAGACTATGTCTTCCTCAAGATATACAAGCTTTGAGTTAAAATACCACTACGACTTCGGTCTCGCCTACATCGATTCTAAGGTCTGAGATTGTGATGTATCTATTGAAACTAGTCGTGACCCAGTGCTTTTTTAACGTGGTAAAATCATCAAATGAGTCCTCCCACCCCGGGCAGGGCGGGAGGGACTGTCAGACTCGTACTGACTAAAATCCACGGTGTCCTTCAATAGCCCTTTATGTTCCGCGGTCACGGTGATGGAATAAGTCCCGCGGCCGTGGCCCAGTGCTAGACTGCAGATACACACAGAATGTTGGTGACATCACAGCGAGGCATTAGTGACGCCAGCTATTCGATTATTCCAGCAAACAATTTGGGTGGTATTCCCACTATCTTTTATCACAGTCACCAAATGATATGCAAAAAGACAAACAATATTATCTAGAGACGGAACAGAAAACAAGTCTTTTGATAACGAAGGTGTTATTATTCGTATTGATAAGTTATCATGATGTTATGATAGATACTGGAATAATGTAAATCTGGGGCTATGACCTCATTGACACACTTTATTGAAATGCGTAGTTTCTTTTATTTGGGTTTAAGAAAGCATTTTTGGTGTCTGCTCTTTGTTAGACAACAATATACTTTGTGCGTTTGAATTATGATTTCAGTTTTCTCCTGTTTTTAGATGAGATTATCTTTGTTACGTTTGTAAAAAAATGTGAAATATATGATTACAAATTCCATCTGAAGGTCCAGTCTTCTCATGTAATTTTCTGTCTGCCACTTTGAATCCGTATGCTGAACTGAAAGGTATTAATAGGTCAATAAAGTTTCAAATTGGAATTTATATTGACCAGTTGCTACTTTTACAAACAATGTCACCTATCGCCGTTCATCTAATTAGTACGAGTAAATACCCCAGACGAGATATTATCCAAGTCATTGACTTCAGCCTGGTAGAAAATAAATCGTGCCTGTCGGATCCCCCTAGCCCAAGTCTGACAAATATGAAGCCGAACAACAAATATTTATATTAAAACCTTTTAGAGGTCGTGAAGGTTAATTTAGAATTTGTCAGTTTTAACTCTTTCGAAAGATGTTTTTGTTTCAAAATCATTAAATTGATTGTAGATATCATTTACTTTTCGTATTGAGTAGATTTTTATTTTCTATTTACGAAGATACATATTTCACACTCAACTTAAAGCATTTCTATTGGGACTCAATAGTGATTTTTCATATGGAAATACATTTGTCTTCGTCAGAATTCGGTTGTTAGTGGTCTTCATCAGGAGTTGATTGAACACTTGTCCAGCATCCAGCACTTTCACATCAGTTAGAAAGGATCATGTAGTCACTTACGCAACGACTGCTCACGCGTATACTTTTAGAAAGTCTTCGTTAATTTTACCTGTAAACGTAGAATTTGTCTTTTAAGTCCGTTGAGATAAAGGTGATTATAAGTTAAAAAGAAGTTGTTTAGTTCCATACAAATTTCATTGACAACCAACGACACCCAACTGGACTTAGGCCTACGCATTTCTATGAAGTCGTAAAAAAAATGAACCCCATAAATTGCTACCCCTAGTTCAATTAACAGACCCTACTCTCCTAATTGTTTAATTAGTAAATGGATAGTTACACACGAAAGCACATTAAGGACGACAAAACAAATACTCAGTTAAAATTACTTGAAAAGGACGTAAAAAGATAAAAACTCTTTACTGAGGTTGTCCAGCGAGATAAGTTGGTTCGACGGCCTGTAATGGCGTTGCCTTGGCGGTCCGTTGACGCTACTCCAAGAGACTTGTTTGAGCAACAAATATGGCGGATATCATTTGTTTTACTCTTGAATCCTTGATGGCCACCAGATAACATCTACGTGGTATTTGTTTTGTTTCGTTATCAACTCTCGGATAATGCCAGGTGTGGAAGTCAAGTGGTAAGTATTGTTTTGCATAAAAATTGATGTCCCAATAAACAAATGATAGTGAGAGTGACCGACAACTTAAATTCCGTCGTAGGTCTACAACGGAATTTAAGTTGTCGGTCACTTGGTTTATGAGTTATTGTAAAAATCGCAATACGCAAAATTATTTTTATTGTTTGGCCATAACGATTATGCACTGATTTCTGCCAATGTCCTTCGCAAACTTAGAACTCTAATGTTAGGTTTTGACCTAAACACTTACCTTTAATACGTCAAAACACAGTTGTGTCAAAAATTTTATCATGGGCAACACGGTTTTAAATCATGTTGTGAAATGTCAAGCAAATCTATAAATATCCCAATCGTTCTTCCAATCTGATATCATCTACGACCTGCACTACACGTAGTCATTAATCTGACGATTGCCGATGAAAATCATGATTTTGATTACACGTCGGCAGTTTCACCTAACGACCGCCGCTTTTGCCATGCTCCGGTCTACCTCACTAATGATACAGCAACACTGCTTGTATACCTTGGCGTTCTGATTACGAGGTGTGGGCCATCCTTAATGATGTGGTGAATACTGCGCGAAATTATAGTTCCCTTCTATTTATTATTACTACTTTACTACCGTAGAAGGTGTTATTTGATGTATTTTGACATATGAGTGAAGGGTGTCCAATCACTGGCAGTGTCATCTATAATTAGACTGGTATCTTGACTGGATATAATAACAGCACCTTATTACCCGTGTAGCCAAGTTTACTCGTCGAGGATTAAGTATACATTACGTTCACGATCTAAAATGCCTTGCGATTTTTTTTCTCCCCAGATTACAGCAAATATTGCTCTAGTACAAACACGTACACAAGTACTCAGTTTCAGCATACACAGTTAATAGAAAATTTGCTCTTAAGGGATCGTCAATAAATTACATGTGGTATAAACAAGGAGGGAATGGAAGTTGTGACATTTTGATATGCGACGTTCCATCTAATACGAAAGAGTGACGTGAGGGATCGGTGGAACAGTTTGCGCGACGTAATATATGGAGGAGCCTCAGGGGACGTGAGTAATGCACGAACACACCGTGTTACTAGCATTTCTCACAGATTCCTATCTGTGTGTTTACGCTTTTGTTTTTCCTTGGGAAAAGGAAACTGAGCTCTGAACGAAGCGGAAATGCGGGAAATGGAACCAGAATGTTTCCTGCGGTGAGATGAAATGATAAGGCTGATCCAAGTCTAAGTCACCTTAACTAAGTTTCTTCCTTCCTCATCCATTTCACACCTCGGATTTTTGTGTAGGTAAATAGTACGAGTCACCTTGAATCGAGAGAGGAAAACTCCTTCGAAAATAAATAAAATAACCTAGCTACTACAATTGTGAAAACTACAGTTCATTAACATTGTCACTGGTGTTTCAGCTACATGTGTAGTTACAGGTAATCACACTGATTGTGGGTCGGTCGTCGAACTGCAGTATTTTCGTCCCAATGACGCGGTTAAACCGGAAACGTAGCCAGTAGGACAGTAATGCCATACGACAATGATTGCCAGGTTTTTGGCAACTTGGCGGTACACTGCCGTGCGTGTTCTTTGGAACCGTTATTTGGCAGAACAAATCTGATGAAACGGATTGTTTCGGTGAATCGGTTAACGACTGGATACTGTTATTCATTAATTGTGGTATTTAACTGGAACACATTAGATATGAATGGTCTTTTATCCTAGATATAGTGGGAAAATGTAGGACAAATGCTATGTATGTGTGTGATTTTTTTTGGTCGACGGCGCGTTGTGTCCCACGCGCGCCTCAAAGAGCGTCAGCATAATGACGGGGCCCCCCTCTCAGAGGGCCAAAGCCTGCCGGGGTCGCGGGATTATTCCCTTACCGTAACCCCGGAACGTAACAGGCTATGAAGGACACCGTGGATTTTAGTCAGTAGAAGTCTGACAGTCCCTCCCGCCCTGCCCGGGGTTGGAGGACTCATTTGATGATTTTACCACGCTAAAAAAAAAAAAAAAAATGTATGTGTGTGATTTTTAGACCTGATATTTATAAAATAGGGTTTCAAGAACACTAAAATACAAATACGGACTCTAAATCCGAAATGTTGGCCCAGATTATGATGATATACGAAATTATTACAGTCACTTCATTTGATTGTGGGTGTATTAGCTTCAATCTTGTCTTGGCTCTAGTTTCCTCAGGTCGACACACACACGTTTAACTCGATGATCTGCAAATTACCGTGCACGAAGATAATCGGGTGATATCACACTGCTGACATGAGCTCCTAGTACATCGCGCGTCATGGTTGCGCAACTAACTGCGCTACGATTGCACAATCGTTTATTGATCATGCTTTGTGCCGCCCCCTGCATGTTTTTCTATATTAGATTATTGCTGTGTCCTTTAAAATGTTTTACTAATTTAGTATTTACACAATTCAGTACGGTTAAGGATCCATAATGAATTCCTTTCTCTTGATTTATCATTACGGCTTGATAAAATTCTATTGATATTTTGCTCGATCTCCGTTTTTGCTTTTCTTTTATCTTCAATAAACTAAATAAACACTTTTTCTCTTCCAAGATTTGTTTTCACTTGTTATTTTTTGTTGTTGAAATAATGGAGTGTCACAAAGATTTCTTAAACCAAAGTTCGTTAAAATCTTCATTCACGAAGTTATATCGGTTCTTCATCTCAGAATTATTGGCTTTATGCCAGATTGAAACTTTTTCAGCAGAAAGTTTTATTTTGTAACAAACCTTGATGATCAGTTATTTTCAATGCCAGAGTTATACTCTCATTTGTAATAAATTAGTATTTTATCTTATCTTAAAGTTGACTAAACATTTTTGAAGCCAATATTTTCAATCTTTAGTCGACTTATACTATCAATACTACGTCACCAAGCAAGCTGAAATTCAAAACATCTCTCTTCAAAATATTGCTATCGTTCTCGTCTTGAGTCAACAAAGTTGCAAGTTCTTGAGAATTAATTGCACTTAGCAACTGCTTTGAAAGCTTTGTGTAACCAACTCTTTGATCTTAATTATATTCCGTTTATCTTTTGAAAAGTTATGCGCAGACAGAGCCGCCGTTGCGTTGGTTAGGTTGTGTGTGAGTGGTGTGGGCTTACCGCAATACTCTGAGATTGGATCTGGATTTATGACTACCAGACCTGCCAGACGAGAAATTCAATGGAGACTGTTATAGTTGTTGTTGCTTGTTGTGATTGGATATTGATTCTGTTAAAGATAGTAGGTGATTGGCAATTGTTTTGCAATAATGTGAAGGATTTTCTTAGCATTTGATTATATTTGGTCATGTTTTAGAAAGATTTATGAGCAAAAGAACCCCCAGATTATCCCCGCCTGCATAACAAACCACTTCGTTAATTACTGAGGTCGTATTTTATGCTACCCTTCATTAGGCGTCCTATTGATTATAGCTTGCTCTAGGTAATCCATTTTAGAGTTTCCCTCGTTAGTCCCGGCACTGAGTCCTTGAAATTCCTGAGTATTTCTAGAAAGTTCTCAAAAACATTTTAATTAATCTGGTGAGTCCTTATTTGTGACAGTAGAAATAAATGCAGCATTTCTGTGTAACTAGTTGGCTGTTGAAATGTAACTTGTAGCGACAGTTTCTTTATTTTCTAGTACAGAAACTGGTATGTCTGTTATAGCAGCTGTGATAATGGTAAGGGATTTGGCTTATAACATGGACATTACAGATTCTAGTAGAAGTGATTATAGTTGGCAAAAGTATAATATCATCTTTAAAGAGTAATTAATCAATAAAATGGTTAATATCGTCATCATCATTCAAGTTTACTATTTCTAGTTTCTGTCAATGCTGAGTTTTAGCCTTTTATCTTCTGTGCTATGTTTAAAAAACTCTACGTTTTTTTAATGCTACACCGACTCCTAAAGATGGTCGCACAAATATCAGCACCGTACACGCCCATTGTATGACCTCATCAACATTATTTGGTTTCTGTGAGCATTTTCCGATGTCATATGATTTCATACGTTGAATTCTAAAATGCGGCGCGTACGACGCGTGCGTTGCTGACAAATGTGCGATCAGCTTCAAGAGGATTCCATCACGATAGCTGATCGAATCCCACAGACGATCAAATAAAATATTCAAAATCCACCCAGAACCTTCCAGTAAATTCTAGACCCGAAATCCATTTAATCTCATAAATTTTCTCGTACACATACATAGATGTAGTACATACGTGCTAAGCTGACGGTGACACAGTCCTCTGGAGACTGGAGAGAACTAGATACATAGTACATCTGTTTATGAGTACCTAGTAATTATACAGTTGGTTGACAAGTAATGATATATGTTCTAACACGTAACTTAGTAATTCAGATGGCGAGGATATCACTTAATTGTGGTGAGATTAGAAATGGTCTAAAGATTGAGATGTTTTAGTCACTTAAAAGATGTGTTTATCAAGTAATTTCAATTTAGACCAGTTGTTCCTGAAAAGCGTTCAATCTAACAAACTCTTCATCTTAATATTATCAAGTCATAGGAAATAATTTTAGAAATCAATGTGTCCTAACTTCTTCTAAATAATAGTATTATTCATGTGAGAACACGTTTGTTTCTTACCTATTCATGCTTAAACCATTTAACCCATTATCCTGAAATTTTTCATATGAGGTGTGCAGAAACGGATTTGAGGTAAAAAACGAGGAAAACATCAAAAACGTTCCTCTGATAACACTTATTATGGCTCCCCGTGTCGCCGAATTGATAGCCTAATTGTTAATTAACGGGAGGGAAGTTGCGGACAAGTGCCTAGTTGAAGTGGATTAAATTAATTCTCTCTAAAAGACCTTTTAAATTATAAACTCCTCCAAAATTCTAAAATTAAAAGAGTTTAACATTCAACAGAATCTATTTTCCCCCAGTCTGGTTTCAGACTAAGTTCGATGCCTAGTGAAGCAATTATTAACGACGAGTTGGGTATTCAAACGTTTTTCAACGGTTTATTTCAGGTTCAAGAACTCTTTGAACTTTAGAACGGTTAACGAACTGGATTTTGAGGACTTTTTATTTTTCGAATTTGGGCATAAAACCGCCTATTTTTTTTTTGTGAATTGAGCTTGCATTTGCCAGTTTGGAGTTTTTACAGTTGAATCCTTGTGACCCATAATTTTCATTTCAGTCATTTATTATACTGCTATTAAATTGGCTCTTTGTATGATATTTATGGCTATGTACGTATAGTCCTTGACCGTATTTTATTGTGTATATTAAAGTCACTTTTTATTTAACTATATATACTTAATTTATTTACGATGGTAATTGCCTTAGTAATTCATACAATTTACGTCTCTTGTTCGCACTGCGGTCGCTATTCAATAGTTGAAGTTCAATTCTTTATTGTTCAGCTTTTTCATTTTTTTCGTTTGATTTATTGACTTTATTTGTTATAAAAAATTATGTATTTTACAAATAATATTTTTTTATTGTTTACAGGTAAGCAAGCAATGACAGCAAATTATTGAAGTTAGCACTAGGAAAAGCAGGTAACAATAAACATATTGTTAAAATACTTACATTATGACAATGGAAAACATACAATCACGACGGAATCTTTAGAAAGGTAGGTTGGTATAATATGCACAGAATTTGAATAATTATATTCAAAGATGTTATAACAACGAAGTGAAGAAAGATTTTAGAGTGAGATAATATAGAGACAACGAATTCATTAATATTTAATAAATGTAGTTAGTAGTCTGTCTGAAGTTACATTATTATATGTAATGATAGTATTGACATAAGTATTATGTAAATATTGAAATAATTTTGAAATTCTTTCTTTAATTATGAGTATAGTTGACACCAAAACTATTGTGTTTAAAAATGAAGGTATAAAAGAAAGACAGAATCTGTCTTTCTTTTATACCTTATAAGGTAGGTAAAATAATAATGCCTCACGATGACTCATTAAAACAGTTCACAATGCACTGATGATCTCATACTTTTCTGTAATTAATCATATAGATTAAAGCAATATATATTTTTTAATAAACATATATTTTAACTACATACAGAAGCCAGTACATCAACCTATCATCACCAATCCATCTCCCAATCGAACATGAACCTTCTCCTTTTTTAATAAAGTTTAAAATCTAACCAATAAAATTTGACAGATTGGGAAGTTGAACCTACAGCTAAATAAATAAAGCCCCAGCGATGATAATCAACATACACAACAATAAATCTATATTTGTACAGTTGATAAAAATGATCCATTAATATTACTGATTAGGAAACTTAAAAGATTTGAATATTTAACAGGTAGGTACAAGAAGGTCTATTTTATTTTTATATTGAGATAAAGTTAATGAATAAATAATCAAATTGAGAAGCTTTAATAATGCAATTAAAACGTTGGAACGAAACGCAACTTCAACAGTGATATGGGGCTGAAACTTCGGTCCGAAACGAGAATAGATCTTTGAAATAAAGGTAAATCACTTTTCTCCTGAAAAGTACAGATGTAGTTAAAACATGGGATTCAACGGAAATAGATAGGTAATGGGACCAATCGGAAATAACTGAAATAAATATTTGTGGCACTCGGAGACTGCCGCGGTAAAGCTATTGCAAAGCATTTAAAAAAAGGTGGTTCTTTTATATACAGGATTCCCAGGTCTCACTTCCAAACTTGGTCAAATTTTCATCAGGTTATGGGCCCAGCACGCTTCCACTGCGCCACTCTGCTTTGTTGTAGGAGAATTTTATAAGTAGGTTTCATTGTGAAAACCTCCTTTTGTAGCTGGCCGTTTAGAATCAGTAAGAAAAAGGTAAATTGTCTTTATGACGGATGTTTTATGATTGCCGAAGTCTCCCGAATTGAAACCTCGTACGAGTGTTGGGTTATTTTCGTTAGAGAATTTCTTGATTCGGTCGCCGCGCTCAGAGCCCGTGATAAAAGCTTTGCAAAAGCTTAAAAATATGATCAAAAAACGAATAATCATTATTTTGCATTGTACTTACTTTACTGGTCCGTCTTTACTAATTCACATCGTGATTTGTTTGTTTGTATGAATGTGTGACGTAGTCATCGTTCGATGTAATCCTTATCATGCACTCGTAAGTACTTCCACCTGTTATCATTTCCTTCTTACGTTTCACTGTTGTATTGATAACCACTGATTGCACTGTTTTGCGAAGTTTTTTTTTTAGAGAATGTGTAAATAAACGTTGTTTTGGTTTTATTTTAATCTTTGTCACGGTGACTAGGGAAATGAGGAAAAGTGTTATTTGCTTGTTCTGAAGTGACGGAAAAAAGTAGGAGGTTTTTCAATTTACCTTGCGATTGAAACATTTCCAGTTCTACACCAAATCTATACTAATATTATAAATGAGAAATTTTTTGTTGTTGTTGATGGATGTTTGTTACCCGATCACATCGGAATGGTTAAGATGATTTTTGGTACAGTTAGGTTATAGTAAAAAATAATGCAATAGGATACGTTTCATCCTCGTATTGTGTTCCCGTGGGATAAGTTTCGTAAGTATACACCCGGAGGAACAAAGCCTGCCGAGGTCGCGGAACTTATCGAATTACCGTGACCCTGGAATGTAAAGGGCTATAAAAAGAAGGACACCGTGGATTTTAGACAGTACGAGTCACTCCCGCCCTGTAAAAAAATGTACCTACACACGCAGGAGAAGTCGCTAGCTTACTCTTAATGTTAGTCATTTTTTTTTAATAAATCAACTGATCTTATCCGTTTTAAGATCAATAAGATAATTTAACACAATAATTGTAAATGTGGTGAAATAAATTGAGTTTGTTTTCAACAACTGCAGTACAACATAACTTTTAATTAAAGGATTTAACCACGATACATCATTAAATCCTGTAATCTACCATGAATTATATTATTAATAATTGATTTATTTCATTAATTAATGTTCCACATGTAGAGCGCAGTATAGCCGGTTGGTGCAGTGGTTGAGCGATTGACTGTTGCGCTACGTGTCGCGGGTTCGATTCCGACACGGAGAACATATTTTTATGATTTAAAAGTATGTAAGGGAACAGTGTATAAGATGGGGACCCGATGTATAATGGGGACATACACTCTTTAGGCATACTTAACACTACACTAACGTAGCGCAAGACCATCAGGACGTCATGTGCAAGTGGCCATTAACAAATAGCGTCCTGTTGGCGCTTGCGCTACTTTGGTATTGTGTTAAGTTTGCCTTAAGTATTGTGATTTTCCATCATACCCCGCGTCCCCATCTTAAACACTGTTCCCCTACCTAGTGGTTTCGGGTCTGTTTTTTTCGTTAATTTGAGTTTGAATTAAATATAAAGCACCCACGAAACAGGAGAAATTCCTAGTGCGAGGCAACGTTTAAAAATATAAATAAAACTGAGCTTTTGGATTAGTCAACTACAAGCAAGATATCTTTGAAAAAATGATTAGCAATAGGGAATCGAGAACCGGTCCTTGTTGGAAGTCCCGGGATTTTCGGGACAGGCGTCCAAGGAACCGGGAAATCCCGGGATTTTCGGGACTTTCGGGACAAAAATGCATTTTTTCCATGGCATTAGAAAACAATGAAAATAATAAGATAACTTTAGGGTACAGTATTTATTCTGATTAAAATCATACAACCAACTTATTCGTCGGCCTCATGGACATGGGTTTGCTCTAGCCTCTTTTCTATTCAGAGGTGGCAAATCTATTCACTCTAACAGGGCTTCAAGTCTGCTATTACAATAGTGTCAGAATGGTCGATCATTGATTTCATAATTGTTGATTTTGACAAGTTTGGTAATCTACTATTATAATGGCGTCATTATGACTTTCCAATGGTCAACCACTGACATTCCATTGAAAGAAATGGCTTAGAATGGTAATCTCGTACATAATGACAAATGAATGACTGACGTAAGGGGTAATCTGCTAAAATTTTGTTTTTGCTATTTACGAACTTCTTACTACTTTAGATTGCTTATTATTAAATAATATGTAAAAATGTTTAAAAATGAAATCTGGCATGAGTTAATGTTCAAATTGAGTAGTAGTTTTTCGAAAATCATTTCTACTGCCGGGTTTTATAATAATGGCAATACGAAAATGTCATTCTGCCAAGATTCCATTACGAGACCACTGACCGACCAGTGGAAGGAAAAGGAACTTACGTGGACGGGGAATTTTGCAGATCAGACCCTTCGATAGCAGCTTCCAGAGCCGGCCGGTTCGCGAATTATTTCCACCAAGTGTCACGAGGAGATAAATTGGAGATTCACCACACAACACCAATAGTTCTTAGATTTTTGCTGTTTTAGCGGGAGCGAGCGCGGGCGCACGTCGTACGTGTCGCCAGTAGGGTAGCGGAATTGCGAGTGTGAGCGGGCGGGGGCGGTTTGAATGAACGGAACCAGGAAGGAAGTGGGAGTGAGAAAGGAATGTAGGATTGATTTTTATAGGAAGATCCTTCTCGAATGTGTTACCATGTGAAGTGTAATGTTGCAAGTATGCGTTTATAATTTCAACTGATAAATGTATAAAATTAAGTACAGATAAAATAATGCGAATGGCGCAGACAACTCCCCCGGCCTAGAGGTTTTCCTCTAAACTAAAACTTTATGAGAACTTAAATTAACTTAAAAGGAATTTAATTAAGTGTAAAGAGTTGAGAAAAAAAATTATTGTGTAGGTAGAGGACAAAGCCGCACTACCGGGCGTATATAGGAACCGGAAGCCGTTCTAACCTTCACAGTCCTAACTATATTATCTTTTCCAGGATAAGTCGCATCCACGACACCCAAAGGCCAGCAGAGCGGGTGAGCGTTATTGTCTTTGATAATGACAATTGTACCTACTTTAACAGGCTTTGACGGTGTGTTCCACTTCTCCCGCTGTTGCAAGGAAGTGAGGTACTCCTGACTCCAACGATGCCAGAAGGAATGAGTTATTTTATTAAGAAGTTGATAACGCGATAATCGATTGTCTGAAATGTCTGTGACATCTTCAGCAGGTAAAAATTTAAGCGGAGTTACGTTTAGAAAATGATTAGGCGTTAAAGCACTAATATCAGACGGGTCAGAGCTTAAAATACTTAGAGGTCGATTATTTAAAAGACATTCAATCTGAACAAGGACGGTACTAAACTCTTCATATGTTAATATTTGAGAACCAATGACTTTAAAAAGATGAGTTTTGACACAACGAACATTGACTTCGCTGAGTCCATTAAAGTGAGGACCGTAAGGCGGGCTATGTTTAAATCGTACACGATGTTCAGCTAGCTGTTCACCTATGTAATTTATATGAGATTTGGATTGAATTAAGGCGTAAATTTCGTTCAATTTGCGCTTTGCGCCTATAAAGTTTGTGCCTCCATCACTATAAATCATAGCAACAGGACCTCTACGAGAAATAAAACGCTTAAAAGCGGCGAGAAATAAATCTGAACTAAGGTCAGAGACTAACTCTAAGTGTACTGCCTTAGTTGTTAGACAAACGAACACACAAATGTAAGCTTTGTGGCTCTTAATTCCGCGTTTTCGGATATGAGTAATGTAGAAAGGACCACAGTAGTCCACAGCGGTATTAACAAACGCTTTCGCTTGTGAAACGCGAAAGTCGGGTAGATCACCCATAGGAGGGTAAGTATTTTGAGGTTTAAGTTTAAAACATTTATTGCAACTATGCACGCGTTGTCTTACAATGTTACGAGCAGATAAAATCCAGAATTTTTGTCTTATTATCGATAATAAAAGAGCGGGACCCGTATGTAAATTAGTTACATGATAAAAGTCTATTAAGAGTTGAGTAAAACGTGATTTAGTTGGAATTAAAATGGGGTGTTTTTGACCATAATCAAGTTGAGAATGAGTTAATCTTCCACCTACTCTGAGAATATTACTCGAATCTAGAAAGGGGTTGAGTTTAGCGGTACTTTTATTTAAATTTTTATTAGTTTTTAAAGCGGTTATTTCTTCGGAGAAATATCTACTTTGTACGTAACGTATAAGGTATATTTCCGCGGCATCCAAATCCGAAACGGTGATACAACCCCGCGAATTTAGTAACTTGCAGAAGCGTAATATCAAAACCAAACTACGTAGTAAAATAGAATATTTAGAAATGCGGTCAATTAAAGATTGAATAGGTTGAGGACATTCTAGCGTTATTTTGCTTGAGAGAGCGATATTTTTTGTTTCCATTACTTCCGAATTATTATTATTTAAATTGACCTTAAATGGCTTGATTGGCCACTGATTTAAGGGGAATGAAACCCAATGCGGAGCGTTAAACCAAAGAGTTAAATCTAATAATTGTTTAGGCGTTACGGGACGCGAAACTACGTCAGCGGGGTTTTCAGTTCCATCGATATGAAACCAGTGTTTAGCAGGTAATTTGGAATTAATTTCAACAATGCGATTTGCGACAAAGGTATGAAATCTATGCGAGGGCGAGTGGATCCAGGTAAGCGTGACTGTTGAATCAGAAAAAGCAAAAATATTATTAATTTTACAGCGTTTACTTAAAACTTCTATAACTGAGTTCATTAAGTTTGCTAAGAGAAGAGCAGCACATAGCTCGAGGCGAGCTAAGGGCGTATTTTTAAGCGGAGCGACGCGAGATTTAGAAGTTAGTAAGAGGACTGATCCGTAATCTTCGTCGTTAGAGCTAACCCTTATGTAAACAGCGGCGCCATAACAGCGCTCACTGGCGTCTGCGAAGCCAAGGAGAGTGATATGAGAACCAGAAGTGATACCTACATGTCGTGGGAATTTTATTTGTTCGAGATAGGAAAGTTCTTTGTGAAATTGATTAAATTTATTTTCAATGTAAGCGGGTACAGGATCGTCCCAATCAAGTTCATGCTTCCAACATTCCTGAACTAAAACTTTCATGAATGCGGTAACTGGACCTATAAGACCTAAGGGGTCAAACAATCGTGCGGTTGCGGATAGAACGGTACGTTTCGTACATTTAAGAGAATTACCATTTATTTTAAATTGAAAAGAGTCTTCTACAGGATTCCACTGCATACCTACAATTTTAGTATTATTATTAGCGTCAGCGTCAAATTCAATATTTTGCGGATTTAAATGAGTTGAAGGAATTTTATTTATGAGTTCGGAACTATTAGAGATCCACTTTACGAGGTTGAAACCGCCTGACCTGAACATGGCGACCATTTCTTGATATGTCCGCTCAGCTATTTCAACGCCATCTAGCGAACATACGTAGTCATCCATATACATATGGTTTTCAGCCTCGTAAGCCGCGAGCGGGTATTTATCCTGACTATCAGATGCGAGTTGGCGAACTACTCTCATAGCTAAATAAGGCGAACTTGAGACACCGAAAGAAACGCGGTTAAATTCAAAAGTTGAAATTTCAGAATCTTTATCGAATCTATATAAAATGCGTTGAAATGCGTGATGATCAGCGGAAAGATTAAGTTGAAAATACATTTTTTCGATGTCCGCAACTACAGCGACGGAAAACATGCGAAGGTTGATTAATAAATCGAAAATATTACTTTGTAGATTTGGACCTACATAAAGGAGATCATTTAGCGATTTACCTGAGCTAGTTTTACAGCTAGCGTCAAGCACGATGCGAGTTTTACTGGACTGTTTATCCGGGCGGTAAACAGCACGATGCGGAATATAATAATGCGGGATATTGAGAGAGGGATCTTTGACCTTGGTCAAATAACCTTTGTCAATATAATCTTGAAGCGTAGCGTTGTAATTAGTTCTGATCTCGGGATCAGAATCTAACTTCTTTTCTAAATTAACGAGGCGGCGCATCGCCGTTGAGTGCGAATTTCCTAAGTCTGTACACGGAGCCTTAAATGGTAGCTGCACTGTGTATCTACCTGTTTCATCGCGAGAGTAAGTTGAATTAAATATTTGTTCACACGCCTGATCATCAGGACTCATGTGAATTTTATTAGGGACGCTTTCCAGTTCCCAAAAGCGTTGCGTAAGCGTATCTAAGCTAAGCGTGCTAGTAGCGCACAGAAAAGATTGCTCGCTTTTATTTTTGTTTGATTGCGTGGGGCGAGCGCGCGAAGCTATGCGAGGTTGACAATCAGCCCGACCCATGGCTATGTAGCCAAGGGTGGTTTCTACAGCGACGACCGAGGAGCCAGGTAAAGTTACCTTTCCACTTCCTAACAAAAGCGGGAAAAGCTCATTGCCGAGGAGGCAATCTATCTCACCGGGAACGTGGAACGCGTCATCAGCCATGGGTAAATTACGTAATGGAGCGAGATTCGTGATATCTATGGATACGTTGGGCAAGTCGTCAGTAATACGATCTAAAACCCGAGCGTGAATTGTATAACAACAGCGGTGATCAAAGCGGGAAAATATTTTGAATGTTGTTGTACCAAACGAGGGTATTTTTGCGTGACCTATACCATAAATAGAAGATTTGTCAGGAGTAATTTCTAAGTTTAAGCGTTTACAGCAAGCCTTAGTAATAAAATGACTCATTGAGCCTGTATCAAGAAAAACGCGGAGAGTATAAGGTTTATTATTATTGTAAGCGTATACAGAAGCGGTAGGCAACAATACAGTTGTATTATTTTCAACGCACGAGGTAGCCGAAGTCACTGATAAACACGGACCGTTTGAATTTTCGCGCTCAACGTTATCACCTGCCAGCACGGGCGACGAATCGAGAATCGCAGGAACGGCGGACAGCGAGGGCGCGGGAGCGGGCGCGCGGGGCTCGGGCGCGCGGGGCGCGGACTGCGCGGATCCATGTTCAACTACCCGATTGTTTGAAAAGTTGTCTAGATGTAATAGCGAATGATGTTTACGGTGGCAAATCGAACATGTATTTGTTGACCTGCACATTTTAATATCATGAAATCCTAAACAATTACGACAAAACTTATGTTTGTTTACAAGATCTAATCTATCTTTAACATTTTGATTCATAAAAGGAGAACATCTATATAGCGGATGTGAATCAGGGGATCGACATACCTTACAGGAACGCACTGGGGTGTCCTGGGTAGTACTCGCGAATGCTTGGCTATTTTTAGATTTAATTGAGGATTTGTTATTTTCGGTATTATTATTACGAACTTTAGAGGGGTTAGAGTGATGACGAAGCGTTATTATTTTACTTTGTTCTTTTAAAAATTGCGAAAGATGATTAAAAGTAGGTATTGCAATATGACTATGCGATTGTTCGAAAAGGTTAACGACCTCTTTATCGAGCTTACTGAGTGCAATATCAGTTATTATAAAATCTGACAAATCTTGTATGTTCAAGCGACGTAAAGCGGCTTGAGCGGAATGAAACTGCTCAAGGAACGTATCAATAGATTGATAAGGTTTAAATTGCACCATTTGATGTAAATACATGGAAGCTTGTACGCGTGTATCTTGATATTTTTCTATTAAAGCATTCCAAATAAGTAGGTAATTATTAGCGGTAGGTATGATGCCTGAGCAAACAGTTAACGCTTTGCCCGAGAGACAACCTATTAAATACTGAACCTTTTCGGCGTCAGTTAGATGCGAATTATCATGAATAAGACTTTTGAAGTTTTCATGAAAAGTTGTCCATTTGCTGGGTGTGCCATCAAATGAAACAAGTTTTAAAGGCGGTAATTTACGATTTAAAAACTCGAATTTATTATTGTTGTCATTACTCCTATTTTGAGACTTAAGAATGTTAGATTCTATTGCTTTAATTTGACAATAGATTTCATCGAATGCGGAAAGTGGAGCGTAGTTCGGCTTTGTCGTCGAACCACTTTCTAATAAAGCTAAATTATAAGAATCAAGAGTTTCCATAAAGTTTGTTCTAATTTGCTCAAGGGAGCTAATTCGAGCTAGAAATTGAGTTTTTGTTGAATTATCTACTGAAACTTGTAGGCCGAGATCGTAAATGGATTGTAGAATTTGGAATAAATTTTCTTTTTTCGACTCGAATAAAAGTACTTTAGGATCTTCTTCGGCAGAAGTATAGGATTCATTATCCTTACTACGCGTGGCAGTCATTTTTTAAGCGTTGAAAAATATTTAGTTGAGTTTTTAACCGTCTATGTTACTAGATGAGTGGATGTAGGTATGCGAACTTGCGGGAACAAAATGGACTCGCCCGTGTGCGTTATGTTTCGAGAATTATGCGAAAATATGCGTGAGATGTATAATATATAGTTATGATATTTCAGATTAAGGTTGTTTATACTAAAATAAGATGCGTTTTTATTAAAATAAGTTAGCGTTGATGAGATTGAGCGGGAATTAAGTGCCCTCGTGGGCGCGTCTCGTGTGTAATGGCGGGTGCGTAATTGAGTGTTTCTATTCTTTTTAGGCGAATAATATGATAAATAAGATGTGAGTAGCGTAGTAGATATGAGTTTTTTTTTATTGGGTGAGAAGGACCAGAACACTTGGAAGGAAAAGGAACTTACGTGGACGGGGAATTTTGCAGATCAGACCCTTCGATAGCAGCTTCCAGAGCCGGCCGGTTCGCGAATTATTTCCACCAAGTGTCACGAGGAGATAAATTGGAGATTCACCACACAACACCAATAGTTCTTAGATTTTTGCTGTTTTAGCGGGAGCGAGCGCGGGCGCACGTCGTACGTGTCGCCAGTAGGGTAGCGGAATTGCGAGTGTGAGCGGGCGGGGGCGGTTTGAATGAACGGAACCAGGAAGGAAGTGGGAGTGAGAAAGGAATGTAGGATTGATTTTTATAGGAAGATCCTTCTCGAATGTGTTACCATGTGAAGTGTAATGTTGCAAGTATGCGTTTATAATTTCAACTGATAAATGTATAAAATTAAGTACAGATAAAATAATGCGAATGGCGCAGACAACCAGTGATCGACCATTATGAATTAGCAGATTACAAACTTTTATCAAAATGACAATGGGATCGTGTTGGAATGACGAATTTATAAAAATTAGCAGACTAGGGGCCCTGTACTAACTATGGAAACTTGCAGTTCATCTAGATGTCCAATACTGAACATTAGATGTAATGCAAGTAGGCCGGTGGAAAGAGGTTGCAGAATTCATGAGTTCGACCTATTTTGGGTCTCATCTTAGCCACGAGCGAACCCAATAAAAAAAAAACGAAAAGAGGGTAAGCTTGCGTCGATGAGATGAGCTAAGCTGTAGAGTAATCATCCACCAGTTTCACGTTGCCAATTAGTCTAAGGAGCTCTGCGTTCCACTGGGTCTAGTGCAGTAAGTTGTATTTTATCTGAGCCATCCCAATGATTAAGTTGAGTAAGGTTGCTGCAATACTCCGTAAGAAAAAACATAAGAAACTTCAAATTTCGCGGGCTACTACGACGCAATCACCTTATGCAGAATGGGCACATAGGCTATCCAGGTGTAAGGTATCGCTTCACTCTATTTAGGATGCCCACGTCAAAGTTGACACTGGATGTCAGCTCCATGCCCAGAAGCTCAAGGTCATCAGTTACAGAAACAGGAAAAATAGGAGTTGGTCCAAATTACTCTATAAAAGATGTAGTTTTGATTTACTCCTACTTCACTAAGGAAATATACGCCTGTATGTTGGTGGCGTTAAAAGAGAGAAGTTTCTTGTGTGAGCGAACAAGAAACTTCTCTCTTTTATAGGATACTAAGTATCAAATCTGTTCGCTCTACCATGGTCTCTCTGAAGCAATGAACTTCATCCCCACTGGATTTTGCAGTGGCCAAGTACATATGTCACTGAAACAGTACTGTTATCTACCTATCCAACAATACCAGGCTGAAGTGGGTAAGAAATGTGCAGTAAAATAAGAGTTGCAAAGAAAACAGATAACTGTTGAACTCCAGAGTCAATAACCAAAAGCTCAAAGGATCAGTCATCAACGACAACTCTGATTGATCGTTCACTAAGAAAGTCTGATATCCAGCTACAAAAATCAACTGGGATACCAAAAGCAAGGAAGCTTTTTGTCGCGAGACCCTCTCAAAGGCTTTCGAGATATAACCAGTACTACATTATCAACTTTTCTTCTCTGTCAACCACACTTGTATCTGAACATGTTATTCCGTAGGTATATAACGACGAAGTGAATAAATACCTTACATCCAATTTGATTATTTTGTTCTATAAAAGAATTAACAAGTTTAAACAAATTATTTATACTGTTTTTCTGAGTCCCGAAAATCCCGAATTTCCCGGTTCTAAGCCGCATGTCCCGGGATTTAAAATATACTTCAAGAACCGGGAAATCCCGGGATTTTCGGGACCGGGATTTCCCGGCTCGATACCCTAATTAGCAATGACTGAAAAACTTCAATCAATTCTTAAGATAAAAGTCTTCAGGTCTTCACACAGAAGAAAACGTGGCTGAATCTTGGTAAAACTTCTCTACTTCCGTTATTCATTATGAATCAGCAAATATCCATATTTACCCCAAATAAAGATTACTAAAAAGATAATCGTTTTAAAATGAGTCACAGAAAGTTATTAAGTGATTCAAAATCGTATCATGAATGTTCTTCGGCTTTTGGTGGTCAAAGTGCACGATACCGGAATCAGCATTTCAACTTGTCTACCAATAAGATCGGTGACATTTCCTTCTATACAAGTCTGGAAGTTAATGAAAAGATAAAATGTTTTCAGCTTGATACCATGTTGCCATTATCGTTATCAAGCAACGGAAACTTCGACCTAATTTATTGATAGTCCAGCAACGCATGCTTTATCTAATAAATCATAATAAACAAACTAAAAGTCATGTAATTTCAGCTTTTTTTTTACTCTAGTAATCCTTTCAAATAAATCCGTAGAACAACATGATACACTAAACGAACTAACTAAGCTTGT
Organism: Agrotis clavis; assembly: GCA_954870645.1. NCBI lineage: Eukaryota > Metazoa > Arthropoda > Insecta > Lepidoptera > Noctuidae > Agrotis > Agrotis clavis. The sequence goes on along the minus strand of OX940931.1, from coordinate 1,458,461 downwards.
TTAGTTGTTGTTATTAGTATTCTGAGCGTTTTTTGTGAATGTTAATGCGCTCGGCAGCCCGCCCTAGACACGACCGCTCGCGGACGAGTCTCTAATATTAATGACCTTATCTAACATAGTCTGCCCCCGCCTCGCTGCTTTTAACGACTACCCTCACAAGTTTTATACGTACTTAACTTTTTGCTACTGTCATGTTAGTGATTTAGTATGTTTGCAGATAAAATATTTTTGTTATACCTAAATTGATTTTTTATTGACTTTGAATACTTCCAATCCTTTGTTCAACTATGGCTTACGTTTTTACTTTTTATCTAGATTTATCGTCTGAATTTTCAATAAATTGTGCATCGTCATGTACTCGTATCTCAATTGAGTGATTGTGTGATACTTGAAACAGTTCTATTTTTATACTAGTCAAAGAATTAAAAGGGTGTCAAACGGCAAGAGTACGTTCTGTATTACATAATTTTACTGGTAACTGACTCACTTTAGTGCACTTAAGATTTTCCTTCGTCTATGCACTTAAGTTTATGATATTCTAGTTCTTAGTGTACATATTACATGCCTTTTTGTAACAATGTCCTTGTCGCGACTGTTACAGTGAACCAGTGAAGCGTGAAACGCACTGAACTGCGTTTTCACGAGAGACATTAGCCACTTCCGGGTGCTAAGCAGATAAAAGTTGTACATTGTAACATGGAAGAGTTATGCGAATAGCTAAAGTTTTGATGAAGTTCTATGTAATGGAAAAGTTTTGTTGAACTTCCCGTTCCTAAGCGCATGAAGAATATTAACATAGTGTATCTATGTTAATATTCTTCTTGCGCTAAGTATTAGTAAATTAAGAGTTACTATTGTCTAGGATACAATTAAAAAGGGTGGATTATTGATTTGAAGTTAACCATACTATAAGCCGAACTTATTGTTGGTAGTGGTGGTACCCGTCAATGCCTATAAAAGCAAGTGCTTGCCATAGTACAGGCCTCTTTTGCTGCTCAGTCGTCGATCGGTAAGGGTGTCAGTACCTATGCTACCTACAGTAAGTTCGTTCCATATTTTTATATCTGTGGCTATTTAATTGTGCTCATTTGTGATTATTTATTGTGTTCTCATATTTTTGTCGTTGAATGTTAACGGTTATTTGTGATCTCTCGAGTTTTGCTAATTTAAGTAATTATTGTCAAAATAAAGTTTACTTTTGAATAAATTAGCTTAGGTTGTCTGTGATTATTATTTTTTAAATTGTTTTTCCCTTCTGATCCCTAAGATCAGAAGTGGGATCTCAATCCATTTTGCTCACAAATCATAAGCCTTAATACCCACACAAACAGCCGTTGCATTCAAATAAAGATGCCACGTCCGTCTAGGTTACGTAACGAGCCAGCTAGGACGCCGCCTCGCTCTGAGACTGAGCCTAATCGTTCCAAAGAAACGCGATACAGTGCGCATAACTCTCGGTCGCGTCGGGATAAAACACGTTCACGTTCGCGTCATCGTGATAACAGTTGTTCGCGTCACAGCGTAAATCGTTCCCGCTCGCGTAAAACTCGTTCGCGCTCACGCATCATTCGTTCCCGTTCGCGTTATAGTGAAAATCGTTTGCGCAATAGTGAGAACTATAGTTACCGTGATAGATCTAAATCACGTACTGCCGATTCACGTCGCGATCATAGTAAATCTCGATCCTACCCTCATGACGATTCTATGAAAAATATGTTGGATACCATTATGTCGCGACTGACCGCGATCGAGGAGGGGACGGCTAGTGGTTCGCGTGTTACGCCCTCCGTTCGTGACAGTACACCTCCTTTAAATAAAAATGCTTCTATGACTGAAGCGCTTGTTAACGCGTTGGGGGTATTAACAAAAAGTAAGTCGAGTAATTATTATGTGTCAATATTTGACCCGGCTATAAATAATTTTGAGGTGTGGTGTAACGAAGTGGATAGGGCTAGACAGGTGAATCGCTGGGATGATCTCGAGTGTTTTTCGCGTGTGGCTCACTGCTTGAAGGGTGACGCAAAGACTTGGTTAAATGAGTGGACTACAAATGATCGGTCCTGGTCCAATTTTGTTAGGGAATTTAAATCATTGTGCCCACAAAAGATTAACTATGCTCAAACTCTTTATGAAGTAATGAATACTACGTCAGATAAGTTCTTGTCCTACGCAGAATATGCGCGTCGTTCGTTATTGAAATTACGAATTATAAAAGGGCTAAGCGAAGAACTTATGGTACAAATAGTGATTCACGGTATTAGTGATATACAAGTACGCGCAGCAGCTACCAATGCTGACCTTACAACAGAAAATCTTGTTTCATTTTTAGCCACTTATATTAAGCCTACCCGCAAAACAGAAAATCGTAACTTAGATAAACCCGCGTCATCTATTAATATTAGTAAGAGGCGCAATTTTAACGGTTCTGGTAAATCTGAAACTAGGTGTTTTTATTGCGGCCAAACAGGTCATTTTAAGGATAAATGCCCTAAAAAGGGAAATGACAAAAGCGACAATGGTGCTAGACCTGTCTGTTCTTTCTGTAAGAAAGCAGGGCACACAGAAACTGAGTGTTTCGCTAAAGCTCGTTCTGAATCACAAAGCTCTAACGGTAAACAACGAAAAGTTAACTTGTGTAAAGAACTAAACGCGAACAATAACAGCGACGTTAGTACGGCTGTAATACAGGGTATACCGGTTGATATTCTCATAGATAGCGGTGCACTTAACGTATCGTTGATATCGTCGGCTGTAGTCAATAACTTTTCAGGTTCGCGTAAGCAAATTAAATGTTCTTTGAAAGGAATAAGCGATAAAGAAATTGTTGCTCACGAATACATCACTTTAACGGTTGAGTATGGCAATATAGCACTCGAAGTAGACTTTGTTATAGTACCCGCGTCCTGTATGAACACGCCCATTATTATCGGGACTGATGTACTCAATAGGGACGGTGTAACATTTATTCGTACAAAATACGGACAGTTCTTGTCGCATACGTCGGATAGGACACAAAAAATAAATGCCGTAACCGTTAGTGAGCTGGATAAAATAAAAACTCCTCTTGAAGGTGCGGAACTTGCTGAGTTGATGACCGTGATAAACAAATTCTCTCAATTTCTAATATCTGGCACAGCCACCACGACTGTAAATACTGGCCAGATGCGCATCAACTTGACAAGTGATGTACCTGTGGCATATCACCCCTATCGCCTCTCGTACCAAGAAAAGCTTAAAGTCCGTGATATATGTCAAGACTTATTGGACAAAAAGATTATTAGGGAATCGAATTCCGAGTACGCAAGCCCGATCATCCTGGTGAAGAAAAAGGATGGCTCAGATCGAATGTGCGTAGACTTTCGTGCGCTAAATCGCATTACTGTCAGGGATAGGTATCCTCTACCCTTGATTGAGGACCATATTGATCGGCTTGGGGGCTCGAAATTCTTTACGTCCCTAGATATGGCGTCGGGCTTTCATCAAATCCCGATTGATGAGGACTCGATTCACAAGACAGGTTTCGTAACCCCCGAAGCTCACTATGAGTACCTTAAAATGCCATATGGCTTGTGTAATTCCCCCACTGTTTATCAGCGTATCATAAATAATACGTTGCGCAAATTTATAGAAACAGGAAGCGTTCTAGTTTATATTGATGATGTCCTCATTTTAAGTCTGTCAGTCCGTGAGGGCATCACCTTATTACAAAAAGTTCTAAAAACTTTGACTGAGGCCGGATTTTCGATTAACGTGCGGAAATGTTCGTTCCTTACCACCAAGGTAGAATACCTAGGCCGCGTTATTAGCCATGGTCAGGTCAGGCCGAGTCCGCACAAAATCGAGGCATTAGCTAACGCGCCTGTTCCAAGTAATGTTAAACAGGTCCGCCAGTTTTTAGGCCTCGCGGGCTATTTCCGGCGTTATATCGAAGGATATGCAACAAAAACCGCATGTATCTCGCGTCTAACAAAGAAAGATGCAAAGTTTGAATGGGGATCCGATCAGGACGAAGTCCGAAAAGATCTCATTACCCGGTTAACAAGCGAGCCTATACTTGCGATTTTTGACCCAAGCCTTCCCACAGAACTGCACACTGATGCTAGTAGTGCCGGATACGGTGCCGTACTAATGCAGGTTCATGTGGACGGCGGAAAACGAGTGGTAGCCTATTTCAGTAAAGTTACTCAGGGTGCTGAGGCGAAGTACCATTCGTATGAACTTGAAACGTTAGCGGTCGTCAAGGCACTGCAGCATTTTCGCCATTATTTGATTGGGATAAATTTTAAAATCATAACTGACTGCAATGCTTTGAAGGCCACCGAGCGCAAGAAGGATCTCCTTCCACGAGTCGCACGCTGGTGGATTTACTTGCAAGATTTTAATTTTGAGATCCAGTATCGAAAGGGCGTGATGATGGGTCACGCGGATTACCTAAGCAGAAATCCACCAACGTTGCAAGTCAATAACATTGAGAGACCTCTAAATTGGGCACAAATGGCTCAGTCCGCTGATTCCGAGACAGTCGATATCATTCAAAAACTAAGAGATGGTATCTTGGACTCAAGTAGGTATGTGTGTCAGAACGATGTGCTCTATTATCGATATACTCCTGTTGGTGAGGAGTCACGCTTGCTATGTTATATCCCAAAAGGGCATAGACTCAGTCTATTACGTGTGTTTCACGATGAACATGAGCACATCGGGGCTGATAAAACTTATGATCTAATTCTGAAACATTTTTGGTTCCCGGGTCTAAAGCAATTTGTTAGAAAGTATACCTCACATTGTCTAACTTGCATCTCTAAGAAACGTGTTCCGAGAGCTCCTCGTCAGCCTATAACGTCGTGGGAAAAATCTGATATTCCCTTTAACACGGTTCATATAGATGCATTGGGCCCTTTACCCGAGTCTAATGGATACAAATTTGTACTTGTTTTGGTCGATTCATTTACGAAATTTTGTCTACTCTATCCTATGTACAGACAGGATACGAATGAATTGAAGCGAGTGTTTAACATTGCAATATCTTTATTTGGGACACCCAAACTGATAGTTTGCGACCGTGGTCGTATGTTTGAAGCGTCAGCCTTTACTAGTTGGGTATCCGAAATGGGTTGCGAAATTCACTACATTACGCCCGAAATGCACCATTCCAATGGGCAGGCCGAGCGGTATATAAGGACAGTCCTTAATATGATTCGTGTCGAGAGTAGTAATAAAAAATCAACTTGGTCTGACAGTTTGTGTAAAATTCAATTAGTTCTGAATGTTACAAAACAAAAAACCACTCAGTTTTCAGCTTTGTACTTGTTAATCGGTACTAATGCGACCACTCCTGTAATTCGTGCACTGATCCGTGACATAGCCGTCGAGAACTCCAGTCCTAATCGTGAAGCTATGAGGGAACTCTGCAGGAGCTCCGCTAAGGCATCTCTTGACAAAAATCAACATAGTCAAGATCTTCGGGTAAATCGCCAGAGACACCCGCCTAGAGTTTTCCAGGTTAACGATCAGGTCTTCGTGATAAAATATTCTCAGTCCGCTGGTAAGCTTGACCCTGGCATGAGGGGTCCGTACCGCGTGACCAAAGTGTTACCAAGTGACCGTTATGAACTGAAACTGATTAGTGGAGCCAGAGGCAAGACAACGCAGGCTGCTGCTCAGTATTTGGTACCCTGGAAAGGCGAATGGTGCCCTGAGAGCTGTGCTGCATTTTTCGAAAGTGAGTTCCAACTGTACTTTGTGATGTTATTTTATGTTACAGTTGCACGATGCGTGGTGTATGCGTGTGAGTGGATGTGACGGGTGTTTGTCACACCCGTTGGAGCAGGCGGCCGGCGCAGTTCTAGTTGCAGTGTGCAAGGCTGTTGTCCTGGTTCCGGAGTGCCTGGTTCTCGCACATGTGTACTTTGTATACGCATCAGGCGCTGTCCTGGAAGTCGTGTTTGCTGAACACGCATCGGGTGTTGTCCCGGAAGTCGTGTACTTTGTATGCGCATCAGGTGTTGTCCTGGAAGTCGTGTTCTCTGAACATGCATCGGGTGTTGTCCCGGGTAACGTGTACTATGTATGCGTTACAGGTGTTACCTAGCAGGCTGCGTCCTGGGTAACGCGTTTGTAACAGGGGAACTTGTACAAGTTCAAGTAAGAGACATGTGAGACATGTGTGAAGATGTATGCATACTTTTGAAAGCGAAGTGCTTTAACCTGGTGTGATCGAATGTATTTTTGTATGAGGGCCTTGAATGTGCGAGGAACGAGAGAATAGGCAAAGACGTGCGTCGTTATGGTTACTTAATTGAGAATTTTTCATGCAGATTGCAATGACGACAGCCCTGATGATGCCGAGAAGTCTTCGAACACTCCTACTGGTCCTGCTGGTGCTTCGAATACAAGCAGGCCAAATCCAGACGAAGACGGCGAGCGAACTCCCGTCCTCGTGCCCCTCAGTGCTTCCAAAGAAGATGTTCCTGGTGCAACCGAGGACGGTGCACGATCAGGAGAGGCCGTATAAGCCGAACTTATTGTTGGTAGTGGTGGTACCCGTCAATGCCTATAAAAGCAAGTGCTTGCCATAGTACAGGCCTCTTTTGCTGCTCAGTCGTCGATCGGTAAGGGTGTCAGTACCTAAGCTACCTACAGTAAGTTCGTTCCATATTTTTATATCTGTGGCTATTTAATTGTGCTCATTTGTGATTATTTATTGTGTTCTCATATTTTTGTCGTTGAATGTTAACGGTTATTTGTGATCTCTCGAGTTTTGCTAATTTAAGTAATTATTGTCAAAATAAAGTTTACTTTTGAATAAATTAGCTTAGGTTGTCTGTGATTATTATTTTTTAAATTGTTTTTCCCTTCTGATCCCTAAGAATACAATATACTCAGAATATGTATTAATTACCACCAATGTTTACGTGTAAGGTGATAAAATGTTTATTGTTGGGTAAAACGGTGCGTTGAATGAAAATTTATTAAAATCAACATATTATTAGGTTTTATAAAGAAAAAAACACATAGGCCATGCAAAATAAAATGGAGATTAAGCGCGTCTTCTGAAAGTTGCCAAAGTCGCAAATAGCTGTTAAATATTTACAAGTTTCAATTAATTTGGTAAATCTTCTGTATGAAAATAAGAAATATGGCTCTGTAGTGCACTAAAAGAATGATATAGCAATAAAAACACTGAATTTGATTTTGTAACCGTTTCATTTGTAAAAAGGCGCATTTGCAAAGTTCCCAATTGCTTTTTTTACATCTAAAACTATATATTCGGTGTTACTATAATTATTAATTATTGCATTCCCTTATCAATTTTTAGTGCACTACAGAGTACAGAGACATATTTCTTATTTCCATACAGAAACATTGCCAAATTAATTAAAGCTTGTTAATATTTGACATCAATTTTCGACGTTGCCAACTTCAGTTCAACAGAATACGCGCTCTTAAACCGAAACATAGGGTCATCAGTTCATTGAAGTACAGGAAAAACGAAGTACCTAATAATTTTAAAATATAGTAGGTACCTATTCACTTTAACATCTTCCATAGCCAGGTAAAACTTAGCAAGTGTGTGTTTTATGTGACACATACATTATTCTGTTGAATTGTTTATTCGCTTCATTTTAATAATTAGGTCGCCGTATGTCACCGCATTTAAATTGCTAATAAATACATGAATACATTCATTAGCCAAACAGTTGGATGGTTTGGTACAAGTAATTAATATTCTGTTAAACTGAATTATAAAAATACCAAGAATCAGTAGAAAATAATTAAGGTAACAATTACCGTAAACTGTAATAAAAAACGTGACAAATAAATTGAATAGAAAATAATTAAAACGTTAGTCACAAAGGCATTAATTCGTCATCTGACGCTGAAAATATTTCAAAAACATATAGAAAGAAAATTCTAAGAAATGAATAATTCAATGCAATTCTCCATATTCTTGTTTGTTTGTTTGCCGTCTTAACCTTTGTAAACACACGGGGTTACATTTTGACCCGCCCCGCTCAGGCCGCAGAACCACAATGCCACGCGGCCGGATAAGCTAGTGCATAATCATTTCATATCATTAATTAATTACGTCGTTATTGGTTTGAAACCGCTGACCCTAATGAGGGTTTATAATATTAATAGCAGTTCTTGATGTGGAAAATAATTAATTTGTATTGTTAGTTCGTCTTCAGCTCATTAATAGATTGACAATGTATCCATAGATTCACAGTTATTTATAATCTTGAATATTGACATAAGTAATTTGCATTTTTCATCATTGTCAATATTAATAAAATGAGTTTGTCAACTTACGTCACAAACTCAGTATTTAATGTACGAGTTGTTATCTAAATTAAGATTAGTTTATTGCTGCATCTTTAAACTGCATTTTTATGAATTCTGCTTTAAAACCACGTAGCTATCGCTTCGAGCCATTAAATTTAAGACCTATTATAATAATTGCTACAACCTCGGTGTATGACGTCCTTGTTTCGTAATTATGACGCAAAACAATAACAATTGTATTAAGTTTGATAACCGCGGCGGTTCCGGCTGTTACCCACACCCGTATAATTTCTAAATCTTGCGAGTGATTTATACGACTGACTGGTGCGAATTTATTAAATCATTCATCATCGTTTGCTTCACGCCTCGTTTTGGTGGAGGGGCGGCAGTTGCAGGGGACTTGAGAAGTTGAATTTAATATCAGACTGTGACTGTTTGGAGATGGAGGACAAAGGCCTTTCACTGGAAAAATTGGACAAAGTCTGGACGACATTAAGTTTGTTCTTTTTTTTTAGGTAGTTTAAATTAAATTCAAATGAGTCTCTTGCCCTACATGGAGCGGAAGGGTCTGTGAGGTCGTGTTCTTTCAATGGTCCTTTACGTGCCAGGGTCACGGTAACCCTTGGATAGTTGCGCGACTCCGGCATATTTTTTTCCCTTTAGATGTTTTGTTTTCCTCTAAAAACTCAATCATGCCCAAGATTACATAAGTAAGCGAAGTATTGAAACGAGATCCTAAATAATCCTATTTGTACCTCAAAAACAGTTTAATGTATACTTTTACTTATCTGTTTACCACAAAGCTTCACAGGTGTAGTCTAGGCCTTTGTGTGCCCCTTTACCTATTAAACGGGGAATTGGTTTGTGTCCGCGTTATTTATTGTATGTCCTGGAAGGCAGTCACGCGGCCCTAAATAAGGGTTATTGTGTGGAGGAATTGTTAAATTGAAAAAGGATTACTTTGGTTTTTCCTCAGGTATTTTTGTTGAATGTTTTATCTCTTTTTTTTGGGACAATACTTCCCTTTGTTTGGAAAATGATATTTTCACATTGTGAAAACTGAATAAATCTTTCTTTTGCATTTGAGTTCTCAACTACGTACTTTAGGACATTATCTACATCACAGTATGACAGTACTTTCTGGGGACCTTAGATCATCATCATCATCATCACCATCCTGCCTCTATCCCATTTAATTTGTGTTTTCTTCTTCCATTCTCCCCTGTCAAACACCACAGTATCAGTTACTCCTTGCTCTTTCATATCATGTCTTAGACAATCCATCCATCTTTTGTTTATGGCTAAAAATAATGTAATACTCGTATAAATAACGGGATTCAGGACCACCTTCGTCACCACCCAACATAGTTTCCTCAAACACAAAGTGATAATTTTCGTAAATCGTGCATGTTAACGGTGCGCCTGCGCTAGTGCGCGGTTTTCCGACGTAATGTCATTGTCCGAATATTACAGAAACACGGTCACCTCAATCCTCTGTCAACCACTCAATGATTACCATGTTTTTGGCAATTGAATGACTTTATTTGCTTAGTATCACTATCTTTGCCTTTTTGTGTCAATTCCGTATTTGGTGAGCCTATATCTGATTACTAGCTGTTGCCGGCTTGGCCCTCGTGTAACACGAAAATTATCCCACGGGAACGTAATGATCCAGTGAAAGAATAAAAAACATTAATCTATCCTCACAAACTTTGGCATTTAAAACATGTGTTTGTGTTTTATACTTGAATGTTTTGTCAATCATTTAAAGCCGGCAATTCAATTCTCATAAATTATTTTTTACGAAAATCCCAACCTTAACCATAATTGTGTACTTACACAATATCTACATATTTACACAACATAAGGTACTGCTCCAGTACTAAATCTAAATGACATGATGACAGGACCTTGACCACGATTGGCCGCGGTTCAAACTGATCACGCGCAGCGATCTAATCAGCGCTCAATTTGATCAGTGCGCTCGATTGCATGATCGTACCTAATAGCACTCGTTCAACAGGATTTTATCTAGACTAGAGCATCTAGAGTTTTCCACGATGAGATGATTGTTTTAATAGAGTTGACCTAATGCTCGATGTTCTTTTTCCTTTGATGATTTAAAATAATGATCTTGACAATTAAAATTAACCTATAATAAGGTTGAACCAATGTTTCAGCTGTCAGACTAGAATGATTAAAAAATTAAGTAATCAGATGACTTCACATTTGTTTAAAAATGTGCAAGCACCTACCTACTACTTTCCTTACTATCCCAATAATGTGCGAACCTGTACCCTATAGAAAACTATCAACTGTTGAAGGACCAGGTAAAACACTCTCCAACAAAACAAATAGTTCTACCTCTTGTTTATATTGCAGTCTAATGAAATCCAAAACAAACTAATACGTGCAAGCACACAACTTCAAATCGAATACCTCTCGAATCACGGCAGAACAAAACGATACTCGTATACAAATCGATTAAATTCTCGATGTATGCTGCTCGATACCGATGGTGTAATCGATTCAACCCGCGCACGGCCACCGGGGCCTTGTTAGCCCGCGGTGGGCAAATTGATCGAGATCGTTCACACCTCGCGACTTTGATGGCGTCATGTTATGTGGCAATAGATGGCCCTTTTACTGACAATTGATGGGCACACAGTTTAACTTGTGGGTGGAACGTGTTTTAACCAAATTACAGTCTTTCTTTGAATGTCAACGTGAAAATAGAAACGTTAACGATTTTAAGAAAGATAGGGCTTTATTTTTAGATTTGTGTTCGTAATACATTCACTGTGATGGATTAAGTTTTGTCCCAAACGTCTTAACATACATTGTACAGATACAGTGTAAATGCATCAGTAATCTCGTAACATATTCTTCCCCGCCGTCATAACAAAAACATTACGTAAATTCATATATCAGCAGACAATTAAACTAAAAGTTAGTCTAACCCCAGACAGGCGCACTTCCCGGTCGTCGCGACGTATCGATCGCGAGCGACGCCAGGTGAAAGCTACTATACTATGCTGGTATAACTAAACTGCACTACAGTGCACTTGCATAATTCGAGGCTAGAGCGGCAGACGTAGGGTTGGCGACTTTAGATTTTTTTTAATTGCCAATGCCGTTCAGAAGTAAAATAGCCTATGATGTGCAAGCTCGCCATAATAACCTCACTTTCAAAAAGTATTCTCTTTAAAATAACTTGAATAATCACATAAACTCTCTTTTTATCTTAACAAAAAATCCTTAACTTGAGAATAATTCCATTACCTTATCTAATTCTAAATCCGGGCATTATCATCGAATTCACTAAGCTTTATTCAGCAATTTCAGATTACGTGAAATTAGCAGCCTCGCAAAAATCTGAATCACTTTGTATTCCATTGCTCTTTACGACTGGTCGTCGAGTTATGAAATACTTTAGATTAAAGTAATGTACTGTGAAACGGAGTTAAGTGTCGCAATATGAGTACCTTTTATAATAAATCTGAATATGAAAGTTGGAGACTACAGACGAAACGTCGTTGGGAGTTAAACGTTATTCGGGAATGAAGTTTAATCCATATTCTGGGTAAACAATTCTAAATTTTATGATCACTTTTGAGAGACATGTCAAATTGTTTTGCGAACAAAATGTAACCGTGTAAGAACCGTCAATGGATTTAAGAAAAATATTAAACAGTGCGACAAAGCATTGTAACTAAGATACGATCCTTTTACTACCAATATAGTGTCTCTCTTGAAAAATAATCGCAACAACGCATCTAATGCGCTATCAAAAACTGTGGGTATGTCAATATCTCATAGAAATACGACGTTGACAATTCTTGAACTCAGTTTATAAGGGCCTATCGCATTTTAATTTTTGAAAACCCTAAGCGCGCCAGGTTAACAGACCCGGATGCACTGGCGGACAGAAAAATGAACCACTCAAATATACGGCTTTATGCTCCGCACTATTACTACGTTGTTAGTCTGTCTGCGCGAACATATACCGGGTTCCCACATGTGTTTTTATTTACTTGCTCAACCCTTTTATTCCTATCTTCTTTCTTTTTCTTGTGAGGATGTGGATACTCTCTAGTGTCAAAGTTGATTAAGCTGCTTTTGGAAAACTCACAGACCTCTGTCATGTGTTGGAATTGGATTGTGTTTCAAGTGTTTTTCATAGTAGATAAAAGTAAGAATAGAATAGTTTATTCTAAGAATCTTTGAAGAAAAATCGCTAGCTATAAATGTCCGCTTAGACCAATTTCCCAGAGCACTCATCTCGATTGAGCTCACTACAGTAAGTGTAGCGTCGCCGTCGGTTCCATCAAATACTTTGCTTTCAGTAATGTCACAATGGCGCGACTCTCAAAGGACCAAAATGTCTCCATTGCTCACTTGCATCGGAGCACTCGTGTTATTCCCAATTACATATTTAATTCTGAAACTTACATGTTCTTTCAAGCAATTTTCTTTATACATAACTCCTGCTTTTCTCAATGTGTTACAGACACAAGTGTTTCTATGGTACACTATCTCCTCCTATGTAAACTGTGTTGTCTGACTTGGCTATTGAACCCAGGTCTAATCGTGGTTAACTGCTCAGCTGTAGCTGTTACGACAAATAGAACAAAGAGTCAGTCCAGTATTACAAATCTAATCCTGAAACGCACGTGTTGTTTCAATCATCAGTACTGCATGTAGAACAGATATTTTTCTTACTTTTTCCTCTAAAAAAGAAGAAAATAGTGGGAAGCTGTAGACACTACAGATTTACGCTATTTTTCGCCGAATACGTGAGTTTGCAGGGGAGCATAAATTACATAAGTTCGTAGTCAGCTCGTCGGGTCAATAAAATTGGTTAACGTAGTACCTTTTCATGATTCAATATCCTTGTGTAACAATGTATTTTATAGCGTTTATAACTTATTTATGGATATAGACCACCAATTCAATCAACTATTCGATAAGATACATAAACAGTGCTACAAAAGAGCTTTGACTCTAATAAAAGTGGTCAGTAGGACGGGTGAATGTTTATTTGTTTTGTCAGATTTTGGATATCAAAATGGCGATTCTGGTTCCGAATTTGACCATACGCTTATATAGAGAGTGAGAGTCAAAGGCAACGGGCGGATGCAAGTTGCAGATTGGCTTTTGGCATGGTCTAAAGGCTCTTAGAGTTTCTTCAGCAGCGGACGTTTTCCGGCTGATAATGATGCTATACAAAAAATAGATGATGTTATCTTTGTCCCTCGTGAATTTTTCAATGGCGATACTAAATTAACAAGCAGTTTAAGATCAACGAGTGTCCAATTCGTAACATTGGCACCAAAAGGCCAGTTGTATAAGAAAGTAAAGCTGATATAAAGACGTGGTTCGTAACTGTCCGCGTGCAGTGTCTTGTTACATAAGTGCAACTCGTTGCGATAGCTCTGCAGTATGCAGTACATCTCGAGTGTGGACTTATGTAAGGCCCTGAACTTCAGCTTCTTGATAAATAAAGGTCATATTGTCGCTGTGGAAGAAAAATGTGTTAATGATTGACTAGCATGCACCTGCGTTGGCAATGCCTGCAGTATACCATTTAGACAATAATTTAAAATGTCTCCTGTGACTTTAATTACACCGATATCGAAGACAACTTATTTGAGGGACCCGAGGAGAGGTACGATAATAACATTTTCCCAAACAGACTTTTACACAGTAATAGCTCCTCTGCTAGTAACATTCAGAAAAATCCTTTAGATTCTCACCCCATTTTCACAGAGTATGAATTGAATTGCGTTAGTTGAATGCTTGAGCTCATTCTATTCTTAACACGTCTATATAAAAGACGCAGGTGTTGACCCATCCTCATTTAAACAATTTTTCTAACTTTAGCAGGAACGTTTTTATCAGCTCTATGCATATTCTAGACTAAATACTTCCTTATAACTCGTTTCTGCAATTTGCCAAGAAAATTACCATGAAACGAAAACAGGTTTTTGTTATTACCAGATCAGATAAGACTACTTTTATCTCAATCTTGTTCTAAGACTTGGATTATGAAATATTGAATATGTTTGCATTTAGATTTCTTACGGTCATATATGTGACTGATGCGAGTCTCATTAATTGCGTCTAAAATGGCAATATACCCACAAATTGCGAATAACAGGTCTAACGGTGACTTTCGGCAACTAGGTCGTGTATGTGAACGGTCTGAATAGATGTTTTTGAAGAAAATGTGGATAAAATGTTCACAGACTTTAGCTTGTTCATAAAAATACTTATTTTATGAAGTTTTTGCAACAAAGTCACTAGCTTTTGTTAAAAACGAGAGCAATATTAAAAATAGGTTAATGATATCTGGGCTTATACATCTTTGACGTCCACCTGCAAGGTGGACAGACGATTTGATAAAGATCACAGGATCGTGCTGAATGCAAGCCGCTTCCAACCGGTCCTATTGGAAATCTATGCGAGACTATGGGAGAGACCTATGTTCAGCAGTGAACGTCTCACGGCTGATATGGTCATGACGAGCTAGGCAAAGACTTTCACAGACTTTGTGTGGTACATTGGGAATTAGCCAATTTTGAATAATAGGTCCTATATAAAATGGGGCCAGCTTATTGCTATCGACCTTTGACAAATACAGACTCCTGGTCATTATGCAGGTGCTGGACTGCTACTGACAGATCCCTGACCAAGATAGCTGTTGAACAACCATCAACAGAATAGATTCAGTAATGATAGATGATAATCACTAGGCAATTGACAATACAACCACACGCAAGTTATTTTCCGTGACAACACAACTCAAACTAATAATTGAAGACTTAGAAGATAAACGTAATCATCTCATTATCTTAATTAAATAACAACTCTGTAATAGTGTTAATTTAATCCTAACTTATTCAGCTATCTACAATTCCACTTGGCTTCATAGAAAATAGGTTTTGGGCAAAAGATAATCGTATTTTTCTGGCGCACAGAGATCACTTTGAAACAAAATTTTCCCTATTGAAAATGTATCTCGTAGTAAATATTATTTGTCTTTGTATCTCGCTCGACCCTTGAAATTGAGCTTGAAATTGCAAAATATATCTTCAATTCAATTTGGTTCTTATTTCGGACGATAAATAGATCTAACATCTTTTTAAAGATAATATAGGTAATATATAGGTTCTCTCTTTTTACTATTACTCAAATGTAAAAAATATTGTGTGTAATAAAATAATACTTACAAATAAAATAAGGTATAAATTGTTGAATAAAAAAATCTATTATGTACAGCCAGCAAAAAATACTCCACATTCAATTTGCCAGCAAACGCACGGTCGACAAAACAAAAGGAGTAATATAGCGTTGCGTGCATTTGGTCGGACATGTACTTGTGCGGTTATACACCAGCGGCTGCGAGACCGGTGAGCGTAAGTAAATACTGCCACAGCTAACCCGCCTCCCACTTTGTATAAAACACTACTCGACTAACGCTGCTATGTGGAATATGGCTGTATAGTACGATATACAATGTGTTCTTAGCTTAACTTTGTTTGTTAACGAACTTAACACAATGTATGATGATAATCAATTTTGAAGGAAATGTCAGTCAGAAATAGGCAGCCGTTTTACAGATAAAATACTGCAGCTTCATTATAACAGAGTTCTGTTTTACGATATGTTGGTTCAAATATTAGTCATTAATTTTTTAACGCAATTGAGTCTTCAAACTTTATAACCTATACTCAATTTTGACATGTGAAATCAAAATCTACAAGACTTTGATTAATGTACTCATGTTAAGTGCAAGATTAATCTGTTGCACTCAATTTTTTGCCCCGGTTCAGTGAGCCATTGATTCGATCGGGTCGGTACCTCGGCAGCACTTAGGTGTGGATATACGAGCATTGCCCGCAAACCGATTGCTCTGACGTCACTGCACAAATGCATCGTGTTCGCACACAATGGTTATGGCCGCTCCTGTTGCAGTAAGGCTCGGGGCACAAGGTACACGACGTTCAGCTTTTTTTTATTTAATGATAGTTTCCTGTTTCACCAATGACCACGATCTCGCTTGTTGGTAAGGTATGATGTGGTCGACGGTGATCGAAGCACGCTTGCCTAGAAGTCACCTTGAAGGCCCCAAGGTTATACCTATCAGGAAACAGAGTGGAATTCCCTTCCGGGGGGAAGGGACTTCCACTCCTTAACTGTGCTCCTTAAGTTTTTGCTTTTGGTGAAATTGTTATGAAATTTTAAAATGTGTGGTATAAAAACAAAATATTATTTTGTAAGGTTCATGTACATTCAGTGCCATGCATTGCCTGACCCAATTTGCAGGGGAAAAGAGAGGAAGAAGAGTAAGGTAATGCAAGGAACTGACCCTACTAAAAGTAACGCAAAAAGTGTGTGAGAACATGAGAGCAATTAAATAAATAGCTGATGGACTGTCTGAAAAACTCTCCCTCTGATTTAGCTACGTAGTTCTAGAGAAAGGAACAGGAGGTTGATGATACTAGAAGGAAAGATGATAATTGTTACTGTAATCGTAACACCACGACATTTTAGCCTAAAAATATGTATAATAATATGTATATTATAGTATTTGGTATGTATTTGCATGTGTGTATATTAGATATTATATAATTATTACAAACTTCGGTTAAGATATTCACATAGACATTTCGCTTTTTATTTTTACACACTATTGTCTACATTTCTTTCTAATTTCTCCTTTAGAGGGTCTGCTGGCAGAAATTTCTAAAGAAAAAGCAGTACCTTTGTACTTTAGTTTTAATTATTATGTAATTTTCTGTAAATTTATTGTGTGTACATAAATAGTTAAATAAATAAATAAAATATTTATTCAACCTAACATGAGCCTTGAGCCATGAGCGTCAACAGTAGGGAATCGAGAACCGGTCCTTGTTGGAAGACCCGGGATTTTCGGGAGAGGCGTCAAAGGAACCGGGAAATCCCGGGATTTTCGGGACTTTCGGGACAAAAATGCATTTTTTCCATGGCATTAGAAAACAATGAAAATAATAAGATAACTTTAGGGTACAGTATTTATTCTGATTAAAATCATACAACCAACTTATTCGTCGGCCTCATGGACATGGGTTTGCTCTAGCCTCTTTTCTATTCACTCTAACTGTACTATGGAAAGAGACTGCCGGTGGAAAGAGGTTGTAGAATTCATGAGTTCGACCTATTTTAGGTCTCATCTTAGCCACGAGCAAACCCAATAAAAAAAACGCAAAGAGGTTAAGCTTGCGTCGATGAGATGAGCTAAGCTGTAGAGTAACCATCCACCAGTTTCACGTTGCCAATTAGTCTAAGGAGCTCTGCGTTCCACTGGGTCTAGTGCAGTAAGTTGTATTTATCTGAGCCATCCCAATGATTAAGTTGAGTAAGGTTGCTGCAATACTCCGTAAGAAAAAACATAAGAAACTTTGAATTTCGCGGGCTACTACGACGCAATCACCTTATTCAGAAATGGGCTTGCACATAGGCTATCCAGGTGTCCATGCCCAGAAGCTCAAGGTCATCAGTTACAGAAACAGGAAAAATAGGAGTTGGTCCAAATTACTCTATAAAAGATGTAGTTTTGATTTACTCCTACTTCACTAAGGAAATATACGCCTGTATGTTGGTGGCGTTAAAAGAGAGAAGTTTCTTGTGTGAGCGAACAAGAAACTTCTCTCTTTTATGGGATACTAAGTATCAAATCTGTTCGCTCTACCATGGTCTCTCTGAAGCAATGAACTTCATCCCCACTGGACTTTGCAGTGGGCAAGTATGTCACTGAAATAGTACTGTTATCTACCTATCCAACAATACCAGGCTGAAGTGGGTAAGATAGTGCAGCAAAATAAGAGTTGCAAAGAAAACAGATAACTGTTGAACTCCAGAGTCAATAACCAAAAGCTCAAAGGATCAGTCATCAACGGCAACTCTGATTGGTCGTTCACTAAGAAAGTCTGATATCCAGCTACAAAAATCAACTGGGATACCAAAAGCAAGGAAGCTTTTTGTCTCGAGACCCTGTCAAAGGCTTTCGAGATATAACCAGTACTACATTATCAACTTTTCTTCTCTGTCAACCACACTTGTATCTGAACATGTTATTCCGTATATAACGACGAAGTGAATAAATACCTTACATCCAATTTGATTCTTTTGTTCCATAAAAGAATTAACAAGTTTAAACAAATTATTTATACTGTTTTTCTGAGTCCCGAAAATCCCGGATTTCCCGGTTCTCAGTCGCATGTCCCGGGTTTTAAAATATACTTCAAGAACCGGGAAATCCCGGGATTTTCGGGACCGGGATTTCCCGGTTCGATACCCTAGTCAACAGAGGACGCTGAAAAACAACTTAGACTTGTTAACATATCCGTATGAATAAAAACCCCAGCTAAATACAAAACACAGCTTTGAAACCGAAAATACAGCTATAAATCAGCCCTGCTGTTCTAAACTGAGCCTACTTAGTTCAAACTAGTAACTTTAAGGCAACTCTGTCGATTACAAGCCACAGCTGCAAACCTCATGAGTTCGAGCCCTAACGGCCACTCCCATGTATAACTTCCAATGAGTCATCACGTTCACAGCGTTATTTTTAACCACAGGGGTATAACTGACGTAGATTTAACAAACTAACTACCAAGACCGGGAAACTGTTAAGGAAAATTGTTTTTCACTGAGGAAAATGTCTCAGGTCGTTTTGAGTTACACTTTGTTCGCCGTGGGAAATCGTATTTTCGGGCTCATGTTCTGCATAACGTTTGCAATCGTCAACAAAAAAACAATATCGACATCGAGGCCGAGTTGCCATTCTATCGGTTTTCTATCGGTTAGATTTCAGGGAGTCTGCGATGGACTACAAGATGTTCAACAATGCGCCATAAATATATGATGAACATCCCATCCTTGTATGCAAAGCCGAAAATATCTTCATTGTGCGCACAGTTATGGGGTGGAGTTCTCTGCCAAAGTTTTCTAAAAAAGGAAATTCTGTGTTTATTAAACAAAAACTTAACAACGTTCTACGGTTTTGTTTAAGTTCTATTTGAGTGGCAGGAGATGGGTAAACTATGAAATTGACTGTAATATAGAAAACCTTACGTAACTGATAGACACCGAAGTTATATAACCCGGTTAAGGAGGTCTCAACATAATATTACGATTATATATCTGTATCATTATAATTGTACACATGTATAATTGTATATTGATAATAAGTAGATAGTGTCTGTAAGACCCCGATGCCCTCGTATTACATAGTAATTATATATGTAACGACAACGTTCCGGGTTCCTTATAACGTGTAATTTAGTCATGATACATAATTCACATTATTTTACCGACGAAGCCAGAATAAATCAAATAATAAAAAATATTTATTTATTTTTTAGAGGAAAATCATTCAGCGATCTGTCAAAATAAATGATTTAATTTCTTAAAGTTAATTTTTATTTAGTCTCATGGAAATTATGTGTAAGCAAGAATTGTTTATTGTTGTTGAGCTATATTTAGAGTTTTTTGTTTTTATAACAGTGTCTTCATTTACCAGGAACTGTCATTATAAAAATGTGAAAATCTGTCTCTTTGTACCCTTTTCGTTGTCCAATGGCTGAATGAATATCGATGCAATTTGACAGACAGGCCATAACTGGCTTAGAATCTAGGATACTTTATATCCAACTAGCTGTGCCCGCGACTTCGTTCGCGTGGATGTCGGAACTTAACAATGTATTTTTTATCAAATTGACAAAGTTTCATACAAACTTTCATCCCCTATTTTATCCCCTTGGGGGTAGAATTGATCAAAATCCTTTCTTAGCGGATGCCTACGTCATAACATCTACCTGCATGCCAAATTTCAGCCCGATCCGTCCAGTGGTTTGGGCTGTGCGTTGATAGATCACTATGTCAGTCAGTCACCTTTGAGATATACATTTAGATATACTCTTCAACACGGTACCAAGTCCCAATCGAAAACTAGTTAACTTATAAACAGAAACTAAGAAGTAAAATGGACTAAGTTAGCATATAGAACCTCACCTCAGCACCTAGGTCCCGAACTTGAAGCTTAAGTTCGTCGCTTGAGACACTAAGTTTGAGTACTAGGTATTCAGATACTGTTATAATAGGTGCCAAGCACTGGAGTTCCGACACAGCTAATTTAAATAAGGGTATTGCTAAAGCAATAAATACCCTAAACATTTATACAAAGTATTTTACCTAAGATCAATTCAAATTCTTGTTTCCAGTTAATGTTATTTCCACTTCAACAAATTTCAACTTCATTGAAGTATTAATTAAATAGACTATTGAAAGTTTATTTGTAGGTTTCAAGTTATTTAACCAAAGCTCGTACTTTAAATATTATTAATTTTAAACAGTATTGTTTCACAACTACGAGTATCAGAAAAAATAATTGTTGTTTAAAATCACTCCATAAGTCCATTCTCCCTGAGTGGAGAGGACTGTCATTTGTACAGACTTAAATCCACTGTGTTCCTTCAATTACCCTTTACTTTCCAGGGTCTCTGTAACACGCTTAGACAGTCCCGCGACACACGATCGGTTTCCTCAAAAGTGGAATTTCAGAAAAGTGTTGTAACGTAAAGTTTATTTATTGAAATGCCTTAAAAATGTAAAATGAATTAAAAGTATACTTAAATATCGGGTCCATATTGGCTCACCTAAAGTTGTTTACCCGAAATTGTTCTTCCTAACGATTTGTAATCCGAATGATCACTCTTCCTAAAATTTTTCATCCTAAAGTTTTCATTCATACTTTTTGTAGTGCTACCGGCGATGTTCATAACACTCATATTTCCGAAAATTGTTATCAATAATATCGTTATTGTAAATATATTTAAACTCCTACGGTTTTTTATCATAACGTTTTTGTCCCTAAACATTATTACGATAGTATTTTTAGTTAGTCATTTTACTGGATTTAGTCTAACTAAATCCAGTAAAATGTCAGAAAAGTCGACGGAGCACCGCTTCGCGGTGCTCCTACTTCTGGGTGGTTTAAAAAAAAATAACCACGAAGGGGATGGCGGGGTCTTTCAGACCCCGCCATCCCCTTCTAACCTAACCTGTCCGAGTCGGGGTGCCCCCAGTCGTTTAGTTGAGAGTGTCGTCTTGGGGGCATTATGAAAAAAATACTTCGAAAATTTTCGCAACGAATTTCGAGGTAGCGCTCGCTCGGCTCGCGCGTAGCTGGTCACAGTTCTAACCTAACCTATGGATATCTTTTCAGGTACACACCGCTTTATATAAAATTGAAGAAGACGCTTTAACTAATAAAAACAAAAAACCAATTCATATAATTAGTGAGTGCGAAGCAAGCACTTCCTCAAGTATACGTGCTAATATGCCAACAAAATAAAAAGAAATCTAAACAAAAAAGATATGACTTTGAATAATAGTGTAAAAGAAGGTTATGTTGAGAAAATATACACTCGGCGTCACAAAAATCGCACCTCTTCGAAAATAAGTTTAAAACATGTCCCGCCAGTAACGAATACATTAAACCCAATTAATATTGGTATCAATTGAAAGTATGCTTAACGACCTTTAAATTAACAACAGTTAGAATCCCTAAACACAACAGGTTTCATTAGCACGTAACGTTAAAAAAAATGTTGTCAAAATACGCATTGCAAGGGCCACTAATTGCACCTCCCTACAGGGGTATAAAACGGGCGACCCGGGTTAAATGTGGGTCATTCGCTATTCAACCTTTGAAGTGAACACACGTGAACAGCTACAGCAAGAAAAATACCCCAGAAGATGGATACCACTGCAGATGAAGCCGCTCAAGTCATTGCACTACTGCAATCAGGGATGCGGCAATGTGATGTTGCTCGGCAACTGAACTTGAGTCGTTTTGCCGTTCGACGAGTGTTCCAACGCTTCCAAGAGACTGGTGGCTATATCCGAAGACGTGGATCTGGAAGACAACGGTGCACATCGGAAAGAGACGATCGCTTCATTGTTTCGACGTCTTTACGTAATCGGTTCTCCAATGCTGTTGAGCTGCAACAACAACTGCTATCAGCTCGCAGAACTTCTGTAAGCGTCTCCACGATTAGAAGAAGAATGCGGGAGAAGAAAATTGCAGCTCATAGGGCTGCTACAGGGCCAAAATTGACTGCACAGCATAGGAGAGACCGGTTGCAATTTGCCCGTGACCATGTGGATTGGACAATAGACCAATGGAGGGCTGTGCTCTTCTCGGATGAGACGAGGGTGTGTCTTTTCTGCAACGACAGGCGTCGAAGAGTGTATAGGAGGCAAGGTGAACGATTCGCACAAGCCTGTATTCAAGAGACAGTGGAATACGGGGGTGGCTCGTGCATGTTCTGGGGCGGCATGTCAATCGACGGTAAAACGAACCTTGTGTGTGTTTCTCGGACTGGAAGTGCTCGCGGGCAAGGGTCGCTGACTGCTGCTCGGTACATAACAGAGATCTTAGAGGAGCAGGTTGTCCCTTATGCGGGTTTTGTTGGCAGTGGGTTCACGTTAATGCACGATAACGCCCGCTGTCACACCGCTTTAATTGTAAGAGACTACCTGCAAGAAGTTGGAATCCCTGTTATGCGCTGGCCGGCGCGAAGTCCAGACCTAAACCCTATTGAGCACCTTTGGGATGAACTGAAACGGCGAGTACGGGCACGTGATCCTGCCCCTACCACTCTCCAAGACCTCCAAGATGCCGTCGTTGCAGAATGGGACAACATTCCTCAAGAGACTGTTGTCACATTAATTAGGTCCATGAGAGAACGCATGGAAGCAGTCATCAGGGCTAGGGGGGGTAACACTAGGTTTTAAGTTGTTTTTAAGGACTTTGTTGTAATTTTTGCTGATAAAATAAAATTTAACTTTTTAATCATTTGCATTAGCTTGCTTTTTTTTATTCCCTGGTAAACAAAAAACCAAATCCATTGATTTATACTGAAATTTAAATAAATTGCCTTTCCAATGATACCTTATAGTCATATGTCTACCATTGATTAATAGGTTTAAAATGACTTTGAAGGGAATTCTTAAAGTGGTGCGATTTTTGTGACGCCGAGTGTAGGAAAACAAATAATAGTATAATAGATGTTTATTGCTACTGACATTATGAAGTCGAATGATTCGGAATTATGAAAATTAGTGACAGAGCAATTAGGAGTTGTGATCATTAGGATTAAAAATGTTAGGAATACAATTTTCGGGTTTCCAATGATCGGAGTTTAAATTTTAGGTGAACTTTGGCGCGCCCTTAAATATCATTGCTTTTTATATGTTTTTGTAATGGTCCTTCCTTACTTTTAACTCAGTCTTTTAATACAATCTTGAACAAGTAAAAATCCAAAATAATTTCTGGAATCTCCATTTATTAAAATAAACTTTAAACGGTACTTTTGATGGTATTCTGTTATTTATTTACGTTAAACTAAAGATAAACGGCTTTTACATAATTTCCCTACATTGTTTAGTTAGGATAATAATTTCTAGTTATTATTATTTATACCTTTTACCTACTATAAATTAACTGCCTCGTTGGTGTGGCCGCAAATAGCTATTGCTGTGGATGGGTGTTGAGTTCGATTTTTACTCTCTGCAAATTACTGTTTTTTTTTTCAGTAGAAGCCCGGATGTTGTGTTTCAGCCCGGGTTGATAGCATATGGCTCTTCTCCAAACAAATCATAGTGACGAAATGAGCCGTACTTATACGTAGTCCCCTGCTTACACTTCGAAGGAAAACAAGCGTGATAATATGCTGTAAATTAAGTGTCTTTATACTCATGATTGTTATTTTTTGTTGCAGGTAAGTAAGGCATCTCTCATTACTAAGTTGAAACGAGGAAGCGTAAGTAACGAGACGATTAATTTAACGACATCCATATCTCATGCAGTCCGACATTATTACTTCAGGGTAATAAACCTGGTATTCAGAGCATCCATCTTAATTATGTTCCTTACAACTGGCTTTATTGACAGTTTAAAGCTTGCTTAGATATTTCTGTCTGACGTAGAACCTACGAAAGTTGCAGTAGGAAGGTTCTCGAATGGAGAACGCGAGTAGGTAAACGTAGTGTGAGCAGCATGTTGTACCGATGACCTGAAGAAGGTAGCTGGCAGTAACTGGGTGAAAAAAGTGGGAGATCGTGCCCTGTGGCGCTTCTTGGAGTATGTACAGCAGTAGACTGCAATAGGCTGAAATGATGATGAAGACATTTCTGTTGATTGTATACTGTAGATAGGGAAGTTAAGAATAAAAATCTTGTGGCTATCTTGTATGAGATTCAAGTAAAGGTTCGGTGAAACTGGTACAGTCAAATTGTGAACGTGGTTCCGGACAGCAGACTACATAATGTTACCGTCAAAGAATTCTCGTATAATCAGATGCAGCAAACTTGAGTTCAACTTGAGTTTTCCTGACTTATTCATGAAGATCCTCTCAGCATTAAAACCTAAGCTGGATGGAACGCAACTTACGGATGGAACGAATTTAAAACTTCACACAGACCATACATCAAACTACTAGTTTAATATCAAACTGTTCTCCGCGGTTTCAGCACGTTTTAAATAGCCTGCAGCCTTCATCGAAAAATGGATAATGCAACACAAAAAAACCTTCAATTCGAATCAGTAATTTCTGAGATTGGCGCGTCGAACCAACCAACAAATATACAAACTCTTCAGTTTTACAATATTATAATAGATACAGGCCGAAACTGAACCACGTAGCACCCCTCAAGCTCAGTAGGGTATCGAACCCGCGTTGGCAAGCGCCTGCGACAGTTTGGCGGGATGCCGGAGCCGCGTGCCAGTGCTAGCCGCGCTTATTGCATTCCCGACTATGACCTGACGTGACGCAATCTCGTAACTGACGCTGACGAGGAGGTTACTACCTTCCATAACATGGAGCACGTTCTTCCTTAAAGAGTTATTTACGTCAGTTGTATTTTCAGGGGTTGCTGGTGAAATTATCTACTTTACTGCTGCATTTTTCCACTTTTCTCGATCAGGAAATTATGACCCCAGAGTTACTAAGATATCTAATCAGTAGCACTTATTTGAGAGCAAATGCTGGGAGACGACGACCTAGATTCTATCAGGATATACACTAACTTTTATCGTCTTCAGAAAGGTCAGAAGCATAGCTCCTCCTACTACCTTTTAAGTTACTGTTGTGTGCGTACGATCATGGTATGAGCCTGGATAAAGTAAAGAATTGGGTATATGAGGATTATAATTATAGTAGCAGTTCTAGTTCCCTAGAAGCTAAGTGTTTCTAGAAAATCTCTGTCGCTTATAAAGTTGACAATTACTCACTTCTCAATTTGAAGTGGTTGACAGTAATGTGTTCTTCTTTTGAATTTGACAATTGCTTCAGTGAAGACAGTGTGCTCAAGTGAAACAAAAAGTTAATTCGCACGAAAAGATAAAGTTGCTAACATATCATTTTTTTCTGCGAATTTCAAACAATAGTTAGTGATAACCTAATAATAATAATGACTATCCTATCTTCAGACTGACACATTGTATAAATTGTATGGTTAAGTATGATACTGGCATGAGCATGAGCTCACGTAGCTAATCTGTTAAGTGAAAAACTGCTAAGTTCAATTCAAAAACTAGTTCTCAAGCACGTGTCGAATAATGTATTGTAAAGCTGGTTGCTTACTTTTTGCCCTATTCAGGCGTTTAATGCTATTCGTTCGGTTATAAAAAGCTCAACCAATCTTTTATTTGAGAAACAGATGAAAAACCTTAGCAAATTTCCTCCTTATCATAAGTAAAAACCCATTAATTTTCCCTCACACGTCAACTGACCTCACACCCCACATTACAGTAGTCAGTACACGAGTCCACGTAGCCTCAGTGAGATTAGTGTCAGTTATTCTAGTTGATTACATCCAGGTGGACGGCCGCCATTAATCATGGTGTCAAGCCGATGGAGTCTTCCTCGCAATTAAGTTTGATAATCGCACCACCTGACGCGTGGAAGCCTGATAAATCATGCACAAGGACGATGTTGTTGCCACAACGTGAGAGATTAGTATGGAGTTACTGCCCTGAAGTTATACTTAGCAGGTATCTAAAATGAAGTATTTCACGGCTGTTTAACTGGAGAGTTCTGTATTTAGAAGTGCCTCGTTACGAGCATGTACTCACAATTCAGTTCGTTCGATTTCAACTGTGAAAAATCCTAAAATACCACTGTTCGTTCACTCACAATTCTGAACCGAACGTCATAATACAGATGTGAAAAGGAAATTACCTTACAATGCACCGCTGCACAATTGCACATGTGCGAGATGAAATATTGCACAGGAGACAGCTATGGGTATCGATCGTGCCCTTTCAGTTCCAGCACACGCCCCAAATACTACATGATACTTTGTAAGCACACCTATTGGAGGCAAACTAATAAAACAGAAGTTTTAATTATGAAGTCAGCTAACGACCATTTATATGAAAACTATTGGCGAAAATACTCCAAAAGTGTAAAATAAATAACTCATGATCAGGTACTCGCCAACTATATTAAAAGCACTGTAATTCCCAGTTTTCCGAACCATTAAATCGAAAAACAACGTCCAAACTTCGCGAAAATTGGAGAAAAATAACGCCATTACCGAACAAGCCATAATTGAATCAGGGAACGGACCACCGCTGATAGGGCCAGTTCATCATCCAAGCCCTCACACCAGCGCATTATTTTTAAGTTTTCCACTTATTTGTCTTTTCCAAGTCTCCCGGGATTTATGAGCTTGCCCGTCCGTTTGGAAATCTAACTTTTTGGCCACAGCCTCTCTGTCATTCGGCGGTCTTATTAAAAAAGTTTAAGGCTCTCTTTATAGTTAAAGAATTAAGTATGTTGCCTTTCTGTTGTTCGCCTTTGTTTGCTTTACGACTTACACACTGTTTTATGTACAACCCTTTGAAATGTGGTTATTAAAAGTTTTTGCTTTGTTATTGTTGGACTATTTTAGTTACGATCAACATCCCTCAATGAGTACCTAGTTCAATATATATTGGTAGTGTTTACGAACAACAATTTCCTTGGGAAGCCTAAATTGGCTACCCGTTTGCCACCATTGCTGTACAATATCAATCCCATTTAAATGATTGACAGCGATTTCGACAGTATACATAATTAAACAATACATAGCTTGCTCTAGTATTTGTTCACAACCTCCATCACCTTTTATTTCGTCCCCACAATCACGACATATAACAGTAACGTTAGCACATCGTGTGTAAGTACAATCCAAAATAATAATATCTTCAGCGAACTTTGTATTTGCCTAATAATTATGTCTGGTCTCGCTAATGGTACAGAGATGTGATGTTCAAGTAAATATTTGCATCTATTCTCGGGGTAGGGCTGCCATTTTCAGATGTACAAAAGCCTTGTTTACTAAAAAGATAATATGAAAGAGAAATACTACAAGTTGTCGGCTGACAGAGGGGGATAGAAGAAGAAATCGTGTTGCGTCAATCCCAAATAGAATGAGATAACGGCAAGAAGGTGATGATTATGCAGCAGGATATTGGTTCCTAAATCAGCAGGATATAGGTTCATAATCATTTTTAAAATTTCAATGCTCGCCATTTGAGCGCAAATGTCGATTCGACGGTTATTGTGGAACTAGCTTCCAACTTTTTGCCGGGTAACCGCAATATTACTCCACTGATTGAATATTGCATGGATGAGGGGATTTGACAGATGGTGTGGGGCATAAACTAGGTTGTGTGTAGAACCTGCCAACCCTATCCCCTAGTGGTGTGTACATGTGTGCAGTGACGTCACCACATCGACACTGCCTGTTGTTCTGCTCGCAAACGTACCAATTTGTTTGCACACTTGTCGAACGGTCGGATTATGGCTCCACATTATACCACATAACAGCTATACCACGGCTTGTTATAAATGTAAATTGGAGAACTAAACCACGATGTTTTGTGGGCTATCGACACAATCGCAGTACTATTGCCGATCGACTATACCTTAACAAGGTATAGGTAATTGGATTTTGCGAAAGCAATGACACTAATCTGTATGAGCTACTGCTCAGTAAAATCAATTGCATAATCTGCCATGACATTCCCATTTCCCACTGTTGGAAATTGGAACACCAGCTTCTGTATGTGAAGGAGTGGGCCTCAGTTCTCCACATGCAACCAAAGCTGGTTGATGGATACCTCGTCTATCAAAGAGTGGGATAGTATTCCTTTGCTTGACTCCTCAAGGATCACAAGTGAGTCGGTTCAATGTCAGTGGGAGTGGTAACAAATGCAAAGCACGTCATCGAATGTCAGAATATCTTTCAAGTATCACATACGTCGGGAATACTTGACTTCTGGGAGAACATTCCATTCGGATTACTCAGAAAAACGAAAGCTCAAAGACTGTTTATTTACAGTTCCAGAATGTTATTGGTGATTATAAACAACGTTAATTTTACCAGAATTATGTTAAAAAAGCTTAATTGTGTGAAAATTCTTTCGAAATGTAGCGACGTATAACTTTATACAGTAGCACCTATTAGAAGCGTTCCGAGAAAAGCTCCCGCGGAGAAATATCGCTGAGTGGAGGAAACATTGTGTTGTTTATGTCCGTGAAAGGTATTCTTGAACCATCCTCCGTAGCCAAGATAAAAGCCGTAAACGTGCATCCAACAGAAGGAAAAAAAAATAGTTCCCAGTACTCATTAAAAGTAATAATTATGGTTTTGAACTCAGTACCGACCCAAAAAACAAAACGTAACAAACTAGTTAATTATACGGTAGATAAATCCTCCACGCTCATTATTCCGTAAATTCTCGCTAACTGCACCTTTGTTTTAATTAAATATTATTCGGAGAGAAAAACGCGTCTTGTTTCGCCTGCTATATTTTATCCTTAGAGGCTCTCTTTATAATGCACCCTCGTACCTTGTTTCCTGGGTTTCCATATTTTCTGGTGCCTGGTCGTGGGGGCAGGAGGCGTCGCGTCGCGCGGCAGTCGCCGACGGGCGCTATCCGCGGCCGGTCGCGTGCCGCGCTCTTCCTTCGTCCTAACATCCTCAATGACTGATGTCGTTATTTTATCCAAATAACCACTTGGGAAACCGCGATTCCATACCTGTTCTTCAATAGATGTGATTGGGTGTTGTAATTTATTATTCACATAATTTAACTGACTGTGGTTTCATGAATCGTTAAACAGTTAAGTGCCAGGTATAAAGGTACTATATTAATCACTACATTAGGTTGTTAAAAACATTATTTAGTTGAGATTCTTCTAATGTGAGGTTGATTAACAACGACACGGTAACAAAACCAAGACACTGGGGTACACTTGAGGAGTTGTCAACAAGTTTTGATTAATTTTTGCTCGACGATGTAGTTTATATCAAGTTAGTCTTTAATGCGTTGATTGATGCCATACGTCTTCGTAAAGTCAAGGATTTCACGGCTTGGCGTGATTGAGTTTGTTTTATAGGATTATTACCCGCATTATGTAGGTAATTATACAAAATATTGCAGAGCCTCGACGTGACCTTAAAACATGCCGCAAGAAACACAATTATACATATTTAATTAAAAGCCTTCACAATGGAAAACGGTATAAGCAGCATTTTCTTAAAAGTATCTCAAGGAGAGTTGTTGGAGCGAACAAAAATATAGCTTTAAAAATATTTCGTTTGGTCGTGTTATTGCAGGAATTTCCTCAATGCGTCGTCTTCGGGACGTTTGCTTGAAATAAAATGTTCGATATTCACTTCATGGCGCTTTATTGATGCATAAAAGATCCGATTGTTGCTTTTAAGAAACTATCAATTATTTATGTTCATTTGCTATACGTGGGCTTCAAACGATGTGAACAAAGGCTTAGTTATTCGGCATGAGGAAAATAAACTGTATTGGTCCCGATTCTTGTACATGGGTATGTACTTGCGTCGCTTTCGTTGGATTTCAAAGAAATACTATTAAAAGATCCGATAAAGCAAGCACCATTTTTATCATTGTCTATTTTTGGACACCCAAATACCTATCAATAAAAACGATCTCCTTCAGACAACCTTAAAAAAGTGGATGTAAATTTATAAAAGGCAGACACACTCTTTACTGAAGCAATAAATAATTTGCTGATATAAATAAGCCATAATATATTAAATATATGTATAGATAGAATTTATGTCCGCAACCAAAAAAAATCAGGTTTTCGGGACATCCTAGATTTCAAGGACTAAGATTCCATTGAAACTCAAAGAACCTCATTCCATCACATTAGCTGTGGAACAGGACTGTCTTTACATTTTGATCCAAGTTTTTCGAAACTAGTTTTAATTTAATGAAACAGGTCACCCCTGCCCCCTTTTCTTTTATTTCATTCCTTTGTTCTCAGCAAGAATACATTTTTTGCGAGATCTTTGAATACAGTATTCTTTAACTTACGGTAATGGTTCCGTGGTGCTTAAGAACAAGTTCTTTTATACTGACTATGAAGTTAGTTACCCCTCAAGTGAAGCCTAACGTGTAAATTAAATTAATGGGCAGTAGACTAGGCTGTGGCCATTACCCTCGATTCTGGGAAAGTCTATGTTCAACTATGGATTTGCTAGATTGATTCTCATCAGTTCAGTTCGATGACTTTTACTTTTGTATGTAGGTAATATTATCCATAGAGGTGATAGGATTTTTTATCGAACTCTATTTGGGAACAAAGGCTTCAAGTACAAAATACTACAGGAGCAGAAAAAAAAACTTCAGCAGACAAAGCTTCCCCTTTCACAAGAGCCATTAAAAAGCTCGAAAACGAAACAAACCAGCAGAAACTTGAAGTAACAAGTGTAGTACGCGTACACGAGTTAGACACGAGTATTGTCGAACATCGGTCGTTGCCCGAAGGTGTCGCTCGGTGTCTTTATTTCCGCTTCCGGTATCTAGGCGGGCGCAGCGGCAGGGGCGGGCGGTACCACATCCGGCGTCGGATAGTTTCCGCCTTTTATCACCACACACCGCACTGAAATATTAAAAATAATAGAGAGTGGAGAGTCCCTTTTATGAGTTTTCACAGTTTGATGTGAATACTTGATTAGTGTACGTTAACGCTGATGAAACTCATGAAAACTACTTTTTGTTTTCGTTTGAATAACTGATGTGCTGAAATAATGAGAAGCTACGTTGTTTCAGCTTTATTTAATGGACTAAAACTAATTCATACACTAAAAATGAGCTTCATTTTTTTGTGCGCACCGTGAGGATAGTTTTTAATAAAGACAGATTCAAATAAAGAACAGACGTTATTATTCTAGACGCAAACTAAGTAATAAATGTAGATGGATTATAAAAAAAAAAAATATGATATCAAGTTTTATTTTTCCCTTTAATTAATTTTGAATTATTGCTATCTGGTGGTGAATTGTGGATCTCTCTTATG
Organism: Agrotis clavis; assembly: GCA_954870645.1. Classification (NCBI taxonomy): domain Eukaryota; kingdom Metazoa; phylum Arthropoda; class Insecta; order Lepidoptera; family Noctuidae; genus Agrotis; species Agrotis clavis. The sequence goes on along the minus strand of OX940931.1, from coordinate 1,426,734 downwards.
TAATATGTCTGTAGATCCTAGGTTTTATGCTGTAGCACTGAATAAAAATCAATGTTTTGTTACTGTGCGGCATAAAACATGAAGGTTAACACGGTACTAAAATAATCTCATGAATCAAATAGCAAAAGGTTAAAGTTAAGTTATTCTAACTTGACTTAGGGTGACTTTTACCAACGGTTAAACATGTTTAAAATTTTATTTAAGCACGAAATTGAATTGAATTTTGTCCTTAAATAAAATTTTAAACATGTTTAACCGTTGGTAAAAGTCGCCCTAAGACTCGCGTTACCCTTGTTCTTCTAAGGAAGCGTTTTGTTTTCCTATGAAATAAACTGATAGACGTTGCTTATAATAAGACATGAAAAATATTCAAACTGACGTGTAGTAAGTGGAACATTACCTTGTCATTATTAGACGAATGAATTTCTAGGAATGATATCCGGTGTTGAAGTATAACACCGAATATCATTTCTTATGTTGTATCTTTTATTTTACCCAAAAATAAATCCGTTGTCGCTAAGCACGTTATGTGAATGTTTAATGTTTTACGTATTACTGAAACCAATGAATATACTAAAATGTTTATTCAAACCTATTTAATAATTTAGAGAGACATACGCCTGATTTCACTAAGACTGAGCCTTGATTAAATGTGTTGAAAAATACGCTTCTGAAACAGTTTTTTTTTATCGACTGACTTATTCCAACAGTCCAATAATACTGTTCCAATGTAAATGGAAAAGGGCAAGTTACTCAACTCAAAATCAAATCTTCACCATTTGTTACCCATTTTGGTAATAGCATTGAACACATGCAGGCTCGTACTCGTAACCACCCAGAAAATACAATTTAGATAATGAGCTTCAACGAATTTGATTTGCCAATCGTACTAAACTGAATTACAGGAATGGATATCTTGTAAATGTAATTTGTGGTCGACATTCTTTATGGGAGTCAACGTCTCCAATACAATTTCAATTTGAATCCCAAGATGTTCAAAGAAACCAGTATTAGTTCCTCTAGTATTGATCAATGATATTTATTCAGTAAATTGGTTTTGGCAATCTCGTTCACACGTCAAAAAGACACTATTTTACACTAGATGAAGCCGGTGTTTCGTACCTGACTACTCTGAGAAGAAACATCCGAAACAAATTCTGAGGTCACTGTCTCTTTTTAAGTCCAGACAATTTGTATTGATCAAATATATGAGAACCATGCAAATGCCTGAGGTGGTCTTTTGAAGAATGAAACACACAGATTTGAGTGGACCTGTCCAGTCAGTGCAAGCATGTGTCAGATACCGTGTAGCTCAACTCATAACACAAGGAGCTCAACGAAACGACGAACAATACCAAATACAGGACATTTGGGATGATTTGGGTAGGCCGCATAAATAGCTCAAACTGTTGAGCTCGAACTTATCCACGACATCAATGAAAAGTAACATGTAAAGGATCAGCCAAACTGGTACGTACGTACATATTGTGAACTATTAGCTACCAATGATACCGGTCAGTGACGGACGTATCTGTATTTTCCCATAATGGCACAGCACTGGCAATTGCTAAGTTATCGGTGATTTTAGTTTTAGAGCAAGAGCCCGTGAACCCCAGACCTACGTTATTTTATAAAGGCTGAAAGTTTGTCAGCGGATGCTCCCAACACTGGTAAGAACGATGACCATTTATGGAGTTTGGGTTATGGTGGCTTTGGCAGGTAAACGGTACTAAAGATACGTAAAATATAAGTTTACTTACGTCATAGTATAAAAGCTGATTTTTATATATAATACTCGGGTAATAAGTAGATGATGTTTCCTCATCAGCCAGACACTTATCATGGTGGCAACCCCTTGCCAGACACCCTTAATGTTCACGAAATTATAAGTTTACTTACGTTCTAGTATAAAAGCTGATTTGTTTAAACAATACTTGGGTAATAGTATGTAGATGATGTTTCCTCATTAGCCAGACACTTTTGATAGTTCCAACCCCTTGCTACACAAACATTGTAAATAGCCCAGTCAACTGATGTTCAATACAAAGTATAGAGGGAAAGTCTTGGAACACAATTTTTGACTACGCAACTTTGTTTCGACTAGTTAGGAGGAGAACATATCAAAAGTCCCCATCCCTAGCCCTTGAGCTAAGGGGGAGGGAGGGGTTCGTAGGTATCACTTTTTGGTTTTTCGCTTATATCTCGGAAAGTCGGAAACCATGGGTCCTAGCGGCATAATATATATGAAAAAAATAAAAGCTGAATAAATTCCCCATAAGTCTTATTCAATAAATGTTTCCAGGTTTTGTTTAGTTTTCGAGCTATCTGCTCTTGAAAGTCTGTAATATTGTGAAAAATCATTTTTATCTTTTTGCATTTGGAAAGTTGTATTTGATGTCGCCAAAGATCCAGAAAACAGCATCAGTGTTTCAGACCCTCCAAGTTGCGCAGAATGTCATTTTAATTTATATTAGGTACATTACAACTTAAGACGTATTTCGTTAGATTCGAGTCGTTTTATAAGATTTGACCCAATTCTGTTGCCCAGATATTATCCTTCTTATACAATGAAATTATCCTAACATGACACTAAACCAAATAGCATCATAAAAAAATAAATTTAATTATTTTTTTATTCATACTCATTTTACACACATTTAGGAGTACTTTGGATCCAAGAGCGAGCGAAGCGAGCTCGGGACTTGGGGCACCCCGACTCGGACAGGTTAGGTTCGAAGGGGATGGCGGGGTCTACATACTAATTTTTATGAACACCACGCACTTGATCAACAATTAAATATGCTAAAATTGTTTACATTATAAAAAGCTAAAGGTTCCTAAGATCGTTTTTCTGTAGCTTGTATGGAAGCGGATTTCCGACTTTCCGAGATTTAAGCGAAAAACCAAAAAGTGGTACCTACGAACCCCTCCCTCCCCCTTAGCTCAAGGGCTAGGGATGGGGATTTTCGATAATATGTTCTCCTCCTAACTAGTCGAAACAAAGTTGCGTAGTCAAAAATTGTGTTCCAAGACTTTCCCTCTATAACTTGTTTTGAACATCCGTTGACTGGGCTATTTACAATGTTTGTCTGGCAAGGGGTTGGAACTATCAAAAGTGTCTGGCTAATGAGGAAACATCATCTACATATTATTACCCAAGTATTACTTAAACAAATCAGCTTTTATACTATAACGTAAGTCAAACTTATAATATCGTGAACATTAAGGGTGTCTGGCAAGGGGTTGCCACCATGATAAGTGTCTGGCTGATGAGGAAACATCATCTACATAATACCCGAGTATTATACATAAAAATCAGCTTTTATACTTTGACGTAAGTAAACTTATATTTTACGCATCTTTAGTACCGTTTACCTGCCAAAGCCACCATAACCCAAACTCCATAAATGGTCATCGTTCTTACCAGTGTTGGGAGCATCTGCTGACAAACTATCAGCCTTTATAAAATAACGTAGGTCTGGGGTTCACGGGCTCTTGGGCTATTTGTAACGTTTGAACAGCTTCGTGGACGATACACCTTAATATTCTTGAATGGTTTCCAAGCGCTAAGCTTATCCAACTCGGAATCTCCTATGATTACTTAAGCTAAGCTGCAGTTTCTTCTGAAGTCTCCAAAGCCGCAATTTATTTGTGTAAACATCTGGAACTCGGGAGCTCTTTACTTGGACAAATAAAATGCATTGCAGATGGAGAGAAAGCTAACATTTATATAGTTAAAACTTGCTTCAAAACGTTCAATAGGCCTTGGTACCATTTCTAATATTATTGAACTCTTGTTGATTTACGCACACACGTTCACACATACGGCGTATCACTATAAATATATGGCCGTGTATTGTAATTTGTTTGTATCGATCCGACGAGTGCGCGATTACGATGCTATCTGATGATTTCATAGCTGGCTATGTACTGCGGCTTAGATAATATTGTTTGCCTTGTTCCTATTGGTTTTCGAGTTTTAGTGGCATGAGAAAATCAAACAGAACTGCATCTACCGTATGATCCTTAGATAAGACAATATTTTTGGTATGTTTTCAGCGACACATTAGTGTATTATGTTAATCTCCCTGTAATGGAAGTGTTCTACTTTCAGCTTTTGTTATTGTAATTCAATTTAAAAAACCGCACATTGTTACCGCTGGCCTCGTTGACATTGTTTAAATTATTTATTGTTGTTCTCACCTATGTGCTGCCATTCGAATAGGAGGCTTTATTATAGCAAGGAATTTGCATTAACCTTGTTGTTGTATCCAGTGTTTCTGCGAAAAACAAGGCTATCCGTATAAATACTGAAAATACCTCGCCTATGATCCCTTTGGAAATGAAAAGCTATGATTTGACGCCATCTTCAGCTCATCGTTTGACAATGACGGTGCTAAGCCCCATGACCCAGTAAATGACGATCCTTTGGCAATTCAATCCCGAAATAAAACGCGATTTCTTTCTGCGGAAAAACACAATCATACTTTCTGGCCGTTCGGGAAATCCAACTTCAAGGTACTCTTAACCTTTTACAAAACCAATAAGGTGTCACTTACCAAACCCTACCCTTCTAGACAAAGGTACAAATGGGAAAAGGAAATTTAAAAAATACAGGTGGAAACGATCCCCTAAAGCGGTTTAATTATGCTGATTGTTCTCATTTTACTTCAATGTTAACCCACGACTTTTGAGAGCTTTTGTGAATTTCCGCAAGACTTTTATAACATTTTTCCACGTCTTCCCACAGAACTGGAATACTGTTCAATGTAACTTGCGAAGGAATGTGTCGGTAAAGCTTTTCGTTCTCAAAGAGTTCTTTAGATGATACCTTAAGCATATCGTCGTCTTCGTGTGTCGTCTTCCGTTTTCCGTAAGCATTAAGAACCTTTAAACCTTTTAAAACATTTGCATTCATACAGAAGAATTTAGGTCCATTGCCTATTACAGAAAATTTATTACGTAATTTTTTGCAGGCGCCATTGTTAGCTAATTGGACTAATTCTAGACCGTTGTATAGGAACTTGTACTGTTTCACAGTAAAAAAACTTTATTCATAACTTTACAGATTATTTCATTTAAAGAATGTGCTCTCTTTGTCTTACTTAGCGGTAACTTTGGTTAAAAATAAAACCAGCCTTAAAAAAGTTTTGTTTAAGCTTTTGCCTAAACAGGAATAAAATAGTTATTAAACAAGAGTCCCTTAAAAATTCATTCGGTGCTTGGCTTCAAAATCTCGCTGAAGGAATTCATGTCTCAAACTGATACAGTCAACAAGAATGGAGGTTTACCAAGCCGTGACGTATTAATACCAGGAGGGTTCCGGAAGAAAACTAATCCCCCGATGTAGGGGAAAGCTTTAGGAAAAGCCACGATATATTGACAGCGAGGGACCTATCAGTGGCGGCCACATCCCACTTATTGAGAGAGATTCCACTAACTTTCATCTTGTTGTATTTTTCTTACTTGTTCTGAAAAAACCGAATCTTACAAAACTTAAAATTTCATAGAAGAATTGGTAGCAATTCTTCACAGTTGGAGGTTCCAACTAAATATAGCATCCTCAAAAGTTGTTTAAAATTAAATTAACAGCCACAATTTCTCCAATATCTCTTAACTCCAGCTATTTCCGAATCTCCTGCCGAGTGCGCTGACTTTGTTTCACCGACTTTTGATAAAGCATCGAAAATATTTCAACCGCAGCCAACGCCTAGAATTTATACGTTATCTTCCTTCACGGGTAAAACCTTGAGCTAAAGTAATGTGAAGTAAGATAGCAACACGTCCGAAAGCATTTGAAGATTCTAGTCGAGCATAAAATTGAGTTCAAACTTTTCTTCAACCTATAAAAATAGAAATTGGAGTAGGTGACGCAACTAATAATTCTTTCAATAAAAATTGTCCATCAAGAAATCAATAAGTCTTTAAAACTATGTATAATAGTACGAATATTTTGCCGTCGTTGTGTGGTTTAATAAAATAAATTGAACAAATTAGCATGAGGCCTTTATCAGAATGAAAACCCAAATGAAATAAACCATCCAATCAGACAGATATGAAACTTTCATTATCACACAAGCCTATACCGCTTGAATATAATAAAACCGCAGGAGGATTCAAAAAGCGCTCCCATCAAATTATATTTGACGTGTAAAACGTGAAAGTTTTGTGAAATATGACATAATATGAACGAACCGGCCTACATGACGGGCTGGTTAAGCCGGTGAAATGAAGTCGCTCGTACGAGCGTTTTGCGGGATTCTTGTCGGCGCATTAGCGAGTGTTCCTGTGTGCTACGATGTGTTTCAATTACGTCAACTTACTAACTGGCGTGTGTCATGTTTTAACGTCGCACAATTTACACTTCTGCGAGGGATTCTGACGGATTTAGGAATTAAGTGGTTTTGGAAGATTGAGATTTTAATTTGGAATTTCGCTCCCTTTCTGAGATATGTTCTTTGTTTTTGTCTAAGGCTTAGCTTATGTCTCAGCTCAGCATGGCTTTATGCCAACTGCAAATGTAATTGACTTGTCTCTTATTCACGATTACGCCAATATTATTTATTCTTATTTCCTTCCTTAACCCGGCGTCATTGAGGTTGGGTCAAAATGACCCGGCTGGTTTTGAATTTAGAATATTTTTGAAAGTGTGCGTACGACGATGCCCTTCTGTGCAGTAGCTGGAGCCAATAGTGTGTTCTAAACGTTTCTGACGAGAAATCAATTTGACGGCCACCGATCTGGAAGCTACATGCGTTTAATTTTCAAAAAGGTAATTTTGACCCATCCTCACAATTGACGTTACAATTTTGTGCCATTTTCAAGTAATCAATTTTATCATTGTTTATTGATTTTTGGTGTGTATGTTAACGGTTTTTTCTTTTCGCTTTTCGTTTCTTTTTCTACTCTCTTTCGTCGATTTATGACAAAACAGATTCCTCTAAAATTTACATATTTCTAGTCTAATCTCCTTAGCACATTCTTTTTATAATGGTAAAATCATCAAATGAGTCTTCCTACCCAGGGCAGAGCGGGAAGGACTGTCAGACTCGTACTGACTAAAATCCACGGTGTCCTTCAATAGCCCTTTACGTTCCGGGGTCACGGTAATCCGTAACACCCGCGACCCCGGTAAATTTTGCCCTCTAAAGGAGCCCCGTCATTTGCTTACACTCTTTGAGGCGAGCGTGGAACACAACGCGCCGTCGACCCGGGCACGGTCCATGGTCGGACAGCGAGTCGCCTATTACTCGCCGTCCGCATGCTCGCACCTACGGTGGCCGGGGCTCATCTAGCGATGTCTGTCGTCGTGGGCGTCTACCACTGCGGCTGGCATGAAGGGTGGACGCTGTCCTCTCCCTCACGCGTCCCTCCGGGAAGGATTTGTTGGTGAATCATCAGAAAAGCCTCGTGCAAAATTACGCGATGTCCGCCAACAGTGTCAAGTGTGTCCTGCTAAAAGGGACCGCAAAACAAAGCATACATATCAAGCTTGCCCTAAATATATTTGTCCTGAACACCTCATATCTTTTTGTAGTGACTGCGTCTCTAACGAAGATTCTAATTAGTGTTTTTACATTTTTTTAAAAAGACATTGTCCTTCAGGTTAGAAAAATGCCATAAGTATCCAAATATACTGATTACTATAATAAGAATATCCTAAAAGCACAAGAGATCTCTGTTTCGTTACTTTTTTTATAAGTTTATGTAAAATTTTATTAAACCTAATTAAATATTTCTGAATTATGTTTTTCCTTTTCATTTTCAACAAATAAATACCCTAATAATTGTATAACAACACAGTTTACGAATACACTCAATAACTATGGAAATATCTCGATTTTAATGTACGGGTAATATTGACCCACCTCAACGCCCATGTGCCTATTTTCTACCACAATGACGCCGGGTTAAACCTCTATCCTTTGACACTTCTAACTTCAACAAGCTATAAATTAACCACACGCTTTAGTTCTCGCAGGTCATCTCTATAAATTAAGTTAGCATTTCCTCAAAATCTGTCACCTATAAACGGAGGCGTTGGTGCCTGAAATGTTTTAATTGTAGCGATTGACCCGCGACCCGCCACCGCCAGCTCGGTCCGCTGACTCGCACCACTTCTCCTTTTTGCAATAACCACTGATCAATACCGCCCATGAGTTATTGGACTTTTGTGCTATTCGTTCTGATCAATGAGTTTGCTTAGTTAGAGGACGGGTTAACCACAAGTTTTGGGGTTGTTCAAGTACTTGGTAGGGATAATTGCAACAAAGTTGCTACAGTATCACGTAGGAAAGCAGAAAAAATATCTCATTTTAATGACCCGCTTATTTATCTCCAAGCTGAAATATTTTAAAGCCAAAACGCTGTTTATAAAAATGCGACAGTAAATAAGTGTGCGAGATTCAGGTCATAGTAAAGTGGTAATCACTTCCGACTTCCCGAAATATATCGAGTTGTATGAACTCCGCTTTTATTTGTTTCTGATTTGACTTACGCGTGTTCGGTCATGGTAATTTTTCTTTCGTCTTCGTTAGGTTTACTGCAAGTGAAATTTTCGTGAAAACCTTCTGGAAGTTCACAGTGTTAATTTGTAAGCTTGAATGTTAGGGCTCTCCATTTCCTTTACCTAAAATAATAATTAAAATGCTTTTAACAAACTTACTTCCTTCACGTCTGTGATGGTTACACTTAATATTCATACCCTGTTTTTTTACTTTCATATTTTTTCGTTACTTTCTTTTTACTTCCAACTTTTTTTAAATTAATGTTAATATTACTGTAGCTACCAATATTTCCAAAAGCTCTAGAAAAAACTTGTTTGTTAGTTGAATGAACGGCCTCATTTTCTTCAACTTATAAATTAGTTGTTTTGTTTAATGTATAATTCATCTTAATTTTTGTTTCAATCACCATATCAGCTTCATACGAAAATCGTTCCACGTCTAGTTCAGTGCCCTTAAGGTTGGTCTATATTAAGACGAGAATTATTTGCTCGCACAGTTTCATGCGCAGGAGTCTGTGTGCGAAATGACACATCGCTGTCACTATGTAAATGGGCCAATCTTCGTACATTAGAATAGAATATCTTTATTTGCGTGAAATATGGTACATTGAGGTGTTAAAATTATAAAGGTTCAACATATTCCGCTTACTACTATTCAGCATGCAAATTGTTTTAAAAACTAAGTTATTATAATAATAAAAATTACAAAGAGATTAATAGTTGTTATTGACCTAATGAAAATATTAAACATTTAATAAAAAATAACAAAAGGAGAACATTAAACGTTAATTAACCAAAATATGAAACAAGTAGATAAACCTTTATAACAAATATAAATAACATCAAGAGTAATCATAATAATTAACAATAATACACAAAAAATTAAAGTGTACTGAAATTTATGTTGGTACTTACATCGTTAGGTACGATTGGGCTTATAAGTTAAAAATTCTCTTATATTGTAAAAAACATTGTCTGTTAACCATCTTTTAAGCCGGCTTTTATATAAATTAAATGGGAGTTCTCTAATCTGTTTAGGTATCTTGTTGTAGACTTTGACAGACATACTATAGCAGTTATTTTGGAACAACGTGCTCCTGCACCTTGTGACCGCTAGACGAGTAGGATCCCGTGAGAGAAATCTTTTATTTTCTGTGGCTTTTGTATAAAGGTCTGCGTGTTTTCTGACGAAAATTCCTACTTCAAGTATGTACAGATTGGTGAGAGTGAGTAAACCTAATTTTTTAAATAGAGGTCTACATGAGTCGAATGGCCGAACCCCACAGATGGCTCTCACACATTTCTTTTGTGAAATGAATACTCTTTTGGAGAAAGAAGAGTTACCCCATATGAGCAAACCATATCTGATGATAGACCCTACGTAGCCGTGATACGCTGTCATTGCAGTTTTTAAGCATGATAAGTCTTTTTAATGCAAAAACGAATTTATTAAGATTGGAGCAGATGCGATTTGTGTGTGCTTTCCAATTACAATGTTCATCTAAGGTTATTCCTAGGAACTTAGTGTGGTCGACTTCTTCGATTTTGATATTATTATAGTGCAAGTCTATGGGTGTGGTGGAGGAGTTATGATAATTAGAGAATTGGAGAATTTTAGTTTTCGATATATTAGCTGTGAGGTTGTTGTCTTTTAGCCACTTCATTATTGCATCTATAGCGTTTCTTAGGGAATCCTCGAACTTTATATTAGGTTCGTCCGGTATGATAACCGATATATCGTCCGCAAATAGGATACATTGGTGTTTTGTTACTTGTGGTATATCGTTAATATATAAAAGGAATAAAAGAGGACCTAAGACACTCCCCTGAGGAACACCAAAATTATTTGAATTAAACTTAGACCTTGACGGGGTAGAGACAAGATGATTATTAAGCTGATTTATTTCCACACATTGTTTTCTATTACCTAGGTAGCTTTTTATCCAATCAAGTGCTTTACCACGGATTCCGTACAGCTCGCATTTTTTAAGTAAAATTTTGTGATCTACGAAATCGAAGGCTTTGCTCATATCAAAGAATATTGTAGCAACCCTATTGCGTCTGTCTATGTTTTCTGTTATTTTTTTAACTAAGGAGAAAGCTGCAAGTGTAGTAGATTTATCTTTTTGGAAGCCGTTTTGATTTTTCGTTATGATATTAAATTTATTTAAGAAATCTGTTATCCTGGAATGCATAATTTTTTCAAAAATTTTTGATAAAATTGGGATTAACGTGATGGGTCTATAATTATTCATATCTTGTTTTGAATTTTTTTTATGGAACGGTTTTATTATTGACAATTTTAAGTTCTCTGGGAAATAACCTTGAGAAAACGATAAGTTCACCAAGTGGCATAAGATGCCTGATAATTCTCTGCTGCATTTTTTTAAAACACCTGTGGAAATACAGTCATAACCAACTGCTTTCGTATCGTTTAACGAATGTATGGTCCTTGAGACTTCTTCACATGAAGTTGGTCTTAAATAAATAGTCGAACTTAATGAATCTATTAATTTGTAGTTAGGATGAGTAGGATTTTGTTTATTGGTTAAAGATATAAAAAAGTTGTTGAAAGCTGTCGCGATTTTTTTTGGGCAATTGATAGTTTTATTATTGCAGTCTAGTATTGATTTTATTGTATCGAACGTTTTTGTATTGTCTGTTTTATTTTTTATAATATCCCATGTTGCTTTACATTTACTTTTAGAGTTTACTACATATTTATTATTGTTGAGTTTTTTAGAATCGGATATACACTTTTTAAATAATTTATCATATTCTTGGTATGATTTTTTGTTATCTTTTGTAGATTTTTTGTAGTAAAGATATCTCATTGCTCTTTTATGTTTCGCTGAGACTTTTAGTCCTTTTGTGATCCATTTGGCAGAATTAACGTTTGCGTTTATTTTTACCTTATTTATAGGAAAGCAGAGATTGTAAAATAGTTGTAGAGTTTCATGGAACGTTTTAAAAGCGTCATTAAGATTATCTTGCTCTAGGACTTCAGACCAAGATAATTTAGACATGATATCTTTAAATTTTGAGATATTTTCAAGATTGAAATCCCTTTTCATTTCATACCAGAAGGGTAATTTTTGTTCTTTGTAAGTTGGAAACGATAGGGTTTGTCCAGTGTTGTGGTCTGATAAGAACAGAGGGTGCACCGCACTTTGTGCTTCTTTAATATTGCTAAAGATGTGATCTATGCACGAGTTTATACGAGTTGGTGTATTGATGTGTATTTGTAAGTTATTATTCAAAAGGATGTCTTTTAAATCATCTGAAGAAGCGCTTGGTTTAAGAGTGTCGATGTTTATGTCGCCCGCTATGATAATTTTTTTGTCCCTGTATGATGTTAGTTTATGTAGAAGGATTTCTAATTTGTCTAGGAACAATTTGGTGCTAGAGTTTGGGATCCTATACAGACACACAATTATGCATTTTATGGAAGGAACTTCAATTCCGCAACATTCAAATTGTTTTTCAGTGGACATAGTTTTGCAAATGTTCAGTTCTTTGAAATCTATGGATTTATTAGTTAATATGCAAGTTCCACCACGTTTTTCGTTTTTTCTTGAGAAATTACTAGCTAAGTTATAATCTTTTAAATAAATATTATGCTCGTCGCCCGATTTTATGAAAGTTTCGGTGAGACAGATAATATCAATGTTCGTGTCGTTATCTTGAAACTGATTAAGACAAATCTCTAATTGTTCTTGTTTATTCAACAAACCTGCAATATTTTGATGAAATAGTACAGTGTTAGATGGTTTGGCCTCGAAAAAATGTTTGATTTGGTGTGTTACATATTTTAATTTTTGAAAAATAATAAGGTATTGTACCTTTAGTTGGAATGGCTCTTTGAGTATTATTTGAAATAGTTTCAGTGGAAGTTTTCTTTGTAGTTTTTAAAAACGTTGACTCTTTGTACGATAAATAGGTATGGTCATAGAATATTGTGTCTATACACAAATTAATCTTTTTGCAAATTTCTAACAAGTACCGTTTTCTGCTATAGTAGTGTCTGCCAATTTCTAGAAAGGTACAGTTTTTGAAGTTTTGTGACATGTTTTTTAACAAATTATTTAATAATATTTCATTTAAATGCCTGTTGTGCAATACGTTTAAAATTATAACATTTGTGTTTTTTATACATTTCAATAGGGACACTAATTCTATTATTATTTTGTTCGGGTTACTGTCATTCTCACCGACACACAAGACTAGAAAGTTGTTTCTACAGTCACTTAGATTGTAATTATGGGACAAAATATCCTCAGTCGTCGCATAAGGCTTTATCGTCGATGTTATTCGGTATTTTTGGTAATCGGTATCGCTTCTGGAGTGAATTAGTGCCGATGCTAAATCAGAGCATTGTTGTCCGCCTAATATTTCAATTTTCGGGTTTCGTTCCGATGTAGTTGAGCGCGTGCTGCCATCTATTGGGCTAATAAGTGAGATCGATTTCTTACTTTCATTACTTTTAGCGCCCTCTAGGTTATTTACGCGTGTTGAAATAGGTTTAGCAGAAGTATCGACGGAAGCTTGCGGCTGCGTCACACTAGCGACATCTAGGTCTTCTTGGCGTATTGGATCCAGCTTGTTACCTATGTTGTCCGAGTTTGTAGTGTGAATCCCTTTTGATAATAGTTTGTCTTGTTTGGATAAATTTCGGGAGGTTTTTTTGTGAGGTGAATCCTTTGAACATTTTCTTTTTGTTGGAGAGATAGAACTTCTTTTGTATTGCTCGGCACTTTTTGGTGTCGAAGTAATTTGAGTTGTTTTGTACTGAGTTATTATATTTTGTTGTTCTATTGTTTGTGATTTTAATGCACTATTTTCGACAATTAAGATGTCGATTTTGTTTTGGGCTTGTTGCAATTGATCTTTTAAGTCTCGGATGATTTCTTTTAGTGTTTCTGACGGTTCATTTCTTGTTGAAAGATCTGGTAGACTTTTTGTTAAGTAGTCGTCAGCTGACATTGTAGACAGGAACGACTCATTTAGTGAATCATTCATGACGGATTTCTTCTTCCGTATCGTTACATTACAGTCATCCATTTTTGTTTGATATTTTGGAGAAATAAAGAGAAATAAGAAAAGTTTAAAAATCCAAAAAGAGGTATTTCCTTCCACTGAGATTCGAACTCGAGCTCCGTTGCTACATGGGCGTCTCAACAAGAGGAGTCCCGAATGCGCTATTTGTGCATGACGTTTAATTGTGTAATAACCATTCAGGTACTGGTAAAATAAATCGTTAAAAGACGCGATGAGTAGCGCGTCGTTTGAATTTCTTGAGAAATGACAAAATGGTTTGATGAAGTAGTTTTCACTTAATTTATGGTTTTTCACATAATGTTCACTTTGTTTTAGATATATAAGAGTATTTTTGTGTTTTTGGGAGTCTTTGACATAATGTTTATGTTGATTATCACTAAATTCACTTGTTTACTAACAAACTTCTTAGCGAATTTTTATTTTTGGGTTTATTATACACTATCATTCACATACGTTGTTGCAAACGTTTTATAGCAACAATTGTTCGTTTGCGCACAATTTCAATAACTTTTTATACACTTTTACACTGTTTTTCTATTTTTTTATAATTTTAAATACGGAGCGAATTGTTAACTGTAGCAGTAGCGCCACCCAACCACCCATTGACGTTAGCTACGTCACAGTTTTCTTAGCATGTTTATCTAAACTTGTGAAACTGTTTATTTAGATGTTGAAATGTATTTTGGAAGTTGAAATCCCTTTTAGCACGCCTTCAGCTTTTTTTGTTATTTCTTTGTGCTGTCTGTTAAATAAAGGTCTGACTTTCAATTCTTGTATTCGTTGAGATTTTACGTCAAGATCTTATGAATACGTAATCAACGAGGAAAATGTTAAGAATGGAACTATATCTTTGTGTGACTTTGTCTGTATTCATGAAGGTCGTTTCTTTTTCCTCGCGGACCCTGTTAAGATATTAATTCAATTCTTAAATTGTCATGACATGAATTTCAAAGCAGCTAGTATTAGATCAAGAAAATATTTCCTCTTATCATTCTTTATGAGACATTCTTTGCGTAATTTTGTCATCCTTTTCATTGCCTGTATCTGATTTGATACCTGGTAATTCCGTGCGTACTCATCATCATTTCCATCTATTAATCATGAAACATTTCCACTTATTCTAAATTACATGTTGTCTACAATTTCCCATGTTACGCAGCACTACAGATATTAATAAACCCCATTGCTATAATGGCGGGCAATTTGTCGTGACGTCAACACCATGCTGTGTCAGTACAAGTGTGACTAACGAACTACTTAGCTTCTTTGTGGGTAGTTTCAGTTATTTCTCCAGCTACAATACCACCTATAATCATCTTATTAAAGTTAGTTATGATACCGGTTCACTGACACTTAATAGAGCTCTCTATTCATGTTATTTGCCTCTCTATCGATAAGTTCTCGCTGGAGAAACAATGCGAACATTCACTTTTATCGACTATCGATACAATTCAGATTTAGCTGTCGTAAAATTTTACAAGTGAATATATCGAGAGCGGTATTGACTGTAATGTAACTGTCGTTTACATTGGAGATGTTCTTATTTGAAGATTTTGGACGAGCTTGTTACATTGCTCTAGCATAGCAATTCGAATAAAATTGCGAGTACTTTTCTTCTGTAATGAGAGCTTGTAGACATAGTGACACACCACTAACTTGCCGCAAGTGATTACTTAGCGTTACAAGTCTCGTAACATCTGACTCGTGCCACTCCTAACATAAATTACATACATATGATATTACTTGCAAAAAAATAACAAAACGTCACCGAACGAAGACAATCCGCTTCACTTTGATTCACTTCGCCCAGATTGTAGTAATTTGTCCCTTTTAGGGTCCCACAAGTCAAATGGATCGTTTTAACTTCCCCGAGACAGCCGTGTCATTTCACCGATGGTTCCGTATTAATCTTTCCACGTACACTTGGGGCCAATGGAAATGGACCGATCGATGTACGCATACAATTTTCATCTTGTATACGTTTTATTTATGGTCTTTATTTATTGTGCGATTCTGTTTACTGAATGAATAATGGTGAATAACGTTTGCTAAAAGATGAAAATGTAATTGAAATGTAAAAAAATACGGAAGATTTATATCCAAAATTACGTAGCGAATGATTGCTTTTATCATCGTACCGTCTTTTGCTCGCTCTATAATAGATTATTTGAATGGCTTGTCTAAGAGATCTTGGATTTCATTTCGATTGAACTATTTCCAAATAATATTATACTGTTATTCTGATGAAAAGAACTTCTTTGATTGAAATAGGTTTTATTGCGTATGTTTGCGGAATTTTATTAAACCTACTTCTGTCATGAGAATATGAAGAAATATGCTATTAGGGTTATAAAAACAAATAATTATTATTATTGTAGCAGAAAAGACGGCGGATACACTGGGGGCCAAAATAAAGTAGACATTATTTGTATTTCTGAACTGAGATATTAGATTGTTCTGTGGAATATTTATTAGTAGTTTGTTGGTGAAAAGCTGGGCTTTGCGGCGTTGCGTGTCGACAAGGCCTCATTCACGGCTCCGCAAATGACAGCCGTCCCTCAGGGGTAATCATTATGTGCTCGAGTTGATAGCGGGTAACAAGCGCTGCTTGTAGCTGAGGACTGGTAATCTTTATTTAGAGTGCTCTTGTTCCTGGTGGAGGCAAAGTGCTGCTAAATAATTAAAGGGTGGATTTGCATTACCAGTATTTCTTCTTACATTCAGATTTCTATAAAAGGACTCAACATTTAAGATATTGTTGTAAGTTTAGTCTTTTTAATGGATTTGTTGAGAAGTATACGACTTCTTCGAATCTTTACAAAAAATTGTCTGTATTTCGAGTGACATTCAATTCAGGTTCTACTGTGCAAAAAAGATATTCAGAATATAACAAGCACGTAAAGTTTTGTTTCATATTTTAGTGAGGTCACATGCATGCGACTCTGTCAACATGCATTCACAAACCAAAACTTCTGTACACAAAAGTTGAATGCCATTCAAGTTTCTACCTTCAAAAAACTTAAGTTGTATAGCTACTTGGTTTAAAAATAGCCAGGGTATCAGATCTGTGCCAGGTCGTAGTCAGGCATTAACTGCACGCAATGCCTTCACACCTAACCTTTCCTTGTAGTAGTTGGTTGTTTAACAAACACTTTCACCTGGATGTGCCTGTGTAATGCCAGTTGTAACTATTTAGTTATACAGCATTATGTCATCGGCAATGGAATAAATCATATTTTTCGTTGATTCAGCTGTTGTAATTTTACACGTCAACACTTGTAAAAATAATAAAAATTAAAAATTTATGTGTACGTAAATAATTTTATGCAACGTTTTGGAGTCGAAAAATAAGTAGAGACAAATGATTCGATTCGCTTTTCAGTCATTAGTTCATTGCCTCGCGTATTTGCACAAGTTTTTGTATAGTGGCATGAAATTGAGTAACATTACCTTACCATGCATCACGCATAAATATTTCTACACCTTTATTGTTGAAACCGTTGGTTGTTTTCCACTACGGTTACCTTTGAACTAACGTATTTTCCAACCATTTGTATTAATTGTAGTGTAGCGTATCAAATACCCGGAAAGTACACAGAACAGTTATTATTCTATTATCAAAATTGAAAGCCTCCTACACAGAAGCAACAACACAACTATACAACACATCACTCGTCTTTATATCTATGTGTTTACTCGATTCTTTCAGTATTCAGTGGTCGTTTCCACAAGTTCCTACGTCACAAATCAAATTACCAAAATCCGTTTCTATTTTCGTCAGCGCCAGCCTTATTCGCTTATGAATCTTATTAGTACAGTCAGGGACACTTTCCTTTCATTAAATTGCTCACCGTTAGAACTTCGCCGGATATGCGCGTGAATATCATATCATGTGGCCATATACATTGTCTTCCGGTTCTATTAATTATTTTGGCTTTGTCTCTTACTGAATATGTAGAAGGAATTGATTAAGTTCAATCCCAATTAAAATCTTGCATTTATAAATGTATACGTGTGTATACATTTTGACGTGGGACGTAAGTAAACAAACATTTCAAACGTATTTCTGGTTGTGTGTCATGCCAAGTCGTGAAACATGGACCCTTTGTTAGCTCAAAGAAAAATGAACGTCAAGTAGTTTTTCCGCATGTGTACTGGGGCTATTAATAACGCCTTATTTGCACGCTCAAGGCAGGACTGGCCAAGTAGTCCTGAACAAGTGACGCGCGCTAGCCGTCAGTGACGTCACAAGTTGCGTGCCAAATGTGACGAGAACCTCGCGACCCAACACACCGGTAACAAGCCACAGCCAGTTACATTCCAACTCTGACGACGAACGCACGTTCTAGTACCCTCTTTTATATAAAAACTTTATCGTAATTATTTTGTGATGACTTATTAAAATAATGTGTGGTGTGACATTTTTTTGTCCTCGAGTGTAATGTGTAGTATGAAGTGAAAGTGAGTTTTCTGATGTGTGTGCGGACTAGTGGTATGGTGACGATGGGTATTATAATAGGAACCTGTGTGCCTGACGCCGAGCAGGACTCTGCCTATGGGGCGCAGATACGACGCCCGCCTCGGAGGATTTTATACGGTACGCACTCATGGTATTTTCATTAACCTCTCTCGTTTATAAAACATCTCATTGTTTAAGACGTAAACAGAGATAATAGCAGCAATTATAAAAAGGTTAAGTATTATTAATTTAGCAATGTAAATTCTTCAAGAAAATTCCTTTAATATTGACTCCTTTCAGTATTCATATTTTGGGTCCAACGACAAAATCTTTTTGTTAAATTAATTACCAAGGTTCGAGTTGGTTGTTAAGGCTTCTGTACTCAAAGATCCTTGTTGTCATTGTTACGTTAATAGAAACTTTACGAGGTTTACCTTTTACTTTGCTTGTGTATTTTAATATAAGTAGTAGTACATAAATATAATTTGCCGTCACAAGTCACAGCGGTTTATTTCAACTGCCAACAAGGACGACCATGTTGGGAAATGCTCGTCGTTGAGCAAGATAAACTGCTTTATTATACTATGATGGTTATGAAGTATGTTCCATACTTGGATGGCTCATGGCAAATGATTACTGCCACTGAACACCGGAAAACTCATAAACACGTAGCAAAAATGTATTTTGCAAAATAAAACAAAGCAAAAAACTCTGGCAATTCTTCGAAATTGGATCATGTTATCAGCATAGTTGTTGTATTTACCATTTCTCGACCCAGACGACCCTCAGATACTAGTTTCATAACGTTTTACAAAACTAAAATGTTTCGTAAAACTCTGGGTTATATTTCTGCCGGGTAGTGTACCATAATTTTGAACAGCGACTCTGATGAATCGTTGGCTCCGTAGTCCGTACACAAATATCGATCGAAATAAAACAATCATGGAGAATGTAATAAAAAAGTTTGTCTGTTATATACTTGGAACATAGGAATATATAAATTTAGTTCAGTGAGGTCGTTGCGGATTAATGTTCTTACCGTAGTATTATTCTGTTTGTTTTATACTTGATTAATTGAGTATCAATGATTGATAGGTTTACAGAACATTGGCAATACTTTTTGCCTGATGAGAATCGAATCAAAATTTAATAAACAGTAGTAAAACTCATTCCGTCATTACCGGCGCCCCTTCTCGGGTTCGCACGGTTTTTGTAACATTGAAAAACAACAACAAAAAATAACAAATTGATTTGAATAAAAATGAACATTTATCTTTTGAAATAGTCTCTCAATTAGAGGCCGCAGCAAGAGACAGACAAGAAAAAAAAATACAACATATAGATTATTTTATTCCCCTGATCACGTGGCTGGTAATGTAATTTGCAGAGCTATTAGCTGGTATATCCAATCACTCAACGTCCCCACTTATCGACACTGCTCTTAAGTCCTGGTAACAGCCTCCGAGATCCGTCCATCTGATTAGGTGTTCAATTAGAACGTCTGTCGTCCTACATGTAACACATTTGTAGACTATTTTTGTACGAGACATTTTTTTTAAATTTTAACTTCAAGTTATAGGTACACGCAGAGAAATGTATACGAGAACTTCTGGTTGCAACCGTGACAGCAAGACTCACTAGTTGACTTTACAACATGTCTAGTAATAAATACTAAGTAATTAATAGAGATAAAAAGGACTTAGTATTTATAACTAGAAATGTTGTAAAGTCAACTAGTGAGTCTTGCTATCACGGTTGCAACCAGAAGTTCTCGTAAAGGTAGCCAGACATTTCTCTGCGTGAACAAGGTACGTATATTAGGAAAAAAAAAGTATACACTACATATTTATGTTCAGGAAACTTGACTTAAGCCCGTATTACATAACGAAACTCAAGCGAAGCACTGATCTCTATTTAAATCTAGATTTCAACCAATCAAATGCCTTGAATTTAGTTTTAAGTAATACTTGAGTATTGAGTGACATTCTGTAATACGGGCCTTAGTCATGTTACCAACATAAAAGAGTATTTCTAGGCGAAATAAAACATAATTATCCAAACTAATTTATTTGTAAGGATCGCATTTTTTTCATTGGTAATCTCCGAAAAATATTTTATTGGACGTATCTTTAAAAGGTTTTGTTTACAAGGCTATGTTTTCTGAAGTTGTTGATAAGAAATAGAACACAACACTAGCGAGTTATATGTAAGGGTTGTGGAACTAAATCCGTTCCACCGAGTCATAGGCCTCGCACAAAATGTGCGGAGTAAGCGTAACGAACAATTTATTTTAACAAAAATACTTTGGTAACAACACCTTGGTTAAGTTTCAATCAAATCCTTTCAGAAATATTACGTCTCCGGACACTGACAGATACTTACCTAATTACATAGAAAACAAGCAATGTTAATAATATCTGTCGCAATTAATCAAAACTGGTATAGCACCCTTAGTTGAATAAGACATATGTATTTGTGGTGATGCTAATTTGTTATAGCCGCAAGAAATTCAACCAGAATGCACGATAGTTTAAGTCATTATCAATGGTCGCGGAACTAACGAATTACCGTGATCCCGGAACGTAAAAGGCTATTGAAGGACACCATGGATTTTAGTCAGTACAGTCTGACAGTCCAGACCGCTCTTTCCTGGGAGGACTCATTTGATGATTTTACCACGTTTAAAAAAAAAAGAAGTCGTTCTCAAAACAAAATGTTTTCAATTTGTTGTACGTTTTTGTAGTGCGTTCGTGCTAGGCCTTCCGCTCCGGTAGCGCCTTACTACCTTCAATCACGAACAAAGTCGAGGCATTACTTTTTATTGACGACTATTGTTTGCCTTTAAAGTTATTGTCTATCGATTATAGTGAGCTCACTGGATATACCACGAAATTATTACTGTTAGATACTGTCATAGATAGCAACGCTTTTGCATTTTTTTTTTATTTTGAAGAGTTAACTCGATTCTCCGGCAAAAAAGGAACATACTTAACAAACTATTATTGCCAATACATAGGTAGGTATCTAGTATCTATACCAAACAACATAATAATTTGATTTCCTTATTTATGTATTTAAATGTTATGAAAAATATCTAGGTAGCTCTAATTTGTCGCGGAATAAGAGCTAGATATTTTTCATAACATTTTAATGTCATGGATTTCCGCAAAGTAACGCCTGAATCTATAATTTCCCTTATATTTGTTAGAAAAAAGTTTCTGTTCATCATGTTAGCTTTAATATTTAGCTAAATTTTGTATAATCAGTCTCATAGAAATCTGAATTCTAAAAAGTTAGCAATTATAAGCACGTCCACATAAAGTTAGACTGGTAGAAATAGGTATTACGTACGGCAAATCCGCCTTCAACATACACTTGTGTGGGTAAAGTTAAAAATACGAGATGGACATTTATAAGATTTATTAATTGTACCGATTAACTTCACAATTCAACGAACTATACTCTTTTTTTTATCGTGATAAAATCATCATATGAGTCCACCCACCCGGAGCGGGATAGGAGGGACTGTCAGACTTGTACTGACTAAAATCCACGGTGATCCTTCGATAGCCCTCTATGCTCCAGGATCACGGTTACCTAATGAGACAGTCACGCGTCCCTACGAACTATATACCCTTCGTTTACAAGTAAAATTTCAGCTGTTAATCGGTCAACAACAATCTGTTGTGCCTAACTGAAGTTTGCACAGATAATCTGGAAGAAACGAATATCCTGAAACTCCATGCTGACCTGCATATCAACGCCGACGCCTGCCTAATCCGATCACCGGAACATACTAATGACGCAGCTCGTCGATGACGGACACTCAACAAGTGATCTAGGATCTCTTGCATCTAGGTAGACTTGTAGCCCGTAGGCTAGGCTGCCGAACGGAAAACTGTGTCAAGTGCTACGATCATTTTTTTCTGGTATTTCTGCTCTATGGTGTAGTATATAGAGTCACAATTTAAAATGTCACTTACGGGATATCTTCCGTGATTGTTTATTATTTTGAGTTCCCGATATTTCGACGCTGTTGCAAGCGCCATGATCGCGGGACGTCATCCCGCGATCATGGCGCTTGCACTACACTTACTAAACAATCACGGAAGATATCCCGTAAGTGACATTTTAAATTGTGAAACAAATTGTGATAGCCTAAAACAGTAGTATATAGAGTCGTCTATCATTATTCTAGTATAACGGCTACAATGACGGATGCAAGTGTGAATCACTTATCTGTGGTCTTCATTTCCTCAAATTTTCGGGGTGTGAAGGCCTCAAAGAAACTATAAGCGTCTGACCCACGAATATATTAACTGAGGCCGAAAACAACAGACACATTATAATCAATCATTAGTAGATTATCGTCGTATTGATCGTTAGCTAACATGTCAAAACATCCATAATAGTGTTAATGAAACATCATCACGCGATGATGACCATCTAGGCGATATTAACCAATATTTGACAGCTCTGTTAACCGTCCCGTGTTAGCCTGAATGGTGGCTATGGCACTCCCTCTCACAGAGAAGAAGCCTGTGATTTAGCAGTGGGAACAATAAAAAAATTGTAGCGTTCACTTGCACCACAGTTTCGTAACCAGTATCCCCTAATTGTCACACAATGTCAATGTAGTCAATGAAAATGACGTAAAGAACCTCAACGGAACACTACGCAGTAAATCATGAATAAACAAAATCAATTTATACACATTTGATAAAAACAGGTATCTTTGCACGGGTCAGGGACTCGGGGCCAACATACAACTAACTTTGACGTAACGCCTACGTTACATTCAAAGATATCACTATGCAGAGAAACAAGGGCAGAGAAGCAAACGATCTATCATTGACAAAACCTACTCGATCTCATTGAAGTAAAGTAGCCCTCCAAAGTCGAATTAAGATATAAGAAGTGGTTGTGCACAGTTAAAACGTGTTATTTAATACATTGAGGTCACCAATTGTAAAAGGTTTAGGATCCACTTGAACTTGAAGGATTCGTAGTAAATGTAGTAATCGATAAAATCCGGCCACGGATGAAATAAACCAGCACACAGGGAAAACATGAAATGAATACAAAACATTTACTTTATTATAACATAGAAGCGTACAATACCAAATAATATTAGCACACAAAACTTATACATTAAAAAAACATCCGTATAAAAGACAAGCTGCTCCTACCACATGCGAATGTTAAAAGCAACATCAACTAACTATCATACTGCATTCTTTGGCAGTCCTATAAACACGTAATGATAATCCTCATTCAGGGAACTCGGTTGGTTCTGCGTAGGGAACACGGGCTGAGTTAATGGTTGTTTCGGATCTGGGGTTATCGGTGGCTGCGGCGGGAACGAAACTGGCCATTGTGGGTTTACCGGCGGGTACATACCTGGCCCGGGTGGGGGGAACATGGGGCACGGACACATGGGGGCAGGAATCATGCACGGATTCATGCAAGGGTTGTTTGGATGAGGCTTCTTCTTCTTCACGCACGACGGTATAGGTGGGCACGGCATTTGCGTTGTGGTGGTAGTAGTCGTGGTTGTGGTGGTTGGTGGCTGTGTTAAGGGCACACGCGTGACCGGGTCCTCGTCCTCTGTGTCGGAGCATATCGGCGGCGTCGGGCAACCAGGCGGAAACATCATACCTAATCATCAAACAATGTTAATATGTAGGTACCAAAGGACTCAAGGAAAAGTAAAAAATACTAAAAGGAATTTATTCGGGATTGTTTGTTCAAAAAATCTGATTGAAGTCCAAGTAATTTTAAAACATGTTTTTTGTAGACTTCATTGTTACCGAGTCCAGTCTTACAGTCTCCATACGAACCTCGTAGTGATTTTTTCGTCGTATATCCTAGCTGGGGCTGTTGCAGTTCCGGGGGCTCCTGTAGCGGCTGCTGCGGTGGTGGGAACAATGGCTGTTGTTCAAACTGTTGCTGAATTTCGTATTGCTGCTGAGGTTGTCCTTGATATTGCAGCTGTGAATCCTGTTCCGCTTGTTGATATTGTAAGGCTTCCTGCGGCCTTAAGATCAGTGCTTCGTCATCGGTGCTGACTTCTACACCATCTCTCATTCTGACCAAAGGATTTTCTGTTGATTTTATCTTGCCTTTTGTCCGTCCCAACATCCTTTAAAATCAAGAAGACCTTTGATAAGTTAATTCCGAGACTTCCACCCCCTCCCAAGATGAAAACTTGAAAATTAACGAAAGTACCTTTCTCGTCGCCTCTGCTTGCACTCCTCGCACATCGCGCAGTACACTTCCAAAACTGCTGGGTGCTCCGTGTTCTCGTGGCACCTTCTGCAAGATATCCTGCAGTCTATGTAGCCGGAACTTGAAGGTATGATGATCAGCAATACCATTGTAAAAAGTATTGGGGACCTGAAACAGCGGAATTCCAACAGATTACAAAAGTAATTCATGTGGTCACGATTTCGCGGTTTTCAATTAACTAACTGCCTTTTGATTTCTAAACCGGCAAATATTAGGTTTCTTGTGCTTCAAAGACACAACCATTTTTTTTGCGAATATTAAAGTAATATTCAAAGGGTTTATGGAATCGGAAGTTAACTAAGAATACCGAAAATATCCCCTGGCATTGAAATACACTCTTTGTTCGTTTCCTAAATCCATTAGCAAAGTATTTAATTTCACGCAAATCTGGCGTTCAAAGAAAAACAAGACGTGCGTAGAGAGATTTATTTGTTGACTCTAGTATGTTTGGTTCATTCACTCTTCACTCGCCCGATCCAGGATATTCAAATGATGAGTCAATAGGGAACCTCATTAAATAGTTTATTATCTTTCGTATTATTTTAAGACTGAAGATGTTTTCATTGGATTTGCGTCAGTTAGAATAATTATTATTTCAAAACCTACACTTTATGATCTTTCCTTGGATTCAAGAATAATTTACCTGGCCGGTTATTAAGATGAAGTAACGATGCTAAAAATACTGTCTTCAATAAATATACCACTATAATTTTAAGTATCAACATTCTAGAAATACAACTCTTTCCTTACAATATTTTCCACCCGGTCATTATTTTGAAAACCTAGCTGTTCTCCGTGCTTTCAGCCCCGTGGCTCGACTCCTGTTGGTCGTAGGCGTAGCATGATGCTTTAAAGTCTTCCTTCCTTGATAAATCGACAATCCCAAACAAAAAGAATTATTTAATTCAAAGCACTTGTTCTTGAGATTAGCGCGTTCAACCAAACAAGCTTCAGCTTTATAATATTAGTAAGTTTGATATATACCTGAATGTAGCATATTTTTTCCCATTATCCATTACAAAATCACAGCTGTTTTCTATTAAAGTTGAACACTACTATTGTATCGTTTGTTCGAGGCAAGTTGCTACTGATATGTTTGAGTGTAATATATTTCAGCGTTGTTACGCAAACGTTGCGAAAGCAATTTATGTGCCGCGAAGTTATTTGTTTTAGTTATCGGGGCATCAGGTGTTCAGTATTTAGGAGTCGGCGACGCAATACATGGACGTGTAGTATACCCCATACCGCTGTGTGTTGCAGAAACTTCAAAGTGGAGATTTTAGCTTCGAGATGACAGTTTTATGAGTCTCTTCTTCTCTTTTTTACTCTGTTGTCAATTTATTTGGGGTTATCTTTGGCGTCTTCGGTTGGCATATCTTGAAAGTCTTTGAAAATCTCAATTTATTTATTTTTTAGCCTAAACCATAGTGCTCTTCTACATTTCACTTTGAAATGTTTGACATACTTTGTTACATGTTATCTATCGTAGCTTTTAAATGTTTCAATTCATTATGCCATCGCCAACTTTATTATGGTACAAAAGATGAAAGTTTCTAAATACATGTTTTGATACTAAAATGGTCGGCGGGAATTTCGTCTAAAGAATCGTTTAGCACACTGAGTCCGAGCCAGAAACCTTTTGAGCTATTGTTAGAGGCTTAGCCGACTTTAGGGCGACCCAGACATACGATAATCTATTTCAATACAAGTTTTCACTTTGTCGGCAATAAATCCAATTTTCCCCATAAATTTGGACCAAATCTTTTCATCGGATCTTTTAGGGATATTTAGTTAGAAGGTGTCTAATCCTACCTCAAGTTTTCAAGGCAAACAAACCTTACTAAAGCAACCTTTGTCACGCAAGGTTTGTCAGTACATTTAGAAGTACAAATAGTGTTGATCACAAACCCGTAGAACAATGATCAATTGAAGAGTGCGAGTGCTCCGGGAGCCGGTCGTTAGCCGGGCCAGGCCGTAACCGGCACAATGGACCGGGCGGCCGTCACTCTCGGCCGGACGTGTGTGGACTACGGATGAGCTGGGTTTACACCGCTACATATGAACGTACAGAAGGCTTACTTAGATATAACTTTAGACTGTGTGATGTGATCTGAATAAGCTAAATTGCCTTAATGCAAAGATATTTACTGGTTGTTGCTGGTTTTCTTTTCACTTAAAGAGCAGTATCTGATATCAGAAGCCACATCATTGGTTTTATACAACTCAATGAAAGGTTTCGAGTCAAATAAAGCTGTCCTCATAGTTCCTATGCTTCATATATCACGTGGAAGTTCTGTATTTTCGTGCTCAGTGGTTGGCCTGGCTTGTGTTGTGAACGGGTCACTTGGTTTGTTTTTATTCGGCAGACATAGGATTAGGAGTTTAGTACAGAGTGTTTGTGAGTTTATGATTATTTTACTCTGTTTTCACCGACCTTCGGATAATGTTAATTTAAATCTGAGCTAATGCCGATAGTGTTCTTTATTTAAGAGTAGGAACTTTTGTTGTCGCTCTTGTTTGACATTCGTTGATAAGGTTTTTCTGTTTTTGGTACTCCTCCAATTACTTGAAGGTTGGTCATAATTTGTGTTTTTCCTTGTCTCTTGTGCGGTGGCTCAGGAACAATATTGACTCCAGTTCTTTCGCGGACATTTTACAACCAAAATTATTAACCAAAACTTTTCCTGCACTAATTATGTAAAGAAAATATCCACATAAATATCATTTCGTATTGAGTTTTCTTCAGTAAGTTGCATACAATTTAATCTTCTCCCTCGTGGCGAAAGGGTGTGCAAGGTTTTCCTCTTTGTGTGCTGTAATAGAATGAAACCAATTAAAGGGGTCGTTGTGGCGCTCCTAGTAATGGACTTACAAACTGTTATGTTCAGCTACAATGTTGTATACAGTGTATACGATACAATGTTACCGCTGCTACATATGCTTCCACTTATAGTTACTTAGACGGATAATATTTTGTACGTATCCGACGGTTTTGCCAACATGGAATAATTCCATTGGTTAAAAAAGTGTCTATACTCTAAATTTTCTGGCCCTTTCTTCTCCATAGACGTCCACATTTTGAACCGAGCATCAACAAATTTTGAATAATTATCCGACTCCTTAACCAGAAAATGGTATGGACGGTACCAGAAGATGTTAATTAAAATGAGTAGTTAATATTATTGTGGTGGCGGTATCCATCACATCAGCTGGTCAACAAGGTTCATAAGTGGGACTGACTACTCAATATGATGGGATTCACCTAATAATTAGCATAGTGGTACAAAACATGTCATGCAAACTTGTTTACTTACATAAAAACACGACCTACTATAACATTATAGATACCATAATTGGCAAAAATAACCAACTTGATAGTAAACAACTTGGGATTTTTTTGTTACAAAACTGAATAAAAACTTGGCATACTTAGAACCCACATCTACACATGTTTGAAGATAACTTTGCGCACGTAGTTATGTGTCGGTGGGTGCGGCGGACGCGTGACCGGACTTCTAAGCCGCGGTGCCGGGTTCAAGCGTGTCCGTGTTTTTGTTGTGACGAACCATCTGAGGAAGGGAATTGCAGAATAATGTGTGAAGTTCTTTGTTTGTGTAGCTGGTGGCTTTTTATATTTTGATTTGACTACTTGATAGGTTGCATTTTGAAAAGGATTTATTTTGTCCAGTTGTTTATATGTAGGTATTCGGAATACCTGTTCCCAGTTATCCACCATCGTTAAACTAGCCTTCTTCTTCTTCTGACCTCTACAAGTCTACAACCCAGTGTGATGTTTAACCATCTTGACATTGCGATGCCTCTTGATTATCCTGGGTGTCAGAAGTTTAACCGTAAATTATTTGCTGTAGTAATGGATCTGTATTTCCTTTTACATCATAATATAAAATAGTAAAACTAATGCCTTCTAGCCGGTTGCCTAACAACGTCATAGTATTATTACCCAGTCTGGTGCTCTCGCAGACGGGACCTGTCATCACGTAAATAACTATAGAAGGCACATTTTGCCTAACTAGCCATCCAGAAAAGCGCATAATAATGATTTCTGTACATACTATTGAGAATTTGAGAACTTCTTTTTCGTGTGAGGATGTGGTCCCCCTCTGGTGTCAAAGTTAGTTAAGTTTTCTTGGGAACCCCACACACTCATACCCCTCTGGTATGAATCATGGGCCCTCACAATGTTTTCCTTCACCAATGTAAGTGTTAAAATATAGGGCTATTTCCATGATTTTCCCGCATGTGTGTATAAAATCATTAATCATCATAATTCTTCTTACTCCTATTTTTTTGAGGTCGGCAAAATGTATTTTATTATTACTGTCAAATGAGCCAAGAAATGCATTCAATAGTTCATAGTTACTAAAATTCTTACTCAAAGTTTGTTGACTAAGGTAAAAGCGTAAATCTTGGAACTCCTCTAGTTTATAGATCTTGATTCTTGTTGGCAGTTGGTCTACTGTCTCTTGCTAGTGCTACTCGTTGCTAAATCGAGCATTTATGCTAGGCCGCGCGTGGTAATTGACTTGTTACCATCAGATGCCTGAAGAACGCATTGTTTGCATGTGTAGTAGCATTAATACATAGGCAATTAGGCATAGTTTTTGGTAAGGCCTAGAAGTCCTTTCTATCAGCAAAGATCAGCATTTCCAAAGACCTGACGCTCAGACACATCTACTATATTTTTTTTATATTTTGTTTTATGGAGCTAGGTTTTGCGTTAGTCCCGGTAAATAAAATAAACGGCTAGCACGCGTAGTATATAGGTATGACACCCCAGGAACAGGCTTAGTCGATAGAAGAGTAGCTAAATTACAGAATTTAGAAATGTCCTAATCATGCAATCATGCATATTATGCTTAAAATGTTAAAAAAAAATCTATTCTGCGGTCGTCGTGGGTCGAAAAAATGTTTAGTTGTGTAGAAGTAACATTGTCTATTCTTGGTAGAGTAGATGAGATAGAAATGGTCATGCTACGCGTGCAGTGGTTCACTTGACTCTGGAACAAAAGGACTAGGATGAATTTGCTCAGCAGCGAGAAGCCACAGGCTAGCAATAAAAGTTTGAATCAGAAAATCTACAGACTCGGATGCGACAATACATTTCAACAGACATAGCGTGATATTATTCGCTTTATACTCGCGTGGAATTCTCCGAGCAGCCGCAAGACGCGTAGTATATAACACGTTCCATTTCATTGATGACCGGTCACGTACGATTCATTACATTATGTACACGCGCACCTAACTAGATTCACTATCGCTTTATTAACATGTTGTGTAACAAAGATATGTTATTATGTATAGCTTCTGATGACTATCTGTGCACGAGTCCTCCTAGGTAGAATATGAGATTCTTGTATATTATTTATAACATATAAAAATAGTACATAATATGAAGACTTCGGCATGAGTTATCAGACCAGTCAGCTCATGTTCAAGTTTGCCTAGAATTTTCTGAACGTTTGAACGATTGTAGAAATCTTGCTTTTGTCTCCTGCGACTAACTGAGGAGATAAAGTGACAATTTATCGTCAATAGTAATGACAGAAAACCCAAAAATCTATACAAAGACATCTAGTTAGTCGTTTTTAAATTACAAGTAGTTTTAGTGCTGGATACAAAATACACCACTTGTATTTCTGCCGCTCTAGCTAGCAAACTTCTGGCAAATGCCCCGTCATCCTGTGCCCGTCATATTCAATTTTAAACTCGTCACAACAGTGATTCCCCGGACAGAAAGGCTATCGATTATAACAAAACGCACGTAGCACAGCAGTATCGATTGTTGTCAGTGCTCAACTACTCACATTATCATCGACTTTGTCTAATTGCAAGCAGTATTCAGTGGCCTCGTATTACTTGACTTCATATGGATAATTGACGATCAATACTATTGTTTTAAACTATCATGCTTACCATAGAATGAAGTATAATGATTTTTAAGGTTAGTGATTCTCCTTATTATCGGTTAGGGCTGCGCTCATGCGCTGCCATCATTACAGTCCAGCGTACTAAATCTTTCAACAGCAGTCGGTTCCATACTTCCCATATTTCCCATTCAAAGTTACCTGTTTTCCTTAATCAACGTTCCATCTGTCTGGAAAGCTTCTCAAGTATAATTCTGATGTTTCCTCTCCAGCGTGCAAGGAAGAGCTCCATAGCAATATTTCCTTATGCTTCAAGCTGTTTTTAGTTTTTGTCCACTGAAATTTTATTTTCGACAGGAAAAGCTGCTTCTTTACATTACTAAAATACGATAACTTGAACTTTCTTGCCATTACACAAAGTTTAAACATAAGTTCCACCTTTGATATCGTTTACTTCGTTAGCGAAAAGAATATTTATGAACAAACACAGAGCTTGGTTCCCCCCCCACAGGTACATAAGTAGCCCTGCGATAAAGCGTTAAATTGGCTTGACTCTTACAGGATTACCCGATGCTGTGTCACACAGAATTTTATATCACCCCCGCCATATTGAATTACTCTTAGATAAAGTCTGTAAAGCTCTGCTCATTATTTATTTACATATTGACACTAACACGTTGTTTATTATTCCTTAAATACGATTCTATATTACATACACACGTGTTTGTTACTACTTAACTAACTTCACAGATTAGTATATAAGTTCTGACGTGATATTTAGAAATAGTACTTTGAAGTTATCCGTTGGCTTATGTTTTTCCAATACCAATACACTTTGTATGATTATTTACTACATATCTAATTATCTAATAGTAATGTTTATCATCAGTGGAACATAATTATAAGTACACCACGGTACAGCCACGTAATTATAAGTTTTTTTTTTGGAAACTGATGATAATTACAATAGTTTAGTTCATAAACAAGATTTTTTTATCTTATTGATGAAATTCTTTTCAGAATACAAACATTTTAAATTGTTCTCTTGTTTTCATTTTCAATCGTACAATAATACCTATTGAACAATTAATTGGTGTCTTGATCAATTTACTGCTTTTAATTTCTGCAGTACTTGTACCCTCTATAAAACTCTGAATGTTCCAGAATGTACATTAACCTCTACGTTTGCTTGTTTTCCAGGTATAAAATGTCCGGTATGCAGCAAGTTCGTGTTGCCGGACGACATAGAGTGCCATCTGGTCATGTGCCTCACGAGGCCAAGACTCTCCTATAATGGTTAGTAACACCTTATTATATTGATTTGTTACTCATGAGTATTATAAGATCGTTGTTTGATAGTTGCTAGCGTGGCAACGTCGACCACATCGATGCTTACCTTTATTTTTCGTGGTAAATTCATCAAATGAGTCCTCAACTGTCAGACTTGTACTGTCTAAAATCCGCGGTGATCTTTAAATAGCCCGTTACGTTCCAGGGTCACGGTTGCCTGCTGAGACAGTCCGTCAAAAGTGGTCAAACGCGAGCCTATCGTTACATACAATAAAAAGTATCCAGGAATTCGTTGGATGTGGAAAACACTGGAAAGGTCATAAATCATAATATAGTCGTTTTTCCGCTGAATGATGATGACGATGACATTTTCCATAGGAACATAACTTTGAATTAATATCTTCAGTTAAAGTTTTATGATGTGGGGTATTTTTAAAACGGGCAAAATAATAATCCAATGAGTCAATATGTACGTGCTTGTGTAGTTTAGTCAGCTTCTCAGTATTGATTGTAAACACAAAAGACGTGCGCGCATTACTAGAAATTCCAGCGCACTATTTTGATAGCCATTTCTTAAGTCATGTTCTTACCAATATGTAGAGCAAATAGATTAAAACGTGGATTGGATGCCTATCGTGCGCTAATCTTACATATTCAAACAATTCGAGATTCAATAAAACATTAACTAGAAAAAGAATAAAAATAATACGAGTATCTAGCATTTACAACAATCACAGAATAGAGACAAAGACTGATTTTATAACCTAACTACAAAACTAAAAAAATTCTGAACTACAAGTATCATTTAAATCCGTCTTCTGTTCTTACAATATTCTGCTGTTTTCACAAAGCCTTTTACAATCATCCACTTCGTTGTTTTAAAACTAATTAACCATCAAGTAAATTACCTCGGTAACTCCCAACGAGATTTGTGAAGCAGCTGAACATAATTCACAATGCGATTCGCCAAGAAATAGTGGAAATAAGCACTTTAGACCAGGACAGGCTTTCCTTGTAATTGCCAACAAGACTGAGTGAAATACCTCATTTAACATTTAAGTAGAACCAGCCAAGACTGCTCGTGAAATTATGTTCGTCTTTGCATTACAGTTACTATGTAACTTAAGTAAAATTGTACGAAGTTATATTATCCAATTACTAACTCTTGAACTAACAGGTCATTCGTAGAATTAAAAACAATGTGGTAGATTACAGTCAACCACAGCTCAGAAAGAGGCGTGTCCCAACATTGGGAACATAATAGGGTGATAACGATTACTGTATTGGTTTGGTTGGTTGAGCTGTGAACATGGGGTACTGAGCTCGATCTCCCAGTTAGGGAATTTAGGGAAATAGTTATTGGGATGCCCCATTTGAATCTCAGTGGTTTCAGGTTTGATGGGAAAAGGCTAAACCCTATTACATGAAACTTACATAACTGGCAAACTAAGTGTTATGTTGCCTAACCAGACGTGATGTTAACGCTGGTCTTGTTCAAGTTTTAGAGCAATGTAGTGTAATGTTGTGGAAAGCATTAGTTTAAGGTAACGCGAAGTCTGATCCCATTTATAAAGTGAAGTTCATCAAAACATATATTATGTAGACTTTCCTTAGATTGAACCAAACTTTACTAATAACTAGTATGAAGCTTTTGGTTGGTCTATAATTAATTCTACTTTAAAACTTGTTCAATAAAGTTGAAGGTTCTGGTAAACTGTAACAAAACTAGACAAGCAAACTGGGCTGGGCCCACATCCTGTTACCATGGCCAGTTGGGGATCTAAATAATCCCTTCGTTTTAATCAACTGGTTGAAAGTTATTGTGTATTCAGTGTAAGGCTGCTTGTCTAAAGTAGCGGAACGAGGCTGTGGAGCGGAGAAACGGAAAAATATAAACCAACAGGATTGCACCACTGAAGATGAGCAGATATTTAGTACATATCTATTGGTTAATATTTCTCCGCTTCGCAGTCTCGCTCCGCGCCGTATCCTCCTTTACTGTCGCCATTATATTGTATGTTCTATATCTGATGATATTGTCATAATGTTTCAGAGGATGTGCTGAGTGACTCCAAGGGCGAATGTGTGATCTGCCTGGAGGAACTCTCCGCTGGAGACACCATAGCCCGCCTGCCCTGCCTTTGCATCTACCATAAGGGGTAAGATCATTGTTCACATCCTACTTCCTACTAATATTATAAACTGAAAGTTTGTTTGGATGGATGGATGTTTGTTCCTCCTTCACGCAATAACCACTGAACGGATTTGCTTGAAATTAGGAACACAGATAGTTTTTATCCTGGATTAACACAGGATACTTTTAATCCCGATTTTATGTTCCCGTGGGATAATTTCCGAGTTGTAGCGGGTGAAACCGCTGGCAACTGTTAGTATTATATTATATACAGAGACTAGTAGCCTCAGTCTCGGTGCTTGCAGGCACTACTGCATGAGGTCCCGTGTTCGACCCAAGTCGGGTAGTGGTATTACGTTGGGCCAAGTTTTACTACGGTTTTTCATCAAGAGTTTAGGAGGGTTAAAGTTTGATGACCAAAGGCTTACCCCCTAGCCCCCTAGTCAATGTGCTTACATAGTACTTGTACTAAATTTTTGTACGTTTTGTTACTCTCTGCTTAACTTTTCGGGTATTGTGGCGTGATGTTATGTTGACTAGCTAAGTACGTCATAGTTTATTTGCGTTTGTGTTTCTATAGGGATACAAGGAAATAAGTTAAGAAAATCTATTTTAAAAATAGTGCTGGCTGGCACTTTCAAAACAGTAAAGAAAAATATAAGTTTTGCAACATTCCACAGTAATTGTCTCCATTAGGACACATGTTGTGAATGGACGAAACAGCCAAGCTAGTTAGGAAAAGCGGAAGCAATTTAATAACACAACAATTTCTGCACTTTACATTATTTTCTAGAAACACAAAACTCAGCGTTTTGCGCAGTAACAATAATATGTAATGTATGCAATCAGTTTCTGATGACACGCGATAAGTCAATAATAGCCCCGCGTCACTAAATCGTCGAGATTAAATGACTATAATCATGAATAGTCATTGTTACGTAGCATTTAATTGTTTTATTTGTTTACTAACACTCGGTGATTATCACGCATTAAACTTATTTTATCAGCGGATAATCTTGGAGTTCCAACACCGCAAAAAGGTGTAATCTTCAACCTCAGATCGTAGTTTCCCGTTGAATGATTAGCAAAATAATTTAAATAAATTAAGTAGCTTTTTTTCGTCTGGCTTCCTGTCTTTTTGATGGAGTAAAACAGGATGTAATAGCTATATAGTTATTATTACTTCAGGAAGGAAAAACTACTACTACAGTTAGGGACTTTACTGTCAGTGATATTGTTTGATTTTTAGCTTGTACATAATATCAACTTCAGTTTCATGTAACGAAGGCTAGATAACACAAACTGATAGTTTCACAATCAATTTGTCGATAGCGCATATCTGATATTACAGACAGATAGTCGGACATTGATTATTTATTGAAACACCGCGATTACCGGGAAGTGAATCAAACATGCTATCTATTTAAACCTGCAATTTTATTGTAAAATCATTATTATGACTACAATGTTGATTACTCATTAGTATATTGATTTATGAATAACATAACATCACACTTGTATCTGAAGAATAGGAAAAGTGTTTGGTGAGTGGGTAAGTCGGAATGAAAATTTGATTAGATGAACAGAGAATAGGAAGTGTTCCTAGCTATAATAGGTACGTTCTAATTTTCTCAACACAATTAAATTCCATTTATAAGTAGGGGTTAGCGTATTGCCGTCAACCGGTCTAACATCTAGACTCAACGCATTAAATATGTCCTTAATATAATAAAAAGTTGAAAATAATTAAAGAGCTCTTTGTTCCAACACCAGAATTTACAAAGGATCGATTGGAGTTCAAATAGACTAAAAACTAGTTTTAATTTGTGGCCTGTGCCTGTAATTAACTTCTACTAACGATAGCTTGTTAAACACAGTTCTTAGGACTTTTGACCTCCATCGAAAAGGTTGCGTAGATATTTCTATTTTAAACCGATGAAAACATGATGAGGTTCTCCATTCGTCTATATTTTAGTGCTACTTAAACCGAAGTTACTCTTTCCCTTGCTTTTCATATTTACCCTATTCGAGAAAAACTCTTTTAAATCCCTCTTAGCAACAGCGGTGCTTCTTCAGCCCTCTCTAGGGCTCAAAGGGCGGTACCTAGACAAAGCTTCCGATAAGGCCCTCAACAATCTAGGTCGGCCGATACTTTCGTCGAGAACTTTTGACCTGAACTGTGGTACCCTAGTACCCTACCTAGCCTGTGTTGTTAGCTATTTAATACCTTTATGCTTTTCAAAGTGGTTTGTGAGTGCGTGAGGGTAGATAATGTTCGAAAGTTGTGACTGTTAGCACCATCTGTTGAGTGCTTTGGAGTGGCAAAGTTACTTAGTACTAGATGGCGTTAGTAGTATGTAGTTATAAAACTGCTTAGATTCATCTTTACAAGGGTATAATTTTTTATGACTGTACTGTATAATTATTAAGAAAGAAATAAACCTATTGAAGTTTCAAATTCATATTGAGCAGTGGTGGCCCAGTGGTATCGGTCCCGACTTACGAGTTGTAGGTCGTGGGTTCGAACCCCGCCAGGCGCATTACTTTGTGTAATTTATTTCATCACCACTGCTCTCAAAACGGTGAAGGAAAACATCGTGAGGAAACCGGCATGTCCTAGAACCAAAAATTCGAAGACATGTGACATCCACCAATCCGCACTGGGCCCGCGTGGTGGATTATGGCCCACTCCCTCTCACAGAGAGGAGGCCTGTGTCCCAGCAGTGGGAACATTATAGGCTGATGATGATGATGATGATGATTGTAACTATTATTCTTGCAAAGGCAATATGTCTGTCCTTTTACGCATTATCTGTGTTTTTCACGTTTAAAATATTAACATGTTTCTTTTTGTCATGTTCCAGATGTATAGACCAATGGTTCGAAGTGAACAGATCGTGCCCGGAGCACCCCGGAGACTAGTAGTGCGGCGCGGCCGCTGCCATGTGCGAGTGATACTTTTATACTGAACTGACTGTGCCCCCGGGCTTGTAAATATAAACTTATGCTAGTGAGATGTTTTACCGTTTAATGATTAAAACAAAATAAGAAAAAAACAAAGACAATTATAGTAAACGAAACGCTATGGGAAATTCTCGGTGGAGTATTAATAATACTTATAATTATAAATTTTACAACGTTACTCTTTAGTTCAAACGCGAAAATGAATAGTTTGTTTTTATTGGATATGTATAATGTATAAATTATAATATACTTGTATGTATAGTGAACATTCGTTTTGTTTTGCAGTAAGGTATATAAAGCAAGGGTTATGTTAGAGCTGGACTGTGATTGTCGCGGTTTACATATCTGTTTCTTAAGCTTATGTATTATAATATAATATATGATTTGATCTT
Organism: Agrotis clavis; assembly: GCA_954870645.1. NCBI lineage: Eukaryota > Metazoa > Arthropoda > Insecta > Lepidoptera > Noctuidae > Agrotis > Agrotis clavis. Next base: position 1,389,755 of record OX940931.1, on the reverse strand, counting down.
TTTCATCTTGATAATAAAGTTGATTTGTTTCTAAATTTTCTAACATTGTTTTCTTTCTGTTTTATAATATTTCAGGTGGAAAGTCACTAATAAATAAGTTGATAAAACAATAAATAAATTCTATAATAATTGTTTATTTAATGACTGCGCCTACTACATATACATTATTTATAGATGTCATTTCGACGACTGTTACAAATCTGTCACAAGAACTTACGAACAGAGATCATTAAAACACATAGATACTATATAACGACAAACTATGATTAAATAAAGTTGATATTGGTATATAAAAAACCCCAATTTATTTTTTGTAAACTAGAATGTTTTATCGGACAGGGAACTGTGCGGTACTTGATTTTGATCCTGTTATTGTGTTTAAATCCGTGTTTCATTCCGCTCACTATACACTAGTGCTCACACTAAGTGCGGGTACCGCGGCACTTGCGCGAGGTCGGCGGGAGGTCATCGCATGAAGGAGCGGTGTCGCGGGCCGCGCTGCATGCGACCCGCGCCGCCCCAGCCCATGCCTCCTGGAACAACACACAAGTTTACAATACAGTAATATTCAATTGAACCACCCCACACAAAATACATGACTGTTCTAATTTAATAAAAGTCCACTTGTCCCACAGAGAATAGGCCTGTGTCTCAGCATAGAGAACATTTAAATCCGTTTCTGTTATGATACAACTGTCATGAGGCCTTATCATCGACAATGTCAAAAGCTGGAATGTAATAAATTAACCAATTTTTTACTTTCTCTCACGTTTTCATTGCTGATTGGTTTGACCCGCAACCGGCACTTCAAAAGGAGAATGAACACTTTTGGTACCATAAGTTCTCCCACATCAAGACTAACGATTCGTAGTAATTAGTTTCATATTATGTATATACAACGTTCTTCAATCGAAGATTAATCGAATTTAAATAATGAAGTTTTTGTCTACATAAGATATCGTCACAACTTAAAACGTTGGTTGTCAGTGTGGCATTTGAGCAGGATCTTCATGGTGGGTTCCATCAGTATTATTGATTTTAAATCCCATAAAGTCCGCCTATAGTTGTCAACTATATGTATAACTATATAAAAGCTCAGTGAAATAAAGTAACTCACCCATCATGTATTGCGTGGCCGGCGGGAAGTGGCCGAAATGCGAGGCTCCCATCTCCCAGGCGCCGCGACCGCGACTGAAACAACACAGTCATATCAACTTCACTGCTGGACTGTTTTGGGTTCGATTCTCAAATGGAGCAAACCGGGTAATAAGAAATGATTTGTCATCTAATGTTTGGTTTGACTGTTTAGTCAAAGTATTTACTGGTCTAACTCGCGACTAGTAGCTCCATCTATCGGCAAATAAAATAAGTAAAACAATGCCATCTGTCGGTGATGCTGAGAGAACTGTTATTTGAACATGCCTGATTAATACTTTGACGATACGTTTGGCGCAGTGGCTGAGCAATAGGACTGCTGCGCTGAGTGTCGCGGGTTCGATTCCCGCACGGAACAAATATTTGTAAATATTTGTGTCTGTGCATGTGAGTTTCTATGTTTGTAAAACGCACCCACGATACAGGAGAAATTCCAGGTGTGGGGCAACGTTTAAAAAAAATACTAATAAATAATAATTCATCTAGATGTTTTCTGGATATTTTGGGACTATAGGTAATACTGATATACTCACAGATGCCTGTAGTGCGCGTGCATGGGCGCGGCAGACGCGAATCTGCCGCGATCAGCCACCGCTATGCCGCGCCGCATGCCTCTGTAATCATACAGGTAATATGTTATACACGAAATATAGTAGAAAAACAAAGGTTTAATAAGGGACCCTGCCAGTATCCCTGATCGCATCTTCATTTGCCACCAGATGACATCTATTTTTAGTATAAAAATGGATCGCTAAATGTGTTGCTAAGCCCATAACTTGCAAACGGCTGGACCGATTCGGATAATTCTTTTTTTGTTGTGTTTGTAACCATCAGGACCAGGTTATAGAGGACGATAATCGTCATGTCTATCCGTGCGAAGCCGGGACGGGCCGCTAGTAGATAAATTTATGTACATTGGGTACACTTTGCATAGGGTACATATTTGAATATCGAAGATTAAAATATCTACGCTTAAAATATCGATGTTCAGAATATCGAAAATTAAAATATCGATTGTAACAAAATATCGAAAAATGTTACATCTACGCTTAAAACGTCGAAGATTAAAATGTCGACTGATTTAAATGTCGAATGATTCAAAATATCGAAAGACGTTATGTCGAAATTCAAAATATCAACGTTTAAAACATCGCAGTTCATAATATCTAAGTTCATAATATCCACGTTAAAAATACCTACTAGATGAAATATCGGACAGAAACCGGATAAAAAGTCGGACTCGCTTTTGCATCCTTAGTCAAATTGCTGATAACCACCTACCAAGGTAAGTCGACGGAGCCCCGCTTCGCGGGACTCCTATTTCTGTTTGCAAGGTTTGAAGTAACCTAACACGAAGAGGATGGCGGGGTCTGAAAGACCCCGCCATATACAGGGTGTATCATTTACTCCATGTACATCCAAAAATGCCAAAGTGTCCTGCTGATATAGAAGCACTATGCAAAGTTTCAGCTCAAAATAAAGTACTCTAAAAATTGATAAAAAAAATCGGTATCATCGACTTCTTAAATTGAAATCATAACAAATGTGTCTCCTCACTACGTGGGTCAATAGCTTTCCACATTACTTGCATAAACCACAGTACATCTCTTCAGCTATTCTGCGCGCCTAGTACCCTAGTAACCTAACGCAGGCGGCGTCCTTTGTCGGCAAAACGAGCGCGCCGGCGCCGCGGCGGCGGCGTCTTTGTATCACGAAAATGAAAGATGCCGATAAAGGGAGCGCGCAATACAAGTAGGTACAACCTGCATACTTTACCGTGACGTAAAAAAATAATAATGCGTAATTATTGATTTACCTTCTTACTTACAGTTTAATAGGTAGTTAATATCAAGCCAGACTAGAGATGTGCCTGATGGCAATATTCCCACTGCCGGCAATATTCCCAATATTGCCACTGCCGGTAAAATACCAAAATTGCCGGCAACTTTGGCAATATTGCCAAAGTTGCCAGTCAAATAACACCAGTATATTTTATTATTACTGCAGGTGCAGTTTATATTACTGTAGCTAATACGTTGCGGCATTAAGTCCGCCTTATAAAAACTGCTAAGTTGTTACTCTAAACGGTGATTTACTGATTATGTAAGAATTACCGAAACAAATGCATTAAAATAATGTTATTTTTGTTGATTATTTGTAGTTTTGACAGAGATTTATACTTCCGTATTGTATAGGTACTTATACTCGTTGTTTTTGCTATGTGATTTTGCATGAAAAATTAGTAGCCTACTCAACGAACAGTTATAGAGGGAAATTCTTGGAACACGATTTTGGACTACGTTACTTTGTTTGAACTAGTTAGGAGGTGAATATAATTATCAAAAGTCCCCGCCACTAGCCCTTGAGCTGTGAGGGAGGGGGTTTAAAGGTTCCATTTTTTTATTTTTCACTTATAACTCGAAAACCATGCCTCCTAGCGGCATGGTTTGTATGAATAAAACAAAGGCTGAATAAATTTCCTATAAGTTTTATTTAGTAAACATTTCGATATCTTGTATAGTTATCAAAAAACCATATTTACCTTTTTGCATTCGGAAAGTCTTATTTAATCCAAACTAATATTATAAATGCGAAAGTAACTCTGTCTGTCTGTCTGTTACGCTTTCCCGCTTAAACCTCTCAACCGATTTTGATGAAATTTGGCACAGACAATCTTTAGACCCTGAGAAAGAACATAGGCTATCAAAACACCACGCGGGCGAAGCCGCGGGTGGAAGCTAGTATTGCCATAAATCCAGAAAGCAGCAGCAGTCTTTTCAGGCTCTCCCTGTAGTACCTACTCCTCCGTGTATTTTTGTGGGCAACTCACACTTGACCAAAAATTAATACCTACCTATACGAAAATTGTTTACAACAAAAAACTAAATATCACCTCAAGATGCAGCATGCTGGCTCTGTTCATCGCAGGTGGTGAAGGAAGGGTCTGAATCAACTGCTACTGCTTTCTGGATCTATGGCGATATCAAATACAACTTTCCAAATGCGCGAAACTAAAAATGTTTTTTCCCCTAAATTACAGACTTTCAAAAGCGGATACCTCGAAAACTATGAAAACTCGAAAACTTACAAGATATTGAAATGCTTACTGAGTAAAACTCACGGAAAATTCATTTAGTTTTATGTGTTTCTAGAATTTCCCTCTATGCTTTGAGCATTCGTTGACTAGATTAAACTACAACATTAAAATAAATTATTCGATTTATGCCTTTTTATTCAATATTTATTCAATATACAATGATCGTCAATTCTTATCTTAAAATGTATGTGTAATTTCTTATATTCACAGTCGTGTGCGGCAACAATGGGCAATATTGCCGGTAAAATACCGGGAATATTGCCAAAATTGCCGGCAATTTTGGCAATTTTACAAAAAAAAATTTTTTTTTTGTATATTATGTATACCATGATCTGTAAATGCTAATTTTAAGTGTGTTACATAGTTTTCGCACTCACTTTGACTTAAAATTAAGCAATATTCCCAAATATTTCCACTCCCGTCAATATTGCCGGCAATATTTCCACCTATATTCCCACCTTGGGCAATATTGCCGGCAACGGCACATCTCTAAGCCAGACACATAAAAATTGAGAAAAAAAGTCTTACGAGTACGTAAAAACATCGAAAGATAGTTTAAATGACGTAGAAGTCCACATTTTGAGCCTGACTTTGTGCACCGCCTGCTCCAGAGTTCGCGTAGGGCGTAGGTTAACAAGTTTCGTACCCTATTATTGCTTGACACCGAATAAACAGAAAAAAGTTTACTTAATTTAGAAAATTAACTTACATTTGTTAGAGATGACCTTGGAATCGTATGCACAAGGCCGCTCTTTTGTTCAAAGCAGCCTCAATGCTTAGGTACTACTTTTATTCCGTACACTGTATCGCACAACACTGAGTACACCGTATTTCTGGTCTACCCTCGAACCCTCGATAAACCGTACAGTTCTCGGGCAGCTTGCAAATAGCCATCTGCTCCGACACACAACTGCAACATCATTTCAAAATATTCACTCAACGACATTTTGAAAGCACAATGATAAAGTCAATAGCGTATTGAAAATGCGCGAAACACACGAATAATTTTAAGAAACAAGTCTAAACTGCACGCGGAATAGTCGACGACTGACGAACAATAAAAAATAATAACAAATAATGGTTCAATTTCTGCTACCCTGGTATAGGGTCGGTATTTGTAGTGTCCATGACCACTAGACCAAATCAGGGTTCTCTAAGCAAACAATTTTCAACTCGGTGATAACAATTCCTATTTTTTATGCAGTGCTAGTACTATGATTATTTTCTAACAGTTTTGCGACGTTTTTTGCAAGCATTATTATTTATTTACTAGCTGTTGTCAGCGGTTTCACCCGCTATAACTTGAAAATCATCCCGTGGACATAAAATCGGGATACAAAATATCCAATGTATTGATCCAGGTTATCTGTGAACCGAACTTCAACTAGTACTGTTAAGTATTCTGTGCTTCAACCAAATCCGTTCAGAGATTTTTGCGTGAAAGAGGAACAAACATCCATTCATCTATCCAACCATGAAAACAAACTTTCACGTATAAAACAACATTAGTAGGATTGACATAAATTGGACTGAAATAAAGACAGGTGATGAAATCAGTTTTGTTGTATGGTTATCTCATTAAATGAGTTCTCGCGCCCTAGGTAGAGCGACAGTTCCAAGGAATAGGATGAAGTTTTTAGTCAGTACTAAAAAGTTCATCCTGTTCATTCCAGGACCACGATGTCCCGACTACATGTAAAACAAACAATTGGCCATGATTATTAGAAAAAAAACTGTTTTCAACTTTATTAAAAAAAAACATGAACGGAACCCATTGTCATTTTAATTGTACCAGGACTCCAAGACACGACAAGGACGACAACTGACCCCGCCCCCTAAACGTAAGTACGACGTAATCAGGGTTCTTTAAGCAATGGATTTTCATTTTTGCAATACCAATTCTCATTACTCATGCAGCCTTAGTACTTTATTTAATTTCTTTACACTTAAGAACCTTTTTGCGACTTTTTTACAATCTTTTAATTAATTATTGACAATAATTTGGGATTTCGAATAAACGTGAAAGGTCTGTCAGTCTCTAACTGGCTAAACGTTCATTCTGTTCTTTCTTTCCCTTTGCGTTCCATAAAGTTCCAGGTCCACGATGTCGAAAAACTTCTTGGTTAAATAATCCATTTATCAAACAGCACCGCACCGACAGAGCATAAAAATCCGATATTGTTCTACAAGACTAACCACACACAGAAAGTAATTAATGATGCTTGCTATGCCTTTGTAATAAAAAACAAAATTTCAAGTTGTTGTTCATAGTTTCCATGATAATTTTATAAAAAAAAAGTGATCTCAACTCAACTTAATTTCAAAAATCATGAACGGAACCCACTATCATTTTATTTGTACCAGGAGTCCAAGCCAAGACATACGAAAGAGATGATGTTTTGGGGTTCAGTTCGACTTAATTATTTGACTAAATCGATTTTTCATTCTAAGAAGTTGAAATGGCAAACAACAATATTAATTAATTTAAAAAAAAAACAAAACCTGGTATGTATTATGTTCAATTGAATGAAAAACTAAATTTAATACAATCTTCAAGCAAATCGATCCAATAGTAAGGTGAATCGAATTTCAAAACTCGGAATAAATAATAAGGTCACAAAGATTGAGTTTACAAACAAAGAAACACAGTCATGTAATACACGAACACCCATACTTGGATCAACTATGCGTAAGTCATTTAAAAGTATTTGTTCGGTGCGAGGTTAGAACCCGCGACACGCTGTGTAGCAGTTCATGGTTCAGCCACTATGTAAGTAAGGCAACCGTGGAGTCAAAGTATTATGTTGCTAAAAAATACATTAAAATCCAAACAGCGAATTGGTAGATTTACCACATAATTGCAGAATACAGACACTACTGTCGGCATTGTTTATGTTTACACTACGCGGATGTTCATTTGTCAGATTGATAAAAGTGCTTATTCCATCCAAATGACATAGCTAAAAGAAAAGTCAGTAATATTAATTTTCAAACAAAAAATAAACATGCGGAACCATTTCTGTAGAAACACCAGGAGTAAGAGGTTTACTTTTTCTTACAAATAGTTCGCTGACACCGATCAGCTGACTTAGTGCTAGTGATGTGTTTATTCGAACTTTTAAAATTCGGTTTCCGGTATCGATGTTTTAAAAAATCTCATAACTTCAATACACGTAAAGATAGGATTAAAAAAACCTTGCCATATCGTTTGGTATCATCTAAAGAAGCCGTGCCTTCTCGATGTCTATACCCATTCCGTTACACGCGGTATATATTAGTCAAATTACTGATTACCACCCAACAAGGTAGCTGGACGGACTTCGGATGCAAGAGCGAGCGAAGCGAGCTCGGAACTTGGGGCACCCCGACTCGGACAGGTTAGGTTCGAAGAGGAGGCGGGGTCTGAAAGACCCCGCCATCCTCTTCGTGTTAGGTTACTTTAAACCTTGCAAACAGAAATAGGAGCCCCGCGAAGCGGGGCTCCGTCGACTTACCTAGTTAGGTTCGATATTTCGGACATTCGATAATCTGTACTTCGATATTTAGGACATTAGATATTTCGATATTTAGATCTTTCGATGTAACTTTTGTAGATATTTATATTTTAGATATATTGGACGTAGATCATTTAACCATTCGATATTTTAAACTTTCGATATTTTAATTTTCGATTTTATGGTCATTAGATATTTTCTTTTTCGATATTTTGAACATCGATATTTTAAGCGTAGATATTTTAATCTTCGATATTCAAATATGTACCCTTTGCATAACATACAAATAATGAGGCATTTACACGTGTCGATTACTAGGCTAATTAAGTCGTGCGGCAAGTCGCCAGTGACTTCGTTTGCAAATACATAGTCTCCTGTGGGCTTAGTCGATTTGTCATTTAGAATTTTTCGACCGAAAAATTCTTCCGTGTAATGGGGGACTATCCGTATATCACGGATTACAATGTAGAACTTAAACAGTGTTACACAATGGGAGGCCTTATCGGTAAAAAAAGCGATCTTTTAATTTAACTTTTGGATAGTTTTGAGGACGGGGAAGACAATAAAGAAGAAGTCCTAAAGCCAGAGTAGTTTCAGTGAGGGAAAGAGACAGAGCTATACAAGTCATCTAGCGCCATCTCCTTCCCTCACTGGAACTTCATGGTAGGCCATCAGTGGTAGGTAGTCTGTGGAAGTTCTGAACTCTGAGATATTAAAAATTATTAATGATCTAGATGTGCATTGTAGTTCAGGTATTGATGAAATTAATACTAAATCTATAAAGTCTGTAGCTACCATTATATCTGAAAGTCTGTCTAAATGTATAAACCAATGCCTAAGTATCGGTATTTTCCCCGATAGCCTCAAATTAGCCAGAGTTACTCCTATCTTCAAATCGGGCAGCAGGGCCGATCCTGGGAG